>CM066042.1:114993541-116442094 GCA_033557465.1 Ichthyophis bannanicus
CACACATCAAACAGTAAGTGAGGTTTTGAGGGTTTCTTTGTTTGGTGTTTTTTGTTACATTGCTAGTTCTCTGACTGGGAGCTCTTAAAAGGGTTTTGTGTGTATTTTTTTAAAGCAAGGTTAAATTCATTTTTGCTGTTTTAGGGGAATCTGTACTTGAGCACAGTAGTATTGCTGAACTCTGTAACCCCCTCAGGTTCAGGAACTGCTAACACCTAATCAGGTGTTAGTTCCCTCCCTACCCACCCGACTCCCACCCACCCCTAGTGAGCAGTCTTGCTTTATAGGGCACCTCCCCCTTTATCAAATCACAGTGCATAGGACCAGCACATTTTGAATATACATAAAGAGATTTAACTGCTTTTTCTCTGAAAGGACAGCTGCGAAACCAGCTGGTACTTCGTAGATCTCTCTCTTTTGCTTTAACAGATACCTAAGCTCCACAAACAGAACAATGGCTGGGAAAAATCGTATTGCTAAAGCTGTTGCCCCCGTTACAGCTTCTACCTCGGTCCACACAGAGGCCCTATTGCCAGTTGAAGAACCAGTTCCATGTGCAGGGTGCCTGCATGCTGAAGCTCTGAGGAAACAAGTGGAGGAACTCAGAGAGGAGGTGGCGAGGCTGAGGAGCATTCAAGACAGTGAGAAGTACATTGATGAGATGCTGCTTGCAGCAACCAGGCTCTCCAGCACAGGAGAAGATGGGTGTCAACAGAATGTCGATGGTTGGACAAAAGTCACCAGAGCCTGCAAAATCACCAATCCAACTTCTCCAGCCCTTGAATTGAAGAACCATTATGCAGCCCTGGAAGTGGAGGAGGTGAAAGCATCCCTGGAAAGGGAAAGAACCAGAGTTCAAGTACCCCATAGTTGCAGAATCAGTGACCAGAAGGAAACGAAGGGTAGTGGTGGTTGGAGACTCTCTTCTGAGGGGTACTGAGGCGTCCATCTGCCGACCAGACTTGATGTCCAGAGAGGTATGCTGTCTGCCTGGTGCCAAGATCCAAAATGTTACGGAGAATTTGCCGAGACTCATCAAGCCCACTGACTATTACCCAATGTTGCTAATCCATGTTGGAACAAATGATACTGCCAGGTATACCTCGGAACGTATCAAAAGTGACTTCATGGCTCTGGGACAGAGGGTGAAGCAGGTAGGTGCACAGGTGGTGTTCTCTTCAATCCTCCCTGTTGAGGGTAAAGGCCAAGGCAGAGAGGCTCGCATCCTGGAGATTAATGCATGGCTGCGTGGATGGTGTCTTCGAGAGCGTTTTGGTTTCCTAGACCATGGGATGCTGTTCCAAGGGTTGCAGAGCAGAGATGGCATCCATCTGTCGAAAGAAAGGTCAACACATCTTTGGTAGTAGACTGGCTAATCTACTGAAGAGGGCTTTAAACTAGATTCGTTGGGGATGGGTGAAGAGAGCCCCCAGGTAAGTGAAAGCCCCACAGGTAAGTGATACATTAAATACCTTTATGGAAATGGGTAACAGGGGTAACATATGGAAAGCAGTGTGTATTAATGCCCGTAGCATGGGAAATAAAATCTCTGAAGTTGAAGCTTTGGTGGGAGTGGCTGACTTAGATTTAGTGGCAGTTACAGAAACATGGTTCACAGAAAACCATGACTGGGATGTAACTATACCTGGCTATACTTTATTCAGAAAGGACAGGGTAGGAAGAAGGGGAGGAGTAGCAGCACTATATGTAAAAACTACTATTAAAGCTTTGGAATTACAGAGCTTAAAAGGGAGAGAGGAGGCATTGTGGGTTAAACTAGAAAGAGGGAAAGAGAAATCTATTTGCATTGGTGTGATATACAGACCTCCCTCACAAGAGGAAGAGGTGGACAGAGAGTTAATTGAAGACATACGCAGCATTGCTAGGAAAGGGGAAGTGCTACTGCTAGGAGATTTCAATATGCCAGATGTTGATTGGCACTTTCCTGCTGCAGTATCATCTAGGAGTAAGGAGATCCTGGATTCTCTACAGGGAGAACTATTCAGGCAATTGGTAACAGACCCCACACGTGAAGGGGCCATACTGGACTTGGTGCTTACCAATGGTGAAAGTGTTTCTGATGTTGTAGTGGGAGATCATTTTGCATCCAGTGATCACCAGATGGTGTGGTTCAGTATTAGGACTAGGGCTGTTAGAATCCATTCCAAGGTGAAGATCTTAGACTTTAGGAAGACTAACTTTGCGAAGATGGGCCAATACCTCAGGGAGTCATTAGTGGGATGGGAACAGCTGGGGGATGTAGAACAACAGTGGACAAAACTGAAAGGGGGTATTTTAAAGGCAACCAACCTTTTTGTTAAAATGGTAAATAAAGGCAAAAGGAACAGGAGACCGCTATGGTTTTCGAAGGAAGTAGCTGAAAAAAGTGAAGAAAAAGAGGGAGGCCTTCATGAAATACAAGAGATCACAGAGAGAGGAAGACAGGCATCTGTATTTGGAAAAACTTAGAGAAGCTAGCAAAGTAGTCAAGAAGGCAAAGATTCAAAAGGAGGAGCAAATAGCCAATGCAATAAAAAGGGGAGATAAGACATATTTCAGATATATTAGTGAGAAGAGGAAGGGCAAAAGTGGTATGGTCAGACTCAAGGGTACAGGGGGGGAATATGTAGAAGCTGATAAGGATAAAGCGGAATTGCTTAACAAATATTTTTGTTCTGTGTTCACAGATGAAGAACCAGGAGCAGGACCTCAGAAACACCCACAAATAACAGAAGCGAGGGACATCTTGAACAATTTTCAGAAGACTGTGTTCGTGAGAAAACTAGCTCAACTTAAAGTAGACAAAGCGATGGGACCGGATGGGATACACCCTAGAATACTGAGGGAACTTGGGGACGTTCTAGCAACTCCACTGACTGACCTTTTCAATGCCTCGTTGGAGTCGGGAGTGGTGCCAAAGGAATGGAGAGAGGCTCATGTGGTGCCTTTACACAAAAGCGGAAGTAAGGATGTGGTTGAAAACTACAGGCCGGTTAGTTTAACTTCAGTGGTGAGTAAATTAATGGAAACGCTGTTGAAAGAGAAAATAGTGAGGTTTCTGGAGTCCAGCGGATTACAGGATCCGAGGCAGCATGGATTCACCAGAGGCAGGTCTTGTCAGACAAATCTGATTGATTTCTTTGACTGGGTGACCAGGGAGTTGGACCGAGGGAGAGCTCTAGACGTGGTGTATTTAGATTTCAGTAAAGCCTTTGACACTGTTCCTCACAGGCGACTTATAAACAAACTGAGCACCCTAGGGATGGACCCTAAAGTTACTGCTTGGGTTAGAAATTGGTTGGGTGGGAGGCGACAAAGAGTACAAGTAAATGGAGCTCACTCTGAGGAGAAGGATGTTACCAGTGGTGTGCCCCAGGGATCTGTCCTTGGTCCGATTCTTTTTAACATCTTTGTTAGTGATGTAGCGGAAGGGCTGTCGGGTAAGGTTTGCCTCTTTGCGGATGATACCAAAATCTGCAATAAAGTAGACACCCAGGAAGGTGTAGATAACATGAGGAGGGATCTAGCTAAGCTTGAAGAATGGTCTAGAATTTGGCAGCTGGGATTTAATGTTAAAAAATGTAAGGTCATGCATTTGGGCTGCAGCAATCCAAGGGAGCAATACAGCATAGGAGGTGAAGTACTTTTGTCCACTAAAGAAGAGCGGGACCTAGGCGTAGTTGTGTCCGATGATCTTAAAGTAGCTAAACAGGTAGAAAAGGCGACGGCAAAAGCTAGAAGGATGCTTGGGTGCATACGGAGAGGAATGGCTAGCAGAAAAAAGGAGGTGATAATGCCTCTGTATAAGTCTTTGGTGCGACCTCATTTGGAGTATGGTGTGCAATTCTGGAGACCGCACCTTCAAAAGGATGTGAACAGGATGGAGTCGGTGCAGAGGGTTGCTACTAAGATGATTAGTAGTCTTCATTATAAAGCATATGAGGACAGACTTAAGGATCTTAATATGTACACCTTAGAGGAAAGGCGGGATAGAGGTGATATGATTGAGATGTTTAAATACCTCCGTGGCATAAATGTTCAGGGAGAGAGCCTCTTTCAATTGAAAGCAAGTTCTGCGACGAGGGGACATGGGATGAGGGTGAAGGGAGATAGATTCAGGAGTGATATGCGGAAATATTTCTTTACGGAAAGAGTAGTGGATCCGTGGAATAGTCTCCCAGTGGAGGTGGTAGAGATGAGGACAGTAACTGAATTCAAAAAAGCATGGGACCAACACAGAGGATCTCTAAGGGTAAAAAGTGGACTGTTGTAGTTGTTGTTATGGAAGGACAGACTAGATGGGCCTTGTGGTCTTTTTCTGTCATCATGTTTCTATGTTTCTATGGTGCTCCCTCTGATGAGGGGAGAAAGAGCATTGACGGGGCATTGAGTGCTACTGAGGTTTTGATGGAACAGCAGACACCAACACACTCAAGAGAGTGATGGTCCCCATAGGAGCCGGCATTAAATTGTGTCCAACGCCCTGATGTCTATGCCGCAGGCATTGTATGCATACATGCATTTTGAGTATTGGCCGCATAATGTGCGATAACCATGCCATGGGCACCGAAGCACTGGCCTGCTGCTCTTTTTTCCAGCATTGCTGCTGTCTCCAAAGGCCTTGGGGCCTGAGTCGCTTCGACCAGTGACTTCAGCGTCTCTGCAGGGGTATCAGTATGGCCTTGGTTATCGGGAAATGGTCAGTGCCTCTTCCAGAAATATGGAGTTTGATTCTTCTCCCCTGACTACCTTGGCCAGCCATTCATGGCCATCACTCTCAACATCGCATCGGGAAGGGCTCCAATGCCGATTCACATGAGGTTTAGCCTGGTGCTCAGAAGGGTCCCCCTTTGACACTGATGGAATTGAGGTTGAGTCCTTCTTAAAGTCCAGGCAGAGATCGATCAAGGGTTGATTGTTCAGAGCCACCATAGCCCCTCTGTCCAAATGAGCCCAGAAACCTCTCTGTTGAGGTGTCATTGGGACCGATTATGGTGCCAAAGATGCTGAATCAGAGCACTGACCAAGGAGGGTCTCTCTCTCTCTCTCTCTCCTGGCCTCTTCTTGTCATCTGCAGACACACATTACAAGAAGAAGGCTGCTGATGGGGATCCAGATGCTGGAGGCACCAGTTGTACTTGTCAGTGAACGAGATGGTCCTGGCACATTTGGTGCATTTCTTGAACCTGCTGGTTGGCTGACATTTGGGACATGTCCAGGAAAATGGCCATGGCAAGATCAAATGTCTCTGGTGCAAGCTGTGGGGAAACGAGAATAAAAGAAGAAAAAATAATTTCTATTAAAAGGAGGGCCGGGAGTGAAACCATGATTGAAGAGACCAACGCTACTAATGGCAGGTGGGGGAAAAAATAGTTGAAAACGAACCCCGAAAAGGGGGGGGGGGGGTAGGAGGAAACGTTTGCTGGAGGACTACTCAAATACATCTGTGGGGTTCTGAAAAACAGACTAGAGAAGATGGCGCTGTGGTGGAGCCCTCGGAGGGCTTACAATCTAACTTTGTACCTGAGGTAAAGTGACTTGCCCATGATCTCACAAGGGGAGCCAGTGGAATTTGAACCATGCTTCCCTGATTTCTCCACCCACTGCTTTAACCATTTGGCTTCTGTAGCATAGAAACTTAGGGGCCTGTTTTACTAAAGTGTGTTCCATATCATCCTGCTAGACCAGTCCACACAAGTGTATTGTGTTCCCCTATTAGCAGAGGTGGAGATGGAAGAAAATTCTGTCTTCTGTTGACGTCATCCTGTACTATATCTGAGGCAGCTAGAAGGCATACAACTTGGTATTTCTCTGTCTCCAGCAGAGTACGGACACATCTGAACTGCTCTGTGAAAATTCTGAGGAAAGATTGGTTTAGCATGTATGTAACTGCTCTTAGGGGCAATTTCCTTACTTGAGCTCGACATAGGTGGCATCCGTTGAGTCATCCTTAAAACTAGTGCCCTCCTGGGTTGCCAAGGAGGGCAAGGTGTTTGTTCAGTTCACCATCCTTCTATAAGAAGAGAACCAAGGAGCGAGGTGAAAAAAATCTTTGACTGCATACAAAGTATAAAGCAAATAGGAGTGGGTTTATTTCTTGAGAACCCCCCAATCACTTCAATCCACCATATACAATCGTGTTTCATCTGAACTGACTTCTTTACAGGTGTAAATCTTAAAATATATGAAAGACAGACATAAAATAAGACATGCTGCATATTCTGAGACATTTAAAATAACTCATAAATAATTAGTAAAACATTTAAATTTATATCGTAGAGAAAACAACAAAGTGTATCTTGCACATAAAAAAAGGACTGAACCTTAAAAATATTCTGGTTCCTTCTGTCTTACCTGAAGACTTCCTGAAGTCACTGGCAAAAGGACATACATAGATCACAAAACAGAGCAATCTTTGACTGTAAAAAAAAATGGTTTTGAACATTCCAGCACAATGAGAAAATTCTATTTAGATTGTTTTCTCAAATTGTGAAGCCTCCAATGTTTTATGCAATTATATGCCCCTGTAATTTAATTTGTATTGGCAAAACAAGTAGAAATATTTGTATCAGGATAATAGAACACAAGAGTTGCCTAAAATAAATCTTGAAGATAAGCTGTTGGTTTCACATTGGCAGGAGATGAAACATAATGTGAATAATAATATTTTTTGGTGGTGAAATTTTGAAATATTGGAGAGGAGGAGATGTAAATAGAATTTTATTACAAACTGAGCAAAGAGTCATACACTCAAACACTTTCTTGTCTTCTAATGGACTACATAATGACCTTGACTATTCTGTTTTTCTTATTAAAAATATATTTGATATTTGTTTTAAGTTGGCATCCTGTAATGTATGAAAGATACCAATGCGATTTAACACATAATTGCACTTTGTTTTTGTGTATGAGTGCAAATCACCATCCAAGTTATTTATTGTTTTGGTTTTTAGTGAGAGGTTTAGACAGTTGCTGCCCTGATTTCATAGTCAAAAGAATACCCTAATTTAATGTTAGTCTCTTGTGCTAGTTAATTTTATTGCTTTATTTCCTTCAGAGAATCATCCTATTCTCCTAACATAAGAAGATAAGATATGACATACTGGGTCAGACCAAGGTCCACATGCCCAGTATCCTGTTTCCAATAGTGGCCAATCCAGGTCACAAGTACCTGGCAGTTTCCCCAAAAGAGACAGGTTCCACAATGCTTGTAATGGGTCATGCAGTGATATCCTGGGTCCCTTTTAATAAAGGTTTATGGACCTTTCCTCCAGGAACTTCTCCAAACCTTTTTTTAAACACAGCTACACTAACAGCTTTTACTACATCCTCCGGTAACAAATTCCAGAGTCTGATTAAACGTTGACCCTGTAGCTTCATTGCATGTCCCCTAGTCTTTCTATATTCTGATGATGTAAACAATCGATCTACGTTTACCCGTTGCACTCCATTCATTAATTTATAGACCTCTATCATATCTCCCCTCAGCTGTCTCTTTTCCAGGTTAAAGAGCCCTAACCTTTTTAGCCTCTCTTCATAGGGGTATCTTTCCATCCCCTTTACCATTTTGGTGGCTCTTCTCTGTACCTTTTTCTAATAACACTATATCATTTTTAAAATACAGCGACCAGAACCGCACACAATACTAAAGTTGCGGTCACACCATGGAATGATACAGAGGCATTATAATAACCTTTGTTTTATTTTCCATTCCTTTCCTTATGATACCTAGCATTCTATTTGCTCTCTTGGCCGCCGCTGCACACTGGGCTGAGGGTTTTAATATGTTATTCACGATGACACCTAAATCTTTTTTTCCTGGGTGGTGGTTCCTAATGTGGAACCTTGCATCATGTAACCATAGTTTGGGTTGTTCTTTCCTAGGTGCATAACTTTGCACTTGTCCACATTAAATTTCATCTGCCATTTGGATGCCCAGTCTTCGAATTTATCAAAATTCTCTTGTAATCTTCCACAATCCTCATGGGTTTTAACAACTTTAAATAGTTTAATGTCATCTGCAAATTTGATAACCTCACTTGTTGCCTTTTCCAGGTCATTTATGAATATGTCAAAAAGCAGCGGACCCAGCAGCACAGATCCCTGGGGTACTCCACTATTCACCTTTCTCCATTGGGAAAATTAGCCATTTAGCCCTACCCTCTGCTTTCTATCTTTTAACCAGTTCCTGATCCACAATAGTACACTGCCTCCTATCCCATGACTTTTTAGTTTTACCAAAAGACTCTCATGAGGGACCTTGTCAAAGGCTTTCTGAAAGTCCAGATACACTATATCAACTGACTCACCTTTGTCTACCTGTTTATTCACACCTTCAAAAAAAACATAACAGATTAGTAAGACAAGATCTTCCTTTGTCTAAAGCCATGTTGGCTGTCTCCCATTGTCATGACTATTTACGTGTTCATTAATTTTGTTCTTTATTATGGTTTCTACTGTTTTTACCCAGTACTGACGTCAGGCTCACCGGTCTGTAGTTTACTGGATCACCCCTGGAACCCTTTTTAAAAATTGGCGTTACATTGGCCATCCTCCAGTCTTCAGGTATTAGATGATTTTAATGATAGTTCACAGATTACTAATAGTAGGTCTGCAATCTCATATTTCAGTTCTTTCAACACCCTTGGATGTATACCATCCAGTCAAGGTGATTTGCTGTTCTTCAGTTTATCAAATAGTTGTAATACATCTTCCCGGTGTATCAATATTTCTTTCAATTCTTCCACAGTATCACCTTTAAATACCACTGCAGTCATGGGTAACATCCCTACATCTTCCTCAATAAAGACTGAAGCAAAGAATTTGTTCAGTCTCTCCGCTATGGCCTTGTCCCCTCTTAGTGCCCCTTTTACCCCTCTATCATCTAATGGTCCAACAGACTCTCACAGTTTTTTTGCTATGAATGTACATGAAAAAGGTTTTATTATGCATTTTTGCTTCCACAGCAAGCTTCTTTTCAAATTCTCTCTTTGCCTGCCTTATCAATGCCTTGCATTTACCTTGCCAGTGCTTGTGCTGTTTCCAGTTTTCGTCATTTGGCTCTTTTTTTCTGTTTCCTGAAAGATGCTTTTTTGGCAATAACAGCCTCTCTGACCTCACCTTTAAACCATTCTGGTAGTTTTTTGGACTTCCTTCCATTTTTCTTAAAGCGTGGAATACAGCTGGTCTGGGCGTCCAAGGTGGTATTTTTAAACACCCAAGTTTTGATGTAAGTCTTTTTAACCTTTGCATCTGCTCCTTTTAGTTTTTTCTTAACTATTTTCCTCATTTTATCATAGTCTCCCTTTCAAAAGTTAAAAGGTACTACTGTGGATTTCCTTACCATCCCTCCTCCATTAATTAAATCAAACACGATCATGCTATGTATAATGTGATTGAGGTATTATATTTATCTGGCAGTAGATGACATTTATATTTTTGCATCCCCCCCCCCCCCCCCCCACACATTCTTTTTTTGGAAGATGCATCAGATATGGCTAAGCCTCTATTGGTATTAAATCATTATGGGTATATACCGTTTTTAGAATGTAGCATTGGTTATACGGGCTAACATGTCAATACAATCTTGCTCCATTTAATTTTGATGTCAGGAGTATGGCACGGACTCTTGTGGTAATGCATTGTTTGGGGTTTTTTCCCAGTATGATTTGTTTTCTTTGGACTCCTAATATGTGCTGTAAACCGGTTGTAACTTCCTTAAATTTTAATATTTTGATAACTGTCACTAAATATTTTAATAGATCTAGGGATGTACCGCTATTGGATAGCCCCATATTGTATGCAGATGTTTGTTTTTTAGCTTTTCTACTGCCCTGTTTAAATATGGTGTCGGGAAGATGGCATTTCACTGTTTACCACACACTAAAGTTGGGGTTTTACAAAGGTATGTAATGCTTAGTAAGTTTGGACAGCAATTATTTTATCTCTGGGCACATCGGGGGATTTTGTGTTTGGTTTTTTTGAGCAATATAGTCATGTATGTTTTGCTTTTTATGTCTAATGGAGACTTTGTTGGATTTGATCTTATGAATATTCTATGCAGTATGAGCGCAAGTTGAACTGAATAATTTATGCAGAACAAATGTTGTGAAACAAAATATAAAAGTTGCCTGTTTTTTCTATAATTTTATCATGTGATTATTGTATTCTTAGCATTTATTTTATATACATCATTTATGCCGTTTTGGCATACCGTGCCGTTGGTGGGGTGTGGGTGTTTTGTGTTTTTGTTTTGTTTTTTTAATAGTTTTAACAAGATTTGTCTTTTGAAAATACTAGATGCTGTTTGCTCAATTGAGAACTTTGGAGTGGAAGTAAGATTTTGGGGCGCTTCCTTCAGCAACTCTGTCTCTTGCTCTATTGCATTTTATTTCATTTTAGCCGCCTCTGTTAAGGAATATTGGTTAAGTATGTACACTTTTTGGTGGGTTTTTGACTTCCAGATGGTGATGGCATACACACACACAATTTAAAATTTCACATTCATAATAAAATCTTATGTTTAATCATTATGTTGGCTCCTATTTGTTTTTTATATTGTTTGTGTAGTTTATTCATTGGAAGACGTTGCTAGTGTTAAATTTGTTTAAAAAACAAATCACTGAACTCTTGAATTTGTCAATTGTTTTAAGATAAAATTTGTTTTCACTATATTTTGAATGTTTTTTACTAATTTATGATACTTATTTTAATGTCTCTCAGAATATGCAGTATGTCTTTTTTATTTTATGTCTGTCTTTCAAATATTTTAAGATCTACGCCCCTAAAGAAGTCTCTTTGGATGAAATGTGATCATGTACAGTGGAATGAAATGATTTAGTTCTCAAGAAATAAACCTACTTCTGTTTTTGATTTGATTCAGACCTTTTGGCCTCCGGGCCTATTTGCTCCTTCCCCTCTCACTCAGATGGCAGCCCATTGATGTAGGATGGACAAGTTCCAGAGAATTGGATAGTGACTCCATGTGTGAAGATGATAAACCTCAAGTGCCAGACGGCCAGGATGATTCTCTCATTTGTTTCAGAAAGAGGAGCTAGCGGCCTTGACTGATCAAGTCTCTTCTGCCCTGCGGCTCTCGGAGGCTTGGCCAGTGGAGGTGGAGCCTCACGTGCATCCTCTCCTGCAAAAGGTCAGAAAATCCTCCAGGGCATTACCCTTGAGGTTCTGAAGAGCACGATACATACAAAATGATGTTTACCTGCCACCTCTTTGAAAGGGGACAGATTCGTGGGAAGACTCTAGGATCTTCCTCAGGAGAACTTGGCTGCCTGGATGCAGTTGTCCCAGGTGAAGGCACAAGTGGCAGCCATTACTAAGCGCAACACCATTCTGATGGAGGGTACATAAATACCTTACTGGGTCAGACCAAGGTCCATCAAGCCCAGTATCCTGATTCCAACAATGGCCAATCCAGGGCACAAGTACCTGGAGGTTCCCAAGGAGGCACACAGGTTCCACAATGCTTGTCCCAGGGCAAGTAGTGCATTTCCTGAGCCCTTTTTAATAATGGTTTATGGATCTTTCCTCCAGGAACTTGTCCAAACACTTTTTAAACCCAGCTACACTAACCGCTTTTACTACATCCTCCAGTAACAAATTCCAGAGTTAAATTATGCATTGAGTAAAAAAATATTTTCTCTTATTAGTCTTAAATGGATTGCATTGTAGCTTCATTGTGTGTCCTCTAGTCTTTCTACTTTTTGATGGTGTAAACAACTGATCTGCATTTACCCTTTCCAATTCATTCATTAATTTATAGACCTCTACCATATCCAGCCTCAGCAGTCTCTCTTCCAAGTTGAAGAGCCGCAACCTTTTAAGCCTCTCCTCATAGGGGTATTCTTCCATTCTCTTTACCATTTTTGTCACTCTTCTTTGGGTGATGGAGGGTGATGCATCCCTGAAGGATCAGGTGGGGTCGCAAGGTAGAGGCCTATCTGAAGAGTCAATTTTCGACTACCACTTTTTTCTCCAAGCAGTTGTTAGCAGAGGGTCTTATGGCTCATGTCCTGCTTCACTGGATCCAGTTGCTCCCACAAGAAGACACTTTGTTGCTCTTGGAGTCAGCAGTGGCTTTTTTTGCTGGATGCCTTGTATAATTTGGCCTGCTTGGCAGCCAAAGATATATTGCATTATCTTCAGGAACAAGCAGGAATGTAGTCGTCACATATGGGTAACATCAGTACCAACAGAGCCCACGCGGGAATGCTCCCCAGCGTCCAATAGGAAAGCTTTTGGGAGCATCCCACTGCACCTGTGTAGCTGCCTTCCCGCCTTTCCAGCTCTCCCTCCTCAGTTCTTTGTTTTCCGCAGAGGCGACAAGAAGCAATTCCTTTCACTGCAGAAAATTTGTCCTTTCGTATTTTTTGTGGTTGCGTCTGCCTTCCAGTCGACGCTGGTACCGCCCCCTGTCAGTGCTTGCTTGCTTTCTTTAAAAAAAAAAAAAAAAGAAGAAAATCTTCTGTGAGGGAAGGAATCTTTTCTTCCTTCAGCCGCATTGGCGGCATCTTAGGCTTAGGCTTCCCCTTTTGTCACAGACAAAATTGAAAAAACATCCAGTGGTTTAAAGAAGTGTTCCAAATGTTGCAGTACCATTTCAGCCACAGACACCCATGACTGGTGTCTAAAATGCTTAGGACCGGATCATCAACCGTCAGAATGTCCTCTCTGTAGAAAGATGACAAAGAGAGGCCTATAGAACTGAGCTGCAAAGCTGGGCACCCTCTTTGCCTCTGCACTATCTTTAGCATCAACGTCGTCAAGAGCTTCATCTTCCTCCCAAGGATCTCAGGTATCGAAACCTAAGTCTTCATCGAAGACTGGCCAACCCTCCAAGGGTAGATCTCCTTCTAAGCATCGAGATGCCTCAGGCGTTGCCCTGGAGGGGGACACACCGGCCAAACAACCCCGGTGGGAGGACCTTGCCTCCAAAGCCTTAGTGGGGTCCCAGGATGCTCCCAAGAGCTCCTGGTGCCATGTTCAGGGATCGTGGCCCACAATTCCAGTACTGATACCCAAGCATCTGCAAGCTCCATGGATCAATGTATCCTGGCCATCGAGCAGAGCTTAGCAGCCTTACTGGCAGCCTCCGCACTGGTAAAACCTTTACAGTCGATCCCTCAGGCATCAGTACCGGCTACAGTACCGAAAGAGCCTGCATCGATTTTTTTTGCCACTTACCATGCTACCGCCCATGCCAGCTCTTGAATCCATTTCCGGTACCAAGATGCCGGCACCGCAGGCTTCAGCTACCTGCTTTGATCGGTATCGAGTACGTGCAGAGCAGGAACACCCTGCCTGTCAATACTTTGAGCCTTCGGACTCCAATTCATTGGATGATGAATCGGCCGATACCCGGGAAATGAGAACTCTCCCAGAAGACTCATCTCCGTCTCCACAACATCGCATGTCCTCTCTGGAGGGCATGTCTTTCCAAGACTTTATTCATGATGTTGCTCGGGGTCTCTCCATAACGGTGACTTCGGAGAAAGAACCTAGGGCTGAAGAACTTGAAATGCTTCAATATCCTACAGCCCCAAAGGAAGCTGCTACTCTCCCTATTCATCGCATACTTCACGACTTTATGCTTCATATGTGGGAGACACCCCTAACCATCTCTCCACATACTCGACGATGCAATACCGTGTACCAGTGTGTCCTGGTTTTCAAAAGACGCAATTACCATACCATTCTATGGTGGTGGAATTGGTAATGCATCGAATAAAGAGTGCTAAGACACATTCCTCGAACCCTCCAGACAGGGAATCAAAAACCCTCAATGCCTTTGGACGATGTTGTTTTCAGGCCTCCATGTTATCGGCCAGGATCCGTTCCTACATACTTTATATGGGTATGTTCCTTAGAGAGGTGGCTAGGGATTTGGAGTTTATCTGCTCTCGTTATCAGGGAGGAGAGAAGCCATTATCTCATCTTGTAAAGCATGCTCAAAATGTTTCAAAGTTTGTTAACAGGGCAACTTTTGACTGTTTTGAGTGCATCAGCAGAACTTCATCTATCTGCATCAGTGCATGCAGGATTGCTTGGTTCCAAGCATCCGATTTTGAAAAATGGGTTCAAGATAAGCTGGGTAATATCCCTTGCACCGGTGAAAACCTTTTTGGCAAGGACTGGCAGGACAAGGCCTCTCAGTCTATTAAGAGTGGTGTTCTCAGATTCTATCTAGATCTACTACCAATTCAGCTAGGAAAAAGGCAGCGAAGAAAGCTTGTTTGTTTGTTTTTTTTTCTCAATAGACTACCCTTCTTACACCCCTATGGTACAGTGTCAACACCATGCTCCCCAGAAAGGGCAGCAGCCATCGAAACAACAAAAGAAGGCTCAGACTTCTAAGTCACAGCCACCTCAGCAGATCCAGCCTCCTCAGGGTCTTTGACTCCTTTCTGGAGAACATAGCCGTTCTGCCTCTGGAAGTTCCAGATCTCATTCACATTCCTGGCAGACGTTGTCACTTTGCCCACAGGTGGCATCTTATCACATCAGAGCACTGGACACTGTCCATAGTACGCAAGGGATATAAGCTTCATCTACAAAGTCTACCCCCCCCCCCCCGGACTCCTCCAAGAGAGTTCCGCTCTCAGCCCCCTCTCACTGCTCTGTTGCAAGAGGTCACCTCCCTTCTCTCTCAGGGTGCAATAGAGGAGGTTCCACCGTCCCAGCAGGGAATGGGCTTTTATTCTCTATACTTCCTCATTCCAAAGAGAACAGGAGGGTACAGGCCCATTCTGGACCTCGGAGAACTGGACGAGTACCTACTATGGTAGAAATTCAAAATGATCTCCCTAGGTACCCTTCTCCCATATCTCCAGAGTCGGGATTGGCTCTGTTCTCTAGATATAGAGGAGGCATATACTCACATAATTATTCACTCACAGCACAGAAAGTTACTGCGCTTCATGTTTCAAGGGAGATATTATCAATACAGAGTCCTGCCTTTCGGCCTTGTCTCTTCCACAAGAGTCTTCACAAAGTGGATGGTGGTAGTAACCACTTTCCTAAGGATTATAGGGATATTTGTCTTCCCTTACTTAGATGACTGACTCATTCGAGCAAACACCTCTGTAGAGGCCAATCTTTCCCTTTCATGCACCATGCAAGTGCTGCAATGCTTGGGATTTGTAATAAATATTCCAAAGTCCCAACTCGTTTCCTCTCAAACTCTAGAGTTCATATGGGCTCTTCTAGACACTCAACAATCAAAGGCATTTCTGCCCTAAGCCTGCTGTGCTCGACTCAATCAGCATCTCGGGCATGCCTCAAGAACTTTCTCACTGCTTGAACTGCTACAACTTCTGGGTCATTTGGCATCAACAGTACATGTTGTTCCATATGCTCATCTACATATGTGCGCAGCTCAATGGACACTGGCTTCCTAGTGGTCTCAGACATCAGGTCGCCTGGGAGACAGAATAATGGTCTCTACCCACCTAATCTTGTCTCTCCAGTGGTGGCAATCTCCAGAAAACCACCTAGTAGGGTTACCTTTTCAGATGCCAGCACATTAATGTACCCTGATGACAGATGCGTCCAAATTTGGGCTGGGGAGCTCATCTGGACACTCTCCACTCAAGAGTCTTTGGTCTCATCAGGAATCACAACTCCCCATAAATCTGCTGGAACACGGAGCCATTTACAATGCTCTCAGTGTTCCAGGACCATCTTCGATTCCGCACAGTTCTAGTCCAGACGGACAATTAAGTAGCTATGTTCTACTTGAACAAGCAGGGCGGAACAGGCTCTTGGACCCTCTGCAGCAAGGCCCTGCACCTGTGGTCTTTTGCCTTACAGCATCACATTTACCTCCTTGCAGTGTATCTTCCAGGCAAACACAATGTCTTGGCGGACAAACTGAGTCGAGTCCCACGAGTGGTCTCTCCATGCAGACAAGGTCGCTCACATTTTTCAGATCTGGGGAACCCCAGAGATAAACCTGTTCAAGTCCTCAGCGTGCCAAGCTTCCTTACTTCTGCTCCAGGACTCCTGAACTGGACAGCCAGCAGGTAGATGCTTTTCACCTTCACTGGTGTCGAGGCTTCCTATATGCCTTCCTTCCCGTTCCCCTCATTCCAAGACTCTCTTCAAACTCCAGAGAGACACGGGCTACATGATGATCATAGCCCCATGCTGGCCACGACAACCATGGTATCCTCCTACGTCTGTCTCAAGCTCAGCCCGTAGATCTGGGTCTGCTCCAGATCTCTTCTCAGGAGGAGGGGATGCTGCACCATCCCAATCTGCAGTCCCTCCATCTTACAGCATGGCTGCTGAAGGCATAGACTTCCAGGACATTAACCTCTCTCAACAGGTTGATATCCTTTTAGCTTCTAGGAAGCCTTCCACCAGGTGCTCTTATGCCTTCGAGAGGTGTAGATTTTCTCTCTGGTGTTCGTAGAGGGTGCTTAACTTCTTCTCAGCTCCAGTGGATGCATTACTTGAATATCTTCTCCATCTGTCGTTGTCTGGACTCAAAACCAATTCGGTAAGAGCACACCTAAGTGCAATTGCGGTCTCTCACATACCCTTAGATGGTCAGCCCATCTCTTCTCAGCCGCTTGTAGTACGCTTCATGAGTGGTCTTCTATTAACTAAACCTCCCATTAAGCCCCCTCCAGTGGCATGGGATCCTTAATGTTGTTTTAGGACAGCTTCTCAAGCCGCCCTTTGAACCTCTAGCCACTACTTCTCTGAAGTTTCTCACCTGGAAGGTCACCTTCCTTATTGCCCTCACTTCAGCAAAGACGCATTAGGGAGCTCCAGGCTTTGGTGGCTGACCCTCCTTATACACGATTCCACCATGAAAAGGTAATCCTTAGGATTCATCCTCTTTATGCTAAAGGTGGTCTCGCCCTTCCATTTAAACTAGTCAGTTTACCTCCCTGTCTTTTTCCCTAGACCTCATTCCTCTAGGGCAGAAGCAACCCTTCACACTCTGGATTGCAAACATGCTTTGGCTTTTAATCTCCAGAGAACTCGAACACAGAAAAGCTTCCCAACTTTTCATCGCCTTTTGACTTGAGTCACCTGGGATTGCCAGTATCCAGGTGAACTCTCTCCAGATGGATAGCGGATTGCATCTCCTTTGCTTACAAAAGTGCAGGACTCTCTCTCGAGGGTCATGTCACTGCACATAATGTTTGGGCCATGGCTACCTCCATGGCAAATCTACGCTCTGTAGCAATTGATAAGATATGCAAAGCAGCAACCTGGTCTGTCCACACTTTTGCTGCTCACTATTGCCTAGACAAGGACTCCCGCCAGAATGCCTTGTTTGGCCAAGCTGTTCTCCAGCATCTTTCAGATCAACTCCTACCCTCTGTCCCGGGTTTTGATACCAGACATCCTTGGAGGATATATGACCTACTTAGTTATGCCTGTGCTCCACAGCTCACTCTGAGGTCATCTCTCTGGCATCTTCAAGCTAGGGAGTCCCATATGTGAAGACTACATTCCTGCTTGTTCCTGGAGATAGCGTAGTTACTCACCTGTAACAGGTGATCTCCGGGAACAGTAGGAATTTAGTCTTCACAACTCGCCCTCCTCCCCTAGGATTTGTACTTTTTCCTCTTCTTCTCCTTCTCTCCTTTTATCTCAGCTACAAACTCAACTGAGGAGGGAGAGCTGGAAAGGTGGGAAGGCAGCTATGCAGGTGCAGTGGGATGCTCCCAAAAACTTTCCTATTAGATGCTGGTGAGCATTCCCGTGCAGGCTCCATCGGTACCGTTACCCATATGTAAAGACTAAATTCCTGCTGTTCCCGGAGATCACCTGTTACAGGTGAGTAACTACACTTTCTATGGTGACTTTGGCTTTGCCATTAGGCAGCAGATGCAATGTCCAAGTCCCAGTTATCTGGACTTCCCTTCAAGGGCAAGCTTTGCGAGAAGACTTGGAGAAGTTGATCAAGGAACTAGGAGCTTCCAAATTTTCTTCTTCCAGAAGATCAATCTAAGAGGCCTGGGAAGCACTGCTCCACCACCACCACCACCTGCTTTGTGCTCTCCTCACTCCCACCACCAGCAGACTTTGGGGTTCAGGAACTCTGAGGCATCACTCAAGGAGGCCATCCTTGCCTCTTTCAGACTCCCGAGTCCCAGAGTGTGTCCTTTCACGGGACTGGAGGGGCCTGCAAGGAGTCATCTTTCTCAAAGTCTGGATTCTCCCGTCAGATACAATGATGGGTTGGGAACCCATTCCAGAGTGCCTCCAGTCAGTGGTTGGCTCAGACTCCTCTTCCAGGAATGGGTCCTCGGATCAGTGGGTGCTTGACATTATCATTCAGTTCGGATACATGCCGGAATGCAAGGACTCCATCCCAGGCACCTTCCTGATATCTCCATGCTGGTCTGCGGCCAAGATAGAGTTGATCATTCTGGTGGGAGATTTCAGTGCTGATATCAGTGCGGACAGGACCGGATGGGAAGAAACGCTGGGTAGTTTCAGCCATGGTGAGTTCAACAGCGGACTGCACCTACTGTTCTTCACTGTATCGAAATCCTGGTAGTGGGAAACAGTCACTTTCAGCACCCTCGCTTGGGCTATTGAGTATAACTGTAGTATTTTAATTTTATATGTTTGGAGTATTTGATTTTGCCTTTATTAGTATTGTGGATATTAAGCTTGAGAAGGCACTATAAATAAATTTTATGAGAAGCTTTTGCCTTATGAGAAATTTGAAGTAACTTAAGAAGCTATAACAAATAAATTTCATGAGAAGATTTAATTGGTTCTCCTTGCTATAGTATGATATTAGTAGTCTTTAATGCAATAATCGCTTTTTTTAAATTGTTTGTTTTAAATTTTAGTCCCGGGTTTTGTAATGAGGTGGTATGTGCAAACCGATAGAAGGCGGTATGGCAGGGGGGCGGAGCCTGATGTCCAGCGGGGTAGACGCTTCGCGCTGAAGCTCCCGAGGGGCCTACTTAGAATCCTGACTAAATATCTGCATAAATTTAATATTTTATACCGAACTTACCGGGGTGCCTTGGGGGGAATGGCGACCCACAAACCAGTGCGCTTGGACTTCGGGTCTCCCTCTTCTTCACATGGAAAACGCTCCAAAACGGAATTGTCTTCCCCACCTAAGATGGCTCCACCTCGGGTAGGCCCGTCACTGCAACAGGAGATCTTGGAGGAAATACGTGGTGTGAAGGAACTGGTACAGTCCAACGGAGAGGCGCTCCGAGCCATGCGAGAAGACTTCGGTATGCTTCAGGACCGGCTTGAAGGTCTTTCACTGCGGCTGGACAACATGGCGGGGGTCCTCGATTCGCACGCGGTGCGTTTGGTAAACCTGGATCAAGCTGAACGTCACATACAGAATCTTCAAAAAGAGTTAGAGGATTGCAATAATTGTGCTCGTCGCAACAATGTCAGGCTCATTGGAGTTCCAGAAGGGGCGGAAGCAGGAGATATCAGAGAATTTCTGGTCAAAACTCTCCCTTCCTTGCTGAAGATTACCTTTTGCAGAGATCTGGAAATTGACCGAGCATATCGTGCTCCTATCAACATTGCACTCCATCGGACGACCCCCCGGCCCATTATATTCCGTTTACTGAGGTACCAGCAAGTTGAGCAAATTTTCAAAGCCGCCCGGGTGATGCCACATCTGCAGTTTGACGATCATAAAGTCTCTTTTTTCCCCGACTTGGCAAAGCCCACAGCTGACCGGCGGAAGGGACTTCTTGCTTTTCGTCCTAGACTTCAACAGTTACAGGCTCGCTTTGGCCTCTTATATCCAGCGAAGCTCAGAGTGACTCTTCATAACCAAACTAGAACCTTCGAAGATCCTGCTCTACTAGCAACATTTCTGGATTCCAAAGAGGCAGACCTGATGCGCTGAGTCAACAGTTTGGATGGTCTCCGCTGGAACCGCCCTCCATTTTGAATGGCCCGGTGCGGTGATTATTGCCTGGAATAGAGACTGCCTGGACCTTCCTTTTTTTTATATCTACCTCTCTTGGTCTCCTTTCCTCCATGATGTGCACCTCGGTTGGATTCGGGGCACGCACAGACATACCGGTTATATGTTTCAATTTAGGCCTCTCTGGGGTTTCACCCCGCAGACATCAGGTCGCCTGTAATTTCTGGGGTTATGCTTCTTCTCTAAGGCACTTCGGTGCTTTTACTGTTATATAGGGCGCTTCATGATTTTCCTTGGCTTATTTTCTATCATATTGTGTGTACAGTCATTTATAGTTGATATGAGGGACATTGCGCAACTCGGTGCGCCATCATGTTCCTTTCTCAGAATGTTTGACTTTGTTGTATGGCCTTATGTATGCTTTTAGTATTGAACGTAAGAGGCATCCATAGCCTAATCAATAGAATGACCATTCTTAGTTATTTTAATCATGCTCATACTGATTTAGTGTTTCTTTCGGAAATCCATTTTACTTCTGTCGAATCACTGAAATTTGCTGCCAAACCTTATATGGTGGCTGCCTATTCTTCCGCCGTTTCTGAGCGTGGTGAGGTAGCCATCTTAGTTGAGAAACTTTGCCACTCACTGTAATGGATACTAGCTCTGATGGGGAGGGTAGCTGGGCCTGTGTATATTTTCAGTTTAGAGATAGTGCATCTGCGTGTATCGGTATTTATGCTTCGAATGTGGATGACCCTGTTATTGTTATTCGGCGGTGACTTCTACCAAATATTTGTTCCTTTGATAGATAGTCTGCCGCCTAGAACGAGTGGTCCGCCCAAGAGTCTCCACACCCTGCCAGTCCTGATGACAGATGTTGCGTGAATTGCTATATGGAAGTTGCTTCACCCCTCAGACTTAGAGCTCACCTTTTCTCAGCCCCCCCCATCACTCACATTCTAGATCAGATTTTTCCTATCTCCTCAGTACTGCTGTCTCATGTAGACAAATACTCCTGAAAGGTTAGCCAATTGGAATGCCATCCAGTGCGCTTGATGCGGGACATGCTATGTGGCCTTTGGTCTCCTACATTCCTGTTACGTATGATTGTCCCGCATTATAGTATTACTGGAGTCGGGTCTGAGGTTGTTCATGCTGGGTATTGCTGTCCCCTATTATCTCAATCATGAAATATTGGGAAACATATCTGTCTTTATAGTAAATGTGCGCAAACACCCAGTCTGTCTGCCTCTTCCGTTCAAACTATTCACTATTGGTCTATCTAAAAGACGCTCAACGATTATGTTCAAAATTTCGATGCTCTTCGTTGACTGTTTGATTCTGTATTAATCTTTATCACATGCTCATCCGGTATCATAGATTTTCCTTCTGTTTGTTTGATGAACAATAATTGTTGTATGTAGGCGCTCATATGATGATTCTAATCAGCTTAGAGAAGAAGCATTGGGGTGGGGGGTAATTGGGGTTGCGTTCTTTATTGTATGTGTGTATTTGTTTCTTTTGCTGTGTTGTTACTTTGTTTGTTGTAAAATGAAAATAAACATTTAAAAAAAAAGGCGGCGGTATGGCAACAGATAGAGATGATCAAAAATTTTGATTGATTGTAGATCTATTGAAATAAGCGCCATTTATATCAGTAAATTTTAACATGAGAGTATACATATGAATGGTTATCTCGGGCGTTTAAGGTTTTCAAATAGATGATGAAACGAATGGTTCTCTTATGAAGCAATGTTGGTACGATCAGTTTTTAATTTTATATTTATAGTTTTATTAATGTTTTAAATGAGATTTTTTATATACCCTTTGTCATAACGATATCACTAATTTTAGTTTTTTAATTCTACAATGAGAAATCGTAGGGGTTTTAATATTTTAAGATGATATTAAGTGTTTTAAATGACAAATAGATCATTTCAGACACTCACTCCTGCTCCTTTGTATTGATCACAGTGTGATAATGTAGTAATCTCCTCTTCTTCCTTTTTTCAGTGCACAGAACAACCAAACTGACTTTATCTAACTACTAAGGTATAGATATAGAGGAAGTAATGTTTACACACCCTTGCATATGTTCACAATTCATCTTTTATTATTTGAGTATGTTTATTTTATTTTATATTTAAGGTGTATGTGTGTTTTTAATGGCTTTTTAGCTTATATGCTCTTATTTTTATCATTTTCATATGATTTTTATTAATACAGTACTTTTATATGTAAATGAGATTAACATGATTGTACAATTTGGAGCTTTATAATTATATTTCTTGGTTTTATGAAGTTTGTGTATTTATGAATCTAGCACGCCCGAATCCCCTGATGAAGTGAAATCGAAATACGGCCTGTGTCGGGCTATTTGGGCTTAATGCAATCAATCAAGTTTTCAAATTTCTAATAAAGTAATCCTTCTTGCTAAACCATGTATTTGGACTGGGTGTGCAATGAGGGAGGCCTGAATGTGGATCTGACCACTACCTCATCTGTGTCAAGTACAGCTCTGATTACAACAGGCAAAGCACAAGGCACCTCCACCAGCCAAACTGAACTGGGCATGTCTGAGGGATCTGGTACGCAGACAAGAATTCCAAATTGCCCAATCCATCAAATTTGTAGCACTCAAACCATTTGATGTTGATTTGCAGAAGGAAAGCAGATATCGGAGTCCACCCTGGAATGCACTGCCTTTCTGTGTCCACCCATCTGACATTGGACATAGCCATGGATTTTGGACGAGTGCCTGGATCTGATGGATAAATGGAAACAAATCAAACATGTGGACTTCAAGCAGTACCGGCGACTGAACAAAGAGATCTGACAGAAGATGAAGGCGGAACGAGAAGCCTACTGGAATGCTATTGCAGCCAACCTGGAAGAAGCAGCATCCAGGCACGAATATCAGACTCTGTATTAGATCCTCGAGAAAACTGAGTGGTAAAACCAAGTCAACCAATGATAACATCAAGAAAGCAGATGACACCTTTTGTGAGCTCCCCTGATGAATGCATGCAGTGGTGGAAAGATTTCTTCCAACAGTTATACATCCACTATCCACCCCAGGGACCCGCCACAGAGCCACCACTCATTAACCTTTATTTTAAGTCTTTTCTATACCGCGCTCTTTAAAATCAGCTCAATTTACGGTTAACAACAAATTTGTACAGTACAGGCAGGGCCCGTACTGTACTTATAATGAACAGGTTATGCAACTTGGGCTAACAGGTGTAACTATGTACAGGCTGTGCAGCATGCTGTGGGACAATGTGTTGACCAGGTCATCTTGGCAGCTCATTTAAATAACTATATACAGGCCAGGCAGTCGAGTCGCCTGTAGTGGTGACCCGGGTTGCTTGGCAGCTATATACAAAGTTAGGAGACTATATACAAGGGCATTCCCGGGTGTCAGGTAGTGCTAATGTGCCGGGCTGGGCCTGTGGTGTGGTGTGGGCTGGGCCTGTGGTGTGTCCTAGTTGTGAATGTAGTGCTGGAGGAAAAGGTGGTGCTTCAGGGCCTTCCTGAATTGGGTAAGGTCAGTGATGGATCGGATGGTGTGCGGGAGGGCATTCCAACATGTGGGTGCACAGTACATGAAGGCTTTGTTGCTTGAGAGTATGTCATAATTTTGCTGGGGATTCTCAGTGTGTTGACGGCGATTGACCTTCTGACTCTGAGGGAGTGGGGATGACGTTTGATGGCCTTGAAGGTCATCACTAGAATTTTAAAGGAGAGTCTGCAGTGTACCGGCAGCCAATGGAGGTGCTTCAGGATTGGGGTTATATGGTCTCTTCTGGCGGCTCCGTGTAGTATCCTGGCAGCTGCATTCATTGCGAGCTGAAGTGGGTTCAGCGTATTTTTTCGTAGTCCCTGTAGAATTGAGTTGGCATAGTCAAAATGAGGGATTACCAAGGCTTGGTAGATTGTTCGGAAGTCGTCTAGTTCCAGTAGGGGTCGTTGATGTCAGATCGTCTGTATTTTGTGGTATACTGCCTTGACAGTGTTTATGTGGGCTTTCATATCCAACTGTTGGTCTAGTGTGACCCCTAGGTAGCGGATCGTGGGCTTGCTTTGGAGCTTGGCGCCTTTTACTTTTAGTGAGGTGGGGGGGGGGGGTTTGAAAGCTTGGGTCCGGGTCATGAATAGTGCCTCCGTCTTATTAAAGTTTTTATTCTGAGGTTTTGAGTGTGGAGCCATTCGGTGATAGCATCGAAGCAGGTTGTTAGTGGTGAAAAGTCTGGCTGGTCAGTTGAGAATGGCATGTAGAGTAGCACGTCGTCGGCGTATACCAGGCATGCGATGTTGAATGAACGGGTGAGTGCACAGATTGGCTGCATATATATATATTGAAGAACAGGGCCGAGAGAGAGGAACCCTGTGGTACGCCCTGTCCTTGTTGGAAAGGTTTGGAGGTCTCCGGACTGGTCCGTGCATGTTGCCATCTACCTGTCAGGTATGATTTGCACCAGCTTAAGGCTGTGCCCTGGACCCCTTTCTCTGCGAGGCGCGCCAGGAGTAGTTCATGGTCGACGGATTCGAATGCTGCGGCAATATCCAAGAAGATTAGGGCATATCCTTGTCTGATGTCTAACCCAGTAATTAATGTGCTGAAGAGTGTGATCAAGAGCGTCCCGACTCCGTGCGACTCCCTGAATCCACTTTGGCATGGGTCGAGGGAAGCGGTGGTCGCAATATGGTGTTGGATTTAGCATTGGATGACTTTTTCAATTATTTTGGCCATTAGTGGGATGCTTGACATGGGCCTGTATGAACCCACCTTCTGGGGGTCGAGTTTGCTGTTTTTTAGGAATGGTCTAATGGATGTTTGCTTCAAGGTTCATGGGAATGATCCTGTCGAGAATGATAGGTCCATGAGCTTGGCCAGGAATGAGCTGAGTTCTTTATGCAGTGTTTTTATCCAGAACACGGGGCAGGGATCGTTTGGGGCTGTGGTGGTGTTGATAGTAGTGATGGTGTCCTCGATGCCTCTTTCTGATGGTGTTGAGAAAGGGATTAGTGGTGGTGGGTGTTTGTAATCCATGCATGGAGGTGGGGGGGGGGGGTGTGGTTTTGTTAGTCTGGATTGTTTTTGACTATAGATAGTCCGCGAATGCCTGTGGGTGTGGCATGCTCAGTTGGCTGGGGGAAGGTTCTTTTGTGAGGGTCCTCACTAGGTTGAATAAATCCTGTGGGTTGTTCAGGGAGCGCTGCAGAATTTCTGCGTGGTATTGTCTCATTCTCTCCGTGACTGCCTCGCAGTGTTTCTTCTGGTGGGAGGTGTAAGTTCCCTGGTCAACAGCGGAGTGCGATCATCGCCATCTTCTTTCCAGCTTTCTTAGGTGGAGGAGTGATGTTCGTAGCTCAGGAGAGTACCACGGGGCAGTCTGTCTTCTCCTTAGTGGAGTATCCACAGTTGGTCGGTGGGCAATGGAGCCAAGACTATTGTTCCAGGCGGAGAGCATTTCCTCAAGGCTAGGTTCTGCGATGTCAAGGAGTTGGTAGGGTTTTGCTGAGTATCTCTTCCTTGTTGAAGGACCGGAATCGTGCTTTTGGTGCTGAGGAGGCCTTGGCTGTGGTACAGGTGCTTGTGAGGGCCAGATGCGTGGGCATTTGGAGTCTTATTAGGCTGTGGTAAGACCATGGAACTGGGGTGATGGATAGGGAAAGAGTGGTTCGGGCCAGTAGCCAACCGTGGGGCGAAGATCAGGTCTAGCTTGTTTCCTTTCAAGTGAGTGGGAGCGTTGATTACTTGTTCATAGCCCAGTTCGTTAAGCACATTAAGGAAGGCTGTGGAGTGGGCATCAGGGAGGGGCAGGCAGGTTAAAGTCCCCCATGATCCAGCTTGGTATGCGTGGGTTTTTGGTATTGCAGGCAAGGTCGATTATTGTTGAGAGGTCATCTGTAGATTAGGTTGATGGAGATGTGCTTGTTGGTTATGGTAATGGAGTCGAGGTGTGTGGTGCTGCTGGCAGGGGTCTGCTGAAACTGGAGCTCCGTTCTTGTAAGGGCAAATGTTCCTACACCCCTACGGTCGGTTCTGTGGCAGGTGCCAGAAAATACATTCCTCGACGGTGAGCCAACAGTTGATGAAGTGAAGAGGGCGATAAGATCATTAAAGAATGGAAAGGTGCCCAGAGTGGATGAAGTCACTGCTGAAACGATCAAAGCTGCAATGGCTTCACGTCCTAACACTCATCTGGCGCATGGAACGAGTTCCATCAGCACGAAAGAAAACCATCATTGTGCCAATCCTGAAGAAAAGCAATAGTCGGGAAAGCAAGAACTACTGTAGCATCAGCCTCCTTTCAATCATTGGCAAGGTGTTCATGAAGATCATGATGTTTCTGCAGCGTTGAACGTATGAACAGACCATCCAAGAAGAGCAAGCAAAATTTAGGCCGTACCGATCAAATATTCACCATTCATCAACTGGCAGAGGAAAGGATTATTGACTTCAAATCTGCACTCGACTATGTTCAGTGGCCCACACTGTGGAGGGCATTGGAGAATGAGCATGTGCTGCTGATGATCATCCAACTTCTCTAAGCTTCATACGATGCTCAACCAGCAGTGTGTGTGGATCCAAAATGAACTATCCAAGGAATTTCCTATCCAAATTGGCGTCCGCCAGAGAGAGATCGCCTAACCTTGCTTTTCAATATCGTGATCAAAGGAAAACGTTTCAAGGGCAGATGTGTAGGGTCCAGTATTACGTGAACAACTTCCTGATCAACTTCATGTTCACAGACGATGGTGCCATATTGGTTGAAACAGATGCAGAGGCCACTGACATCTTTTACCACATTGATTCTTAGGCCATAAGATTGGGCAATGTGGACAAGACCAAAGTTATGACAACGGATGGATCACAGTCCAATGTTCACCTTGATGGAATCCAAATTGAGCAGGTCCCAGAATTCAAATAACTGGGATCTCTGGTGCAGGAGAAGGTGGCATCCACCACTGAAGTCCACAGCAGGATTGGCCAGGCAATGATACCGTTCGCCTCATTCAAATGGTGCCTCTGGAAGAAGGCCAATATCTCTCCACCAAGACCAAAATTCCCTTCTTCCAAACACTGATCCTGACAATTCTCCTGTACAGATCAGAAACATGGACTCTGCTCATACCTGACACAAACAAGCTTGAGGTCTTTCAAATGCAATGCCTGAGACAGATTTTGGGTGAAACAGATTTTGAACGCCAGTCGACTGCCATACAAACTCCTCTGGCGAGAGCGACCTATTAACTGGAGGGTTCAATGAGCAGTACCGAAAATGTGGCTCAAACACATCGAGGGAGACCTAAAGAACCAGCGACTGACCATCGACAAGGCCAGAAATATTGCCACCAATCGCCAAGATTGGAAGCGTATTGTGAACAATACATGGAATCCAGCAGTACCTACAGCAGCATATTGATTGAGAGTACTACCTGCTCCCCAAACGCTAGCTAAGGATTAAAGGAGGAGGTCTGTGGCCAAGAGGGCCACCGTTCAGTCTACTCTGGAGAAGCTCCTCTGCCTTCAGGCCATAGTGACAATACCAGCCACCAAAAGGGGCAAGGGTCAATTTATTCCATTTGCTTTGTGGTTGGTTCCATCATTCACCTGATCTTGGATCTCAAGGGCATCAGTGCTCACCTGAGGACCTTTTCTTTCCACCTGGAGACATTGAGGTTGGTCATAAGAGCATCGTTGGAATTGGCCGAAGTCTACTTCCATAATCCTATTTATGAGGATCAACGGTTCTTCCTATGCTTCTATTCTTGGTTCTTACTTCATTTGCCACCCTGCCTTTCAGTCTCTCTACTGCACGGAGGTTGTTTGCCAAAGTCATGGTGGTGAAAGCTGCTGCCCTGCAGGGAGAAGAGATTTGTGTGCATCCTTATCTGGACAACTGACTTATTCAGGCCAGGTCACATGCAGAAGCCCTGCAGGTATCTGCCCAAGTGGTGCAGTTTCTGGAGGAGTCTGGGCTGGGTGATGAGCTTCCTGGAGCCTACCCATTCACTAGACTACCGTGGCACGGTTCAAACATCGTCCCAAGGAAAGCCTTCATTCCAGAGAAGAGAGCGGAGAAGCTGAGGTTCCAGCTGAAGACATTTTAGAGACAGCAGGCTCCCAAGGCCTGAGATTACCTCCAGCTCCTAGGGTCAATGACTGTGACCATCATGATGGTCCCCTGGGCACAAGCACATATGCATCCATTACAAAGATCTCTGTTGTCCCACTGGTCCCCCTTTGCACAGGACTTCGGCATCAGGCTCTCTCTTCCCTCTCTGGTGGCAGCCAGCCTGAAATGGTGAGAATACCTTTGCCTAAATGATCTCCAATGGCTTCTCTTAATGACAGATGCAGCTTGTCTGGATGGGGAGATCATAGCCTGGGGCTGACAGCCCAGGGTAGCTGGAGGAAGTGGGAGGTGATCTGGCCCATCAATTAGCTGGAAGTGAGGGCCATTCACTTGGCTCTCCTGCATCTCTGGGACATAGTCTAAGGCAGAGCAGTTTGGATCTTCTTGGACAACGCCACGGCAGTGGCTGTGTCAATTGATAAGGGGCACAAAGATGTCTAGGGTTTCCCAGGAAATGACCCTCATGTTCACCTGGGCAGAGCAGAATCCCTTGGCATGCTTGCTGCAGCATACTGTGGGAGTAGACATCGTGGAAGTGGATTATCTCTCGCCACTCGCTCAATCCAAACAGTGGGAGTTGAGCCTGTTGGCAATCGAGAGGATCCTGGACAGATGAGGTTGCTCAGAGTTGGATCTCATGGTGATGTGGTCGGGGCTGGCCCATTCACTAGACGGTCTCCTAGGGTAGCAGACTCTGGTGAGTGGCATGGATACTCCCTCCCCCTGACGTGGCAGCTGAACTGCCGCTTCAGCCTCACAGTGGGCTTTAAAGTGCCCATGCTTATAGGGTGCAGTTATGGCTTGCCATTCCTTCCCCATCCAACAGGAAGTTGCATCGCAGGCAGGCTGTGAGCACACATGCATGTGGGAACTTTAAGGCCCAATGCCAGTCATACCTAGTGCTGCAGACTTGGCTGCCCTTCTCTCCTTCCTCCAAGATGATTTGGACAAGGGCCTATCCCTCGGTTCATTGGGAGCTCGGTGGCAGCCTTGGATTGTTTCTAAAGGGCCAGTGGCAGGGTGCTCCCTGGCCTCACATGCGGATGTGGGCCAGTTTCTGAGACAAGTTAAGCATTGCGTCCTCCCCTGCACTCAATGGTTGCTTCTTGGGATCTCTGTTTGGTTCTTCAGGCATTGCTGGCCACGCTGTTTTAAGCCCTTGAGGAGGGCTACACTCAAGGATTTGTCCCTTAAGATTGCCTTTTTTTTGTCACAATCTGTTTGGCGAGATGCATCTCTGAATTACAGGCTTTGTCATGCCGAGATCCTTATTTGTCCTTTTTTGGAGGAGGCCATGTATTTACAGCCCATTCCTTCTTTCCTGCCTAAGGTAGTGTCAGCTTTCCACCTCAACCAGGTGATCTGTTTGCCTGCATTCTCTAGGGAACAATGCCAGGGAAAGGATAAGTGCCTTCACCTGGTGAACATTAGTAACCCTCAGGCACCAAAGAAGCAGCCTCCTAACTCCTTCCATAAGTCAGTCAGGCTCTTTGCCCTTTTTTGTAGGGCTGCGAAAAGGTGAAGCTTCAGCCCAGGTAGACTTCATGGTAGCTATTGTCTCCTTTTATCAAGTGGGCCAATCTATTGCAGAACTGGTTGGTCCTAGAAGGTTTGGGCATGCATTCCACGTGGGCTTGGGCTTCCTCCTAGGTGGAGTATAGTTTGGTCACTCCCATAGACATCTGCCAGACATCAGCATGGTCATCATTTTCCACTTTTGTTGAGTACTACCACTTGGATGTCCAAATGTTTGAAGGCTGCCATATCTTCTTTCTACCCAGTGGAGGCATAGCTTTGGTTTGTTCCAGTTGTATGGATTGGCCTAGCAGGATGATATGGAAAGTGACATTTTACTTACTGGATAATGTCCTTTCCTTGAGTCCTGCTAGGCTAGTCCAGGATCTGCCACTGGGGTCTGTTCTGCTGTGTTCTGGTCTGACTTGCTGGCTGGCTCTGCTGTGTTCTGGTCTGACCTTTTTGGCTCACAGGGGGTTCCTGTATATAGTTCTGTTATTTGGACCATCCATCCTTTTTCCCCTCATTGGAGCTTGTGCAGCCAGAGGTTCTTATCTATGGCTTGGGTGCAAATGCTGAGTTGTATGCTCTCTAGCTGCCTCAGTACAGGATCTAGTGCAAGAGATCAGTGTTGGAGCCACTTGGCAATAGTGATCATAACATGATCACGTTTGATTTAATAAATGGCGGGAGGATATCAAGGAAATCCACTGCATTAGCATTTAACTTTCAAAAAGGAGACTATAATAAAATGAGGAAAATGCTTAACAAAAAACTAAAAGGAACAACTGCAAAGGTTAAGAGTCTACATCAGGGCTGGGCGTTATTTAAATATACTGTCTTGAAAGCCCAGACCAGATGTATTCCATGCTTCAAGAAAGGTGGCAGGAAGGCCAAATGACAGCCAGCATGGCTTAAAGGTGAGGTCAAAGAGGTTGTTATAGCTAAGTCAGAAAATGGAAAAAAGAGACAAATGATAAAAACAGGAAACATAAGTACTGGTAAATTAAATATAAGGCAAGCAAAGAGAGAATTTGAAAAGAAGCTTGCTGTGGAAGCAAAAGCGCATAATAAAAACTTTACAAGTACATTCGTAGCAAAACACCTGTAGAAGAGTCAGTTGGATCATTAAATGACAGAGGGGTAAAAAAGGGCAAGACCAAAGCGGGTAGACTGAATGAATTCTTTGCTTCAGTCTTTACTGAAGATGATGCAGGAAACTTACCCATGCCAGAAATGATATTCAGAGGTGCTGTATCGGAGGACTTGAAACAAATCTTGATATATCGGGAAGATGTATTACAGCTATTTGATAAACTAAAGGGCAGCAAATCACTTGGACAGGATGGCATACATGCCAGAGTGCTGAAAAAACTGAAATATGAGATTGCAGACCTACTTTTAGTAATCTGTGAACTATTCCTATAATCATCTTTAGTACCTGAGAATTGGAGAGTGGCCAGTGTAACACCAGTTTTCAAAAAGGGGTCCAGGAGTGATCGGGAAGCTACAAACCAGTAAGCTTGATGTCTGTATTGGGCAGAATGGTAGAGACCATTATAAAGAGCAAAATTACTGAATATGTCATGGTTTAATGGGAGGAAGCCAACATGGATTTATCCATGGTAAATCTTGCCTCACTAATCTCTGTTATTTTTTCAACGGTGTGAATAAACGGGTAAATAAAAGTTAGATGGTTGATAACACTAATCTAGATTTTCAGAAAAGCCTTTGATAAGGTAGGAGTCTCATAAGGAACCTTAATTAAAAAGTCCTAGGATAGGAGGCAATGTACTATTGTGAATTAGGAACTGGTTAAAAGATAGAAAACAGAGGACTACAAAAGGGAACTGCTACTTCCGGAGAGAGATCAGCAATTCTGAGTATATACTTCTGGGAATTTTTTTTGAATGGATTAAAGCTGGTGATTTTATGTTTATGTGGAGGATGATCAAATTTTGGTTCAAGTGGTAAATAAGGGAGAGGAGGAGGAGGAGGATGTTGAAATAGAGAGGAGGTTGTCCTTTTTCTCTTAAATTGAATATTGCCAAGTCAGAATTTCTTTGACTTGCAGGAGACTTGGCACTTCCAGTTATGTTGCCAGTTGGACAGATGCTTCTTTATTACAATCTGTTTCTAGACGTTTGGGCATAAGGCAGTTACACCCAGTGTTGTCGAAATACGATTTGAAAATAGTAATGACTGTATTTGGTGTTACTGCATCTGGATTATTGTAATGTGGTGGTGTTAGGGTTGGCCGATGGGGAAATGTCTCAGCTACAAGTAGCTCAGAATACTGCTGTGTGGGTGGTCAAGAAGCTGGGAATATTTGCCCATATTTCCTGTATCTTACAAAAATTGTATTGGCTCCCAGTCCAACAATATATCCTTTAGAAAACTTGTTGACGTTATGGTTTGGCCCCTCCCTATTTGAGTCAGTGTGTGGAGTGGTGTATCCTATGGCACTCTCTTTACTCAGAGGAGGCTTTTGGGTTATACGTACCATCTGTTTGGGTTATGCATAGAGAGGGTCACGTGCATTATTTTGTGCAGACCCTGTTATTAAGGAACTCGCTTTCAGTGCTTTTCTGGGGCACTTCTGATGTACGAGAGCTTTGATAGGGCCTGAAGTATCTTTTTTGGTCATACTTTTGGTGGTGATTAAGGTCTATTGATTTCTTTGCTGATTTACTTTTGGAGTTTGTAGGGGTAAGGGAGACTATATAATATTGCTATGTTTTAATTTGTACACCACTTTGAGCACTCATTTTGCATAGCAGTTAATAAATGTGACTAAATAAAATAAATCCTCCTCTATCTCCAAAGGTGGCTGAAACCTTTATCAGCAACAAGATAAAGAGACTGTCAATGTCATAAGGATCACTACACTACTCTCCAAACCCTCTCAATTGATGGACTGAATCAGATGTCGTCAACAAGACAATTAACCCGAAAAAACGCCACTGCCCCTCATTCAAAAAACATCTATGAAACCAAAAGGAGGTGGCTACACGCCAAAAGAAATCCCTACCAGATTGCACTACATGCAAATAAAAAATTCCTTGGTGGAAGCCTCAAAAAGGAAAATAACCTCACAGGGGAGGATGGGAGGTGGTTATTTTCCAACAGCATGGGCATTAATGCTTCAGATCGTCCTCTTCCTCCTCACATCAGTACAGCACCTCCTGAAGAGGGCAGTCCCAGGGCCACAGATCTGAGAGCTACCACAGTTTATATCAGCAAAGACCATGCCAGAGAGAGAGGAAGCCACACAAGCAGACCTCCACACTGGCTTTAAAGGCCATGCCAGGTTTTTAACTAACCATCAGTGGAACCCATACTGGTAGGGGCAGGCTCGCTCACTTCAGAGACATGAACATTCATCACAATTGACCAGTCGGTGATTGGCCTCATAAAGCAGAATTACTGAATCTGGTTCTAAAAGCTGCCCCCCTCTCAACCCCCCCTCCCCTGCAGGGTTCTGAACACCCTAACTCCTCCCCTCCTCAAAGAGAATCCACTCCCTTCTGCAAAGAAGGCAGATGGAACTAATTCCCCCTCCTTGGACATCAACCAGAGCTTCTATTCATGCTACTTCCTCATATCCAGGAAAACAAAGGGCTTCAGACTGATCTTGGACCTCCGCCGACTCAATAAATATAGTCATAGAGAAATTCTGCATGCACTCCCTGGGAACCATTCTCCATGCCTCCAAGCTAGTGACTGGCTTGCCTTCCAGGACTATAAGCTTACAACCCACATCCTAATCCACTGATCTAAGAAGAAAATAGACTGGCATTACAAATACTGCATCTTCTCCTTCGGTCTCTCCTGCACAGTGAGGGTGTTCACCAAATATACAGCAGTCTTCACAGCCCACCTCCCCAAGGTCTGCCCCTGCCTGGATGAATGGCTGATTGTGGAGCCATTATAGTATGAGATCCGAGCCACTGTCAATGCTGTGGCAACTCTCCTCTAGTCGCTGGGATTCCTAATCAACAAAAAGAAATAGCAAATGGCCCCTTCCCAGTCTTTGGATTCATTGGGCTGGACAGCCACATAGTGTGATACAGAGTCTTCTTTCTACCCCCGAGGTCGAACACAATAATCTTGCTTGCCCAACAACTATCCTCCATGGACAAAAGCCCTGCCAGGATCATCTTAAGCTTCTTGGGCCATCTAGCAGCAGCAACAGCCATCCATGTCGTACTATTTACCATACGCCACATCTGCCAGCTACAATGGCATTTCTGAAGATTGTGGAATGAGCATACACCGTCTTTGTCTCAGCCTCGATCAACCACTACACCTGAGAGGCCCTCAAATAGAAGATGAGCTGGGAAAAATATCTTCAGTGGTAAACTCTTTCAGCCATCCCAACCCCAGCTCACATTTACAACAGATGCCTCCAAATATGGCTGGGGTACTTGCCTTCACCTATGTACTAGGGGTACACAGTCCTTCAAGGCATGCTGCTACTTCATATTGTTGGCACTCCAAGCCATTAGGAATGCCTTACAAGCATTCAGCCCCTGGATCACAGTCAAGACTATCCTCATTCAGACAGACAACCATGTTGCCATCTTCTGCATCAACAGAGAGAGTAACAATAGCTCCCTCAAGCTTTGCAGGGAGGCCATCAAGATATGAAGTTTCACCATCTCCATCAAGTGTCTTCTCCATGCCTCTTATACCTACATGGTGACATTTGCAGACATCTAGAATATTATGAGTGGTCGCTCAAGCCCTGCATTGCCTTGGAGCTGTTCCCCCAAGGGGGGGACATTATCATGGACCTCTCTGCATGCTCTTCAAAGATGACCGGTTCAACAACTTGCTGCAGGGTGATGCGAAACAAGCATGGAATGCTTTTCACCTAGTGTCAACAAACTTTCTCAGGAATGTTAGGGCAGAAAACTACAAGGAACTAGTAATTGATTCCCATCTTGATTTCTTTCCTGACAATTGTGGTATGGTTAGTGATGAACAGAGTGAACGTTGTCACCAGGATATTGCAACGATGGAGCAAAGATACCAGGGAAAATGGTCCACTACAATGCTGGCTGACTACTGCTGGAAGTTCCCGAACAGCTGTACAAGAGACAGGCACAAAAATCTAAGAAGTAGTCTATGACTTGGTTTTTTACAGGTATTAACCAAAGGCCTATTATATTTACTATTGACATGCATTTCGTGATGTAAACATTAATTCTTGTAGATTACAAAAAAACTAGAGCCAACTTTGCAATTTCACTGTCATAGTCGTGTTCAGCATATAAAAATTGATAAGAAATGACTATTTTTATTTCAGTAACATGACTTTTGTAAAACTTTGTTGACCAGTGATATCTGTATGCTGGATTTATTTTGTTATGACCATCTTATTGATGAGGAGGGAAGATATAAAATGAATTCATTGCTACCAGGATTAGTTTCTCCTCAAGTGCGTGGGCTGGATTGGACCATGCTAGAGCTGGGAAACCTCAGAAATAAACAGTGCTGAAGATTTCAGGCTACTAAACTAAATTAAACTGAGCCGTTCCCTTGTAATTTTGAGATTTCCTTGAATCTGAACTGAAAAAAATTCATATTTCAGACTGGCGGTATCAAGAATGCAAAACTGCAAATCTCAAAGAAAATTCATATTCTACCTCCCAACCAACACCCTACGGTTGACTACACACCAAGAACCTACAGTACAGGACTTGTAGCATAAATCCACCATTTTATAACAGCACTAACTTCTGAAACTCACACAAGGAACATACCTAGAAAAGGGTGGCCCCAAAGACTGGGAAGGGGCCATTTGCTATTTCTTTTTGTTGATTAGGAATCCCAGCGACTAGAGGAGAGTTGCCACAGCATTGACAGTGGCTCGGATCTCATACTATAATGGCTCCACAATCAGCCATTCATCCAGGCAGGGGCAGACCTTGGGAAGGTCTCCTGTGACACCTTGCTGTGAGTTCTAGCTGTTTATTAATTATTTATTGTTTGTCTTAGTGGTGTGCTAGTTCAGCCTTCTCAGCTATAACTTACCTTGCCCCTCTCAACTAACTGGGCTTTGTGTGGTACCCCCTTACCCCCTGCTGAGGGTTCAGGACAGGGTACCTTGTAACTGCCCTCTTTAATAGGACTTATCTCCCTCCCTAGCACCCACCCCTGGGGTAATTGTAGTTTTATAGGTACTTGCACATCTTAGAGGAAAGGGGCTGCTCTCAGGTGCAGCTCGTTATCCAAATCAGTCATACACAGAGGACCTGAGATTAATTACTTAAGCTTCAGGTACACAAGGTGTATTAGGGATATTAGATCCACTTTTATTGGTATAAGCATCCACACCAATCCTTATTATATACAGAATTTAAAAGACCTAAACACAAGCTTTAAACTAAGATGCAGACAGAAGTCCAGCAACGAGATGGGGGTTCTCCGGTCTTTTGCATTGAGTGTCACATGTATGATTTTCTCCCAGTTGGTGAGAGGTCTTACGTATGCACTAAGTGCAAAGAACTCTTTGCTCTCAGGGAATGAGTCTGTTCTCTAGAGGCTAGAGTAGCAGACCTGGAAGACATAAGAAAGACAGAGAAGTACATGGACGAGACCTACAGGGATATAGTCCTGAAGTCCCACCTCCAGTCTGGCAGCATCCCTGTTGCCATGGAGGAGAGAGGTCACGTGACAGGAGAGCATCACCCTGGTGTGGCAGGAAGTGATCCTGTAACTAGGACCTGTCCTCCAGGTGATGTAAAACCCTCTCGCGCCGAGGACGTTTCTCCAGGGCCATGTCCCCATGAGGGGAGGGTCAGGACAGCTGTTATAGTTGGTGATTCAATCAGGAATGTAGATAGCTGGGTGACTGGTGGACGTGAGGATCGCCTGGTAACATGCCTGCCTGGTGCGAAGGTAGCGGACCTCACGCACCGCCTAGATAGGATCATAGATAGTGCTGGGGAGGAGTCTGCTGTCTTGGTACATGTTGGTACCAATGACATAGGAAAATGTGGTAGGGAAGTTCTGGAGGCTAAATTTAAGCTTTTAGGTAGGAAGTTGAAATCCAGAACTTCCAGGATAGCGTTCTCCGAAATGCTTCCTGTTCCACGTGCAGGACCCAAAGGACAGGCAGAGCTCCGGAGTCTCAATGCGTGGATGAGACAATGGTGCAAGGATGAGGGTTTTGGATTTGTTAGGAACTGGGGAACATTCTGGGGAAAGGGGGGGCTCTTCCGAAGGGATGGGCTTCACCTTAATCAGGATGGGACCAGACTGCTGGCATTAACCTTTAAAAAAGAGAGAGAGAAGCTTTTAAACTAGAAATTAGGGGAAAGCCGACAGTCACCCAGGAGTGCATGGTTCGGACAAAGGTATCCTTGAAGGATACTACCAAAAACAGTGAGGTTCCAAAAGGGAGTATAGTAGCCCAAATGCCCTTGAGTAAGGAGCAGAGAGAGCATAAAGATTCCAAATTACCCCTGCCTATCAATAGCCAGATTAATATGAATAAAATACAGTCTCTAAAATGCTTGTATGCCAATGCTAGAAGTCTAAACAATAAGATGGGAGAGTTAGAATATATAGCACTAAATGAGAGGTTAGATATGATTGCACACTCAGAGACATGGTGGAAGGAGGATAACCAGTGGGACACTGTGATACTTGGATACACACTATATCGTAATGATAGAGCTGATCAAATTGGTGGAGGGGTTGCGCTCTATGTTAGAGAGGACATTGAGTCAGAAAGGATTAAAGTTTTGCAGGGAACAAAATTTGCTGTAGAATCTCTATGGATTGAAATTCCATTTATGAAGGGGAAGGTGATGGCAGTTGGAGTATACTATCGACCGCCTGACCAGAATGAACAAATGGATGATGAAATGCTCAAAGAAATCAAGGAAGCTAACAAAGGTCACAACAGAGTAGTAATAATGGGTGATTTCAATTACCCCGGTATTGACTGGGTCAGTGTCACAGCAGGACAAGCTAAAGAGATAAAGTTTCTAGATGGAATAAATGACTGCTTCTTGGAGCAGCTGGTTCATGAACCGACCAGAGAGGAAGCCATACTGGACCTAGTCCTTAGTGGAACGCCAGATCTGGTGCAAGAAATAAGGGTGTTGGGACCACTTGGCAATAGTGATCATAGTATGATCATGTTTGATTTAATTAGTGGAGGACAGATAGTAAAGGCATCCACAGTACTACCTTTTAACTTTCAAAAGGGAGACTATGATAGAATGAGGAATATAGTTAGGAAAAAACTAAAAGGAGCGGTTCCAAAGGTTAAAGACTTACAGCAAGCTTGGATGTTATTTAAAAATACTATCCTCGAAGCCCAGACCAGCTGTATTCCACGCATTAGGAAAAGTGGAAGAAAGTCCAAAAAACTGCCAGCATGGTTTAAAGGTGAGGTCAGAGAGGCTGTTGCTGCCAAAAAAGCAACCTTCAGGAAATGGAAAAAAGAGCCAAATGATGAAAACTGGAAACAGCACAAGCACTGGCAAGTTAAATGCAAAGCATTGATAAGGCAGGCAAAGCGGGAATTTGAGAAGAAACTTGCTACGGAAGCAAAAACATAAAATAAAGACTTTTTCAAGTACATTCGTAGCAAAAGGCCTGTGAGAGAGTCAATTGGACCATTAGATGATAGAGGGGTAAAAGGGGCAGTAAGAGGAAACAAGACTATAGCAGAGAGACTGAATGAATTCTTTGCTTCGGTCTTTACTGAGGAAGATGTAGGGATGTTACCCAAGACTGAAGTGGTATTTAAAGGTGATACTGCAGAGGAATTGAGAGAAATATCGCTACACCGGGAAGATATATTACAACTATTTGATAAACTGAATAGTAGCAAATCACCTGGACCGGATGGTATACATCCCAGAGTGTTGAAAGAACTGAAATATGAGATTACAGACCTGCTATTGGTAATCTGTGAACTTTCATTAAAATCATCTGTAATACCTGAAGATTGGAGGGTCGCCAACGTAACACCAATTTTTAAAAAGGGTTCCAGGGGTGACCCAGGAAATTACAGACCGGTGAGCCTGACGTCGGTACCAGGGAAAATGGTAGAAACCATCATAAAGAACAAAATTACACAGCATGTAGATAGTCATGGCCTAATGGGAGACAGCCAACATGGCTTTAGACAAGGAAGATCTTGTCTTACTAATCTGATATGTTTTTTTGAAGGTGTGCATAAACAGGTAGACAAAGGTGAGTCGGTTGATATAGTGTATCTGGACTTTCAGAAAGCTTTTGACAAAGTCCCCCATCAGAGACTTTTGGTGAAGCTAAAAAGTCATGGGATAGGAGGCAGTGTACTATTGTGGATCGGGAACTGGTTAAAAGATAGAAAGCAGAGGGTAGGGCTAAATGACCAATATTCCCAATGGAAAAAGGTGAATAGTGGAGTACCCCAGGGATCTGTACTGGGTCCGCTGCTTTTTGACATATTCATAAATGACCTGGAAAAGGGAATAACTAGTGAGGTTATCAAATTTGCAGATGACACAAAACTGTTTAAAGTTGTTAAAACCCAAGAGGATTGTGGAAAACTGCAGGAGGATCTGGATAAATTGGAAGACTGGGCATCCAAATGGCAGATGAAATTTAATGTGGACAAGTGCAAAGTTATGCACCTAGGAAAGAACAACCCACACTATAGTTACACGATGCAAGGTTCCACATTAGAAACCACCACCCAGGAAAAAGATTTAGGAGTCATCGTGGATAACATGTTAAAACCCTTGGCCCAGTGTGCAGCGGGGGCCAAGAAAGCAAATAAAATGCTAGGTATCATAAGGAAAGGGATGGAGAATAAAACAAAGTATGTTATAATGCCTCTGTATCGCTCCATGGTACGACCGCACCTTGAATATTGTATGCAATTCTGGTCACCGTATCTTAAAAAGGACATAGCGTTATTAGAAAAAGTACAGAGAAGAGCCACCAAATTGGTGAAGGGGATGGAAGGCTACTCCTATGAAGAGAGGCTAAGAAGGTTAGGGCTCTTTAGCCTGGAGAAGAGACGGCTGAGGGGAGATATGATAGAGGTCTATAAATTACTGAATGGAGTGGAACGGATAAACGTGGATCAATTGTTTACGCTGTCAGAGTATAGAAAGACTAGGGGACATGTTATGAAGCTACAGGGTAAACTATTTAAGACAAATAAGAGAAAATATTTTTTCACTCAACGTGTAATCAAACTCTGGAATCTGTTACCGGAGGATGTAGTAAGGGCTGTTAGTATAGCTGGGTTTAAAAAAGGTTTGGACAAGTTCCTGGAGGAAAGGTCCATAAACCACTATTAAAAAGGGACCCAGGATATCAATGCTTGACCCAGTACAAGCATTGTGGAACCTGTGTCTTTTGGGGATATTGCTAGGTACGTATGACCTAGATTGGCCACTGTTGGAAACAGGATACTGGGCTTGATGGACCTCGGTCTGACCCAGTATGGCATGTCTTATGTTCTTATAAATATTGCAGTGAAACCTAGAATATCCATATACCTCTGGGAAAACTGAACAAGTTGGATTCCTACATAGAAACTCCATATTAACAGTCACACATTTAGAATGCAGATATACCCTCATCAAGTACAGAATACGTGACCCAAAAATTAAACATTTATTTTTTAATCTTGTTTGTTTCCAATCTATGATTTCTGCTTTCCTGCATATTTTCTTAACTCTTTCCAGGATCTCAAGTCCATCTGCTGCTTCTTTCCTCTACATCCATCTCTGACATAGATTTTTTTTTCTTTTCAGCTTTCTTCTGTGTATATTTTTATCCCTCTATGGATTCAAATTCTTCTTCTTACCATCTTCTCCAAAATCTACTACTTTGTAACCTTCACCACAGCCCTCCCATCCCCCATCTCTCTCTTTTCCCCCAGCCTCTTATTTTATTTATTTAACCAATTTTCTATACCACACTTTATCCTTTAATCAAAGCGGTTTACATTATGTAATTACTACAAACAGGTAATGGATACATTCCCTTGTCTCCAAAGGGCTCACAATCTATGTGTACCTGAGGCAACGGAGGGTTAAGTGGCTTGCCCAAGGCCACAAGGAGTGCCTATAGAACTAGAAACCCCAGTTCCTCTGGCCTGAGATTGCTGTCCCTAGGTGGGACTTGGACCCCCAGCCCTCTGGCCTGAGGTACCATGTCCTAACCACTGGGCCACTCCTCCCCCATTTCTCAATCTATCACTAATTCTCCCTCTTCTCTTCCCTGCTGTTTCCAGCATCTTTCGCCTTTTTCTATACCCAGTGTCCAACATCTCCCTATCCAATATCTTCCCCCTCTCTCTGTCCCTGTCCAGCATCTCCACCTCTTTCATTCCATATCCACCTAACGTCCAAAATATCTCCCCGGGTCCAGCATTCCCACCCTTCTCCCTATTTCCTCCCATGTCTAGCATCTCCATATAGCCTGTCAAGTTCACTTTCTTCCCTCTGTAGCTACTGTATATGCCCTCTCCCCAGTATCCAGCATCTCCCTTCTCTCCCACCCCTCCCCATATCCAGCATCTCCCTATTCCCACCTCCCCTTTATCTAGCACCATGCTTTTCTCAATCTCTGAAAGCCCCCTCATGTCCATCTCCCTATTCCCCTTCCCCTGTATCTAGCATCCCCTTCTCTTCCTATGACACTCCCTCTCCATGTCCAATATTTCCATTCCTTCTCCATATTCCCCTTCCCCTGTGTTCTATAGCTCCAGCATTTATATTTTTCCCTTCCCCAGCCGTATGGTCCTGTGTGTCCTCTATAATCCAATCCAATCCAATCCAACCCAACCCAACCCCCTCCCCTCCTGCCTTGTGCAGCATTCCCTTCACCTCAGTCATGATGTTGCTCAGTTCAAGAGCAGATATTCTGGGGCTTGGCTGCTGCTCGGCTCCTCTGGGCCTTTACTCTGGCCCACTTAGCCTCTCCCCATCATCTGCTGACTCCTCTTCCTCTCCAGGGGTTGCCAGGCCTCAGCCTCTTCAGCATTGTCCTCCCTCTGCCGCCATTGCCTCTTTCTCCCTGGCGGTGGCTGGCAGGAGACGGTTCAAAATTTTCATACCTGTCCATTCACAGGTCCTGTCATACCATAGGATGGAGTTGGTGCAGAGGGTGGCTACTAAAATGGTTAGTGGTCTTTGTTATAAAGCATATGAGGACAGACTTAAAGAACTTAATTTGTATACTTTAGAGGAAAAAGTGGAATAGAGGTGATATGATATGATTGAGATTAAATACCTCTGTGGCATAAATGCACAGGAGGAAAGCCTCTTTCAATTGAAAAAAAGCTGTGCTATGAGGGGTCATAGGATGAAAGGGAATAGACTCGGGAGCAAACTGCGGAAATATTTCTTTACAGAAAGAGTGGTACAGTAGATGCATGGAATAGTCTCCCAGTGGAGGTGGTAGAGATGAGGACAGTATTTTTTTTTTTGTGCCATCAAGTCAGTGTTGACTCATAGCGACCCAGCTATCTCTGGGTTTTCTTGGCAATGTATCACTGGAAGTAGATTGCCAGCCTTTTCTTCCAAGGCAATGGAGGGTAAAGTGACTTGCCCAAGGTCACAAGGAGTGCCAGTGGGAATTGAACCCTTGATCTTCTGGGTATGAGGACAGTATCTGAATTCAAAAAAGCATGGGACAAACGCAGAAGATCTCTAAAGGAAAAAAGGGGACTGTTGTAGTGGTTGATATGGACGGGTAGACTAGATAGGCCATGTGGTCTTTTTCTGCTGTCATGTTTCTATCTTCAATGTGGCAAATGGGCCCTTGTCAAAAAGAGTGCAGATCATAAAGTTTGACTTCTTCAGAATTGATACCTGCTGCAAAAATGAGCCTTTCAGAGTCAAAGGGACAAACTGGCTTCCCCTGGAGACGCATGAAACCCTGACAGTTTGAAGAGCAGAGATCACAGAGTTGGATGGTCTTATCAAGTGAGCTAGAAATGAAAGTGTCATCAAAAGGAGACATGAGCAACACCCTTTTGCTGTCATATCCAGGGAAGTAGCAGATATATTTGCTGTCATGAAGGGAAAGAGATCTGATTGTATCATTAATTTTATTGGAGCTGTACACCCCACCGTATTGGCAGCATGTGTATATCCCACAAGATCCACACCATACCTTTTGCTGTACAGTGTTCTTTCATTTGCCCTCCTGACAGTCAAGCAGGACAATGGAGTTGTGGGAAATCAGTGTCCACAATGGGGTGGAAGTTGAAGCAATTGATTTTATCAGAATTTTCATGGAAAACCTTAGCAATGCGGAAGCTGGGCAGCACATTATCTGTCAACTTCATGGCTGGGGAGAAAGAATGCAAAGAGGAAAAGAAGGCTGGAGGAAGAGAGAACTGGGGCAGGCTCATGAGGGACGTGAGACGCGCTGGCAGTGAGCAGTAAGTCCTGCAGGTGGGGAAGGGAGGGAGAGGATGGCCCCGAGGCCTCTGGGAGGAAAACAGGGCGGGTGACTAGGAGAGTAGTGGGGTCTTGTCGGTCTTGCGTGTGGGGGGAGGAAGGAGACTGTGTGCTGAGTTAGCAGAGAGGCCCGGGCTGTGTGCCGATGTCACTGCAGATGCCGCAGTTGAGTAAATGCAGCAGCAGAAGCAGCGCGGGGCCATGTCGGAGCAACTTGCCCTGGAAACAACCCCTTAAAGTTCTAACAAAATCCTTCAAACCAAAGGAGCTATCACCCCCAAAAAATGATCACCAAAAAACTGCACCTTGCAATTCATGGAGAGTATACCACTTGTTTTTTTTTAGTATTGTCAAGTCAGTGCTGACTCCTGGTGACCCAACTGCCTCTGGGTTTTCTTGGCAATGTATCACTGGAAGTAGATTGCCAGCCTTTTCTTCCCAGGCAATGGAGGGTAAAGTGACTTGCCCAAGGTCACATGGAGTGCTGGCGTTAATCAAATCCTTGATCTTCTGGGTATTAGGAAGTTGCTCTAAAGCCTAAGCAAAATTTTATAAAAAGATCTTCAACCCTTATTGCTGGAGGATGAATTACTAAAGAAAATATTTCCCACCCCCTCCAATTCAAACCTCCTGCCAACCACTTAACCTAGGGGTTCTCAATAGAATCCTCAGGACACACCTAGCCTGTCAGGTTTGCATGACCATCTTAATGAATATGCAAGAGATTGACCTGCTTCCATTATTACGCAAACCTCTCTCATGCATATTCATTATGGTTATCCTGCAAACCTGATAGGTGTATCTCAAGGACTGGGTTGAGAATCCCTGACTTAACCTAAACAAAGCACGTGTATGGATTAAACACCAACAGCTTCCCAAATAGAAGAAAACAGCACAAACTCTGCAAGACACCACAATGCAAATTATACCAGCAAATATCATAAAACTCTATAGCTACCCACATAAGAAAGATATTCACAATAAAAGGATCCATGTTCATGCTTCCTCTGTGAATGCAAAACAATGTGAAGAGAAGAGCTACATCAGAGAAATAAAACAAGGGCACGTATCAAGCTTTATAGACTTATTTATTTAAAAGGCTTTTAGCCCACCATCGTAAATATCTTATGCTATCATAGAAAGAAGTGGAGCATGGCTCAGGAAATGCTTTCCAGTACCTATATGTATGTATTTGTCTCTTACCTGGAGGGCGGGAGATGGTTTGAAAAAAGCAGTACTAAAACATTCTGTTGGTTTGAAAAGAAGAATAAAATTAAACAAAGGGGTATGTTTTCTAAAGTGTGGTAAGGGTTACCACACGCTCAATTCTATGCTAAGTGGTTAGCATAGGACTGCGGTAACCATTACCACACACTAAAAATCACATGCTAACTGCTCAGCGAAGGATGAGGTGGCAACTGAATGCATTTAGGACGTGCTAATTATGCACGCTGTACTTAGTGTGGGTACACTTACCACCACCTCAGTGGATGGCATTAAGTGCACCTGTGTTGTGTGCTGCTGGTTTAGCATGGCAAGATCCTCCGAACCGCACTAACTTGCATGGTGGTATGCTGGGAATGCTGCAATAGTTAACGTGGGTATGCCACACCTCCCAGATTTCAAAAGATGGATTTTACAGTTTAACCACAGGGTGCCACTGTCTCATGATAACACATATTGCTGGGCTTCTCCACTACTAGTTGCCAGTACACATAGCAACCACAACCAAACTATTCATCAGTCACTAGATGATATTGCACATAGCAATCATTAAGATAGTTATATGGATCAGTCACTAGGTTTCACAGTAAAATTTACAACAAAGAAAATAAAATACAAATCTGAAACACTGAGAGCCAGCCTAGCAGGGATAGAGGGTGAGATAGCAGTGGTGGGGAAGGGAATATGTGAGAGAGAGTATTTGCAGCATGTCTTGTGGAATTACTTTCTATCCCAGTGTGTGTATCCCTTTGAGCGGTCTTTGTTTTGACTGTGTGAGTTTGTGTCCATGACCAAGAGAATAGATAAATGCTGGGGAATTACGCGAATATGCTATCTGGTGTAGACTGATGTGCACAATGTGCACGGCGACTGCATTTTTCCCTGGAACAGTTTGCTTGCAAGAACAGAGCATTGTGAGCTATTTGGCATTTTTCTGATGATGTTGCTTTTGTTATGATTAAATTACCCATATAGCTCCGGAGGCATCTGCTGTCTAGTGTGGACTGGTTTTCATGCCGTGTGCTGTGATTTTCCTCTGAACAATCTGCTTGCAAGAATGGAACTTTGCAGCTGTTTGGTGCTACCAGATGACATAATCTTTGGAACATTTAAATACCCATATAGGTCCAGAAGATGCAGGAGTCTGTGGTTTTGTTTTTTTTTTACTTTTAATTTTCTTGTTTTATACCATGAAAATGATTGATTTCTGCAGTTTGTTGGTTGTGGTCGTTATCCAATGGTCCAAGCTTTTATGTCTAAGAATTGGGGAGGCAAGACCTAGAGTGTTGGTTCCTTTGGAGTTTGACCCCCCCCTACGAGGTGTGACGAAAAAAAACCCCAAGACTGTCCCATAAATGTTTTATTACAAAATCTACAGAGGAATTACACATTGTCCCCTTCAAAGTAATCCCCCCCCCCCTGAGTTAATGCACTTCTGCATTCACTTCTGCCACATATGGAAGCACTCTGTAAAGTCGTCCTCTTTGAGGTACCTCAGCTCCCTCGTCACTGTGGCCTTGATCTCTTCTACAGAGGCAAAATTAGTTCCTATGAGCACAGTCTTCAGCCTGGGGAAGAGCCAGAAGTTGCACGGTGCGAGATCTGGGGAATAAGGAGGGCGGTCAAGAGCTATGATCTGTTTATTGGCCAAGAACTGCCTCACACTGAGTGCGGTGTGTGCAGCACGTTGTCATGGTGGAGCAGCCACGACTTGTCTCCCCATAGAGCACACCTGTGCGCTGAATCTGGTCATGGAGGTGATTGATGACCTGCTGGTAGAAGTGCTGGTTGACTGTCTGACCCTCAGGTACAAACTCATGATGGACCACTCCCTTCTGGTCGAAGAATGCAATCAGCATGACCTTGATCCTTGATTTGGACATGCGCACCTTCTTGGGTCTGGGTGACAGTTGAGTCTTCCACTGCAGGCTCTGTCTCTTGCTTTCAAGGTCATACTGGAAGACTCAAGTCTTATCTCCTATGATGACTTGGCCAATGAACTCTAGATCTTCTCCAATCTTCTCTAGCAAGCCTTGACAAACATTGACCCGGTGCTCCTTCTGGTCGTTCGATAAAAGCTTGGGCACCATCTTGGCGCACATCTTCTGCATCCCCGGCTCCTGCACCAAGATGGTCTGCACTGACTCCCTGTTCAGTCTGAGCTCCTCAGCTATCATCCACACCATCAATCTGCGATCACTCCACACCAGCTGGTTTACTCTGTCAATGTTCTCAGCTGTCTTTGTCGTGAAAGGCCGTCCAGACTTGGGGTCATCCTCCACCTCCTTGCAGCCAGTCTTGAAGCATTTTTGCCACTCGAAGACTCACAGCCTTGACATTGCATCTTCTCCATAAGCCTTTTGGAGAGGTTGGAGACACTTGGTTGGACCCTTCTCCAACTTAACCAGAAATTTCAAGTTGATTCTTTGCTCCATATTTCTGCCATCTCCAGTTGTGTGACAAAGCAATGGAGCAGTGTGCTACAAAAAAAACCTGAAAAAGAATAAGAGTGAAAGAGATGAAAAATATTATAGCAAAATAGTGGCGAGATGTTGCACAACACAGTGACATAAGTGGTTAGCCAACTGGCATTGAGTCATGGGCGTGGCTGCCACAGTCTCGTTTCTTTTTTGTCACACCTCGTATACTAACATAATGGTGTAGGAAAGAAGGCCAACTTTTAAAATGGCTTTAATGCCCATTTGGTTAAAACTAAGAATACAATTATATATGATCTCGTTGTTGATAAATATTTGAATATATTGTGTGTAACAGAATTGTGGTTGTAGCTACTGATTTAGTGCTTTTAAATGAGGTCTGTCCTGTTGGGTATAGCTGTGTGCATCAGCTATAAGAGAATAAAATAGATGGGGTGTTTTAGTGATTTACGGGAAATGGCTGCCATTTGAGCTTTACATCATGGTGTTTTACAATCTGGGCAAATCAATGGTTACAAAAACATGGACATACAACACGAGTACAGTAGCAAACAGAATGGAGGAAATGCTTGTAGAGACATCAAATAATCCAAGACCAATTAAACAGAGACACAAAAGGAAGGCTACAAAATCAGAATACTATTGATCTAAAAGAAACAGATCTAGTTAAAAGCTTGAGAATATAGTCAAGTCTTGACTCCTTTTTTTAAGTTTTGAAGTTGTTGTTAGGATATTGAAAATTGTGTGTTTTGATGTCTTCTGCTGTTTGTTTGCAAGTTTATATCCAAACCAATTCATGAAAAATCTCCTCTGTTGGACCTTTAATTCATGAATGAGACCAGAGTAGTGCAAAATTCATAGATGTCTCGCCAGTACCTTGGTCTGATTACTATTTAATAACTTTTCATTGTTGACACAGATCTGCGACTAAAAAGCTGTTTGATTATTTTCATCTAATTTCCATGTATTTTGGTGTGCTGAAAACAAATAAAATATTGAAAAAACTCCTAGATGTCATGATTTGCCACAACATGCAAAATTGTCTTCAAATTTATCAAATTTTTTCAAATTACTATTAATTAATTCACATAAGTGCATTTAAGATATAAAATGCCAAAAAAACCTTAAAGGGGTTGTCTGAGTTATGTAAAAAAAAATATAGCACTGTAAATCTGATGGTCAGCAATATATACATAAGCTAAGCAAGTTTTAAGTCCGTGCTTCTAATGGTAGAAGGGGTTAATCTTTCCTGAAGAATCCAGTGGGAGGGAGACACAGGGCAGATAGCAGCAGCTCCTGTCGGTGCAGGGGGCGTGGCCAGCACTGTGACGTCTCGTGTACAGACACAGAGCTACTCTCTCCTGCATGCCACACTTGTGCATAAATCATCATCAGGTTCTTGGTTCTAGACTGTTCACACTTTTTCATCGCAATTCGTGTTAGCTCATCATTCTTCAACCGTTATGTTATGGCTCCGCGAAAGTGCATTAATTTGCCAGACAGTTTGTTTCATCTGTGGTGAATATACAGTGTTGAAGCAACAGCAGAATATTACAGACTTTGTGAAAAAAGTATACTTTGCATACTTTGGACTAAAAATTGGAGATCAAGATAAAGTCTGGGCGCCTCATAAAGTGTGCAAACGGTGTGTTGAGCACCTCCGAAACTGGTTCAAGGGTAAGAAAAAATCTTTCCATTATGGGATTCCTATGGTATGGCGAGAGCAAAAGAACCATAGTGACGACTGTTACTTTTGTTCATGCGATGTGAAAGGATTTAATTCCAAATGGAAGCATTTCATTTCATACCCCAATCTTCACTTGTCAATTTGTCCCTTCCCCCATGGCACAAATATACCAGTACCCAAGCCCCCTGCTACCTTGGAAGAGATACCTAGCTCCGATGAAGGTGAAGTCATACCTGAACCAGATGACGAATCAAGTTCTGACTTTGAAGATGATACAAGACCAAAATTGTTTTCTCAGGAGGAGATGAATGATTTGGTAAGAGACTTGAATCTTCCCAAAGATGCCGCTGAGTTACTCGGATCAAGGCTGAAAAGCAGGACTTTATTGTTGCCAGGAGTGTCATCTTCATGGTTCAGATATCGTGAAAAGGAGTTCGTTCCTTACTTTGCCCAGGAAGACAAGTTGGTTTATTGTATCGATGTCGAAGGTCTGATGGGTCAATTTAAAATCCAATATGATTCAGAGCAATGGCGTCTTTTTATAGATTCTTCAAAAAGAAGTCTCAAAGCAGTTTTACTCCACAATGGTTTTTACACTTCCATACCTGTAGGTCAACCCGTACACTTGAAGGAAACCTACAAGAACTTGGAATTGGTTCTTCGTAAACTTAAATATGAAGACCATGGTTGGCAAGTGTGTGGGGACTTGAAGGTCTTGTGCATGCTGCTCGGGCAACAAGCTGGGTATACCAAATATCCTTGTTTTCTGTGTCTATGGGACAGTCGAGACCGACAAAATCACTGGACCAAGAAGAGTTGGCAGACGAGGGTGCAAACAGTCGGTAAAAAATGTCCTCTGAGAAACTTTGGTACCTTCCCATAAAGTTCTTCTACCACCTCTCCACATAAAATTGGGATTGATGAAGCAGTTTGTAAAATCACTTCCAAGAGATGGAGAATGCTTCAAATACTTGGTCACCAAGTTTCCAGGCCTGTTGGAAGCAAAATTGAAGGAAGGTGTGTTAGTCGGACCAGACATTAGAAGGCTTATAGTTGATCAAGAGTTTTCAATACCATGACGGATCCTCAAAAAGAAGGGTGGATTGCATTTAAAGTCGTACAGAAATTTTTAGGCAATAACAAAGATCCTCACTACAAAAAGATCGTCGGATGAATGCTGAAAGCATTTCAAGCTTTAGGTTGCCTGATGAGTTGAAAGTGCATTTCCTCCAGTCCCACCTTGACTAATTTCCTGAAAATTTGGGAGTTGTGAGTGAGGAACAAGGTGAACGATTCCACCAAGACATTAAAGAGATGGAAAGGAGATACCAGGGAAAATGGAGCATTACAATGATGGCAGACTACTGTTGGATGCTTCAGAGAGACATTCCAGATGCTACTCACAAGCGTAAATGCACCAAGAGCCTCACAAGGAAGAAGAATTGAGTTTAGTGTGTGTAGGTGAGCTCATTTCAGTTCAAAAAAGGATTTTCATGAAAATATTGTAATAAAACGTTAATTTTATAAGTCTATTTCCATTTATTTTGAGGTATTGCCTTATTTAACATTGTTACCTAACTTGTCAGGAAACGTGATGTCCTATGATAAAATGGAGGTCATTTTCGGATTCAGCGCACCAAAAACCATAAAGATTACGTGGAATAACCAAAACAGCTCTCGAAAAAAATTTTTTTGCAGACCTGTGTAATGAATGGGCAGTCACAAGTTAGAAAGAAAGTAGTTCCTCATGCATAAAGAAATATTGCTTTAGATTTGTTTGCTACATGATGGGCATCTTATGCAGAAGATATAACAGAGGATATAAAGTTAGATGAATTAGCAAATAAATAGCATAGCTCTCTAGATTCTGTATAGTATACCTAAAAGAAAGGGAGTTCTGTAACTGTTAATCATCATTATAGGGCACCTTGGTATTCAACTGATTTAGTACAATCTAAGAGAGCAGTTCATAGATCAGAGAATAGATGGAGACATGAGTCAGTAGAAAATAGAAAGTTATTTGAGGAAGAATTGAAAGTGTATCAATTGCTGGTATGCGATGCAAAGAAAATATTTTTACAAAGAACATTTTAAAAATTTTGGTTAATCACCCATTGAGCTTGTTTGAAAAAGATTAACAGGTAAACCTGTGAATTCTGTCCACACTTCAAATCTTAAAGCACAAGATTTCGCAAATTACTTTGATGCCACAATAAAAAGAAGTTGGGAGGATATTCAAAGGGATTAACGTGGCTAGCAGACCTGCTAACTGCTGAAATCCCTTTATCTGTGTTATTGCCACTAAATATCACTGGATGCCACAGCTGCGTGCCCCGATGCGAACTGGTTATGGCAAGGCAGTGAAAGTAAGGCACAGCAAAGGTTGGTCTAACTTTCGCCATGGAAGCTAACCAGCAGAGGCTGAATTTCGCTGCTGCCCGCTTAGCTTTCTGCAACGCAGTTATTTAATGCTGGGGCCGGATATGACCCCAGTATTGAATATCCGGGTTTAAGTTTCAGTGGTGGCAGCTAGCCACCAACACGAACATCCCCCTCGTTATTTGCCTTGTGTCAATACTACGCAACCCAATGGTTTCTGGAGCGCTCTGATCAAGACACTTTTATCTATGTCTTTGTCGTGTCACATTTAGACTAATGCAGTGTTAATTATACTGGTCTTCGGTCCACTGATTATAAACATTTGCATTCCCTTCAAAATACCGTTATCTTCCCCTTCTCATGTGGGCGCATAAATCAGACCATGTAACCCCTCTTCTATGAAATCTCAAATGAAGGCTGTCTTAAAGGGAGCTTTTTTAAGATCAAGTTTTACACTGGCTAAAGTATGTTCTTTCATTTGGAGACTTTTGTTTAGTAGTTCAAACTATGTCTTCTATTTTAATATGATTTATTTAGGACTATCCTGTTATTGTTTCCAGAATCTTCAATGCATACAAAATTCAGCAGCCTGGTTGATTTTTGGAGTATGAAACACAAAAATATGACTCCCTTTTTTAGTTCAGTTACATTAGCTCCTTATGAAGCAACAGGTTAATTTTAAGCTATTAATAATAATGTTTAAAGCTATGCATGAACTGACTCCCGCATATTTTTGAAATGCCATTAAAAAGATATGTGCTGTAAGTCATCATAATCTTAGGATCAGGCTCTTTCGATGTTTCCTACACAGGGCCAGTCCGTCCACTAGGTGAACTATGCAGCCGCACCTTGGAAGCGGCAGCTAAACTGCTACTTCAGTGCCATGGTGGGCTTTAATACACTCATGCACATGAGTGCAGTTTTGACCTGCTGCTCCTGCCTGCCCTCCAAGAAAGTTGCATGGGGAGGGGGGCGATGCAGCAGGCTGTGAGCCCCCATGTGCATGGGCACTTTAAGGCCTGACACAGCGCTGAAGCGGCAGTTCAGCCACCTCTGCTTCAGGGCAAGGGGGGAGGGATGGCGGCATGGTTGGCATGGAGGCGCAGTCCTTTGGGGAGGTGGTGACATAGAGGGTCTGCCTAAAGTGACAGAAACCCTCGTGCTGCCACTGTTCTATAGTACATTCTATAGATAAAGTAGAATATAGGGCCAGATTTTTGTTTTTATCTGTGCTGGTCCAGTATTATGGAATAAACTTACCATTAATTCCAAGGACAGTGGAACACCTTTCTGCTTAGAGGGGCCAAATAAACTAATGTCCAGCTCTGCCCCCAAACTCTAGAGTTACTGATTGAGCAAAATATTGGTTTGGCCATGGCCTAGTGGCCTACACCATTCTGCTACCTATAGCTAATTCTTGCAAAGAGAATGATTTATTAAGATTCAGGGCCAGATCTTTATGTGTGCTGGTATACTATTGATTCTCAAAAAGAGAATAATTTATTGAGATTCAGAAAGACTTTAAAAGCTTGCTTATTTAGGCAAGTCTATGGGAATTAATTTTATTATATTTTTAATTTTTATGGTATAAGTATACATCTGTTTGTCCTTGTAAATGTGTATTTTTTTGTGATGCAATATTTCTTATGTTGATCTGTAAGCCACATAGTAAAGTAATGATTTGCAGCAAAAAAATACTTTTTAAAATAATTACATTTCTGCATAATTAATGGGTGTACATATAATTGAATAAGCACAGCCAAAGAGGAAAAAGTGATCTGACACCATGTGGAGTGCCAGCAGGCACAACAGGAGCAGGCAAGCTGTGATTGGGAATCATTCAAAGCCAATTATTCTGCTGCATGCTCCTGCTGGTCGGAGGAGGAGGGGCCAACAGAATCGCAGTCTGTGCAGTTAGTCTGTGAGCTCGCAGAGCAGAATGGGGCAGCTGCATTAATTTGGACTGCCTATACTCCCACTGCTGACTGCAGTTTGCTCAGAGAAAGGAGGAATTTGCACTGTAGAGTTTTAAAATTATATATCTTGCAGCTCTGTATTTCTTTCCTGGTCTGACTTGTAGAGACTCATGGGGAAACCAGCTAGGTTGGTCTGCACGTTATGCCAATAGAGGAGGAGACCTAGAGGGGGAAGAGAAGGGTCCTGGTCCTGATCCTGATGGGAAAGGGGCAAAAGAGAAGTAGGGATAATTGATGGGGAAGGGGAAGGATTGATATGCAGAGAGGACAGCTCATTGATGAGAAAGGGAGCACCTGACCTGATGGAGGGAAGGGGAGAAAGGAGGCACTATTGATGGGGAAAGGTGTAAGGAGAAAGAGAGCCTCCTAAGAGTGCTACCAGATAGGGAAAAGATAGGAGGTGGGGAGGAACACAGATGGCTGAAGGTGGCAGAGAATGGCCTTGGGGCAGCAACTTAGCTGGCAAGGTAATGGAAGAAGGGAGGAATGGAAATGCAGCAGGGTGAGGAGGGAAAAAAAGAGGGTGGCTGTATAGAATAAAAACAAACACATCCCACACATTCAACTAAATCTACACACTGTTACAGAGATACACTTATCCACACAGTCATTTACAAACACCACCCATACTATACGCTTGTAGACACCCCCCCCCCCCTTCCAATATGCATTCCACTCACTCCTACTCAGACATGGACAAGCACAACAGTTCCTTATTACAAATTTAAAGATAACCCCCCAGTCGTTCATACCTAATGAACCTAGTTGCTTGCTCACAAACACATGCCACATTACACCACTCAAATATACTACAATTAGCCATTTACTATTCATATGCTTATACTCGAAAACACACCACACCCACTGCCCAAGCCCAACACACTGTATTCAAAGGGATTTTAGGTCATGCCTTTTCTCAGAAAGTCAAGGTAAGTTACAGTAGCTATTTTTCCTGGCCCTGGAGGGCTTACAATCTAACAGGCCGATGCAGAAATACTAGCGCGCTTTTTGTGCACAGATAATGCAACTTATAAGCACAAGTTCCACCTTGTCAAATGCAGAAGATTGATGCACATATAAATAGGAAAAGAAAGGTGTGCACACAACCCCAAATGTATTTAAATAATATGCAAATGAGCTGCACGTATTAAAATAGAATGCTAATAAGATTTGTGCCTAATGCAGAGAAACATGTAGAGAATTACGTAACCAGCAGTAGCACCAATATCTCCAGGAACAAGCAGGAATGTAGTCTTCATATATGGGTATCGTCGGTACCGATGGAGCCCGCGCTGGAATGCTCCCCAGCGTCCAATTAGAAAGCTTTTGGGAGCATCCCACAGCGCCTGTGTGCTGCCTTCCCGCCTTTCCCAACTGCCTCTCTCCAGTTCTTTGTTTTCCACAGAGTCAGCAGGTCGTCGTTCCTGTCACCGCAGAAAATGTTTCTTATTCTCCTTCTTTTTTGTGGTCACGTCTGCCTTCCTCGACGCTATACCGGTACCGCCGGGGGTTCTTTCTTTTTTAAAAAAAAAGAAAAATATATAGTATTCTTTTCCAAACTTTTCTTCCTCAGGTGCACGTGCCATTTTGGGCCTTAGGCCCAAAATTTCCTCTACTATGGAAAAACCCGCTTCGGGTTTCAAGAAGTGCACCAAGTGTGGTGGTACCATCTCCGTCACCGACACCCATGAGTGGTGTCTTAAATGTTTAGGTCCTGACCACTCCCATCTCGGAGTGTATGGCCTGTGCCATGATGTCCAAGAGGGGTCGACAAAACCGAGCTGCTAAGCTCAGCACCCTTTTTCCCTCCGATGCAGCCTCTGTGGCATCGACGTCTTCCAGGGCTTTGTCTTCCTCCCATGGATCTCAGGTAACTAAACATAAGTCTGGCCGGTCCTCAAAGGGTAGATCTCCTTCCAAGCATTGAGATGCCTCTGGCGTTGCCCTTGAGGGTTCTGTACCGGCAAAATTGCCCCGGCGGGAGGCTTCAGCTTCCAAAGCATTATTGGGGCTCCAGGATGTTCTCGAGGCCTGAACCTCGGCAGAACTACTGGTGCCATGCTCTGGGGTACCGGCTGCTTTCTCCGGTACCAATACCCAGGCATCGGCAGCGTCGATAGACCAGAGGTTCCTGGCTATTGAACGCAGTCTGGCGGCTCTCCTTGCGGCATCGACACCCTTGGAACCGCGTCAGACAGTTCAACCGGTACCGGCACTGGTACTATCGGCATCGACATCGGTGTCTGCTTTGCCGGCACCCAGTCAGGCTATGCCTTCTGGTACCAATACACCGGTACCGACTTCGGTCGGTACGGGTATCGTGCTCTACAAGAGCATCCGGACAGAAGGTATTTTGAATCCTCGGAGGAGATTGAGGATTCTGACAGCTCTTTCGGTACTGGAATACTTCTCCCGGAGGAGCCTTCCTCTCCTAAATGTAGGATGTCTCCTCCAGAAGATATCTCCTTTCAGGATTTTATCAGGGAGGTGGCTCGAGGTCTTTCCATTACTGTGGCTCCTGAAACAGAGCCCAGGGCAAAGGAGTTGGAGATTCTACAATATCCCAAGGCTCCTAAGGAGGCAGCTACTTTGCCTATCCATGAGATCTTACATGATCTCATGCTAAGAATGTGAGAAACACCTCTTACTATCTTCTCCTCACTCTCGTAGACTGGATACCATGTATCGAGTCCCTCCTTGTCCTGGTTTCCAGAAGACTCAGCTTCCTCACCACTCCATTGTAGTGGAATCAGCTATGAGAAGGATCAGGAGTGCGTGAGTATAGAACTTTGGATGCCTTTGGACGTCGTACTTTCCAGGCTTCCATGCTTTCTGCCAGGATCAGTTCCTATATTTTATATATGGGAATGTTCCTGAAAGAAGTCACAGGAGATTTGGAGATTTTAAGCTCTCTCCTTCCTGAGGATAAGAGGCAGGATTTTCTCACACTGGTTAAACATGCCCAGGATGTTTCCAAGTTTGTCAATTGTGCAGCTTTTGACTGTTTTGAGTGCATAAGCAGAACCTCTGCCATTGCCATAGGTGCATGTAGAATTGCCTGGCTCCAGGCATCTGATTTGGAGCTCTGGGTGCAGGACAAACTGGGCAATATCCCTTGTACAGGTGAGAATCTATTCGGCAAAAATTGGCAACAGAAAGCCAATGAGTTGGATGCTGACAACTCCACTTTGGAAAGATTATCCAAAGCCACAACTGATCCTGCAAGGAAGAAATCTTTCAAGAAACCATTCTTCTCCAAAAAGAGGTTTTATCCCTCTTATTCCCAGCAGGGACTTTCTGCAGGTCAACCTGCCCGAAGGAGTCAGCAACCACCTAAACAAAGGAAAGCAAAGACTGCTAAGCCTCAACCGTTGCAGCAGTCTCAGCCTCCACAAGGCCTTTGACTTCCATCTAGAGAACTTAGCCTTCCTGGCCCTCAATGGACCAGAGCCTTCCACCATTCCAGGAAGGTTATGTTACTTTGCCCCCAGATGGGGGCAGATAACAGCAGAACATTGGACTCTCTCCTTTATAAGAGAGGGGTACAAGCTTCATTTTCTCTGCATGCCCCCTCCCACCATGGTAATTTCGACAGTTCCTCAGACCTCTCTCATCAACCTGTTAGATCAAGAGGTCACTATGCTTCTTGCCCAAGGGGCAATAGAAGAGGTACCCATTCCTCAACAGGGTACAGGGTTTTACTCCCCCTATTTCCTTATCCCAAAGAAAACAGGGGGACACAGACCTATTTTAGACCTCAGAGAATTGAACAAATTCCTGTTCAAAGAGAAATTCAAGATGATTTCTCTGGGAACTCTGCTGCCATACCTTCAGAGTCAGGATTGGCTTTGTTCTCTAGATCTCAAGGATGTGTACACGCATGATGTTATCCATCCAACTCACAGAAAGTTCCTTAGGTTCCTTTTCAAAGGAAAGCACTACTAATACAGGGTGCTTCCTTTTGGCCTGGCCTCAGCATCAAGAGTGTTCACGAAATGCATGGCTGTGGTAGCAGCATTTCTTCGCACTCTAGGAATATTCGTCTTCCCCTACTTAGACGACTGGCTCATTCGAGCCCCATCAGAGTCAGAGGCCAGGATTTCTCTATCTTGCACAATGCGTATCCTTCAGTATTTGGGTCTGGTCATAAACATCCCAAAATCCAGCCCAACTCCCACTCAGTCTCTAGAGTTCATAGGAGCTTTGCTGGATACCAGAAAAGCAAGAGCCTATCTTCCCCAGACCCGTTGCCTTCGCATGGTGCAGTTAGCTTCTCAAGCAGTGCTAAAGCCTCATCTCACTGCTCAAGAAATGTTACAACTACTAGGCCACATGGCATCTACCGTGCATGTGGTTCCTTATGCTCGCCTCCATATGAGAGCAGCCCAGTGGACTTTATCCACTCAATGGACCCAGGCATCAGGGTGCCTGTCAGACAAAATAGCAAACACAAATCGCCTTATTTTGTCCCTCCAATGGTGGCAGTCCACTCAAAACCTGTTGGTGGGGTCTAAATTTCAACAACCTTTACCCCAGGCAAATCTCACAACAGATGCTTCACCAATGGGTTGGGGAGCTCATCTGCAAGACCTCTCCACCCAAGGCACTTGGACTCCACAGGAGACTCATCTACACATCAATCTCTTAGAACTCAGAGCAATCTTCCTTGCTCTTCGAGTGTTCCACACCCTGCTCAGCTACAAGACAGTCCTCATTCATATGGACAATCAAGTAGCCATGTTCTACGTGAACAAGCAGGGGGGAACAGGCTTTCTGTCGCTTTGCAACGAAGCTTTGCGACTATGGGCCCTCGCCAGAGAGCATCAGATTCATCTCCTGGCAGTATATCTTCCAGGCATCCAAAACTCTTGGGCAGACAGACTCAGTCGAGTTCTGCTTCCACACGAATGGTCTCTACATGCAGACCAGGTGGCCACGATTTTTCAAATTTTGAGAACCCCAGACATAGACCTCTTTGCAAGTCCATTGAATGCCAAACTTCCCCGGTTCTATTCCAGAATTCCGGCTCAGGGCTCTCAGGCCCGGGGTGCTTTCCTTCTTCATTGGGGTCAAGACTTCCTTTATGCCTTTCCACCCATTCCCCTAAATCCCAAAACCCTGTTCAAGCTTCAAAGAGACAGAGGCCATATGATTCTCATAGCTCCACATTGGCCACATTGCCTTTAGAAACTCTGCAACCCAGCAGTTTAAAAGTTAACAGAGCTGTGGGAACAGAGAAATGTTCCCGCAGCTGCTTTCTTTTTTTGTTAAAGAACAAATCAATGATGGGGGGGAGGGAAAGGTGCCAGAAGGGAGCAGACATGGGGGGAGTTGGAAGGGAGCAAAGCAGACAGCGGGGAGGGGGGGGCTGGGAGCAGATGGGGGAAGGGGGAGCTGGAAGGGAGCAGACAGGGGGGCCTGGAAGAGAGCAGAAATGGGGAAGAGCAGAGCAGATGGGGGGGGAGCAGACCAGACATAGGGGGGGAGCTGGAAGGGAGCAGACACTTGGGGATGGGGCTGGAAGGTGGCTGGGTAATAGGAGGGGTGTTGGAAGAGAACAACCCCAACTATGGTTACACGATGCAAGGTTCCACATTAGGAACCACCACCCAGGAAAAAGATTTAGGCGTCATTGTGGATAACATGTTAAAACCCTCGGCCCAGTGTGCAGCGGCAGCCAAGAGAGCAAATAGAATGCTAGGTATCATAAGGAAAGGAATGGAAAATAAAACAAAAGATATTATAATGCCTCTATACCATTCCATGGTGAGACTGCACCTTGAATATTGTGTGCAATTCTGGTCGCCGTATCTTAAAAAGGATATAGCGTTATTAGAAAAGGTTCAGAGAAGAGCCACCAAAATGGTAAAGGGGATGGAAGGATACTCCTATGAAGAAAGGCTAGAAAGGTTAGGGCTCTTTAACCTGGAAAAGAGACGGCTGAGGAGAGATATGATAGAAGTCTATAAATTAATGAACGGAGTGGAATGGGTAAACGTAGATAGACTGTTTACGTTATCAGAATATAGAAAGACTAGGGGACATGCAATGAAGCTACAGGGTAAACTATTTAAGACTAATAAAAGAAAATATTTTTTCACTCAATGTGTAATCAAACTCTCGAATTTGTTACCGGAGAATGTAGTAAAGGCTGTTAGTGTAGCTGGGTTTAAAAAAGGTTTGGACAAGTTCCTGGAGGAAAGGTCCATAAACCATTATTAAGAAGGGACCCAGGATATCAATGCTTGGCCTAGTACAAGCATTGCAGAACCTGTGTCTTTTGGGGAAACTGCTAGGTACGTATGACCTAGATTGGCCACTGTTGGAAAGAGGATACTGGGCTTGATGGACCTTGGTCTGACCCAGTATGGCATATCTTATGTTCTTATGTTGGGGGGGGGGGGGGGAAGGGAGCAGAAGAGGCGAAGGTGGAGGTTGAAAGGGAGCTGACACCCGAGGATGGCACTGGAAGGCGGATGGACAGAGGAGAGCGTGACTGGAAGGGAACTGACATGGGAGGGGGCACTGGGACTGGAAATTTGCTGATATCTGGGATGGTATTTGGACTAGAAGGGGCTGGATGGTGGGGAAGGAGGGGGACTGAAAGGGAATAGACACGTGGCAGTACTGGAAATGCAAGGGGGTTGGCCCTGGAAGGGGAGGCTGTAAAGGATGCTGATACAGGGCAGAGTTACTGGGACTGGAAAAAGGCTTGCTGGAAGAAAATGAAGAAAGTAAAAAGGAGAGACGAGAAATGGCAGATGGGCTAAAGACCATAGAAAAAGAACTAAGAGAAGACAGAGGAAAACAGAAACCTCAAATCGGGACCAGCATGATCAAAAATCATCAGACAACAAAGGTAGAAAAAATAATTTTATTTTCAATTTAGTGAATGGATGTTGTCCTATCTCTATTTCACACAGTATGGGGAACTGCATCTCTTATCTGCTGTGGCGCTGCATGCGGAGTCTGGCTTCTTGAGGTTTCATTTTAATTTTTGTCCACATATTTTTATTTTTGCATTAGGTTGTGGTCACTTATTTTGTACTTGGTGAGGGTCTGTGTTCTGAGTGTGTGACCAAGGCCAGGTGTTCTGTTAACATGGTGTTTATATGTAGGGATCTGTACTGCAGTAATTTGACATGTACAGCTTTTGAAATAAGCGTATGGATGTTTTAGGGCCCATCGCAGTGTTTATAGTGCTGCTTTTTTCTAGGTAGGCCCCTTATTGTATGAGTTTTGGAAGTGTATGCTGGTATGATATGGTAGATTTGGCCTTGCAGATCTTCAGTGACTTTAGTAGGGTTTTATATTAGTTCCAAATATGTCTGGTACTCGAGAATGTTTGTTGTTGGGGGAGATGACTAGAATCAGATTTTTTTTTTTTTAATATATTGTTTTCTGTGGGTGAATGTCCTACCTCTGCTCTGCACCCATTGTTGAGGAGGGGGTTCTGTGAATGCAAAATATGGTGCTTGCTTTTTCTTTTTGAACATATAATGCAGTTTATAACAACAAACTACAAATGAATTATAATTTGGAATTATAAACTGCTGTGGTTTTCGCTCTCTTTTAGTTCATTGGTGTGTGAACATCTTGCATTTACTCCATATTGTCTAATCGGCTTTTTTGTTTGGTTCAGTCCCTGACTGGAGTTTTGAGAAAGATCCACCCCCCCCCTTGGGGGGGGGGGGGGAGAAGGGGAGATGCCATCTCATCCCTCGCCTCAGACAGCAGATTGCCTTGAGCTGCCCCTGCATGGCCTCACTAATATTTTGCACATCCCAGCATCAGCAATAGAGAGCTTGGAGGCAGGACTGGAAATTGATTTACTTAACCCCTCCAAACAAAAAGGGGTTCTGCTGCCTCTGTTCTCTATGCTTATTGTGAACCATCTTGCCCATAATCCACTGTCTTAGGCTGCAACTATCAATCTCTCATCCTTAGGTTTAAATTTGCCTTTCTTTAACCACTCATGTGTCCTTGTTTGATCAACAAACTGCTCCTGGAATAATATTTATTTATTTATTTATTTAACAATCATTTATATACTGCATCTTCCATAGATCAGTTGCGGTTCACAATAAACAACAATTAACAAAGCAGAGTTTGTTTTACATGTAACATCATATAACCAAAAGCAATAAAATAAGTAAACAACAAATGTTAAAACTGAACAGCGCAAACTATATACATTATATACAGATACACATTATGTAGGGTTTTAGCATTGTGCAAAGTACAGTTTCAGCTGTAAATAATTGTATGTTTAGGTCATTGGGATATATTAGACTTTTAGTATTTCCCACTGTATTTATACGTTTGACACTCTTTAATCCTCATTTGCTGATCTAATTCTTTGAAGAGTTTTTTTTCTCGTCTTGAAAATTCTGTTGCTTCTTTCCCTGAGTGTACTGGTGTATAATCAATTCCTCCTTTGGCTCTAGGGATGTATGGTCTTGGCATATGCCGATTCTTATAAACCACCTCATAGGAATGGAGGAGTCTTTTTCATACATTAGTTTTTCAAGATATTTCAAAGGCCAGTCTACAATTCCAAAGCGGATTGATGGTTTATATCTTATTCTTTGTTAGTACACTTTTCAGAATCAGCTTCAGCTTCCTGTGATACCCTTTGCTGGTCTTTTCTCTCACTTTATGCTGAATTGCTGCTCCTTCCTCTACCCCTAGATATTTATATGCACCTTCATGTGTAAGTTCCTTTTATATTACACTCATCAGAGAGATGTTTTCAGTTGTCTCCAAGGAAGATTGCCTTAACACATTTGTCCAGACCAAAAATCATCCTGATGTTATCTAAGAAGTTTTTCTGTCTTGACTAGACTGTAAGCTCTTAGGAGGGATGATTTCTGACATGTCTCTGTACAGCGTCTTGTAGCGCTATATAAATAAGTAGTAGTAAAAAAAAAAAAAAAAACTCTGATGTAGGTGCCAGCTTCTACCGATGAGCAATATTCTAGGTCATATCATCATCGCTACTCTTTCTAGAATTCTGCATACAATAATTAAACGTTTTATACTTTTTGGTGATTTTTTCTGCATTTTAAATGCTATAATCACTCAGGAGTAACATGCTTTGCTATTTTGACAAAACAAGCAGCATTCCATATACAGTAATTCAGACTTTTTGCCACAGACGTTTGAATTTTGTTTGCGAAATTCCAGCAGGCGCAGCATATGGACTACGCCTACTACAGAGCCGTCCTTATGGCGGAGATAATTCTCAGTTTACCGCTCACAAACCCCGCGCGCTCGTTACACGTGTCGCAAGACTGCTATTTATCAGAGTAACGGACACAATACCACTTCAGGTTCCACGTGTGCGTTTCCGCTAGACAGGGGAGGGCAGCATGCGCAGGTCCCGAGCATTCCTGCCTCACTGCCAGCACCCATCAACCGCTACCTCCCGCAGCTCAGCGTACGGGGTCGCGGCGCTCTCGTCAGGCAGCACGTAAGGCAGCCCCGACGTGTGGAGCGGGTCCAGGCTGTGCTTGCAGGATCCGGCTGGGGGCGGAAGGAAGCGGCAGGGCAGGGAAGGGTTGACTGCCTGTCAGCTCAGTGCTGTCACAGCACAGGTACAGAGACGCAGGACTGCAGGAGCTATGAGCGACATAGTGGGGTGAGAGGGGCGAGCCTAGTATGGTATAGCCTGGTGCGTGGGGGAGTCTTGGAAACTGCTGGTACTGGAAGGTTATGTGGGGCAACGTGCGCATTTGTAGAAAGCCTGCTCGCACGGAAAAGGGTTGTGTTTGTACTGTTATCTGATACATGTGTCTGCATTTTTCCTGAGTGAGAGGGCTGTGTCTCCCGTGTTGTGGGCTCAGGCTCTCCTAGGATGCCCTGCTCGGTTAGTTGTGGCTTAGTAAGTCCAGCTCGGTGTTTTCTAAACGTTTTGGAGATCAAGACACATCTATATTAATATAACGAAATGTGTGGTCCATCGGCCTCTATAGAGCCGGCAGGACAGATATGGAGAAGACTCATGGCTAAAAGAAGAGCTAGTGAAGCACTGAAAGCCCCACCAGGCTCTCTTTTGAAACTTTTAAATTCAGGCGTTGAGAGGTCAAAGACACATGGATCTGGGTATTAGGGAGCAGTGGTTTTTCCATGGCACAGCTGATAATTTAAGCACCCAGTGTGTGATGGCACGCTCATTAGAAAACTTGCTGAAATATTGACGTTAACTGGAAAGAGTTTGTAGGCTCAGCTGAATATTCTTTTAGGGTCATGTTTACTAAGATGTATGTTGCTAGCATGCAATTGGTGCTGAAAATGAGAGCAGGGGTAGCGCTTGACCTGTGCTAGTAAATGGAGGCATCCCTGGTATGTCCCAGTTCTTCTTTCAGGGAAGTTTCTTCAAATGAGCTAGTTTTGCGGATACCACGATAGTCATGAACCTCACTTCTAAGCCAGGGTATGTGGCGTATGATCTCTCAAATTTATTGCTAATGCTCGGCGTAGTACTTGCATTGTGCCAAAGAGAGCCTTCCTCTAGAGTTTGTAAGTGTGGGTATTGTGCTGCTTTCTGTGTGATCAACATGGGTGCACCCATGCTAAGTGCCACATTAATGGGGAGTGTGTGCCAGAAATGCATGTGCTCCCTGTCATGTAGACGATCCACTCAAGAAGTGCCCATTTCTGCCCTGACCCATGCTGCTTGGGTGGGATTTTTAGCATGGCTGCATTTTTAGCACTTACTTTTTACTGTGGCAGACTTTGTGTGTGTGCTAAACCTTGCACTACCCAGTAGCGCACTTTAGTAAATATGCCTCATAATGTTTGGAATGTTAATATCTAATCTAATTTAAAAAAAAAGGCTGACAGTAAAAATCTGGAAAACTATTTATTATATATATATGAGTTGACAACCATGCATGGAGTGCCTGTGTTGAGTCAATAGGTGAGTGATGGCACTTGTCCAAAGATGAGCTGTCAGCTTACCCTTTAAGGAAGGTGGATATTTGCAAGGAAGCCACAGTAGTTCAGTCAAGGACAGTATAAAGACTTCCATAAGATATTTGAGTAGTATGAGACAAGGTTTGCCAAATGTCAAAAACATTTAATCACAACCTTTTTATGGATGTATATTTTGCTGTGGCCATTTTGGGCATGGCTGGACTTGTCTGCTAAATCTACATTTTTTTTGCATCATGGGATGCCTTCCACCTGTATTGGGACAATGATCAGTCTTTTTGCATCAAATGCACATATGCAGCCTCTCTCCTAATGGTAGATAATCATATATGTAGTACTTGGTACAACACTGTATAGCACCCATCTTATTGCTGGATTGCTGTTTTACACCTTAATATTATTGGATTAGTTATTTCAGGTTGCTAGTGGATGCTTAATGCATTGTTCCTTTAAATTTATTTGGTGTATTTCAAATGAGGAGTGGACATAGCAGGCATTTCATGGCTATGCCCAATGTACAGTCATGGTTGGGCAGGTTTTAACTTTGCTATCCAGGCCAGGCTGGGACCATCCTCATAGAACTTTAATCCATTGTATCTGAGAGAGGCCAAAGACTGACTACCGCTCCCTGGAGACTGTTGCCTTTGACGTTTTAACTTATATGAAATATTACATCTGTCTGTTTTTTTTTTTTGTCTTTTTTCACTGGCTGTCAGTAAATTAGTAAATTTACTGATAGTTGGCAAACCTGTCTGTGTTATACCTGAGAGTATTTAATGCATCAGCTTATTAACAGGTGGCACATGCCAGCCTTAAGATATCAATAACTTAGTTTCTCACAGATAAGGAATCCTTAGCTTTAATAAGTTGATTTTATTTACTGAGATATTGCTTGATTTTCTTTTCATCTCCCACCTTGGTGCTGCCCTTTTTCATCTATCCTAAATCATTTTTCAACTTAAAAAAATTAAAAATAAGGTTTTCTGGCTGAAAATGCAGATTATCGCAAAGCTTTGTTCTAAATAAAGATATAGCAAAATTGGAAAAGATACAGAGAAGGGCAACCAAAACGATAAAGGGGATGGACAGCTATTCCTATTTATTTATTTTATTAGTATTTAGCTCATGCCTTTCCAGGAGATCATATGAGGAAAGGCTTAAAAGGTTAGGGCTCTTCAGCTTTTAGAAGAGACATCTGAGGAGAGATATGATACAGGTCTATAAAATAAACGAGTGGAGTGGAATGAGTAAACTTGAATCTGTTGTTTTTATGCCTTGAAGAAATACAAAGACCAGGGGGGCGCACAGTGAAATTACAAAGTAAATACATTTTAAGACTTATTGGAGAAGATCATTTTTCACTGAATGAATAATTTAAGCTCTGGAATTTGTTGCAGAGAATGTAGTAAAAACTGTTAGTGTTGCTTTATTTTAAGAGGTTTGGACAATTTCCTATAATAAAGTATTATAAACATAAGAACATAAGATATGCCATACTGGGTCAGACCAAGGTCCATCAAGCCCAGTATTCTGTTTCCAACAGTGGCCAATCTAGGTCACATGTACCTAGCAGTTTCCCCAAGAGACACAAGTTCCACAATGCTTGTACTGGGTCAAGCATTGATATCTTCGGTCACTTCTTAATAATGGTTTATGGACCTTTCCTCCAGGAACTTGTCCAAACCTTTTTTAAACCCAGCTACACTAACAGCCTTTACTACATCCTCTGGTAACAAATTCCAGAGTTTGATTACACGTTGAGTGAAAAAATATTTTCTTTTATTAGTCTTAAATAGTTTACCCTGTAGCTTCATTGCATGTCCCCTAGTCTTTCTATATTCTGATAACGTAAACAATCGATCTACGTTTACCCGTTCCACTCCGTTCATTAATTTATAGACTTCTATCATATCTCCCCTCAGCCGTCTCTTTTCCAGGTTAAAGAGCCCTAACCTTTTTAGCCTTTCTTCATAGGAGTATCCTTCCATCCCCTTTACCATTTTGGTGGCTCTTCTCTGTACCTTTTCTAAAATCGCTATATCCTTTTTAAGATACGGCGACCAGAATTGCACGCAATATTCAAGGTGTGGTCTCACCATGGAACGATATAGAGGCATTATAATATCTTTTGTTTTATTTTCCATTCCTTTCCTTATCATATCTAGCATTCTATTTGCTCTCTTGGCCGCCGCTGCACACTGGGCCGAGGGTTTTAACATGGTATCCACAATGACGCTTAAATCTTTTTCCTGAGTGGTGGTTCCTAATGTGGAACCTTGCATCGTGTAACCATAGTTTGGGTTGTTCTTCCCTAGGTGCATAACCTTGCACTTGTCCACATTAAATTTCATCTGCCATTTTGATGCCCAGTCTTCCAATTTATCAAGATCCTCTTGCAATTTTTCACAATCCTCTTGGGTTTTAACAACTTTAAATAGTTTTGTGTCATCTGCAAATTTGATAACCTCACTTGTTATTCCACTTTCCAGGTCATTTATGAATATGTCAAAAAGCAGCGGACCCAGCACAGATCCCTGGGGTACACCACTATTCACCTTTCTCCATTGGGAAAATTGGCCATTTAGCCCTACCCTCTGCTTTCTATCTTTTAACCAGTTCCTGATCCACAATAGCACACTGCCTCCTATCCCATGACTCTTTAGTTTTGCCAAAAGTCTCTGATGAGGGACCTTGTCAAAGGCTTTCTGAAAGTCCAGATACACAATATCAACCGACTCACCTTTGTCCACCTGTTTATTCACTCCTTCAAAAAACATAACAGATTAGTAAGACAAGATTTTCCTTGTCTAAAGCCATGTTGGCTGTCTCCCATTAGGTTGTGACTATCTACATGCTGAGTAATTTTATTCTTTATGATGGTTTCTACCATTTTTCCCGGTACTGACGTGAGGCTCACCGGACTGGGAGTGGGTTCAGGCAGTGCAACTACTATGGGCACACCTTGTCCTGCATGGACCCGCATGACTGCTGCCTCCGTTTGTCTTGGTGTGGACTATGATGACTCCTCCTGTGGACTCTGTTAGCAAATGACAAGCAAGGGACAGAAGAACCATGCGACACAGTGAGAGTCCATGTTCAGGAAGACCTCTGTTTCAGCCCCAGCGTCACTTGTGAGCTGGTGCCCTCGGGGGCTGCCACGGTGGCCTTGTTCTATGTGACGGCTGTACCCGTTCTGAGCTCTGAGGTCACAGGGCATTGGACAGGGGATCCTCCTGAAGAGCTGGACGTTGTCATTGGCATCGTCGGGTGATGACTTCTGAACCATGGTTAAGTCCCATGGTCACTGGTTTTGGAACCCCCGGTGCAGTGCCAAGGTCAGTGGCTTGGAGGGGCTCTTCAATCTGTCCCAGTGGGAGAAAGTTCTATCGGCATCAGGAGATCGACCCTGATCTCCTGAACCCATCCTCATCGAGGTTATCCCCTCGATGGAGCCAGCTTTGGGCCTGAACCTTTCAGTGCCCATGCCGGTGACTGCGGAGCTCAGAATAGTGTCCCTTGAGTACAGTATTGCTGCTTTCTTGGCCCAGCTGTGCGGACCAATGCCCGGTTTCTCGGGGTCATCGGTTCCAACCACCAGCCCCTCCATCACGAAGGCATCTCCGGAGGTCTTGGAACTGATCCTTGAATGCCATCAGCCTTGAGATGATACCAGGCTCCATTCTCAGTCCTGCTCAGGGCGGAGGACTTCCCTGGCCAGCTCCTCCGGTTCAGGCCGCAGGGACTCCAGGGGCCTCGTGGCATCGGTAACCCAGCAAGGCTCCAAGGCCTAGAGGGTTCTCGAGGTCTCCTCTGACTCTGAGTCTGACTGGAAGACCGATGATGAGTCTCCTGGTACCTGCTTCCATCGGGATGCTCCTTCGGACCCCTTTCCTTTGGAGGAACGGCGCAGGTCCCCTCCCAAAGACCTCTCCTTTTTGGAGTTTGTCTGGGACATGGTGAAGGCCTTGGCCTTCACCACGGAGTCTGAGGGAGAGCCACTGATGGAGGACCTCAAGATCCTTCAGTACGAGGCTCCTCTGAGGCACTTATAGTGCCGGTTCTCCTCATCCTGGAGCGGCTACTCTTCTACATGTGGGAGAACCCAGTCTCTATGCTTATTATGAGCAGGCGGCTTGATGCCATGTACCGGGTCCGCAGGAGCCCCGGGTTTCAAAAGGCACAGCTGCCTCATAACGCCATGGTGATGTATTCAGCCATGTGCAGGATTAAAAGCCAAAAGATGCACTCCTTGGTGCTCCCCAGCAGGGAGGCCCACTCCATTGATTCCTTTGGCAGAAAGTGCTACCAGGACTTCATGCTTGTTGGCTGGATCCAAGCCTACCAGCTCTTATATGGGCATGTACTTGCAGGACATGGTGCGGGAGCTCGCTGGGTTCTTGATTGGACTGGCAGAGACTCTGCAGCGATTTCAGACCCTGACCTCTATGTTCAAAGAATGCTCCAAATTCATTACTTGTGTGGCCTATGATGGCTTTGAGTTGGTGGCTAGAGTAGCTGCGGTGGGCATTAGTGCCTGCCATAAGGCCTAACTGCATATCCTTCTTTTCTATGTTCCGCCTACTCTGTCCTCCTCTCTGTGGGACTCTGTTCTTCTGTCCCTATCTGAAGCTTCTCTCCGATACCAGCATCTTTTACTTCTTGGTGATTTTAATGTTCATGTTGACTCCCCTTCCTCTCAGCGTGATCTCTCTTTTCTTTCCCTGCTTTCTGATCTTTCCCTCCACCAGCATGTCAATATCCCTACTCACATAGCTGGTCACACTTTGGATCTTGTGATCTCACGCCACTGTTCACCTATCACACTCTCCTCTTTTTCCTCTCAGCCCCTCCCATGGTCTGATCACTTCTGCATTTCCTTTACTCTTTCATGTCCTATTTCCCCTCCTTTGGTCTCTTCTGTTGCACCTCCTACCCGTTTGCGCCGTCGCTTTACACCTGATTCATTACACCAGTTCCCCCCTTCTGATCAACTTTTCCCTGACAATTTCCATCTACTTTCAGTTGATCTCCAGGTTCAGTGTTGGAATACCACTCTTACCTCTGCTCTAGACAAGGTTGCCCCTCTTCATCCTAAATCTGCTCGACGCAGCCGCTCCAACTCCCCTTGGTTTCATTCCGGTCTCCGTCTCCATCGCTCCTACCTTCGGCGCTCTATCCGTTGTTGGCGTAAGCACCCTTCCGCGTCTTCTTTGTCACACTTTCGCTATTGTCATACCCACTATCGCTCTTTGTTGCATGCAGCCAAACATGATTATTTCTCTGAGCTTGTATCCTCTTCAGCTAACTCCACCCGTCAACTCTATCATGTTCTTCATTCTCTTTCTGCTACATCCTCTTTCCCCAGCTCAGCACCCTCTCTTCCACTGTCCTCTTCTAGTCCCACTCCGACTGCCTTGGCTTCTTACTTTTCTGACAAGGTACTCTCTATCCGTCAGCATTTCCCCTCCTGTCCTTCCCCTCTTTCTTCCCCTCCCCCCCTTTCCCCAGTTCCGTCTGTTTCCCTGTCCCCTTCTCTTACCCCCCCTCTTTCGCACCGCTGGTCTGTTTTCCGTCCAATTACCCTTTCTGAGCTGTCCCATGCTCTTTCTACGGCTCGCAAAACCACCTGTCCCTCTGATCCTATTCCCTCACAATGGCTCTCTGAACCCTCTCTGACCCTGCTTCCTTTAGTTCTCTCTCTTTTCAATACGTGTTTGTCCTCTGGTTCTTTCCCCTCACCTTGGAAGCACGCTTTGATCCGCCCCCTATTGAAAAAACCCTCTTTGGATCCTTCCACCTTATCTAATTGGCATCCTGTCTCTAATCTTCCTTTTCTTTCCAAACTTCTTGAACGACTGGTTTTCTCTCAACTTTCTGCACATCTAGAGGATTCTTTGGTTCTTCACCCCCGCCAATCTGGTTTTCGTCCTGGGCATAGCTCCGAATCTATTCTTATATCTTTTCTTAATGAGTTGCATGTCGCTCACGATAGGGGTTCTATTTCTGTTGCTGTTGCACTTGATCTTTCTGCGGCTTTTGATGTTGTCGATCATCACACTCTTCTTCTTCGTCTCAACTCTATTGGTCTCTCTGCATCAGTTCTCCGTTGGTTCCACTCTTTTCTCTGTAATCGTTCTTTCTCTGTTCTTGTTGGTTCTGACTCCTCTTCCCCCATGCCTCTTCACAGTGGTGTTCCTCAGGGTTCTGTCTTGTCTCCTTTGCTGTTCAACATCTTCCTGGCTCCTCTTGCTTTACTTATACAGCAGCATGGTATCTCGGCATATTTCTATGCCGATGATATTCTTCTTCTTTTTCATACCTGTTCACTTACCCCAGATATTGGTCCTCTCGATGCCTGTCTTTCTGCAGTTTCCACCTGGTTTGTGGATAACTTCTTGCACGTTAATTTGGCTAAGACTTCGGCGATTTGGTTCACTGCAGGTGCCTCTATTCCCTCTCTGTCCCCTTCTCTTCCTGCTGGACCTATTTCCCTAGTCACTTCTCTGCGTTATCTCGGGGTCACTTTGGATTCTGCCTTAACTTTTAGAGATCATATCTCCTCCGTTGTGCAACGTTCTTTTCACACTTTGCGACAACTTCGAGCAATTCGGCCTTTTCTTTCCCCCACTTCTATGACTACACTTCTCCTTGCTTTGGTGGTTTCTCGTTTGGACTATTGCAATGCATCTTTAGCCGGTCTTCCACTTACCCAGCTTCGTCGTCTTCAACTAGTTCATCACACTGCTGCCCGTCTTCTGACCCACTCTCCCCGATCAGCTCACGTCACTCCTTTGCTTCTTCGCCTTCACTGGTTGCCCGTTCCTTTTCGCATACAGTATAAGATCCTGATTTTCGTGCACCGGTCCTTGCACACTGGTATTCCACTCTATCTCTCCGATCTGGTTCACTTTTCTTGTCCTTCTAGAGTACTTAGATCTCTCCATTTGAATCGTCTTTTTCTCCCATCCCCTTCTCAGGCTCATCTTGAATCCACACGTTCTTCTGCTTTCTTTTTCCTTGGGCCCCGTCTTTGGAACTCACTGCCACTTTCACTACGGTTAGAATCCTCTTTCTCCACTTTCAAAGCTTGTCTTAAGACCTACCTTTTCTGCTCAGCCTTTGACCTTCCTTTTCCCCTCCTTCTGTGTCTACCTGATAACCTGTCTGTCTTTTTTATTATTTTTCTACTCTGTTGGCCTATTTCTTTTCTATTCTTTACCCTACATGAATGGCGTTCTTTTCTGTTTCTCTCTCAGTAGCTCCGCTTTTGTTTTTATTGTAAACCGCTGTATGCCAAGTGGTTCAGGCGGTATATTAAATTTTTAATAAAGATAAAGATAAAAGATAAAGATAACTACAGTCCTCCAACCTGAAGCAATGGATGCAGGACAAGCTGGTCGATGTCCCATGCTGGGGGGAGGATCTCTTTGAAACGTTCATGATGGACAAGGCTGCCAAGCTGGAGCCTGAGTTCCTAACTAGGATCAGGCTCTCCAAAAGGACCGCTGACCTTTCCTGATGGAAGGCTTTGGGGAAAAAGCTCCTTTACCTGAAGAAAAGGAAGGCTTACGGAAACTACCCCCGCCCCCGTATTCAGCCTTCCCAGCAGACCAAGGGACAGGGCCATGGCCTATGTAAGCCCACGGCCCCCAAACCCCAGGCAGCACACCAGCTGCAACTTGGTGGGGGCTTTTAACTCCTTGGGCATAGCTGCTTCTCCCCCAGGAGGCCTAGTCTCTCAGCACACGGGGGTGGGGGGGGGGGGGTGCATCTAGTGTTCTTTGCCAACCGGTGGCCAACATCACCACCGACACCTGGATCCTTCAGGTCATGGGGGAGGGTTACCTCCTCCATTTCATTCAGACGCCGCCCCCATTCTTTCCAGGGGAACTCCTGATGACTTCCCTTCACCGAGACTTGCTCCAGTAAGATCTCGCCGGACTTCTAGTTGACAAGTCAGTGGAACTAATTCTGCCCCACCTCAAAGGTGAGGGGTTCTACTGGTACTTCTTGGTTCCCAAGAGGACTGCACCTTTCGCCCTATTCTGGATCTTCAAGATCTCAACAAGTTCCTGGTAAAGGAGAAGTTAAAGATGCTCTCCATTGAAACTTTGCTGCCTTACCTCTGCCAGGGAGATTGACTATGCTCCTGAGATCTCAAAGATGCATACATACACATTCCCATCCATCCACACCACCGTCAGTATCTCTGGTTTGTCATTGGAGGAAGCCACTATTGATACAGGATCCTACCCTTCAGCCTGTTCTCTGCCCAAGGGTGTTCACTAAGTGCCTAGCAGTGGTCACCGCCTACCTGCAACTGCAGGAGTGTTCATCTTCCATTACTTGGACGATTTGCTGGTCAGAGGTGGCACAGCTATCAAGGTGCAGCAGGCAGATCACTGCACGATTCTCACTCTAGAGCATCTGGAGTTTCTGATCATTTACCCCAAGTCCCATCTGCAACAGACCCAAAGCCTGGAATTCATAGGGGAGTTGCTAGACACGGTCCAGGCAAGAGCCTTCTTCCCCCCTCGACAGGGCCCAGTGTCTAGCGGCCCTTGCAAAGGAAGTTCAAAGTCGACCTCTGCCTGGCTTATACTGCGCCTCCTAGAGCACTTGGTCTTGACAGTGCACATCACGACCAACGCCCATCTCCACATGCAGCTGGCCCAGTGGGCCCTCTACTCCCATTGGTCCCAGGCGACGGGACGCCTGCAGGACAGTATGACTGTCACCCATCCCCCTGCCGAGTCCCTCACCTGGCCACTGAACCTGCTGGCAGGGATGCCCTTTCATATCTCGACGACTCAGAGGGTCCTCACTACGGATGCCTCCTTTGGGCTGGGAAGCCCATTGTGGCGACCTCCACGCTCAGGGCCTGTGGTCGGCTTTGGGGAACCTGCAACAGATCATCTTCCTAGAGCTCCGAGCCATCGCCTGTGCTCTCCAAGCCTTTCAGCACCATGTGCAGAACCAGGCCATTCTGATCCAGATGGACAATCAGGTGGCTTTGTTCTACATCAACAAGCAGGGGGGCACGGGGATCATCCCTCCTGTGCTTAGAAGCAGTCTGTCTCCACTTTTGCCAGCGAGAGTGGGCACTCCTCAGGGCAGTTTACCTCCCCGACCAGGACAGTATTCTAGTGGACTGTCTGAGCTGAGTTTTCTCCAGGCCAACGAGTGGAGGCTCAACCCGCAGGTGGCCAACTGACTTCCCCCACTGGGGCCTTTCTGTGATGGATCTCTTTGCTAGCCTGGCCAATGCTCAGCTAGCCTGCTTCCGTTCCAGAGCACCATATCCCTCCTGGGTAGTGGCCGATGTGTTTCTCATTCTGTGGCTGGAAGGCCTCCTTTAAGTCCTCCCTCCCACGCCACTCATTTCCAAGACCCTCTTCAAGGTCCCGCTCAACCAGGCCACCCTGATCCTTATAGCACTCTGGTGGCCCCAGCAGCTGTGGTTTCTGCTACTCCTCAGCCTGTCTTGGGTGCCCCCAGTTTTCCTGGGGAGCGCCCCCAGATCTGCTATCCCAGGAGGATGGCTGTCTCCTGCACCCCAACTTGGGGTCCCTGGCCCTGATGGCCTGACTGCTGAGAGGGTAGCCCTGACCCAGTTCAGCTTGCCCAGGGAAGTGGAGGAGGTCCCACTGGCCTCGTGCAAGGACTCCACCCAACAGGTGTATGCCTTCAAGTGGCATGGCTTCTCAATTTGGTGTGCAGAGAGGGGTGCCAACCCCTTCTCCTGTTCTGCCTATTTGGTGCTGCAGTACCTGCTGCACCTGTCTAATGCTGGTCTGAAGTCCAACTCCATCAGGGTTCACCTTTGTGTACTATTGGTGCATGATCACCTCATCAAGGGGAAGCCCCTCTCTGCCCAGTCTCTCCTGGTTCACTTCCAGAGGGGCCTCCTGCTCCCTCGACCACCCATTCGTCCACCAGTGGCAGCATGGGATCTCGATGCGGTCTTCTCGAAGCACATCGCTCCACCCTTTGGTCCTATGACTTCTCACATCAAGTATCTGTCCTGGAAGGTGGTGCTCACGTCCATCCACAAGGTGAGCCCCCAGGCTCTGGTGGCTCATGTCCTCTACACCAGGTTTCAAAGGAACAGGGTGGTGCACCGGACGCCTCCTAAGTCCTCCCTAAGGTGGTCTCACCGTTCCACCTCAACCAGGAGGTGTTGCTTCCCATCTTTCTTCCTCATCCTTCCGCCAGTAGGGTGGAGGCCACTCTCCATATGCTAGACTGTAAACGGGCATTGGCCTGTTATTTAAAGCAGACCAAGCCTTATCGCCGTTCTTCGCATAGCGGTCTCCAAGCATACTCTGTCCGCCTGGGTGGCAGACTGCATTGCCTTCACCTATGGTCAGGTCGATCTTTAGCTGGAGCATCACATCACATTGCATAGAGTCCGGGCCATGGCGGTTTCTGTGGTGACTCTCTGCTCAGCTCCCTTAATGGAGATCTGCCGGGCTGTCACCTTCGCAGTACACTACTGCCTGGAGGAGGAGTCCCGGTGGGTCAGTGCCTTCAGCCAAGAGGTACTCTGTCATTTGTTTGGGCTTTAAGGCAACTCCGACCCTTCTTTGTGTGTAGGCTACCGGAAAGCTGGTTTCCCTAGTTGATACTGGGGTCACTGCTGAAGTCTTGCGACCAAACTTACTGTTCTCCATGGTTCGTTTTTTGGGTCACCTGTGGCTTACAGGTTTTTCGGTAGCTTGTAGCTAGAGAGTCCCATATGTGAGGACTGACTTCCTGCTTGTTCCCAGAGAAAGCATAGTTACTCACCTGTAACAGAAGTTCTCTGGGGACAGCAGAAATCTGTCCTCACAACCCTCCTCTCCCTGGGGAGCTGCTTTTCTTTTTGTTGTCATCTTGAGCTATATCATCTTACTGAGGCAAGATGGCTCCATTGCTTGCACGGAACGTGCTACATTGCTTGCACGGAACGTGCTACATTGCTTGCACGGAACGTGCTACTGCTGCCTCATTACTTGTAGATTAGCATTTGCTGCTTTACCTGGACATTACTTGCAATCCCCACTTGTAGCTCTACATATTCTGTTTAATGCTTAGAATATCTAGCCACCTTACTGCTTAACCACCTCACTGCTTGTAAGATATCACACAAGGTTTAGCCCCCCACTACTCCTCTACTATGGCCCCACATCACATTGTCCTTCTCCTCCTCATACTCCCCAACTGCCTCCCCTTCTACCTGCACCCTCACTCCTCTTCCCCCTATCTCCCCTCCACCTTCCTCACTTCTCCCTCCATTCTGTCTTCTAGCATCTGCTCTCAAGCTTCATCACACCCTCCCCCTCATTCAACCTGCCCCTCTCTTTAAGGCAACCCCACCCTCGCTTCTGCTGTACTGCCTCCGCCTTACCCCGCTCTCTACTACTCCTTCTCTCTTCAGGTAATATCAACCCCAACCCTGGCTCCTCCCCCTAGATTCCTTACTCTGAGAAGAGTTCCTCGTGTACCCTATCTAATCTCATCCATATCCCTCTCCTTTCCCCTTCCACCCTCCCTCACTCTCACCCCAATCGCTCATCCAAAGATATCACCCCCAACCTATAGGGGTTAAGGACGGGGTTAAGGACTAATTTGGCTTACTTTGATAATGATGTTGGAAGTTATGATCCTATCCCAAAGAGCTGACTAACTTCTAAATCGCACAGAAGAACTGCATGTGGGCTGTGATTGACAACATGTATGATCCCTGCTGAAACATGTAGGATACCAGACTCTGGACAGGAGTGTGCAGAGAATGGACTTACAGAATGGAGCAGATGCCAGCCTAATATAAGGTTGATGAAAAAGTTTGCAGAGCTGAGCCTTGAAGATTCTAACTTGTGCTTGAAGCGAAAATCACCCAAGCGAAACTACAGTGAAACAAAGAAGAAGATGCAGGGCGGGGACCGAGCAGCCCAGCAGGGAACGGCCTACCTGATAAGAAGCACAGCACATTTAGTTATATGATACTGAGTGAAGGGCCTCAAGACAGAAACCTGATAATGGGAAGGGTCCCAGGGCAGAGCCTGCAAATATATGCAGAATGTTCTGGAACTATTTGCTGCAGAGGAGTATATAACAGAGGTAACGGCCGAGTGTGGGCGGGACAGCCTTCTCTTTCACTATTATTCAGAGCCAGAGAACGCTGTCCGCATCAGGCAGACTGTTTATAGCTTTGCTTGTAACTTCCTTACTTTTTGTTTTTGCCCAAATAAATTATTTTATTATGGAATAAGCAGAGTGTCGCCTGATTGATTATTGTATCCACCCCAGGGGAGATTTGTCCGAGCACCCTGGCGGACAAACCCTACCCCCCATAGAGTTCTGTCTTGCTCTAAGAAGAGCTACTTGCATAACCCATCTAATATCATCAATATCCCCCTTCGTCCCCCTTCCACTCCCCCTCCCTCATGTCCCTCACAATGGGCACACTCACCCAGAGACACCCACCCGACCTCTGCATCACTCTGAAAATAGATCCTCACACAATGCCCCCCCCCCCCCAGACCGCTGTCTTACTCTAGAAAGAAATCCTCATGTAACTTATCCAACCTTATCCATATCCCTCTCCTTTCCCCTTCCACTCTCCCGTTCTCTTGTGCCCTATGGAATGCATGCTCAGTCTCTAGCAAACTTGATTTTACTCACGATCTGTTTATCTTGAATGCACTACACCTACTTGCCCTCCCTGAGACATGGCTCCTCCCTGATGATACCACATCCATTGCTGCTCTCTGCCACGGGGATTACCAGTTCTCCCATACACCTCGCTCCACTGGCCACGGTGGTGATGTTGGGCTTCTACTTTTTCCCTCCTGCCAATTCCAACCCCTCCTGTTGCTTCAGGCACACTTCCCCCCCCCCCTCTCTTTTGAAGTCCACTCCTTTCGCCTCGTCACACCACTTCCCCTCCAAATAGCTGTTATCTATCGCCCACCTGACAAATCCAAATCGACCTTCCTTACCGACTTCGACTCCTGGATTTCGGAATCCCTCTTGCCCCACTCTTATCCTTGGCGATTTTAACATTCACGTCAATAACCTCTCCGATCCCCATGCTTTAAAATTCCTCGCCCTCACTTCCTCGTTTGACCTCCAACTTTGCTCCACTGCCCCCACCCACCTGCATGGCCACTGCCTTGACCTGATACTCTTCTCCAATGCCTCTCCCTCAAACCTCCGCAACACATTCCTGCCCTCATCTGACCATCACCTCTTAACCTTCAATCTTCAACTTCCATTGTCTCAACCTCGTCCTATCTCCTCAGACCTATTTAGAAACCTCCATAATATTGATCCCTTGACTCTCTCCTCCACCATTTCTCCATATCTTCCCTCCATTATGTCCTCCAAGTCCATCGATGATGCAGTTTCCTCCTATAAAGCTGCACTATCCTTGGCTCTTGACACTCTTGCCCCACCCACCCCACGTCTGGTCAGATGTTCAGCCCCCCAGCCCTGGCTTTCATCCACAACCTGCTACCTACGCATCTGTGCCTGTTCTGCTGAATGTGCCTGGTCCAAATCCCGCTCCCCTGAAGACCTACATTTTTCATGCTTTGCTCCTTCCAGTCAGCCATAGCACTAGCCAAACAAGAATACTACATCCATCTGACCAACTCCCTTGCCTCTGATCCTCGTCGCCTCTTTAATACCCTCAATTCTCTCCTCAAGGTCCCCCCGCCCTCTTTGCCCAATCCCTAGCTGACTACTTCCATGACAAAATACACAAGATTACCCTCCAATTTCCCACATCATCTACCTCCCCAAATCTCCCTCCCCCCCCCCCCCATCCATACCCCCTCTGCTACCCTCTGCACCTTCCCTACAATCTCTGAAGAGGCAACCACACTCCTTCTCTTCTCCTCCAAACCCACCACCTGTTCCTCTGACCCTATCCCCACCCATCTCCTTCTCCCCATCTCCCCCACCGTTGTCCCCTCCATCTCTCATATTCTCAACCTTTCACTCTCCACTGCTACTGTTCCCATAGACTTCAAACATGCTGTTGTCACACCTCTCCTCAAACCCTCACTTGATCCCTCTTGTCCTTCTAACTACCAACCCATCTCCCTCCTTCCTTTCATATCTAAACTACTGGAACGAGCAGTCCACTGCCTTGACTTCCTTACCTCCTGGACACACTACAATCCGGCTTCTGTCCCCTACACTCCACTGAAATGGCTCTTACAAAAGTCTCCAATGACTTGTTCCTGGCTAAATCTAAAGGCCTCTACTTAGTCCTCATCCTCCTAGACCTCTCTGCTGCCTTTGACACTGTTGACCACAATCTTCTCCTCACCACCCTCTCCTCGTTTGGTTTCACAGGCTCCGTACTATCCTGGTTCTCCTCCTACCTCACCCATCGCTCCTTTAGTGTATGCTCTGGTGGCTCCTCCTCCTCTCCCACCATGCCCCATGTTGGCGTACCCCAAGGATCCATCTTGGGCCCCCTCCTTTTTCTCTCTCTATACCCAATCCCTTGGCGCCCTTATTTCCTCCCATGGCTTTCAGTACCATCTCTATGCCGATGACTCCCAAATCTACCTCTCTACACCTAATATCTCCCCAGCAATCCAAACCAGGATTCCTTATCGCTTCTCCGGGCCAGTCCAGGGAAAGGTAGGGTTGTCAATCCTCTATAGCAGCTGAGGACTGAAGACTTCAAGCTTTCTTGAGAGGTGAAGCCACTCCCCCCCCGAGGGTAATCCAGCAGTCTTTCAGTCCTCAGCAGCTAAAGAGGATCGAATCTCTATTTCTCCCTCATCTACAGTTTTACTGATTATCTTTCTTTCTTTGTTTTCAGCAAAGTTATATTGGCTCTAGCAGAGCTGATTTTTTTCTATAGTCCTGGTGCTACTTTTTTTGGGTAGCTACGGCTTTAAGAAAATTTGAGACGTCGAGTGAGTCAGGCTGCTGCGGTGTGAGGTAGAGCCTGCCTCTTTCACCGACTCCGTCTCTGTCGGCAGAGTGATTCTGGGAGCCCCAGTTATTCCTCTGCCGGGACCTCTACTACCTTTTGGAGCGCTTCCTGCTAGCAGCGGGACTGCCTGGTATGCTTAGGAGGTGCTTCTCCTATCTTGGGTGAGTTATTTCTTGTCTGCCACGATCTGTTTTGACGCGATTTCTTCAGTCTCCGGATTCGTTTTTGACTGCCGTTTTTGTTTTTTTCGCGATCAGCATTATTGCTTTTTCCCCCTTCAGTTCTTTTGTATTTTGTTAATTAAAATGACAGACAAGCCGGTAAATATCACTGAGGAGCCGTCCTTAACCACCGAAAAGGCGGGAAAGGCGGCCATTTTGTCGACGCCGGTCAGTTCGCCGGCAGAGCAGCCCCGGCCTCACAAAAGAAAGACTAAATCTTCTAAAGACGCTGTTCCTACAGATAAGCCTTCGCGTTCTCTTTCGGAGGCTCAGGAGAGCATGGCTTCCTTTTTTCCCCCCGAATTTATATTAGCTATGCACAGAGCTTTTTTAGTTAGATCTTCTCAGCCTGATCAGTCTGCAGCGCTTTCCAATCCTGTAGCACTGCCAATTAGTTTGCAGGGGCCAGAGGATCCTGGTGAGGGATCTTCTCAATCTAAGGATTTTTTTAAAGAGCCTTTGGATCCTTTTGTTTCCCCAGTTTCTGCACTCCTGGGCCAGGGGGACACAGAACTTCTGACAGAGGCAGGCTTAGATCAAGATCCAGATGAATTGGAGGAAGGAGAAATTGCCCCTGGGGAGGATCCCAATATTTTCAGGGTCTTCCGCAAAGAGGAGCTGTCCGCTCTCATTTCTCAATCCTTAGCGGCGCTGCACCTGCTTCTTCCTCTCGGGAACCTTTGGAAGATCCCTTGTTGCAAGGGTTTAAGACCCAGCAACGCTGTTTCCCGATGCATAGGGTTATTAAACAAATGATTGATTCTGAATGGGAGTGACCGGAAGCTACCCTGCGCGGAGGCCGTGCTTTAGCTCGCTTGTACCCCCTTCCGCAGGAGGAAAAGGAGTTCTTACGCATGCCAAAGGTGGATGCCTTGGTATCTGCGGTGACTAAAAAGACTACCATCCCTGTAGAGGGAGCGGCAGCTCTTAAGGACCTCCAAGACAGGAAATTGGAAATTCTTCTCAAGCAGGCCTTTGATTCTAGCGCTTTGGCGCTACAAGCTGCGGTTTGTGGAGCTTATGTGTCTCGTGCATCCATTAGGTGGTTGCAAGGTGACGCTGCAGGGGAGTCCACTTCAGAAGGTCCAGACATTGCGAAGTTGGAGTCTGCAGCTGCTTATACGGCGGATGCCTTTTATGATTTGCTGCGAATTGCGGCTAAGACCATGGCTTCTATGGTAGCTGCCAGGCGTTTCCTCTGGTTACGTAACTGGTCAGCAGATGTTTCCTCAAAAGTATGCCTTAGTAAACTGCCCTTTAAAGGGAAGTTGCTTTTTGGGGAAGCTTTGGAAAAGATTGTGAAAGATTTAGGCGACTCAAAAGGCGGTAGATTACCGGAGGATAGACCTAAGCCGGTGAGGGGAACTGGTAGTATTCGAGGTTCTTCTCGAGACTCCCGTAGATTTTGTGGAGCGCGTTTTACACCCTATTCTAGGGGGTGCGCCAGTTTTCGTAGTCAGTCCTTTCGGGGAGCCAGAGGTTTTGGCAGGTCCTACTTCAGTGCATCCCAACCTTCAGTTAAAAAACCACAATGAAGGTCTGCTGGTCCAGGCGTTAGTTCCTGTAGGAGGACGCCTGCAGAATTTTTTGGCAGCCTGGACCGAGATCACGTCAGACAAATGGGTTTTAGAGATAATTCAGAAGGGATATGCTCTAGACTTCGCCTGTTCCTTGCCACCCGCCTTTGTGATGTCTCCTTGCGCGCCTGGTCTGAAAAAGCAGGTCATTTCAGACACCCTCTTACGTCTTTTACATCTGAGAGCGATAGTTCCCGTGCCTCTAGACCAATACGGTTGCGGTCGATACTCGATCTATTTTGTGGTTCCCAAGAAGGAGGGTTCTTTTCGTCCCGTGCTAGATCTCAAAGGAGTAAACCGTACTTTGCGGGTTCCTCACTTTCGCATGGAAACGTTACGAACAGTGATTCGGGCAGTGCAGCCGGGAGAGTTTCTCTCGTCCATAGATCTCACAGAGGCTTATCTTCATATCCCCATCTGACAATCTCATCAACGATATTTACGTTTTGCCCTTCCAATGGGGCATTTCCAGTTTCGCGCTTTGCCGTTCGGTCTCGCTACGGCTCCGCGGACGTTCACAAAGTTGATGGTGGTTGTGGCAGCGGCACTTCGAAAGGAAGGTATCAGAGTTCACCCATATCTCGACGATTGGTTGATCAGGGCCGACTCTCACTTAGCTTCAGTGGAGGCAACAACTCGAGTGGTGCAACTTCTCGAACGGCTCGGTTGGGTGATCAATCAATCCAAAAGTCATTTAGTGCCGTTGCGGCAGCTGACGTACCTCGGAGCTTTTTTCGACACAGAGCGAGGGGCGATCTTTTTGCCAGAGCTGCGGGTGGAGAAGCTGTTGCAACAAGTGCGAGCCTTTCTGCAACTAACAGCTCCGTCGGCGTGGACGTATTTGCAACTCTTGGGGTCCATGACGGCGGCACTCGATCTAGTCCCGTGGGCCAAGGCTCACATGCGACCCCTGCAGCAAGCGTTGCTTTCCCGTTGGTCGCCGCAGCTTCATCCACTCTCGCAGCGCCTCTTCTGTCCGGACCATGTGCGACTCAGTCTGGGAGTGGTGGTTAGTTCCAGAACATCTAACGGCGGGGATTCCCTTACAGGAGCCCTCGTGGGTTTTGGTCACCACAGATGCCAGTCTCACGGGCTGGGGGGCTCATTGTCAGACACGTTTCGCTCAGGGTGCTTGGTCTCCCGAGGAGAGTTCCTGGTCGATCAACCGTCTCGAACTTCGGGCAGCTCGTCTCGCCCTGCTGCACTTCGCGGACTTGCTCAAGGGGACTGCAGTCAAGATATTCTCCGACAATGCAGTGACAGTTGCTTATATCAATCGTCAAGGCGGCACCAAGTCTTTCTCTCTCCTTTCCGAATGTCAGGCTTTGATGGTTTGGGCAGAAACCAATCTTCTAGCGTTATCAGCAGCACATGTAGCTGGCAAAGAGAATGTGCAAGCCGATTATCTCAGCCGCAATATCCTCGATCCCGGGGAATGGGAGTTGAACGCGGCAATTTATCACGAGCTGACCTTGCGTTGGGGGCAGCCGGTGATGGATTTGATGGCAACGTGCAGCAATGCCAAGGCCAGCCGGTTCTTCAGCAGGCGCAGAGAACACATGTCGGAGGGTCTCGATGCTCTCGTTCAGCCGTGGCCTCTGGACTCTCTCTTGTATGTTTTCCCTCCTTGGCCAATGTTGAGTCGAGTCATCCAACGGGTAGCGCAACACTAGGGGGTGGTGATTCTCATTGCGCCGGATTGGCCTTGTCGTCCCTGGTATGCCGATCTAGTTCGGCTTCTAATAGCTCCGCCTTGGCCTCTTCCGGCACGCATCAATCTCTTGCATCAGGGTCCCATTCTCATGCCCAGGGTGGATCGCTTCTTGCTTACGGCTTGGCTCTTGAAAGGGCTCGCTTAAAGCGCAAAGGCTATGCGAATTCCGTTGTAGACACCTTACTTCAGTCTAAAAGGCCGACGACTTCCCTGGTATATGTGCGGGTATGGCGTCTTTTCGAATCATGGTGTGGACAGCGCAATGTTCCTCCTATGTCGTCTACCTTACCTCAGCTTCTTCTTTTTCTCCAGCATGGCTTGGACAAAGGCTTGGCTCTTAGTACCCTTAAGGTTCATATAGCCGCGCTTGCCTGTTTCAGAGGATTAGTACAGCATCGCCGTCTTTCGGCGCTTCCGGATGTGCAATGTTTTTTGCGGGCAGCGAAAATCATCCGTCCTCCAGTGCGCCCAATCGTGCCTCCCTGGGACTTGAATATAGTTTTGGAAGCTTTTTCTCATTCGTCCTTGGCTTCCCTCTCCTCTCGAGAAATCCGAGAGTGTTCCTGGAAAACGGCTTTTTTGGTGGCTTTGTGTTCAGCTCGCCAGATTTCCGACTTGCAGGCCTTGTCTTGCCGGGAGCCTTATCTTCAATTTCTTCCGGAACGGGTGTTGCTACGCACAGTGCCTTCCTATTTACCTAAGGTACTGTCTGTTTTTCATGTTAATCAATCGGTAGCCTTGCCCGTGTTTTCTAACAATCCCGGTTCTCCCATAGACCATGCGCTCAAACGGTTGGATCTTAGCCGGGTCTTACGGACATACCTTCGGATTTCGCAGCCCTTTCGGAAAACAGACAGACTCTTTGTCCAGTATGCAGGGTCTCGTAAAGGTCAAGCAGCGTCAAAGTCCACCATAGCTCGTTGGGTTCGCTGTGCTATTGTGGCAGCTTACGCTGCCCGAGGAATATCGCCGCCGATTGGGCTGAGGGCTCATTCTACTCGAGCTCTAGCGACTTCCTGGGCGGAGTTTGCCTTTGTGCCGCCGATAGATATCTGCAGAGCTGCAACGTGGTCTTCATTGCATACTTTTACAAAACATTCCCGGTTGGATGTTCAAGCCAGAGACGATGCGAAATTAGGAGCCTCGGCTCTTATCGCAGGTCTGGCGGGTCCCTCCCATATTTAGGTACTGCTTTGGTACTGCCCTACCTTTCCCTGGACTGGCCCGGAGAAGCGATAAGGAAGATGAAATTAGGTCTTACCTGCTAATTGTCTTCCCTTGAGCTTTCTCCGGGCCAGTCCAGGGTCCCACCTCTTTCGGTTTGGAGTCTTTTTCGTGCCAACAGAATTTCACCATATTAGAGTGTGCGTCCGAGAGAGTGGACATAATTGGGGCTTTCAGATTTCATTCAGTTCAGACTAAAGTTATCTTAGTTTAAAAACAAAAAACAAAAAAACAAAACAAAACAAGACTCAATGGAAGCACGTTTGCTGGCTTCCGCATTTTTTTTTAAGGGACTATAGAATATTATCAGTTTTTAAAGGGTTAATCTAGTGTTTTTTCAGTTCTTTCGTTTTAGTTGCTTTGTCATAAGAAGACTGCTGGATTACCCTCGGGGGGAGTGGCTTCACCTCTCAAGAAAGCTTGAAGTCTTCAGTCCTCAGCTGCTATAGAGGATTGACAACCCTACCTTTCCCTGGACTGGCCCGGAGAAAGCTCAAGGAAAGACAATTAGCAGGTAAGACCTAATTTCATCTTTCTGCCTGCCTTTCTGACATCACTGCCTGGATGTCTCATTTCCTCTTGAAATTGAACATTGCCAAGACTGAACTCCTTGTCTCCCCCCCCCCCAAACTCCTCCCCTCTTCTTCCCACCCCCCTTCTCAGTCTCTGTGGATGGATCTATGATCTTTCCTGTTCCCTCGGCCTGCAATCTAGGGGTTATCTTTGATTCCTCTCCTTCTCCACACATATCCAGCTCATAGCTAAGACCTGCTGCTTCTTTCTCTACAACATTAGCAAAATCCCCCCCTTCCTTTCTGATCACACTACCAAAATGCTTATCCACTCACTGATCTCCTCTCGCCTTGACTACTGCAACCTACTTCTTGCTGGTCTCCCCATGAGCCATCTCCTTCCCCTTCAATCTATACAAAATCATGCTGCTCGACTAATCTTCCGCCAGTCTCACCATGCCCACACTATTCCCCTTCTCAAATCGCTTCACTGGCTCCCCATCCAATTCCGTATCCACTTCAAACTTCTCCTGTTGACCTGTTAATGCATTCACTCTATGGCCCCTCAATACCTCTCATCTCTTATCTCTCCCTACACCCCCTCTCGGGATCTCCGCTCTGCCAACAAATTGCTTCTATCTAAGCCTTTCACTCGCACCGCTAGCTCCCGACTTCGCTCCTTTCGCCTTGCTGCACTTCAGGCCTGGAACAGCCTATCTGTGTCTGTACGCCAGGCACCCTCCCTGGCCGTCTTCAAATCCAGATTGAAGACCCACCTCTTCACTGTCGCTTTCAGATCCTGACTTCCTTCCTTAACTTGACCTCCCGTCAATTTTCATGACCGAATTATAAAGACCATACTGTGCTTTGCACCGAATTGGCTAATGCTTTGTATTGTCTCAACTAGATTGTAAGCTCCGAGCATGACTGACGAGCAGGGACTGTCTCTTGTATGCATGCCTGTACAGCGCTGCGTGCGTGGCGCTATATAAGTGCTCAATAGTAGTAGTAGTAGTAGTAGTAAGGCAGCCATGCATGCATGGTGGATCTCCCAAAGGCTTTCTTGAAAGCTGGGGAGAGCTTACCACGTGAACTCTGTTGGTGCTGATGTCACCCATATGTGAGGACTGATTCCTGCTGTTCCCGGAGAACATTTGTTACAGATGAGTAACTACGCTTTCCATTGTAAAACTGAAAAATTATTGCTTTGTAGCCACTTTTAACAATAGTCCTTGTACTCCTATTACCTCCCCTTATTCAATGGCAAGATTATGTAATCCGTGTGAAACAGCAGAAATATGAGCGCTGGAGCAATCAAAGTAAGCTTCCTTTCATTCTGATAAGGTTTTTGGAAAGAAGATATTACATTTGTAAAATTGGGTGCACATATGTTTATGGTGTAAACATCATTTATTGTGAAAGTACTTGATTAAATCAAGTTGGATATGCTGAGTAGATTGTACAAACAAACCTGAAGTCTTTTGCTATAGCCATGTAGAAATAGAATTTCCTTCATGAAAACTGTTAAGTGTGTGTTAGGAATTTGAATTAGAGAAGTATTTTGGGTTCCTCAACAGACCTTTGAGCTCCAGTTGTCAGCTAGCCCCGTAAAGCCCAATTTTAGATAAGTTGTGGAAAGGGGAATTAGAAATCTAGGCTGGGAATTGGGAACATTCCTTCTCTTTTTTACAAAGATTCTGCAAAATGCAGATCCTGTTGTAAAAAGATATATATAGGGATGTGTAGAAGGGTGCGTAGATTTACCTCCATGCACAGTGGGAGGAACCATTTTACAAGTCTTCATGCAGAAAAATGGAGTGTCAGCAACTTGGTAGCTTCCACTTGGCAGAGCTGTTCTGCAAACCTGTATGTATTAGTGTTGCTAATTAAGTCCTGAGCCCACAGCTTTTTTTATTTTTAAGTTTGGAAGAAGAAATAACCCTTGAGGGATTTAGGTGACTTACTCTTTCTCTCTCGTGTAAAGCCCTGGTCAAAACAACATTTTAAAAATCTATTTGTGCTTCAGAACTGGCGTAAAACATGCCAGGGAATTTTTTTGCCATACTGTATATTTGGATTCCCTTATGTTAATTGGGGAATACAGGTGTAGATTTTTGTCCTGCCCAGGCCATACCCAAACCACACCACCACCATGTCCTCTTGAAATCTCCGCATGATGTAAATCTTTACATATAAATGTGCATTTCTGACACACGTGTATTTCAATCTACACATGCAAAATCTGTTCCTTATCGTTCCTACAGTTTAGTCCTCCACCTCTGGGTTAATGATCCTCCTCCTGCAGCTTGGAGACTGGGCATGTCAAAATCGTGACATCACTGGATAATAACCTGCTTGTCTCTCCCATCAGCCCCCAGTGTGTCCAGTCTCCATGCAGCAGGAGGACGTAGTGAGCCTAGGTGCTGGGCTCACTAGAGGAACAGATAAGGAGCAATTTTGTCAGGGTGTTAGCTTTGATCCTAAATTTGCCTTTAATTTTAACCTTTTATTTCCTTGGTTTTTAATTTAATCAACTTCATTAATTGACTTATTGGTGTATGGCCCTTTAAAAAAAACAAAACAAAAACAAAAACAAAAAAACCCCAGAAGCCTCCCACCTGACTGTCTTACTCATTTTCTTCCTTTTGTGGCAGCAACTGGGGATCTCCCCTCCTTGAAGAGACGGGGGTGAGCTCCGCAGGCAGTATCCGCACTCGGGCCATGTGCTGAGGCAGAGTGTTGCAGCGATCACAGCACGTTGCCTCTCAGCCGGGACAGCGATTCTCGCCGCGGCTCTGCTGGGTACCATCGCGGCTGGAGCAACCACCTTATCCAAGCTCGGGCAGCGATTCTGGGGTCTCCGGCTCCATGGGTAAGCACCCTTCACGTTCTCAGAGGGGTTTCAGGTTTTCTTTTAAACCGGCGGTTTTGGTGCCATTTTCAGTACGCCAAGCAGCGGCGCTATTTTAGGCCTCTAAACCGCATAGTGGGAGTTGCTGCAGCCGACGGTTTCCAAGCCGGAGGGCCGTACTGTGGGCAGAGAGCTCACTTTTTTTTCTGGTTCTCTCATTGTTCTTTTTAACTTTTATTTCCTTTAACCTTTCAGTTTTGTTGTTGGGGGTTTTTCCATCTCGGTCCCTTTGGGGGAGGGGGACTCGGTTGGTGCTTTAGTTCTGTGTTACTTGTGGGTGGCATTTTCTTGTCTTTTCCTTTAAAAATAAAAATACAAATTTTTAAGAACAAGGGAGGAGATTGCCTTCAAACTGTTGCTGAGGGCACATCTGATGTCATCGCGTCCGCAGTGTGTGGTCTGCGGTACACGCAGGAGCACGGTCGCTGACACCAGAGTTTGTCGGGGCTGTGTTGCTGTTTCTTCCACTGTGGAGCAGCAGATGGAGCAGACGGGGGTAGTGGAGGCTCCGAGCCCAAAGGCTGCGTCCGGCAGTGAGGTAATAGTGGTTCCGCTGTCAGTGTCATCTCTGGAAGGTCTCGCAGGTCCTTCAGGTGCGGGGCTCACTGTAGGTTCCGAGTCACAGTTGGGGGATTTCTGTCCAGATTTTGTGTTGCTAATGCACCAGGCGCTCTGTTTGAGGCGTCAGGGGAAGTTGCCTGACCCTGTGCAGCTGGCGGCCTCTATACAGCCCCCTCGCTCAGGGGACCCAGGGGGCATTGCTTCAAGGGCCCTCAAGAGAGCTCGATCTGGTGAGTTTTCCCTTCAGATCTCGAATGACATGACACGGATGAGGCCGAGTTGAAGCTGGAAGCCGGTATGGAGGACCTGGAAGAAGGGGAGATTCCTGAACCTGAGGATCAGGCAAAGATCATTCGGGTTTTCTGGAGGGAGGAGCTAACGGCTCTGATTATGGAATCCTTTCAGATTTTAAATCTCACCACGGCGCAGCCAGTGGATGTAGTGGATGTGGAAGATCCTGTTATTCAGGCGGTGAGGCAGACGCAAGTGGTGGTTCCCGTGCACCGTGTGGTAGATCACATGATCCAAGAGGATTGGGATCAACCCGAGGCAGGTCTCGGTGTGGGGGGGGGGGGGGTCCCGCACCATGAACAGACTATACCCCTTGGTGGATAAGGACAAAGAGATTCCGTTCCCCTCGAATTGATGCAGCGGTCTCGGCGGTCACAAAAAAGACCACTATTCCGGTGGAAGGTAGCGCGGCCTTAAAGGATGCACAGGATAGGAAAGTGGATGGTTTGTTGAAACAGTCATTTGAGGCTAATGCTTTAGGCCTCCATTTGTGGAGCGTGGGTGGCGAGAGCTTGTCTCAGGTGGTCTCAACATGTACGACAGTCTCCGCATCTAGATCCAGAAGGCCTAAGGGAGATTGATCGCCTAGAGTCTGGTTCGGCGTATTTGGCAGATGTGCATTATGACCTGATCAGAGCGCTAGCGAATAGTATGGCTTCGTTGGTCGCCACCCGGAGATCTTTGTGGTTGAGAAATTGGGCGGCCGATGGGTTGTCTAAGTCACCTCTTAGTAAAGCTTCCTTTTAAGGGAAGTTGGTTGTTTGGGGAAGATCTTGACAAGTTGGTGAAGGATCTGGGTGAGTCTAAGGGGGGTAGACTCCCGGAGGATAAACCTAAACAAGGAAAATCTTTACCGAACTTCAGGGGTCAGTTTAGAGATTTCAGAAGATTTCGGACTTCTAGGTAGGGTGGTTTCCAAAGAGGAATATCTGCCTCCAGCAATGTTCCCTCTAATTTTCTGTAAGCTGTGTGCGCATAAAATATCAGCTGTGTGCAGCTTTTGAAGGAAGGTTAAATTTTTGTGCGCCACATAACGACACTTGGCGTTATATACTTTAAAATTTGACTACACGTCAGAATACAGTATGTACACCACATTGATTTTAATCAAATTAAATGAAAATAGACGATTACTAAATGAAGCGGGAAATTTCTAGCAATTACAATCACAATCATAACTTTTTTAAATTTTAAGACGTCTGTGGTGTTTTCTATTAGAATCAGAGCCATAATTTTTGTGCGCTCTGTTGTAAAGTATGTGCGCTCGCTCGGCGAGGTGTGTGCGCGCGCACAGCTCAGAGGGAACAGTGGCCTTCAGAGTCCAGGGGTTTCGGGGAGCAAGTCGAGGCTTCACAGCAGCTTCTGCAGCAACCACCAGGAAACCACAATGAAAGGATGCGGGTCCGACCAATGGGTGTTGGAGATCATTCGCGAGGGTTACGCGCTGGAGTTGGCAAGGCCAGTGCGAGACTTGTTTGTGATGTCTCCATGCAGACGACAGCAAAAGACGCTAGCGATTCGTCAAACGTTAAACTGCCTTTTACAATTGGGAGCTGTTGTGCCGGTTCCTGTAGCGGATTACGGCATGGGTCGATACTCCATTTATTTCGTGGTACCAAAGAAAGACTGGTTGCTCTGACCTATTCTGGATTTAAAAGGGGTCAATCGCTGTCTTCGAGTACCGCATTTCAGAATGGAAACTCTGCGGTTGGTCATCGTCACGGTGCGCCAAGGGGAGTTCTTGACCTCCCTCTATCTCACCGAAGCGTATTTACACATTCCCATCAGAGAATTTCATCAGAGGTTTCTGCGGTTCGCGTTTCCATGAGGACATTATCGGTTCCAAGCGTTACCCTTCAGTCTAGCGATGGTGCCTCGCACCTTCACCAAGATTAAGGTGGTGGTGGCGGTGGCTTTGCAGACAGAAGGGGTTCTAGTTCACCTCTATCTCGACGATTGGCTGATTCGGGCAAAGTCAGAGGCCGAGAGTGTTTGGGTTACAGACAAGGTGGTGAAGTTTCCCCAGAGCTTTGGTTGGGTGGTCAATGCGTCCAAGAGCCATCTAGTTCTGTCCCAGGATCTCGAATATCTGGTAATCCGGTTCGACACACAGAGCGGAGCGGTATTTCTGCCGCATCGCCGAGTCCAAGTACTGTGACACTTGGTTCGCAAGTTCAGGGCCGCTTCGGTGCCTTTGGCATGGGATTACCTTCGTGTGCTGGGAACCATGGCAGCAACATTGGAGGTGGTGCCATGGGCCAGGTTTCATATGCGGCCATTACAGAGAGCGCTGCTTCGTCAGTCGCATCAGTCCGACTCTTTGAGCAAACGACTCCCTTGTCCTCTCTCTTGGTCCGGCAATCCCTTTGGTGGTGGCTGCTTCCGGGAACTCTGATGGCGGGAATGCCTCTGGAACAGCCGGAGTGGCTTCCTTTGCTAACTGACGCGAGCCTTGCGGGATGGGGAGCACATTGCGGAGCTCGCTTTGCACAGGGCACCTGGTCACTACAGGAGAGCAAGTGGTCGATCAACCGGCTAGAACTCAGAGCGGTCAGCCTAGCTTTGCAAGTGTTCGAAGCTATGGTGACGGGTCGAGCGGTGCGAGTGCTGTCCGACAATTCCGCAACGGTGGCCTACATCAATTGGTAGGGCGGCACAGGGAGTGTGGCCATGGAGGAAGAGGTGGAGTCTCTTTTCTCTTGGATAGAAACTTGACTGTTAGCAATATCGGCGGCTCACATTGCAGGGAAGGACAATGTGATGGCAGATTTTCTCAGCAGGGTCCGAGTGGATGCCGGCGAATGGGAATTGCATCCAGACATGTTCACGCAAATAGTTCACATTTGGGGACGGCCCATAATGGATCTCATGGCAACCTTTCAGTCGGCAAAAACGAGTCGCTTCAGCAGGTGCCGCGAAATGATGTCGGAAGGAATCGACGCACTGATGCAATGCTGGCCGTCGTCAGGACTCCTCTGTCTTTCTCCTGTGGGTGCTCATAGGTCGAGTGGTTCAGCGGATCGAAGCTCATCGGGGAAAGGTGTTGCTAGTGGCTCTGGATTGGCCGCCACGGCGCCCTTAGTACGCCGATCTCGTTCAGTTGCTCGACGGAGATCCCTGGAGGTTACCGGTGTCTGAAAATCTGTTGTTGCAGGGGCCTCTGCGGATGCCTCAGGTGGATCGATTTTCGCTTACAGTATGGCCATTGAAAGGGCAAGGCTGAGGAAAAAGGGTTACTCAGCAGCGGTCATTGCTACTTTACTTCGAGCAAGGAAAAGGTCCACGTCTGACGTATGTGTGCATATGGCGTATTTTTGAGGACTGGTGCTCGCGTAGGCAAGTACGCGCGTCTACAGTTTCCGTCTCCTTGGTGTTAAGTTTCCTGCAAGACAGGTTTGATAAGGGTCTGGCAGCCAGTTCTTGAGAGTTCAATTAGCAGCCCTTTGGTGCTATAGAGGCAAAGTCCAGGGAGTAGCGCTAGGGTCACATGCGGATGTTTTGCGTTTTCTCAAGGCGGTATCCAGATGGCAACCTTCTCGTAGAATCGCGGTTCCTCTGTGGGACCTCAATATGGTTTTAGTTAAGGAACCATTTTGAGCCTTTACCTCAGGTGTCTGTGAAAGATTTGACCTTAAAGACGGTGTTTTTGGTAGCCATCTGCTCAGCGCGGCGCATTTCAGAGTTGCAGGCGCTGTCATGTCAAGAGCCATTTTTGACTTTTTCCAGGGAAAAGGTGGTGTTGCGCCCAGTGCCATTGTTTTTACCAAAGGTAGTATCTCCGTTTCATCTCAACCAAACGGTCTCTGTTCCAACTCTGAGTTTGGCAGAGCAGAACGATTCGGACCATAGTTTACGCCGTTTAGACATAAAAGGCATGCTGCATCAGTATTTAAAAGTCTCAGAAACGTTTCGCAAATCGGACCATCTGTTCGTGGTGTTTGGAGGCCCTCGCAAAGGGGAGGCAGCTGCGAAAGCTTCCATTTCCAGGTGGATTAAGGAAGCAATTGCGTCAGCATATCTGTTGCAAGGTCGCCCGGTGCCAGCAGGTTTAAGAGCTCATTCTACTAGAGCGCAAGCGGCTTCCTGGGCGGAACACAGTTTGGTTCCGCCAGTGGAAATTTGTAAAGCGGCCACCTGGTCTTCGCTTCATACTTTCAGTAGGCACTACCGCCTGAATGCTCTGGCAGCAAACGATGCCTGTTTCGGGTCGGCGGTGTTATGTTCCGGCTGGAAAGGTTCCTCCCAATGTTTACTGCTCTTTTACATCCCAGAAGTGGAGGACTAAACTGTAGGAACGATAAGGAAATAGAAATTACACTTACCTGGTAATTGTCGTTCCTTGAGTAACTACAGTTTAGTCCTCATTCCCGCCCAGGATGAAGCGGTTTGCAGTGGTGGTTCACTTGGGTGAAGTGCAAGACTACAGGTGAGTTGAGCCTTTAATTGTGTCTTCTTGGGTTCTACTCTTCTCGCTTTTCTGTCTATTATTCTCTCTCTTATCCTTGGTCAGGCATAGAGTGAAAAAGAGGGTGAAAAAAAAACAAAACGACAAACTGTTTCCTTCTTTCAGGAAGGGGGTTTCGTAGTTAAACATGCCAGATTATGCGTTCAGTTTAAGTTTAAATTTTGAATTTGTTATGATTAGCTACTTATTTGTTGCTCCTTCGAGTATGCTTTGTCAGTAGTTCACTTGGGGCTGATGGGAGAGACCAGCAGGCTATATCCAGTGATGTCACGATTTTGACATGCCCAGTCTCCAAGCTGCAGGAGGAGGTTCACTACCCAGAGGTGGAGGACTAAACTGTAGTTACTCAAGGAACAACAGTTACCAGGTAAGTGTAATTTCTATTTATTTACACATGGCTGTGCTTCTAAAACAACCTTTCAGGTCTGATGTTTTTGCAGAGGAATTCTAAGTGTTCTGGCATTACCACAACCAAGGGAAGAGTTCTCTTCACATCAGCTGGTTAAAATTTGAAACTTACCAAATGGAATAGATAGCAGCAGTTGATTTTGTTCATTTTTATTTATTTATTAGTTTTGCCCCATATACTGTGTTTTGATTTGAAATTTAAAGTTTTTTGAGATTTTATTTTTGTATTTCTCTTCCAGGTCATTTGATACCACTTTGAAAATAACTTTCTTTGCTTGTCTTTGGGACTGAGGTGAAGAATAATGGTTTCTAAGCAGGTGTTCCTGTGCAGCTTGGCCTCCTGTTATCTCTCCCTGCTCTTTGTCTTCCTGCTCATGGATGTCTATGCTAGACCTGCCAACAGTTCTGTCCTCAAATACAAGGCAGCTGATGACAAAGATGAGAATGAAGTTTTTCCTCTAGATCACCTCAATGGGGTAAAAATGGAGATGGATGGCCATCTGAACAAAGACTTCCACCAGGAAGTTTTCCTGGGAAAAGAAATTGAAGAGTTTGATGAAGATTCGGAGCCTCGGAAGAACAGAAAGAAGCTTATTGCAATCTTCTCAAGGTATGTCCTTGAGTAAAGAGGTGGTTTTATTGGGTGCTTGGAATGGTTGGGAGATATTGCAGGCAATCTGTCTTTGTCCTAGCCTGCCAGGCTTCTGATATTTGTCCTTTTTCTGCTGCAGCTCAGTAATAGAAGAGACACCAGGGAACAATCCCAGACACCAGGTCATCCAGTTGCCTAGAATTTGTCACCTGGGTCTCAAGTGGAGCTTTGGGTGGGAATCAGAAGAAGAGCCATGGTTTGGAAAAGGAGCTGGGTCTGTTTGGAAAAGGAGCTGGGTCTGTTTGGGCCTAGTTGGGCAGTAGAGCAGCTGGCCACCGTAAAGGAGAGAATAGAATAGGTTAGAGGGAATAGAAGGAAAAGGGGAGGGACAGGGGATATTTCAAAGGAAGAAAACAAACGGCAAAATAAACATTAAAAACCCTCAAATCAGCCAAAAAAAGGTTATAAAAGAAAAAAGCTGCAAGGACTTTTTTAATCCTGACTTCAAAATATTTAGGCTAGCATGAAAGTGTTTCAAACATTTTTCCACCACTGTAGTGTCAATTGATGATCCTTCTCTTAGATTTACATGTGGCCTGAAATCCCAAGCAGCATTGTAACATTCTCATCGTCATTATTTATTTATACGGAATCTTTTATTTCTGTAAAGATCTCAGCCTCTGCAGCAGCATTATACTTTTTAAAGATATTTTACACTTCAACAATGTGTTGCAGTTTCTGTTGCCATTTGTTGTTGTTTAAGTGCCGTTGAGTCTCTGTCGACTCATGACGACCCTCTGGATAGTTGTCCTAAACTGTGTTCTGTCTTCAGTCAGGTTGCTCATTGTTGATAGACTGGCACCCATAGCTGCTGCTGTTGTATCGATCATCTCATCGCTGGCCTTCCTCTTTTGCATTGACCTTCTACCTTGCTAAGCATGATGTCTTTCTCCAATGATCTCTCTCTTCAGATAATATGTCTGAAGTATGAAGGTCAAAGTCTTGTCATCTGAGCTTCTAAAGAAAGCTTAGGTTTGATCTCCTCTAGTATTGACTATTTGTTCTTTGGGCAGTCCATGGTATACACAGGATTCATCACCAGCACCATAATTCAAAGGTATTGATTTTCTTCCTGGCTATCTTTTTCAGACTTAAACTTCAAATTTGTTGACTTGTGTGGATGCATAATTCACATGAGGCAGGACTGAGCAGATGATGCTAGACAAATGTAAGGAAATATGTTTGTATAGAAAGGATGGTAGATGTGCAGAAAGCCTCCCGATGTAGATAGTAAAGGCAAAATTTACATCAGTAATTAGAGGAGCGATGGTGGCCTGGCAGACTGTACAGAATGTATCGGTGGATAGGAGGAGACATAGAATATCGCTTTGGTGGTGCTGTGAAATTTGTTCTTTGAAAGTCAGTTGTTGATGGAGTATGATTCCGAGGTACTTTGTGGGAGCTGACTCAGATCTGTGTTACCAAGTTTGACAGAAGCAGGGGGGGTGGCTGAAGTTTGGGTCCTTTGTTATGTGGAGGAGCTCTGTTTTACTAGAGGTTGATTGTATATATTAAACAGTAGAGAGAAGAGGGATGATCCCTGCAGTACACTCTGGTTAAGGGTGAAAGGAGTTGAGGGATGTGTTTGAAAACTTATATGCTGATCTCAGTTGGTGAGATTAGGAATTGGAACCATTTGAGGGGGGGGGGGAGGTGCCGTGGACTCCAATGTGGCGGAGCTTGTTAAGGAGTAGCTGGTGGAATACGGTGTCAAAGGTGGCAGATATGTCCAGAAAGAGCAGGAGAAAGCCTTGGGTGAGTGATTTGATGCCTGTGATGAGTGAGTTTGAGGGAGGTCATAAGAGTTTCTGTGCCGTGATTGGGTCTGACTCCATGTTGCTGTGCGTTTTAAAGGTGCATGGAGGTCTTTGTGATCTTGGAGATGTGTTTATATTGCTTTTTCAATGATTTTGGAGATTGAAGGATATACTGGTTATGGGTCTGTAGGAGGATGGAGAACTTAGGTCCAGGTTTGGTTTCTTCAGGAGCAGTCTGATTTGATTCTTGTTTGAGGGAGGGAGGAAGGAATCCTTGGGTGAGGGAGGAGTGGACATTGTCACATATGAATGATAGGAATTGGTCTTTGTGACTTTAAGCCAGGAGACTGGACATGAGTCAAGTGAAGAGGTGGTGGTGTTGAGGTTGCTGAGGATTTTGCTGAGCTCCTCATGTGAGAGTGTTGAAGGTAATCCATTGGTAGTCTTGAGTAGTTTCCTTGTTTTAAAGTTGAGATGTGGAGGCTAGTATATGATGTAGATTTGCTCTTGGCTAGTAGGTATGAAGTCCATGTCTTGTGGATTAAGAGTGTGGTCCTGGTTTGATTGAGATGTCTTTTGAGTGATTTGACCATTTCAGAGAATTCTCTGGGTTTGTTGATGGAGTATATGAGATGGTGGTTCTAGTATTCTTGTTTGACCTGGATGGCGGATTCATGGTATAGCTTGAGTTCCTGTAGATATTGAGCTTTGAGTTGTGAGGTTTGGGTCTTTCTCCAGTGATGATCAAAACAATGCAAGCTGCATTTCTCCAGGAACAAGCAGGACGTCGGTCCTCATATATGGATGACGTTGTCGCCGACAAAGCCTGCATGGAAGCATCTCCCCAGCTTTAAAAGAAAGCCTTTGGGAGATGCCACCACGTGTGCATGATTCCCTTCCCTCCTAAGGGTGCCACCTTGCTCAGTCTCCTTTTTTTCTGTGGAGCTCAATGGACGCATATTCAGTGTCCCCAGAAATATTTCTTTAAAACTTAGTAAATCAGTTTAGCTTTCTGGTAAGCATACCAGTTCCTCTTCCTGCCCTGAGCTGGCATATTTGACGCCGTCCTTGGGCACATTCTTTTTCACTTTTTTTTTTTTCCCCCCCCCTCTAGGTTCCCTCGACTGGCTTCGCACCCTTTTTCACCCGGGTGCCGTCAACCCCCATCTGAGTGCATTCCACCATATCCCCCAGTGGGTTCAAAAATGTGACTGCTGCAGACAAACTGTCAATCACTGACACCCACAACTGCTGCCTGTGATGCCTGGGACTGGACCATGACAGTTCCATTTGTGACCTTTGCCAGGCCATGTCGGCAAACACCAACAAAAAGAGGTTGGAATTGCAGAAAAAGATGTTTCCGAGGTCTGACTCCATACCCTGTCCCCAATTCCAAGGCAAGCACATCGCACGATGCCCGGGCGTATTCTGAGTCCCGCAGTTGCAGAAGAAAAAAGTCCTTGAAGGTCCTGGAGGTCAGTCTGGAGAAAACCAGTAAATCGCACCAGAGAGACACCTGGCCAAGCTTTCCAAAAGGAACTCTTCAGCAGGCGGAGACTGGCCAAGGGCTCTCAAGGCTGTGATGGTTATTGAGGACACACTCTCTGGAGTGTCAGCATTGGGCCTGAAGCCATCTGTTCCCGTGCTGAAAACTGCAGAGCCTTCTGGCATGGAGACTAGAATGGCAGCCTCGGAGCAGAACATCACTGCTATCCTGACCCTGCAGCAGGCGATGATGGCTGATTCGCCTGGCTCATCCATCCCGACGACCGGCCCCTCGACTGTGAGGGGAGGGTCACTGGTCATTGAGCCAATCATAGAGTGCTGCGGGCCTCAAGGTCCTAGTTCTGTTCCTCGAGTATCCGGTCCTCACTGGTTAGTGTCTGCGACTCTGACTGCATGTCCTCGACAGGCCTCTGGCCCCCGGTCACGGATCTCAACCAATGGAGTCACAGGGTCTCTGAATCCTCATTACCGCTTGACTCAGACTGGGAGACTGAGGATGAGGCATCCCCTGACACCCAGAGACATAAATGTCCCCTCGGACCAGTCTCCACTGGCGCCTTGACATCTGTCTCCACCCGAAGACATGTCCTTCCATGACTTTGTATGGGATATGACTAAGGCGCACTCGGTCCAGACCGAGGAGGATCTGTGCAGCAAAAAACTGGTATGAGGCCCTCCCTGGGAGACCCTCATGGTGCCGGTGCAACAGATCCTCAGATGTCTGCTCTTCCATATGTGGGAAACACCAGCATCTGTGCCCATTGTCAGCTGCTGGCTTGACGCGATGTACTGCGTCTGTAAGAGCCCAGAGTTTCACAAAACCCAGTTACCACAACTCCATGGTTGTCAAGTCAACCATGCACAAACTAAAGAGCCAGAAGACCCACTCCTCCGTCGCCCCCCTCCCCCCCGTGAAAGAAGGCTTTAACCCTTGATGCCCATGGGCGCAAATGTTTCCAGGGCTTGATGCTGGGGTGCAGAGTCCAGGCCTATGAGCTCTACATGGGCATGTACTTCAAGACACCATCCAAGGAGCTTGCTGGGTTCTCGGCAGGCCTCGACTGGGAACCCTTGAGTGGTTCAAGAGCCTGATCTTGGTGGTACGGTACTGCTCAAAGTTACTCTCTTTGAGTGGCTTAAGATGGCTTTGAGTCATCGGCTCGAGCTGTGGCTGGCGGCATCGGAACCCTATGCCACACCTGGTTGCAGTTTTCTGACTTCGAACAGTGATTCCAGGACAAAACTACTAGATATCCCCTGTACCGCGCAAAATCTTTTTGGCTAACTTATGTCTGACAAGGCTGCCGAGATCGAAAAAGATTTTTGACTCAACAAAGGCTCTCCAAAATGACCTCGGGGGCCTTCCTGCAGAAAACCACTGGGGGAAAAAGCCTTTTTTCCCCAGAAAGAAGGGAGCCTTCTCTCATAACCAACAGTACCAAGGGTACCCAACCCAAAAGGCAAGGGTATGGGACCCAGAAGGCCAAAAACCCTAAGCCCCAGACTCTGGCTCTGGCCCATTTGGGGGAGGGGAGCTTTTGACTCAAAGGGCATGGCCCCCGCTTCCCCAGGAGGCCACCTTCAGCCCACAGGGGGGCGCCTGGCACTGTCCACAGGTGGGCCACAGTCATCACAGAGCTCTGGGTGCTGCGGGTAGTCAGGGAGGGTTACCTCTTCTACCTACAGCAGGTACATCTGGATTTCTTCCCAGGGGAGCCACTGAGGCCTCTCCTTCACCAGACCTTGCTCCTCACAGAGCTCACAAGTCTTCTCAAGGACAAGGTAGTAGAGCTGGTGCCCAGGCACCTTTTGGGGCAAAGGCTTCTATTCCAGGTACTTTCTTGTCCCGAAAAGGACTGGAGACCTCAGTCCCATCCTAGACCTGTGAAACTTGAACAAATTTCTGGTGAGGGAGAAGTTCAAGATGCTCTCTCTTGGAATACTATTGCCTTACCTCTACCAGGGAGACTGGCTTTGCTCCTTGGACCTAAAGGATGCTTACACACACATCCTAATCCATCTCTCCCATAGGCAGTACCTAAGGTTCATGGTGGGAGGAAGGCACTACCGGTACAGGCTTCTGCCCTTTGGACTGGCCTCCTCACTAAGGGTGTTCACCAAGTGCCTAACAGTGATCGCAGCCCACCTCCATCTACAAGCGGCATTCGTCTTTCCCTACCTAGATGACTGACTCATAAGAGGCAGCACACCAGGTCACAGCTCCTGGGGTTTGTCATCAACCACCCAAAGTCTCATCTGACCCCAGCCCAAAGCCTGGAGTTCATAGGAGCTCAGGTAGACACTCTGCAGGCCAAGACCTCTCTTCTCAGAGAGAGGGCAGAACGCCTCAAGGAGTTAGCAGCTCAAGTCCAGTGCCGGCAATCTGTTCCGGCTTGCTGCCTCCACCTGCTGGGCCATATGGCCTCCATAGTCCACATGACCTCACTAGCCCACTTACACATGCGGGCAGCTCAGTTGTGCCTATGTTCTCAGTGGACCCAAGCCACTGGCAGACTACGGGATAGGGTCCGAGTAACCTGCCAACTAACAGAGTCCCTCGATTGGTGGCAGCACTTCTGCCACCTCCAGGCTGGGATGCCCTTCCAGAACCCCCCCCCCCCCCCCACCGCAGTGGGCGAATGGGAGATTGAATGAACATGAGCGCATGGGAATGAAAAGGGGAGAGGAAGATGAGACACGGGATAATCGGGCAGTAAAGTGAGAGTATCATTTTGCTGTGTGATGGGATGAGGTTCCAAAAAAGAGTAAAGTAGCCCAAATGCCCTCAAGTATGGAGCAGAAAGAGCTTAAAGATCCCAAATTACCCATGTCTACCAATAGCCAAATTAATATGAATAAAATACAGTCTCTAAAATGCTTGTATGCAAATGCTAGAAGTCTAAAAAATAAGATGGGAGAGTTAGAATATGTAGCACTAAATGAGAGGTTAGATATGATTGTCCTCCTTCCACCATGTCTCTGATATTCCAACCAGTATGACACTGTGATACGTGGGTACAAACTATATCGTAATGATAGAGCTGATCAAATTGGTGCAAGGGTTGCGCTCTGTTAGAGAGGGCATTGAGTCAGAAAGGATTAAAGTTTTGCAGGAAAGACAATTTGCTGTAGAATCTCTATGGATTGAAATTCCATGTAAAAAGGGGAAGGCGATGGCAGTGGGGGTGTACTATCGACCACCGGGCCAGAATGAACAAATGGATGACGAAATGCTCAAAGAAATCAAGGAAGCTAACAAAAGTTACAGCGCAGTAACAATAATGGGTGATTTCAATTACCCCGGTATCGACTGGGTCAGTGTCATGGCAGGACATGCTAGGGAGATAAAGTTCCTAGATATGACATAAATGACTGCTTCTTGGAGCAGCTGGTTCATGAACCGACCAGAGGGGAAGCCATATTAGACTTAGTCCTTAGTGGAACACCAGATCTAGTGCAAGAGATAAGGGTGTTGGGGCCACTTGGCAATAGTGATCATAGCATGATCGCCTTTGATTTAATTAGTGGAGGAGGAATAGTACGGAAATCCACAGTACTACCTTTTAACTTTCGAAAGGGAGACTATGATAAAATGAGGAAAATAGTTAAGAAAAAAACTAAAAGAAGCAGTTGCAAAGGTTAAAGACTTAAATCAAGCTTGGGTGTTGTTGAAAAATACTATCTTAGCAGCCCAGACCAGCTGTATTCCACGCTTTAAGAAAAGTGGAAGGAAGTCCAAAAAACTGCCAGCATGGTTTAAAGGTGAGGTCAGAGAGGCTGTTGCCAAAAAATTTTCTTTCAGGAAATGGAAAAAAGAGCCAAACGACGAAACTTGGAAACAGCACAAGCACTGGCAAGTCAAATGCAAGGCATTGATAAAGCAGGCAAAGGGAGAATTTGAGAAGAAGCTTGCTGTGGAAGCAAAAACGCGAAATAAAGATTTTTTTCAAGTACATTCGTAGCAAAAAACCTGTGAGAGAGTCAGTTGGTCCATTAGATGATAGAGGAGTTAAAGGGGCACTAAGAGGCGACAAGGCGATAGCGGAGAGACTGAATGAATTCTTTGCTTCGGTCTTTACTGAGGAAGATGTAGGGATGTTACCCGTGACTGAAGTGGTATTTAAAGGTGTGGAAGAATTGAAGGAAATATCGATACATTGGGAAGATGTATTACAATATTAGATAAACTGAAGAGCAGCAAATCACCTGGGCCGGATGGTATACATCCTAGGGTGTTGAAAGAACTGAAATATGAGATTGCAGACCTGCTATTAGTAATCTGTGAACTATCATTAAAGTCATTTCTAATACCTTAAGATTGGAGGATCGCCAATGTAACACCAATTTTTAAAAAGGGTTCCAGGGGTGATCTGGGAAACTACAGACCGGTGAGCCTCACGTCAGTACCGGGAAAAATGGTAGAAACCATCATAAAGAATAAAATTACTCGGCATGTAGATAGTCATGGCCTAATGGGAGACAGCCAACATGGCTTTAGATAAGGAAGATCTTGTCTTACTAATCTGTTATGTTTTTTTGAAAGTGTGAATAAACAGGTGGACAAAGGTGAGTCAGTTGATATAGTGTATCTGGACTTTCAGAAAGCCTTTGACAAGGTCCCTCATCAGAGACGTTTGGCAAAACTAAAGAGTCATGGGATAGGAGGCAGTGTACTACTGTGGATCAAGAACTGGTTAAAAGATAGAAAGCAGAGGGTTGGGCTAAATGGCCAATTTTCCCAATGGAGAAAGGTGAATAGTGGTGTACCCCAGGAATCTGTGCTGGGTCCACTGCTTTTTGACATATTCATAAATGACCTGGAAAGTGGAATAACGAGTGAGGTTATCAAATTTGCAGATGACACAAAACTATTTAAAGTTGTTAAAACCCAAGAGGATTGTGGAAAATTGCAAGATGATCTTGATAAATTAGAAGACTGGACATCAAAATGGCAGATGAAATTTAATGTGGACAAGTGCAAAGTTATGCATCTAGGGAAGAAAAACCCAAACTATGGTTACACAATGCAAGGTTCCACATTAGGAACCACCATCCAGGAAAAAGATTTAGGCGTCATTGTGGATAACATGTTAAAACCCTCGGCCCAGTGTGCAGCGGCAGCCAAGAGAGCAAATAGAATGCTAGGTATCATAAGGAAAGGAATGGAAAATAAAACAAAAGATATATTATAATGCCTCTATATCGTTCCATGGTGAGACCGCACCTTGAATATTGTGTGCAATTCTGGTCGTCGTATCTTAAAAAGGATATAGAGTTATTAGAAAAGGTTCAGAGAGGAGCCACCAAAATGGTAAAGGGGATGGAATGATACTCCTATGAAGAAAGGCTAAAAAGGTTAGGGCTCTTTAACCTGGAAAAGAGACGGCTGAGGGGAGATATGATAGAAGTCTATAAATTAATGAACGGAGTGGAACGGGTAAACGTAGATCGATTGTTTACGTTATCAGAATATAGAAAGACTAGGGGACATGCAATGAAGCTACAGGGTATACTATTTAAGACTAATAAAAGAAAATATTTTTTCACTCAACGTGTAATCAAAACTCTAGAATTTGTTACCGGAGGATGTTGTAAAGGCTGTTAGTGTAGCTGGGTTTAAAAAAGGTTTGGACAAGTTCCTGGAGGAAAGGTCCATAACCCATTATTAAGAAGGGACCCAGGATATCAATGCTTGACCCAGTACAAGCATTGCGGAACCTGTGTCTTTTGGGGAAACTGCTAGGTACGTATGACCTAGATTGGCCACTGTTGGCATATCTTATGTTCTTATGAGGAAGGATTAATACCTTGATTCTAGTGGATGATCGAGGGCGTTGAAATCCTTGGAGCGAAGCTTGGGAGTGGCCGTATTCTCAAGAACTGGCGTAATCATTGTCGAGTTGTCCTACTGGCTTTGTTTTGCTTTCTTCAGACTTCGCCTAAGGGCCTCGCCAAAGGGCCCTCTGGCGAGGCCTGCCAGGCACAGGCACGCCTGATGACTCCTCCGGATTTAAATCTGTGGTGTGGGCTCTGATTGGCCTTGTGACAGTGAGCGGGAGGGATTTCAGCCTTCCGCTTGTTTTCCTGATGAGGTGGTGCTATGCTTTATGCCTGATGGTGCATCTGGATTTAAATCTGTGGTGTGGTCCCTAATTGGTCTTGCAACAGGAGCAGGAGGGGTTTCAGAAATATTAGACATGGTAAAGAATAGGTTGGCTAGAGTCAGCCCCCCCCCCCCCCCAGGAGACAATAGCTCCTCCTGGGAAAACTAGTTTTTTCTAACTTGAGAGGCACTGGTTTGAGGTCAACTCATCACAACTGTTGAAAAAAATTTGAGGAAGAAAAATACAAATTTTATTTTTTTTAAATTGTCTGGAAACCTTAAATAACCTTACAGCCATTTCTTGTTTTATTTATTTGCCTGGATTTATATACCACATTTCACAGAGGTCAAAGAGGTTTACATGTAACATTGAACATTTCAAACTATGTTTACATTGAACAATCAACTTTGCACAGTAAAGATTAAAACAGAAATTGGTGTTACAAATTTAGGCATGTTAAGTTGCCTTTAACTATTTTTGTTTGGGCAGCAGCCACAGCCACCTCTTAATTAACAAACTTGCCCTGAAATGAAAGTTTTTATAAAAAACAAAACAAAACAAAATAAAATAGCAAACGCAGAAAACTAAACAGGACTACATTTTCCTTTATCCTGCTAGACCAGTCCAGAAAAGTGGGTTATGCTCCTTTTGCCGTCAGGTGGAGGCAGTCCTGAGCAATCTTTAGTGATGTCATCACTTGCTATATCTTCTGGTGCAGTACTAAGAGAAGCCAATATCTCCTGCCTCCAACAGTCACTGCAGGATGTGTGGACTGATGCAGCAGTGCAGATAAGCCTGACTCTCTGGGTTCACATTACAGTGCAGTGGTCATTGTGATCGAGTCTGAAAAGGCCCAACGTCGCTCATAGCACAGAACACCCATGTCTCCTGAAGCTCACAACTGCCCTGTATTGCCTCATGTTAATAACACTTTAGGGCTGAAGAGGAGCAGGAAGATTCCATGTGGCTCCTGAGGAGGGGGTCGGTAAGTTGGGCCCATGCCCTCCCCCACCTTTTCCCTCTTGCTGTCCTCCTCTGCATGCCATGTATCTTTCAGATATTTTTTGGTTGCCTCCCTTTTTCTCCAAACAGTCATTCGTGGAGGCCTTACGGCTTGTACACTGCTCCATTGGATCCAGTCTCTTCTGCAGGATGACTCTTTGGTCTGCTTGGCAGGCAAGGATATTGCCTTTTTTGTGGTGGCATGTCGCTGGCTTTGGCTTCGCCATTGGGTAGTGAACATAGGATCTAAGTCTTGGCTTTCTGGATTTCCCTTCATGGGGAAGCTTGTGTTTGGGGAGGACATAGAGAAGCTAGTCAAGAAGTTAGGAGCTTCTGAATTTCATCGTCTTCAGGAGGATTGATTAAAGGACCTGGGAAGTGTAGTGTCTACTCCTCTGCTTCACATTCTCCTCGCTCCAACCACAGGAGTCCTGGGAGTTCAGGTACTCCCAGAAGTATTGCCCAGGGAGTCTGTCCTCAGTATCTCAGTCTCCAAGCAGCTGGGGTGAGGTGATTCCACGGACTCACTGAAGGAACAGATTAGGAACTTAGTGTTCTAAGAAAGATACTGCTGAGTTTCCCCTTAATTGAAATTTTAGGCATGGGAAAAGCAGGTTGACTTGACTTGGTTCCTTGGTTTGGAACAAGCTCAATAAAGGGGGGGGGAAAAAAAGCAGAGTGCAGGCTGCTATCCAGACAGCAGGACTGCAGTGTATGAAACTGGCAGCCTACCAGGGGCTTGTAAGTGCACTCTGATGGCGGGCATTCCTTTGCTGAGAGAGAGGATCGTGCCTAAGGCCCCAGCTGTTGAGCCCGCAGTGAGTAGGGAGAATGGATGGTAAGCCTCAATTGAGGACACTCCTGACTATGCTGAAGCTCTCTGGGAAGCTAAGCATCAGGTCAGGCGTGCTGGCAGCACAAAAACAAAGTGCTGCGAGTGCCTGTCGGTCGCTAGCGTTTGGGGGGGCTAGATAGACAGCACACGTTGTTGGCACCGGGGTTTTTCTCACGCCACGAGGAAGCGGAGGCCATCTTGTTGAGCCCACGGTTTTTTTTTTGTTTTTTTTTTCATTTAGTTTTCTTTTGGTTTTCCTTCTGGTTTCCATTTTAGTTTCCTTTGCTTTCCCCATATCTGTTTAACCACCTCCTGGGCTATTCCAAAAAAAATCTTGTTTTGTTTTACTTCTGAGCTGCAGGGGGAAAGAGAGCCTTTCATTTTAATTAGTAGCGGTGTTAGTAAGGACAGAAGGGCTGACTGCTGCAGGAATTCTCTTCTTTACCTGATGGACTAAAAAAAAAAAAGACCCCAAATGCCAGCTGCCTAGCATGTGGTTCACGTGGGGGGTCTGCAGATTCTGTCCCACTTGCGAGGCAGAATTCAGATCTGCGGAAGAAGGCCTCTTGGAGAGCCAAGGCAACAGTGGGCCGGGACTTGGGGAGTGTCAGTTCTTTGCACACTATGAGTGCCCACATGACACCCATCCCTGCAGCGCAGGCTGAAATGGGTGAGGGAGGTTTGCAAACCTCATAGGCGCAAGAAAAATTCTCTAAAGTCCCAAAGGGCTGGCTGGAAAAGGACCAGCAATGGGAGTTACAAGGGGTGTTTTCTCCGGAGTTTGTCATCCTCCTGTACAGGACCTTCTTCCTGAAGTGACAAACGGGATGCGTGCAAGGCAAGGAACCTAAACGAACCGAGCCGGGAGTGCTTTTGGCAGACAGAGCACCGGATGAGCCAGGCAGTCGGAGACTGCAGGACGATCCCTGGAGGGGAGATGGGGTCTTTCCAGTCCATGGAAGATGATGACGTTGAAGAGGATGGCGAGGAGCAGGCTGAGGAAATGGACGTAGAGGAAGGTGAGATTCCTCAGGAGGAAGAGTCACGCATAGAGCGCGTTTTTTGAAGGGAACACCTTTCAACGTTGATCACACATTCATTGAAGGCCCTCAACATGGGTACAGAGGCTCCATTGGAGGAGGAACCACTGGCGGGTCCGCTGTTCCAGGCGGTCCGGAAGATGCAGAAGGAGGGATTCAGACAGATGATCCAGGATGAATGGGATCTACTGGAGGCCACATTGAAGGGTACGCTCACGATGCCTCTGCTATACCTGCTGCCGGAGAAGGATAAGGACCTGCTGTTTGCCCTGGGTCGATGCAACAGTGTCCACAGTGATGAAGACTAGTACTGTATCTGTTGAAGGGAGCTAGGCATTTAAGAATGTTCAGGATAGGAAAGTGGAGACGCTCCTAAAACAGGCCTTTGATATCAATACCATCTCATTACAAGCGTCAGTGTGCGGGGCCTATGTGGCATGCGCTTGTTTGCGTTGGACACAAGGGATTATTGCGTCTCTGGGGGCATCCCAGCCACTTGCGCTGGAGGTGGCCAAGTTGGAGTCCGGGGTGGCTTATTTGGCTAATTCCTTTTATGACCTGATCAGAAGGCTGGCCAAGGAAATGGTGGCAGCGGTAGTAGTGGCTCATCAATATCTCTAGCTGTGAAATTGGTCAGCTGATGTCTCTTCCAAATCCTATCCAACAAGTTACCCTTTCGGGGAAGCTTTTGTTCGGAGAAGATCTGGAGAAATTGGTAAAGGACGTGGGAGAGTCCAAAGGTGCTCACTTTCGTGAAGACAAGCAGAATTAGGGTGGCTGGGCCTCAGAGAGGGCAAGTGTCGAACTTCCATGGATTTAGAGTGGTCCGCTCTGTGCCCTATCCAAGAGGCCGAATCCCATCCAGGGGGCAGTCCTTTTTCAGGTTCTGGGGGGTCCAGTAGTGTGTGTTTTTTCTCTTCCACCCCCACAGCTCCTAAAAAGTCACAATGACGCGAGGTTCGCTCCCACAGGAGTGTTGCACATAGGGGGTCAGCTGTGGGATTTTTACCCTGTGTGAGCGCAATTTACATCCAATTAGTTGGTGTTAGAGGTCATCTGAGAGGGCCACACCTTGGAGTTGAAGAGCCATCTCGTGGATGCCTTTGCTTCCGAGCCGCCTTGCATGGTGAGAGGACGAGAGGCCGTTCAGGAGACATTGCAAAGACTCCTAGATCTTCAAACCGTACACAAGGTGCCGAACAACCAATGCGGGTAAGGTCGATATTATTTTGTAGTCCTTAAGAAAGGAGGTATTTTCTGGCCCATCCTTTATCTCATATGGGTCAATCGGTGCTTACGGGTACCGCATTTCCACATGGAAATTTTGAGGTCAGTAATTGTGGCAGTCGGGAAAGGAGAATTTTTGACTTCCTGGATCTCACAGAAGCCTACTTACACATCCTGATTCGGGAAGAGCACCAACAGTTTCTGAGGTTTGCGGTGCCCATGGGCCACTTCCGGTTTCAGGCGATGCCGTTCAGATTAGCCACCGCTTGGAGAGCGAATGGGTCATGGCAAGAGTGATTGCATATCTACAGAGTCTCGGGTGGATGATAAATTTCACAGAGTCAGCTCAGGCCCATTCAGGACTTGGCGTATCTAGGGGCCCGGTTTCAGACAGTGGCAGGGCGAGTGTCCTTGCTGGAAGGTCGGGTGCTGGCATTGCAGGCGCAGATCAGGTTTTGTAGCATGCAGATACCAAAGGCCTAGCATTATTTGCAGGTGTTGGGTTCCATGGCAGCGACCATCAAGCTCATGCCCTGGGCACGGACCCACATGTGGCCACTGCACAGTGTCATCCCCTGTCACTTCCGGTGCCGTTTGCGGCTGACACCCGCAGATCATTTCAGTGGTGGCTACAAAGCGACATCTTGCGGTGCGGGCATGCCGCTGGGAAGTCCCTGGAGTTCCCCTAACCACGGATGCCAGCCTGATCAGCTGGGGAGCTCACTGCAATGATCAAATAGTGCAGGGTTGTTGGTAGGTTGAGGAGACAACTTGATCAGTCAACCATTTAGAGTTGAGAGCGATATTCTTGACGTTGCAACAGTTCGGTCCTCTCCTTCATGGCAGAACGGTGCAAGTGTTCTCGGACAATGCCACAGTGGTAGCATATGTCAATCGCCAGGGCAGAACGAGCAGTGTGAATCTGGAAAACGAAGTGGGGCCATTTTTGGTCTGGGCGGAGGAGAAATCTGCAGGCCTTGCCGGCAGCACACATGGCAGGCAAGGACAATGTCACAGCCGATTATCTCAGCTGAGTTCATCTGGACCTGGGGGTTTGGACCCTTCATGATGAGGTGTTTGCTCTCCTTGTCCAGCGGTGGAGTCAACCAATTATGGACCTGATGGTGACATTAAGAGTCCGCCAAGGCGACATGGTTTTTCAGCAAATACTGAGAGCGGATGTTCGAAGGATTCCATGCCCTAGTACAGAGGTGACTGATGGAGAGTTTCTGCCATGAGCGCTCATAGGCTGGGTCATACAGTGAATAGAAGGTTATCAGGGGCTCATGCTGTTGATGGTGCCCGACTGGCCTCATTGCCCATGGTATGCTGATTTGATGTGGATGGCGGTGGACCATCCGTGAAGGCTATCGCCTCAGCCAGACCTTTTATCTCATGTTCTCATTCTGGATCAATTCTCGCTTAAAGCTTGGCTGTTGAGCAGGGCACTGTTGCTCCATCGTGGCTACTTGTTGCAGGTAGTCACTATATTGCTGAGGGCTAGGCAGCATTCGATGTCGCTAGGATGTGTGGAGAGTGTTTGAGGATTGGTGCGCCGCCAACCACTGACTGCATCTGTGCTGGTGTTTTTCTGCAAGCAGGGTTTGTAGCACTCTCCAGGTGCAGCTCATGGCCATCTCCTGCTACTGGAGGAAGAGTGTAAGGTTGTTCCCTAGCGGCACATTTTAGATGTGGTCGGGTTTCTCTGAGCAGTGAAATAGGAGCACCCATCGTTTGAGAGCAGTCATTCTTTCTTGGGACCTCAATTTGGTGGTGTTAGTGTTAGCTGAGTCTCCTTTTGAACCTTTTGACTTTGTGCACCTTAAAGGATCTTACTCTAAAGGTGGCTTTTTTGGTAGCAATCTCTTCCACACGACAGATTTTAGAACTGCAGGCGTTGTTGTGCAGGGAGCCCTTCCTGGCTTTGATGAAAGAGGTTGGTTCTGAGACCAGTTCCTCCCTCCTTGCTTAAAGTCATGTCAACTTTTCATATGAATCAGTCAGTAATGCTTCCAGTGTTTTCGGGAGCAGGAGGAACACTGCAGGATCCGCTTCTTCATTGGTTGGATGTCTGTCAAGTGTTGCAGAGGTATTTGAAGGCAATAGAGTCATTCAGGAGGTTGGACTGGTTGTTTTTGTGGTGTTTTTTGGTGGTGCGTGAAAAGTTTAAGGGGCTTTGAAGGCCTCCATTTCCTGATGGGTGAGGGCAGCATCTCCTCGGCATATTTGCTGCGTTGCAAGCAGTTACTAATCAGATTGAGAGCACATGCAACTCTGGCACAGGCTGCGTCATGGGCAGAATTGCGACTGGTGCCACCGGGGGGTGTTTGCAGGGTGGCAACCTGGTCGTTGCTGCATACCTTTTTATCAAACATTATAGGTTGGATGTTCAAGTGGGGGGGGATGCATATTTTGGTGTGGCGGTTCTTCGGGACAGTCTTGCAGGTCCCTCCCATGTTTAGTATTGCTATGGTACTGTACATACCACAGGTGTGGGACTGGACTGAAGGTACGATAAGGAAGGTAAAATTGGGCCTTACCTGCTAATTGACGCTCCTTGAGTGAGTCCAGTCCGGTCCAGTTCTGATCCCACCTGGGGTATATTTTTTTTTTCCTTTTGGCTCCACACTATCTCTGGCCTTTAAGTTCAGCATATATTGGAGTCGGGGACGCAGTCGTGGAGCAGAAGCATGGAGATTACACTTGAGGTGGTTTCCTGGCATGACTCGATGTAGTCGGGAGTGTCCAGGCAAGGCCAGGAGTGGTGGTCTCGAAGATGGTAAGTGATCTCTCTCGGGAGTGGGGTGGCTTCTCCTGTCTGAGGGGGAGGGGTCTAGTGTATATAGTTCCATTTTGGTTATTGTGAAGTTGTTGTGATTCTGCTTTGTCAATATGATACTGGTTGTGGTGTAAGGTGCCACCGGTATGTATACCCTGATGTCATCAAACATGACATGCTCATTCTCCAAGCTGCTGGTGAGGTGACACTACCCACAGGTGCAGGACTGGACTGGACTCGCTCAAAGAATGTTAATTAGCAGGTAATGCCTAATTTCACCTTTCATTGCCCTTAAAATATCCCCTTTCAGTTTTGCCCACTTTTCTACATCCCCCAACTATTCCCATCCCATTAATGACTCTTTGAGGTATTGTCCCATCTTGGCAAAGTTAGTTCTCCTAAAGTCTAAGACCCTCGCTTTTGCATGGATTTTATCAGCCGTAGTCCTAATAGTGATCTACACCATCTGGTGATCACTGGATGCGAAATGATCACCCACTATAACATCAGAAACACTTTCACCATTGGTAAGCACCATATCCAGTATGGTCCCATCACATGTGAGTTCTGTTACCAGTTGCCTGAATAGTTCTGCCTGTAGAGCAGCGGTTCTCAACCTGTGGGTCACGACCCCCATGGGGGTCGCCACAGGATTTAGCAGGGGTCGCCTCACTCCAAGTTAAAAAAAATAAATAAATTAATTAAATAAAGCGCACAAGTTGCTGCCGAGTCCGCTTCTCGGCAGCGGCAAACTCACCGCCTCCAATCTTCTGCAGCAGCGGCTCCCTGCTTCTTGGGGAACTGCTGCTGTGCCTGTGAAAATGTTGCGGAGCCTTTCTGTCTCTCGACAGGCTTCGTGCAGCATTGTCCTGCCTCCAAAGGAAGTTGTTTACCACTTCCTTTGGAGGCGGGGCAATGCTGCACGGAGCCCATCGAGACAGACAAGCTCCAACGGCTTCACAGGCACAGCAGCAGTTCCCTAAGAGACAGGGAGCCGCGGCTGCAGAACACAGGGCAGTAGCAGGCAGACATAGGGAGAGGGGAGGAGGGGGCAGGGAACCTGCAACGGGGCTGATATGGACAGAGGGAGACTGACATGGATGGATGGAGGGAGGAAGGGAGGGAGGGGGGCTGACATGGACAAAGGGGAGAGACGGGGACATACTGGACAGACAGGGGATAAATGCTGGACAGAGGGGAGAGACAGTGTCGGTTAGGATTATAATGGGCAGAAGGGGGGGCTAGCACTGGAAATGGGCAGATGGGGGGGATAGGACTGGTAATGGGTTGATTAGGGAAGACTGGGACTGGTAATGGACTGATGGGGGCTAGCACTGGAAATGAGCTGATCGGGGAGGTTGGGACTGGTAATGGACTGATGGGGGGGCTAGCATTGGAAATGAGCTGATGGAGGGGGGGGGTAGGACTGGTAATGGGCTGATTAGGGGAGCCTAGCACTGGAAATGGGCTGATTGGGGGGGCTTCGACTGGGAATGGGCTGATTGTAGGGGAAGGGAGGATAGAGCTGCTGGCCCTGGAAGAAAACTGGGGGCTAAGGCTACAAATGGGCTGATATGAGGGGGTGGGAGAGTGGATCTGAGTGGGGCTGCCATGGTATTTGTACTAGAAGGGACTGGTCAGTGGGGAAGGAGGGGGACTGGAAGGGAATGGACACCAGTGGCAGTCATGAGAATGCAAGTTGACATTGGAAGGTACTGGGAGTGAGGACTGGAAAGGGGCTGATACTGGGGAGGGTTACTGGGACTGGAAATAGGCTGATGGAAAGAAGTGAAGAAAATGAAAGAGAGAAATGGCAGATGGACCATAGAAAGAGAGCTAAGAGAAGACAGGAAAGCAGAAGCCTCAGATTGGGATCAGCATGATCAGAGAATAAATTGGTCAGACAACAAAGGTAGAAAAAAATAATTTTATTTCATATTAGTGATTTGACTACAAAATCATAATTTTGAAATCAAATATTGTTACATGTTATTGTGATTAATTATTGTGGTTTAAATAAGTAAATTTTATAAATAAAAACATATTGCAAAGGCCTATAATATATTAAGAATTCAACAAATGATTACAGCGACAGTGCGTTAACGGTAAAGGAAGAGAGACGCATTTGATTTTATCATTGGGGGTCATCACAAGTTGACCAATGGTAAAAGGGATCACGGTACAAAAAAGGTTGAGAACCACTGCTGTAGAGAATCCAGGATCTCCTTGCTTCTAGATGATGCCACAGCAAAGATGTGCCAATCCACATCCGGCTTATTGAAATCAACCATCAGTAGCACTTCTCCTTTCATGGCAATACTGCGTATGTCTTCTAATAAATCTTCATCCACTTCTACTCCCTGTGAGGGGGATCTGTTGGTAACTCCAGTGCAAATGGATTTCCCTTTCCCTCTTTCTAGTTTAACCCACAGTGCCTCCTATCTTCCTTGTAAGCCCTGCAGTTCTATAGCTTTATCTACACCTTCCTGGGCGTTTAAGGAAGGTGTAGATAACATGAGGAGGGATCTAGCTAAGCTTGAAGTATGGTCTAGAAGTTGGCAGCTGGGATTTAATGTTAAAAAATGTAAGGTCATGCATTTGGGCTGCAGCAATCCAAGGGAGCAATATAGTATAGGGGGTGAAGTACTTTTGTCCACTAAAGAAGAGCGGGACCTAGGCGTGATTGTGTCTGATGATCTTAAAGTAGCTAAACAGGTAGAAAAGGTGACGGCAGAAGCTAGAAGGATGCTTGGGTGTATACAGAGAGGAATGGCCAGCAGAAAAAAGGAGGTGATGATGCCTCTGTATAAGTCTATGGTGCGACCTCATTTGGAGTAGAGTGTGTCATTCTGGAGACGCACCTTCAAAAGGATGTGAACAGGATGGAGTCTGTACAGAGGGTGGCTACTAAAATGGTTAGTGGTCTTCATTATAAAGCATATGAGGACAGACTGAAGGATCTTAATATGTACACCTTAGAGGAAAGGCGGGATAGAGGTGATATGATTGAGATGTTTAAATACCTCCGTGGCATAAATGTTCAGTGGGAGAGCCTCTTTCAATTGAAAGCAAGTTCTGCTACGAGGAGACATGGAATGAGGGTGAAGGGGGATAGATTCAGGAGTGATATGCAGAAATATTTCTTTACGGAAAGAGTAGTGGATCCATGGAATAGTCTCCCAGTGGAGGTGGTAGAGATGAGGACAGTAACTGAATTCAAAAAAGCATGGGACAAACACAGAGGATCTCTAAAGGAAAAAAGGGGACTATTGTAGTTGTTGATATGGAAGGACAGACTAGATGGGCCATGTGGTCTTTTTCTGTCATATTTCTATGTTTCTATTTTATTGTCATTGTGCACCGCTTTGATGCCACAGGCGGTATATCAAGTCTTTCATACCCTATCCAGCCTGCACTCAGTCTCTCGTTCTCATATATACCCCTTGGCCTTCGGCAGGTTTGTCGTTCTGATAACCACTACCCCAGGCTTCACCTAATCTCTCTTTTATGCCCCCACTCCCAAGCAGCTAATGGGGTTGGGAGCCTGTTAACTTATTCCTCTCACTTTGCAGTCTGCAGCTGTCCAAGAAACAGCAGCTTTCCTGCAGTGTTTTTATTATTGTAAACAGCCCTGATGCTACTGTGAGGGCAGTATATCAAGTGCAAATAAAGATTAAAGATTCCCCACTGGAATATGGTTCTGTAAGCTTGAGCTACATGTTGCAGGAAATTCAAGTCGATCTTGTGTTCCAAACTTAGAGATCAAATTGCGATGGAGAGACAGGAAAGCTGCCGTTTCTCAGGAAAGCACCAAGAAAGAAACAGACAGTAACGGGCTGATGTAGAAGGCTAGCACAGGCTTTACGAGCCCATAACACCATGTTTAAGCACATTTAATGATCCTTTAAATGCAGAAAATGGACGTGAACGCCGACGAAAAAACTAGCGCCCAATTAACTCCACTCATAGTCTACCTTATATGGCAGTCTGACCTCACCCGGTGCATCCCAGAATGCACCGTGTGGGGCCAGGTGTCGCCATTTTACAAGATGGCGGACCAGAGCGGAAGCGCATAGGCAGCACTCCCGCCTATTTTAAGGTACAGGGGGGCGGGGGTGCTGTTGGATTTAGAGTCCGCTAGACCACTAGGTAATTTTTACTTTATTTTATTTCACTTGGACTTTATTTTATTTTACTTTTACTTTGATTTGGGGGATGGGGTGTTCAAGGGCTGCTAGACCACCAGGATTTTACTTTTATTTATTTTACTTGGGGATGGAGGTGGGGGGTACAGGTGAATACTTTTGTTTGGGGCACCAGCCCTCGAAAGTGTTTTGATGGCATCAGGGGCGTCCCCCATGCCTTCAAAATAATGTTAGGGCTGATATGCAAATTAGACTTCTTGTGCGTATGTGTTTGGCTTGCTCTCCCAGTTTAATGCTGTGGTGGCTCATTTGCATGCGCAGTTACCGCAGTGGGTATTTGCATACCCTGTCCTTCCTGCATATGTTAAAATGTGTGTTTTGTCAGGAACTTAAAAAAATTGATCCATCGTTGGTCTAGCGCCAGCTTTCTGCATCTGCCTGTAAGAAGCGTAAAATTCTGGGCACAGGGTGCAATTTTTAGGTGCCATGGTGACCTGGACCCGTGATTTGTTGAGCACTGCATTAAATGTATTTAGCAGAGTACCTCAAGACCTTTTTGCTCCAAATATGATTTTGCATGTCTTCTCTTGGTGTAACAACTGTGACACTGAGCCAATTGCCTCGAATTTCAGAAAAGGCAACGAGAGCCTACCTATAGCTGTAACCTGAGTGTGTGGCTCAACGTTTGCTGGTAGTGGTGGGAGAGGGGGGGTATCGGAGATATTACTAGGACTCAGGTCATGGCTTCGGACAGTATAGGAAGCATAGCCTATCTTGTGTTCTTTGTTCTGTCCTCTGATCACACTGTGATATCAGTATCTTAAAATCCATCTTTCTGCTCTTTTTTGTGTAAAGATTTTATTGAAGGTTGATAGCATGACATAAAACAATAACATCTTCAATACAGTATTCCCACTAAACACTCCCCCTTACCCCTCGAGTTGAACACGTGAGCCTGGCAGAGTCAGCATAAAGGGTGCGAGAAAAATAATACAGCATTGAAAGACAAACTGCTATAACATTTGCTCTGAGCATCTGGTGCTGAAACCTATGTCCAGAATGACACTGCAAACAGGCAATTAGAAAAAAAGAGAGAAAGTGACTGTATCCAACTCAGAGGACGGACAGCAAAGGCCCTAACCAAGCCTTCCATAACAATATACTTCATGTGAGACGAAAAGATAACAGGAAAAACATCCGTCATTGATGAGGATTGAAATCGGCAAACAAAATCAGATAAGGAAAAACTCTGAAGAAAGGTATTCCTGGCTCCATCCCTTCCAAGAACGCAACTCCACAGGGGAGGCAAATCACATCGCAACTAGTATCAACCTGCTTTCCCTTAGACCCACCTCCCACCCACCCCCCTCGAGCTACTTAACCTAACCCCGAAGGAGAAAACGGGGTTTCTGCAGAGATGAATAACCCATCTCTCTCAAAATAGAACCGTAGTGTGGGGATCACAGGGATGGGACTACTACTAATGCTAAAAAGAAAAGAGCCCAAATCGGGAGAAATAACAAGATAGGTAGTTTTGCAGAGGTCAGGTTGCAGTTAAGTGCCCAGCTGTCAAAGTGGTAAAATTCCACTGGAAATAAGTCCGTACCCTGAAGCCTTTGTGTTCTTTAGGTTCTTAATAGCTAACTGTACCTCTGCAAGCATAATTTGTCTATCGAGGGCCTCACGCGTATCAACGGATAGCTGGGGCAAATTCACTTCTGCAAGCCAGCGGTGAATGTCCACAGAATCTGCCGAGATTTGCGACGTGTATAGGTTTTTGTAGAAACAAGCAACCTATTGGGCAATATCTATCGATTTATGAAGCTAGCACTTTAGCTGCCAGAGAAGTAGCTTGCCTGCTTTATTCCCGTGTTCATAGTAATGATGGTACGTACGCAACAGTTGCTAGGCAATCTCCTCTGTTTCCAGGGCTGCCAATTCTCCGCGCAGCGTAGTAAGCTGTCGCCAAACCTTAGAGGTAGGCCAACGCCTATGCTGCCTTTCTAATAGTGTTATCTGCGCTCTTTAAGTCCTTCTGTTTGGCAGCTCTCTGCCAATTGAAGGCAGTGGTTAACGAGATGGCCTGTCCCCTCAATACCTCTTTTCCCGCCTCCCAAAGCAGAAAGTGAGACGTACCCTCTGTCGTTGTGCTGAGTATATTCAGTCCACCCCTTCCACAATCATCCGACAAATTCAGTGTTTTTCAGTAAATGACAGAGGAAGGCCCAAGATCGAGGAGCTGTTTCCCTATCCCCAACCACCCATTTAAGAGCCACAAGATGATGATGATGATGATCTGAGGGACCCCTAGTTCCTATGTTAACTTGAGGAATTTGAGAAGAGAGCGATTTGGAGGGCAGCCACATGTCCAGACGGGAATAGGAGTGATGTGTAGAAGAAAAAGTGTTGTCCTGCTCCCTTGGATGTAAGCATCACCAAACATCCTCCAAAGCCAGGTGGGAAGTTAGAGCAGATAAGAGCCGGCTAGTCCCAGAGGGCCCAATGGACCCGGTAGATCTATCAAAATCCGAAAAAACACAGTTGAAGCCCCCACTGTCATTTCTCCCAACACCTGTGATTGCAGCACTTCCAGAAGTTCTGATAGGGACTGTGTTTCCGCAGGTGGGATATATACATTTACCAGCGAGATTGGCACGTCAGAGTGTACTGGAAAGAATAAGGAAACGGCCCTTAGGATCTTGGTATTGGATGGAAAGCTGGAAGCGGCAGTGCTGTGAAAACATAATAGCAACCCCTCACTTTTGCGTGGAAAAACCAGAAGAGAAAACTTGAGGAAACCTCTGAGAGCTCAGACAAGCATGAGCTACGGGCGCTAAATGGGTCTCTTGGAGAAATACTATGTCTGCCCGCTGTCTACCAAGTTGATTGAGAACTCTCTGCCTCTTCACCGGGCTATGGAGCCCCCTAATATTCCATGAAATTAACTTAACCATAGGTTACAGAAATTCTAGCTAGAGATACTAGACAAAGATCTGGGAGACCAAGAAAATGGACCCCCCCCCCACACACAATTTAGGCTTCCCCAAACTGCCGCATCCATTAGGCGTAAGCAGCTGTACTCTCCTGTGATCCCGCCCCTGTCCATTTGGCATTTCACCCTCTCTATGGATCCTCCTCCAATCAGCTCTGCTCCTGCCCTCCCCCTTGTTCCCTAACCCCCTCCTCATCCCCCTCCTGTCATTCCTACCCCTCCCAACCGTCCTAAAGTTGCAGGATGCAAACAAGTTGGAACCCCCCCCCCCCAGCAGATCTTAGACATTGGAGACGTCCAACCGGGGGAGCTAAGTTTTATAACCTAAACCTATCCTCCACCCCCTCCCCATCCCATTATGACTCAATGACTTACACAGCCCCTCCTATGGTCACCCGTCCTGTACCCCATAAGTCATCTCTAACACTCCCCTCCCCTTTTCCCTCCCTTCTGTTCCCCTCCCCCTGTGCAAATCCTCCTCCACCCCACTCCTCCATTTCCCCCCTGGTTGCGGGGTATGAGGCTATCTTATCCCTAATGGGCTAACCCTCGCACCCGGACACAACCCTCCTGCGCAATTCAAATTTAAGACCTTGTGTGAGGGGGGGCAAGTAAGTTGAGAGACAGACACCAATAGAACATCACAGTCCACCAAAAGAATCCAGTGCATAACCCACTCAGGGTGGGGCTGTAGTATCTATCCCCTGGGGTGTAGGAATATCTTGTAGAAGATCGCCTAGAGCGTGGAACCTTGCACCGCTTGGGAGTGGAGACTTCCCATTCTCCATTTGCATTCCGCTGTCAGAGGGTGATCCCCATATTGTAATGTGTCCAAGAACTCCATGCACTTAGTTCGTTCGAGAGGTGCTGTACATTGTTCCATTCAAAAATCAAAGCAAATGGGAATCCCCAGTGATAGGGTACTGTGCGCTGTTGGAGGACCTGTGTGAAAGGTTGGATGCTTTTGCGGTGTCCCAATGTATATTGGGAAAGATCTTGGAAGACCTGAATCTCGTGTCCATTGAAAATAAAGGATCTCCTACCCTGTAAGCAATGTAAATGTGCCACTTTGTCCTCCAAAAATACTGAAGTATGCAATGACTGGGCGAAGCTTCAAGTTGACACTCCTCCTGATCCCAGGACTTCGATGTGCATGCTCAAGTCTGACTGGACGAGGGGCACCGGGTACGCAAAAGGCGAACAGGTCTTGAATGAGCGTAATGGTGTCCTCTTGATCCCCCTGTTCCGGCAGGCCAAAACTTGAATGTTGTTTCTTCTTTGTCGGTTTTCTAGTTCGTCCTGACGATCTTTTAATTCTTTTGTAAGTTGATCAATTTTCTTATAATTAGATTGAAACACAGCAGTAGAGTCGATTTGGTCATCCATATTAATCTCATTCTGTGTATCCCGGTCATCCAAAGCTTTGAGGTCAGACCGGATATCACTCACTGCCTTAGTAAAGTATAATCGGAAGAGCTTCAATTCCTGGAGAATTTCCATAAGATCAAATTTTGTCGCTAAGGATGACGTTCTGGACTCACCAGCTAACTGGGAGATAGAGGTGCCTTCTGCGTCAGGAAGAGATACAGGATCAGGGTCAGTTGATCTGGCATACTTGGAGCTGTGGCATATGATTTCACCTTAGCCATATTAGGAGAGATCAGATAGGATCTATGAACAAAAAAGAAGATCCTGAAAGACAGTACTTCCAGCAGCCACAAGATGGAGCTCCAAGTCCATAAAGAGTCCACAGCAGTAAGAAGGAAAAAAAAAAAGGGAATAGACGAATCGTTGAAAATTTCCTTTGCTCTTCAGAGTAGTTGGCTATATCATCAGGGCATATAGCCCCTTAATTTCCTTTTTTTCCTTTTCTCCCCCCTGTCTGTACTTGCTCTTCGTCTCTCCTCTTTCTTGTCCTTTTCCCTTGCCTCCACAAAGAGAGCTCGTGTCTAAGTTACATGTCATGGTGAGAGACAGCTCACCAGCAGGGAAAAGGATCACCAGCAATAATGCTTAGAGCCAGAGGTGCCACTATATTGAGCTGGGAAGAGTAGGGGATCGGTGCATAACTTCTTCGCAATAAGAAAAAGGAGCAATAGATGTGTGATGGAGGGAGGAGTCGGTGATCACGACCTCTCTGGGCAAAGCGTGTCAGTCATGCATTCCACTGCCCTTCCCGCCAAAATGGCCCACTCTTCCTGCGTTCCAGTGTGCATTCCAACCTAAAAAATGGCTAGGGAAGGCTTGATTCACCGCCTTCAAACCAGCGCACAGCCCTTTTCAAAGCTCGGCACAAACAGCAGTGTTCAGCAAGTCAAGGAGATGCTCTCCGCTTACCGATTCATGCGGTGTAGGAGAAAAAAACAGTGTGGCAAAACATGCTTTCCTCATTGGGGTCGCCCCTCATCCACCAAGTTGTGCTTGGTCGGTCCACCAGAATGCAACTGGAGGTAAGTAGAAGTAGAGCTGTGGCAAGAGAGGCTGTAGGCAATGAAAAAGAAGAGCTGTGCTGCGGTCGGAATGACAACGGATTCAGACTGCTTCGCCGTTTCAAGTAGAGGTGGGGAAGAGAGACTGCTGCGGTGACCCAAAATGTTAAACTGCCAAATTTAAAAGTAGATATATGAGCCGCCCATATTAAGCTTTACTCTATCTGTTGGCAGCTTGTCGGGGAGCATGCTGTGGGGGTTATTCCCCGGAATGGAACGTGGGGGTAGAGAGCTCCCTCGACTTGTGGCCATCTTGCTCGGGCTCACAAGCGCCCCCCCTTTCTGCTCTTTTGAACGTGGGTTTGATTTCCTGCCAGAATTGACGGAGTCAGTGGTTATGCAGAAGTAATTGACGTTAGTTGTCTAGTTATCTTTGCCATCTGGTGCAGTTTACTAGTATTACTAGTCTTACACAAGAAAGCTACTCACCCAAACAGACGACTATATCACTATTGTAAATAACTACTGGTAATTAACTATGTTATGTTCCATAGTTTCAAAAATATGTTATATGTAACTAAACATATGTATATAGTTAAAATATTGTTCCATGTAAAGTATATGGAAATATACTAATTTTTTGTTTAATGTAAACCGCCCCTGATCTCTGGAAGGGGCGGTATAGAAGAAACTGTTAAATAAATAAATAAAAGGTATTGTTTTTAGAATTTATAACTCTATATATAAAAACCCTGTCTCTTGCGCTTGGTTTCCATAAGGTTGTGCTGTCATTACAGTGGAACCAAGCTGACATGTAAATGTTTAAATCTGTTGGATATTTTCATGTTGAGATAGAAGTAACCGGAGCACAGAAATGCAAACCAATAAGGCATATGTCATGAGTAATAATCAGTCTGATATTTTCAAGCTCTAACCCATAAAGCCCAAGTGGACAGAAGTATTAGGTGTAAGTGAGGGATTCAGTTAAAGCCTAAATGTGAATGTAAGATTTGCCATGCTGGGTCAGACCAAAGGTCCATGAAGACCAATAACCTGTTTCCAACAGTGACCAATCCAGGTTCCTAAAAAGTAGACATACTCCATGCTGCTTATACCAGGGATAAGCAATGGACTTCCTGAGTACACTTTTATAATGGTTTATGAACTTTTCCTCCAGGAACTTGTCCAAACCTCTTTAAAACCTATCTACACTAACAACTTTTACTACATTGTCCGGCAACGGATTCCACAGTTTGATTACACATTGAGTGAAAAAATATTTTCACTGATTAGTCTTAAATGTGCTACATTGTAGCTTCATCGCGTGTTCCCTAGTCCAAGCCTTGACAATTTTTTTTGTGGATTTTGGAGCCAGTCCAAAATCTTAGGAGCTACTGCTTGTGACCGCCTCACATCCCCTCCCCCCCACCACATCCTGTTGTCTCACTCTCTGATCTCATGTTCTCAAGTCTTGTGAGACCAGCACCAGAGTTCCCACACCACATGTCATCTTTAGGTAGCGTGTATGGTGCAACGGTAGTGTGTCTATCTTTGTGTGTGGGGATATGGTGGTGGGTGTCTTTGTGTGGGTGGGCTGCAGGGCTGCAGTGAGTGTGTGTGTGCTGCAGAGCTGGGGAACCTCTGTAGAATGTGCAGAGGGTGGGGTACCTGTAAATGTGTGTGATGTGGGGGTGGGCTGCTTGTATGTGTTTTTGGGGGTGGGGGGATGCACCTTTCCACAAATATGAATTGTCCTTTGGTCCCCATGCATTCACTCGTTTAAACTCCACCTTGCACTCTTCCTTCCAAATCCTCCCCACTCTCTGTTCTTCCAGATTCTCTCCCCTTCTCACTCCCACCCCTGTCCTCCATTCTCCCCATCCTCCTTCCCTTTTGTTTAAGCTAATGGCCCTGTAAGGTTTTGCTGCCTTATCCTTCCTCTTCTGTCTTTAACTTTTTTTTTTTGCAGGCCCCATCGGATTTCCTCTTCTACATGTGGATGATGGGATCCTCCCAGGCTGCCTGCTACCTTCCTGGCCATGATTGTGACATCCCCTTCTCTTCTGGCTGTGGAAGATGGGATCCCCATGGGCACACAGTTGGCTTCTGGGCTGCAGTCCCCGGCACTAGGTGCACATTTCTGGCCACCATGGATTCAAGCTCTGCTCTAGTCTTTCTACTTTTTGAAGGAATAAGCAACTGATCTAAGATTATCCATTCCACTCCATTCATTATTTTATAGACCTCTATCGTATATCCCCTCAGCTATCTCTTTTCCAAGCAGAAGAGCCCTAAGCTTTTAAGCCTTTCCTTGTAAGGTATCCTTCCATTCTCTTTATCATTTTGTTGGCTCTTCTCTATACCTTTTCTAATCCCACCATATATCCTTTTTTTAAAATATGGCAACCAGAAATCTCCAGAACAAGCAGGAATGCAGCCTTCACATAGGGGTGAACGTCACCAGTGGAGCCTGCAAAGGAATGCTCCCCAGAGTCCACTAAGAAAACCTTTGGGAGCACTCCACTGCACCTATTTGTCTGCCTTCCCAACTCCTTTCCTTAGTTCTTCATTTTACGCGGTGCCAGCAGGACGTATCATCCTATCACTGTTGAAAAACTTCTCTTTTTTGTGGAACATTGTGCTTCTGCCTGCCTGTTGCCAGTTTCATTGAAGACGACACCAGTCCTGATAACTTTTTTTTTTTTATACCTTTTTCTATTTCTTTCCTCTTCATTTTCAACGTGGTTTTAACTGCTAAACTAGGCCTCCATAGCCTTATCTTCAATCCCAAAAAACCTTTTTGAGGCATGGAAAAGCCAACTAATGGCTTTAAAAAAAAAAAAAAAAAAAAAAAAAAAAAAAGTCTTGAGAAAGTGACGTCACTGGGTCGCATGGTCGGGTAAGAGTGGAGTTCTGAGGCCAGGGCCCACAAAAGAGGTGGAGCATAAAACCTGTTTCAATCGACAAAAGCATAGAGTGGCAGTGTAAATTCTCAGAGTGCTGGAGATGGCTGGGATGCAGCAAAAAACTACGGATTTAAAAGAAAATGCCTATTGCAAGCTGAAGGGGCATGATCAAGGGGGGAGAAGATGATGGATGCTAAAGAGATGCCCAGTGACCATGGGGAAATGGAGGGAGTGACCGGATCAGAGTTGATCGGACAAATAACCAAAGTAGAAATGCAATGTTGGCTCGCAGAGGTGAGAAGAGTCATTGCTGGCATAAAGGAGGAGATGGCAGACATGGTGGCAGGCCTTAAAACAGAGGTGGTGGAGGTGAGTCAACACGTGGAGGAACTGTAGGGCAAAATGGACGGGACAGAGTCAGCAGTTGCTCAAGTTACAAACGGAGAAACTGGAACTCGGCCTAAAATTGGAAGAATCATACACAGACAAAACCCGCGCATTAAAGGGGTTCCGGAGGGAGAGGAGTACTCTGGGAAAAATAGCAAAGGAGATTTTTGGACAATCACTAAGAATGGCACCAGAAGGTGAGGAGGCAGTAAATATAAAAGTTGAAAGAGTGCACATGACTCTAGGCCCATCGAGGAATCAGAGGCCGAGGGACATAGTTATATGCCTACATGACTATGGTATTAAGGAGTGCATAGAAGCCCAAATGAGAGAGACTGGCAAATTCACATGGCAAGGTCACTGTATTGCAGTGATTGCAGATCTCACCTCTGCGACTTTGCCAAATGATGGGCGCTAAGCGGTAACGCTACCATACTGCGGCAAGAGAAAGTGAGATATCCATGGCTATTTCCCCAGGGCATTGCTTTCACAATGAACGGTATCGCTAGGAAGGCGGGGACAGAGGAGGAACTCCAAGCAGTGGTGTTGGAAATGGGGTTTTAAAGGCCTGCCAGAGCACACGCGGAGTCCGACTGAGTCATGGAGCTGGAGAGATCTGCAGAGAAAATAGGAGACAGCAGAGCACAAAAGAAAGAGGGGGGGGGGGCGACCTTGAGGGGCTGATGGCTCCTAAAGAGAGGACTGAGCCTTATGCAGGGATGTTATGTTTTGTGTTTCTATTGTGCTTGATGCTGCTTAATGGGAAATCTGGAGTGGAGTGGCCTAGTGGTTGGGGCAAGGTACTTCAGGCCGGAAGGTCGGGGGTTCAAATCCCACTAGAGGACAGCAACCTTGGGCCGGAAGGACTGGGGTTTCTAGTCCCACAGGTGCTCCTTGTGGTCTTGGGCAAGCCACTTAACTATTTTACAGGGAACATGGGCTACGGAGGGTTATCTCCAAGTTATAATGCCCTGTTCAATGTAATTTCAGTTTATTCAATGTAAACCGCACTGATGCAGAATAGCGCGGTATATAAGAGAATGTAAATAAATAAGTAAAATAAATAAAAAATCTATGCAGAACTGGAAACTGAGAAAGGCTTATCGGATGACTGCGATAAGGATGAAACGGGTGTGTGATTGTGACAAGGGGAAAGAAGAATGATAGGTTTGCTGGATGCATGTAAAATGAATGACAGGGAGGAAACATGTTCATGTTCAGGGAATGGCTGGAGGAAGAAGTGGGGAGTGTAGGAAGAGACAATTGGGGGGAGGAGGGGTAGGGCAGAGGGAAGGGAAGGGCGGTAGCGGCGACCAAAAGTGTGTGGGCTGGGAGGGCCGATGGCTTGGTGAGTCGCTCCTTACAGATGGAGCCTGCTGGGACAGCGAAGGGGGGGAGGGGAGGAATGAGTGGCAGAGGGGAGAAGGAGAGGGAGCGGTTGAGAGGGGGGCAGGGGCTCGGGGTAGAAATTATGTCCCTTAATGTGAAAGGGTTAACATCTTGGCAGATAAGGTGAAGTCTGCTGAGGAAGGGTGTGAGAAAAAGAAAGTGGATATTATGCTTATACAGGAGATCCACTTAGTCAATTCAGGAGGGTATGCTTAGGACTACCCCTTAGTCTATTTAGCGGGAAATAGAGGGTCGGCACGGAAGGGAAGGGGTAGGCTTAATGTTTTCTAGATATCTGCATGTGGAGGAACAAAAAACTGACAGATGGGGAAGGGCGGTGGCTAATATGGGAAGGTAAGGGTCAATGCAAAATTAGTGGCGAGTGTGTGTGTGTGTATATGTGCCCAATGAAGGTCAAGGGCTGTTCTATGATAAATTGCACAGATGGGTAGCGGAGGAGTGGAGGCCTCTATTATAATGGGAGGTGACTTCAACTTAACAATGAATCCCAGGCTGGATAATTCAGGGGGTGGAGGGAAGGGGAAGCACAGGGCCAATGAGAAGGCTACTGAGAGCAGGAGGGGTAGTAGACGTATGGCGGCAGAAGGAGGGCAACATATGAGACTATACTGTACATACTATTCGGCTGTCTACCACACATATAGCCATCTTGATATGATCTTTATGGATAGCATATTTCTTCAAGTACAGAAGGTGGAAATTGGTCAGATTGAGTGGTCTGATCATGCCCCTGTAGGGGTTATGGTGGAGTGGACAGTAAGCGAAGAAGGTCTTCAGTTTTGGAAATTAAATGAATCCCTCCTGGAAGATAAGAAAGAGGTAGGAAAATTGAGCGGGGCCAGCAAGGATTTCTTAAAGGAAAACTGTACCCCTGAGGTGGGTTTGGGAGTGGTGTGGAAGAGTTTTAAGGCATATATGAGGGGGGAGCTCCTCAGGTTGGAAGCACTGAAAAAGAAAGAAAGGGGAAAGGTAGAGGAACAACTGAGGATAGAACTTGAGAACTGGTCCAAACGTCATAAGGAAAAAGAGGGAAAGAGACACCTAAGGGAATTGGAGAGGATAAGGGAAGCCCTGTGGGAGTTGCAAGTGGAGGACTGGGTGTTTTTGGAGGGAAAAAATTGCAACAGCACAATTATGAACACGTGAACAAGATGGGAAAGTAGCTGACCCGAAAACTGAGAGCACGGAGGATGCAACAGACTATCTTAAAGACTAGAAATGGCCAAAGCAGTGATTAGAAATAGCCAAGGCCAAGATACATTGGTAAGGTCATGCATTTGAGCTGCAGCAATCCAAGGGAGCAATATAGTATAGGGGGTGAAGTACTTTTGTCCACTAAAGAAGAGCGGGACCTAGGTGTGGTTGTGTCTGATGATCTTAAAGTAGCTAAACAGGTAAAAAAGGCGACCGCAAAAGCTAGAAGGATGCTTGGGTGCATACGGAGAGGCTAGCAGAAAAAAAGGAGGTGATAGTGCCTCTGTATAAGTCTTTGGTGCAACCTCATTTGGAGTATAGTGTGCAATTCTGGAGACCACACCTTCAAAAGGATGTGAACAGGATGGAGTTGGTGCAGAGGGTGGCTACTAAAATGGTTAGTGGTCTTCATTATAAAGCATATGAGGACAGACTTAAGAATCTTAATATGTACACCTTAGAGGAAAGGCGGGATAGAGGTGATATGATTGAGATGTTTAAATACTACCTCCGTGGCATAAATGCACAGGGGGAGAGCCTCTTTCAATTGAAAGCAAGTTCTGCTATGAGGGGACATGGGATGAGGGTGAAGGGGGATAGATTCAGGAGTGATATGCGGAAATATTTCTTTATGGAAAGAGTGGTGGATCTGTAGAATAGTCTCCCAGTGGAGGTAGTAGAGATGAGGACAGTAACTGAATTCAAAAAAGTATGGGACAAACAGAGGATCTCTAAAGGAAAAAAGGGGACTGTTGTAATTGTTATGGAAGGACAGACTAGATAGGCCATGTGGTCTTTTTCTGTCGTCATATTTCTATGTTTCTGTACAGCAGGCCTTTGTGGAATTTTATCAAAAGCTCTGTCTGTCTGAAATTCTTACAGGATCTTCCATTAGAGAGATTACAGGATGAGGATTGTGAGGCGTTGGGGAAAGAAATAACAGCGGAAGAAATCTTTAACGGCTATTAGGTGGTTTAAGGAAGGAAAAGCCCCAAGATTAGACTGCTTTATGGCATGCTTCTATAGCGTTTTTTTTTTTTTGGGGGGGGGGGGATGTGGCTGACATCCTGGTAGAAGGGTTTAATGCTTTGATCCAAGGGGAGGGGTGCCTGCTGGAGTCCATGATGGTGGCAGACATTACAGTGCTGCCAAAACCTGGTAAGGATGCCACGGTTTGCAGATCATACTGCCCTATTTCTTTAACTAACCTTGACACCAAGATCCTGGCTAAGATTCTGACAGGTAGGGAGCAGCGCTTCCTACCTAGGTTAGTGGGGACTGACCAAACTGGGTTTATACTAGGCAGGCATGTGAGAGATAATGTACGTAAGCTTCTTAATATCTGGAAGGTCCAGCAACCGAAGGACCCCACCATATTTATGGCGGTAGATGCCGAGAAGGCAGAGTGGAATGGGGATTTATGTTTGCAATCCTATGTAAGATGGGAGTGGGGGTATAATTTTATGACTTGGATTAAAGCGTTGTACCATGCCCCCAAGGCCAGGATTAGAGTTGACAGCAAGCGTTCTGAAGAATTTGTCCTTGGCCGGGGGACAAGACAAGGATGTCCCCTATCTTCTCTGCTGTTCACTATGGTGATAGTCCTTGGCGATGGTGGTTCGGGCCTGAGCGGATATAAGGGGAGTGGAAGTGTGTGTGTGTATGGGGGGTGGCATTATATGCCAACGATATCATATATATTAAAAGTAAGCCATTGGTGACCCTGCCCAATCTGATGCAATTGATAAGTGTAGCAGAGTTTCTGGTTATAAGATTAATTTAACTAAGACAGAAATTCTTAAGGATTCTATTAGATCGGGGAATGGATGACAGACTAAAGGCAGCCTTTGCTTTTAAATGGGGGAAGGATATAATTCATTATCTAGGGATTCAGATGGGAAGTAGAGAGAGATCAATAAGCATCTGGACATATGGAATAAAAACCCCATTTCTCTTGGGGAGGTAGGATTGTTGTCATGAAGATGAATATTTTGCCCCGCATGCTATTTCCTTTTCAGATACTCCCCATATCGGTGCCAGAGCTGTTCCTCAGACAATGTCAAGTAGAATATTTGGGTATATATAGAAACGAAAACCACCCCGGGTGAATAGACAGGTGATGTGCTAGAGGAGGATGGAATTTCTATCCATAGAGATTTTAACAACATATTTTGTTTCCTGCAAAACTTTAATCTTATGTGACTCAGTGCTGTTTCTAACATAAAGCGCAACCCCTTCATCAATTTGATCTACTCTATCATTGCGATATAGTTTGTACCCAGGTATCACAGTGTCCCATTGGTTGTCTCCTTCCACCAGGTCTCTGATCATATCTATCCTCTCATTTAGAGCTATATATATTCTAACTCTCCCATCTTATTTTTTAGACTTCTAGCATTTGCATACTGGCATTTTAGAGGTTGTATTTTATTTGTATTAATCTGTTTATCAGTTGATAGGAATAATTTGACCTCCATGCAAATGGATAACCCCCAACTCGCTGCTGGACTGCTGTCTGCATCTTAGTTTGAAAGTTTTGTTTATTTAAGTTTGAAGTTACTAGGGGTACTTGTACAAATACAACTATACTAAATAAGTTTAAGGGACTTTGTTCACCTCAAGATTAATTACTTTCAGGGCTTTAACTCGTCTATGGTGAGGATAACCAGCTGAACCTGAAAGTGAATTTGAATACCCCTACCCATTAATAGTCTAAGACCCTATAAAGCTAAGATTGTGCATGGGACGGGTGGGAGGGAACTAATAGTTAGACCTGTTCTTCTAAGGTAATCTGTGAACAATTTCCTGGGTGATTCACACAGCCCTTGCTTTGATAGAGGGAGCCTTTCAAATTTCCCCTTTGAACTGTCACTTGGCTTTGACACCTATTTAAAAAACTTTCACAGGTCTCTTGCCCTCTATCTAGAAGGCCTCTTTGTAAAGGTCTCTAGAAACAATTTCTTGCTTTCTGCTCATGTAATATTGATCCTATTTGTCGTTTTATGCTAAGCTATACTCCGATTTGATTTAAATTAAAGCTCTCTGCTGTCTCGCACAACTGGGATCAACCAATGAATGATGGCTCTAATGTTTAAAATCACCGCAGTCATGCTTTGTTCCATTTTCACAATGGTGAGGATGAGAGCTGCCTGAGACCATCAGAAAAGCCATTATCACCAAACAGCCTTCAAAGTGGGGTACAAGACCACCTCCAAAGACCTTGGGATTCCTGTGTCTAAAGTTTGCAATGTTGTAAAGAAGTTTTCTGCTCATGGAACTGTCAAGAACCTCCCAGGACGTGGTGGGAAGAGGAAAATTAATCCAAGAAGTCTTCAAACGTTATTGCGAACTGTTGGAAAAATACCATGTATAACATCCAAAGAGCTTAAAACTGACCTGGAGCAATCTGGAGTGGAGGTTTCAACACATACCATACCCCACACTAAACAAAGGAGGATTTCATGGGCGAAGGTCAAGGAGGACCCTGCTGATCAATGATGGACATAAAAAGGCACACCTGATCTTTGACGACCCACCTTGAGAAACTACAATCCTGCGAAAATGTTCTATGGGCAGATGAAACCAAACTTGAGCTCTTTGGCAATGCAGACCAGTGATGACGTTTATAGGCAGAGAAATGAAGCTTATAAGGAAAAACCCAACCTTCCTACAGTTAAATATGATGTAGGTTCCATAATGTTGTGGGGCTGTTTTGCGCTCTCTCAGGAACCGAAGGCCTGGAATGTATTCAAGGAATCATGAAGTCTGAGGACTGCCAAGGTATTTTGGAGTGAAATGTGCTACCTAGTGTCAGAAAGCTATGTCTGGGTCGAAGGTCAGGTCATGGGTCCTCCAGCAAGACAATGACCAAAACATACATCCAAAAGTACAAAATGGTTAAAAAGGAACAAATGGACTGTTCTAAACTGGCCAGCAATGAGTCCTGATCTCAATCCAATTGAGAACCTTTAGAAAGAGCTGAAATCTACCATTGGTAAAAGTAATCCTGGAAACATTCATGAGCTGGAACAAATCCCAGTTGAAGAGTGGGAGAAACTACCAGTAGACAAATCTACAAAACATATAGATGGCTACAAGAAATGTTTGAAGGCTGCCAAGGGTTGTGCAACCAAATATTAATCCTGTACAGGTCATATTTTGTGTTTGTTTTTTTCTCTCAGAAATTATTACATCTAAGTTGCACAGACATCTTTTTGTTTATCTTTGAACATACTATTTAACATATTATTATGGCATTAAGTTGGAATATTTCCAATTATTTCTCAAGATATTCTATACAACATACCTAAAATTCAAGGGAAGTGTTAATGACTAAATAAAGCGGGAATGTGATTAAATAGTAACCCTCCTGGAAAGGAGCTTGATTTACTTGATAAGTTTTGGTCAGGCAATGCTGCATGGTTTGGCTAACATTAAGAGAGGATCAGTCAAGATCACCTTTTCTCTTTGTCTTCGCTGAAAGAAGTGGAACTTAGATTTTAAAATATGCTGCTTAATATCACTCTCCACAAATGCAATGTTTGTTTTTTGGTGTGTGTGTGTGTGTTTTTTTTTTTTTTTTAATTACCAATTAAGGATGCTGGTTCCCTGATACAACTGGTTTGACATGTATAATGTTCTTCCATCGAGAAGCAGGATTAAGTAGGGCACACAAGTGGGTGATTCAGAGCCGGCCCAAGGGTATCAAATACCCTAAGCTAGGGGTTCTCAACCCAGTCCTTGGGACACACCTAGCCAGTCAGGTTTTCAGAATAACTGCAGTGAATATGCATAAGAGATGTATGCATGTACTGCTTAATTAAATGCACACCTCTAATGTGCATATTCATTGTGGTTATTCTGAAAACCTGAGAGGTTTGCATTCATTTAAGCAGTGCATATGTACCTCTGTTATGCACTTTCATTGCTGTTATCCTGAAAACTTGTTCCCATCTCACTAATGACTCCTTGACATACACTAGCTGAAAACATTGTGGATACACATGTAAAATTTGAGCTCTCTGCGATATCTGTCTGTCTTATGTTAATTAAGTATTCTATATATTAGATACTCTATGCAGATTGTTGCCATAACATTTGGGAACATATTACAAACAGAGAAATATTCAGAAAAGGTTTCTTTCTTGGAATTCTTGTCCTCAGACCAGCGTTGAGTAGCCTGTTTCGAACAGTTCAGTCAGTAACTGACACACCAAGATCCATAAGTTCCTGATTGATGTCCTTGGCAGATGATTTATGATTTTTTTTAAAGCCAGCCTAACCATCATTCTGTCAGTTTTTGGAGTTGTAGACTTTTTCCTTCCTCTTCCCTTCCGAGTTGCAACACTTTCAGTGACTTTGAAGCGAGCATACGACTTTTGTACACCAGCTGCTGTCACTCCATGGCCCATCTTCTGAGCGATTGCACGAAAGCTGTGCCCCTCATTTCTCAAAGTAATGGCTGTTGCTCTCTTTTTAGGAGACCAATCAACCCACTTTGTTGCTGCCATCATTAATCTACAAAATACAACATATTCCAAATTGGAAACTTTTTATTAAGCATTTGTCTTTTTTTTTAAATATTTTCGCTAATAAATAAAATTTGTAAAAATAACAAAAGCACAAATATGACTTCGATACAGCTTGTATACACCTGGCAGTATAGCACACATTATCTGAAGCGTCAGCTTATATATGAGATTCTGCATAAAACCTGCTTAAATTGGATCCACAGTTTCATTAAAAATATCATTTTCCTGAGAAAAAGACATCAATTACCTTGTCTGACTCCAAATCAAAGGTTTTTTTTCTGATAAATGTTGATATTTGTTTGTAATATGTTCCCAAATGTTATGGCAACAATCTGCATAGAGTATCTAATATATAGAATACTTAATTAACATAAGTAAGACAGATATATCACGGAGAGCTCAAATTTTACAGGTGTATTGTCTCATCTTAACAAAGTTAGTTTTCTTAAAGTCTAAGACCCTCGCTTTTGAATGGACTTTATCAGCCGAAGTTCTAATACTGAACCACACTATCTAGTGATCACTGGATGCAAGATGATCTCACACTATAGCATCAGAAACACTTTCCCCATTGGTAAGCACTATATCCAGTATGGCCCCCTCACATGTGGGGTCTGTTACCAGTTGCTGGAAAAGCTCTCCCTATAGAGAATCCAGGGTCTCCTTACTTTGACACCTCATTTGGTGTCCTATGAAAACCATACCTATGCCATCTTTATTGGCTAATGTTGCAAACACCCTCTATGAGAGAACATCTTAACACACTCTCAGCTTCTCATTGTCCAATCACTTTTCAATTCATGAAGGGGCTGTATTATGTCAAGCAGCCAATTCAGAAGTCTCCTGTACCATGGGACCTTATTTTTGTCCTTATCTCTCTCTTAAAGCCACCCTTTGAGCTGATGCAATGTGCTTCATTCAAGTATGTTACTTGGAAAGTGTGTGTGGTTTCTTTTTTTTCTTTTTCTAGTAGCAGTTCATAAGAAAAATAAGAACTTCAAGATTTGGTCATCTTGAAACACACACTGTGTTTCATCACAACAAAGTACTTCCATGTACTCCTTCTAAATTCTTACCAGAGATAGTCACAAATTTCCATTTCAGTGAGAAAATAGTGCCTGTTATGTTTTGTTCTAAACCTCAACAACCTACACAAGAAGTCCTTTCTCTTTGGCCTGTAAAAGGGCTTCTACTTATTATCTTAAAAATTGAATTGGTCAGAAAATCCGTGCTGCTGTTTGTCTCCTTTGACCTCTATAGTCTATATTCAGTGTCCTAATGAACTTTGGCAGGTTGGCTAGCATCCTGTATCCAATTCCATTACAAATAGAATGGAGGAGTAGCCTAATGGTTAGAGTACAGGTTTGGGAAGAGACCAGGGTTCAATTCTCATTAGCCCTCCTTATGGCTTTGGGCAAGTCACTTAACCCTCCATTGCCTCCGAAAAATCTGTTATCAATGTCCCTGTTTAATGTACATTATAAAGTTTAAGTTACAATGTAAACCACTTTGACTGAAATGATAAAGCGGTATAAAAAAAACCTGTTAAATAAAATAAACTGGTGCTTATTTAGCCGGTAAATTCAGACCCCACTAAATTGGAGCTACTGTAGCTCTCTTAAAATCATCTTCACTGGACAAAATATACAAAGAATCAACTTGGTCGTCGCTTCATACATCCATTTCTCACTTTTGTTTGGACCAGACCACAGTCTGAGATGGTATATTCGGTTAAGCCAGTGGTTCCCAACATGGGTTTGGGACCCCAAATGGGGTCACATCAGAGAATGGGGTCACAGAAACATGGCCATTCCCTATCTCTTTGGGCTTTCACTGTGACCTGTACTAAGTAGTAGCAGTCACCACTCAGCATGTGGCCTGTGAGCCAATGAACAATTCATAGGTCATTGCACCCCTCCTGTTAAACTGGAAGCCCCTGCTGAGTACTGGGGTCTGTAAGCACTCGCTGCACACCTGACATAAGGGACCCTGTGCTGACTGCTGCCGCTGCTGTTGCCACTGCTTTCTGATTTAGATGAGTGGAGATAGGGGAAGGAAGCTAGAGATCTGCCAGTTTGATTTCATCATCATTTAGGATTATGTGACTTTTCAGTTGTTAAAATGGGGTCATACGAGAGAAAAGTTTGAAAAGTACTGGGTTAAGCTGTTCTGGTCAATCCATCTTTTATAACATCAGTAGCCTTTGCTTTTTTTCTCTGTGACAGGGCTTCTGGACAGTGCAAGCTGTCTATATATGGAGCAGCCCTGAACTTCGAAGCACCTCATTGTGTGCCTGGCCTCAATCCTGCTTGTTGACAGAGAAAGCATGGTTTCTCACTAGGGACAATATCTCCAAATGGGTTTGTTTTGTGCATACCACGACTCTTAAGCCCCAGGATATGTGGAGTATGATCTCAGTTTCTCGGACACATTCTCCCTCCTATTTCTTTGAGAATTCCTTGTTCATGAGCTATGGTGCTAAGTACGGGGATTGAGGAGATGATACATGTGGGATGGGCTGCACATGCTAAGAACTGAGCTCAAGTGCCATCAGATGACATTGCTCACTTGCGTGTCTACAGAAAACGCTTGTTAACAGGAGAGAAGTGGTGCTGTGCAGGTTTTGGGTTTAATGCACATACTTGCACTCTTTCCCTCAACTTCCTACCCCTACTTTGCATTGCTGATATATTTTATAGTGGTTATATTCAAATCTCCCAAGCTTTATGCTGAAGCTACTCGGGACCGACTCAGTGGCTGTGCACAGCACTAGCAAGCAGGAGAGCAAGGTGTGATTCCCCTTCTACTCCTGTTCTTGGACTAGGGTTGCTGCAGAGATGGGAGAGTCTCTGCTGTCATACAGCAGTGACACCTAATGGCCAGACTTGGAATTCGTCCATACCAGATTTTTGAAAGAGCTGCAGTGTGTTGCCAGAGATTGTCACAATAATGGGAAGAATGTGTTTTGGAATGGGGGGGGGGGGATCCCCAAAGTAGATGTGAATGAAAGCTCATGTTGCCATAGCCCATCAGAGACAAGTTCCAAGTGAGCTGGAAACCTACAGAAGTAGGAGGGAAATGAGGGATCAAAAATCTAAAAGTACTTGGTAGCCGTTGATCTTACCCAGGCCTGCCTTTTGATACTGATTATCCACCACCCCAAATTCTTTTGCAGTTCCATTCTGCTCTTCAGCAATTGCAAAGAAAAACACAAATGTAATGGCTAAAAATAGTTTACTATGTAGCAAATTCCAGTTAAACATTCCAGATGTATGCCTCTTTGGGTGTTTTTCTTTTATTCAAGGCACCCCCTCCTACCCTTACATGTACCTGGAAAGTAAAACTGTAGCAGTTAAGAGTGAAGTAGTGGGGTCCTCAGTCCTCCCCCCACCACCCCTCTACTTTTTTCTGTCAGTGTGTCCTGTAATTTCTCCAGGAACAAGCAGGAAGTCGGTCCTCACTTATGGGTGACATTGGCATTGATGGAGCCCGCACGGAGCAATTCCCCAGCTTTCAAAGAAAGTCTTTGAGATTGCTGCCACGCATGCGTGGTTCTCTTCCCCGCCCAAAGATGTCATCTTGCTCAGTCTCCCTTTCTCCACGGAGCCCTTCGGACGCACATCCTCGTCCCTCGGAAAAAGTGTTTCGTTTTCGGCCTCTGGGTCGTGGATTTTCCCAGTTGCACCGGTCCTCTTCCTTCCTCCCCTGCTGTCCTCTTCCCTTGAGCGAAGGGATATTTTTCATTAGTTTTTTTCCTGGTTGGGCTTCGCACCCTTTTTTCTCCAACTGCTGGCCACAAAGATCTTCGAACTAGCGGGGGTCCTTTTTGCCCCTATGGCCACCGGTTTTAAAAAATGTGACACATGCTCCAAGAACATGTCGCTCACGGACACCCATGACTGTTGTCTTCAGTGTCTTGGGGCCAATCATGACCCGGAGCTCTGCTCTCTTTCCAAGAAAATGTCCTCTAAGACCCTGCTCAGCCGTAAGCAGACGTCCAATGACATTTTCTGGAAGGTGGCCCCAGAATCCCCGGCAGCACCCTCAGTCGTCCCTCCGCTGGTGGGATCCCCTACTTTGGCTCCACATTTTCGGCAGCACTCCGACCAGGGGTGTCCTGAAGTGGAGCGATGTAAGAAGGCCTCGAAGTCGCTCTTGGGGGCTCCGGATAAGTGCAAGCGCTCCCGCACACGGTTGCTCAGCCCCTCACGGCGTTCCTGAGAGTCGGGCAAGGAGCGGCCTCGAAAGGTACCTCGTACAGATACAGAGGCCTCCAGCGATGGCGCCCGGTCTCCTGGGGGTCATCCCAGTGAGGACCCCCTCTCCTCCATGCCCCTCCCATCCTAAGGGTAACCCCGGTGTCGGCGTCGCAGGGCCCAACACCCACGTGGGAGTCCCGAATGCTGGCACTAGAGCGCAGCGTTTCTGCCTTCTTAGCTGCCCAGCAAGTGTTCACGCCCAGCACGGCTGGTCCGTGCCTCGAGACGGACACCAAAATCCACCCTGGAAACCCCTGAGGGTCCTTGGCGTCGGTCTCGTTCGCCTTCCCGTTCCTCGGGAGCACAATCCTCCAAGACCTCTGGCTCCAAGTGGACCTCGGCCTCTGGACGGGGCGACCTACCCGAGTCAGACTCCTGCTCGGACCTCTCGGGCTGGGAGTCAGATGGGGATGCCTCCCCGGAGACCCTTGCTCACAGGGACCTCCCCTCGGACCCCTCCCTGCCTGCCTATCAGAGGCGTTCGCTGCCCAAGGACACATCATTCCTGGCGTTCGTGCTGGACATGGCATGGGCCCTGAGACTGGCTACGCAGACTGAAGAGGAACCGCGAGCTTAGGAGCTCAATATTCTTCAGTACGAGTTCCTGCCTCGAATCTTATTGTCAAGACTGCTCCTCCGCATGTGGGAGACGCCTGCTTCAGTCCCCATTGTGAACAAGTGTCTCAGCGCCATGTATACAGTTCAGCGTGGCCCAGGGTTCCCCAAGATCCAACTTCCACACACTTCCATGATTGTGGAATCAGCGATGCAGAAGCAAAAGAGCCCAAAGTCTCACTCTTTGGTCCCCCCATGTAGGGAATCTACAGCCCTCTAAGCCCTGGGGCGTAAGGCCTACCAGTGGTCCATGCACGCTTGCCACATCCAGGCATACCAACTGTATATGGGCATGTTCCTGCGTGACCTCGCCAAGGAGCTCGGCGGTTTCGCCACGGGCCTCGTAGGGGAACTTCTCCTACGGTTCCAAACCCTCCTGAAATCCATTGCGGAGTGTTCAAAGTACCTGTCCCGCACCACATATGATGGATTTGAGTCCTCTGCCAGGGTGGCGGCAGCCGGCATCAGGGCGTGGTGGCAGCTGGCATCAGGGCCCGGCGCCATGCTTGGCTGCAGTCTTCGGACTTGGAGCAGTGGGTCCAAGAAAAGCTCCTGGATGTCCCTTGCCTGGGTGAGCATCTGTTTGGCAAACCGATGGAGGATAAGGCCGCTGAGATAGAAACAGAGTTTGTGACATGAACTCACCTCTCGCGCAAGACCACCTCCCTTTCTAGGAAGAAGCAGCAGACCAAGAAACTGTTCTTCCAAAGGAAGGGACTCCCTTACCGGGATTACCCTCCTTTCCCGCCCAACTCCGCACTGGCTCCCAGCACGCAGGGGAAGGGGGGTGCACATGGCCACCGTAAGCCAAAAGGGCCTAAGGCCCAACTACTGGTGCCGCCCCAGCCTATGCAGGGATTTTGATGCTGTTGGCATAGCCTCTCGCGCCTCCCCCCCCCCCCCCCCGGCAGCTCTCCCGCCGGTAGGGGGACGCCTGTCCCTGTTCACCCCAGCGTGGATGTCGATCACATCAGACACCTGTGTCCTTCAGGTTATCTGAGACGGATACAGTCTCCGCCTGGACAGGTGCCCACCTCCCTTCTCCCCAGCGGAGCCCGCCCGGCTCCTTGCACACCAGACCATCTTGCAGCAGGAGCTATCCAACCTCCTCAGCCAGCGGACTGTTGAAGGTACTGCGGCACCTTCGAGTTCAAGGGTTCTACTCCTGCTACTTTCTTGTCCCGAAAAAGACAGGGAGTTTGCGCTCCATCCTCGACCTCAGGAAGCTCAACAAGTCCCTGGTGCGGGAGAAGTTCAAAATGTTATTGCTTGGTGTCCTGCTGCCCTTCCTTCAGAAGGGCGATTGGCTATGCTCCTTGGATCTCAAGGACGCTTACGCCCACATCCTAGTTCACCCCCCTAGCACAGGCAGTATGTGTGCTTCAGGGTGCAGGACGAACACTTCCAGTACAGAGTGCTCCCCTTCAAACTCGCGTCCACACCACGGGTTTTCACAAAGTACCTTTCCATGGTCGCTGCCTCCCTCAGGCGGCAGGGCATACCCATCTTCCCCTACCGTAACTACTGGCTCATCATGGGGCTCTTGATCAGCGAAGCCTGCCTCCTCGAGCGCTGCGGCTTCCTGGTCAACTACCCTAAGTCCCACCTCGAGCCGATGAAGACCCTGGAGTTCATCGGCACACGCCTCGACAGTGTGGGCGACCGCCTTTGGGCTGTGGCGTCCCAGGTCCGGGACAGGACGTGGGTTACAGCACGGGCAATGCTGTGCCTCCTCGGGCACATGGCCTCCACTGCCCATGCCTTCATGCACATGCGGACAGTCCAGTGGTGCCTCAGGGCGCAATGGAGTCAGGCCTCCGGCCACCTCAGAGACTCTATCCGGGTCTCTCGCAGTCTCCACGACTCCCTGAGTTGGTGGCAGGACCCCCAAAGTCTCCTTCGGGGAATGCCCTTTCAGGCCCTGCAGCACAAACTCATCCTAACAATGGGTGCTTCCCTGCTGGGGTGGGGAGCCCACTGCGGCGCATTGTGCACCCAGGGTCAGTGGTCGCCCGAGGAGTCTCGACAACAGATCAACCTGCTCGAGCTTTGGGCGGTCCGATCGGCCCTAAGGGCCTTCGAGGGCTTCCTGAGGGGGAAGTCGGTGCTTGTGCAGACCGACAACAGGCTAGCCATGTTCTACATCAACAAGGATCGGGGAACAGGGTCACGCACCCTCTGCCGAGAGGCAATCCTCCTCTGCTTCTTTGCATCTTGCCGGGGGATGACCCTGCGAGCAGTCTACCTCCCAGGCCAGGAAAATGTCCTCACGGACAAACTCAGCAGGATCCTGCACCCACACGAGTGGCGCTTGGATCTGGAGGTTGCTGGCCTCTTGTTCCATCGGTGGGGGACCCCCCCCATCCATGAACCTGTTTGCCAGCTTGGCAAATGCACAGCTTCCCCACTTCTGCAGCCCAGTTACGCACACGAGCAGGGTGGTCCTGGATGCGTTCCTCTTGAGCTGGACCTCCAGCCGCCTTTATGTGTTCCTCCCACTCTTCTCATTGCGAGGACCCACCACAAGGTTCAGCGGGACTGAGCTTCAATGATCCTCGTGGCCTCGACAACCTTGGTTCCCGCTTCTGCTCCAGCTCACATCCGAGCCCCCAGTCCCCCTGGGCTGCGCCTTGGGCCTGTTGATGCAGGAGGAGGGTCAGGTACTTCATCCGAACCTGGCCTCACTGTCCCTCGCAGCCTGGTTGCTGAATGGGTCACCTTAGCTCTGCTGCTTCTCTCGGAGGACGTTGAGGAAGGACTCAATGAGACAGGCATATGCTTTTAAGTGGCGGCGGTTCTCGACCTGGTGCTCCGAGCTCCAGATCGACCCGTTCTCCTGCTCTACCCTGTGGATCCTCCAGTACCACTTCCACCTCTTGAAGGCAGGGCTGAAATCCCAATTCGGTCAGGGTACACCTGAGCTCCATTTCGGCAAACTACCTCCTCCTGGAGGAAAAACCCCTCTTGGGGCAGCCCTTGGTTTCTCACTTCATGCGAGGTCTGTTGCTTTCCAAGCCTCCCATCCGGCCTCCGCCGGCGGAGTGGACCTCAGCGTCGTGCTAATGCAGCTCACGTAAGTGCCCTTCGAGCAGATGGTGACGTGTTCGCTTCAGCATCTCTCCTGGAAGGTGGTCTTCCTGGTGGCTCTGACCTCGGCTTGCCGAGTCAGCGAACATCAGGCCCTCATGGCTGAGGCTACATACACCAGGTTCTACAGGAACACGGTGATCCATCTCAAGTTCCTACCGAAGGTGGTCTCGGACTTTCATCTCAACCAGGAGATAGTCAAGCCGACCTTCTTCCCGAGACCGCATGCCGACCAGGCATCAGTGGTGTTGCATACACTTGACTGCAAGAGGTCTTTTGCCTTCTACCTGCAGCGAACCCAGGGTCGTCGCAAGTCCGATCGGCTCTTTGTCACCTGCGACCCCAATCGCCTAGGGCAGGCAGTCATCAAGCGCACCATCTCTGTCAGGGTGTCGGACTGCATTGCCTTTGCTCAAGCAAAGGCGGGCGCCCCACTGGATTGGCAGGTCACCACACATGGCATCTGAGCCGTGGCGGTGGCTTCACTGCACACACTGCCTCTAACGGACATCTGCCAGGCTGTGACCTGGTCTTCAGCAAACACTTTTGCTGTCCACTACTGCCTGGAGAGGGAGTCCCGCCAGGACAGCGCCTTCAGCCAGGCAGTACTCCATAACCTGTTTGGGGTATAAGCAACTCCTGCCCTCCGACCCTTCTTCAGCTACCAAGAGCTTCGCCCCGGGGACCCGAGGACTCGGACTCCTTCAGGCATTGACTTCTGTTCACGGCCTCGCGGAGGTGTTTTTGGGTTACAGGCTCAGTAGCCTGTAGCTGGGGAGTCCCATAAGTGAGGACTGACTTCCTGCTTGTTCCTGGAGAGAGGTGTTCTCCAGGGACAGCAGGAATCAGTCCTCACTACCCTTCCACCTCCCCTGAAGAGTTGCTATTTTTGTTCTTCCCTTGCCATCTGCTTAGTAGGCTCTACCTAGGGGACCTGACTGAGCAAGATGGCACCTTTTGGGCAGGAAGAGTACCACGCATGCGTGGCAGCAATCCCAAAGGCTTTCTTTGAAATCTGGGAAATTGCTCTGCGTGGGCTCCATAAGTGAGGACCGATTCCTGCTGTGCCTGGAGAACACCTGTTACTACGCTGTTCCTGAACCCCAGCTTGCTGTATGTCTTCACTCTAAGTTGTGAACAGTGAGAAGTTCGGGACCTTACAATTTAGCATGTGTCTTCTTGATTTAAAGCTGACCCGATTCCCATCACAGATGATATAATACATACATGAGTAGTTTCTATTTTTGTTCACACAACTTTTTTTTCCAGTAAAAAATGCAATCGTCAAAAACCCCAAAAGGGAGTGTTCTGTGATGTGGGGATGTGACAGGCATGCCTGCACCTTGCATGTACTTTGCATAGATGTCTAATGCACCAAAGACGGATCATCAGCAAATGCTATTACTTTGCAGTGTGGTACTGACAGCAGCCTGCCCTGGGTCCTTAAAGATGGTTTGAGCCTTGGTAGTTTACAGTGCTTTCTCTGTGCTGATCAGAATAATTGTCTTCATTTTTTACCTTGGTCATTTGGTACAGTACCAAGATGACATTGATCCACCAATGAATGTTTGAGGTGTGAAAGTTGAATTACTGGTCCTTTGAAGCAAAATCCTGGTTCATTCGAAGTTGGTGGGGAGGTAGCAATAACTCAGTCTCCTAAAGTCATCAGGGCTGGCAGTTGTGCTCATTGGGGAAACTTAGATTTCTTCACTGCCTGTCAGCGACCCTTATGCAACAGACTTTGATTGCTTGACTTGATTTGTTTCAATCGGTGTTAAGATTAACCACTAGTACCACTTGTAAAGGGTCACTGGTATTTGCTGATTGAAGTGTTATGTCTGCAGCTAGGTGAGAAAAATTCTAGCAGATGCACAGCTGCGCGTGTGTGGTTTCCTGGCAGTGCTCACTGTTGACTCTGATGGTTCTGCAGAATTTAGTACAGAATTGTGTTTTTTCTGTTGTCCTTTTCTCATATTGTGCCAGCCATTTAATTATTACGGTTGTTGAAACTTACAAGAAATAAGAATGTGTGTTTTTCCCTTCATGTCTGGCTATTTACTCTTCCCCATTTGGCTGCATCAGAGAACCATTCTGCACCATTGCTTATTCTCTTCCAACCAGCCCCTATTATGGAATCATTGTGCAAAGCCCCCCTCTCCTCTTTCCTATTCCAAACTCAGTAGTAGTACTACTACTGATCATTTGTATAGCGCTACAAGGTGTACGCAGCGCTGTACAAACACATGTAAAAGACGGTCCCTGCTCATCAGAGCTTACAGTCTCGTCAAGGCAGACAACACAACAGCTAAGGACAAGGATACATCAAGGGGAATGGTAAGGAAATACATAGACTAAGAGGATCAGGATTCAAAAGTGGCCTCAAAGTGGTGAGTTTTCAGCCTGGATTTGAAAAGGGCCAAAGATGAGGTCTGATGTACAGACTCAGGTAGTTTGTTTTAGGCATAAGGAGCAGCAAGGTGAAAGGACCGAAGTTTGGAGTTGGGCAGTAGAAGAGAAGGGGACAGATAGAAGAGATCTGACAGATCTTTAGCATTTCTCTTTGCTCCATGCCATCCAGCCCTTACTAGGGAACCATGATGCAAGGCCCTTTTACCTTCATCCTTCCTATTCTTCAAGGGATCCTTTCTGTAGGTGAGATCAGGATGAAGTTCTCTGAACTACTTCGGACGCTTCTGTTTTGGGGAGGAAATGGCCTAGAGTTAGAGCAATGGGCTTAAAAAAAACAGGAAAGCTAGGAATTGAATTCTGCTTCTGTCACCGATACTCTTTTTGTGACTTTGGGCAAGTCACTTTATTTCCCATTGCCTCAGCTACCTATTGAAATTGTAAGCACTTTGGGGAAGGAATATATTGCACCTGAAAACTTGTCACCTTTGAACAGCAATGTGTATCCAGTAGCATTATAAAAATAAGCTGACCAAAAAGGGGGCAATTAGACCTTGCAGATACAGTGAAGGAGAATAAATAGGAATTTCCTTATCGTATCCTCCAGTCCAGTCCCAACACGGATGGGTAGTTGCACCTGTCCAGCAGCTTGGAGACTGAGCATGTCAGATTTCTGACCTCAGTATACTAGGGTAGCCGGAGGCCCCTCCCAGCACCCAGTATTCAGTCTCCAAGCAGCTGGAGAGATGTGTTTCCCCGTGGGAGGATACTTAGTTGGCCTTTGCCTCCTTGAGTTTCCTAATCTTCTTTCTGCTGTCCTCTCCCAGAAGCATCAGTTTCCTTTTTTCTCGGCTTTTGGCAACAGCGAGGAGAGGAATCTCGGGGCTGAACAGGGTGCCCAAAGCCTGCCTGCTAACTGAATAGGAGGTGATTTTCTGAGGGCCTTCCCTCCGTTGGAACCCATGTCTGCCGAAGTCAGCTGAGCGGCGTGAGCAGTTCCTCTGTGGGTGGTCCTCCCTTCATGTTAAAACCGTGACTGCTGAAGCCTCCGGGCAGGTTGAGCAACTCGCGCTGGCAAAACAGCTGATTTCCTGCATACCGCTGAAGCAGACAGGAGGCTGAGCGGTGCACGGGACAAGCGCTCCTTTATTGTACGGGGGTGAGTAGGAGTTTTGGTGTTAGTTATTTAGTTTTGTTATTTGTGAGAGGGAAAGGGCTGGATTCAAGAACCCTTACTGTCATCCCATTTAGGTGGGAAAGATCGAAGGAGGCTGTGTGTGTGTGTGTGTGTGTGGGGGGGGGGGGGGAGGGGTTCTCTTTTCCTGCCTCCCACGGCAACCAGAATCTCTTGGAGCTTGCTCAGCGGGGATTCTTGTTCCCCTCTTCTTTAAGCAAAGAGCTGGGTTTTGTGTGGTAGTTTGAGCAGTTTAAAAAAAAAAGAGATGCCTGCCAGACCACCCTGCCTAGCTTGCAGTTCCAGGAGGGGGGCTGTGTCAGAGGAGGGCTTCTGCAGGGGCTGCAAGACAGAAGCACACTCTATGGAGGATGACCTGCAGGAGTGGGCAGGTACCTCGGAGGAAGAGGGGGAATCCCAGCAAGGGCGGAGGGACAGAATCACAGGAGCAGGACAGGAACTCCCACCAAGCACACTAGGGTCATGGCAGAGGCCTGGGATTCACAAGTTCCTCAACCTTCCACCTCCAAGGAGGTCCTGGCAGAGGACTTCACCGAGGGGTTCTCCCCAGAGTTCGTCCTTATGCACAAAACCTTTTGCATTAGCTAGAGCTCAGGATCCACACCAATAAAAGAGGCCCGCAAGAGACCTTCGGCTGAGGTGGAGGTGTCCAACACGTAGTGAGGCCCCACTGCCAAAGTCAGGCATGGGGCTGAGGCCTGGGATGACTCGGCATATTTTGGAGCGAAATATGCTACCTAGTGTCAGAAAGTTAGGGTTAGGTCAAAGGTCATGGGTCTACCAGCAGGACAATGACCCAAAACATACATCCAAAAGTACAAAAGAATAGTTAAAAATGAACAAATGGACTGTTTTCAAACTGACCAGTAATGAATCCTGATATCAATCCAATTGAGAACCTTTGGAAAGAGCTGAAATCTGCCATAGGTAAAAGGGAATCCTAGAAACATTCATGAGCTGGAACAAAACGCAGCTGAAAAGTGGGAGAAACTACCAACAGACAGATGTACAAAACTTATAAATGGCTACAAGAAATATTTGGAGGCTGTCATCACTGCCAAGGGTTGTGTGACTAAATATTAGTGAAGGGTGCCATTAATCCTGTCCAGGTTATAGTTTTGTTTTTTTTTCTCATAAATTGCTACATCTTAGTTGCACAAGACATCTTTCTTTTATTTTGTTGTATACCTTTTGAACATAGTGTTAAAATATTATGATGACATACAGTTGGAATATTTCCATATATTTCTCAAGATATTGTGCCAGTAATGTTTACCACAACTGTATTCCATATTGTCCTGCTAGACCAGTTCAGACAAGTGGGTTGTGTTGCCCTACTAGCAGCTGGGGAGACATGAGAAGCCTCTGGAACCTTTCTCTGACAGCTTGTGCCTCTAGTGGTATAATCAATATTTCTCTGTCTCGAGCAGATGGTGGATACAAATTTTTCAGCTTTGATAAAATCTGGAAAAACAAAGAGATTGAAGAAGGAAAGCATGATTGATTTTGCTCATGAGTAAGCACCTCGTTGGTGACTTTCTCACTGGAGCACAACACAGGAGGCTCTACTAGAGATATCCTTAAAATTAGTGCTTTTTTCGAATGCCACAAGGAGGAGGGGAATTGGTTCAGCTCCACGTCCTTATCCCATTAAGGACAGGTTGAGCATCCAGAAGATTATGAAGGATTCTTCAGGATTTCATAACATCTGTGCCATCTCTTTCTTCCTCCCTGCGTGCCCCTGAAGATTGAAGAAGGCTCTTCAGAGATATCTAACTGCAGGCCAGGCAACAGGAGAGTAATGCTGAGCACATGATTTTATCTGCCTTGGGGCTTCCCGGAGGGTGAGTACCAAAACTAAGTCTCTCTCCGACTTATTTTTGGAGGCTCCTGATCTTGTCTGCTGGTATTGTGCAAGTCGGGTTAGGCCACTCGGGGCATCCGTTGGTTTGGCACTGGTGTTGTAGCAGCGAAGTGCAGACAATGAATAAATCCAGGAGTCCATTTACAGGGTCCAAGCCAATTTATTGTGCACAAGGCCCAGTTAGTCAAGCTTCAAAAAGGACTGAGCAAAGTTCTTACAGAAACATATTCATTTATACATTTCTTTTCAGTTTGATACATGCAGACTTTCTATTGGGCCCCAACGTCCCCTGCATTTGTCCAATCGGAGATCCCTCCTGGGCCTAGCATCCAGCTCCCTCCTCTAGGACTGTTCTAACAATGGTACAGTTTCTAGGTTTGGATACTTCTCTACTGCAAGGTCGTTTCTGGCTCTAGGAATGCAAGTATTGAAACATTTCTATCTTCATAGCACAAGAGAATAATGGAAGGTTTATACATTCATGAAAACTTCTCATTAAGCAGTTTAAAACAGTTTTCTCATTTTTCACAGATTTTTGGTTCTTTCTCTCAGATGGGGGTTGGAATCAGGGTCTAACTTACAGGCCTTTCATATTTGCAGGCTATCGTAGGCCATAGCCTGGCACATTCCCCCCTTTGATTATTCTCACCCGCAAGTGAGAAAGGGTGAGAATTAAATCACATATTATACTTGTGTAACAGTATCAGCTTGGGGTATAGGGTAATATTGCCACATAGCTAATATTTTCGTAGCTGCCTTCTGTTCTACAGTATTATCAATAACTGAGGTTATCATGCGTAAGCAAAGGGGTAGGAGACATGGGAGCAACAAGCATACAGCTAATATGAGTAATACAATAAATACAAGGGTCTTTAGACCACCCAACCATGAAAATGCTGAACCAAACCACCCATCAAGCTTCAGGCCATGCCAGGTCTGAACAGGCACATATGCTTGTGTGCGCATTCGAGTAGCGATATCTTCAACAACATGTCCATTATTATCAATCTGCAAACAGTTGGTTAAATTCAATTTTCCACACATTCCACCTTCAGCTGCTAACAAATAATCTAGAGCTAAATGATTCTGATAAATAGCTGTATGCATTTGTGTACCCTGCTTAGCTAAAAGAGTTAGTGCTTTACTGGTTTCATTGGTTGTTATTTCAACAACAGCTTGTAAGCGTATAATACGATTTATCATATACACAGGAGTATGATATCCCCAAGTACCATCTTGCTCCCAAGTAGCAGGTCCATAGTATGAAATGATTCGTTCAGGTGGCCACTCCTCCTCCTTCCACTTGTCCCATTGGCCTATTTTCAAGACCTCTCGTTTCTGTTGACTCCTGTACACAGGAAAACCCAGTTGTTCTCCATGGGATGTAGGCAAAAGGAAAAAGGAAGGTCGTATGGTTCCCAATGCACATGCTTCTCCCCAGTGGTGAGGAAGCCTAGCATATGCTCGGGTTCCACAAATCCAGTACAGTCCAGGTGGTGCTTGCCAGGAATTATAAGATGCTAGATTAGTCCAGATGCTGGCAAGATTAGGGAAACGGACTAAAGGGTTGGTGGGCTCTGGAGTGTTGATTCCTGACCACCAGGACGTCGTCTTGGTTGTACTGTTGTAGAATTTCTGATTGAGACAAACCAGCTGTCCAACTTCCATGTTAAACTGTGGTCCAGAGTGAGCAAAACACAAGTTACCAACAATGGGGTAGGCCAGTACCCACTCACTAGTAGTATTATGTAAATCAGTCTGATTATAAGGAATAGAATAGTTCACTTCTTGTGCCTCCCAGGGCCATTGGTCTCCCATCCTAGTTCCTCCACAGAAGAAGCAGTCCGAAATGTGGAGACTAGATGCTACTGCCCCGGCGAACGCAATGAACAAGTTTTGGGAGACATGAGGAATCTCAAACTTTGCCTTCATGACTTCATAAAAAGAGTGATGTAGTCGATAAGGTGCAGATACATGAGTCTTGGTATTCAGCTGTATATGTATAAAAGTTCCAGGATCTATACCTCCTCCTGCTATTTGTAACCCAAATCTATACCCCTGCTTCCACTGGCTGGGGTTGAGTATGATGAGCCGCACCGGATTACAGGCACCTTTCTTGCACTTCTGAGGTTCTGGCAATGATAATTTTTCCAAAACGGCCACTCGTTTATCTCCATCTCATCCCATAGGCGCACCAGTCCAAGTAGCATAATACACGCATTCCCACTTGGGACAGTAGTAAGCATCTTTAGATGATGTGCTGTAGACAGTTGGGGAAGATTTCCCAGTACACTTTCCCCATCCGTATGCTCCTTCAGGACACATATATTTATCATCATAGTAGTAGGCCTGCTCCCAATATCCACACTTGTGATAGGCATTTCTGTTTATTACATCACAAGCATCAAAACTCAGGGCAACATGCTTCGTGGGCTCAGGGAGCTGTCGTGTGGCATTGATGAGGGCTCCATCCTCATCATTCCATCGTATTTCAAGTGCATAATAAGAGGGGTTCTGCCGGGGGTTATAACAAGTCTTACTCTTCCCCTTCGTACAGATATTTAACTCTGTACCATTATGCACACACCGACTAACTATACCTGTGCAAGTATAGTAGGAATGATAAAGTAAAGTCTGAGTGACCTTCAGTCCAGTTCGAGTGGTAGTTATACAAGCTGCACAAGGGGGTAAGGCAAAAGTCTTTTCCAGGAGTCCCAGGGCTATTACCCCCATAAAACAGTAGTAGAGGAACATCATGATTACAGTCTTTAGAGGTCAACTGAAATATCGGGTACGATGAGCTTGTAGAGTTTCTTTTCTTCTCTGCTTCGACTGTCATTCTTGCGTGACAGGGGTGGGATTGTAGATTCTGAAGATTCTTACAATGCTGGTTGTCTCCGCAATGTGAGTCGTAATGGAGTCTCAGAATCATTTACTGAGGTCCATTGACCAGGTTCAGGAGCAGCTGCCGGCTTCACTCGACTGTGATGGATCCAGGGTTCGAGTTCTGCAACTTTTGCTGCAGTTGGGGTTGACAAGATGACAACATAAGGTCCCTTCCAATGCGGTGCCAGCGGGGTCTTTCTCCACTCCTTGATCCACACTGACACTCCTGGCTTGAAAGGATGCAGAGGCTCTGTTAGGTTAATGGGCAATCGATCTTGCACCCAGGTATGAAGACTCTGCAAAACAGAACCTAAAGCCAATAGTTCTTGTCTAGTTATTTCAGATCCTATTTGTTTCATATCTCCTTTGATTCCCTGTACAATGGGTGGAGGTCGCCCATACAAAATCTCAAAAGGGGAAACTCCTAAAGACTTGGTTGGTGCAGAACGTATCCTAAGAAGGGCTGTAAGGAGAACCTGGAGCCACTTTAGGTGTGTTTCTTGACAAAGCTTGGTCAACTGAGACTTCAGGGTTCTATTCATTCGTTCATTCTACTTTCCCTGAACTCTGGGGTCTGTAGGCAGTATGTAGCTTCCATTGTATCTGCAGAGCTCGAGCTAACTGTTGAGTCACTTGGGACACAAATGAGGGTCCATTGTCTGATCCTATAGTCAATGGTATTCCAAATCGAGGAATAATCTCATGGAGCAGTATTTTGGTGACTTCTCAAGCTTTTTCAGTTCGGGTGGGACAGGCTTCTACCCACCCAGAAAATGTGCAAATTAGAACTAACAGATAGTGATATCCGTTTGCTCGTGGCATTTCAATAAAGTCCACCTGAATATCACTCATAGGGGTCACCCCCACTGACTGAACTCTTGGGGGTGGAATGGGACCTTGTTTTGCATTATTCCTGGCACATGTCAAACACTGCTGTGCCACTGAAGCGGACAGGGGTCCTAATAGTGAGATACAAAAATGGGGTCTTAGTGCTCTTTCCATGGCCGTTTTCCCATAATGTGTGGCCTGATGAAAAGCATGAACAAAGGTTGGCCCTAATGCTTCAGGAATGACTGTGGAACCTGGAGGTGAGCTACCCTCTGGAGGTGGCAGCACTATCCAACCTTTCTCTGTTAGGACCCCTCCCTCCTTTTCACAGAAATATTCTAACTCTCTTGTAGTGTATCGGGGAGCCCATGAGCTAAGGGGCACAGGGAATAAGGCTGCTTGCATCGGAGTATCTTGGGTCACAGCTCGACCAGTCGTAGCTGCTTTTCGGGCTGTAGCATCAGCAAACCTGTTCCCTCAGGTAACTTCTCCTGTTCCTGCTTGATGACCTCGACAGTGTATGACTGCAACTTGCTTAGGGGCCCATACAGCATCTAATAATATCAATATCTCAGGCCCATACCTAATGGACTTGCCCCCTGAGGTGATCAACCCCCGTTCTTTATACAAGGCTCCATGTGCGTGCAAAGTTGTAAAGGCATATTTGGAATCTGTGTACACATTTAAGCGGAGTCCTTCTCCTAATGTCAGTGCTCTAGTGAGAGCTATCAGTTCAGCCTTCTGTGCTGAAGTTCCTAGGGCCAGAGCTGAGGACTCAACTACCAGATCAAGGGTCACCACTGCATATCCGGCACAACGACGTCCATTGATGACAAGACTGCTTCTATCTACGAAGAAAGTCCGTTCAGGGTCTTCCAGAGGGACATCAGTTAAATCTGGGCGATTTGAAAATACAGTGTCCATAGTTTCTAAACAGTCATGATCAGGGGGCCCAGGACCAATCGGGAACAACATAGCAGGATTCAGGGCTTGACTGACTTTTAACTGTATCTGGGGGTTTTCACACAGCATACTCTGATGTTTCAACATTCGAGAATTCGTTAGCCAGAAACTTCCTTTGTGTTCCATGAGGGTCAGGACAGAATGCGGCACAGTCACTTGGAGATTCTGTCCCAGAGTGAGCTTGTCTGCTTCGCTCACTAAAAGGGCTGTTGCTGCAACAGCCCTCAAACAAGGGGGCCAACCTCTTGCTACCACATCCAACTGTTTTGACAAGTAGGCTACTGGCCGTTGCCAAGATCCAAGAGACTGAGTCAGTACCCCCAACGCATTTCCTTGTGACTCATGGACGTAGAGATGGAAAGGTTTCTGGACATCTGGGAGACTCAGAGCTGGTGATGACATCAGAGCGGTTTTCAGAGATTGGAATGCTGCATCCTGTTCTGGTCCCCACTCCAATGGAGACTTTTCCATTCCTTTGGTAACTTGATACAATGGTTTTGCTAGCAGCGCAAAATTGGGGATCCATATGCGACAGTATCCTACGGCCCCCAGGAAGGCTCTTACTTGCCTCCTGGTGGTTGGAGTGGGAATACTGCATACAGCTTCTTTACGTTCAGGTCCCAAGCGTCGAATTCCACTGGACAACTGGAACCCTAGATATTTAACTTTAGTTTGACACAGTTGCGCCTTGGCTTTTGAGACTTTGTATCCAGCCTCATTCAAAAGGTACAGGAGTTCACTGGTGGCTTGTAGACATTCACTTTCTGAATTGGTGGCTATGAGCAGGTCATCCACATACTGAAGGAGAACCCTTTGTCCTGGGTTCACTGAGTAACTTGAAAGATTTTGATTCAGGGCAGCACTGAAGAGAGTAGGTGAATTCTTGAATCCTTGAGGTAATCGGGTCCAGGTAAGCTGGCCCCGCCTCCCTGTTGTGGGGTCTTGCCATTCAAAAGCAAACAAAAGTTGACTGGTGGGGGCCAGGCATATGCAGAAAAAGGCATCTTTCAGGTCCAGGACGGTGAAATGAGTAGCCTCAGCAGGGATCAGTCCCAAGAGAGTATAAGGATTTTGTACCACTGGGTGTATAGTTTCAACTGCATCATTTACCCGCCTTAAATCTTGTACTGGGCGGTAATCCCCTGTCTCAGGTTTCTTGACTGGGAGAAGAAGGGTGTTCCAAGGTGACTGGCACTCTTTGAGAAGTCCATACTTCAGTAGTTTCATCAGATGGCAATGGATTCCTTCAATGGCTGGTCGGGGAAGAGGATACTGCTTCACATGCACTGGTTCCATTCCTGACTTGAGGGTGACAATGACAGGGGCTATGTTCTTCGCTAGGCCAGGTGGATTATCTTCTGCCCATACTTCAGGCGGGGCTATAAGGTTGGTGGGTATACAGGAACTGGTTGACTTGATTGGAGGTGTACTATAGAACCGCCATTCTTCTTCTCGGGGAACAGTTAGCACCATCAATCCAGCAGGCTTTGGGTTCACAGTCATTTGCATTTCTCCCCCTTCGGCAAAGGATATTTGTGCCTGAAGCTTTGCAAGCATATCTCGGCCCGAGTGTGGAATAGGGCATTCAGGCATATACAAGAACTAGTGCGTTATTTTCTGTCCCCCTAGTTCACACATACGGTTCTGCAGGAATGGCTTGGTGGCCCTGTCCCCAGTGACCCCAACAATAGTGACAGATCGAGAGGAAAGAGGAGCCACTGGCTTTGCCACCACTTAATGTTCTGCTCCTGTATCTACCATAAAGTCTATATATTGGTCCCCTACTTTCAAACTGACCATAGGCTCCTGGGGACCCAGGGTGAACTTGGAGCCCGGTCTGGCCTAGTCTTCATCCACTTCATCCATGTCATAGCCCGTTGCCACTGCCACTCCCTCAATGGCTTCTTCTCTCTCTCGCTGGAATTGTGCTCGGTTCATTCCTCCCCGACTCTGAAATCGGCCTTCTGTTCTCCAGGGACTCCCTCCTCCCCTCCTGGGGGTGGAGTCAAGATGCGGGCATTCATTTCTCCAATGTCCTTCTTCTCTACAATGGGCGCACTGATTCGCACCCAAGGGAGGCCTGCTATTTCCGCGGCCTCTTCCACGTTCTCTAGTCCTTTGACTAGGAAAACCTCCGTCACGTCGTTCAACTAAAGTGGCAGCAAGAAGATCTGCTTTCTTCTTCATTTTACGTTCACCTTCTCTGTCCCGCTCATTTTCATGATTCACAAATACTTTCTGAGCGACTTCCATTAACTGAGCTGTATTCATATCCGCAAATCCATCCAGTTTCTGTAATTTTCGTTTTATGTCTCTCTGGGACTGACTAACAAAGGCTGCATTTACCATGCGCAAATTCTCCTGAGCGGCGGGATCATATGGGGTATATAATCTATAGACTTCAGACAACCGCTCATGAAAGGCTGCTGGGCTCTCATCTGGACCCTGGATAACTTCAGATACCTTCCCAATATTCATGGCCCTCTGGCCTCCCTTCCTCAGGCCCTGTAGTAAGGCCTGGCGAAATCGCGTTAGGGCCGCCGCCCCCCTTTCATCATTTGGATCCCATCTAGGATCTTCATTTGGGAAAGCTGCGGCAGCTGCTTGTGGAAGATTCATTTCCCCCGCCTCTACGGGATTCTCTTCTAACCAGCGGAGGGCTGCTTGCACAATCTGCGCTCGCTCCTCAGTAGTAAAGAGAGTGGACAGGAGCTGGCGACAATCAGTCCAGGTAGGCTGATGAGTTTGCATTATACTAGACATTAACTCTGTCAATTCTTGGGGCTTCGCAGTATAGGATGCATAATGCGTTTTCCAGTTTAATAAATCAGTAGTGGAAAAAGGGGGAAAGTTGAACGAGCAACTTTCCCCTGGTGCACTCCTGCCCAATCGGGGCAGTGGGAGCAGCCCGAACAAGCACCCCGCTCTCCATATAAGCGGCGTCCCTACTCCGAGGGAGCCGCTTGAACGAGCAACTTTCCCCTGGTGCACTCCTGCCCAATCGGAGCAGTGGGAGCAGCCCGAACAAGCACCCTGCTCTCCATATAAGCGGCGTCCCTACTGGGCGTGCCCGCGCCTGAGGGCCTCGCCAGAGGGCCCTTTGGCGTGGCCCTTAGGCGCGGCCCGGCAGGCCCAAAAGCTAACCGCAGCATACACCCTCCACTGAGAGAAACGTCCAGGAACGCAAGCAAAAGCAAGACTCTTTCAACCACACCCGGCTCGAGCTCCCCTGATCGGGTCTGAGCTCGCCGGCACCAGTTACCATCGACAACGCATCCGTCAAGTAACGCTGAACGACAAAGCGACGACTCCATGCAACAAAAGCTCCCTAGATCACAGGTTGAGCACGCCAGCTCCTGTTACCAGCCTCAGTACACCCGACCAGCACTTCTGATATAAGAAAACCACCGTGGCAAGCAGTTCAACAGGACAAACACCGCCGCTTCAAAAGCCCAGGTACTCTGGTACACCATGCCGCCCTTCCTAACCCCCAACTACTTTCTCACTCCTATCCTAACACTGTACCCCCACCCAAGCACACTCAGCAATCCTCTCTACGCAGACACACTACCCTGCACAACCTCCTCTGCACAGACGCCATACCCTCACCCAACCGCTCCCATTGACCTCCCATACACAAGAACCACAGCACCTCAACCTACAAGCATCTGCGGCACCACACACAACCACACACACACCACACTCCACCCCAAACCACCAATCACACCAGCCACCTGCACCTCTCCATCTCACTCATAAACGCACGCTCCGCCAGGAACAAATACCACATGCTTCAAGACCTGATCATATCTGAGAAAATTGACATCCTATGTATCACAGAAACCTGGCTGACAGAAACCGACACGGTAATAATGAACCAACTGACACCAACTGGATACAGCTTTCATCACTGCTCCCGAACACACGCAAAAGGCGGAGGTGTAGCCATCATTGCAAAGGACAACTTCCACCTACGGACCCACGCCTCTGAAACCTCCGATGAAGCAGACATCCTCACCCTCACTAACAAACACCTCACGATATGCCTGGTCTACAGAACACCCACTGCAAACTCCGACCTACCAAGGATACTACACCTCATCTCTGAGAGCGGTGACCCATCAAAAGAACCAATTATATTGGGAGACTTCAATCTCCCATCCCTCCAAGACACACAAACAGAAACATTCCTTAACGCCATGACAGCAATGGACCTGACACAGATCATAAATGAACCAACGCACGAAAAAGGAAACACACTGGACCTCATATTTCTGAACTCCCAAACATCCTCCTCATGCAGCAGTCCAACAATCTCACCAGTACCATGGTCAGACCACTACTTCATCCCCCTCTCCCACGCATATCAACCAAACACAAACAAAGGAAACACTCAACACACACGGAGATTCAAAGCATTCATCAAAGAAGACTTCCTGACACTAACCCTACCTAACCTACTTACGAATTCCAACAACCTTGATGACCTCATAAACAACTGGAACACCACAATCTCCTCAGCATCCAGTGCAACTCTAAACAAAACCAGCAACAAACCCATCTCCTCAAAGGCCCGCTGGTTCACCCCTGACCTCCGGAAACTAAAAACAAAACTTAGAAGAGCAGAAAGAAAATGGAGGAAAACCAAAAATGAAATAGACAAAAAGCAATACCTCTACGAACTCTCTACCTACCACTCGGAGACCGACAATGCGAAGAGAAACTACCACACCAAAATCATCACGACAGCTGTAAACAAACCTCGAGAACTCTTCCAAATTGCCAAAAAACTGACTAAGGCACCGACCACTTCCGATCAACTCCCAGGTATCCCCTCGGATCTTTTGGCCCGACAATACAAACAATTTCAGCAACCTCAACAACCTCACCTCCGCGCTACAACCACAAAGACATATCTCTGCACCACCATAAACGCAGACTGGAATACATTCAATGAAACCTCAAAAGAAGAGATATCTTCCACCATCTCCTGTCTGAACACCACTACCTCCCTGCTAGACCCCTGCCCTACGGAATGGATAAAGAAAACCAAGGAAGACTTGAGTGCCCCATTAACCCACATCATAAACGAATCCTTTAAACAAGGATACATAGCAGATGCCCTCAAAACATCAATCATTCGACCAACCATAAAAAAGAACAACCTGGACCCCCTGGACCCCACCTACAGACCAGTTGTAAGCCTCCCCCTCGCCACCAAGATAATAGAAAAGATAGTCCAACGCCAACTTCAAGATCATCTGGACACCAACGACATACTTGACCCGCAGCAACACGGTTTCCGGCCACTACATGGAGTCGAGACCCTCATGACCATTCTAATGAACACTCTCATCATTGGAACCCAAGAGAAACAATCAGGATACATCCTGATATTCCTAGATATATCAGCGGCTTTTGACACAATCTCCCACGAAATCCTCATACGCAGACTACAATCAATTGGAATCAAAGACACTGTACTCCAATGGTTCCGATCCTATTTAACCAACAGACAGCAACGGATCCGCACCTTCTCCACAACCTCGCCCCCCTACCAACAACTTCAAGGAGTACCCCAAGGATCCACCCTATCAGCCATGTTGTTCAATATATATCTCCGTCCGCTATGCTCAATCATACGCACCCACAACATCAACTTCCACATATACGCAGACGACATAATGCTCTACGCACCAATTACAACCACCAACCCAAAAAACGACCAGCTATCAGCCTGCTTCACCGACGTGGCCAACTGGCTACAGGAGAACAATCTATCCATCAACATAAAGAAAACTGAAGCCCTTAGTGACAAAAGAACCGGACTTCAAACCACCTACCCACCTCAACATGGGAACCACGCAAATCCAAATCCAGCCCCAAATAAGATATCTAGGGGTCATCATTGACCAAGCTCTCACCTTTAAACAACAAATCAACAAAACCGCTGGGACGATATTCCACAAAGCTAAAACTGTTCAACGCCTCCGACCCCTCCTAGAACCTCATGACTTCAGGACAGTAATGCAAGCTGTGACACTCCCCCATCTGGATTTCTGCAACATAATCTACCATGGACTTCCTGCCTCACACACCAACCCCCTCCGAACTGCCTTAAATACTACAGCAAGGATTATTCAGAATGCAAAAAAACGGGATCACATCACCCCAATCCTAAGAGACCTCCACTTCCTTCCAATACAAGCAAGAATCAAGTACAAAGCTATCCTACTCATCCACAAGACTATCCACCAAACATGGAACACCTCACTCCACCCCCTACTACCTCGCCCATCCCACAACAGATCAACCAGACATTCCTCCAATAACTCTATCGTCGTCCCCCACAAAAGAACCAAATCCACACAACGGACCTGCAACAGAGCCTTTGAACTTTACGCTCCATCCATCTGGAACTCTACCAAACCACATCAGGAACAACGCTGACATCACATCATTTAAGAAACAGCTGAAGACAATCCTATTCCGTGAACATCTCTGAACAGAAATACCACCCTATCCGCATGATCTAATACCTAGATTCAGCAGAAATATACATGTCTATGTCTGTCTACCCAAATCATTAATTGTTGCCCCTTGGTGATGGCCCCACCCTGAAAAATTGCCCCCCCCCCTTATGTTATATGTTACACCGCTTTGACCCGGTGAAAAGCGGTATATAAATGCAGTTAAATAAATAAATAAAAAAGGCACGTAGATTAGACTAGTTGGTCCTGGCGCCATCTGGCCCTGATCATTTAGGATAGGTAAACCAGACACTTGACGCAATGGCATTAGGCGCCCTGCTTTCTCCTTCTTCTTCGGGGTTACACTTCTTAAATCATACGGCTCCCGGGTACAAGCTTCCTTGGTGGGTGACCCTGAACTGGCAGGAGAGCCTCCGCTTTCTGTATCGTCGGAGGACCCTGGCCCCCCCTGACGTACTTGGGCCAGACTCGGGGCTATCACTCGGGGAAGTGGGCTTCTTTTGCTGCTGCAGCGGTAATTGCTGAGGTACCTCATCAGGTTCAGCTTCAGGTAGCGGAACTGGGGGAACTAACCTATGCGGGTATTGGGGTAAACGGGCCAGAATTTCTGGGGACTATGAGGCGGAATACACAGACGGCTTCCTCTCCTTAACCTTCCGGGTCCCCCTAGTGGTTGCTACTAATATTTTACACTGTTCCTCATAGCAGCGCTTCACCCAAGAGGACTGCCTTTCGCAAACACTCAACCAAGAATCTATGTAGGGGAATTGATCAGGGTACGCTTTTTGTACAAGCTGATGAACACGGGAAACTATTTCTACATCAAAGGTGCCCCCATGGGGCCATGAAGTAGCTAGCACAGGCCACTCCCTATCACATAACATTCTTAATCTAGACGGAGGCATTCTTATGCCGTAGTCTCCTGAAAATCCTTTACGGAAATTCGTGATCATACATTCCAACGGAGTTTGCGTGGACTCCGTCCCTCCCATAATCGTAATGGTGTACACGTAATGACGTACAAGACGACAAACAGTAAAGGTAGGTAGTATGGCTGTAGGTAAGGGGTCCGTACAGCCCACAGAACACTGAGGGGAACAAACACCACACGCTTCCTCCTTTTCGCGACCTGGGTGCGGTCGCCCGGCCTGGAACTGCGCTTCTCAGGAGTCCGCTCTCGCCCGGTCTGTATCTCGACCTCTCAATCACGCAAGCAATCATGCCATCACAAGAAATTATTTCTCAAATGCCCAAGGTTTTACTGACTGACTGACTATTCCCAACCAAAGGGTCAATGGCTTCGGCTTCTGCTAACCCTTATGCGGAGCGTACTAGGACCGCCCTTATGAGAGGTGATCAAGCTCTCTTGTCTCGCGCACTCATGCAAGACTTTTTCCCCAGGCTTCACTGACTATTAAACAAGAAAATGTCTACTCACCGGATCCGGTTCCCGATACCAAACCAGTTCTTGGGTTGGATCCTGGACTCCCCTCTGGCTCGGAGGTGTTGGCTGGCCAGACCCAGTGACCCGCCAAGGCAAAGCGGAACCCTCTCCGGTACAAGGGGACCGGCGGCGCCTTGAGGTTTCCCCTGCGGTCGGACAGACACGGTTCCGACCGGGCCAAACCTGGAGGCGAATTGCGTGGAATATTCGCTTGAATACCATTCACTTACTCGCACATTCCCGGCCAACGCACCAAGAATATGTAGCAGCGAAGTGCAGACAATGAATAAATCCAGGAGTCAATTTACAGGGTCCAAGCCATTTTATTGTGCACAAGGTCCAGTTAGTCAAGCTTCAAAAAGGACTGAGCAAAGTTCTTACAGAAACATATTCATTTATACATTTCTTTTCAGTTTGATACATGCAGACTTTCTATTGGCCCCAACGCCCCCTGCATTTGTCCAATCGGAGATCCCTCCTGGGCCTAGCACCCAGCTCCCTCCTCTAGGACTGTTCTAACAATGGTACAGTTTTTTTAGGTTTGGATACTTCTCTACTGCAAGGTCGTTTCTGGCTCTAGGAATGCAAGTATTGAAACATTTCTATCTTCATAGCACAAGAGAATAATGGAAGATTTATGCATTCATGAAAACTTCTCATTAAGCAGTTTAAAACAGTTTTCTCATTTTTCACAGATTTTTGGTTCTTTCTCTTAGATGGGGGTTGGAATCAGGGCCTAACTTACAGGCCTTTCATATCGTAGGCCATAGCCTGCCACAGTGTACTCACACCTTGTCCAACTGCCTATGCGCTTTGATTGCTCCTTCCGTGCTTTCTTGCACAGTGCACACTTACAGCATGCAGTGTCTTATCCATGCGGCACAGGTGCATGATATTGCTGTCATGTGACCATAGTGCATGTGGCTTCTGCCCACGCAGCTCTAGAGCATACATTGTTAATAGCTCGTGGTCTTAGCATGTGGCACACTGCCATTTTAGCGTATGGGTGTGTCATCTTCCTCAGGGTATGCCCGTTTTCCTCATTCATGCTACTCGAACTCTCGGTGGTCCTGAGGGCACCATCCCAGAAAACCCTTCTTTTCTTCCTCTTCTGGTTTTAAGTCTCAGACTCTGTCCTTCCACGGGGCTCGCGGGCCCCAGGATTCTGCCGCCTCCTGTCCATTCCAGGATACCTCAAGTGGGCAGCAAGCTATGCCTTTTCTACCAGAAGTGGGCTTGGATCACCAAGGATTGCTGGGTGCTAGACACCATTCAGCACGGCTGTCTTCTGGAATGCAGAGTGTCTATTCCAAACACCTTTGTTGTCTCCCCTGGATGGTTCTGCGGCCAAGAAAACCGCTGTTCAGATCGTGCTGGAAAGGTTCCTCCATCTAAGGGGAAGGGGTTGGTACTCCATTTTCTTTGTGGTGCCAAAGAGAGACTGTGTTTGTTTCAGCCAACCTTCAATCTCCCTATGGGAGACCCTGTGGTCAGTGATCCAAGTAGTACAGCGTGGTGAGTTTCTTGTGTCTCTGGATTTAGCCAACACTTTTATTTCTACATCCCTATCTGAGAGGATCAACAGTGCTTTCTCCATTTCACGGTGCATGGCTCTCATTTTCAGTTTGCTGCTCTTCCCTTTGGACCACCACCCCAAGGACATTCTCAAAATTAATGGTGGTGGTGGCCACTGTGCTGAGGCGTCTATGTTCACCTATATCTGGATGATTGGCTCATCCAGGCCAGGTCACAGTCCAAAGCATCTTTGGTTTTGGCCCATCTGGTACAGTTCCTAGAGGCTTGGGAGGATGATCAGTCAGGGAAGGAGCCAGTTGGAGCCTTCCCAATCATTAGAATACTTGGGAGCGCATTTTGACACTCGGGCAGGCAGAGCTTTCCTGCCCAAGGAGAAAGTAAAAAAATTATTGGCCCAGTTGACAGCCTTCTGTGCTCAACAGGCTCCACGAGTTTGGGATTATCTTCAGCTTCTCAGATCGTTGGCAACAGTAATCAAAATTGTGCCTTGGGCACAAGCTTATATGAGGCCATTTCAGAGGTCCTTGCTGTCTCAGTGGGCTCCAAGCTGTCAGGAGTTTGAAGTCTGGTTGCTCCTCCAGCCGGAGTTGGTGTCCAGCCTGCAGCGGTGCAAGCAGCCACAGAATCTGAGGAAGGGGTATACCACTGAATGATCACTTGTGGCATCTCCTGTTAATGGATGCCAGCCTGTTTGGCTGAGAACTGGGCAGCTCAGGATCTGTGGAGCAGCTGGCAGTTGGCATGGTCTGTCAACTGACTCAAAGGAAGAGCCATTCATTTGGCCCTTGTGCACTTCCCTAGTCAAGGGCCGAGTGGCCCAGGTATACTCTGACAATGCCATAGCAGTGACGTATGTCTATCGGCAAGGGGCACGAAGAATGCCAGAATGGCCCTAGAGGTGGCTCTCCTTTTCTCCTGGGTGGAAAGGAACATCTTAGCTCTTTCAGCACAACACTTCACTGGAATCGACAACCTGGAGGCGGAATCCTTCAGTTGCCACTCCCTCTATCCCAGAGAGTGGGAGCTGAGTCGGATGGCATTTCAGCAAATTCTGCATCGTTGGTGTTGCCCCAAGATGGATCTGATAGTGGACTATTCCAGTACCACTAGGCGCACGAGCTGTCCTAGGATGCAATGGGGGGGGGGGGGGGTTACTATGCCATATAAAGCTTTTTTTTTTTTTTTTTGCTTATATGGCAGTTTGACCCTTCCCGGTGCATCCCAGGATGCATTGTGTGGAGTCAAATGGCACCATTTTACAAGATGGCAGTGCAGGGGTGGGAGCATGTGAGCAATGCTTTCGCCCCATGATTTAAGGTACTGGGGGTGGGGGGTTGGGGCCATTGGGCCACCAGGCGTGATTTTGAGTGGGGGGATCGAGGTTTTTGTTTTGTCAATGGGGGGGGGGGCAGTGTCTGGGGAGGCACTGACTCCCCAACAGTTTGTGAATGGCATAAGGGGCTTTCCCCGATACCCGGATCATCTGATGTGAGGTGTCAAACTTCACCTCAGATGATATTTTTGCTCCCGGCTCGATCTTTATGCCTTCCCGAAGCTGACGTGAAGATCCAGCATTAAAAACTGTGTAAAAAAGCTGCATTAGTTTCAGTGCAGTGTTTTGTTTTTTTTACATCGGGCACAATTATGCAGCGATTTGCATGCCAAGTACGCCACAATTTAGCGTGGTTGCTTTTTTTGCTTTTTCTCTGTGCTAGCTTGCTTTCCGTATCGGAGGGCAAGCTTAGCGTGGGAAAAGCGCCAGAAAAAATGCCACGCTAAGCTTTCCTGCATTAGCCCATAAGGGAAGTAAAGAGACTGGTGGGGCGGGGGCGGGGGCGGGGGGGGGGGAGGGCTACATATGATCAAAACATTACACTAGTTCTCAGCTCTGGGAGACCTGTTGCATCCTGGCCTTGCCAAATGATGATATCCGCTTGCATGCCTGATTAATTCAACCTGTTTTTGGAAAACAGTTGTTACAGATTAGAAATAATGTTGTTATAGCATCATGAATTACAAATAATATCCTCTGCAGTTTCACAAGTATTTAGGAATGAAACCCTGTGAGGTAATGGTAATAAAGTTACATTTTAGCAGCAATTTTGATAGCATATGGCACTTTATCATTCCCTGTTGAATCCTATAAAGTGTATCCACTTGTGCCTTCGGAACCTGTAATCTCTGTTTCTCTCTGCAGGGTGGATAAAAACAAAGACCGAAGGATCAGTGCCAAAGAATTGCAGAGATGGATCATGGAGAAAACTGAAGAGCACTTCCAGGAGGCCGTGGAAGAAAACAAGATACATTTCCAAGCTGTGGATCCTGATGGCGATGGTATCAAGGATGCTGTTTCTGTTCTATCAGATTGATGTTCTAGGCATCCAGTTAGCTCAGCTGTCTTGTGATGAGGCATTTTGCCATAATGCACTCCATGGATTGCTTTCTGTGGTGAAAACTATCCACTTGTACCGCTTTAGTATGAGGGGAAAATGTCCTTTGCATGATTGGTTACGTGACATAGATAACTTGCACCCCTCAAACTGATCTGATCCTAGCAGCAGAAGTCCTTTCACACCTTTTTCTGCTTAACTCCTCTCGTCCTCCCCTTAATCCCTTAATGTCATAATGCATAGCCCTACATTCACTGTTTCAGCGTATTCCTGCCTTTTACTGTGCTACTAATGTGGTTACTATCACTTGCTCACTAGCTCAGGACCCTGTGCTGAGTTTTAGGATCTGGGAATTTACACATAACTGACATTCATCATTCATTTCTTTCCACGCTGTGTATGTAGGTGCATTGACTTTTACTTTAATTTAAAGGTTGGTCAATCAAAAGAAGGTTAGTCTGTGCGTGTGCTACACCAAAGATCCGTTTTTCTTTGAGATGGGGTTAAGGTGTGGTGTTCTACTTCATTAATCTAGGACTCGGTCACCTCTTGGTGGCTGTGAAATCGCTCATCTTCCTCAGGCACTGGATTTCCAGCTTTCTATAAAGCTGGAATCTTGCTATTTTCAATTTAATTTTTCTGTTTTAATGAAACCCTGTAGTAGAAGTCACAAAACTTTAATAAAATACATGGTTTTAAATCGTAAACTGGATGAGTTTTCAGCTTATAGAAGTCTTGGTTTGTGACGGATGTCCAAGTTAATGATTCTCTGCCCAGTCTTTGGGGCACAACCAGACAATACATTGTAGAGATGTGCATATACCAGGATTTCATAAATTGAAAATCACGTATGACTTGGAAATGAATATGTGGCTTCTGATGCTATTGCCCTTTCATTTTCCAAATGTTACATTTTAATGTTTCAACATAGGGCATATTTATTGTTCATATAGACTTCTGTGGCAGCCATGCTCTCCATTAGTACATTTTCTCTAGCAGCTCTCTAATTATACTTGCAAAGGTTAATTTTTTTAGGGTAGGGTATGTCATTAGAGTGATGGATTCATTAAAAAAAAATTAAAGAATTTTATTGTTGTAGAGTGACTATAGTATAGGGAAGCATGCACTTGGGGGAGAAGGAAGAAATGAATGTATGGATAGAAAATAGAGTTGAGAAGTAACCCTTAATGTATGCATTTTGTCCTCCCGTTTTTTTTGCAGGCCACGTATCCTGGAATGAGTATAAAATCAAGTTTCTAGCCAGCAAAGGCTTCAACGAAAAAGAGGTTGCAGAGAAGGTGAAAAACAATGAAGAGCTGAAAATTGATGATGAGAGTGAGTAATGCATGGTGGGGGAAGCGGACAAATCTGAATAAAATGGGCCTATAGCAGGTAGGCACATTTTATGAAATTCTCAATTGACTTGATGGAAAGCATTTTTTGAGAGCACAGGCAAAGAAATCTGTGTTCTTTTTTTTTTTCCAGCAAAAATGTCTAGGTGTCGCCTTAAAATAATCCAGTTCTCTGTGCTCCCAAAATCAGAAGTTACTTGGGACTTCAAAGTGCAACATCGAGCAATTCTCTCTAGTTTGCATGTAAATAATTTTGCATATCTCCCTAGTCCCTTTTCTCTGCCACTTTCAATCTGTTTTATTCTTTCTCCTTTTTTTTTTCCATTCATCCTTTCACTTCCATAACATTTGGAGGAACACTATGGTAGGCTGCATCTTAAGGTCACAGCAAGGCTCAGAAATTAGATCAGCTAGTCTAACTTATAAGGTTCAATGGTGGTTGATTTTTTACTGCATTTTATTATATTTTATTGAGGTCTCTTATGTAAACTGCATTGAATGAGTTATCAAAATGGTGGCATATCAGTGCTTTAAGTAAACAAAAACACACAGGCAAGCTGTGGCTTCTAGTATGGCAGTTGTAAAACATTCCAACACACAGTAGCTTCTCGCTTAGCCTGTGGTTCTGATTTTTCATATTCTTATTTTAAAAAAAAACCCCAAAAAAACCCTACCACTGAAAAAGCGTGAGCTATATCCAAAATTCTCTAAGATTCACCTGAGAGTAACAATTAAAAAGGTTCTTTGGTGGCTGTTCACAACAAGAGGACTTGAGCTGAATACCTTGAATTAGTCTAGAATTTGCGGGACAATAAGACAAAAATAAGTGACAGATCAGTTAGACTTGAACATCTACACAGTAGTTTACAGTTAAATTGCTGTGCTGTTGAGTTTTCATTAAGTTATTTTGCTATTCCTCTGACTAATAATTGTTTGTTCCTATTTGTCCCTCCAGTCCAGTCCCGCACCTCTGGCTTGTGCTCCCCTTCCAGCGGCTTGGAGACTGAGCACGTCATCTTTTTGATGACCCTGCCATATAAATACTGCTTCCAATACTGGTCTCTTTCTGAACGCTAACTGAAGCTCAATCAAAAATCATTCGTTCAATTTAAACCAAAAGGGGATTCCATTCAAAATCTGTGTATTTAATATATGCTAAAGACTTCGTGTAATAAGCAAACAACCGGTCTCAGAACTTTTCTCACCATTCAGACTAACGTCTGTACCAAGTGAGCTATTAGAACATCAATGACCAGTTCCCAATTTTTTAGGAATCACTATTACACTTAGCTTTATTCTTGCTGGTGCTCCTGATAGTAAACACCCCCCACTCGGCTAATCTTATATCTCTTCAAACTGGAGTGTGATTACTATGGCTTGGCACTATCTGAGTATTAGAACTCCACTGCTTATTCAACTCATGAAGGTACTATTTCTTATATGAGTAGAGAGTAGAGATCAAGATTAGCGTGGAAAGCTCCTGAGTGAATGGCACTAAAGAAACATATGTTCTGCTTTTGTTGAATCTACTCATATAAGAAATAGTACCTTCATGAGTTGAATAAGCAGTGGAGTTGTAATACTCAGATAGTGCCAAGCCATAGTAATCACACTCCGGCTTGAAGAGATATAAGATTAGCCGAGTGGGGGGTGTTTACTATCAGGAGCACCAGCAAGAATAAAGCTAAGTGTAATAGCGATTCCTAAAAAATTGGGAACTGGTCATTGATGTTCTAATAGCTCATTTGGTACAGACGTTAGTCTGAATGGTGAGAAAAGTTCTGAGACCGGTTGTTCGCTTATTACACGAAGTCTTTAGCATATATTAAATACACAGATTTTGAATGGAATCCCCTTTTGGTTTAAATTGAACGAAGTATTTTTGATTGAGCTTCATATAAATACCGCTGGCACCTCTCACTAGGACCAGTATGCTCCAGTCTCCAAGTAGCTGGAGAGAGCAGTAAGCCAGAGTGCTGGGCTTACTGGAGAGATGGCTAAGGAGAGAGCAGGGTTTCTTAACTTAGTTTACCTTGTTTTGCCTTTACTTTAATTTCTTAGTAAACCCTTCCTACAGCCCTTTCTTTTGCTTGGGCCGGAGCCGGCAGGCTCTTCCTATCGGCAGTGTTTCTTCGGAGAAGAGGCACCCCCCATCTCCTTCCTGCAGGCTGGGTGAAGGAGGCGGCTTCGGGGTACCAGAGGACCGATTGGGCGGAGGCACCAGTACCGGCAGAGAGGGGCAGGCCAGTTCTTTCCGTCCCACCTGTTGCCGAAGCACTGCATTGCGGCTGAGCGCGGGAGCGGGACGGCAGTATGTGGGTTCAGTGAGCACTTCAGAGGAGCGGAGAAGAGACGGCAGACCGTGTGGTGGGGTAAGCAGGCCTCGCAGCTGCTGTCCACGTGGTTCTTGGGAGGCCTAGCAGCGCGCTGGTAAGATCGGGTTGCTTGGGCCTTCCTCTTTTGCCACGTGGATGTTTCACGCCTCTCTACTCGGTTTTTTTCAGGCCGCGGCCTTTGGGTCTCCTGCAGGGCCGGAGGGGACCATTTTTTTTTTTTTTTTTTTAGTCAGAGAAACTAAAGTAGGAGGAGAGTGGTGTTAAGAGATTTTAAGTTTGATTTAGTTTTAAAAAAAAAAAAAAAAGAGGGAGAGTGAAGAGAAGTCTTTATTTAGTCCCTTTTCTACTTGGTTTATTTTCTTCCTTGCTGTTCTCTTAGGTAAGAGAAAGTGAGGAGGAAGACAGAGGGCTGTCTCATATTGCGCCATGCCGGCGAGACCACAGTGTTTGTGTGTAACCCGGCGTGGAGCGGTTTCTGATGTGGGCATCTACCAAGGTTGCGCCATGGAAGCTGCGTCATTGGAGCAGGGGATGCAAGCGTGTAAGAGCCAGGAGCGCTCACTCTGTTTCCCAGGAGTCCAGGGACTCCACTGAAGCGGAAGCTGGGGCAGAGACCCCTGTATCCCCGTGACCGGAGCCGCTATCTTGCCCCCAGTCTCTTCCTAGACCCTCCACTTCTGAGGGGGTGGAAGGAGGAGGAGGCTGGGGAAGGTTCTCGCCACAGTTTGTCTTTCTGTTGCATAAGGCATTTTGTCTTCACCAGCAGAGGTTGTGTGGTAATGCGGGCTGCTGACCCAAAGGAGGTCTGGTCTGTGACAGATACTGCAAAGCGGGCCAGGTTTGCGGAGGATGGGGGTCAACTCTCCCCTCGTTCTGAAGTTTAAGATGGGGAAAGCCTGGACCTGGAGATGGAAGAAGAGGATGAAGAACTGGAGGAGGGCGAGATTCCGGACATGGAGGAACAGGTGCGGATTGTTCATGTGTTCCACAGGGAGGAGTTGCTGGCCCTGATCGGCTAATCCCTAAAGGCCCTCAATATCCCCACAAAGCTCCAGGCCAATGAGGAGACACTGGAGGATCCGCTGATTTCAAGCGGTGCGAAAGATGCACAAGGTCTTCCTGGTTCATCGGGTGGTCAAACAGATGATCCAGAACAAGTGGAACCTGCCAGAGGCTGGCCTGCGGGGGGGGGTACATACTATGTTGCACTTGTACTTGTGGCCGGAACAAAGAGTTGCTCCGGTCCCTGAAGGTGGATGCAGCTGTGTTGGCAGCGACTAAGAAAACAATGATCCTGGTAGAGGGCAGCGCAGTGCTCAAGGATGCCCAGAATAGGAAGCTGGACACCTTGTCAAAGCAAGCCTTTGACATTGACGCCCTAGCCCTCCAGGCGTAGGTGTATGGGGCCTGGGTGGCCAGGGCTTGCCTCCATTGGTCCCAATGGATTCGGCAGCCAGAGGACCTGTCGGGATTCGGTAGGAGAGGCTGCAAGAATAGAATTGGGGGCAGCCTACCTCGCGGACACTCACTACGATCTTATCAGGAGCCTTTCAAAGAGTATGGCCTCTGTGGTGGCGGCACACCACTACCTCTGGCTCTGGAATTGGGCAGCGGATGGTTCCTCCAAGGCCTGACTCAGTAGGCTCCCCTTCAAGGGGAAGCTGCTTTTCGGGGAGGACTTAGACAAGTTGGTAAAGGAATTAGGTGACTCAAAGGGAGGAAGGCTCCCAGAAGATAAGCCGAAGCAGAGTCGCAATCCCCCTCCTGCGCAAACCCAGATGCAAGAATTTCAGTGGTTTCGGACAACCCGTCTGGCTCCTTATCAGAGGGGGCGGTTTCCCTCGAAGGGCCAGGGCTTTTGGGGGGTTTGAGGAGCTGGTAAGGGATTTGGGGGGTTTGAGGAGCTGGTAAGGAATTTCTGTCATATTTCTGTTTCTATGATGAGGACAGTATCTGAATTCAAAAAAGCACGGGACAAACACAGAGGATCTCTAAAGGAAAAAAGGGGACTGTTGTAGTTGATATTATGGAAGGACAGACTAGAGAAGCCATGTGGTCTTTTTCTGTCGTCATATTTCTATGTTTCTCTTCGTCGGGACCTAGGAAAACACAATGAAGCAAGGGGGACCCAGGCAGGGGTTCAGTCAGTAGGGGGTGGCTGCATCAGTTTTACCCTGCCAGGGTCCGAGTCACATCAGATCAGTGGGTCCTGGAGGATGTCCGAAATGACTACGCTCTCGAGCTAGCATGCCCGATTCTCCCATTGTTCAGTCTCCCTGCAGGACTCCAGCCAAGGCCGCAGCGGTTAAGGGACACCTTGACACATCTCATACTCTTAGGGGCGGTGACCCTGGTGCCCGTAGACTAGTGCAGCTGTGGTCGGTACTCCATTTATTTCGTGGTGCCCTTCGGCCAACCTCAAGCAGGTCAACCGTTTCCTGTGAGTGCCACATTTTCACATGGAGACGCTGAAGTCCGGTTATTGAAGCGGTCCGCAGCAGAGAGTTAACGTCTGTCGACCTGACGGAAGTGTACCTGCATATTCCCATCCGCCCGGCTCATCAGCAATTCTTCCGTTTTGCAGTGCCAATGGGTCACTTCCAGTTTCAAGCCTTGCCGTTCGGCCTGGCAACGCCCCCCCGGATGCCGCAAGTGGATCGGTTCTCACTTATGGCTTGGCTCTTGAGAAGGCAAGACTGTTGAAGCGAGGGTACTCAGGGTTATTAATTTCAATCTTGCTTAAGGCTCGCAAGAAATCAACCTGCCTCTCCTATATTAGGATCTGGCGCATCTTTTGAGGAGTGGTGCGCAGCCTGGGAAAGTTGGCTGACTGCGGCGTCTGTTCTGGACGTCCTGGAGTTCTTGCAGGCAGGCTTCAAAAAGGGCCTGGCCGCCAACTCCTTGAGGGTTCAACTGGCAGCGATCTCCTGTTATAGAGGAAGAGTCCGGGGAAGCCATTGGGAGAACACCCTGACATTGTCTGGTTCCTGAAGGCGGTGGGACGTCTTCGTCCACCCCGGATGATGGCTGTCCCGCCCTGGGATCTGACTCTGCTGTTAGAGTCTCTGGCGGGGGAACTCAAGGACTTGACCCTCAAGATGGTGTTTCTGGTAGCGATTTGCTCAGCAAGACAAATCTCAGTTACAGGTCTTATCTTGTCAGCCCCCATTTCTTTCCTTTAAGGACAAGGTGGTCCTCTGAACGGTGCCCTCCTTTTTGCCCAAGGTGGTTTCGGCCTTTCATGTAAGTCAGCCGGTCTCCCTACCGGCCCTAGTGGGGGTGGGAGAGGAGACCGCGGATGCGCATCTGCATTGGTTGGATGTTTGGAGAATCCTGAAGAGCTACTTAGAGGACTGAGGCATTCCGCAGGTTGGAACGGCTATCTGTGTTCAGAGGTCCGCGCAAAGGAGAAGCGGCGGCCAAGGCCTCCATTTCCAGATGGATCAGGGAAGCTATTGCTTCGGCATATGTTTTGAAGGGCAAGCCCGTTCCAGTGGGCTTGTGGGCTCATTCCACATGGGCCCAGGTGACTTCATGGGTGGAGTTTAGTCTGGTGCCACTGGTGGATATATGTAGAACGGCAACGTGGTCCTCCATGCATACTTTCCCTAAGCATTATCACTTGGATTTCCAGGCGGCGGGGGATGCAGGCTTTGGCAGAGCGGTCTTACGGGCTGGTCTCGCAGATCCCTCCCGTTGATTAAACTGTTCTGTTACTTCCCAGAGGTGCGGGACTGGACTGAAGGGACGAATAGGAAAGAGTAATTAGAACTTATCTGCTAATTAGCGTTCCTGAAGGAACTCCAGTCCAGTCCCGGATCCCGCCCAGGTTGCTCTGTTTAAAGAAATTGCTGAGGCGACCCCGGCCCGACAGAGAAAATTCAGGATTTAGTTTGGCGTGCCTTGTAAGGTGGAGGCAGTGGGGATGGGTTGGAGGAGCTGTCTGCCCTTCGCTATGTGACCTCGATGGTTAGTAGATTCACAGGTAAGCCGCCGCCTCATTGGGGGGAGGTGGGGAGTCCCTTCCAGGAGTGGGGGGGGGGGACGAGAGTGAATTTGTGTTTGAAGTTCTAGTTAGTATGTCAATCTACTTAATTGTCACTCTGCTGAGTCTGCTTTGTCAATAGGATACTGGTCCTAGTGGGAGATGCCAGGGTCATCAAAAAGATGATGTGCTCAGTCTCCATGCTGCTGGAAGGGGAGCACAAACCCAGAGGTACAGGACTGGACTGGAGTTCCTTCAGGAACGCTTATTAGCAGGTAAGGTCTAATTACTTTTTTTTTCTCCCTTTTCCTTTTTTGTGTGCGCGCATGTGCTTTTGTGATTTACCTAATCTAAATCTCTTTTGTTCAGTTAGTCTGTTTTTATTTGATACCTTTTTTGAAAAATTAGACATGGAGGTAGAGACTGCAACATTTCCCTCTCTCCATTCATCAAAAAGCAACTAAGAATTTGAGTTTGTGTATTAGATTTTATACAGATGAAGCTCCAGCTGCTATAGACCCCTTGCCTCGATCTCTGCACTCAGCACAGTCCCTGTAAGATACAAAGTTCCACCTGACACAGCCCAACAGCCCAGCCCTTCTTAAACCAAAAAAGATATAACCCCCAGAAGGAGCTCAGGTAAAAAACTATTGAAGGATGCATATCGGTCTTGCTTTCAGTTTAGTGAAATTGTTACTCTTTGCTCTCAGGTGCTGATTTTAATTTCTGCATTTCAGTTTTACTTAACCAGTAGAGTTTGAGGTGGATTACAGCAGTTCAGTCCAACAATCAACAGATATAATACAAGCACAATAACAAAAAAATTGAATACAATCATAGTGGTTAAAGAGGCATTAAAATAGAGACTAATGTTGACTGCTTTGATAATTCTAAAGCTGCCAGGTATTTAATCTACATCTAAAAGAACAATAAAGAGCCAATGTTAATGCTTGAGGCAGCCGTACCAACAGTTTGATTCCAGGTTGTCTTTAGATGAGTATCTAAAGGCATGTGGTGATTGTAAATTACAGTTTGGCATATATAGCTCCACTAAGCTACCCAAGTAAGATAGAGGCAGTTCATAAAGGCTCTTTGTTTATAAGAGGAGTTAATTTAAATTGAATTTTGACATGAGTGGGTAACCTGTGCAATGTGACTAAAGAGTGGTGCTGTTCCACCTGGAACTCCACAAGTACTACTACTACTAAGCATTTATAAAGCGCTACCAGGCGCACGCAGCGCTGTACAATGAAAACATACAAGAGACAGTCCCTGCTCAAAAGAGCTTACAATCTAAAAAAGACCAAGAAAAGGAGACGAATAAGAACAGCAAAATCAAGAGCCAAAGGCACAGGTGAAAAGATGAGCTTTTAACTGAAGTTTGAAGAGGGACAAAGAAGATGCCTGGCGTAAAGACAAAGGAAGTTTATTCCAAGCGTAAGGTGCAGCAAGGTGAAATGAGCAGAATCTAGAGTTGGCAATAGAGGAGAAGGGCATAGCAAGAAGCAACTGGGTAGAAGAACGGAGTTCACAAGGGGGGAAGTAGGGAGAAATGAGAGAAGAAAGGTACTGAGGAGCCACAGAGTGAATGCACTTATAGGTCAGAAGGAGAAGTTTAAAGTGATTACGGAAACAGATAGGGAGCCAGTGAAGAGATCTGAGGAGAGGAGTGATGTGAGCAAAACGAGACTGACGGAAAATCAAACGGGCAGCGGAGTGCTGAATAGACTGAAGGGGGAAGAGATGGGACTGAGAGAGACCAGCAAGAAGCAGGTTGCAATAATCAAGACGGGAGGTGATTAGGGAATTGATGAGGGTTTTAGTAGTGAGCTCAGAGAGAAAGGGGTGGATTTTGCCAATGTTGAAGAGAGAGAAGCGACAAGTCTTAGCGATGAGTTGGATATGAGAGGAGAAAGAGAGCGAAGAGTCAAAAATAACACCCAGATTGCGAGCAGATGAAACAGACTGGAGAACAGCCATCAACAGAGACTGAAAAAGGAGAAAGGGAAATTTTAGGAGAAAAAACGAGAAGTTCAGTCTTGGCCATGTTCAATTTCAGGCGACGATGGAACATCCAAGCAGCAATGGCAGAGAGACAGCAAGAGATCCGGGACTGCAAAGCAGATTTGGGAGTCGTCAGCATAGAGATGGTACTGAAAACCATGAGAGGAAATAAGCGCACCAAGGGATTGGGTATAGAGAGAAAAAATAAGGGGGACCCAAGACAGAGCCTTGGGGGGCACCAACAGACAGCGGGATAACAGAGGAGGAGGAATCACCAGAACATACACTAAAGGAGCGATGGGAAAGATATGAGGAGAACCAGGAAAGAACAGAGTCCCTAATGCCAAGCGAAGACAAAGTGTCAAGGAGAAGATCATGGTCAACAGTATCAAAAGCAGTAGAAAGGTCAAGGAGGATAAGGACAGAGTAAAGGCCTTTAGATTTAGCCAGGAACAAGTCACTGGAGACTTTTACAAGAGCAGTTTCAGTAGAGTGCAAGGGACGAAAACCGGATTGTAAGGGATCGAGAAGAGGAAGTCAAGGCAACGGCGGTAAACTGCACGTTCGAGCAGATTAAAAATAAAAGGAAGGAGAGAAATGGGGCTATAATTAGAAGGACAAGAGGGATCAAGCGAGGGTTTCTTAAGGAGAGACGTGACCACAGCATGTTTAAAGTCAGCCGGGACAGTAGCAGTGGAGAGCGAGAGGTTGAGAATGAGAAATGGAGGGGACAACGGTAGAGGAGATAGAAGAGAGGAGATGGGAGGAGATAGGATCAGAGGAGCAAGTGGTGAGCTTGGAGGAGGAGAGAAGAAGAGCAGCCTCATCAATAGACATCATAGGAAAGGGAGGGTAGGGTGAGAAGGGGAGGGATTGAGAACAGGAAGGGGAAATCGGGGATTTAGAGGGAAATTGGAGAGTGATCTTATGGATTTTATCATGGAAGTAATCAGCCAGGGTTTGGGCAGAAAGGGAAGGAGGGATCAGAGGCGGAGGCACTTTGAGGAGAGAACTGAGAGCAATGAAGAGACACCGAGGATCAGAGGCATGAGAATTAGGCGAACAAAGTAATCTTGTTTGGCAAGAGCTAAAGCAGATTTGAAAGAGAAGAGCATGAATTTGAAATGAAGGAAATCTTCAGGGGAGCGTGATTTGAGCCAGGCATGCTCAGCAGAGCAGGTACAGGAGCGAAGAAAGCGAATAGTGGGAGAGAGCCGGGGCTGAGGTAAGGAACGCCTCACAGGACGAGGGATGAGAGGAGCGAGAACATCCAGAGCTGAGAAGAGCGCAGCATTATAAGACATCACTGCCATATCAACAGACTTGGAGGACAAAACAGAAGAGAGAGAAGGAGAAATGGTAGAGGAGAGAACCAGGGGATCAATGGCAAGAAGGTTCCTAAAGAGGGTGGAGGAGACAGGACGAGGCAGGGGCAGTGGGAGGAGAAGATTTTAGGAGAGGTGGTGATCAGATAAAGGAAGAACAGTATTACTGAAGTTAGAGGGAGAGGAGCAAGAAAAGAAAACCAGATCCAGACAATGGCCATGAAGGTGAGTGGAGGCAAAGGAACAAAGTTGAAGGCCAAATTAGGAGGTAAGAGAGAGAAGCTTTAGAGTAAGAGGATCAGAGAGGTTATCAACATGAATATTAAAATCACCAAGAATAAGAGTAGGGGAGGTAGGGATAAGAAAGAGGGAAAGCCAAGAGTCAAAGTCAGAGAGAAAAGAAGAAATAGCCTTGTCAGGAGGAAGATAGACAACAGCAACCCGGAGAGGAAGAGGGGCAAAGAGGCGAATAGAGTGGACCTCAAAAGAGAGGAAGGAATGAGACTGGGGGAGGGGGAGAGAAGAAGGCCAACCCCACCACCACATCCTGTGGGACGAGGAGTATGGGAGAACTGGAGGCCACCAAAGCAGAGGGCAGCAACGGGGGGTGGTATCGTCAGGGAGGAGCCAAGTCTCGGTTAAGGCAAGAAGATGAAAAGCGTTGGAGAGGAAAAGATCATGTGTAAAAGAGAGTTTATTAGGGACAGAATGTGCGTTCCAAAGGGCACAAGAGAAAGGGAAAGAAGGGGGATATTTTTATTTTTATGTTTTTTTATTTAGACAGTTTTTTGTGTACCACCTTATCCTTCAATCAAAGTGGTCACAACACAATTGGGGGATACATTTAGCACGAGGGGATATGAGACACATACACTAATACTTACAGGGAACATGGGCAATGGAGGGTTAAGTGGCTTGCCCAAGACTACAAGGAGCACCTGTGAGACTAGAAACCCCAGTCCTTCTGGCCTAAGGTTGCTGTCTTCTATTGGGATTTGAACCACCGACCTTCCGGCCTGTGGTACCTTGCCCCAACCACTAGGCCACTCCTCCACGATATGGATAAGATTGGATAAGTTGCGTGAGGAACTCAGTACAGAATGAGACAAACATCTAGGAGGGGAAGTAATAGGGGTGAAATCACCAGAAGAAGGGAGGTGGAGAAGAGGGAGAAGGAGAAGCTAGAGAGATATGGATGAGATTAGCCAGGTTGCACATCACAAAGGAAGGCAGAAGACAAGGGAGCAGCAATAGGGAAGGAAGAAGACAAACCTAAAGTGGAGCCAATGTAAGGACAAGAAAGGAGACGCAATGGGGGTAGGAGAAGAGAGTAGATTAATAAAAGATAAGAGGAATCAAAGGATACAATAAGTACAACAGGCAGTAAAATACTAAACAATCAAGAGGCAAAGGGAGCAGACAGTCAGTGATGCAGCAGAGGATCCCAGGAGAGGATGACAGTAGCAGAGGGAACAGACATTGATGCAGCAGGAGAAGGCCAAGGTGCAGAAAGCCACAGATCCAGAGCAGAAAGACTGCCTTGCGGACCCGCACCCAAGGGCCATCTGAGGCCCTCGGGTGTGGGCCCGCAAGGCACGGGCGCGCCTAATGGCGACAGCTGTTTAACAGCACGAGAGGCTCCTCCCCAACCCTGATTGGAGCAGGGAAGCTTAGCATGCGATCGGGCAAGGGAGCTGCTTACATCAAAAGAAATCAGCTGGGCAGATGATGTCAGGCAGTTCAGTCCTCCAGCAGCAGCTGTTTAACGGCACCAGAGGCTCCTCCCCCAGCTCCGATTGGAGCAGAGAAGCTTACCTTGCGATCGGGCAAGGGAGCTGCTTAAATCAAAAGAAATCAGCTGGGCAAGGCTGTCTTTGCCACACTATTTTGTATTATTTGCAGGCCAAGAAACCAGCTAACCCATTAAACTCAGTATTACAATACTCCAGATGAGAGAGAACATCTGTGAGACCGTTCCCGCATCCATTTCAAACTTCTCCTGCTGACCTATAAGTGCATTCACTCTGCAGCCCCTCACTACCTTTCTTCTCTAATCTCTTCCTACACACCCCCTCGGGAACTTCGTTCTTCTGGCAAATTGCTTCTATCTGTGCCCTTCTCTTCTATTAACTCCTGACTTCACTCCTTTCACTTTGCTGCACCTTATGCCTGGAACAAACTACCTGTGTCTATACGCCAGGTGCCTTCTCTGACCCTTTTCAAATCCAGGCTGAAAACTCACCTCTTCGCTGCTGCTTTTGGATTTTGACTCACCTGATAATCTTGTTTCTTTACCATTCCCCCTGGATGTATTCCTGTCTACACCTTCTCTGCTGTCTGTCTTGACTAGATTGTAAGCTCTGATGAGCAGGGACTGTCTCTTAAATGTTTGTGCAGCGCTGTGTACGTCTTGTCGAGCTATGTGAATGCTCAGTAGTAGTAGTAGTAGTAGTCCACCTGTAAACTATCCTCTGATGTGATTGTTCCTTGTGTGCATTTCCTTATCATCCTGCTAGACCAGTCCAAACGAGTGGGTTCTGTTCCCCAGCCAGCAGATGGAGGCAGACCAGAGCAAGGATCTGCAGACAGCAGGCTTGGATGCCCTTGTTTAGGAGTGGCCCCAGAAAGTATCCTTGTATGGTTTTCCCTCGTGGTCCTTGGTAAGCTGACTTCTGCGTAGAATTCAGTCTTACCCAGGCTTGGTCATTCTAGTGGCGCCAGACTGGCTGTGTAGGCCATGGGATACAGATCTCTTGAGTCTGTTGGAGGGGTCCCCTCTATTGCTACCTGAGGAGAGGGGACATATACGTCCCCTTGACATGGAAGATCCAATTCCTTTCTCACTTATGGGCTTGATCTTGAGAGGCATAAGCTGCCCAAGAAAGGGTACTCTGGAACTGTAGTAGACACTCCTTTTAAGGCCCAAAGGGCCTTTATATCCTTGGCTTATGTGTGGGTCTAGAGGTCTTCAAGAGATGATGTTCCTTTCAGGCCCTGAATGCCAGGAAGGCAGAGAGAGTCGCCATTTTGTACTTCTTGCAGTCTAGGTTGGACTAGGGTTTAGCTCAAAACTCAAGTTTCAGGTTGTGACCCTCGCATGCTACCAAGAGTTTGTTCAGAGAGTGTCCTTAGTGATGCACTCTAATGAATCCTGCTTCTCAAGGGGGAGAAGCAAATTTGTCCGCCCGTGCATGCAGTTCTACTGCTGTGCAGTCTTTCTCTGTGTTGAAGCTGCTGAAAGATCCTCCTTTTGAGCCTCTTTGGATGGCTTCTGTCAAGGATTTGACCCTGAAGATGATATTCCCTGGCAGGTGTCAGAGCTGCAGGCTTTGTCTTCAAGGGAGATTTTTTTGTCATTTCTACAGTGTCTGTCTCTTTGAGGATGATACCATCCTTTCTCCCGAAGGTGTTTGCTTCCTGTCATCTTAATCAAACTGTGATCCTGCCCTCCTCCTTAGAGGAGGGCCTTTGGATAGACCCCTGCTTGAATCTGTGCAGGGAGTGTGAGAGATGCATAAGGGGACAAGGATTGTGATATCCCCAAATGAGAGCAGGAGAAGGAGAGGAAGGAGAAAAGAAGAGGGGACATGTTTTTGATGAGGGGGTGTTGCTCTCAGAATGGAGATGCAGGAAGGAGGACTTGTTGAAGCTTAGGAGCAGTTAATAGGATAGAGAACAAAATGATTGGAGTGGGTAAAGAAAGTAGACTTGGAGATGGAAATTGTGTGAATGAAGGGAAAAGATTAGGGAGCCTTAGCATCAAGAAGAAAAGTAGTGTGGTGCCATGGGGCTGGCTGGGTAAGAGGAAGTATGAATGTGACTAGATACGATATAGTAAGGCAGGAGAAGCAACTTCAGTGGGTTGGCGTGCACCTGGGAATAATACTATTAATAGGCCAGAGGAAGGCTGTATATGAAATTTAGAATATGGGGCAGGTGGATGAGAGAAGGGACTTGGCACATTCCTTCTGATCTGTTGACTTTTTTTTTAATTTAGTAATGGTGGAAAGGGTTAATTTTCTATTTAGGGAGTAAGAGGAGAGATTAAGGAACAGAATGAACTTGCAGATTTAGCAAAAGTTAAAAATAAGGCAGATTTAGAGAATGGAGCATTGCTACTAGCTAGCCAGAGTCTATAGAAAACCCAGAGAAAGTAAGCAGAAAGCAACTAGTAGGATAGTAGTCCAGATTCAGCAGAGCAGACTACAAATGAACACAAATACAACAGACACAATAAATTAAATAGCAATAAACTAAAAAGCACAGTTAAGAAGTCTAGCAAAATACTAAGCTCTGAAGTTCTCTGTAGTGACTTTCGCCAACATAGGGGAGGCCAAAAAGGAAGGAACACACACAGGTGCTTGCAGATATCTATTTCCTGGTGGAAACTATATCTGTAGGTGATGACGACATTGAAAGTTGCTCTTGTCTAGCAGGATTCAGAGAGAAAATTAGTAGATATGGCACATTTTTATCCTTTCTGGCAGGAGTCCTTGAATCTTTGAGTGCTAGTACTTGGGGCAGTCTTTTTGCAATTTTTTTGAATGGTGTATCACTAATAACACCACTGGTCCACTAGCATACTTGCACAGTCCTTGCAAATGGATTCCTGCAAGATAGAGAGCCTGAGGTGAGCACAGGAAATGTTTAGGTTACATCTTAAAAACTACACTGATCAAATTTTCTATATATAGTAATGAGTGTGCATATATATGCATGTGTGTTTTTGGTACATGAGTAGTGGGTGGGGAAGGCTGAAGTCAGTAGGGCATAGTGGAGAGACACATTTGAACCTTCTCTCGTCTATTAGTGCTCAACAAGTGAGAAAATTCTGCCTTCCAATAAAGTCAGATTTCAGCAACTTCTAAGGTTATTTTTCTGAAACTCTAGCTGAGAGAATATTCAGTGGAAACTATTGATCATGCCAAAACCCTTTCTCTTGCTATTTAGAAAAATTACCCCACTTTACGCTTTACCTGTCACTGCTATAGTTCTAACAGTTGAAAGAAACAAACCAGTAAGACACAGGTTTCACTCCAAGCGTTTTTAAAATTAATTTGGATCTGTTTTTTGTGATTTTGGTTTACAGATTAGTGGCAGTCAGTGAAGCTGAGTTTCCATTCATGAGACCAGAAGGTTTCGGCTCTGTAAATAAAAGCAGAAAGTGGCAAAGTAGTCTGTGTGTGAAACATTGTATTTCATATAGCATCTACTTATTCTGCAATATGGTTTAGAATGATTTTTACCTAAAGGGCGCACTCATTTAAAATGCCATTCAAAATTTTTTTACATTTTCAGGGTTTGATGCATACTGATAAGGGGTAGGAGATTAGTAGCAACAGTTTCACTGTATTGTAGGCAAACTGTACTGCAAATGTCATTCACAGCTTACTCTGCCAAAGCTTCTCTTTCCTTCCCTGCACTACTTTCCGCTACTCTAGAGCGGAGGCCCCTATGCAAGCACAGTATATCAGCATTTACAAAGAGGAGACGTGAACAGCATTTGCATTTTTAAAGCTCCATAAAGTGTTGCTGCTGTTGTATATTAAGAGTGTTCCTGCTAGGCAGTTCATGCAGGTGTAATGTCTGAAATCTCAAAGAGCTTCACTCTGACTCACAATGCAGAATCGAGTAGAGGCAGTCCACTCACTAAAAAGATGTGTGATAATTGCTTGATACCAAGATGGAGATGAAAGATGGACTTTGCACTGTTAGCCAAATTTTTGCATGTAGACTTTGAGATGGCAGCGTAAACATTCAGAGATGAGACTGTCTGGATTTCGTTGGCTGTATTGGTGTCTTGATCTTGTTTACAGAACTGTGCATTGCTTTTCTTTATTATGAAAGTGCAGTCTTTTAACACATTCTTTAGAACATTCTTATGGCCCAAAAAAACCCCCACCTTCTCGTCAGAATTCTAACATAGCTTGGTTGCTTAGTTGCCATAAACAACCTTTTCAAAGGAATCTGCATTCCTTATATTAAAATCAACTTTTTCCATTCCCACATTATTCTTAAGGGCTTCCAAACCTTTTTCAGATTGGGTTTGCTCTGTTCTGAAATGTTTGCATCATTTTCCTTCATATAAAACACTTTTAGACCACATTTGGTACTTGGGGATTCCCAAAACTGAAATCTCACATTTCACAGTTACCAAGTTATTGATTTTGCATTGCCTTGTAAAAGTCTTCGCACTCTCTTACATTCCAGTTCATCCGTCCAGTCCAGTCCAGATGAGTGGGTTATGCTCATCAACCAGCAGGTGGAGACTGAAAATGCAACTTAGTGTGCTATAAGTAGATTGTGTCCACTGACAATAGCCAGAATTTCTCAGTCTCCAGCAGGTGGTTAGCAGAGCCTGTGAGTCTGTCCTAGACTTGGGGCCCACTTCTGTGTGTCAGGCCCAGAGTGCAGAAACTGGTGGTGCCAGGTCCCTCCCACTTCTTCCCCAGCCGCTCCCCTAGCCTGGGCTCTTACTGTCCTCCCCAACCTTTGGGAAGGAGCCAGGGGTTGAGCAGATACTGTGCTTTTGAAAAGGAGAAAAAAAAAAGAATCAAAGCAGCAAGAAAGGCACAGACAGCATCAGGGACCGGCCACAGAGGCAACAGCAGTGTTCCTGGGGAGCGGCCTTTGGATAAGTCCGGGGTTCGGCATTGAGGGGTGGACTCTGCACAGGGGAGATTTTTCCAGCTGCAGGAGTGATTGTGCTGAAGTCGAGCTCTGCTGTGGCTGTTTCTTTGAGAATGCGGCAGCCAGAGATCATCTCGGGAGGCTCTGATGGGCCAGAGCATGGTGCAGCAAGAATTGGAGGCCGGATGGTGCTCCCATGGATGGCGGCGATCTGGCAATTTTGGCAGGAACCGCTGCCATTTTGGATACTGCAGGTTTCTCCAGGACCAAGCAGGAAGTCAGTCCTCACATATGGGTGACGTCGGCGCCGACGGAGCCCTCGCGGAGCAATTTTCCCCAGCTTTCAAAGAAAGCCTTTGGGAATTGCAGCGCACATGCGCGGTCCCCTTCCCGCCCAAAGGTGCCATCTTGGCCAGTCTTCTTTTTTCCGCGGAGCCCTACAGACGCTGTCTACAAGTCACCGCTGAAAAGTTGATTTTCTTTCTTTATTTTAGTATTTTCTTCGGTTCGACGCCGGTCCTTTTTCCGTCCGGCCTCGCGACGCCGGTTGCGAGGCCTCCCCTTCTTTTCGGTTTTTTCTGTCCTTCGTGACAAATTCGCGCTTTTTTCACTTTTCCCTGGCGGCACGAACGTTTGACCTCGCAGGGGCCCTTTTTCCCCCGATGGCCGCCAGTGGTTTTAAAAAGTGTGTTCAGTGTAAGAAACTAATGTCTCTTACTGACACACATGATTGCTGCCTCCGTTGCCTGGCCCAGATCATGAAGAAATGATCTGTGGGGCCTGTAGCAAGATGTCCGCGAAATCTTTGCGGAGTCGGCAGCATCAGCGGGAGAGAATCTTCTCTGACCCCAGCCGTACCCGGACCTCGTCAGAAGCTTCGGTGTCCAGGGAATCTGGCTCTGAACACCGTCGGAGCTCCTCTGAGAGGGGGTCTCCTATCCGAGAACATCATCGGAGGAAGAAACCCGCGAGGACGGTGTCGGTGGACGCTCCTGGCTCCACGAGGGCCAGGTCGCATAGCCCCGATAGCCGTCCTGGGTCTTTGGAGCTAGAGTGGCTGTCCAAACAGCCTCGTCTGGAGATGGACTCGTCTGCTTACGTAAGTCCTGTTGTCCTCGTGGACTCGCCTCCGAGGGGTCCGACGTCGGGCCCGACGCCGTCGGGGCCCGAGTTGGGGGCTGCTGGGTCTCCTGAGTTCGGACTCAGGTTGACGGCCTTCATGGACCAGCAGCGGGCATTGATCGCTGGCCTCGCTGGCGCTTCTGCCCTGACCGCCGGGACGTCGACGTCTAAGTCGACCCCGGAGACCGAGCCGATCCTCGAGTCCATGCGGGCTCGAGTTGATCCTCGGTCGAGGTCCCCTTCGGCCTCCCGTTCGGGGCCGAGGTCGTCGATGCCGACTCCCTCGGCGTCGGGGCAGACGGCGTCTGTGCCCGCCCGGCCGGAGCCGCTCGACTCCTCCTCCGAGGAGTCCGCCTGGGAATCCGAGGTGGAAGAGTCACCTGATTCTTTTCGGACTCGGTGTATCCCTTCGGACTCCCCCGAGTCCGAACCTCGGAGACAGTCCCCTCCGGAGGATGCCCGGTTCTCAGACTTCGTGAGGGATATGGCCAAGGCCTTGGCCTTCCCTGCGGATCCCGAGGAGGAGCCTCGAGCCGAAGAGCTCGATGCCCTCCAGTATGACTCTCCTGCAAAGGAGCATTTTACTGTACCGGTTCCTCCGATCCTGGAACGACTTCTCTTCCGCATGTGGGAGAGCCCGGCGTCGTCGCCGGTATTAAGCAAGCGGGTCGATGCCATATATCGAGTCCGCAAGAGCCCTGGCTTCCAAAAAGCACAGCTGCCGCACCATTCCATGGTGGTGGAATCGGCTATGCATAGGCTCAAGAGCCAGAAGATGCACTCCTCGGTGCCTCCCGGCAGGGAAGCCCACAGCCTGGATGGCCTCGGTAAGAAGTGTTTCCAGGGCTCTATGCTTGCTTGTCGGGTCCAGACTTACCAGCTCTACATGGGCATGTATCTCAGGGACCTGACTAAAGAAATAGCCGGATTCTCTGCTGGTCTCTCCGAGGACCCTTTGCGGAGGTTCCAGGCCTTGTCCACTGGTATTCGAGAGTGCTCAAAGTTTATCTCTCGAGCAGCCTATGATGGCTTTGAGGCATCGGCTCGAGTAGCCGCAGCCGGCATCGGTGCCCGCCGACAGGCTTGGCTTCAGTCATCCGACCTCGAGCCCTGGGTGCAGGACAAGTTGGTCGATGTCCCCTGCAGAGGTGAAAACCTCTTTGGCAAACCTATGGATGAGAAGGCTGCACAACTCGAGACAGAGACTCTCACCAGGACTCGGCTCTCCAGGAAAACCTCTGCCCCTTCACAGAAGAAGAAGGGCTCGGGGAAAAAGCCCTTTTACCCGAGGAAGGCGGCTGCCTATAAACACTACCCTCATTATCAGGCCTCCGCAGCTCCCCAACAGGGTCAGCAGGCCAAGGGACGGGGTAACGGGTCCCGTAGGCAGCAAGCCCCCAAGCCTGCGCCACCGGCCCCTGCTCCGCAGGGTGGGGGTTTTTTACTCTTTCAGCATAGCCTCTCCCCCTCCGCTGGTTTCTCTCAGCACGGGAGGCCGGCTAGTCCACTTTGCCCACAGGTGGTCCAACATCACGTCCGATACCTGGGTGCTCCACATAGTCCGAGAGGGCTATCTTCTACACTTCCACCAGGTACCTCCCCCCTACTTTCCAGGGGAGCCTCTGCGACCCCCTCTTCACCGGGACTTACTCCTTCAAGAGTTGGCAAGTCTTATTCAGGAACAGGCGGTGGAACCGGTGCCCCACCACCTGAGAGGTCAAGGCTTTTATTCCAGGTACTTCCTGATGCCAAAGCGAACTGGAGGCCTCAGACCCATCCTGGACTTGCGGAACCTAAACAAGTTCCTGGAAAGGGAAAAGTTCAAGATGCTTACCCTTGGAATCCTGCTGCCCTACCTCCGGCAGGGAGATTGGCTATGCTCCTTGGATCTAAAGGATGCCTACACTCATATCCTCATCCACCCAAGCCACCGACAATACCTAAGGTTTGTGGTGGCAGGCAATCATTACCAGTACAGAGTACTGCCCTTTGGCCTATCCTCCGCACCACGAGTCTTCACAAAATGTCTCGCAGTGGTAGCGGCTTATCTCCGGCTTCAAGGCCTCTTTGTCTTCCCTTACCTAGACGACTGGCTCATCAGAGCACCGTCCTCCACGGAGGCCACTCACGCCACGCAACGTACTGTGACTCTGCTCCAGTACTTGGGCTTTGTCATAAACTTCGAAAAGTCCACTTTGCTCCCCTCTCAGGATCTCGAGTTCATCGGCGCCAGATTACACACGCTTCAGGCGCGAGCCTTTCTGCCGCTCGACAGGGCACAACGGCTCATGGCTCTCGCCAGCCGCTTTCGCAGCCATTCCCGGGTCTCGGCCAGGCACTTTCTGAGACTGCTCGGCCATATGGCTTCCACGGTCCATGTGACCCCCAATGCCCGCCTGAATATGCGGCCTGCTCAATGGTGCCTTCGCTCACAATGGCGTCAGGCCTCGGGGAGACTAGCGGACTCAGTACGAATCTCCAGCCCGCTGGTCTCTTCTCTACGGTGGTGGCTTCATCTGCCCAACCTAGTGCTCGGAATGCCTTTTCAGTCTCCTCCGCCTGTTCAGGTACTGACGACCGATGCTTCTCTCCTGGGTTGGGGAGCACATTGCCAAGGGACATGTACTCAGGGTCTCTGGACCCCGTGGGAATCTGCCCAGCAGATCAACTTCCTGGAGCTCAGAGCGATCCGCCTGGCTCTACGGGCCTTCTCCCACCTTACCACTCACCAGTCCGTCCTCATCCAGCCGGACAATCAAGTGGCCATGTTCTACGTGAACAAACAGGGGGGCACGGGCTCCTTCCTTCTCTGTCGGGAAGCACAAAAGCTCTGCGCTTGGGCCGTCAGCCGATGAATCCTCCTCAAAGCTGTCTTTCTCCCAGGTCAAGAAAATTGCCTGGCAGACAAACTGAGCAGAATCCTCCAACCACACGAGTGGAGATTGGACCCGTTGGTGGTTCAAAGGATCTTTCTCCAGTGGGGCCTCCCCACGCTGGATCTCTTTGCCAGTCCTCTGAACAGGCAACTTCCTCGGTTCTGCTCTCGGGAACCGCATCCCCTCCGAGTAGCGGCGGATGCTTTTCTGCTCTCCTGGTCCACGGGCCTTCTGTATGCCTTTCCTCCCATGCCGCTGGTGTCTCGAACACTTTTCAAGGTTCTCCAAGACAAGGCTTCGGTGATCCTGATAGCTCCCCGGTGGCCCAGGCAACCGTGGTTCCCGCTACTGATGCAACTGGCGGTAGATACTCCGTTGCCTCTGGGGTTTCAACCCGATCTCCTGACCCAGGATCAGGGGTCTCTCCTACACCCCAACCTCAGATCTCTTCATCTGATGGCCTGGCTGCTGAAAGGGTAGTCCTTGCTCCCCTCCTGCTGCCTCCAGAGGTGGAAGAGGTCGTGCTAGCTTCCAGGCGACCCTCTACCCGGAAATCCTACGCCCTTAAATGGCGTCGCTTCTCCACCTGGTGTACTCAACAGTCTCAAGATCCCTTCTCCTGCTCGGTGTCGGTGGTCTTGCAGTACTTGCTTTCCCTCTCCAATCTTGGACTAAAGTCCAACTCGGTCAAAGTTCACCTCAGTGCTATTTCTGCACATCATGTGCCGGTGGAAGGCAGGCCTCTTTCCGGCCACCCTCTCGTGGCACGGTTCTCCCGAGGTCTCCTTCTCCTTAAACCACCTTTGCGCCCCCCAGCCCCTGACTGGGACCTGAACGTGGTTTTACAGCGGATCACCTGTCCGCCTTTTGAACCCATGGCTACCTGTCCTCTCCGTTTTCTTTCTTGGAAAACCTTATTCCTGGTAGCCCTTACTTCCGCTAGACGCGTTAGTGAACTGCAGGCCCTAGTGTCTGATCCCCCTTACACTAGGTTCTACAAGAATAGGGTAGTCGTGCAGACTCACCCTAAGTTTCTTCCAAAAGTGGTCTCCCCTTTTCACATCAATCAGGAGGTGGTGCTTCCGACCTTCTTTCCCAGGCCACACTCCAGCCGGGCTGAAATGGTCTTGCATACCCTGGACTGTCGGAGGGCGTTAACCTTCTACCTTGACCGTACGCGGGAGCACTGTAAGACTGTTCAGCTCTTCCTGTCTTACGACCCTAATAAATTGGGGCTCCCTGTCTCCAAGCGTACTCTGTCCATCTGGGTAGCTAACTGTATCGCTTGGACTTATGGGGCGGCAGGCCTCTCGTTGGAAAGTCGAGTCACGGCTCATCGGGTTAGGGCGAAGGCTGCGTCAGTGGCTTACCTCCGCTCTGTTCCATTGGCAGACATCTGCCGGGCCGCCACTTGGTCTTCGAGCCAGACTTTTGCAACCCATTACTGCCTCGAGAGGGAGTCCCGCAGGGACAGTGCTTTCGGACAGGCAGTCCTCCGTAATCTCTTCGAGGTTTAAGCAACTCCTACCCTCCATCCCGGATGTTGGGCTACCGGTTGGAGATTAGTCAGAGAAGATTCCTTCCTTCAGTGCTACTGAGCTTGAGGGAGCTCGTTTTTTGTGCTTCGGGTCTCCGGTAGCCTTAAGCTGGGGAGTCCCATATGTGAGGACTGACTTCCTGCTTGGTCCTGGAGAAAGCGTAGTTACTCGCCTGTAACAGGTGTTCTCCAGGAGCAGCAGGAATCAGTCCTCACAACCCTCCCTCCTCCCCTTTGGAGTTGCAGTCATATGATTTAGTTTTTGCAAATTTTTTGCTGTCTTTTCGCTATGTCATCAGACTGGCCAAGATGGCACCTTTGGGCGGGAAGGGGACCGCGCATGCGCGCTGCAATTCCCAAAGGCTTTCTTTGAAAGCTGGGGAAAATTGCTCCGCGAGGGCTCCGTCGGCGCCGACGTCACCCATATGTGAGGACTGATTCCTGCTGCTCCTGGAGAACACCTGTTACAGGTGAGTAACTACGCTTTCTCAGGGAACAGCTTCCAACACCTTAGCTCATGCTGGAGTTTTCTCCAGAACACTGTGATTTCACTCTTACTGTTTCATTTGATCTCTCTTCTGCTTTCGGTCTGGTAGACCGCCATTCTCTTCTCGCACATCTTCATGACCTTGGGTTGCATGGTACTGTCCTGAGGTGGTTCTGTTCTTTTCTAGCTGCTTTTTCTAACTCTACCTTCGGTGCTCCCACTGCCCTCTTGGCTCCTGTAATTGCTGATATCCTGTTCCTCTTGCCTCTTCTTTTTGGTATCTGGATGTCACACTTGATTCCTCCCTCTCTTTTGCAGAGCACATCTCCATTCTTATTCGGTGAGCATTTTATTCCCTACACCAAATTTGTGCAGCCTGCCTCTTTTCTTTCCACTCCTTCACTGACTGTGCTCCTCTTATCCATGGTAACCTCAAGGCTAGATTATTATAATATATAACCTTGGCAGGTATTCCTCAATATCATTTACAGAGGCTTCAGCTGGTACAAAACATGGCTGTGCATCTCCTCACACACTCCTCCAGATTTGACCACATCACCCCAGTATTGATCCATCTCCACTGACTCCCTGTCCATTTTAGAATACAGTGCAAAATCCTCATTTTCGTCCATAGAAATATCCATACAGGCAGCCTCCAGTATCTCGCCAATTTGCTTCATTTCCATACGCCCCATCATTTTTTATGCCCCATTCACAATCATCGGTTTGTACTTCCCTCAGTTTCCTGTGCCCACCTGGAGCACACCCGGACATCAGCTTTTTTTCTGCTTGGGCCCTGCATTATGGAATTCTCTCCCCATCTCTCTCCATGCTGAATTATCCTTCGCCAATTTCAAAGCTTCTCTAAAAACTCACCTCTTTCAGATGGCCTTTGGCCTCCCCAGCTCCACGCCCTCCTAGATATGCTTGTCCCTCCCCCTTCCCCCTTCCTTGTTCCCTCCTGATCTCTTTTCTTCCCCCACTCTTTCCTTTCTGTTACTGTCCTGTCATTTAACGGCATTCCTTTCCTTTTCCTTTTCTCCATTGCAGTACTGTAATTGTGTAAACATCTTTGTTGCTAGTGCCTGAGCGGTCAATCAAATTGAGTAATAAAGATAAAGAATTGTTTTCTGGGAGTAGGGGAACTTGGGGGGGTGTTTGTCCTCCTGCTGCACCAAGCCTTTGTAATGAAACAAGACTTGGGTGAGAGATTGCCAGTTCCCGCAGGTCACTCTTGGGGCAGTGGCCAAATGCCCGCAGCATGAACAGCCGTGGGAGGACAGGGAGCTAGGCTTGGTGAGCTCCTTGCAGTCCATGGACCCCCTGGAGGCAAGAGCAGATCTCCTGGACGAACATTCCCAGGAGGAGCTAAAGGAGGGGAAGCTCCTGGGGAGAGGAGGATCAGACAGCGGTGTGGATCTTTCATCAGATGGAGAGCAGTCCAGCTCTGAAAGGACCAGCAGGATAGGCATATGGAAGCCTTGCTCAAGCAGGCTTTCGAGGTGTTGGTGCTGGCCCTGCTGGGGGCCAATGTGGGGCCTACCTCCAGTGGTCACAAAGACTGCCTGAAGAGATAGGGGCAGACCACTTTGACTGGGTAGAGGCGGCCTGGGGGTCAGCTTTTTGGCGAATCTGCTTTATGATTTGCTTTGAGCCTTGGCCAAGGGTATGGCCACAGTGATCTCGGCATGCTGACTCTTGTGACTATGTATTTGGTCGGCAGATGTAGCCTCCAAGGCTAAACTTGGCAAGCTTCCCTTTACGGGGAAACTGCTGTTTGGGGAGAACTTGGAAAAGTTGGTCAAGGTTTTGGGAGAATCTAAGGTGCCCAAACTGCTGGAGGATAAGCCAGAAGGGACCGCCAGAGGTTCTCCCAGGCAGGGCTGTGGTTGGGATTCTCGTAGGTTTCATTCTGCTTGAGCAGTGAATTCAGAGGTTCCGTTTCCTGCCCCGGGGACCCTTCTTTTGAGGCGGTACCCGTGGGGGCTGGGGAGGCACCTCTGGCGCTGCTGGGACTGCAGAGCCCACAAAGTGAGGTGTGGGGGCCTTAGAGGAAATCCATTTGGTGGGCGAGCATCTGCAGCAATTCCTTCCTGCGTGGGCTCAGATAACTTCCAGCACCCAAGCATCTGATGTAATCGGGGATAGTTATGCCCTCAAATTTGCCAGGCCTTTTCTGGACACCTTCATAGTCTTGCTGTGCCAGGCTCCCGGCAAGGCTTGGGTGGTGGAAGAAATGCTCAAACGCCTGTTGCAGCTGGAAGCGGTTGTCCCGGTTCCGCGTGATGCCTGGAACGCTGGCTTTCCATCTATTTTGTGGTCTCCAGGAAGGAGGAATCTTGGCATCCCACTCTCTGTCTCAAAGGCGTTAACAGAGCCTTAAGGGTCTTGTGTTTCCATATGGAGACCTTGGCTCAGTGATTAGTTGCGGTGTGGCAGGGCAAATTCCTGACCATGCTATATTTGACAGAGGCATACTTACACATCCCTATTTGGCCCGCTCACCAGATATTTCTACAGTTTGTAGTGCCAAGGGGGCATTTCCAGTTTCAGGCTTTGTCTTTCGGCCTGGCCATGGCACCTCGAGTGTTCACCCCAGGTCATGGTGTTGGTGGTTGTGGCAGTGGACTTATGCAGACAAGGGATTCTTGTCCATCTGTTTCTGGATGATTGGCTGATTTGGGCCAAATCATTCCAGGAGTGTCTCGAGGAAACGGCTCTGGTGATCCGGCGCCTGCAGAAGTTAGGCTGGGTAATCAACTTGACCCAAGAGCAAGCTGGAACCCTCTCAGTCCTTGGAGTATCTGGGGGCTCATTTTGATGCTCTCCATAGCATGGTTTTCCTCCTGGAGGGCAGGATAGCCAAGTTACAGGCCCAGGTATGGGAGCTGAGGAGTGTTCCCTGCTCGTGGTTGTGGGATTACCTTTAGGTACTAAGCTCCATGGCATTCACACATGCGTGCCCTCCAAATGGACTTCCTATGAGGTGGTCTCCTTAGTTGCAATACATGGAAATCCACCTCCCTCTCCAGGCTGAGAGCAAGCTTGCAGTAGTGGCTAGATTTGGAGAGGCAGATGCCAGGAATGCCTCTCGAGCCCCTGAACTGGGTAGTCATGACAACAGATGCCAGCCTCTCAGGCTGGGGTGTCTGGCTCAGGTGGCCCAGGACAGATGGCCCCAGGAGGCATGTCATGGCCAATTAATTGTGTGGAGTTGTGAATGATGTGTCTGGCCTTGGAGGCCTTTCTCCCGCTACTTCATCATAGGGCAGTGTGAGTGCTTTTGAACAATGCCACGATAGTGGCTTATATCAAGCGACAGGGGGGCACTCTGAGCTTGTCAGTGGAGGCCATCCCATTGCTGCAGTGGGCAGAGACTAACGTGTGGGTGCTCTCAGCAACCCATGTCACTGGGAAGGAGAATGTCCAGGCGGATTATCTGAGTTGTAATGCTCAGGATTACAGGAAGTGGGCATTGTCTGAATCTGTGTTTCAGCGGATTGTGTCCTGCTGAGGGTAGCCGACGATGGACTTTGATGACTTCTCTGGTGAACGCCAAGGTTGACTGCTTCTTCAGCCACTGCAGGATGCATATGTCCAAGGGCCTGAATGCTCTAGTTCAACCTTAGCCAAGGGCAGAGCTGCTTCATGTGTTCCCCCCCGTGGCCTCTGATTGGTCGGGTCCTGCAGTGAATAGTCCCATCGGGGGCAAGTGGTACTAGTAGCACTGGAGTGGTCTCGCCATCCGTGCTATGCGGATCTCGTGTGGCTACTGATAGAAAAGCTGTTTCAGTTGCTGGCAGAGCCAGATCTGCTCACTCAGGGGCAGGTGCAAGTGCCTAAAATGGTCGGTTCTCGCTTATGGCTTGGCTATTGAGAGAGTTTGACTAAGGCGCAGAAGCTACTCATTTCAAATCATTGACACTTTGCTGCAGGTTTACAGGTGCTCAACCTCGTTGGCCTATGTGCGAGTCTGGCATATCTTTGAGGCTTGGTGTAGAGAACACGACGTTCGTCCTCTAAGCATCGCTTTGATATTCTGGCTGTTTTGCAAGCTGTGCTGGACAAGCATTGGGGGTCCATGTGGCAGCTCTGGTGTGTTTCAGAGGTCCAGTTCAGTGGCAGGCACTGACATACTATGGAGACGTGGCATTTTCCTTCAAGGGGTGAGGGATCTTTGTCTCCCCCCCCCCCATTGATCTGTGGTTCTCTCGTGGGACTTTAGTTTGGTTCTCTCTGCCTTTGAGCTGCTGCAGGTCGCAACAGTGAAGGACTTGACTTTAAAGGTGTTTCTGGTAGCAAATTTTGTCCCATCGAATTTCAGAGCTTCAGGCTTTTGTCCTGTAAGGAGCTTTTATTTATTATTTTATTTATTTATTACAGTTTCTTATATACCGCGCTATTTAGAATCAGCGCGGTTTACATCATAACAAAACGACCATAACGACAAACTGTCAGGTTTTACATTGAACAGGAGTAAAAACTTAGTCGTCTCTAAGGAGAAGATGATGTTGTGGCCGGTTCCTTCCTCTCTGCTGAAGGTGGTATCCAGTTTTCATATCAGCCAGGTGGTCTCGCTGCCATCCTTCCCTGCATTGCAGGACTCTGAGGGGGACAGTCTTCTATGTAAACTGGACATCCGCAGGTGTTTCAAGTGGTACTTGAGGGTAACTCAACCCTTTTAGTGCTCCGAGAAGCTCTTTGTTCTCTTTGGCAGCCCTCAGAGAGGCGAGGTGGCTTCTAAGGCATCTGTTTCTTGGTAAATCATGTTAGCGTATCTCTTTAAAGAAGCGTCTGGTACCGTCGGGGTTATGGGCTAATTCTACACAGACTAGGACATCATGGGCAGAGTGAGTTTGTTTTGGTTCCTCTTCAGGATATTTGTAGGATAGTGACTGGTCTTCCCTGAATTCCTTTGTGTGCCATTACCATCAGGATGTGCAAGCTCAGCAGGATGCGGAATTTAGAGCCAGAGTGTTGTGGTCTGGGATTGCAATTCCCACCCGTCGTCAGTGCTGCTTTCCTATATCACACTCGTCTGGACTGGACTAGAGGGATGGACTGGAAGGTGAAATTAGATCTTACCTGCTGATTTTCTTTTCTGGAGGCCCTCTGGTCCAGTCCAGTCCAGAACTCTCCCAGTAGTTTTGGTTTTTTTTTCTAGGGTCCACTATCTCGCATTGGCTCTTGCAGCATTGGATTCGAGTGAGTGCATTTGGGACAGGGTGTATTTCGTTTTTGGCTTTGGCTTGTTGTCCTTAGTGTTTCAGTGCTCTTGTTTTTCTTTTCCATTTTTTGCTGGCTTTCAAAAAAAAGGAAAAGAAAAGCAGAAGCATTATGTATCCTATCATGTTCAAAAAGAAGAGACAAGTATAAGATGCCTGCTCGGGTTTGGTCGTCAGTAAGAGCATGGCTATCGGAGATTTGGGTTTTTGTGCTCCACTTTTTTCTGTTTGTTGAAGTTCATACTGGCTATTGTCAGACGGTTCAGGCTACCTATAGCACACTTTAAGTTGCTTTATTTGTTTCCACCTACTGGTAGATGAGCATAACCCACTCATCTGGACTGGACTGAAGGGACCCCAGGAAAGAAAATGAACAGGTAAGGGTTTCACTTTTTTCACATTTTGCTGTCTAAATAATGCAATTCAAAATGCATCGAAGTAGTCATCTTTCACTGATCTCCAAAATATACTCTACATTTTCAATGTGAGAGAACATTTCTAGAAATATTTCAAGAATAAGAAATAAAGGGCCATGTTTAGCACATGCTAAACGTTATCACAGGCCTCTAGTAAATGCTATTGCTAGCTGAAGTCAGCCAGTCTGGTAAAAATCCTGCATTAACTATTTAGCATGTGGCAAGACAGGGTATGGGCAGAATGTTGGTATGTCAGCTGGAAACAGCTAGCATGTGAGACGGCATCGTGCGTCACCTGTCAGAACTGCTGATAATGTGGCTGAATTTAACATCACCTCAAGTGCAGCTGCCCTACCCTGGATCTGGCAGCTCTCAAAATGGCTCTGGTTACCCCTAACGGTAGTAATGCAGGACAGATGCTGGTCACACCCCCTTCATTTACTGCACTTTAATAAACATGCCCAAAGTCCTGATTGCATAAATCTTCACACCTTTGTCATAGCAAACCCAGATTAGTTCCATTTCCAAAAATTGCCTTAAGGGCCATACTAAGTTATATACAGCTTACCTTTTTATCCAGTCACAGTAGTTGAGATGATTCAAATATTCCTGGATGGAGAGCTGTTTTTGTTGTATGAAGCTAATCTGAAGCATAGATCTAAACATGCTGAACATGGAAACTTCAGGATAAAGTATTTTGAAAGTACAGATTGGGAGAAAGTTTATAAGAAAATTTCAGTGTATTTGACTATCCCTTGGGCACTGTGAGGTCCATCACTATAGAGTGGAAACAGTTTGTCACCACTCAATCAGGCTATTCCTCCAATGTCCAATAGACTTGGGTTAAAGGAACTGCTGAGGAGGGTCACTGTGAGACCTATGATTACCTCAAACGAGCTACCAAAGTCTTTAAATGAGAATGGGAGAAGCACTTTATGAACAGGGCCTGTATGGAAGGGTGGCAAGAAGGAAACCACTGAAGAAAAGCCATATGATGTGCTGCATAATATTTGCAAAGAAATACTTAGGGGACACTGTACGTGTTTTATTGCTATTGTATTGTGAGCCACTTTGCTATGTGTGAACACTGATATTATAAATATTTTAAATAAATAAAAAGTCGCAGCACATCACCCTGCTAACACCTTCCCTAGAATAAAATGTGTGGTAGTAGCATTGTTATGGGGATGATTTACATTGAAAATATCCAATGGTGCAAAATACAGGCAGATCCTGAAGGGAAAACTTGTTTGTCTGCCATAGACCTGGAACTGGGGAAAAGGTTTACCTTTCAGCACAGAGCAAAAGCAACAGTAGAGTAGCTCAGCAAAAGAAAGTGAATATCTTTGAGTGGCCCATTTAAAACCCAGGCCTAAATACAATAGAAAATTGGCGGCAAAACTGCAGTCCACAGATGATTCCCCAGCCAATTTAAGAGCTTAATCTATTCTAGTAAGAAGAATGGGCAAAGCTGCACCATCTCACTGTGCAAAACATATTTTAGATGACTCATGGCTGCTATTGCTGCAGAAGGGCTTTACAGTGAGTCTGGATTTTATTCTTAATTTCCTTTTAGAATAATTCTGTAATGGTTCTTTTGCATTGAAAGTGTAGTATATTACGTAGATCAGTGAAACAAACTCCAATGCATTTTGAATTTCATTTTTTAGACAGAAAAATATGAAAAATATTTAAGGGTGTGATGACTTTTACAAAGCAGTGTAACTTCTTTCTGATATGAAATTTCATGTAGAGGAAGCCCTAATAGGAACACTTTGGGGTCCCATGATAGTCTTCTCCCTTAAATCTTCCATATCCGTTCTTGTACCATTTTATTGCGCTCTCACCATATGTCTTACAAACCTCTCCCTCCTCCACCCCAAAATGTGCTTGTTGCACTTACACTAGATCCTTTTATATCTTTTTCTCAGCCTCTGTGGAGTCAAACCGCCTAAAGATTTGTGAGTGGGTGGCTTAAACATTCATGAAATAAATATCGCCCATGCAGATTTTGTAACTGTGTTCTGTTATTGCTGATCATGAAGTTCTATTTACTAGCTCATTTTATCCACTTTTTCTATCATTAAGGAACAAAGTTCCTTTTCCATTGAGAGAATATTTTTGGGCTTCTCAAGAGAACATCTACAGATACAGTTTAGCTGAGAAATCAGCCCCTTTTTAGTTGTAGAGAAATCCAAATCGAGTAACTCAAATTAGAATTTGATACTTTCCTCTTTTATTAAGTGTCCTAATCTGCATAGCTTTCTATCTTCCTATCTATGAAACAACCTAAATTTTATACTTTGGGCAGGGGAGGTGAGCCCCACCTTGAAAAATGGAAATCCTTTGTTTTAGACTGCCTTGTTGTGGTTGCCTAAGTCAGTGAGAGCACCTCTGTCAGTGAGAGTCCAAGCACTACATGGACCATGCTGGAAAACCCGTACTGAATATAATGTAGACTGGGGCGGGCAGGAAAGCAGGCTGTCTGTATGCATTTTGCACTTGTCAGCAGAATATTTTCTATGCAGGGTAGTGCCAGATGGCTAATTGCATTCCCATTCTGCATGGCCGTGGGTGGGGAATACCTCTTCATTAATGATGTATCTATTGAGCACTGCACAGGGGACATTCCACCTTGGAACAACTGACTGTCTTACCTGCCTCATTGCCTGAAATATGTTTTTGCATCATTGCTGAGTAATATCATCTTTCCTTTGAGTGCCAGCTTAACCTTCTCTCCCCTTTACGATTTTAGTAGGTCATCTGGATTAGAGAGTTTGTCTACACATGAGTTAGCTAGCTTCTGCAGATCTGCTTTTTTTCTGTACAGATTACCTGAGGGCAGACCTGAACCTTTGGTAATGAAAGCATATTGTGTTTTATTCACCTACGATGGTCTAATTGGCTGGTCAGACTAAAGCCCCTGAAACATGACCATGTATTACCATATGAAAAGTTAGAACTTATGTTTCTTTGTTTTGGATTCAGCACTGTTGATAAACTCAGTATTGGCATCCCTGAACAGGCTTTGAAATCCTTTCACATACATCCTTTAATTGGGGGATCTCTTAACAAGTACATTGTCCTGCATACTTTATTTTATTCATTTATTTTATTTTACAGTTTTTATATACCGCGCTCTTTGGTATCAGTGCGGTTTACAGATTATAAATTTCGCATTAGAACAGTCCTTTGCTTACATTATAACAGGGTCTTTTGCTTACATTATAACAGGGTCAGTAACTTGGAGACAACATGGTAAACTATATACAAGCTATATACAGAAAGATATATTACCTCTGGAAATTTACAGTTAAAGTGGGTCGTAACTTTGGGTGTGCAGAGCGTCTAGGTCGTGTTCTGTTATGACTATGTTGTTGGAATGTCAGAGGCTGTGAGAGTGATTTGTGAGATGGGGGGAGGAGGTGTAGGGTTAGGGCCTAAAAGATGATGACAGAATAGGTAGTGTTTGAGGGCCTTTCTGAATTGAGAGAGGTCCTTTATTGATCGGATATGAGGAGGGAGATTATTCCAGCAAGTTGGAGCGAATAAGGTGAAAGCCCTGTCTCTGGTTGTTTGGTTACATTTAGTGTACTCCTTTGGTACGACAAGAGTATTGGCGGCTGCGGATCTTCTCAGTCTGTTCGTGGGGGTGTTGATAATAAGTGATGAGAGGGAGGGTGGGGCTATTTGATTAATTGCTTTAAAGGATAGTAGGAGTGCTTTGTAAGTTATCCTGGCTTGTAGGGGTAACCAGTGAAGCTCTGTTAGTATGGGGGTGATGTGGTCTCTACTGGAAGTGCCGCAGAGGATGCGGGCTGCTGAGTTCATCGCCAGTTGGAGTGGGTTGAGGGTGCTCTTGGGTAGACCATGCAGGATGATATTAGCATAGTCAAAATGAGGTGTTATAAGGGCTTGGAAGACTGTTCGGAAGTTATTGGAGGCGAGTAGTGGTCTTAAGGGTTTCAGCGTTCTTAATTTGTAGTAAATGGATTTAACGGTCTGCTTTATGTGATCTTTGAAGGTCAGTTCTTGGTCGATGGTTACTCCCAGGTAGCGAATTGATGATTTACATGGTAGTTCCGCATCTCTCACCTTCAAAGTTGCGGGGGGGGGGGGAGAATTTCTTATTCCTGGTTACGAATAGGACTTCCGTTTTCTTGAAGTTTATTCGCAGGTTCTGGGATAGGAGCCAATCTGTAATCGCGTTGAAGCAGGCGATAATTGGGGAAAATGTCAGGGGCATTAATTTTTATTGGCGTGAAAATTAGTACGTCATCTGCATAGATCAAGCTGGAGGCGTTAAATGTTTTGATGATTTCACAGATTGGTTGGATATATATGTTAAATAGAAGAGCTGATAAAGAGGATCCCTGGGGTACACCCTGTTGTTGCTGGAAAGGATCGGAGGTTGAAGATCCTATCCGCACCTGTTGCCAGCGGTTGTTTAGGTAGGATCTACACCATTCCCAAGCTGATCCCTGGACTCCTTTTTCTTTAAGACGGTGAAGAAGTTGTACATGGTTAACCGAGTCGAACGCTGCTGAGATGTCAAGGAAGATGAGGATGAACCCATTTTCAATTTTGTCAATCCCTCTTGATAAGGTGTTGATGAGTAGTGTGAGAAGGGTCTCTATGCCATGTGATTCTCGGAATCCGTGTTGGCAGGGATCGAGAGGAGCTGAAGTATCTATATGCTGTTGCAATTGGATTTGTACCACCTTCTCGATGATTTTGGCTAGAAGGGGTATACTTGAAATTGGACGATATGAATCAGTTTTTGCTGGGTCGAGTTTATTGTTCTTTAGGAGAGGGCGTATTGAAGTTTGCTTGAGAGATGATGGGAATGATCCGGTGGTGAAGGAAAGTTGCATGATAAGGGCAAAGTATGGGGCTCAGTTCAGCACGCATTGTTCTGATCCAGTAGGCAGGGCATGGATCGTTTGGGGCTGTGGTAGTATTCAAGGTGGCAATAAGGTCAGTGATGGATTTCACTGTGGGAGCGACAAAATTTTTTAGAGGCTGAGTAATTGAGACGGGGTTAGGTATACAACATGATGTGGAGTTTGTGTTAATGGATTTAGATTGAAGATAGTCGGCAAAATCCTGAGGTTGAATTGATATTGTTTGGTTGGAGGATGGTGCCTTTGTTAAGGATTTAGTGATATTAAAGAGGTCTCGTGGTTTGTTCAATGATCGGAGGAGGGTTTCTGTATGGTGTTCCCTCATTTTTTCAGCTATTTTCTCCCGGTGTTTCTTTAGGGCATTTTCGTAATCCATTTGGTCAATTGGAGCACGTGATCTGCGCCATTTTCTCTCTTGTTTTCTTAGATTCTGGAGGGATAGTCGTAGTTCAGTGGAGAACCATGGTTTTGGGTTTCTACTTTTTAGTGCTGTGCTGGATGCTAGTGGTCTTACTGAGGAAGGTAGATGTGAAGAGGAGTTCAGGGTGTTGTACCAATTGTTGATCAGTTCATCAAGGTCATTGGTTGGTAGACGAAGGGTTGGAAGAGTCTGGCTGATGAAGTCATCCTTGTTGAGCGTTTTGAAGCGGGCTGTTGGTCCTGATGATATTAAATTTGTATGTCTTGCTGGGATACTGTTTTGCTGATATGGGACTTGGAAGGATAATAAATCATGATCAGACCATGGGACAGGGGTATGAGATAGCTTAAAGTTTGTGTTCGCTGTAGCCTGAGGTGCAAAAATGAGGTCAAGGGTGTTACCCTTGAGGTGTGTAGGGGAGCTAACTAGCTGCGAGTAGTTGAGGTCAGTCATGGCATCAAGGAATGTGGTAGAATGGCTATGGTGAAGTGAGGAGAGGTTAAAGTCGCCCATTAACCAGTTGGATTTGCGTGGGCTTTCTGGGTTGCAGGCAAGCTCTATTATATTAGATAGATCTTCTGGTGGTGAGGATGGGGCTCTATATGAGATTTAGGATGATATGTTTGTTAGCTATAGTAACTAGGTCCATGTGTGTGGTACTCCTGGTGGAAAGTAATCTAAATTGAAGGTTAGTTCGTGAAAGAATGAGAACACCACCTCCTCTTCGGTCTGCTCTGTGGCATGTGTGTATTGAGTATTCAGGGGGAATGAGTTGGTTTATAAGGACATTGTCTGTGTCCGCTAGCCATGATTCTGTGACCAGGAGGATGTCTAGTTTCAGCTTTGTGATGAGATCTGTAATGACTGGCCACTTTTTACGTACTGAGCGGGCGTTGATGAGTGCACAGTTTAAGTTAGCATGTGAGGGAACAGGATTGGGTTTAGAACTACTAACAGTGTTAAGGGAGATATATAGTAGATGAGAGTGCCTAACATGGTGTGGTTGTGGAGCTGAGTGATGATAGGAAGAATGATATTTTCTTCCTAGTCCATGCAATATGGGGATCTTGTGTGAGGTGGTAGGGAATGCTGCTGTGTTTTGGGTGGTGTGTGTTAACAGATAGAGGCTAACTAATGCAAATAGAGAGAGAGCCATGGTTACAGCAATGGGAGGATACAATGTAGGTAATACGGGTCTTTAGAAACAGTAAATGCAGATTAACTAGTTAGGTACAGAGCAGTGGAATAGGTAACAATTGTATCAAAGCAGGTCTATCAAGTAGGAACAATGTATTCTGTTAACTAGATACAGTAGCAAATCTTATTTTAAGGGAGGTCTGTTTGTAACAGAGTAACAAGGAGTGAACTTCTCTAGTATATTAGGTCTGCTGTTACCTTATAGATGGGGTAGAGGTGGGTTACCTAGGTGAGTTGTTGGGGTATATCAGAGTCTCAGGTTATTATCCTGATGTTTTCTTGGCGCAGGAGTCAGATTCTGTTGCATGTGAGAGTTCTGGCTTCATTCGTAGTGTTGCTGACGTGCCACTGCCTAAGGGCCACGCCAAAGGGCCCTCTGGCGAGGCCCTCAGGCGCGGGCCCGCAAGGCGCGGGTGCGCTTGCCGGCGGCACCCTTTATAGAGGCTGCTGGGACCTCCCACAACCCGGATTGGGCTGGAGTGCAGGAGCGGGAAACCGAAGCTCCCCCTGTGCTCTACCCCGACCGGGGAGCTCTGCAAATGGCTGCTTGTTGCTCGTGAAGCTCTCTCCTGCCCGCGGCACTTTCAGCTATTAGATAAACCAAGAGTGGCCCCCTCACATTGTTAAATTGCTTTTGATTTGGAGAATTACAATGTAAATTTCAAATCAAAGCACAAGATGCATTTAACTGGAATCCATGAGATGAGACATAAGATGAGCTATGCTAAGTCAGACCAAAGTCCATTAAGTCCTTCATATCTTCAGCAGCAGTCAGCCTGGGTCACGAGTACTTGGCAGATCCCAAAAAGAGATCAGATTTCCAAGGGATAAGCAATGAGTTTCCCAAGTCTACCTTTCCTCCAAGAATCTTGTCCAGACCTGTTTTAAATCCCACAGTATTAGTTGTCTTGACCACATTCTCCAACAACAGATACCACATTTTAATTATACTGCATGAAAAAATCACTTTCTGTGATTTGTTTTCAATCTCTTGGTTGTTAGTTGCATGGAGTGGCTTCTTGTTTTAGTGTCTGAAAAGTTAGAACATCCATTCCCTATTTAAACATTTCACTCCACTCATGATTTTGTGAGCTTCTGTCACATCCTCTTTGCCATCTCTCTTCCAAGCTGAAGAGCACTAACGTGTTTAACCTCCCTTCATAAGGATGTGTTTCATTCCTTTTCTCATTTTTGTTGCCATTGTGTCAGCCTTTTCTAGTTTACTGTATTCTTTATTAGGTGGGGTGACCAGAACTGCACATAGTAGTCGAGGTGCATTTGCACCATGGACCTATACAAAGGCATAATATTTTCAGTTTTGTTAATAATCTCTAGCATTTGCTTTCTTTGTAGCTACAGCACACTGGATTTAACATTTCAACATATTCAGTGATACCAGTTTTTCTTGGGCAGTAACTCCTCAACGCAGCATTCAGCAGTTTGTATCCGTGTGCATCACTTTGCACTTGTCCACATTAAACTTCATCTTCCATTAAGTTGACCAATCTCCTTGTCTTACAAGATTCTTTTGCAATTCTTCACAATCCTCTGCAGTTTTAATGACTTTGAGGTATTCAAATCTGCCAGTTATTCATTCTTCCTTTCTCCAGATCATTTATGAACATGTTAAAACAGTACAAGCCCTAGTACAGACCCTAAGGGCATTCTACTATTGATCCTTGTCCATTTGGAAAATTGACCATTTAGTCCTCTGTTTTCTGCCTTTTAGTCAGTTTCTAGCCCACAGTAGGGCGTAGTCTCCTACTTTGACTTTTTTTTGTAATTACATTTTTATTGGAAAACAAATTGCACATCCTCTTTCAAATTATCACTGCCAAACATATCGACATATTGAATCTTCAGTTCTGCATAAAGTATATCTCTGATACACTAAAAGAAAAGCTTGCACATCTTATATGGTGTTAATGACAGAAATAATTGCTTCAGTAGAATAAAATATATAGTAAAGAATGTTCCCCCCCCCACCTTCCAAACCCTTCAACTTGGCTAACACCACCTTGCCAGCCCCCCACATATCATGTTCAGCCCAATTTCCCCTATGTTGGTAGTCCCCAATCTAATAACCTTTTTTTTTCTCCACCAAGTCCAAAACGTTTCTCTTAAGTTCTGGGCTGTTAGATCTTTGCCCTTCTTCAAGTCCTTTAGTGCTTTTAGGCTATAGAGATTTCCCAATCATGTACAGACCCCATTAGTATTAGGCAGGTGTGGTTCCTTCCAGCAACTCACAATTTTTCTTCTAGCCACAATTATGCTGGGGTTTCTATTTATTTAATGAGTTTTTATACCACTTTATAACTTAGTCAAAGCAGTTTACATTATAACTTAAACTTGGTAATGTACATTAAACAGGGACATTGATAACTTGGATTCTTCTGAGACCGCAGAGGGTTAAGCGACTTGCCCAAAACCACAAGGAGAGTAGTAGTGGGAATCAAACCCCGGGTTCTTGGTTCCTAAGCCAGTGCTCTAACCATTAGGCTACTACTCCGCTAATTAAATTTGACCTATAATCTCTTACAAAATATGTATCTAGTTATTCCAGAAATATACTTTATAGCAGTACCACAATATATGTTTAAAGGTATCTGGCACAAGATCTCCAGCAGTCCCTGGTGATACTGTTATTCATCTTGTGCATTTTTTTAAGGTGTAATGTGCGACACCTATACAGCATTTTCAGGCAATTTTCTACATAATTGACAGCAGCTGCACTTTTCCCAATATTAAGATATGCTTGCTGCCACTCGTCTTTTATCTAGGATATATAACCCAAGTTGCTCTTCATCTAAGCCTATGTTGTGGCTTTTTATCAAAATCTCCCAGCAGTGTGCAGTATATCTTAGATGTTAATGTCTTTGGTACCCAACCTCCCCTCATGAAGAGCCTCAACCAATATTCTGATTTTCCCCAGATCTTTCCTTTTTTCCCTTTCTGAAGATAATTCCTAATTTGTAGATAGCCATATCTGTCTTGCCACAGAGTTCCTTTCCTAGGATACTCAAAAGATGCTAATTGGCCATTAACCAAAAATTGACCCCCCCCCCTTCTCCCAGCTTTGAAAAACTGGATATAACTGATCTGGAGGAAATTCTCTGCTGCTACAAAGTGGCATTAAGTAAGAAACCTTTTCCATCCCTCTCCCCCCAACCAAAGATCTGGTTCTGACACTCATTTCAGATCAAAAATGTTACCTGTGTGTAAAGGTTGCAGAGCTTTCTCTTCCTCCTCTCTGAATTTCCAGACCAAACCCAGTGCCTCAGCTGCCCTCTTTTATCCCTCCTTGTTCAGCCCTAATTAATTATTTGGTGGAGTTCCAGTTCCATTCCCATATGACCTTTAATTGAGCAGCTATGCAGTACATCTGAACGTTAAGCACCATCAGCCCACCCCTGTCTTTACCTAGGTATTAAGACATTCTTGAGTATCCTAGGTGGTCTGCAGGTCAATATAGATATAGATATCTTTCTGTGTATGGTAGTAAGTATATTTTGGGGATTTCAATGGGTAGCACCTGAAATAAATTGAAACGTTTCCATTTCCCTAAATCTCTATCAAAATTGTCAATCAGTTTTTGATAATTTGCTTTAAATAAATTGGCTGGGTCAACTGTTACATGCATCCCCAGATAGGGTTATACTTTCCCTGACCCATTTGAATGGGAATTTTTGTCTTAAAACATTCCACTTGTCCCCTCTTTAGATATATGGTCAAGAGTTCAGTTCTTTGTTTCTTAAAATCAGCCATTCCTCTCTTTCACATATCATATAATACATAATATGGGGCCTTTTTATCGTAAATAGGATACCATCCATAAAAGGCATAATTGATTCCTCCCACCATTATGCTTCCTAGATCAGCACTCATTCTAATCCTTGCTGCCAGTGGCTCTATTGAGAGTGGAGTGGAGGAGAGGAGTAGCCTAATGGTTAAGAGCACTGACTTGGGAACCCAGGGACCAGGGTTCGATTCCCACTAGCACTCCTTGTGGCCTTGAGCAAGTCACTTAACCTTCCATTGCATCAGAAAAATCCCAGTTATCAATATTCCTGTTTAATATACATTACCAAGTTTAAGTTTCAATGTAAACCACTTTGATTGAAATGATAAAGCGGTATATAAAACCTGTTAAAGTGAAGACAGTGGGCACCCCTGACTGGTTTCCCTGCCTAACTCTAAAAATCCTGAATATCTACCATTTCTCCAGGACCAAGCAGGAAGTCAGTCCTCACATATGGGTGACGTCGGCGCTGACGGAGCCCCCGTGCAGAGCATTTCCCCAGCTTTCATAGAAAGCCTTTGGGAATGCAGCGTGCATGCGCAGTCCCCTTCCCGCCCAAGGGTGCCATCTTGCTCAGTCTTCTTTTTTCCGCGGAGCCCGACGGATGTATATTAGTTTCACCCGAGGAAGAAGTTGATTTTCTCAGTGTTAACCTGTTTTTCTTCAGTTTGACGCCGGTTTCCCTTTCCCGCCTGGGCCTGATACGTCGGTAACGAGCTCGGATCTCCTTTTTTCGGTTTTTGTCTTTCAACCTTGCAGGGGCCCTTTTTCCCCCGATGGCTGCCAGCGGGTTTAAAAAGTGTGATCGGTGTAAGAAACTTATGTCTCTCACCGACACACATGACTGCTGCCTCCGGTGCCTCGGACCTGATCATGACCCGATGATCTGTGGTCCGTGTGGGAAGATGTCCTCTAAGGCGTTAAGGAGTCGGCAGCACCAAAAGGAAAGAATCTTCTCTGACTCTGCGTCCGGTAGGGCCCAGACCTCGTCAGAGGCCTCGACATCTCGGGACTCCGGCCCCGAGCAGCGTCGAGGCTCCTCTGAAAGGGGGTCTCCCTCGCGGGAGCATTGTAAGAAGAAAAAACCCGCAAGGGCGGCGTCGGTGGACGCACTTGGCTCCTCGAGGGCCAAGTCGCATATCCCCGAGTGCCGTCCTGGGTCTTTGGAGTAGGAGAGGCAAGCAAAACAATCTTGTATGCAGATGGAGTCCCAGGGTCACGTGAGTACTGTAGTCCTCGTGGACTCGCCTCCAGGAGAGCCGACGTCGGGCCCGGCGCCGCCACCGGGGCCCGAGTCGGGGGCTGCTGAGTCTCCTGAGCTCGGACTCAGGTTGACGGCCTTGGAGAGCAGCTTGGCTGCCTTCATGGAACAGCAGCGGGCACTGATCGCCGGTCTCACCGGTGCATCTGCCCCGACCACCGGGACATCGAAGTCCAAGTCGACCCCGGAGGCCGAGCCGATCCTCGAGTCCATGCGAGCTCGAGTCGATCCTCGGCCAAGGTCCCCCTCGGCCTCCCATTTGGGGCCGAGGTCATCGACGCCGGTACCCTCGGCGTCGGGGCGGATGGCATCGATGCCTGCCCGACCAGAGCTGCTCGATTCCTCCTCCGAGGAGTCCGGCTGGGAGTCGGAGGATGAGGACTCGCCCGAGTCCGAACCTCGGAGAAGGTCCCCCCCGGAGGATACCCGCTTCTCGGATTTCATGCGGGACATGGCCAAGGCTTTGGCATTCCCCGTGGATCCCGAGGAGGAGCCTCAAGCCGATGAGCTCGAGGCCCTACAGTATGACTCTCTTCCGAAGGAGGCCTTTACTGTTCCGGTTCCTCCGATGCTGGAACAGTTGCTCTTCTGCATGTGGGAGGCGCCGGCCTCGACACCGGTTTTGAGCAAGCGGGTCGATTCCATCTATAGAGTCCACAAGAGCCTCGGATTCCAAAAGGCACAATTACTGCACCACTCCATGGTGATAAAGTTCCTAGATGACATAAATGACTGCTTCTTGGAGCAGCTGGTTCATGAACCGACCAGAGGGGAAGCCATATTAGACCTGGTCCTTAGTGGAACACCAGATCTAGTGCAAGAGATAAGGGTGTTGGGGCCACTTGGCAATAGTGATCATAGCATGATCGCCTTTGATTTAATTAGTGGAGGAGGGATAGTACGGAAATCCACAGTACTACTTTTTAACTTTCGAAAGGGAGACTATGATAAAATGAGGAAAATAGTTAAGAAAAAAACTAAAAGGAGCTGTTGCAAAGGTTAAAGACTTACATCAAGCTTGGGTGTTGTTGAAAAATACTATCTTGGCAGCCCAGACCAGCTGTATTCCACGCTTTAAGAAAAGTGGAAGGAAGTCCAAAAAACTGCCAGCATGGTTTAAAGGTGAGGTCAGAGAGGCTGTTGCCAAAAAAGCATCTTTCAGGAAATGGAAAAAAGAGCCAAACGACAAAACCTGGAAACAGCACAAGCACTGGCAAATCAAATGCAAGGCATTGATAAAGCGGGCAAAGAGAGAATTTGAGAAGAAGCTTGCTGTGGAAGCAAAAACACGAAATAAAGATTTTTTTCAAGTACATTCGCAGCAAAAAACCTGTGAGAGTCAGTTGGTCCATTATATGATAGAGGAGTTAAAGGGGCACTAAGAGGCAACAAGGCGATAGCGGAGAGACTGAATGAATTCTTTGCTTCAGTCTTTACTGAGGAAGATGTAGGGATGTTACCCATGACTGAAGTGGTATTTAAAGATGCGGAAGAATTGAAGGAAATATCGATGCATCGGGAAGATGTATTACAACTATTAGATAAACTGAAGAGTAGCAAATCACCTGGGCCGGATGGTATACATCCAACGGTGTTGAAAGAACTGAAATATGAGATTGCAGACCTGCTATTAGTAATCTGTGAACTATCATTAAAATCATCTCTAATACCTGAAGATTGGAGGATCGCCAATGTAACACCAATTTTTAAAAAGGGTTCCAGGGGTGATCCGGGAAACTACAGACTGGTGAGCCTCACGTCAGTACCGGGAAAAATAGTAGAAACCATCATAAAGAATAAAATTACTCAACATGTAGATAGTCATGACCTAATGGGAGACAACCAACATGGCTTTAGACAAGGAAGATCTTGTCTTACTAATCTGTTATGTTTTTTTGAAAGTGTGAATAAACAGGTGGACAAAGGTGAGTCGGTTGATATAGTGTATCTGGACTTTGAGAAAGCCTTTGACAAGGTCCCTTATCAGAGACTTTTGGCAAAACTAAAGAGTCATGGGATAGGAGGCAGTGTACTACTGTGGATCAAGAACTGGTTAAGAGATAGAAAGCAGAGGGTTGGGCTAAATGGCCAATTTTCCCAATGGAGAAAGGTGAATAGTGGTGTATCCCAGGGATCTGTGCTGGGTCCACTGCTTTTTGACATATTCATAAATGACCTGGAAAGTGGAATAACGAGTGAGGTTATCAAATTTGCAGATGCCACAAAACTATTTAAAGTTGTTAAAACCCAAGAGGATTGTGGAAAATTGCAAGAGGATCTTGATAAATTGGAAGACTGGGCATCAAAATGGCAGATGAAATTTAATGTGGACAAGTGCAAAGTTATGCACCTAGGGAAGAACAACCCAAACTATGGTTACACAATGCAAGGTTCCACATTAGGAACCACCACCCAGGAAAAAGATTTAGGCATCATTGTGGATAACATGTTAAAACCCTCGGCCCAGTGTGCAGTGGCAGCCAAGAGAGCAAATAGAATGCTAGGTATTGTAAACGGGGGCGCTGGGCGTGAATGTCCACAGTCTTGGCAAAGGCAAAATACTATTATGACTTGCAAAGGATTGTGGGGGATGTAGTCCATTCATACCAGAATCAGCCGTTCACAAAATAATGAGTTGTGTTGCTCGAGTGTAAGCAAAGAAAAATATATTTTATTCATGGGGTTAATTATCCCACACAGATTTACTTGGCAACACAAAAGGACACTTGCTTCAGTATTGTACTCAGGAAAAACAAATCATGATATAAGGTAACTGAACTTCTTAAGCAATCAAACAATAAAGACCTTGATGGGAAACAGAAAAGGTCTTTTTGTGGGCTCCTGCTAATAACTTTTAGCAGTGCTCCAAAAGCAAAAAACCAAAACCCAAAAGTAACAAAACTGTTCTTTTTTCAAGGATAACTTCCTTCTATTTTACACACACAAACAGTAGTTTCCTTTCAGAGCTCACGTGCAATTGTGAATGGCTCAATTACCAATAGCCAGCTGCAAACCCCTTTGCTGGTTCACTCTCTACGTGGCTCAAATCCTACCCTAAAGCTTTCTTGCAGACTTTTCTGGGTAGATAAAAGAACAAGTTATAGTTCCTTTTGATGGTTGTTGTATTTGTAAAAGTATTTTAAAGCAAAAGCCTAGAGAGAGAGCAGTCCATGTATTCTAACTGATCATTTGAAATATCTCCTTCTGCTTCAAATATCATAGAATCAATATCATGGTCTGGTTCAGAGGAATTCCTTAATGGATCACTCTCAGGATAATATTTGTTTCCCTGCTGTCCTCCAGGTGAAGAGCTAGGGCATAGATCAGAGTTCATACCTGAGCTTCCTTTGCTGTTAGATTTCCTCTCCAGATATCCTGGGTAGTAAGTAATCCAGCTTTTATGTCCAGCCTTCCAATCAAGATCCCTGGACACTGGGTCTCTCTTCAAATACCTTCTTGCACTGGTCTTAGGGCCCCTTCCAAATGCAGCCGTCTCCTTCAAAGGTGCCGTCTGGGAATTCCTGGCTCTGTAACCCCACTCCTCTGGCTTCCTCCAGTCCAATGGAGTATGCTTGCCTCTGGAATGACTCCCAACACACGTACTGCTGTGGGCTCCTTCTTTAGACCTCCAAGATGTCTTTCTCTTCTTCCTTCTACGTTGCTGCTGTTTCTCTCGGTCCTTGATCCAGTTCCTCCTCTCTATCTAATTCTGTGTAGAATATGTTTTACTTTTAACTTGTTTAGAGGGATACTCCACCCTAGCACAGCTCAGCTGTGCTGAATCAAGCCCTGCCCTTGGAGATGAGTGATTGGGGATTACCTCATAGCTCTCCTGATTGAACACACGTTTCCCCACTTCAGCTCTTCTAGAGGCTGTTTGAAACCTGGTGCATTCTGGGACTGGTAGTCTTTTATGAAAACATTCTGTTTTAGTATTTCTACCAGCAAAGACAGGTTGCTTGTTCAGAGCCAATTCACCTCTATTATAGCTCCCTCCTGAACTATGATAAGCTTCCTTATCACAGTATCATAAGGAAAGGAATGGAAAATAAAACAAAAGATATTATAATGCCTCTGTCGTTCCATGGTGAGACCGCACGTTAAATATTGTGTGCAATTCTGGTCGCCGTATCTTAAAAAGGATATAGAGCTATTAGAAAAGGTTCAGAGAAGAGCCACCAAAATGGTAAAGGGGATGGAAGGATACTCCTATGAAGAAAGGCTAAAAAGGTTAGGGCTCTTTAACCTGGAAAAGAGACGGCTGAGGGGAGATATGATAGAAGTCTATAAATTAATGAACGGAGTGGAACGGGTAAACGTAGATCGATTGTTTACGTTATCAGAATATAGAAAGACTAGGGGACATGCAATGAAGCTACAGGGTAAACTATTTAAGACTAATAAAAGAAAATTGGAGGTCACGTGACACATGAGCAAGTGAAGACGTCTCTTCCCTTACTCTGGGGCCACCTCGGCATAATTGGTATATAATCGGTGTTTTAACCTCCCGGCGACCGGTGCTTGTGGTGGGGATCCCTGCCCTAATACATTTTCCTTCTTTCACCGCTGTCTGGTGTTTCGGATGCCGCCCCCAGTTCGGAAGGAAAGGGAGAAGGAGAAGGCGCCAAAGCTGCGGGCCTCCACGCCGGCAGCGATGCAGCCCTCGTCGCCGGGGACGGAGAGTGGGGACTCGGCTACAGAGGATCTTGCGAGGGAGGTGGCCCGTCACTTAGACCCCAAATTGGACCGGATTCTCTCCAAGCTGGAGGTGATGGGGGAGACGATGGCAGCGCAAGGTCAGAGAATTGAGGAGCTGGAAAACCGCGTGTCCGCCATTGAAGACGACGAGGGGCGGCAGGAGAGAGTACAGGCAGACACACGTGCTCAGCTTGCGGCCTTGCAGAGCAAACTGGACGATTTGGAAAATCGTTCTCGTCGGAACAACATTCGTTTGGTGGGCATCCCGGAGACCACGACGGACCAACAACTTCTGCCGCTAATTGAGCAGTGGCTCCCGGAAGAGCTGGGATTATCTTCTTTGGTCGGCGACCTCAAGGTAGAGCGTGCCCACCGGATTGGACCCAAGATGGAGAACCGTCCAAGGCCCCGAGTGGTGATCGCCCGGATCCTAAATTTTGCCCCTAAGGAGAGGCTCTTGCGGGCGTATCGGCAGCACGAGGGACTCTTGTTGCATAGTAACAAACTACTGCTGTTCCAAGATTATTCTACAGTGGTGTCGGCGAAACACAAGGAATTCTCTCCTGTTTGCACGGCCCTCTTCCAGAAGAAAATTAGGTTCACCCTGGCCTTCCCGGCTACGCTCAGAGTCCACCACCTGGGGAAAAGCTTGGTGTTTGACTCTGCGGGAGCGGCCAGGGCCTATTTGGAAAAACTGAATAAGGGCCCGACTGAACGAGCTGAAGGGGCGACCGGGACCTCTGAGTCTTGAAGGCTACATGGCCCGATATGAGAGAGACTGGCTGATGTGTGGACAGGGTGAGGCCTGCGGTGTGGGGTGCTCCAAAGTACTGACTTGCAGATGTGCTTGGTGGGGTTCGAGCTGCCTTCCCACTGACTCAGTCAGGTCTTGCTGTGTAGCTGGACTGTGCGAGCCTCTCTATGCATTTGTATTTTGTTGAAGTGTTTTATGATAGTTTGCCTTGGGGCAGTAGTCATTTTGTTGGCTCACTATGTGTGGTATTGCTTAGTTTGCTGGTATGTATCTTTCTTTCTTCTCTTTCTTGTCATTTCTCTTTATGAGTAAGAGTGGGGGCCTGGAACACTAATTTTCTCTTTGGGGGGAGGGGGAGAATTGTTGTTGTTAAGCCCGGTGTCCCCCGCAGTGATGTGGAACAGTCAGATCTGGGGGGAACATCTGAAGGGGGGATCTTGAGGGTGTGGGGCTTGGGTACTGACTATGGCACCGTTGCTGGATGAGAGTTCGGGGCGGCCCAGCGGTGCACAGAGGTGACTTCTGCTCAGCCTTTGGCTGAGGTTGGGATGTGTGATTTTAAGGGGGATTGGGTGAAGAGGGGTGCGGGGAGGGGGGGGGAAGGGGGGTGGAGGTGGGGAGGGGGGGAAAGGGGAGAGGTGCAGGGGGGATGGAGGGCGGGGGGGGGAAGGAGGGATAGTGGAGGGGGGGGTGAGTTGGGTTGGAGTGGAGGAGTAGCCTAGTGGTTGGGGCAAGGTACTTCAGGCCGGAAGGTCGGGGGTTCAAATCCCACTAGAGGACAGCAACCTTGGGCTGGAAGGACTGGGGTTTCTAGTCCCACAGGTGCTCCTTGTGGTCTTGGGCAAGCCACTTAACCCTCCATAGCCCATGTTCCCTGTAAAATAGTTTTCTCCAAGTTATAATACCCTGTTCAATGTAATTTCAGTTTGTTCAATGTAAAACCGCGCTGATGCAGAATAGCGCGGTATATAAGAGAATGTAAATAAATAATAAATAAATAAATATAAGATGGGGAGAGCGCTAGTGGGACGGCTCTGTTGGTGGGAGGAGCATATGCACCCCTTGGAAGTTTTGGTAGGGGAGAAGGGAAAGGTGGGGGGACCCGGAGATGAGGCTGGGCGTCTCTGGGTGGAGACTGTGCCGTATTGCCTGCTACTGATCATCTTGGTATGGGTGGTATGCCTGAAGTAAAGATAATCTCTTGGAATGTGGGGGGCATTGGCACCCTGGTCAAGCGTACTAAGATACTTCAGGGGCTTAAAAGAAAGGGTGCCCATATAGCCTTGTTACAGGAGACACATTTTGAGTGCCATAGAGCATAGGAAACTCGCACGAGATTGGGTGGAGGTGTCCTATGGGGCGGAGTCGGGTACGAAGAAAGCAGGTGTGGTGGTGTTAGTGAAGCGGGGGGTTCCTTTTCTAGTGCACGCAGTACAAACAGACCCTTCGGGGCGGTATATACTATTACAGGGTAAATTGTATAATGAACCACTTTGGTTACTAAATGTTTATGCGCCAAATGTCTATGATCATGCTTTCTTTACCCAGTTAGTGGGATTGTTAAAGAATGCTGAGCGGGCTAAGGTCATTGTAGCGGGGGATTTTAATTGTCCCCACGATCCATGTTTGGATAAGTCCCGTGGTGGGGGGGGGAGGGGGTGTGGACCCGTAGGGGGGTAAGCTATCTCTGTAGGGTGGGAGACCTAGTAGATGTTTGGCGGACCCTGCACCCCGGGGTACGGGAATGTACACACCAGTTGAGAGCGCATCTCACCTGGTCCCACATAGACTATATCCTTGTTAGTGAAGGAGGGCTCCCTCGGGTAGTGCAGGCGGAAATAGAGCCTATTGCCATTTCGGATCATGGGATGGTGTGGATTTCTTGGGAATGCCAGGGGCCAGGGAGGACAGGGTGGAGATTTCCCGGGTATTTGTGGGAAGATGAAGCTTTCCGACTTTATCTTGCACAATAGTGGGATGACTATGTTCTATTCAATGATACCCCACAATGTTCCCCATTATTATTCTGGGAGGCTAGTAAAGCGGTGATGCGAGGAATGGTCATATCTTACACTGCCTTACGACGTAAGCATTTGGACCGTAGTATCTTGGTATCGGAACGCGCTTTACGGGCTATGCAGCGTCAATTGGGTAGGGCTAGTGGTGGGGTTCTCCAGCGGGATTATGCTCGGGCACAGGCGGCGCTTAATGCATTATTGCAGCGTAGAGCGGTGCTTTCGATGCAATATCACAAACATCATTTGCATCTTTATGGTAATAGGTCGGGGAAGTTACTGGCCAGGCTTGTTCGAGATCCTGGGGGGCTCTAAGTTTATTCCTGTGCTTTGTGATAAAAGTGGTACCCTGCAGCATCAACCCGTGAGTATCGCACAGATTTTTCGCGCCTTTTACAAGCAGCTGTATAGTGAGGAGGAACGGGATTATGGACAGGGAACGGCGTTTCTGCGCACTTTGTCCCTCCCACAGGTCTCGGATGAAGATTTGGCAAAGCTCAACGCGCCGTTGACGGTGTTGGAGCTTCTTGCTGGTATTAAGCGGGGGAAATCTCACAAGGCCCCTGGGCCAGATGGTTTTAGTATAGAATATTATAAAATATTGGCTACGCGTCTTGCCCCCTCTATGGTGGTGATGTTTGAAGAGGCCCGCTCCGTTTGGTATCTTTCCTCGAGATATGCGTTGTGCGGATATTACTGTAATTCCGACGCTCGGGAAGGATTTGTCGGATCCGGCCTCCTACCGTCCGATCTCGCTTATTAACTGTGACATGAAGCTTTTAGCTTCGGTTTTGGCGGCCCGGCTTTCACCTCTGTTACCGTTGCTTATTAACCCTAGCCAGGTTGGGTTTGTACAAGGGAGGGAGGCCTCCAGAAATATTGCTAAGCTACTGTTGGGCATGGAATACTGTCTGCAGAAGGATGAGGCCCTGCTTCTTGTCAGCCTAGATGCTGAAAAGGCGTTTGATAGGGTGGCCTGGGTTTATATGTGGAATGCCCTATCTGCGTTTGGACTGCGGGGGAGTTTTGTGCAGTGGCTTCAGGCGTTGTATACACAACCCATGGCCCGCGTGGGCACGAATGGTGTCTTTTCGGATCCCTTTGTGTTGCAAAGGGGCACTCGGCAGGGCTGCCCTCTGTCCCCTTTGCTTTTTGTGCTGGCCTTAGAACCGCTGTTGAGGGCCTTGCAAAATGATTTGGAGATTGCTGGTATACGAATGGGAGGGGAAGATATTAAAGTCAGCGCCTTTGCTGATGACATGTTGCTGTGTCTCACGAACCTACCTATGTCTTTGGATCGCGCGCTTCAGGTGATACAGGCATTTGTGGACTTTTCGGGTTTGAAGGTTAATGCTATGAAGTCGGTAGTTTTGGATGTTGGGGGTAAAGTACGGCCGAAGTGGGTAGGTGAGTTTCCATTGGTATGGGCGGATGGGGAGATTAAGTATTTGGGAATACAGCTCCCTGATCGGCCAGCACATCTGTATCGTGCTAATGTGCCTGGTTTACTAGCCAGAAGTAGTAAAACTTTGGCAAGCTGGCGGAGTTTGCCCCTGTCTCTGAAGGGAAGGATGGCGTTGTTTGTCATGGTGGAGTTTCCTAGATGGCTATATGTGCTGCGTATGCTGCCGCTATGGATTTTGGATAAAGACTGGAAGCGTTTTGGAAGCGTGGGTTTCTGTGGGGGGGGGATGTAAGGCGCGGATCTCTTTGCGGGCCTTAATGAGTAGGAGAGAGGAGGGGGGGTGGGAACTACCCTCCTTGCGTAATTATAATCTGCGCTATTTAGCGCGACATATTCGGGCGATGTTGGAAGGGGATGGGGGGGTGCCCCGGTTCGGCAGTTGGTGGAAGCGCTGGCTCCGTATCATGGCCTCTATCTTCTCCATGTCAGTCAGCTGCCAATGACGATTAGGGGAGGCGTGGGGGGGAGTTATATGGGGGCCTTGCGTCCTGCCTGGAGAATGCTTTGCCAGAGATTTGGGTGGGATTGGTGTAAGTCGCCTCTGCTGCCTCTGGTGGGAAATCCTGATTTTCGACCGGGGTTTGCACAGCAGAGTATCTTTGATAGTTGGGCTGAGAGAGGCCTTGTTTGTCTGGGAGATTTATTTTTTAGTGATAATGGGGTTATGGACCGTTTTCAACAAGTCCAGCGCCGGTTTCATATTCGCAGCAGGATTTTTATGGCTATTTGCAAATCCGCTCTTATTTAGCGTCTGTTCCTGTGGAAGGGGGAGGTTGGTCAGCTTCCGAGTCCCCACGTGCAATATTGGAGCGGCTGGAGGAGCGATGTCTGGGTGGGTCGGTCTCTCGGGAGGTGCTCCGGCCCTCGGGGGGTGCGGGGTTTCTTACTGTGCTCGCACTCCGGTGGCGGAGAGACGGAGTTGAGGAAATGATGGGGGAAATATTGCGGGTGGCCTTTGAGGGGATAGTGAAAGGCCCGATATGGGTGTATCTACAGGAAATGCAGTATAAATTTCTTTGGCGAGCATATATAAGTGATAAATGGGCCTTCCGTGTGGGTTTTCAGTTCTTTGCTAGTTGTCAGTGGTGTGATTGCGGAGTCGGGACCTTAACGCACAAATTTTGGGGGTGTCCGAGGGTGCGAGCTGTGTGGGTACAGGTTTGTAATAAGTTGGAGGGGTGGCTTGGGGTGGGTGGTGTTCTGCAAAGAGAGGTTGGTTTGTTCCATAATTGGGAGCTGGGGTGCGAACGACTCTCGTTCATGCGCAGGGTGCTGTTTGAACGGGGTTTTCTGATGGTTAAGAGGGCCTTGTTGTGTCAGTGGGTGGCATCCTCCCCTCCTTGTATGGTGCTTTGGGAGAACTTCATGCTTGACTTGATGTATATGGAGAAGTTGACTGCACAGCAGAAAGGGGGTAAGAGTTGGGAGGACTTCTTGGAATTATGGTCTCCCATGATCTCTCAGTTGTCTCCTAGAGAAAGGGGTGGGGTGTTAAATGTTTAGAAATGTATAGAGAGTGCTACCTGTTTCCATAAGAGGTTTCTTGTTTTGCGGAGCATTATGCCAAAATACTTTAGTCTTTCAACTGCTCTGAGTAAAAGGAACAGCAACTTGCTTGTAGTTAATCCGAGAGACTGATTAACGGTCCTGTTCTGTGCTGTGATTTACCTTATTTGCTGGTGTAGTGACATCATCGTAACTCTCACCGATGTGTTGGATGTATTTGATGTACTTGATGTGCCTATTATAGAGTGTGTGAGTAGTCTGTGTCTGATGGCGGGGAGGAGGGGGGGGGAGAAATGGGCGTTTTCTCAGGGTTAAGGGGGCTATCCTCCACGATTGTATCTGGGGAGGAGGCTTATGTATCGCTTTGTATTGTTTTACCTGTCCTCTCTGGAGGTTTGCGTTATGTATGAAAATCTCAATAAAAATGATTTGAAATAATAAAAGAAAATTATTTTTTCACTCAACGTGTAATCGAACTCTGGAATTTGTTACCGGACGATGTAGTAAAGGCTGTTAGTGTAGCTGGGTTTAAAAAAGGTTTGGACAAGTTCCTGGAGGAAAGGTCCATAAACCATTATTAAGAAGAGACCCAGGATTTCAATGCTTGACCCAGTACAAGCATTGCGGAACCTGTGTCTTTTGGGGAAACTGCTAGGTACGTATGACCTAGATTGGCCACTGTTGGAAACAGGATACTGGGCTTGATGGACCTTGGTCTGACCCAGTATGGCATATCTTATGTTCTTATGAATCGGCCATGCATCATCTGAAGAGTCAGAAGATGCACTCCTCGGTGCCTCCCGGCCGGGAGGCCCGGAACCTGGATGCCCTTGGCAATGTTCCCTCTAATTTTCTGTAGGCTGTGTGCGCATAAAATATCAGCTGTGCAGCTTTTGAAGGAAGGTTAAATTTTTGTGCGTCACATAATGACACTCGGAGTTATATACTTTAAAATTTGACTACACGTCAGAATACAGTATGTATACCACATTGATTGCACTAGAAAATATTGTAGAACTTGTGAAAACCATAAATACACAACAACTTTTAAATTTTAAGACATCTGTGTTTTCTATCAGAATCAGAACCAAAATTTTTCTGCGCTCTGTTGTAAAGTATGTGCGCTCGCTCGGCGAGGTGTGTGCGCGCGCGCACGCGCACAGCTTAGAGGGAACAGTGGCCCTCGGTAAGAAGTGCTTCCAGGGCTCTATGCTTGCTTGCCGTGTCCAGACCTACCAGCTGTACATGGGCATGTACCTTCGAGACCTGGCGAAGGAGATTGCCGGGTTCTCTGCTGGTCTCTCCGAGGAACCTTTGCAGAGGTTCAATGCTCTGTCCTCGGGTATTCGTAAGTGCTCAAAGTTTATATCTCGAGCAGCCTATGATGGCTTCGAGGCTTCGGCCCGAGTAGCTGCGGCCGGCATCGGTGCACGCTGTCAGGCTTGGCTACAGCCATCGGACCTCGAGCCATGAGTGCAGGACAAGTTGGTCGATGTCCCCTGCTGAGGTGAAAACCTCTTTGGCAAGCCCATGGCTGACAAGGCTGCCGAACTTGAGACCGAGACTCTTACCCAGACAAGGCTGTCCAGAAAGACCTCTGCCCCTTCTCAAAAGAAGGGCTCGGGAAAAAAGACCTTTTACCCAAGGAAGTCATCTGCCTATAAACAGTACCCTCATTATCAGGCCTCTGTAGCTCCCCAACAGGGTCAGCAGGCCAAGGAGCAGGGTCATGGTCCCCGTAGGCAGAAGGCCCCCAAGCGTCCTACTCCGGCTCCTGCTCAACAGGGAGGGGGTTTTTGACTGCATTGGCATAGCCTCTCCTCCTCAGCTGGTCCCCATCAGCACTGGAGGTAGGCTGGCCCTGTTCGCCCACAGTTGGTCAGCCATCACAAGGGATACCTGGGTTCTCAGTATAGTCGAGAAGGGCTATCTCCTCCACTTCCACCAGGTACCCCCCTCCTATTTTCCAGGGGAGCCTCCCAGACTCCCTCTGCACAGGGACTTACTCCTACAGGAGTTGGCAGGTCTTCTAAAGGAAAAGGCAGTGGAACCGGTGCCCCCACCACCTGAGAGGTCACGGCTTCTATTCCAGGTACTTCCTGGTACCAAAGAGAACAGGAGGCCTCAGACCCATCCTAGACTTGCAAAACCTGAACAAGTTCCTGGAGAGGGAAAAGTTCAAGATGCTTACCCTTGGAATCCTGCTGCCCTACCTCCAGCGGGGAGATTGGCTATGCTCCTTAGATCTAAAGGATGCTTATACTCACATCCTCATTCATCCAGACCACAGACAATATCTCAGATTTGTAGTGGGAGGAAACCATTGAGTGCTGCCCTTCGGCCTTACATCCGCACCCAGGGTATTCACCAAGTGCCTGGCGGTGTAGCGGCCTACCTCAGGGTTCAAGGCCTCTTTGTCTTTCCATACCTGGACGATTGGCTCATCAGGGGTCAATCCCCGCAAGAGGCCAATCAAGCCACCCTTCGCACTGTCGCTCTGCTTCAGCACCTGGGGTTTGTCATAAACTTCGCAAAGTCCAGTTTGCGACCCTCCCAGAACATGGAGTTCATAGGAGCTCGACTGGACACCTTTCAAGCAAAAGCCTTTCTACCAGTGGACAGGGCCCACCGATTGATGGATCTAGCCAGGCTATTCCACAGCAATTCTCTGATCTCCGCCAGACAATTCCCGAGGCTCTTAGGCCACGTGGCATCCACGGTCCATGTAACTCCAAATGCCCATCTACACATGAGGCCAGCTCAATGGGGCCTCAGGACTCAGTGGCACCAGGCCACAGGAAGCCTCACGGACAAAGTGAGGGTGTCCAGCCTGCTTCAGTCTTCTCTGCAATGGTGGCTTCATCTTCCAAATCTAGTGCAAGGGGTGCCTTTTCAGGCGCCTCCACACTTTCAGGTGCTGACAACCGATGCTTCTCTTCGGGGTTGGGGTGCACATTGCCAGGAGGTGTGTACTCAAGGCCTGTGGACTCCTTGGGAGGCCGCACAGCAGATCAATCTCTTAGAACTGAGAGCTATCCGCTTAGCCCTCAGAACTTGCTCTCATCTCATCTCTCTCCAGTCCGTCTTGGTTCAAACGGACAATCAAGTGGCTGTGTTCTATGTGAACAAACAAGGGGGCACAGGCTCCCGCCTTCTCTGTCAAGAAGCGCAGAGACTGCTCCTAGGCAGTCAATCATGGCGTTCTTCTCAAAGCCAGGTCAGGAGAATTACCTGGCGGACAGACTGAGCAGGATCCTGCAGCCGCACGAATGGCAACTGAACCCTTTCATGCTGCACCAGATCTTCCTGAGATGGGGTCTTCCAACCATAGACCTCTTTGCCAGTCCTCTGAACCGTCAACTACCCAGGTTCTGTTCCAGACAACCGCATCCTCTCCGAGTAGCAGCGGATGCGTTTCTCATTCCCTGGTCTACAGGCCTACTCTATGCATTTCCTCCCACGCCTCTAGTGTCCCAGACACTATTCAAGGTGGCCCGGGACAAAGCCTCAGTGATTCTGGTGGCCCCCAGGTGGCCAAGGCAACCCTGGTTCCCACTACTGTTGCAACTGGCGGTGGACACTCCTATTCCTCTGGGGCTGCAACACGATCTCCTGTCTCAGGAGCAGGGGTCCCTCTTGCACCCCAATCTCCAGTCCCTCAGGTTGATGGCCTGGCTGCTGAAAGGGTAGTCCTAGCGCCTTTACTACTGCCTAGGGAAGTGGAGGGCGTAGTCTTGGCCTCTAGGAGGCAGTTCACCAGAAAGTCTTATGCCCTTAAGTGGCGTAGATTCTCTACCTGGTGTACTCAACACAATGAGAATCCCTTCTCATGCCTGGTACCCGTGGTGAACATAAGAACATAAGATATGCCATACTGGGTCAGACCAAGGTCCATCAAGCCCAGTATTCTGTTTCCAACAGTGGCCAATCTAGGTCATACGTACCTAGCAGTTTCCCCAAGGGACACAGGTTCCACAATGCTTGTATTGGTTCAAGCATTGATATCCTGGGTCCCTTCTTAATAATGGTTTATGGACCTTTCCTCCAGGAACTTGTCCAAACCTTTTTTAAACCCAGCTACACTAACAGCCTTTACTACATCCTCCGGTAACAAATTCCAGAGTTTGATTACACGTTGAGTGAAAAAATATTTTCTTTTATTAGTCTTAAATAGTTTACCCTGTAGCTTCATTGCATGTCCCCTAGTCTTTCTATATTCTGATAAGGTAAACAATCGATCTACGTTTACCCGTTCCACTCCGTTCATTAATTTATAGACTTCTATCATATCTCCCCTCAGCCGTCTCTTTTCCAGGTTAAAGAGCCCCAACCTTTTTAGCCTTTCTTCATAGGAGTAGCCTTCCATCCCCTTTACCATTTTGGTGGCTCTTCTCTGAACCTTTTCTAAAATTGCTATATCCTTTTTAAGATATGGCGACCAGAATTGCACACAATATTCAAGGTGCGGTCTCACCATGGAACGATATAGAGGCATTATAATATCTTTTGTTTTATTTTCCATTCCTTTCCTTATCATACCTAGCATTCTATTTGCTCTCTTGGCCGCCGCTGCACACTGGGCCGAGGGTTTTAACATGGTATCCACAAGGACGCCTAAATCTTTTTCTTGGGTGGTGGTTCCTAATGTGGAACCTTGCATCGTGTAACCATAGTTTGGGTTGTTCTTCCCTAGGTGCATAACCTTGCACTTCTCCACATTAAATTTCATCTGCCATTTTGATGCCCAGTCTTCCAATTTATCAAGATCCTCTTGCAATTTTCCACAATCCTCCTGGGTTTTAACAACTTTAAATAGTTTTGTGTCATCAGCAAATTTGATAACCTCACTCGTTATTCCACTTTCCAGGTCATTTATGAATATGTCAAAAAGCAGCGGACCCAGCACAGATCCCTGGGGTACACCACTATTCACCTTTCTCCATTGGGAAAATTGGCCATTTAGCCCTACCCTCTGCTTTCTATCTTTTAACCAGTTCCTGATCCACAGTAGTACACTGCCTCCTATCCCATGACTCTTTAGTTTTGCCAAAAGTCTCTCATGAGGGACCTTGTCAAAGGCTTTCTGAAAGTCCAGATACACAATATCAACCGACTCACCTTTGTCCACCTGTTTATTCACTCCTTCAAAAAAACATAACAGATTAGTAAGACAAGATCTTCCTTGTCTAAAGCCATGTTGGCTGTCTCCCATTAGGTCATGACTATCTATATGCTGAGTAATTTTATTCTTTATGATGGTTTCTGCCATTTTTCCCGGTACTGATGTCAGGCTCACCGGTCTGTAGTTTCCCGGATCACCCCTCGAACCCTTTTTAAAAATTGGTGTTACATTGGCGAGGAATGCATCTGCAGCCACCCGTATTTGCAGTATTTGCTTCACCTGTCCAACCTAGGCCTTAAGTCCAATTCTGTTAGAGTTCATCTTAGTGCTCTTTCAGCACACCACTCACAGGTGGAGGGTCAATCTCTCTCCAGCCATCCTTTGGTGGCTCGCTTCCTCAGAGGCCTGCTTTTGCTTAAGCCTCCAGTGCGTCCACCTGCCAATGAATGGGATTTAAATGTGGTCTTGCAACGGCTTACTTGCCCACCATTTGAACCTATGGCTACTTGCCCTCTGCGTTTTCTGTCCTGGAAAACGCTCTTTCTGGTAGCCCTTACCTCAGCAAGGCGAGTGAGTGAGCTTCAGGCCCTGATATCAGAAGCACCTTATACTAGGTTCTATAGGAACAGGGTAGTCTTACGGACTCATCCTAAGTTCCTTCCAAAGGTTGTCTCCTCTTTCCACCTCAATCAGGAGGTGGTTCTTCCAACTTTCTTTCCCAGGCCTCATGCTGGCTGGGCTGAGATGGTCTTGCATACCCTGGACTGTAGGAGGGCGTTGTCCTACCTTGACCGTACGCGGGAGCACCGGAGGGCGGTTCAGCTCTTCGTCTCTTATGACCCCAATAAGTTTGGGTTGCCTGTCTCCAAGCGTACTTTGTCCATATGGGTAGCTGACTGCATTGCCTGGGCTTACAGGGCAGCCGGCCTCTCGTTGCAGGGTCGAGTTATGGCTCACCGTGTCAGGGCGAAGGCTGCGTCAGTGGCTCATCTCCGCTCTGTTCCGTTGGCTGACATCTGCCGGGCCGCTACTTGGTCTTCAAGCCAGACTTTTGCGGCCCACTACTGCCTTGAGAGGGAGTCCTGCAGGGACAGTGCTTTCGGGTAAGCAGTACTCCATAATCTCTTTGGGGTCTAGGCAACTCCTACCCTCCGGCCCTGGTGTTGGGCTACCTGTCGGGGGCGTTATCAGAGAAGATTCTGTTCTTGCATGCTGAGGCTCTAGAGGGAGCTCATTTTTCAGTTTGGGGCCTCTGGTAACCCTAAGCTAGGGAGTCCCATATGTGAGGACTGACTTCCTGCTTGGTCCTGGAGAAAGAGTAGTTACTCACCTGTAACAGGTGTTCTCCAGGAGCAGCAGGAATCAGTCCTCACAACCCTCCCTCCTCCCCTTGGAGTTGCAGTCATATGATTTATTTTTGCTATTTTTGCTGTCTTTTTAGCTATGTCATCAGACTGAGCAAGATGGCACCCTTGGGCGGGAAGGGGACCGCGCATGGATTCCCAAAGGCTTTCTTTGAAAGCTGGGGAAATGCTCCGCACGGGGGCTCCGTCGGCGCCGACGTCACCCATATGTGAGGACTGATTCCTGCTGCTCCTGGAGAACACCTGTTACAGGTGAGTAACTACTCTTTACCTTAACATAAACCTGAGGATCCTTATACATGTTAAGGAGGATCCATCTAAGAAACATGGGGCCAAATCTCATCTTTGCTAATGTTTGGGCATAAAATGCCCAGTCTATTTGGTCAAAAGTCTCTTTTTGGCATATGTGGACAGCAGCAGTGTACCTCATGAATCAGGTTCAAGAACTTCCAGATGCCTTTCGCCACCAGCTGCAACACCAGTCGGTATTTGGTCCAGACCGACAACCAAGTCGCAGTGTTCTATGTCAATGAGCAGGGGGTCACGGGGTTATACCTCCTCTGCCAGGAGGCGACATGCAAAGAGATGCTCCTGAGGGTGATAAATCTCCTGGGCCAGGACAATGCTCTGGTGGACAAACTGAGCAGAGTCCTTCAGCTGCACGAGTGGCACCTGGATTCCAGAGTGGCTTCCCAGTTATTTCAACTCTGGGGCATCCCCCTAGTGGACCTGTTCACCAATCCAGACAACACGCAGTTGCCCTGCTTCTGCTTCCGCCAGCCGCACCTGTCCCGGGTGGCTGCAGATGCATTCCTCTTCCCATGGACGGATGGCCTCCTTTACGTTTTCCTGCTGACACCACTGGTCAACAAGATCCTCTTCAAGGTGTCCAGTGCAATAGGGCATCACTGATGCTGATAGCCCCCCCGGTGGCCCAGGCAACCCTGGTTCCCACTGCTTCTCTACCTGGCGGTGGAGTCGCTGATTCCACTGGGCCACGTCCCAGGTCAACTCTCACAGGAGGAGGGCTCTTTCCTGCACCCCAACCTGGGGTCCCTGTCACTCATGGCTTGGCTGCTGAAAGGGTAGCACTAGCTCCCTTCAACCTCCTACGGGATGTGGAGGAGGTCCTTCTAGCCTCCTGCAAAGCCTCCACCAGGAAGGCATATGCCTTTAAGTGGCGCCAGTTCTTCGACTGGCACACAGAGAAGCGACAAACCAGTTCTCCTGCCCAGTGCAGATAGTACTTCAATACCTACTCCACCTGTCGCAAAGGGGACTAAGGTCCAACTCAGAGTGCATATGAGCCCTATCGCCGTTGAGGGCAAACCCCTCTCGGCCCAGCTCCTTGTATCTCAGTTCCTGAGGTGCCTCATGCTATCCAAACCCCCCATCTGCCCACAAGTGGCAGAATGGGATCTCAGTGTGATGCTCTTGCAGCTAAGCTGCCGTTTGATCCTCTGGCTACCTGCCACTGGAAGGTGGTTTTTCTTGTGGCACTCACATCTGCCCGTAGGGTCAGCGAGCTCCATTCTCTGATGGCAGAGTCCCCTTACATTAGGTTCTACAAGAATCAGGAGTTGGTGCTCACCGTCTTCTTTCTGGAATCTCATGCCAGCAAGGTGGAGACTGTCCTCAATACTCTGGATTGTAAAAGGGCCCTGTCCTCCTTTCTGCAACGAACTCAGGGCCACCGCACAGCACCTCAGCTTTTCATATCCTATGACCCCAGTTGACTGGGACTCCCAGTGACTAAGTGAACTCTGTCCACTTGGGCGGTGGGACTGCATTGCCCTCACCTGCGAGCAATCAAATGCAAAACCCCAAAAAGACAGCACAATCGCTATAATTGAAAGAGCAAATCATAAGATTGTCTGAACAGCAAGCTTGATTATGTGATAATTTTTCTGTCGGGTCCCACAGACCGGAGAGGAGCAAGTAACTGTTCAACTCAGTGTATGTGTTGCCCTTTTAATCAATCAGTTCATGTTCACGGTGCAAAGTGATCAAAACCATTTACAAAATAGCTAAACCTAGCTTTACTTATCCAAAATCCAGAATCCAGAATCCAAATGTCATCGGCAGAAATTCATGCACGACCCGCGTGTTTTGGGCCAACCAGCCCTGTTTCAAGTGCGATTTGCTATGAGAATGGATCCGGAAGTGTCTGAAAAGACGCCCAATCCGCATGACTTGTAAATAATGCTTGCAAGAAGATGATTGGCTGATCAAATGATGTCATAAAAGAGGAGGATACTTTGGTAAATTTGAATAAATCAATAAACCAAAAGGTGAAAGAACAGTGAGGGAGCAAACAAAGCTGGAATCTCAAAGCAAGCTCCACCATTCCTGCTCCAAAACGAAAGATCCACTACTGCTCCAACTATTGTAGACGATGTGTCCTATTTCCACCCCTCGGGTCCAAAGGAATGGTGTCTATCACTTGCCATTTAAAATTCTGAAACGTGTGGCCCTGGGAAATACTGTGTTCCACCAAAGGAGCCGTCAATGTTGTCTGTATTCAAGAGGCGTGCTCACCCAGTCGCACTTTTATCGGATGAGTAGTGTGGCCAATGTACAGCAAGTCACAAGGGCAACATAACAAATACACTACAAAACTCATGGAGCATGTGCTGGTACCAGAAAATTTGTAGGATCAGCCCTTCCTGGGGTGATACCACATATCACCCTCCAGAGTAGTAGTGCAAAATTGGCAAGTATTACATGCAAAATGTCCCCTATTGTGAGAACTTCTAACCGGACAATCCTCTGGCATAGCGGCATGAACCAGATGGTCACCTAAATTACGACCACGAGTGAATGCAAAACACACCGATTTTTGAAAGCAGGGGTAAAGATGCAAGATCCTTCAATGTTTTCGGAGAATCTTGACCACCTGCGAAGAATTCATCATAAAAGCAGGGATGCCCACAATCCAGATGCTGTCCCGGTCCGATTGTGTAAAAGCCATTCCCTATGAGTGTATCTAGCCCGAATGTACGCCTGTTTGACAATCCGTGCCGGATAGCCGCGCTCCAATAGGCGAGCCCGTAGGTCTGCCGCCTGATGTTTAAAATCACCTGAAGTGGAGCAAATGCGGCGTATCCTCAGAAATTGGCCATACGAGAGACTCCGTCTCATTGGGGCCGGATGATGGCTATGATATCTTAAGAGGCTATTGTGTTGGCTAGTTTTCCGAAATAGTTTTAGAAATCAGCGGGCAACTTTAGCACTTCTCTATTTCGGAAAACTAGCCAACACAATAATGGCTCTTTGTTCTATGTACACCGCTCTGACTTTTATATATAGCGGCATATAAGAATAGCTAAATAAAATAAATCATACATCCAAAAGTTCAAAAGAATGGTTAAAAAAGAACAAATGGACTGTTTTAAATTGGCCAGCAATGAGTCCTGATCTCGATCCAATCGAGAACCTTTGGAAAGAGCTGAAATCTGCCATTGGTAAAAGGAATCCTGGGAACATTAATAAGCTTGAACAAATTGCAGTTGAGTGGGAGAAACTACCAGCAAGAAATGTTTGGATGCTGCCCTACCAAGGGTTGTGCAACTAAATATAAGTGAAAGTGCCATTAATCCTGTCCAGGTCATATTTTGTGTTTTTCTCAGAAATTATTACATCTAAGTTGCACAGACGGGTGCCAATAATGTTGATCGCAACTATATTTAGTCATTTAAAAAATGTATATCTCACCTATGCAAAATCCTAGGTGAATTAAATGCACCTTTCTACTGTCTGTCATGCAGAGTGGTTTACTTATTACCCAGTTATTTCAGCAACTGATTCCAATTGGCCAGTTAATTATGGGGAAAACTATTGTATATAGGGATTCTGAATTGGTCTTATTCTTTCAGTCTGCATCACTGTATTCAAACATGAAATGGTTTAATTTATACCTTTTGTTATTGCGTAAGAGACTTTCTTCAATTAAACAAGGATATCATGTAATTACTCATTATATTTGGGGTTTACAAACTGTTTCTAAGCACTGTATTGTCATGATGGGACATATTAAATTGTTCTAACCTTTAAAATGATTGGAGCCCTTGTCTGTTTCTCTTCCCATTTAATAATCTGCAGTACTGGGTTCTGCCTTTCTTTGACTGATTGGGTCCCAATGCAGGATCCGAGCTGGAAACTGAGGGCATCACTTCTTAACCATTTGGGTGTGAATGCAAGCCTGTGCTATATGTGAGAGTAAGAGGGGCTATAATGACCTGCTGCCTTCACCACATTGAGGACATATTTTATTTATTTAACAGGTTTTTTTATACCGCTTTATCATTTTAGTCAAAGCGGTTTTCATTGTAACTTAAACTTGGCGGTGTACATTAAACAGGGACATTGATAACTTGGATTCTTCTGAGGAAATGGAGGGTTAAGTGATTTGCCCAAGGCCACAAGGGGTGCTAGTGGGAACTGAACCCTGGTTTCTTGGTTCCCAAGCCAGTGATGGCCATTGCTAATGCAAGAGAATTAAACGTTCTCTAGAAAAACTGAGAGAAATTGAGAGAAGAATGAAGCTGAATCCTAGACCTAGAGTATATCTTACTAACGTTAAAATGTTCATTTTCTTTATTCATTGCAGCTCAGGAAGTACTGGATAACCTCAAGGACCGCTGGTTCCAGGCAGACAATCCTCCTGCAGACCAGCTATTAAATGAAGAGGAATTCCTCTGTTTCCTTCATCCTGAGCACAGCAGGGGCATGCTGAAATTTATGGTTAAAGAGATTGTTCGAGAACTAGGTACATGAGCTTACCCAGCTGACTAAATCATCTCCTGACATCACAGCCAAATACATTCGCTGCCTTCTCTCCCCTGCCGTCCCTAGCACACAAATACACACACTTTTTGTTTGTTTTTGCTTTTTATTTTTGGAAGGGGAGCATACTAGATTTAAGCTTTCCATTTTTATGAGTGCAAGATGTGCCATGCTGGGTCACACCAGAAGTCTGTTGCGCCCAGCATCTTGTTTGACAATGGACAGTCTGGGTCACTGGCAAATGCCAAAGAGTAGATCCATTTCTTATTGATCACTCCCAGAGATAGTAACATAATATATGACGGCAGATAAAGACCAGTATGGTCCATCTAGTCTGCCCAGCAAGGCGGCAAGAGTAGGTGCATCTGAAGCTCCATGCAGGTCGCTCTTCCCCATGCCTTTGTTTAGGGGTGTACCCACCGCTCCGTGTAGGTCACCCCTATTTGTTGAGATATAAGAGAGTTATGTTTGTTTTGATTTTATCCTATTGCTATAAAGGGATCCACTGTGTCTGTGCCATGCCATTTTGAATTCTGTCACTGTATTTGCCCCCACCACTTCCATCAGGAGGGCATTTCAAGCATCCACCACCCTTTCAGTTTACCCCCTTGCAGCTTCATGTTGTGCCCTCTAGTTTTACAGCCTCCCCATCTTTGGTAGAGGTTTGTTTGTTCATTACTACTCTAAGTATTTAAAGGTCTGAATCATATCTCCCCTGTCCCTTTCTCCTCCAGAGTGTACATATTTAGGTCTTCAAGTCTCTTGTAAACATAGTTTTTTAGAAGTCTGACCAGTGCATAGGGTAAATAAAAACAGAAGCGGTAGCAGTGTAAATTTCCTCCACCCAAAGCTTCACTGCAGACTGAGTACAGCACAAGCATAAGTAGAGAGAGTGTCCCTCGTGCACACACACACACACGCGCACGCACACGGCAAAGGCAGCTATGGACAGCTGGAGGCTACTGTCTAAAGTTCACTTGCCCATAATCCTTTTGCCAAGCATTTCAGCACGGTTTGTCATCACATATGGGGTATCGTCGGTACCGATGGAGCCTGCGCGGGAACGCTCCCCAGCGTCCAATTCGAACGCTTTTGGGAGCATCCCACAGCGCCTGCGTGCTGCCTTCCCGCCTTTCCCAACTGCCTCTCTCCAGTTCTTCTTTTTCCGTGGAGCCAGCAGGTGGTGTTCCTGTCACCGCAGAAGAATTTTTTTTTTCTTTATTTCTTTTTGTGGTCGCGTCTGCCTTCTTCGACGCTCTACCGGTACCGCAGGTCTTTCTTTCCCTATTTCTAAAAAAAAAAAAAAAAATCTTTTTTTTATTTTCTATTTTCTTCAGGTGCACCCGCCTTTTTGGGCCTTAGGCCCAAAAACTTTCCTTAACATGGAAAAACCTGCCTCAGGTTTTAAAAAGTGCACCAAGTGTGGCGGTACCATTTTCGTCACCGACACCCATGAATGGTGTTTAAAATGTTTAGGTCCTGACCACTCCATCATGGATTGTGTGTCCTGTGCCATGATGTCTAAAAGAGGTCAGCAGAACTGAGCTGCCAAGCTCAGTACCCTGTTTCCCTCTGATGCGGCTTCGGTGGCATCAACGTCTTCCAGGGCTGCTTCTTCCTCCCGTGGATCTCAGGTAACTAAACATAAATCCAGCCAGTCCTCGAAGGGTAGATCTCCTTCTAAGCATTGAGATGCCTCTGGCATTGCCCTCGAGGATTCTGAACCGGCAAAATTACCCTGGCGGGAGGCTTCGGCTTCCAAAGCATTATCGGGGTTCCAGGATGTTCTAGATGGCTCGGCCTCGACAGATCTCCTGGTGCCATGCTCTGGGGTACCGGTGGCTTCCACCGGTACAGACTTCCAGGCATTCTGACCATGGAACGCAGTCTGGCGGCTTTCCTTGCGGCATCGACGCCCTTGGTACCGCGACAGACAACTCCACCGGTACCAGCATCAGTATCGGCACCGGTACCGATAACATCGGCATCGGTGTCTGCTATGCTAGTACTCTGTCCTCCGATGCCCTCCGGTACCGATTCTCCGTTACCGGTTATTCCCAGTACCGACCTTGGTCGTTACGGGTATCGGGCTCTGCAGGAGCATCCGGATAGATGATACTTCGAGTCCTCAGAGGAATCTGAGGATTCTGAAAGTTCTGTCGATGCAGCGATGCTTCTTCCAGAGGAGTCGTCCTCCCCTAAACGCAGGATGTCTCCTCCAGAAGACATGTCTTTCCAAGACTTCATCAGAGAGGTGGCTCGGGGCCTGTCCATTACTGTGGCCCCTGAGACAGAGCCAAGGGCCAAGGAGTTGGAAATTTTACAATATCCCAAAACTCCTAAGGAGGCAGCTACCTTACCCATTCATGAGATTCTATATGATCTCATGTTGAGGATGTGGGAAACATCTCTTGCCACCTCTCCTCATTCTCGTAGGTTAGATACTATGTATCGTGTCCCTCCTTGTCCTGGGTTCCATAAGACTCAACTTCCTCACCACTCTATTGTGGTGGAGTCAGCTATGAGAAGGATTAGAAGTGCAAAAAGACATGCCTCTAATCCTCCAGGACGTGAATGCAGAACCCTGGATGCTTTTGGACGCAGTCTTTCAAGCTTCCATGCTTGCTGCAAGAATCAGTTCCTATAGTCTCTACATGGGAATGTTCCTAAAGGAGGTCACAGATAATTTACAGATTTTAAGTCCTTTCATTTCTGAGGATAAAAGACAGGACTTTCTCACTTGGGTCAAACATGCCCAAGATGTCTCTAAATTCTCCAACCGTGCAGCCTTTGACTGCTTTGAGTGTATAAGCAGAACCTCGGCTATTGTCATAGGTGCACGTAGAATTGCTTGGCTGCAGGCATCTGATTTAGAGCTCTGGGTACAAGATAAATTGGGAAATATCCCTTGTACTGGTGAGAACCTGTTTGGTAAAGATCGGCAGGAAAAAGCCAATGAAATGGATGCTGAAAATTCCACCTTGGATAGATTATCCAAGTCCACTGCTGATCCTGTTAGAAAGAAGTTGTTCAAGAAAACATCTTTTTCTAAAAAGAAAAGATTTTATCCTGCTTATGGTCAGCAGGCATCTTCTGCAGGTCAGTTTTCAAACAAACGTCAGCAACCGCCCAAACAGAAGAAAGCAAAGGCTGCTAGGCCTCCACCGGCTCAGCAGCCTCAGCCTCCTCAGGGCCTTTGACTTTCAGCTAGAGAACTTAGCCTTTCTGGTTCTGGAGGGACCAGAACCTTCCACCATTCCAGGAAGGTTATGTCATTTTGCCCCCAGATGGGGGCAAATAACAGCAGAGCATTGGACACTCTCCATCATAAAGGAGGGGTACAAACTTCATTTTTCAAGCATGCCCCCTCACACAATAGTGAAGCAGTTCAATTCTCCGACCTCTCTCATCAACCTGTTAGGTCAGGAGGTTGCCGTCCTTCTTGCCCAAGGGGCAATAGAAGTGCCTCTTCATCAACAGGGCACAGGGTTCTATTCCCCTTACTTTCTTATCCCAAAGAAAACAGGGGGATACAGACTTATCTTAGATCTCAGAGAATTGAACAAAATTCCTTGTCAAGAAGAAATTCAAGATGATTTCTCTCGGAGCTCTGCTTCCATACCTTCAGAATCAAGATTGGCTTTGTTCTCTAGATCTCAAGGATGCGTACACCCATGTCCTCATCCATCCAACCCACAGAAGGTTCCTTCGGTTCCTTTTTCAAGGAAAGCACTACCAATACAGGGTGCTTCCTTTTGGTCTGGCCTCAGCACCAATGGTGTTCACGAAATGCATGGCTGTGGTAGCAGCATTTCTCTGCACTCTAGGAATATTTGTCTTCCCCTACTTGGACGACTGGCTCATTCGAGCTCCAACACAGTCAGAGGCCAAGACTTCTCTATCCTGCACAATGCGTATCCTTCAGTATTTAGGGCTGGTAATAAACATCCCAAAATCAAGTCTGACGCCCACTCAGTCTTTAGAGTTCATAGGAGCTCTTCTGGATACCACAAGGGCAAGGGCCTATCTTCCCCAGGCCCGTTGCCTTCGCTTCATGCAGTTAGCTTACCAGGCAGTGCTGAAGCCTCATCTAACTGCTCGAGAAATGTTGCAGTTGCTGGGCCACATGGCATCCACCGTGCATGTGGTTCCATATGCTCGCCTCCACATGAGGGCAGCTCAGTGGACTTTATCCACCCAATGGACCCAGGCATCAGGGTGTCTGTCAGACAAAATAGCGAACACAAGTCGCCTCATTTTGTCTCTCCAATGGTGGACGTCCACTCAAAACCTGTTGTTGGGGTCCCCCTTTCAACAGCCCTTACCCCAAGCAACTCTCACAGCAGATGCTTCTCCAAAGGGTTGGGGAGCTCATCTGCAAGACTACTCCACCCAGGGCACCTGGTCTCCGCAAGAGAGTTGTCTGCATATCAATCTCTTGGAACTCAGAGCAGTTTTCCTGGCTCTGCCAGTGTTCCACTCCCTGCTCAGCTACAAGACAGTCCTCATTCATACGGACAATCAAGTAGCCATGTTCTATGTGAACAAGCAGGGGGGAACAGGCTCTCTGTCGCTTTGCAACGAAGCTTTGCGACTATGGGCCCTCGCCAGAGAGCATCAGATTCAGGAGTGGAGGAGTGGCCTAGTGGTTGGGGCAAGGTACTTCAGGCCGGAATGTCGGGGGTTCAAATCCCACTAGAGGACAGCAACCTTGGGCTGGAAGGACTGGGGTTTCTAGTTCCACAGGTGCTCCTTGTGGTCTTGGGCAAGCCGCTTAACCCTCCATAGCCCATGTTCCCTGTAAAATAGTTATCTCCAAGTTATAATGCCCTGTTCAATGTAATTTCAGTTTGTTCAATGTAAACAGCACTGATGCAGAATAGCACGGTATATAAGAGAATGTAAATAAATAAATCTGCTGGCAGTATATCTTCCAGGCATTCAAAACTCTTGGGCGGACAGACTCAGTCGAGTTCTGCTTCCACACGAGTGGTCTCTGCATGCGGACCAGGTGACCAGGATATTTTAACTCTGGGGAACCCCGGACATAGACCTCTTTGCAAGTCCGTGTAATGCCAAACTTCCCCGGTTCTGTTCCAGAATTCCGGCTCAGGGGGCTCAGGCCAGGGATGTTTTTCTCCTTTACTGGGGTCAAGACTTCCTGTATGCCTTTCCACCTATTCCCCTAATTCCCAAAACCCTGTTCAAGCTTCAGAGAGACAGAGGCCACATGATTCTCATAGCCCCACATTGGCCACGGCAAGTGTGGTACCCTCTGCTTCTACATTTCTCTCAAGCTCCCTCCCTGGAGTTAGGGTCTGCTCCAGATCTCCTATCTCAGGAGAACGGAATGTTATGGCATCCCAATCCCCAGTCTCTGTATCTCAGGGCTTGGTTGCTGAAGGCCTAGATCTCCAAGATATTAATCTTTCTCAACAAGTGAAAGATGTTCTTTATGCTTCCAGGAAACCTTCCACGAGACGCTCTTATGCTTTGAAGTGAAAAAGGTTTACTATTTGGTGTTCGGAAAAGGGTCTTAACCTCCTTGCGATACCTCTGCAATCTTTGCTGGAGTATCTCCTCCATTTATCTAATGCAGGCCTTAAGACAAATTCAGTAAGAGTCCATTTGAGTGCTATTGCAGCTTCTCTTAAACCTCTAAATGGACAATCTATTTCCTCTCATCTTCTCATAGCAAGATTTATGAGAGGCCTCCTTTTAACTAAGCCTCCCATTAGACTACCTCCGGTGGCATGGGACTTGAACCTGGTTCTTGGGCAGCTCATGAAGCCACCTTTCGAACCTTTAGCTGCCACCTTCTTGAAATTTCTTTCTTGGAAGGTTATCTTTCTCATTGCAATCACATCAGCACGCTGCATTAGTGAATTGCAAGCGCTAGTAGCTAATCCACCTTATACAAGGTTCCATCATGACAAGGTAGTCCTTAGGACTCATCCACACTTTATGCCTAAGGTGATCTCGCCTTTTCATCTCAACCAAGAGATCTACCTACCTGTCTTTTTTTTTCCAGGACCTCATGCATCAAATGCAGAGAGGAATCTTCATACCTTGGACTGTAAAAGAGCTCTAGCTTTTTACTTACAAAGAACACAGCAACATAGAAAGTCCTCTCAACTCTTTGTTGCTTTTGATCCTTCTCATTTGGGACTTCCAGTCTCCAAGAGAACACTATCTAACTGGATTGCTCAGTGTATTTCTTTCGCCTATCAGAGTAAGAACCTTTCTCTGGAGGGCCATGTCGCAGCTCACAATGTGAGAGCCATGGCAGCCTCAATGGCTCATCTGAACTCTGTGTCTATTGACGACATCTGTCGAGCAGCCACTTGGGCCTCGGTTCATACCTTCACAGCCCATTACTGCTTGGACAAGGACTCCCGCCGGGATGCCTTGTTTGGTCAGGCTGTTCTCAAACACCTGTTCCATGCCTAATCAACTCCTACCCACCATCCCTGGTAGGATGCCAGAGATCCATGGAGGGAAGTGGAGCCTTTCTCAGGGACATACAACTTCTGGGGTCTCTTCCTGGCACCTAAAGCTAGGGAGTCCCCATATGTGATGACTACATTCCTGCTTGTTCCTGGAGATAGCATAGTTACTCACCTGTAACAGGTGATCTCTGGGAACAGTAGGAATTTAATCCTCACAACCCACCCACCTCCCCTAGGAGTTGTATCTCTCTATCTCTTTCCTTTCCCTCGCTCTCTCTCTTTGTCTCAGCTCTAAAACTCAACTGGAGAGAGGCAGTTGGGAAAGGCGGGAAGGCCGCACGCAGGCGCTGTGGGATGCTCCCAAAAGCGTTCTAATTGGACGCTGGGGAGCGTTCCCGTGCAGGCTCCGTCGGTACTGATGATACCCCATATGTGGGGACTAAATTCCTGCTGTTCCCGGAGATCACCTGTTACAGGTGAGTAACTATGCTTTCTGATTTCTCCAATGCACTCCATAAGAAAAGGAAAACTTCAAGTCAGTGCATACAATGGGGTAAACCTAGTACTGGATTCTGGAGCCAGTTGGCAACCCTATGTAAAGCGTGCAAACCATGGGACTTCTGCACACACACCAGAAGGTAGCATGCCCTGCCCAGTTCCTGTAAAACTATTTACCCAAGATATGAGAAAGGTGAGGCAGTAGTGTCATACCGCTTATAGAAATATTTCCTTCCTCCCTATCTTCGTCAGTCTGCTCTCCATCCTCCTAGGTCAAATGCTTGTGTACCTGTATATGTATATATACCTCGTAATGTGAAGCCTCTGTAAATAGCTGGACTCCTGAGACTTCTAGGGGGCTTATGGTTAAGTTACATGGTTTGAAAACAGTGCAGCATTAATTTCAGACCTGCTTATATATGCAGCTTGCACATTCCTGTAGGAGCAGGCTAGATCTAAGTATTAGTTGAATTATTTTGCCAGCAGTAAATAGGGATTCCTAAATAGTTATTGCATGATACACATGTGTGAAAGCTGTTGTATATAAAGGCCAGACATCCAGAACCGGTTGATAAGCTTTATAAACAGGTTAATCTGAATGCCTATGCAGAATACATTTATTCACTAAATTTAAATATTAACAAAGCAACTTTTAAGCTGTATGCCTGAGACTCTTTACATAATTACTTCATAGTCCCAAGTTACCTGTTGATTATCCAAATGATGACATTGGGAGTGGCTCTGAAGCATCTGAGTAAGACTCAATGCCTTATTTCCTCTGAGTTTTGAGGCTTATGATTCTGTTTCTCCCACCCTCCAATGCCCCAGACAAAAAATGGTAGAATTCTTTTCCTCTATCACACAAGACTCTAAGCATGTGTATCCTCTCTCTGGGTGAAGTTGCCAACATTTAACACCTTCATGTTCTTTTCTGCCCCCGGCTGGTATTGCAGATAAGGATGGAGACAAGAAGCTGACACGCTCTGAGTTCATTTCTTTACCTGCTGGCACAGTGGAGAATCAGAAGGCCCAGGACATCGATGATGACTGGGTGAGGGATAGGAAAAAGGAGTTTGAAGACGTGATTGATGCGAATCATGATGGGATTGTAACCATGGAGGAGCTGGAGGTGGGTCTTGCCGATGCTGTATGAGTTTATACCTGTGTTTTCACATATTCCTCCTTGGGTTTCACATGGATATTCAGAGATCTATATTTCTTTTTCTCTTTGTCAGCATTTATTTATTAGTATTTAGCTCACGTCTTTCCAGGAGAAGATCAAGGCGAATTACATTCAGGTATTGTAGGTATTTCATTGTCCCCAAAGGGCTCACAATCTAAGTTAATACCTGAGGCAAAAGAGAGGGTTAAGTGGCTTGCCCAAGGCCATAAGGAGTGCTGTGTTGACATCATAATGGTTTCTGTGCTTTTCCAACACTAGTTCATAAAGTGCTTATAGGCAGTGGCCTTCCTTGGACAGGTTTATTGATATGTAGAAACAATATTTCCCTCAGCATGAGGGAAATAGGACTTGGTCAGTGTGCTATTCTAGTTCAGATTGCCAAGTGGTTTGAGGTCCTACTTGGACCTTTGACTCTTGAAGAATAATTTGTGTGCTAAAGGAACAGTTTCCTCTTTGTGTTCTGCTGCAGGAGTATATGGACCCCATGAATGAGCACAATGCCCTAAATGAAGCAAAACAAATGATTGCTGTAGCAGATGAGAACCAGAACCATGACCTGGAGCTGGAGGAGATCCTCAAGTACAGCGAGTACTTCACAGGCAGCAAGCTTATGGACTATGCCCGAAATGTGCATGAGGAGTTCTAAGCCTAATGCAAGAGGCAGGGCTGTTTATTTTGCTGCTACTTATGTCTGTACAAGTTGTTTTTTTTGAGGGGGAGGGAGGAATGCATCTGCTCAGAGGAACTGCAAATCATTTAACTTTAATTTAAAGGGGGAAGGGAGGGAGAATTATCATAGCAAAGCCTCAGTTATCATTGCTCTGCCTTATGGCAGCTCTGTTTATAGACATCATTGAGAAATTGGTGTGTCTTGGGGGGGGCCCAATGGGACTTTTTTTTTTTTTATGGGCAGCAAGAAGCTGACCAGTTTGGCCCATGGTGGGACAAACACGAGCTGATCGCAGCGTATTATATATGTATATGTGTATAATTATATAATATATATATTTAGGGAGAGAGAAATTAATATAGATTTGCAACTTATTAAATGAATGGAGAAAAGGGAATAATTCACAAGGAGAACCAGTGTCCCATCAGCTCTGGGATAACTATTAGAATTGAATTTGGTCCATTCCTCAAGACACGGGCTTGTTGTCAGGCAGTATTTTCATGTGTATGTGTTGAGTTACTCTAGGTCAGTTGCCTCTGAAGATGAGGGTGGCAAACAGAATCCACGGTAGTATATCATGGAGGTACAAGCATCAAGGTGAGCCAGAACGCACCCTCCTTAACCCGTTTTGGACAGCTCACATTTCCTAATCGTCTCTCCGGGCCAGTCCAGAACAGATGGGTAGTCAAATCTCCCTCCTCTAGCAGCTGAGGACTGAATACTGATTCTTGTTGCTAGGTTACCCAGCTCTCCCCTGGTGACAGAAGGCAGTCTTATTGTCCTCAGCAGCTGAGCTGGATGTGTGAAGATTTGACTCCCCACAAGTGATCTGTTACGTTTAGTTCTATGGCCTCTTTTATTATTTTCTGGGATGAGTTTCACAGTGTGGTGTGTGCTTTACCCTAGCAGGGTACTTAGCACTTCACGGTTGTTTATGCTGACTGGGTTTTCTCTTATCACTGGTGTCAGTTAGCCGGGTACTCGGCTCAGAGAATGGGACAGAGCCTGTCTCCTCTTCTCGGTTCGGTGTGCTAGTAGGGAACAGACCTGAGGGCCCCAGCTTCTGTTTTTCCTTCTGCTTTGACCTTCCAGCTCCCCTGGCCGCTGGCAGCGGTTCTCTTCTTTGGCGGGAGCTCTTCAGCCTGGCCGGAGCTCTTCAGCCTGGCCGGCAGCTTCTGTCAGGTATTTTCAGCGCGCCGCGTGTGTTTCCCTCCCCCCTCGGGTTTCGGAGCTTTTGCTTCCCGCGGGCGATTTTCGTCGGGGTTAAGGGATTCGCGGTGTGCTTCAATTGTCTAGCGTCTCTCCGTGGTGCGGGACTCGAGCCTGCTATGCCGGAGCAGTTGGGGGCGCAGACTGCAAAAATGCAGCCATCGGGAGAAAGCGCGGGAACGGCGGCCATCTTAGGAGAGCCATCCGTTTCTTCAGTTCCTCTCCCTAAACCAGGCAAACGCAAGGCTAAATCGCGTCATTGCAATGTGGAGCAGGAGCAGCCTATGGTGCCAGCAATGCCAGGGGTGATCGATCCTCTTCTTTCGCCAGAATTTATTCTGGCATTTCGCAGGGCTTATTTAATTAAGAAGGCTCAGTCTCCTGGGCCAGTTGTGGCAGATTCTCTGTTGATGTCTCAGACAGGGGTCTCTAGCCGTTCTGAGCCCGGGGAAGGGGTTTCTTCTTTGACAGCTCTTAGAGATTCTAAGGTTGAGGAAGTTTCTCTGGCGGCTGAGGCCGTAGGGCCAGAAGAGGGGGAGCTCCTGTCAGACCCGGGTTTAGACTCCTGGCCTGCAGATTTAGAGGAAGGTGAGTTAGGGCCCGGGGATGACCCTAATGTTTTTAGGAAAGATGAGTTGCCTGCCCTGATTGCACAGTCTCTATTGGCTCTCAGTATTATTCCTCCAGTAGTTCAGCAGGAACCTTTGGAGGATCCCTTGTTACAGGGTTTCAAGCCCGAGCAAAAATGTTTTCCTCTGCACAGAGTCATCAAACAGATGATAGAGTCAGAGTGGGAATGTCCAGAGGCTTCCTTGCGGCGGGGGGCTAGGACTATGGCACGTTTGTATCCTGTGCCCCATGAAGAAAGAGAACTCCTACGTATGCCTAAGGTTGATGCGCTGGTTTCGGCGGTCACCAAGAAGACCACCATTCCAGTGGAGGGGGCTACGGCCCTTAAGGATATGCAGGATCGTCGGTTAGAGGGTCTCTTGAAGCAAGCCTTTGATGCCAGCGCCCTGGCGCTGCAGGCGTCCGTCTGTGGGGCTTACGTGTCCAGAGCTGCTATTAGGTGGAGTCAACTGGCTTCTAGTCCTGAGGGGGATGCTCCTCCTTCTGGGGAAGGAGCTAAGCTAGAATCTGCGGCAGCTTATCTGGCGGATGACTTTTATGCTTTGATTCGCATTTCCGCGAAAGCTATGGCTTCCATGATTGCCGCCCGTCGGTTTCTCTGGTTGCGCAATTGGGCGGCGGATGCTTCTTCCAAGGCCCGTCTCAGTAAGCTTCCGTACAAAGGTAAGCTTCTTTTTGGAGAAGCGCTGGAGAAAATTGTTAAGGATTTAGGTGACTCCAAGGGGGGACGCCTTCCCGAAGATCGTCCTCGGGCAGCTAAGCAGAGCTCCTTCCCTAGGGGTCAAGGGCGTGAGTTTCGCCGCTTTCGGGGAGTCCGCTTTGCCCCTTATCAGTGAGGTCGGTTTCAGTCCCGGGGACAGTCCTTTTGGGGTGCTAGAGGTTCCGGCAGGGGCTATTTTGGAACCACTCCAACTTCCTTTAAAAAGCCACAATGAAGTGAGGCCGGTCCAGGCGGAGCTTCCAGTAGGAGGTCGTTTGCAGGAGTTTGTCTCCGCTTGGGCCGCCATTACCACCGACCAGTGGGTTCTGCAAATTATCCGAGAGGGCTATGCTCTCGAGTTCGCTTGTCATCTGGCAGACGCCTTTGTTTTTTCTCCATGTGGTCCAGTCGCCAAGCGAAGGGCGATCCACGACACGTTGCAGCGCTTGTTGCAGCTCTGGGACGTGGTTCCAGTTCCCCAAGACTAGTGCAGATTCGGTCGATACTCGATTTATTTCGTGGTGCCCAAAAAGGAGGGCTCCTTCCGGCCCATTTTGGATTTGAAGCACGTGAACCGGTGTCTCTGTGTCTCTCATTTCCGGATGGAAACTTTGAGATCGGTAATCCGCTCCGTGTGTCCGGGAGAGTTTCTGTCTTCCATCGATTTGACAGAGGCATACCCCCACATTCCTATCAGGCCGGATCATCAGCGGTTCCTTCGATTTGCAGTTCTCATGGGTCATTTTCAGTTTCGGGCCTTGCCGTTCGGGCTAGCAACGGTGCCGCGCACCTTCACCAAGGTGATGGTTGTAGTGGCGGCTGCGCTTCGCAGGGACGGAATCCAGGTTCACCCTTATCTAGACGACTGGTTGATTCGGGTGGTGTCGCGAGAAGAGTCGATCAGGGCGACCGCTCGGGTAGTTTCCTGTCTCGAGGATCTCGGATGGATTGTGAACCAGGCGAAGAGTCGACTGCAGCCGGTTCAGCAGCTTACTTATCGGGGGCGTTCTTCGCCATGGACAGGGGACTGGTCCTCTTGCCTCCGGAGCGGGTTCGGAAGCTTCTCTCTCACGTGTCCGGTTTTTTGCGTGTTCGGGCGCCGACAGCTTCGAAGTACTTGCAGTTGCTGGGGCTGATGGCGGCGGCTTTGGATCTGGTGCCTTGGGCCCGAGCGCATATGCGGCCGCTCCAACAAGCGCTGCTTTCACGGTGGTCTCCGCAGCATCATCCGCTTTCTCGTCGCTTGAGCTGTCCCGATCACATGAGGCTCAGTCTTCAGTGGTGGTTAGTTCCGGACCATCTTCTGGCGGGCGTTCCCCTAGCACTTCCGGAGTGGATTTTGGTCACGACGGATGCCAGTCTGTCTGGTTGGGGGGCGCATTGTTTGACTCACATAGCACAGGGCTCCTGGTCGCCGGAGGAGAGTCTGTGGTCCATCAATCGCCTGGAACTGAGAACAGTATATCTAGCGCTGCTGGCGTTTGCCGCTCTTCTAGAGGGAAAGCCGGTGCGCATCTTTTCCGACAACCTAGTGACGGTCTCCTACATAAATCGCCAAGGCGTAACGGGGAGTCTCCTTCTCCTGGAGGAGAGCCAACGCTTGTTTCACTGGGCGGAATTGCACCTCGTGGCGCTTTCGGCGTCTCATGTGGCAGGAAAGGACAATATACAAGCCGACTATCTCAGTCGGAACGTGCTGGATCCGGGAGAGTGGGAACTCAATGCAGAGGTTTTTCGTGAACTCACTCTCCGTTGGGGTCAGCCGGTCATGGACCTGATGGCGTCTCTTTGCAATGCAAAGGCGGAGCACTTTTACAGCAGGCGCAGGGAGCATATGTCGGAAGGTCTCGACGGCCTGGTTCAACCCTGGCCGTCGGAGCATCTCCTGTATGTGTTTCCTCCGTGGCCCTTAGTGGGTCGAGTCAGAGAGTAGCCACTCACGAGGGTCGGGTGATCCTTATTGCTCCAGATTGGCCCAGACGCCCTTGGTATGCCGATCTAATGCGGCTTCTGGTGGAACCGCCGTGGCGGTTACCCGCTCGAGCGGACTTACTGCTTCAGGGGCCCGTTCCGATGCCCCAGGTGGATCGATTCTTGCTTACGGCATGGCTATTGAACGGCAACGGTTGCGCCGCAAAGGTTATTCGACATAAGTGATATCCACGTTGCTGCAGTCTCGCAGGCGCTCCACGTCGTTGGCTTACATCCGGGTGTGGCGCGTTTTTGAGGCGTGGTGTGCAGAGCGCACCTTGAGGGCCCGTTTGTCTTCCGTTCCGGATATTCTCGCGTTTCTTCAATGCGGACTTGAGAAGGGGCTTGCTCTTAGCACCCTGAGAGTACAGTTGGCGGCACTGTCGGTTTTTCGGGGGCCGGTTTGCGGGGCTCGTCTTTCCTCGCATCCGGATATACTACGGTTCCTTAGAGCGACCAAGCATCTTAGACTGCCTTTTCGGCAGGTTATTCCTCCTTGGGATTTGAATCTGGTGCTAGAAGTGTTGACAGGCTCTCCTTTTGAGCCACGTTCCTCTAGTTCTATCCGGGAGTTATCCTGGAAGATGGCATTTTTGGTGGCCTTATGTTCCGCTAGACGCATTTCAGATTTGCAGGCGCTTTCGTGTCGGCCGCCGTTTCTTCAGTTTTCAGCGGAGAAAGTGGTCTTGCGTCCGGTTCCGTCTTTTCTGCCTAAGGTGGTGTCTGCTTTCCATCTGAATCAGTCAGTCTCTCTGCCCACCTTCGTTGAGTCGGGGGCCGGGGCTTCCGTTGATCGTTCTCTGCGAAGGTTGGATATGGGTCGTGTGCTCCATCGTTACCTTAGGGAGACTGAATCGTTTCGTAAGTCCGACAGGTTGTTTGTGCTATTTGGGGGGCCGTCCAAGGGTCAAGCGGTCTCCAAGGCCTCCATTGCGCGTTGGGTGAAACAGGCCATTCGTGTCGCGTATGAAACCAAAGGCAAGACCGTTCCTGTCGGTCTTCGTGCTCATTCTACAAGAGGTCAGGCGACCTCGTGGGCGGAGTCGGCTTTAGTTCCTCCGGTGGATATTTGTCGAGCGGCGTCCTGGTCTTCTCTCCATGCTTTTTCGCATCATTATTGATTGGATGTGTTCGCGCGTCAAGATGCATGCGTGGGGGCTTCCGCCTTACTAGCGGGGCTCACAGGTCCCTCGCAGGGTTAGATACTGCTTTGGTACTACCCATCTGTTCTGGACTGGCCCGGAGAGACGATTAGGAAGGAGAAATTAGACCTTACCTGCTAATTGTCTTTCCTTGAGTTCTCTCCGGGCCAGTCCAGAACCCGCCCTCTCTGTATCTTCTGTATTTTCTCAGTGATGTAAATTTTTAGTAGCCATCTGGCTTTTTGATAACATGCAAAAAAAAAAAAAAAAGTGGACCAGTTTTTGCTCTTACGGTGCCTCCATGCTGGATGGCAGGTCTCAGGGCATAGTCAGCAACCTGGGTAACTCTTCCACTGTTCTCGCTGTTTCCGATATTTCTTCTTCTGGTTTGTTGTTTTTGTCTGCTTGATACGTTAAGACTGCCTTCTGTCACCAGGGGAGAACTGGGTAACCTAGCAACAAGAATCAGTATTCAGTCCTCAGCTGCTAGAGGAGGGAGATTTGACTACCCATCTGTTCTGGACTGGCCCGGAGAGAACTCAAGGAAAGACAATTAGCAGGTAAGGTCTAATTTCTCCATTCTTTCTCTGTTCTGGATGATTTATTAGATTTGTTACACTCAAACAACTATGAAATACAGGCAATAATAAAAAAAAATATTAAAACGTTGCAGAAAATAGAAGTTTCACATAGTGTATGTTTTTCATACACTGGTCCAATGTCCATCTTCCAAGTGATCAGAAAAGTTGATTCAGTTCCAGTATTCACTGACATAGACATACTGTATGATACTATTGAAACTGCAGTTTTCATTCCATTTCATTTCATTTATTATGATATAATATAGTTTGTCAACAGTCCATTCTGACGGCGGAATATGATAACATGTGAAAACACCTCTGATGCAGTGCGTTGATATTGCACCATTGAAACACCTAGAACTGAACGCGTGACAGCAATTAGTCTCGACAACATATTAGCCCAGTGTATGAAAAACATACAAAGCCGTTATACACACCAATAACTCTGACACTAAGTAACTTAGTTATCTAAACCTATTTTCTAAAGTCTACAAATACTTTTATTTGCAAAATAGTAGCTATTACAGCATTATAAGCTACTTACTATTTTTTGTGATCTTTTTATGTTGAGTACCGTCAAAATCAGCAAACTTCAAATACCTATTAAACTAAATAAATCTCAAATAAAAAAATCTGTATATAACGCTTTTTGACATAACGATAATAGCTAAACATAGTTCCATTGAATTTATAACTATTAATTAGTAAACAGCTGAGTAGTAAGTATGGAAACCTTATGTCTGTAAAACATACATTGGTCCAAAACGGGTTAACTCCCCTGTCCTAATCACTTGTGAAATCGGTAAGGAGGGTCTGTGGTACATGAGCGAGCAACGTTTGCTCAAGCCCTCTTTTGTTTAATCTAACAATGAAAAATCTTATTTGTAATTTCTAAGCCTTTAAAATCCGTTTTTAGGGGGGTGGGGAAGGGATGAGAAACATGTTTGGTTTTTGAGGGGTAAATGTATTCTTTGAACATTTTCAGCAAAATCTTACAGTGTATCAGTTTCACAGCGAAGGCATCTGATTCCATTACTAATCTCAAAATCAAGTGGTTAAATGAGTTTTCTGGTTACTGTATTGTAAATATATGCCTTTTGAGGTTTTTTTTTTAATATGATGTGCCTCTGTGTGTGTTTTTTCTCCTGTGTTTCAAGTTCATTTTTATATACATTGTTTAAATTTGACATGTATTTTCAGTATTTGTGTAGCTTTATCCCTCTCTGATTAAACAAGACCAGAAGAAGGGGCAGATTTGTGGGAAGTAGAATATTAAGTAGATGATGATATTGGGGGAATGGGTGTTCTGTATATGCATTCTGAAATTTTGAAGGCCTGGAGAACATTTATATTAGCCCCATAAAACCAGTTAGTAAAAGGGTGTAATATAAGTTGCATATCTTGGATTGTTGTTGATTTCCGTTAGATTTACCATATCAATATGTTCTAGGTCATATATCCCCTGTCTTGCTTCTCCTTCAGTCTTCTTCCTTCTCATATAATTAAGCCTCTGCTCCTCACATACCACCTTACCTTCCTGTAGCTGGTTTCTCTTGGATCTTAACCAGCTAGCAAATATTAGCCAATCTCCAGGAACATGCAGGAATGCAGTCTTCACATAAGGGTATCATCTGTACTGATGGAGCCTGCGTGGGAATGCTCCCCAGCATCCAATTGGAAATCTTTTGGGAGCAATCCACTGTGCCTGTGCTTGTTTTCTTCCTACCACCACCGGAAAACGTCATTTTTTTTGGTTTAAATCTGTGCTCTGCTTTTCCGTCAATGCCGGTACCTTCTCAGATACCAGCCTCAATATTTCTTTTCTTTTTAAAATATTTTTCTTTTCTTTTTCATTTTTTCCAATTTTGGTGGTTTCTGGCCTACTTTTCTTCAGCCACAATGGAAAAACACATCAGTAGCTTCAAAAAAAAATGTACCAAATGTTCTGGTACGATATCAGTTACCGATGAACATGATTGGTGTTTAAAATGTTTGGGTTCAGACCATTTGCTGACTGACTGTCTTTTATGCCAACAAATGACAAAAAGAGGCCTAAAGAACAGAGCCCGAGAGTATGGTTCTCTGTGCCCTGGACTCTATTTCAGTGACTTCCACATCATCAAGGATGTCTTCCTCCTCTCTTGGTTCTCATTTCTCCTCAAAGTCCAAACATAAAACTAAGTCTGTCATCAGCATCAAAACTCTATACCAATCCTCGAGGTAAATCCATTCATCATCATTGAGATTCACTGAAGGGTGCATCTGATGCTGACAGGCCTGCCAAACAGCCCTGCTGGGAGGACCATCCCTTCAAAGCACAACCAGAATGCTCCCGAGGCCTTTACCTCCGGAGAGCTACTGGTTCCATGCCCTGGGGCAGTGGCTGAGAGCCTCGTGCATGATTCCATCCAGGCATCTGCCTCCTCCCTCGACCAGCGTATCTTGGCTATCGAGAGGAGTTTGGCAGCACTCCTAGTAGCCTCTGTACCTTCGGTACTGACCGCTCTGCCAACACCTGCACTGCTGGAGCGTTCAGCCAACCTCAGGAGCCAATGCTGGACCTGGAACCTGCATCGGAGGACCCTCTCCTGCCAATGCCTCCTTTGGAACAGGCAGGTATTGTTGGTACCCAACAGGCTCCCAATGTGATTATCGGCATTGGGCCTTGACATCGACATGAGACCGTCAATACTTTGATTTTCCATCAGAATCGGACTCTACCTCTTCCAATTCCGATGATGCATCGGAGGATTCCAGGGTAACCCGGGATCTCCCTTCTGATTTGTCCCCTCCTCATGAGCAGCGTTAGTCCCTGCCAGAGGACATGTCTTTTCAAGACTTCATTCAGGACATGGCAGCAGGCCTGCAGATTACCATGGCATCAGAGTCTGAACAGAGGGTGGAGGAGTTGGAAATCCTCCAATACCCCTCGGCGCCCAAAGAGGTGGCCAGGTTACCGGTGCATCGTATCCTGCAGGATCTAATACCATATATGTGGGAGGCCCCGCTAACTGTTCCGCCTATCAGCAAACTATTCGATAACATGTATCAAGTTCTACCATGCCCTGGATTCCAAATGCCTCAATTTTGATACCACTCCATGGTGGTGGAATCGATGATGTGGCTCATCAAGAGTTCTAAGAATCATTCTTCCATGCCTCCAGGCAAGGACTCCAGAACTCTCGATGCCTTTGGCTGTCTGAGTTTTCAAGCATGCATGCTCACTTCCTACATACACTATATGGGCATGTATCTCAAGGATATCTCCAAGGGTCTAGAGAACCTTGCTCCTATCCTTCCTAATGACAAGCGTGATGCATTCCAAGCCTTAATCAGGCAGAATCAGAATACATCCAAATTTCTTACAAGAGCATCTTTCAACGTCTTTGAGTCATCCAGCAGAGCTCAGCAGTGTGCATCGGTGCTCGCAGAATGGCCTGGCTACAGGCATTTGACCTTGAGTAGTGGGTTCAGAATAAATTAGGCAATATCCCCTACTCTGGAGAGAATCTTTTTGGAAAGGGTTGGAGGGAGAAGGCTGGAGAGATTGAGACAGATGATCTCGCCCTCAAATGCCTCTCCAGAAAGACTAATCCAAAGAATTTTTTCTACTGCTACTGAACATTTTGTATAGCACTACAAGGCATACGCAGCGCTGAACAGACACATGTAAAAGACTGTCCCTGCTTATTGAAGCTTACAGTCTAATAGAGACAGACAACACAGTAGCTATAGAAATGGGATACAGCTAGGGGGAATGGTAAGGAAACACAAAGGACAGGTGAGTCAAGATCCAAAAGTGGCAGTGAAGAGGTGAGTTTTCAGCCTGGATTTGAAAAGGGTCAGAGAAGGTGCCTGATGTACAAACTCTGATAGTTTGTTCCAGGCATAAGGAGCAGCAAAGTCTGGAGTTTGCAATAGAAGAGAAGGACACAGATAGAAGCAATTTGCCACAAGAGTGGAGTTCCTGAGGAGGAGTGTAGGGAGAGATAAGGAGAGGAAAGGTAGTGAGAAGCTGCAGAGTGAATGCACTTATAGGTCAGCAGGAGAAGTTTGAACTGGGTGTGGAAGCGGATAGGAAGCCAGTGAAGAAACTTGAGAAGAGGGGTAATATGAGCATGACGAGGCTGGTGGAAGATTAGCCGCGCAGCAGAGTGTTGAACAGATTGAAGGGGAGAGAGGAGGCCAGCAAGGAGCAGGTTACAATGGTCTAGACGGGAGGTGACTAAGGAATGAATAAGTGTCTTAGTAGTGTGTTCAGAAAGGAATGGGCAAATTTTTTCTTCTAGCCTAAGAAGAAAAGATATTATCTATCTTAATCACCTGCAGCTGTTTACCAACCTCAGCAGCAATGACAGGGCCCTCGCCAGCCCAAAAAGCCTAAGATGCCTAAGCCACAACCAGCTGCACAGCTATAGCCAGCACCTGGTTTTTGACTCCTTCCTAGAGAGCATAGCTACTCTGCCTCTGCAGGGTCCTCCACTCCTGCACATAGCAGGCAGACTCTGTTCCTATGCCCACAGGTGGCACCTCATCACATCAGAGCAGTGGACTCTCAACATCATTCAAAGGGGCTATCTGCTTCATTTCAAAAACTTGCCCCCACCACCACCTCAAGGAATTATCCTGCAAACATCTTGCAGACAAATTTATTTATTTATTTATTTATTTATTTATGCTTATTTCTATACCGCTTTTTCCAAAGATCAAAGGCGGTTTACAGGTAACATTTAGTGAACATGGTTTTACATAGAACATCGTTTTTTTCATAACTATGTACAGTTAACATGATAAACGATAACATGGAACATTGTTACAGAACTAATCTATCTGTCGAGGTGTCCATCCTGTTTGCTCAGGGGGCCGTAGAAAGAGTTCCACCCACCCAGGAGGACAAGGGCTTCTATTCTCCTTACTTAATTATCCCCAGGAAGACAGAGTTCAGGCCCATTCTAGATCTAAGAAACCCTAAATGAGAAAAATTTAAAATGATTTCCCTCTGTACACGTCTGCCATAGCTTTAGAGGAACAACTGGCTATGCGTTCTCTCTATTTATTTAGCAATGCTTATATACCGCTTTTCACCAGGTCAAAGTGCTGTACATTCAGGTACAGTATTATATTTCCTTTGTCCCCAAAGGCCTTACAGTCTACATGTTGTACCTGTGACAACAGAGGGTTAAGTGGCTTGCCCAAGGTCACAAGGAGCACATGTGGGACTAGAAACCCCAGTACCTCCAACCTGAGGTTGCTGTCCTCCAGCGGGATTCGAACCTCCGGCCCAGGGCAACTTGCCCCAATCACTAGGCCACCCTAGACTTTAAGGAGGCATACAGACATTTTGCTGATCCTCTCTCAACACAGATAGTATCTGCATTTTCGGTTCCAGCAAATCCACTACCAATACTGGGTGCTCACCTTTGGGTTAGCCTTTGCACCCTGAGTGTTCACAAAATGCATGGCAGTGGTTGCTGCCTATCTTTGTACTTAAGGGATCTTTGTCGTCCCCTATTTAGACAACTGGCTAATCAGGGGAAAATATCCACAAAAGGTAAAACTATCTCTTCATCGCACCATCACTGTGCTCCAAGATCTGGGATTTGTCCTAAACTTCCAGAAATCATGTCCTGCAAGCCCATGGAAGACAAGGCGGCCAAAATAGAGACGGAGTTCATCACTCGCACGTGCCTCTCTCAGAAGACTTCTTCCCTTCCACGGAAGAAACAGCAGACTAAAAAGCCCTTCTACCAATAGAAGGGGCTTCCCTACCGAGGGTACCTACCCACTCCTGCACCAGCACCCGCTGCGCAGGGCAAGGGAGGGACCTGGAGTCACCAAAAGCCGAAAGGGCCAAAAACCCAACCACCGGCACCACCCCAGCCAGCCAGGGGTTTTGACGCAGAGTGCATAGCCTCTCGCCCCCCTTGACAGCATCGCCATTTGTGGGAGGACGCCTGTCCCTCTTTGCACCTGAATGGGAAAAGATCACATCAGATGCCTGGCTCCTCCAGGTGATCCTGGATAGTTACAGGCTTCGTCTAGCTGGACTCCCTCCCACCTTCTTCCCAGCCGAGCCTTCTCAGGTTCCCGCGCACCAGGTTGTCCTGCAGCAAGAGTTAGACAATCTCCTTGTCCAGCAGGAGATTGTCCACACCACCCCCAGGGAGGGGAGTTCTAATCCCTATACTTCCTCGTTCCGAAGAGGAGAGGGAGCTTGTGCCCCATCCTCGACCTCCGGAACCTCAAGTTCCTGGTGCGGGAGAAATTCCAAATGCTATCTCTTGGTGTCCTACTGCCCTTCCTCTGGTGGGGCGATTGGCTATGCTCCTTGGACCTCGAGGATGCTTACTCTGACGTACTGATTCATCCCAAGCACAGGCAGTACCTGCGCTTCAGGGTACAAAGGGAGCAGTACCAGTACAGAGTGCTCCCCTTCAGGCTTGCATCTGCTCTGCGGGTCTTCACAAAGTGCCTATTCGTGGCCACAGTGCACCTCCGGAAGCAGGGTGGACCTGTCTTCCCCTACTTGGATAATTGGCTCGTCACGGGGGAGTCCGCAGGGGAAGCTCGCCTTGAGGTGTCCTGCATGGTCCTTCTTCTCGAGCACCTCGGCTTCCTGATCAACTACTCCAAGTCCCACCTTGAGCTGGTACAAAACTCAGGAGTTCATTGGTGCCCTCCTCGACACAGAACCGGTGACCACCTTTCTCCCTCGAGCCTGTGCGGACCGTCTCCGTGCCCTGGTGGCCACGGTTCAGGGCAGGGCGAAGGTGCCGGCACGGACCATGCTGTGCCTTTTAGGGCACATGGAATTGACGGTCCACATCGTTCCCCATGCCCGCATGCACATGTGGACAACACAGTAGTGCCTAAAGGCGCAATGGACAGGTCCCTCGTGAGCTACGCAGCTCCCTGGATTGGTGGCAGAGTCCCCGGTGTCTTCTCAAAGGCATGCCCTTCCAGGCCGCGCGGCATGAGCTCGTCCTCACAACGGACTCCTCGCTGTTGGGCTGGGGAGTTCACTGCGCAGACCTATGCACCCAGGGGCAGTGGTCCCTCAAGGAGTCTGAGCAGCAGATCAACCTGCTTGAGCTCCGGGTGGTCCGGTGGGCCCTAAAAGCCTTCGAGCCCCACCTGAAGGGAAAGTCTATACTAGTAGAGACCGACAACAAGTTCGCAATGTTTTATATAAATGAGGGAGGAACAGGCTCTCGCCTCCTCTGCTCGGAGGTGGTCTTCCTCTGCTCCTTCGCTGTACGCCGAGGAATGACCCTCGGAGCGATCTACCTCCCGGGCCAGGACAACATCCTCGCAGACAGACTCTGCAGGCTCCTTCGACCCTCACGAGTGGTGCCTGAACCCGGAGGTGGCTCTCCTCCTGTTCCAGCAATGGGGGACTCCGTCCCTGGACTTGTTCGCCAGCCCGGCGAACACGCAGCTTCCCCACTTCTGCGAGTCAGTCCCGCACCCCCACAGGGTGGCCTCGGATGCATTTCTCCTGGACTGGACCCCTGAGCTGCTGTATGTCTTCCCTCCCACCCCACTCATCGCGAGGACCCTACACAAAATCCAGCAGGACCGAGCCTCTGTGATCCTCGTGGCTCGCTCATGGCCTCGACAGCCCTGGTTCTTGCTTCTTCTGCGGCTCTCCTCGGTGCCTCTGATCCCTCTGGGCTGTGACCTGGACCTCCTAACACAGTTAGAAGGCGGGTGCTCCACCCGAACCTCTCCTCGCCATCTCTCACGGCCTGGTGGCTGAACGGGTCTCTTTAGCCCTGCTGCACTTCCCAGGGAGGTCGAGGAGATCCTCCTTCCATTGAGGAAGGACTCGACAAGGCAGGTCTATGACTTTAAGTGGCGGCAGTTTTTGGTCTGGTGCAACCCATTCTACTTCTCTACCAGGTGAGTTCTCCAGTACCTCCTTCACCTCTGGCAAGTGGGACTGAAATCTTACTCTGTCAGAGGTCACCTGAGTGCCATTTGGCCAACCACTTTCCGGTCAAGGGCAAGCCCTTCTCTAGCCAACCCTTGGTCTCCCGCTTCATGCAGTGTCTCTTACTCTCAAAACCCTCCCATCTGGCCTCCGCCGGAGGAGTGCGACTTGAAAATCGTGCTCATACAGCTGACACAGCCACCCTTTGAGCCGGCGACGTGCTTGCTTCAGCACCTCTCCTGGAAGGTAGTCTTCCTGGTGGCCCTGACCTCGGCTCCGCGAATCAGCGAATTTGAAGCCCTCATGGCTGAGGCCCCCTACACCAGGTTCTACAGGAACAGGGTGGTTCTATGTACCCACCCCAAGTTCCTACTGAAGGTTGTCTCGGACTTCCACCTCAACCAAGAGATAGCCTTGCCGACTTTCTTTCCGAGACCTCACGCTGACCGGTCATTGGCGGGCCTGCAAACACTCAACTGCAAGAGGGCTCTCGCCTTCTACCTGCAGCATACCCAGGGTCATCGCAAGTCCGACAGTCGCCTATGACCCCGCCTGTCTGGGGTTAGCAGTCACCAAACACACCCTCTCCATCTGGGTGGTGGACTGCATCACCTTCACCTAGGCAAAGGCTGAAGCCCCGCTGGATTGGCGGGTCATTGCACACTGCGTCCGCACCAAGGCAGCCTCGGTGGCTTTGCTGCACTCATTACCTCTGGACATCTGCCGGGCTGCGACCTGGTCTTCAGCCAGGCTGTACTCTGTAATCTCTTTGGGGTATAAGCAACTCTCCTTCCCTCTGACCCTTCTTCTGCGGCTACCGAGAGCTTGGACCTGAGGTCTCGGGCTCCTTTTGGCATCGGCTTATGCTCACAGCCTCGCGGAGGCGTTTTTTGGTTACAGGTTCAGTAGCCTGTAGCTGGGGAGTTCTATAAGTGAGGACTGACTTCCTACTTGTTCTTGCAGAAAGCGTAGTTACTCACCTCTAAAAGGTGTTCTCCAGGGACAGCAGGAATCGGTCCTCACTACCCTCCCACCTCTCCTAAGAGTTGCCACCTTTGTTCTTCCCTTGCCATCTGCATAATAGGGCTGTAGCTATGGGACCTGACTGAGCAAGGTGGCACCCTTGGGCGGGAAGAGGACCACGCATGTGTGGCAGCAATCCCAAAGGCTTTCTTTGAAAGCTGGGGAATTGCTGTTCGTGGGCTCTGGTGCTGACGTCCCCCATAAGTGAGGACTGATTCCTGCTGTCCCTGGAGAACACCTGTTACAGGTGAGTAACTACACTTTTTCCAACAATTCACACTAGCCTTCAAATACTACTTGGATTAATTTTCCTCTTTCCACCACATCCTGGGAAATTCTTGACAATTCCATGAGCAGAAAACTTCTTAACATTGCAGACTGTAGCCACAGGAATCCCAAGGTCTTTGCACCTAGCCTTGTTACCCCTTTGAAGTTTGATAATGGCTTTTCTGATGGTCTCGGGCCGCTCTCTTATCTTCATCATTGTGAAAATGGAATAGGGAGTGAATGTGGCCATTTTAAACATTAGAGTCATTGGTTCCTTCAAGTCATGTGAGTACTGACAGTTGATCACAGGTGTGTCTAATTGTATTGCAATGAGAATGATTCTTCTGTTCAAACTGATTTAAATTGTTTATAAGGGTGCCAATAATGATGTCCTGGCCATGTCCCGGTTTTTAAACTATTTCCTTTTTTAATTGGTCTTGTTTTATTTCATTCTTTTGTGTGTCAAATATGTATGTACATATAGTCCAAAGCCATTTCACTGGCCACTTTCTTTTAGGAGATCTTTGACATCAAGAGGTTTAACTGCAAGGGTGCCGTAATGTTGACCACAACTGTATCTCACACTATTTAACAGGAAGCCAGTGTAATTCAAGCAAAACAGGATTGATGTGCTCTAATTTATTTGTACCAAAAATCAGCCATTCAGCTGAGTTTTGAATAATTGAAATATTTGAGTAAAGTAAGCTGGGATTCCAATGATAGACTATTGTAGTAGTCCAAGTATGAAATTACCAAAGCATGAACTGCACATAAGTTGCCTCCGAAAGATAAGGTCTTGTGCTGCCTTTGACTTAAGAGCCTCATGTGAAAAAAAAAGATCCTACCATCACATCCTCATCCCTAAGTTGTTCTGGGTGAGATTTGTGGATTAACATTTCTTAGTGTTATAAAGGTAATAAATTGAATTCCAGAGCCAGGAGTCCAGTGAAGGGTTTTATTTCATTCTCGTGAGAATGGGTGTCCACTCCCTATAGCAGGCACACATCTTTATTTCATTTCACCCCTTTTATACATTTTTCCCCGTTCTGTTATCATGCTTATACCCTATTGGTTGACGTTTACATAAGTATTTCATACAATTTCAAAGTTCTCACGAGAAGCAAAAGGGCTTTGTATGAACAGTTCATACTGTTTCACTGTAACTCACAGAGAAGGAAACGAAGGCTGCTGATCTGTCACACAATTTCACTATTAATCATTAACTCACAGAAAAGGAAAGCTTCTGTTTTCCTGCATGCTGATCTATAATGCTTTTATACAACAGAACCATTAAAAGATTTTTATGGTTCTAAAAACTGTGCTTATGTGACTATTCCTTGTAAAAATAACATATAAATTCTCTATCCCCAACATTAGTTCATGACTTACCTTTTTTAAATCTGCACTGCCAGAGGGGAGTTTAGGGATTTATCCTGAATTTTTATAGTGAATTTCACAGTAAATACAAAAAAAATGCATTGTCACTTCAAGGAACGGTCACTGATTGTGATTTTGAGTTGTTCTTTGGGATGACATGTTTAGCTTAGTATGTTTAATTTATTAAAGATGCTATAGCTTGACATTTCCCACAGAGAAATTACAAACATAGAAACATGACTGCAGAAAAAGACCACATGATCTGTCTAGTATGCCCTTCCATATTCGACTACAGTAGTGCCCTTTTTTCCTTTAGAGATCCTCTGTGTTTGTCCCATGCTTTTTTAAATTCAGATACTGTCATTGTCCCTACCACCTCCACTGGGAGGTTATTCCATGTATCTACCACTCTCCTTAAAGAAATATTTCTGCATATTACTCTTGAGTCTCTTCCTTTTCACCCCTCTTAGCAGAGCTTACCTTCAATTGAAAGAGACCCCTGTGCATTTATGCCATGGAGGTATTTAAATGTGTCTCATATCTTCCCTATCCTGCTTTCCTCAAGTACCACCAAATATTCAAACCCTTCAACTGCTATAATATAATCTATAACCCAGTGGATAAACTTTTATTTTAATTCGTTATTTGCTTCTCAGGAAAATAAGACCTCAAAACATAATATGAGCTACACTAGATCGCAACTGACCTTCCAGTATATCAGGTACAAAGGCCTGTACTAGTGTGCTCAAATCTCATCACCGCTCCATCATTTAGCCCTTATATATAGATAATCAAATGTTCCTTATTGTCCCTCCAGTCTAGTCCCGGAAGCTCTGGGGTTGTGCTCCTCTTACAGCAGCTTGGAGACTGAGAAACGTCATTCTTTGACACTGGTATAAGGACATAGGCACCGCCTCCTCACTCCAGTTATCTCAGTCTCCAATCAGCTGGAGGATGTGAGCCTGGGGTTCCCAGCTCACTAGAGGAACAATTAAGGACATTTAGTGGGAGTTAGATTAGTTTATTGGGTTTTAAACTGGTTTTTCATTTGATTTATGTTATTTTTCAATACAGTTTGTAAGGCTTTAATTTGGAGGTAAATATACCTTTAAATTTGAACTGTTTAGAGACCTCTCTCCCCTTCCCCCTTCCTCTTCTCGGGGGCGTGTTGGCAGCAGGGGGAGCAGACTCTGGTTGCAGCCCGGTTTTGTCTGGAAGGGCTAGCAACCGTGGAGGGGGACATCCCGAGCGCTTCACAGAGGTCTTGCCTGTTAGCGCTCGGGTGCCCAGTCAAAGGGGAGCCGCGATCGCAGCGCAGCACGCTGATTCACTGGACCGGGCAACAGCAGACCCAGGGGGAAGTCAGCCAGCCGTTATCAAGAGCTTCAATGGTAATGAGCTGAGGACACTGCTCAGAGCAGTCAGGTAAGCCGTGGAGGCATTACAGAGATTGTTTCATTTTTTAGGGCCCGATCAGACAGCAGGCCCGCGTCGCGTGCGATTTGCGCGGGAAAAGCCAGTAGCAGCTACGGGGATACAACTGCACGTATTTCGGCAGCTGAGCTTTGTTTTGATTTTATTTTTTCAGAATTCAATTAGGAGGTCCCCTGCTCATTTCTTGGATGGTTTGTAAAAATAAATAACGCCTCAGGATTCACGGGCTGGTTTAGGGAGGCTACTGATTGGGGCCCCTTGGAAGGGTCTTTGCTTCAGTGAGGGGCTTCAAGAGCATCTGGGCCGAGTGGCAAGGTGTCGAGATGCCTGCAAAAGCATTGTGTTTGCGGAGTAAAGAGATCTACAGTTTCGGACGCAGGGATCTGTAGAAACTGTAGCCAAGCTTCGTCCGCGGAGCAGCAACAGTTGGATAAGACAGAGGAGCAGGAGGCGGCCATACAGGGGCCTCTGTCTCCTGTGGTAGATCCTACGGAGCCCATGCCGAGGCCGTCCACGGCTCCGGATGTACCGCTCGCTCAGGCACTCTTGTCTTGGGACTTTTCTTCAATTTTTTCCCCGGACTTTGTAGCGCTTATTCAAAGGGCGTTCGGAGGCACTCAAAGAGATGTCTCTTCTTCTTCTGGTCCCATCGGTGGGGAGTTAGGACAGAAAAGACCAGGAACGCCTCTGTCGGCGGTATTGCTGAAGAGATCTCAAATGGAGATAGAGAAGCAGGGGCAGTCGGAGGTTTTGGAAGATTTGCACACGGAAGATGGGGAGCAAGATCCGGAGATAGACGAGGAGTTGGAAGAAGGAGAGATTATGGAGCAGGACCACCAGGCAGAGTAGTGCGCATTTTTCAGAGAGAGGAGTTGCCTGTGCTTATTTCTGAGACACTTAAAGCACTTAATATGCCGGCGTCGGGACCGGTGGAGGAGGCTACATTAGAAGATCCGCTGTTACAAGCATTTTGAAAGACTCAGTCTTTCCCATGCACAGAGTGGTAAAGGAAATAATCCAAGGTGAGTGGGACATGCCAGAGGCGACACTCAAGGGCTCTAGGGTGATGTCTCGTCTTTATCCACTGGTGGAGCAAGATAAGGAGCTCTTTAAGACACCAAGAGTGGATGCAGCTGTATCTGCGGTGACCAAGAAGACTACCATTTCGGTGGAAGGGAGTGCGGCTCTCAAGGATACCCAGGACAGGAAGCTGGATGCTTTGTTAAAACAGGTGTTTGATGTCAATGCTCTTTCTATTCAAGCGTCTATTTGTGGAGCGTGGGTGGCAAGAGCCTGTCTGCGCTGGTCTCAGCGAGTCCAGGGGGAGCGGATCGAAGAGTCGGTAGGTGAAGCGGCTTGTCTGGAGTCAGGAGCTGCGTATCTCATGGATATTCATTATGACCTCATTAGGGGGCTATCGAACAGTATGGCTTCAGTGGTAGCAGCAAGGAGGTACCTTTTTGGCTGCGCAATTGGGCAGCGGATGCGTCTTCTAAGGCCAGGTTAAGTAAGCTTCCCTTTAAGGGAAAGTTGCTTTTCGGAGAAGATTTGGACAAAATTGTTAAGGATCTAGGAGACTCCAAGGGCGGGAAGGCTTCTGGAAGATAAGCAGAAGCAAGGGAGGTTTCCGCCGATGGCTAGAATGCCGCAGAAGGATTTTCGTCTTTTTCGTTCCTCAAGGTTCACTCAGAGTCAGAGGGGATGTTTTCCGTATAGAAACAAAGGATTTTGGGGGTTCCGAGGGGCAAGCAGAGGATTTGCTGCTGCCGCTTTGGGTCTCAGAAAGCTGCAATGAAGTCAGGGAGACCCAGGTGGACATTCCAGTGGGAGGTCGTTTACAGGATTTTTATGCTGCCTGGGTCCAGATTACGTCAAATCAGTGGGTGTTAGAGGTGATTCGAGAAGGATATGCGTTAGAATTTCAGCGACTGGTGACCCACTCGTTCGTACAGTCCCCTTGCAAGGCGCATTGCAAGTGCGAAGCGGTCAAACAGACCTTGGAAAGATTACTAGCTCTCAAAGCAGTAGTGCCGATTCCTCGAGACCAATGCGGTTTCGGTCGATACTCCACTTATTTCATGGTTACGAAAAAAGAAGGGACTTATCGCCCAATTTTGGACCTAAAAAGGGTGAACCGGTGTCTCAGGGTATCTCATTTTCATATGGAGACACTGAGATCAGTCATCGTAGCAGTCAGAGGGGAGCTTCTTACATCCCTCGATTTGTCAGAAGCATACTTACACATTCCGATTCGTCAGGAGCATCAAAGGTTCCTCAGGTTTGCGGTGCCAATGGGGCATTTTCAGTTTCAGGCGTTACTGTTTGGGCTGGGGACGGTGCCACGGACATTTACCAAGGTCATGGTGGTAGCAGCAGCAGCGGCGAGGAAGGAAGATGTTCTGGTTTATCCATATTTGGACGACTGGTTAATTTGAGCAAAGTCGAGGATAGAAAGTGAGGAGGCTACTTCCAGGGTAGTCAGCTGCCTGCAGAGTTTAGGTTGGGTGGTCAATATGGCCCAAAGCAGTCTAGTGCCATCTCAGAACCTGGAGTACCTAGGGGTGTGTTTCTATACGGCGACAGGCAAGGTTTTTCTGCCTCCGCATCGAGCTATCACCTTGCGAAAATTGGTTCGACGATTTCTCAGCAGGTGACGTCCGACAGCGTGGCATTATCTACAGCTTCTGGGTACAATGGTGGCGACGATCGAGTTGGTGCCTTGGGCAAGGTCTCATATGAGACTGTTGCAGAGAGTATTACTCAGAAGGTGGTCTCAATAAAATGACCTGCTGTCCCGGAGGCTACTCTGTCCAGAAGTGGTGTGGAGAGCGTTGCAGTGGTGGTTGCTTCCGGAGTGCCTAGCAAAGGGCATGTCCTTGGAAACGCCAAACTGGTTACTGCTGACTACGGATGCAAGTCTCCTAGGCTGGGAAGCTCATTTTCAAGGAAGGTTTGCGCAGGGTCAGTGGACGGAACAGGAAAGAACTTGGTCGATCAACAGGTTGGAACTGCGCGCGGTAGCGTGGGCACTGCTGATGTTTCAGCCGTATCTGAAGGGAACAGCGATCAGGGTGTTTTCGGACAATGTGACCGCAGTGGCCTACATCAACAGGCGGGGGGGGGGGGGACACTAGCAGTGCTCCCTTCGAGGCCGAGGCAGATCAGTTGTTCGAATGGGTCTAACAAAACCGTCAGGCTCTGTTGGCAGCGCATGTGGCAGGGGTGGACAATGTGGCAGCCGATTATTTGAGTCGGGTAAAGGTAGACCCTGGAGAGTGGACGCTTCATCCAGAGGTTTACGAAATGGTGGTGTGGTGCTGGGGGGCGCCGATAATGGATCTCATGGCGACTTTCAATTCAGCAAAGGTCAGTCGGTTTTTCAGCAGAAGGAGAGGGAGAATGTCGGAGGGTCTGGATGCTCTAATACAAGAGTGGCCAGTAGAACAGCTACTGTACGTGTTCCCTCTGTGGGTGTTAATAGGCTGTGTAGTGCGACGCATCAAACGACACAGAGGATTAGTGATACTGATCGCTCTGGATTGGCCGAGAAGGCCTTGGTATGCAGATCTCAGGAGGCTGGTAGTGAGGAAGCCTTGGCGTCTACCAGTCAGGAAGGATCTATTGTTGCAAGATCCGTTGTTTATGCCTTAGGTAGCTCGGTTCTTGCTTACGGCATGGCTTTTGAAAGGGCAAGGTTAAGAGCTAAAGGCTACTCGGAAGCGGTGATTGCTACCTTGTTGGGAGCTCGTAGGAGAACTACTTCTTTAGCATATGTTCGCGTGTGGTGCGTCTTTGAGGCTTGGTGTGTAGACAGGGATTGTGAGGCCTTATGAGTGTCAGTGCCACAGGTCTTGGCGTTCTTACAGGATGGTTTTCAGAAAGGGTTAGCAGCCTCTTCCTTGAGAGTATAGTTGTCAGCGCTCTCCTGTTATAGGGGGAAAGTCAAGGGGCAAGCGCTGGGCGCTCATCCAGATATAAAGAGGTTCTTGAGAGCGGTGGGGCTTTTGAGGCCACCGTGCAGACAGGTAGTTCCCCCTTGGGATCTGCAATTGGTTTTGAGAGCGTTAGGAAGGCGGCCTTTTGAGCCTTTGGCTAAGTCCACCTTGAAGGATCTTACCCTGAAAGTGGTTTTCTTAGTTGCGATTGTGTCGGCAAGGAGAATTTTGGAGTTGCAGGCATTGTCTTGTAAGAAGCCTTTCCTGTCCTTTTATGAATCAAAGGTAGTGTTGAGGCCGGTGATGTCCTTTTTGCCGAAGGTAGTATCTCCTTTTCACGTGAATCAGCTAGTATCGCTACTGGTGTTCCGTACAGTTTCAGAGGACTCGTCCATGCGACAGTTGCATCTATTGGATGTCCGGAGGGCCTTGAAAAAGTATATCCAACGGACGGCAGAGTTCAGAAAATCTGATAGATTATTTGTGGTGTTTGTGGGTCCTCGAAAAGGTTAAGCAGCATCAAAAGCGTCTATTGCCAGATGTCAGCGTACCTGTTTAAAAGGTAAGCTGGTACCAGAAGGATTAAGAGCGCATTCTACTAGAGCGCAAGCCGTGTCTTGGGCGGAGTACAAATTTGTTCCTGCAGTAGAAATTTGTAATATCTATATATCAAAAAAAAAAAAACTCTCAGGGGGCCAACATAGAAGTCAAAAACTAAAAAGGACAACCCCAACTAAACACAAAAAAAACGAACCCCCCCCCCCCAAATGCATGAGATGAACAAAAAACAAACCCCAATGCTGCAGAGAAAAAAAACCTACCATTAAAGGAGGAAAAAAGACCTCAGCAATCTCCAATGTAGAAACAAAAGGAGTCAAGTCTGTCAAGGAGACGAAACTAACGTCTATACCAAAGAACAGACTACTGATCACATCAACGGTCTAAAAAACCTCCAGCCAGCCTACAAAATAAAATAAAGGCCGGCTTCCAGCAGGCTTTCAAAAACAGCAGGGTGCAGTCCTTAGCTCAAACAAACACAAAAAACTCCGAACACTTATCTGCAGATGTCGTGTAGAGGATCAGCAGACCATGATGATGTTAATGATGAAGGGGAAGATGCTGATATCGATGATGAACGGAGGTGGCAGGGAGCCCCGACATCCGATGTTTCGCCTCACTGGCTTCTTCAGGGAGCCTAAAGTCCACTCTCCACACACTGTGTGCTGTCACCGCAGGTAGCTGAAGGAACCAGCTCTCAAAAAAATGCACCGGAGCTGAAGACAGAGCTAGAAAAACAAAAATTAAAACAAACACATCTCATGTCCAAACAAAGAAAACAGGATTCAACCCTCCCAAAAAATTAATCGATAGACCAGGCACAAAACGAAATAATAGAATAAACCATATAAGCTGGAATTAGGGAGATAAAGAGCAACCAGAACGCGAACTCAAGCCGTAGCAATGAACGACACATGGCCTGCCTCCCTAGAACGCCAACGCATGCGCTCTCAAAAAAATAAGGCAGGGTCATGATGTCGGAGCCAATCAATCAAAAGCCGGCTCAAAAAAACACACATTCTGGTGCCAAAACCCCTAAAAATGAAAATATCCAGCAAACAGGCAAAAAAATAATAAATACTACCGACAAAAATCGAAAAACCCAAACACCCACCCTCCCTGTCATAATAGACCAAAAAATTGCCAAAGGGTCACAAACAGCTTTTCCATTCGATTGAATCATTGAGACTATTAGGTGCTATAGTTTGAAGAGAAAAAGTCCAACGTTGTTCCAGACGAGAACAATTTTTGCAGATCCCCTCCATACACAGAAGGAGCACATTGTGTAATAACCAGGCATTTTAAATCGTCAAAAACATGCCCCAAGGACTGAAAATGATCCACCAAAGGAGCGCCCTCAACCATATGGCGAAGGCGGCTACGGTGCTCAATCAAACGAGTCCGTAGAGCTCGGCTGGTTTTCCCAACATAGCCAAAGCCACAAGGGCAATGGAGGAAATAGATCACATTACAACTTTTGCAGGACGTGGAGTGAAACAGCCGAACAAAGCAGCGCTGATAGTAAAAACTATTGCAAGATTCCATCACAGAACAAACAGCAGTGACCACAACTGCGGTGCCCCACAGGTTCTGAAAGTGCAGGTGAAGCACTGGAAAAAGCCGACGGGTAGAGCATATCTTTTAAATTAGAGCTTTTAAATTAGATTAATTTTTTGGGAGGGTTGAATCCTGTTTTCTTTGTTTGGACATGAGATGTGTTTGTTTTAATTTTTGTTTTTGTTTTTCTAGCTCTGTCTTCAGCTCCGGTGCATTTTTTTGAGAGCTGGTTCCTTCAGCTACCTGTGGTGACAGCACACGGTGTGTGGAGAGTGGACTTTAGGCTCCCTGAAGAAGCTCCTTTTTTTTTTTCTGCTGGCCATTCCCCTCTCTATACACCCAAGCATCCTCCTGGCTTTCGCAATCGCCTTTTCTACCTGTTTAGCTACTTCAGGATCATCAGACACAATTATGCCCAGGTCCTGCTCTTCTTTCGTGGACAGAAGTACCTCACCCTTACACTGTACTGCTCCTTTGAATTTTTGCAGCCCAAATGCATAACCCTGGAGCTGCCAAATTCTAGACCATTCTTCAAGCTTAGCTAGATTCCTCCTCATGTTATCTACTCCTTCCTGGGTGTCTGTTCTATTACAGATTTTGGTATCATCTGCAAACAAGCAAACCTTATCTGACAGCCCTTCTACAACACCACTAACAGATGTTGAAAAGAATCAGACCAAGGATAGATCCCTGTGGCACACCACTGGTAACCTCCTCAGATTGAGCTCCATTTACCTGTACCCTTAGTTGCCTTCCACTCAACCAACAGTAACGTTAGGGTCAAATCCCTAGGATGCTCAGTTTGAGTCGCCTGTGCTCAACGGTGTCAAAGGCTTTACTGAAATCTACGTACACCACATCTAAGGCTCTCCCTCAGTCCATCTCCCTGGTCATCTAGTCAAAAGAAATCAATCAGATTTGTCTGACAAGACCTGTCCCTGGTGAATCCATGTGCCTCTGATCCTGCAATCTATTGCACTCTAGAAACCTCACTATTCTCTCTTTTAGTAGCTTTTCCAATAATTTATAACCACAGAGATTGGACTAACCTGCCTGTAGTTTTCAATGTCATCCTTATGTCTGCTTTTGTGTAATGGGATCACATGTGCCTTTCTCCAGTCCTCTGGCACCACTCCCGACTCCAAAGAAGCATTGAAAAAGTCAGACAGTGGAGCCGCTAGAACGTCCCCAAATTAACTCGGTATTCTTGGATGTAACCCATCCAGACCCATGGCTTTGTATACTTTTAGTTTAGCTAGTTCCTCACTAACAGTCTTCTGAAAATTGATAAAGATCCCCTTCACTTATGTTTCTATTTGTGGTGGTGTTTTCTCAGGTCCTGCTCCTGGCCTTTCATCTGTGAACACAGAACAGAAATATTTGTTAAGCAATTCTGCTTTATCCTCATCAATTTCTATATATTCCTCCTCTTCAGCCTTAAAATGTCTTGATTGCATATATTTATTTAACCTGTGTTTTTATACCGCCTTATCCTGAAATCAAAGCGGTTTACATTGAACTCAGAACATGAACAGGATATGTTATAATTGGTTTGGGATATTAACAGGGGAGAACTATTTACAACTTATTCATACAATAACATGTGGTTGCGTTTGTTTGGATATGAATAGGTAATTGTGTCCATAGGAGTCGGTCAAGGAGTCTTTGGTTGGGGGCTGGAGCAGCTGTAGGATTAGGTAATGTGACCACAGTGTTCTGTGAACAGGAAGGTTTTAAAAATAACTATGTTTAACTGTCTCTGCTCACCCTGGGTAAAAGCACCTTTTCAGCAAGAATAGCTGAGTCATTTAGAATAAACATTTGTCAGCTTTGCTGAGTGGGCTGATGCAGTTTTTGGTTATTTAATTATTTAATATTTTTTTAAATACCGCTTTATCATTTCAGTCAAAGCGGTTTACATTGTAAGTTAAACTTGGTAATATACATTAAACAAGGACATTTGATAACTTGGATTTTTCTGAGGCAATGGAGGGTTAAGTGACTTGCCTAAGGCTACAAAGAGTGCTCGTGGGAATCAAACCCTAAGCCAGTGCTCTAACCATTAGGCTACTCCTCCACCTGTAAAGCACTCTATCACCCCCAGTACTCGGCACAATTTCAACTATAGCAGCAGTGGGATTTGAACCCTGGCTTCCCTGTTTCTAACCTACTACTCTACCCTTGACAGGAATGAACCTTAACCCAAAGCCAGGTATGTTGGAGATGATCTCAGTCATGCAGACTCACTGCTAATGCTTGTCTCAATACTTGCATTGTTCCAGAGAGAGCTTCATTCTGGAATTCATAAAAGGGTAGCTCGTGTGGACGAGAGATTTATAACTAGGATTATAACCTATCAAAAATGGCATTTAGACTTTTCACATATTTTTGGTAAAGGTTCTGGCCATATGCCAGATTTTCCTAAAAGTCAGACGTACTACTGTAATCCCTAACAATTTGGCCTGGGATCAGGACCAAATTTAAAGAAGAAATTTGGTGGGGGCTCTTTAAAAATGGATGAACTGACCTAAAAAAAAATCACTCTATCTGTGGACAGGGAAAAATAATTAGCTGCTGCTCTTAAATTTGTGGGACTGGTTTTATGACATTGAGGCACATTTCACAATGGGACATCAAAGCCAGAAGGTCTGCTTTGTTTTCAGGCACATGCAAGTTCAGACATTATCTTGGAAATGTGGATGTGCCCAATATGGACATCTATCAGACATCCCCAGGATAGCATTACAGTAGTGGCTTAAGAGCAGGGTGTCCAGGGTTCAAATCCCAGTGTGGGCCTTTGTGATCTAAGGCTACTCATTTAATTCTCTATCTTCCCTACACTCTCTGGATGTTTTAAAGTGAAAACGGACACTATCCTGATGCCTATTCATGCCTGGTGCAGCTATAAAAATGGATGTGCTTGTAGACATCTCTGACGTTTCAGAGATTGAATGGGGAGGTGTATGTCCATTGTTCCACACCTCCACCACACCCACTTGCCTACTTGGACATCCCTGCACAAAAGATGTGTGCGAACATCATTTGTGGAATAGCTACAGAGACATCTCTGTGATTTCACCATCCACATGCAAAAATCTAAATCGGGACTAAACCTTTTAAAATGACTCTTGGGGTATAAAGATTGGGCAGATCATGGGGGAAGATGTGGAGAAGGGAGGGACTTAGAACTAATGGGCATATGGCGAGTGTTAGCAGTAAATTTTAAATCATACTTTATATATCCTGGCATTAGCATTACAGTATGCATGAAACTGACCCTTCTGGAAGCATTGTGCTCCCCCCATCCCTCGAGAGAGACACATTTGGAGACATTGCTTCCAAAGAGGGAGAGTTCGGTGGATGAGATTTAAATGGTGGTACAGCTGACCCCTGAATGGTGTTGACAGCCTAGGCAAATCTTAAGCCTTATGCCCCCCTCTCTTGGCTGTCAATCAATTGTTTAGCATTGAATGCCCTGTTCTTTACTGCCACCCCATCCCCCAAGATGCTGTCACCCTAGGCAACCATCTAGTTTTCCTAATGGTTGTGCTAGAAATAAGCGGCATGAAGTGTGCAGAACGGTCATGGAATAATGGAAAGTATATGTTAATCTGTCCAAACTTGTAAATCAATATTTCTCCAATTGTCCTGAGAAGTGCACCGTCCAGTCAGCTTTGCAGGACATCAGCAATGAAATGCATGAGGCAAACGTGCTTGCAGTGGAAGCTGAGTATGCAAATTTGTCTAATGTTGTAAAATTCAGTGCAGGACATTAGCAGGCTAATTGCTTAGTGCTCCCAGGCTTACTTTTATTAGAAGTATTTTCACCACAGACCACTGCTGCTTCAAATCCACCGATCCTCCCACAGTACACTTAAAAACCTAAAAAAGTGCTTTGTATTAGACATACCCATTGCTCTACATTTGAATTAGTGTCAGTTATGACAGTCTTCAAACTGCTCTTTTATTAATAAAAGCCACAAGCACTGTGCTCTCGCCTACACATGACCCTAATCACTATCAACCCTCGAAACACATGCAGTTTCTTTTTCAAGGTAAAATTGAGGGTATAGAGAATAGCTTATTCAACAAGCCAGATCTTGGACATCCATGATTTACCTCTGTCTTTTTCGGAGGTTTACGATATATGGGACCAGTTAACCCTTTGAAGCCTCTGGCTTGTGATTGTGCTATATAGTATTTTTGGTGTAGGGGTAGTATTGTAGATATTGTGTTAGTCATGAGTTTTGTGGGCCTGGAAATTAATCGCTTGGGTTGTGAGATCATTATGCCTGTATGTTGGAGGGGGAGGAGTGAAGGGGTGCATTTCAGCTTTTTATTCTGGGCTTTTTTTTATTGTACCATCCTAATTTTTTTAAATACATATGACTGCATTGTGGTTTTATTAATGTGATCATTTTATCTGCCTTGAATCTGGATTTCCATATCATTCCTCCAGTTCAGGCCAGACGCATGACTTGCCCCCCCCCCCCCCCCAACCAGCAGGTGGAGACTGAGCATGAGCATGAAAAGACCTTGCTGATGTCACCTACTAAGGGAGCTGGGCATCACTAAGCTGGTCAGTATTGCTCAGTCTCCAGCAGGTGGTGGGCACAATGGTGCATCTGGGCTGTACTGGGGGATCTTCTGGGTAGCCTGCCCTTTTGTGTGAGTACTTTGGGGTTTTTAAGAGCTAGCAAAGTTCAATGGAGCTGTCTTGGACTGCTTAAAAAAAGAAGGTCTTAGAACTTTAAAAATCTTGGAGTGGGGGAGTGATTTATTTTCCACTTGACTGGGCTCCATCATCCCTCCCCCAGTGCTTAGGGTGCCACAAACCATCCCAGATCAATGATGGCCTGGCAGCAGTGAGGTGGACACTCGGGTGCCCTGAGTCCCTCCTGATAGTGAGCCCCTTTCCCGCCTCATGGTGTGAACCCTCGACATGTTCTGCCTTCCTCCATGCATGTCTGTCTTTTAGTGACTCTTCTGCTTGTTGTTTTTCATTCAGCGGAGGACAGTACATGCCTATCTGTGCGACCTGTGGGCTGTATTTCTCCCGTTGGTCTCTACTGTCTGTGCTCAGAGGAGAACAAGCTGGCAGAGCAGGCACTGCATGCATCCCTGACGTTGATGGCAGCTGAGGAGCTCCCCGACGTCTCTACCTCTCAAGCTTCTGCTCCTCTGTGCTCCTGCAGCAGCAAGAAAATCAGCTAGAGACAGCACCGAGGTGGGAAAGTCACAGGGGCTGCCACCTTCAGCCGAGACCACAGCAAAGAAGCACAAAAAGCACCGGACGGCTCCTGAGCAGGTCTGATTCAAGCTGGCCTTTGTTGCTTGAGTTTGTGCTGCTTCACCAGGCTTTTTACTTGAAGCAGGGCATGGCAGCACATCCACAATGGGTCCTTGTACTTCCGGGCCCATGGCTTCATGCTCCCTGGAACTCCTAGCCCCAGGGGAGCCAGAGGACCAACGTACTACTAAACGATTGCGCTCTGCGGAGCTCCCTGCTGAGCCCCACTTTCTGGCATCAATAGTCTCAGAGGACTTGGCTGAGAAGGCTCCTGGTGATTGGGAGGAGTTTTTTTTTAATTATGTATTTACTTTTTTATGTTTTTATACTCATGTTTTAATTCATTTACAATGTGTTTTTAGTATAAGGTGAGCCAACCCCTGAAGAAGAGGTTTTCGAAACACAGCCTGTGTCGGGTCAGGTCGCTCTTAATATATATGGATCAATAAAGTTTGGTGAGAATTTACACCTGCCTACGTTTTTGTACTGTTTGCATGAAAGTGATAGTGGCAGCCGCCCTGCGGTAGGAGGGTGTGCTAGTACACCCATACCTGAACAATTAGCTCATCAGAACAAAATTGTTTGAGAAGAGCAAACAGGTCACAAAGCGGGTAGAGTTCCTCCAGAGCCCGGGCTGGGTGGTCAACTTCAAAAAGAGCCACTTGGTTCCCTTGCAGCAGTTGACCTACCTAGGAGCGTGTTTTGATACCAGCAGAGGTCTGGTGTCCCTTCTGCCAGAGAGGGTGGAAAAACTGTGTTTCTCCAGTTCCAATGTCTGGTTTGACCCTCAACATGGTACTACCTGCAGCTCCTGGGTTCCATTGTATCAACCATCGAGCTAGTCCCTTGGGTGCGGGCCCACATGCTGCGGCCCTTGCAACACACCCTCCTGTCCTATTGATCTCTGCAGTCAGACCCCCATCCCGGTGTCTTCCCTGTCAGGCTGTTCCTGACCACCTCCGATCTTGGTGATGCTCTGTGCCAGTGCTGTCAGCCAGACTGCCCTTCAAGGCCCCAACATGGATAACATTGACCACCAATGCCAGCCTCTACAGTTGGAGAGCACATTGTCTGGACCACTTCACTCAGGGTCTCTGGTCGATGAGGAAGCGACATGGTTGATCAACAGGCTGGAATTGAGGGCCGTCTTCTGGGCCCTATTGCATTTCAAGACCTTCCTGGAACACTAGGCAAGTGCGAGTGTTCTCGGATAACGCAATGGAGGTAGCCTACCTCAACTGCCAGGAGGGCAAGGCCAGTGCTTCCCTGATGGTGGAGGACACTCCTCTCCTGCAGTGGGCAAGAGGAGCACTTGACAACGTTCAGGAAGACTACCTGAGTCCGTTTCAAGTGAATCCGGCAGAGTGGTCCCTGGACACCGACGTGTTCCCGGTGGATCATCAGCAGCTGGGGCCAGCTGATGATGTATCTGATGGCAATGGTGGATGATAAGGTGACCTGTTCCCTCAGCAGGCATCTGGAAAGGATGTCAGAGAGCCTCAACACATTGGTTCAACTCTGGCCACAGGAGAGTCTTCTGTATGATTTTCCACCCTGGTCCCTGATAGGATGGGTTCTCCACTGGATAGAGAGCCACAGGGGCAGGGTAACCTTGATTTTCCAGGAACAAGCAGGAAGAAAGTCCTCACATATGGGTGATGCCGACGGAGTCCACGCAGAGCATTTCCCCAGCTTTCAAAGAAAGCCTTTGGGACATGCTACCATGCATGAATGGTCCCCTTCCCACCCAAGGGTGCCATTTTGCTCAGTCTCCCTTTTTCTGCGTAGCCCAATGGACGCATTCCTGTTTCCCCGGAAAAATCCTCTAAAAATTATCCTTAAAAGTTGTTTTTTCCCCAGTTTGTGTACTGGTTCTTCTTCACGCCTCGACCCGATGTAATCCTCAGCTCCTCCCTTTTTTTATTTTTTTTTGGATGAGGCTTGCCTCGACTGGCTTTCATGCCCTTTTTTGCCTGGGGGTCATCTACTCCAGCCGGCTGTCTCCCACCATGATCCCCAGTGGGTTCAAAAAATATGACTGCTGTGGTCAGATCATATCTGTTACAGACACCCATGACTGCTGCTTGCACTGCCTCGGCCCGGACCACAACAGTACCACCTGTGCCAGGCCATGACTCTGAGAACCAACAGGAAACGGTCAGAGTTGCAGGAGAAGCTGTTCTTGTGGTATGACTCAGCACCGGCTTCCCTGACGCTGAGCCCCAAGCCGATCACATTCCGTGAGGCCCAGGCATCTTCGGAGTCCCACAGTGGTGGCTCCTCCGTAAAGACACCGAACCCTGTAAAGAAAAAGAAAAAATCCTCAAAGCCAGTCAAGGTTCCACTGGTAAAACACGGTAAGGTCCCGTGGAGGGACTCGGGTGACTCCCAGCAGCGCCCCTTAAGGTCTCGAAGAGGGAGTCCTCGGCCAGCAGTGACTATGCGAGACTCCCTGAGGCCGTGGTCCTCGTTGACGCACTAGTGAGTGTCAGCATCAGGCCCGGGACCCTTGGTGCCCACGCCGAGAGCTGCAGAGCCTCCTGGTATCGAGTCCAGGATGGCAGCCCTGGAGCAGAATATCTTTGCCATCCTGGCCTTGCAGCAGGCAATGATGTCAGGTTCGTGTGCATCATCTGCCCTGACAACCAGGCCCTAGGTGTTGAGCCAGGCCCTGAGCGACACTAGCCTTGGGCAAGCCCTCGGCACCAATCAAGGTCCAAGTCCTCCCCGGCCAGTTTCCAGGAGTCCGATCCGAGACCCATCGGGAGGCCCTGGCTCCTCAGCCAGCCTCAAGGCACATGAGTCAAAAGCCACAGAATCCTTGGCACCCTCAAACTCCTACTGGGAGACCGACGTCGAGACCTCTCAACACCAGGATGTCCCTTCGGAGCCGTCCACTCCGGAACCCCAGTGCCACTCCCAACCCGAGGACGTGGCTTTCCACAACTTGGTACGGGATATGGTCTGTGCCCTCTCGGCCTCAACTGAGTCAGAGGAGGACCCATGCACCGAAGAACTGGAGATCCTCCAGTATGAGTCCCTGCCAAAGGAGACTCTGATGGTGCTGGTATAGCCCATCCTTGAGCGGCTGCTCCTGCGGATGTGGGAAACACCGGCCTTTGTGCCGGTGGTCAGCAGACGCCTCAACACTATCTACCGTGTTAAGAAGGGGCTGGGCTTCCAGAAGTCCCAACTCCTGAATAACTCCATGGTCATGGAGTCCTCTGCAAAAACTCAAAAGCCAGAAGAACTACTCTTCTGTCTCCCCCCCCCCACCCCCCCCCCGGGCAGGGAAGCCAGATCCTTCAACGCCCTTGGGCACAAGTGCTTCCAGGGATCCATGCTGGGCTGCTGCATACAGGCCTATGAGTTGTACATAGGTATGCACCTCAAGGACTTCATCCAGGAGGTTCCAAGCCCTGATCACCAGGATCCGGGACTGTTCAAAGTTCCTCTCCCACGCTGCTTACGATGGCTTTGAATCTGCAGCCCAAGTAGCAGCAGTCATTGAGGCCCAGCGCCAGGCCTGATTGCAAACCTCCAACCTCTAGCAATGGGTGCAAGAATTGCTTGATGTCCCTGCACCAGGGGAAACTTGTTTGGCAAGCTCATGGCCGACAAGGTGGCCGAGATAGAGGCTGAGGCTGTAACCAGGCAAAGACTCTCAAACCTCGACCCTTCCCCAGAAGAAGCTGTTGGGGAAGAGACCACCCTTCCCAAGGAAGAAAGGGGTCTCTTCACCAGGGCCACTACCAGCCCTTTTTTGGGAAACAACAAAAGGGCAAAGGCTCAGAAACCTCAGACACCAGCTCCCACCCAGCCTGGGGGAAGCTTTTGACTCTTTGGGCAGGCCTCCACTTTCCCGGGAGACCCTCCGCAGCCTATAGGGGGCCGCCTGGTGCTTTTTGCCCACAGGTGGGCCGGGGTCACCACAGACCAGTGGGTCCTACAAGTGGTAAAGGAGGGCTATCTCCTCAGGTTCCAACAAACACTTCTAGGGTTCTTCCCAGGAGAGCCGGTGTGGCGCCTCCTTCACTAGACCTTGCTTTTGACAGGGACAAGGCGATAGAATCTGTATCCAGACAACTGGGGGTAAAAGGTTTCTCCTCAAGGTATTTCCCTATCCCCAAAAGAACTGGAGGCCTCAGGTCCATACTAGACCTGCAAAACCCAAACACGTTTCTGGTGAGGGAGAAGTTCAAGATGCTCTCCCTTGGAACTCTGCTGCCCTACCTCCACCAGGGAGATTGTCTGTGCTCCTTACACCTAAAGGATGCATATACCCACATCCTGATCCACCCCTCCCACAGACAGTACCTAAGGTTCATGGTGGGAGGAGAGCACTGCCAGTACAGGATTCTTCCACTTGGCTTGGCCTCCTGGCCCAGAGTCTTTACAAATTGCCTGGTAGTCGTGGCTGCATACATGCGCTTACAAGGGGCCTTTGTCTTCCCCTATCTGGATGACTGGCTCATTAGAGGCCAGCCAGGCCGCAGGGTGAACAATCTACCTCCTGCAACACCTGGGGTTAATCATCAACTACCCCGAATCCCACCTCTCTCCTGGCCAAAACCTGGAGTTCATAGGTGCCCAGCTGGACACGTTACAGGTCAAGGCCTTCCTTCCGAACGAAAGAGCACTTCGCCTAGTGCAGCTAGCGAGAGAGGTAAAGACTCTCCAGTCAGTACCGGCTCGCTGCCTCTTCCAGTAACTGAGTTACATGGCCTCAACCATTCACGTCACGACCCTAGCCCGCTTGCACATGCAGTGATGCCTCCACTCCCAGTGGACCCAAGCCACGGGAAGGCTGCACGACAGGGTCAGAGTCACCTGCCAACTGGCAGACTCCCTCAACTGGTGGCAGTCCCTACGCCACCTTCAGGAGGGGATGCCATTCCAGGCAGCAGCTGGTCACAGGAGTCGCCACTCCTACAGATCATCCTTCTGGAACTTAGGGCCATTAACCTGGCCCTGCAAATGTTCCGCCACCTCCTGTGCAACCACCCTGGGCTGATCCAGACAGACAACCAGGTTGCCATGTTCTATGTGAACAAGCAATGGGACAGGGATTCATACTCCCTCTTCCAGGAAGCGGTGGCTCTCCTCTCCTTTGCAGTACATCATGGAATGCTCCTACAAGCAGTATACCTTCCAGACCAGGACAATTGCTTGGTGGACAAGCTCAGCAGAGTCCTCCGCCCACACAAATGGTGTCTGCACCCCAAGGTGGCGCAAAGACTCTTCCGCCTCTGTGGCAGGCCTGAGATAGACCTGTTCACCTCCCTGGACAACACGCAGCTGCCCTGCTTCTGCTCACACCAGCCGCACCCGGGGAGAGCAGCAGCGGCTACCTTCCTGATCCTTTGGTCCGAAGGCCGCTTCTATGTCTTCTCACCAACTCCATTGGTGGCCATGACCCTCTTCAAAATCCAGAGCGAGTGGGCATCAGTGATCCTGATCGCCCTCAGATAGGCCCTGCAACCCTGGTTCCCTCTGCTGCTCTCCCTGTCAGTGATACTCCCAGTCCCACTGGGTCAGGATCCGGACCGCTGTCCCAGGAGGAGGGCTCCCTCCTGCACCCCAACCTGGGGTCACTAGCATTGACAACGTGGCTGCTGAAAGGGTAGCCTTGGCAGTCGAGGAGATCCTGCTGGCCTCCCGAAAACTCTCCACCAGACGGGCATACCTATATCACACCTCTCCCCTTCCCGTGCTCATTTGCAGTCCACCCGTTCCTCTGCTTTTTTTTTCGCTGGTCCTGCACTTTGGAATGCCCTCCCTTCTTCCCTCCGCCTAGAACCTCAGTACACCACATTTAAACATAACCTAAAGACCCACTTGTTTTCCCTAGCGTTCAACGTTCCCTCTCCTTTTGTGTGACCTTACCTCTTCCATCCCTCTCCCCTTCTTGATGTCTGTCCTACTTATGTCTTGTCCTGTCTTTCTCCTTTTCCTTACTGTCCTTTTAAGAGATTGTACATTTCCTTTCCTTTCGTTGGCCAATGGCCTTCTTTTATTGAATTGTTTTAAATTGTACACCGCCTTGGTTATTTTAGAAAGGCGGTTTTTATCAAATAAAATAAACATAAACACATCCCCTTCACCCGGATCTCAGCCCACTGAACTCTTGTCTTTCAGCTGTCGCTAACTGGCTCACTCTAAACTGCTTGCACCTCAATCTTGCAAAAACAGTAGCTATCTGGTTCACTCATGGCGGCCCTTCTCCTTTGGTCACTCCCTCTTTCTCAGGCTCACCAATCCCACTCGTTACAAGCTTTCGTTATCTGGGTGTAATTTTTGATTCCGACCTTTCCTTCCATGATCACATTTCTCACATTACAAAGACCTCCTTCTTCTTTCTTCGACAGATACGGTCCATTCGCCCCTTTCTCACCCCTGAAGCCCTCACCACCCTTCTCCTGTCTCTAGTAATGTCACGTATCGATTTTTGCAACTCAGTTCTAGCCGGGCTTCCTCTCTCACACCTTCACCGTCTTCAACGTGTTCAGAATACCGCTGCACGTCTTATCTTTCACTCCTCCCTCCGCGATCATGTTACTCCTCTTTTTCTTCGCCTACATTGGCTCCCCTTGCAATTTCGCATCCGTTATAAAATCCTCACACTGATGCACCAAGTCTTATATAACCACACTCCTTTATATCTGGCAGACCTACTTCAATTCCACACCCCCACTCGCTCGCTTCGCTCCATTCACATTAACCGGCTCCACCTTCCATCTGCATCACGTGCTCATCTACAATCCACACGTTCCTCTGCCTTTTTCTTTACCGGCCCTGCCTATTGGAACTCCCTCCCCCTTTCCCTCAGACTTGAGCAACACTATCCCACTTTCAAGAAAGACCTGAAGACACATCTCTTCTCCACCGCCTTTGACCTCCTCTCCCCCTTTGTGTGACTCCTCTCCCCTCCTTTCCCTTGTCTTTCTCTCTCCTCATTCATGTCTAGTTTGGTGTCTTGAGTGCTCTCCTGTCTCCATTGTAATTTCTTTTCCTGTTCAGGCCTATTGGCTCTTCTGTATATTTTTTTTTTTAGTTTTTTGTAAACCGCCGTGCTCTAATTGGAACTGCGGTATATCAAGCCTAATAAACATAAACATACACCTTCAAATGGAAAAGATTCTCCTTCTGGTGTGCAGAGAGAAGGGAGAACTCTTTATCCTGCCGGGTGCAACTAGTGCTACAATACTTACTGCACCTCTCGCACACTGGGCTAAAGTCTAATTCGGTGAGGATGCACCAGAGCGTCATAGCTGCTCACCATCACCCTGTAGAAGGCAAATCTTTCTCAAACCAGCCCCTGTTCTCCCGGTTCCTCCAGGGCCTCTTGCTACTGAAGCCCCCTCTCCGCCCTCTGGCGGCAGAATGGGACCTTAACGTGGTGCTCTTCCAACTCACCAAGCTACCATTAGAGCCCCTGGCCATCTGCCATTTAAAATACCTCTCCTGGCTCGGAGAATGAGCGAACTCCTAGGTCTTGGTGGTGGATCTGCCAGATACAGGGTTCTATAAGAACAGGGTAGTGCTCCACACACACACAAAATTCCTCCCCAAAGTGGTATCCCCCTTCCACCTCAACCAGGAGGTGGTCCTTCCCACCTTTTTCCCACAGCCCCATGCTGGCAGGGAGGAACTCATTGCATTCGCTAGACTGCAAGCGGGTCCTGTCCTTCTATCTGCAGAGGACCCAGGCCCATTGCAAAGCTCCTCAGCTCTTTGCATCATACGATCCCAGTAGACTGGGGCTCCCAGTAATGAAGTAGGCTCTGTCAAGCAGTCAGGCCTCTCCCTTGAGCACTGGATCACTGCACATAGCGTGCTGGCTATGGCCAGGCAGGTTGCCAACCTTCACTCAGTGCTGGTGATGGAAATCTGCAGGGCTGCCACATGGGCTTCAAGTCATATATTTGAAGCTCATTACTGCAGGCAGTACTCCGTAATAATTTCAGTGTGTAGGCAATTCCTGCCCTCCGACCCTTCTGTGAGCAGGCTGCCGAAGTGATAGTGTCGCGAGACGCTAGGGTCTTTCCGAGTCTCTCAGTGGGGACTCATCTTCTGCAACTCACAGCTACTTTGGCCCCGCGCTTTTGGTGGCACTTTGACCAGGGATCCCCTGAGGTGGAGCGGCGTAAAAAGAAGAAGGCCTCGAAGTCACTGTCGGGAGCTCCTGACAAGCGCGAGCATGCCTGCGCTCGGCCGCTTAGCTCCCTTTGGCGTTCCCGAGAGTCAGACAAGGAGCGGCCCCCGCAAGGTATCCCGCATGGATATGGAGGCCTCCAGCAAAGGTGCCTGGTCTGAGGGCAGTCCCGGTGAGGACCCCCTCTCCTCCTTGATGCCTGACCCGGTGACCCGGGGTCGGCGTTGCAGGGCCCCACACCCGCTTGAGAGTCCCATATGCTGGCGCTAGAGCACAGCGCTTCTGCGTTCATCGCTTCCCAGCAGGTGCTCGCAGCCAGCTTTGCTGACTCGCGCCTAGAGACCATGGGTCCCTTGCGTGGGACACTGAAATCCATCCAGGAAACCCCCAAGAGCCGCGGGCCATGTGAGGGTCCTCGACATCTGTCTCGCTCACCCTCCCGTTCCTCAGAGGTGAGATCTTCCAGGGCCTCTGGCTCCAAACGGGCCCCAGCCACTGCACAGAGCGATCTGCCCGGCTTGGACTCCTCGACCGAGTTCTTGGACTCTGAGTCTGATGGGGACACCTCCCCAGAAACCCGTACTCACTGGGACCTTCCATCGAACCCCTCCCCGCCCGCGTTCTAGTGGTGCTAGCCACCCGAGGACACCTCTTTCCTGGTGTTCATCCGGGATACGGCATGGGCTCTTAGCCTGGCCACTCAGGCCGAGGAGGACCCTCGAGCTGAAGAACTAGATATTCTTCTGTACGAGTCCCCGCCTAGGGAATCTCTCACTGTTCCAGTCCCTCCCATTCTGTCTCGGCTACTGCCCTGCATGTGGGAGGCACCCACCTCGGTCCCCATCGTGAGCAAGCGCCTTGATACAATGTACAAGGTACAGCGTGACCCAGGGTTTAGAAAGACCCAACTTCCCCACACCTCTATGGTGGTGGAGTCGGCCATGAGGAAACAGAAGAGCCTGAGATCACACTCATCAGTCCCAAAGCGGCCTCGGTGGCTTCATTACGCTCTGTGCCCCTGATGGACATCTGCCGGGCGGCGACCTGGTCTTCCATGAATATCTTTGCTGCACGCTACTGCCTGGAGAGGAAGTCCCGCTGGGACAGCGCCTTCGGCCAGGCTGTACTCTGTAATCTGTTCAGGGTATAAGCAACTCCTGCCCTCCGACCCTTCACCCAAAGGACTCGGGCGCATTGGCTTCTGCTCACGACCTCGCGGAGGCATTTTTTGGTTACAGGTTTGGTAGCCTGTAGCTGGGGAGTCCCATAAGTGAGGACTGATTCCTGCTTGTTCCTGAAGAAAATGTAGTTACTCGCCTGTAACAGGTGTTCTCCAGAGACAGCAGGAATCAGTCTTCACTACCCTTCCACCACCTCTGATGAGTTGCTGGATTTTTATTCTTCCCTTGCCATCTGCTTGGTAGGGCTCGAGCTAAGGGACCTGACTGAGCAAGATGGCACCCCTGGGCAGGAAGGTGTCCACGCATGCATGGTAGCATATCCCAAAGGCTTTTTTGAAAGCTGGGGAAATGCTCTGTGTGGGCTTCGTCGGTGCTGAACTGGCTACGGAGACCATGATATGCAGGCCTGCTTTGGCTCCTGGTGGGCTCCACATGGCGACTGCCTGTGGCCCCCGGTTTACTGCATTGGGGACCATGTCAGATGCCCCAGATGGAGCACCTCTCACTTATGGCCCGGCCATTGAACAGGCACGCTTGACTAAGAGGGGCTATTCACAGAGGGTGGTGGCGATGCTCCTGAAGGCTCGCAAGTACTCCACCTCGCCTTCCTACATACATGTGTGGAGAGTGTTAGAGGACTGGTGCATGAGTAGGGGGTGCGTCGGCTGCCTCCACTGACCTGATTTTGGCCTTTCTAAAGGCTGGCTTGGAAAAAGGCTTGACACTTGGATCTCTGAGTGCAGGTAGTTTCACTGTCTTGTTACTGAGGGCGGATCAGAGTCATTTCTATCGCGGCCCACCCAGATGTCGTTTGCTTCCTGAGGGCGGTCCACAAGTTGCAGCCTCCCCAACGCTCAGTAGTACCGGTTTGGGATTTGAATCTCATCCTGGGAGGAGTCATGGAGGTTACCTTTGACTCCCTAAGGGAGGCATCCCTCAAGGATCTCACTTTGAAGATGGTTTTCTTGATGGCAGTGTGCTTGGCAAGACAGATCTAGGAACTGAAAGCTTTGTCCTGTCAAACTGTTTCTCGTGTTCTAACCAAAGAAGGTGGTTTTACATATGGTGCCTTCCTTTCTGCCCAAAGTAGTCTTGTCCTTCCATGTCAATCAGCCCTTCTCACTCCCAGTGCTTAGGGGTGAGGACACTAGGCGGGTCCTATGACACTGTAACACTTGAAGACAGAAGCCTTTCAGAGCTCTGACCGCTTCTTTGTCCTTTTCAGGGACGATCATAAGGGAGAGGCGGCATCCAAGGCCACCATAGCACGTTGGCTGAAGGAGGCAATTGCATTGGCTTATTTGTTGTGCCGAAGGGTGGTCCCTGTGGGACTGCGGACACATTCAACAAGGGTGCAGGTGAGTCTGGTTCTGCCTGGGGAAATCTGCAGGGCATCCACGTGGTTGTTGCTGCAAGCTTTCTCCAGGCATTATTGGCTGGGTATCCAGGTGCAGGAAGGTGCGCGTCTCAGTGCCAGGGTGTTGTAGGCCGGCCTCGTGGACCCCACCCAATAAGTGGTCACTGCTGTGGTACATCCCATGCATCAGGCCTGGACTGAAGGGATGATATGGAAGATGTAATTAGGCCTTACCTACTAATTGCCTTTCTCCAGGAACAAGCAGGAAGTAAGTCCTAATATATGGGTGAAGTCTGTGCAGATGGAGCCCACACGGAAGCATCTCCCCCAGTTTTCAAAGAAAGCCTTTGGGAGATGCACCACACATGCATGGTCCATTTCCCACCCAAGGGTGCCATCTTGTCTCAGTCTCCTTTTTTCTGCGCAGCCCATCGAACGTTGTCCAGTTTTCCCCAAAAAAGTCTGATTTTTATTATGTTTTCTCTGTTTGCATACCGGTTCCTTCCTGCCCCCAAGCCAGCTCGCTTCGGCATCGCTCCTCGGGTTCCTCTATTTGTTTCTCTTTTTTTTCGAGGTGTTCCTCAACTGGCGTTCACACCCTTTTTCAGCCAAAGGCCTCTGACCCCTGCTGGATGGCAGGGACCCCCTTTTTCCAGTGGCTTCAAAAAGTGTGATCGGTGTGGCAAAATGATGTCACTCACTGACCCACATGACTGCTGCCTCGGATGCCTTGGCCCGGAGCACGACTCTGACTGTGAACTCTAAATAAACCATGACCTCAAAGGCCTTAAAGAGCTGCCATCAGCAGCAGGAAAAAAATTTTTTTAGAAGTCCAACTCCATGCCGGAGTTTCCGGTGACACCATGCTCTTTGTGGAGCATCTTCTGATATCTCGGTGCCCCACAAAGCCAGAGCTTCCTCGAAGTCCCATGGCCAAGGTTCCTCTGAGCAGAAATCCCCAGAGATGGAGCACAAGAAGAAGAAACCCTTGAAAACTGCCTCAGAGGACGGATCCAGGACGAAAGGGAAATCCCACCCCAGAACCCGCAGTCCCAGGCGTGAGTCCGAGGAGTTGGGGTAGGAGCAGCCTTCCAAGCTGCCCCGTAAAGAGTTGCTGGCACCCACCGACCGGCCTCGAGCCTCCGAGGCAATCCTCATTGAGGACTCCCCCCTCGACAGTACTGACGCTGGGCCCAAAGTCTTCAGTGCCTGCGTTGAAGGCTACAGAGCCAACTGGTATGGAGACCAAAATGGCAGCCCTTGAGAGCAGTGTATCTGCCCTAGTGGCCATGCAGCGGGCGTTTATCTGGCTGGTCCAGTTCATCCTCCCTGACGACAGCACCCTAGATATCAAGGGCTTCCCCAGATGTCAAGCCAGTCCTTGAGTGCCACCACCTCAAGTGAGCCCCCGGCCCCAGATGAGATCCTGGTCCCGTTCCTTGGGACACCAGTCCTCCCCAGTGAGCGCCCGTGGCTTGGACCAATGATCATCCAGAAGTTGCAGACCAGAGGGAACAGTCCTCGACTGAGGTGATCATGCAGCATCGGACTCGTATTCGGACTTGTACTCGCACTTGAGTCCGACTGGGAGACCGAGGACTAAGAGTCCCCAAACACGAGGCGACACCAAGACATGCCCTCGGACCCATCTCCCCCAGTGACCTGATGCCATTTGCTGCCCAAGGACGTCGTGTTCTTCGATTTTGTGTGGGCAAGGCCTAGGAGGGCCCTGGCACCGAGGAATTGGAGATACTCCAATACGAGGCACACCCGAAGGAAACCCTTATGGTCCCACTACCACACCCTGATGTGGGAAACATCAACATTGGTACCAATCGTTGTTAGGTGTCTCGACGCCATGTACCGCGTATGCCAAAGCCTTGGTTACCAAAAGACACAGCTTCCCCATAACGCCATGGTCGTGGAGTCAGCCATTCGCCGGCTCAAAAAACAAAAAACCCATTTGTTGGCGCCACCCAGCAGAGAAGTCCGAACCCTGGATGTCCTTGGCTGGAAAGCCTTCCAGGGCTCGATGCTAACATGCCAGATCCAATCCTACCAGCTCTACGTCAGCATGTACCTGAAGGAACTGTCAAAGGAGCTTGGTGGATTCTTGACAGGCATCGATGGGAAACCCCTACAGAGGTTCAAGACCCTAACCTAGGCAGTAAAAGACTGGTCAACTTTTGTTCCAAGAAGCCTACGATGGCTGCAAGTCATCGGCCAGGGTAGCCACTGCAGGCATAGGGGCACGACGCCAGGCATGGCTGTAGTCATCCAACCTGGAACAATGGGTGCAGGACAAGCTGATGTCTCCACGGTGGATAAGGCAGTGGAGATAGAGAACCAGGCTCTCAAAAAAGACCTTGGTGCAACCTCAGAAGAAAGCCCCAGGGAAAAAGCCCTTCTTCCTGAGGAAGAAACATAGAAACATGATGACAGAAAAAGACCACATGGCCTATCTAGTCTGTCCTTCCATAACAACAACTACAACAGTCCACTTTTTACCTTTAGAGATCCTCTGTGTTGGTCCCATGCTTTTTTGCATTCAGTTACTGTCCTCATCTCTACCACCTCCACTGGGAGACTATTCCATGGATCCACTACTCTTTCTGTAAAGAAATATTTCCGCATATCACTCCTGAATCTATCTCCCTTCACCCTCATCCCATGTCCCCTCGTAGCAGAACTTGCTTTCAATTGAAAGAGGCTCTCTCCCTGAACATTTATGCCATGGAGGTATTTAAACATCTCAATCATATCACCTCTATCCCGCCTTTCCTCTAAGGTGTACATATTAAGATCCTTAAGTCCGTTCTCATATGCTTTATAATGAAGCCCATTAATCATTTTAGTAGCAACCCTCTGCACCGACTCCATCCTGTTCACATCCTTTTGAAGGTGCGGTCTCCAGAATTGCACACCATACTCCAAATGAGGTCGCACCAAAGACTTATACAGAGGCATTATCACCTCCTTTTTTCTGCTAGCCATTCCTCTCCGTATGCACCCAAGCATCCTTCTAGCTTTTGCCGTCGCCTTTTCTACCTGTTTAGCTACTTTAAGATCATCAGACACAACCACGCCTAGGTCCCGCTCTTCTTTAGTGGACAAAAGTACTTCACCTATACTGTATTGCTCCCTTGGACTGCTGCAGCCCAAATGCATGACCTTACATTTTTTAACATTAAATCCCAGCTGCCAAATTCTAGACCATTCTTCAAGCTTAGCTAGATCCCTCCTCATGTTATCTACACCTTCCTGGGTGTCTACTCTATTGCAGATTTTGGTATCATCCGCAAAGAGGCAAACCTTACCCGACAGCCCTTCCGCTATATCACTAACAAAGATGTTAAAAAGAATCGGACCAAGGACAGATCCCTGGGGCACACCACTGGTAACATCCTTCTCCTCAGAGTGAGCTCCATTTACTTGTACTCTTTGTCGCCTCCCACCCAACCAATTTCTAACCCAAGCAGTAACTTTAGGGTCCATCCCTAGGGTGCTCAGTTTGTTTATAAGTCGCCTGTGAGGAACAGTGTCAAAGGCTTTACTGAAATCTCAATACACCACATCTAGAGCTCTCCCTTGCTCCAACTCCCTGGTCACCCAGTCAAATCAATCATATTTGTCTGTCAAGACCTGCCTCTGGTGAATCCATGCTGCCTCGGATCCTGTAATCCGCTGGACTCCAGAAACCTCACTATTTTCTCTTTCAGCAGCGTTTCCAATAATTTACTCACCACCGAAGTTAAACTAACCGCCCTGTAGTTTTCAACCACATCTTTACTTCCGCTTTTGTGTAAAGGCACCACAAGAGACTCTCGCCAGTCCTTTGGCACCACTCCCGACTCCAACGAGGCATTGAAAAGGTCAGTCAGTAGAGTTGCTAGAACGTCCCCAAGTTCCCTCAGTATTCTAGGGTGTATCCCATCCGGTCCCATCACTTTGTCTACTTTAAGTTGAGCTAGTTTCTCATGAACACAGTCTTCTGAAAATTGTTCAAGATGTCCCTCGCTTCTGTTCTTATTTGTGGGTGTTTTCTGAGGTCCTGCTCCTGGTTCTTCATCTGTGAACACAGAACAAAAATATTTGTTAAGCAATTCCGCTTTATCCTTATCAGCTTCTACATATTCCCCCCCCCCCTGCACCCTTGAGTCTGACAATACCACTTTTGCCCTTCCTCTTCTCACTAATATATCTGAAAAATGTCTTATCCCCCCATTTTATTGCATTGGCTATTTCCTCCTCCTTTTGAATCTTTGCCTTCTTGACTACTTTGATAGCTTCTCTAAGTTTTTCCAAATACAGATGCCTGTCTTCCTCTCTCTGTGATCTCTTGTATTTCATGAAGGCCTCCCTCTTTTTCTTCACTTTTTCAGCTACTTCCTTTGAAAACCATAGCAGTCTCCTGTTCCTTTTGCCTTTATTTACCATTTTAACAAAAAGGTTGGTTGCCCTTAAAATACCCCCTTTCAGTTTTGCCCACTGTTTTTCTACATCCCCCAGTTGTTTCCATCCCACTAACGACTCCCTGAGGTATTGGCTCATCTTCGCAAAGTTAGTCTTCCTAAAGTCTAAGATCCTCACCTTGGAATGGATTCTAATAGCCCTAGTCCTAATACTGAACCACACCATCTGGTGATCACTGGATGCAAAATGATCTCCCACTACAACATCAGAAACACTTTCACCATTGGTAAGCACCAAGTCCAGTATGGCCCCTTCACGTGTGGGGTCTGTTACCAATTGCCTGAATAGTTCTCCCGGTAGAGAATCCAGGATCTCCTTACTTCTAGATGATATTGCAGCAGGAATGTGCCAATCAACATCTGGCATATTGAATTCTCCTATCAGTAGCACTTCCCCTTTCCTAGCAATGCTGCGTATGTCTTCAATTAACTCTCTGTCCACCTCTTCCTCTTATGAGGGAGGGCTTTAGTGGTACACTGTGCTTCCCGGCCTTCCCTGCCCCTCAAGAAGGCCAGCAACAAAAAGGCCAGGGACATGGTTCCAGAAAACAAAAAGTTCCGAAATCCCAGGTGCCGGCTCTGGCCCAGCCTGGGGGAGCTTTTGACTGCCTAGGCATGACCTCCTTAGCCCCAGGGGGACACCTAGCCCTGTTTAACCACAAGTGGACAGCCATAACCATAATACAGACCGGAGGAGTGGCCTAATGGTTGGGGCAAGGTACTTCAGGCCGGAAGTTCAAATCCCACTACAGGACAGCAACCTTGGGCCAGAAGGACTGGGGTTTCTAGTCCCACAGGTGCTCCTTGTGGTCTTGGGAAAGCCACTTAACCCTCCATAGCCCATGTTCCCTGTAAAATAGTTATCTCCAAGTTATAATGCCCTGTTCAATGTAATTTCAGTTTGTTCAATGTAAACCGCACTGATGCAGAATAGGGCGGTATATAAGAGAATGAAAATAAATATAATAAATAAATACCTGGGTGCTACAAGTGGTCAAGGAGGGCTACCTCCTCCACCTACAATGGGCATCATCCTCGTACTTCCCAGGAGAACCCACCAGGCCTCTCCTTCACCAGATCCTGCTCCTCACCAAGCTAGCAGGCCTAATCAATGACAAAGCAGTGGAGCCAGTGCTGAAACATCTCTGGGGCACAGGCTTCTACTTTAGGTATTTCCTTGTCCCCAAGAGGACAGGAGGCCTCGGGCCCATCCTGGACCTGTGAGAGCTCAACAGGTTTCTGATCAGGGAGAAGTTCAAGATGCTCTTCCTTGGGACACTGCTGCCATTCCTTCAGCAGGGAGATTGGCTATGCTAAGGAGTAAGTGAAGGCATTCTTTAAGTTTAATTCATCCCAGCCACAGAAAATACCTCCAGTTTGTGATGGGGAGACAGCACTACCAATTCAGGGCGCTGCCCTTCGGTCTGGCTTTGTCACCAAGGGTCTTCACAAAGTGCTTTGTGGTGGTCGCAGCCCACCTCCGGCTCCAAGGTGCCGCCGCCTTCCCTTATCTGGATCACTGGCTCAAAAAGGAGGACAGAACTGCAGAGGCACAATGCACCATCAAGCATACTATCAATGCCCTGCAGCACCTGGGGTTCATTATAAACTACCCCAAGTCCCACCTCACTCTGGCCCAGAGCCTAGAGTTTATAAGAGTGCAACAGGGAGTTAGCCACAAAGGTACACAGATGCTGGACACTACCTGCTCGGCTCCTACTCTGCGTGTTGGGACACATGGCCTCAATGGTCCACATGATCCCATATGCCCGCCTGAACATGAGGGCAGCCCAGTGGTGCCTCCGCTCTCAGTTCACAGGCAGGCTCAGGGACAGAGTGAAAGTGACCTGTCAGCTGATGGACTCCCTCTGATGGTGGCAGATTCCACATCACCTTCAGGCCGGGATGCCCTTCCAGGCACCCAACCTCTAGAAGGTCCTCACCACGGAGTGGGTTGGGGAGTGCATTGTGGGAGCCTTCAGACCACAAGGCTGCTGGTCTCAGAGGGAATCCTGGATGCAAATCAACCAGCTAGAGCTTCAGGCAATATACCTAGCTCTCCAAGCCTTCCGCCACCAGCTCCAACACCATTCAGTGCTGATCCAGACCAACAATCGGGTCACAATGTTCTACATGAACAACCGGGGGAATAGGGTCATACCCCATCTACCAGGAGGTGGTAGCCCTCTGCTTCTATGCTGCACGCAGAGGGATGTTCCTAAGGGCGGTGTACCTCTCGAGCCAGGACAATGCCCTGGGAGACAAACTTAGCAGGATCCTCCAGCCTCACGAGTGGTGCCTAGATCTAATGGTAGCCTCACAGCTGTTTTGCCTCTGGGGGTGTACCCTCGATGGACCTGTTTGCCAGCCCAGACAACACGCAGTTGCCTTGTTTTTACTCTCACCAGCCACACCCATCCCGGGTGGCAGCAGATGCGTTCCTCATCCTGTGGACGGAAGGCCTCATGTATGCCTTCCCGCCAACACTGCTGATAGCCAAGACACACTATTCAAAGTCCAGCGCGACAGAGCATCCATCGCTAATGCTGATAGCCCTCTGGTGGCCCAGGCAGCCCTGGTTCCCACTGCACTGCTTCTCTTCCTATCGGCAGCATCGCTAATTTCCCTGGGCCAAACTCGAGGGCTACTCTCACAGGAGCAGGGCTCTCTCCTACACCCCAACTTGGGGTCCCTCTCACTCACAGCTTGGTTGCTGAAAGGATAGCATTAGCCTCCTTCAACCTCCCACAGGACGTGGAAGAGATTCTTCTAGCCTCTTGTAAGGCCTCCACAAGAAGAGTGTATGCCTTCAAGTGGTGCCAATTCTCAGTGTGGTGTGCGGAAAGGCAGGCAAACCCATTCTTCTGCTCTCGGTACAAGTGGGTACTCCAGTATCAGCTTCACCTATTGCAGGTGGGACTGAAGTCCAATTCGGTCAGAGTTCACCTGAGCACCATTGCAATGCATCACCATTCCATTGAGGGAAAACTCCTCTCGGCTCAGCCTCTTGTGTCCCGATTCCTGTGGGGCCTTATGTTATCCAAATTCCCTGTCCGCCCTTCAGCGTCAGAGTAGGATCTCAATGTGGTGCTCTCGCAGCTCACTAAGCCTCCATTTGAGCCTCTGGCTACCTGCCACCTCTGGTACTTTTCCTGGAAAGTTACCTTCCTGGTAGCATTCACATCAGCATGCAGAGTTAGTGAACTCCAGGCTCTGATGGTGGAACCGTCCTACTCGAGGTTCTACAAGAACAGGGCGGTGCTCTGCATATACCCCAAGTTTTTACCGAAGGTGGTGTCCACATTCACCCTCAATCAGGAGATGGTACTCCCCACCTTCTTTCTGAGGCCTTATGCCCGTAGAGCGGAGATTGTTCTCCACAATCTGGATTGTAAGAGAGCCCTATCCTTTTACCTGCAACAGACTCGGGGCCACCGCAAAGCACCACAGCTTTTCGTATCCTATCACCCCAGCCACCTGAGGCTTCCAGTGACTAAGCAAACTCTGTCCATCGCTTATGAGCAGGTGGGGATCTCACTAGACCAGAAGGTCATGGTGCACCGCATCAGGGCCATGGCTACTTCCATGGCAAATCTGTGTTCTGTCTCCATGGCAGAAATCTTCCAGGCTGCCACCTGGTCTTCGGTCCATACCTTCATACCTCACTACTGCCTGGAGAGGGAGTCCTGACAGGACAGTGCCTTTGGCCAGGCCGTACTCCATAACCTCTTCGGGGTGTAGACAATTCCTGCCGTCTGACCCTTCTGTGTTCAGGCTACTGGAGTGCTGGTTCTCCGCCGGACACTTGGGTCTTGCGAGGGTCTCTCTATAGGGACACAACTGCTACTGATCACGGCTCACCCTTTGCAGGTCATTGTTGTGTTTTTACAGGTTCTTGGTAGCCTGTAGTTGGGGAGTCTCATATGTGAGAAATGACTTCCTGCTTGTTCCCGGAGAAAGCACAGTTACTCACCTGTTAACAGGTGTTCTTCAGGAACAGCAGGAATCAGTCCTCACAACCCTCCTTCCTCCCCTTGGAGTTGCTTCTTTACCGTATTTTATTTTTTCCTTGGCTGTCTTAGCTATGTCATTGACTGAGGCAAGATGACACCCGTGAGGGGGAAATGGACCATGCATGCATGGTGCATCTCCCAAAGGCTTTCTTTGAAAGCTGGGGAGATGCTTCCATGTGGGCTCTGTTGGCACCGATGTCACCCATATGTGAGGACCGATTCCTTCTGTCCCAGGAGAACACCTGTTACAGGTGAATAACTACACTTTCCTTGAATCCTTCTAGTCCAGGCCAGAACCCACCCAGTCGTACTCATCCAGTCTGTTTTTTCAGTTACAGTATTTCTCTCGTTGGGGCTTGGCTTGGAGTCGGGGGAACTCCCGTTGCCTTCGGTCTCTTCAGGGTGCCATTGGTGTCTCGTTATACCATGGAAACACCAATGTTCAAAAAAAAAAAAGACAAATCAGCTGAAATGAAAGAGAGAGAGAAGTTTACGACAGCAATGGAGTTTAGAGACTCCTCTGGAGCTCTGGCTTGAATGGAACAATTTCAATGCCAGGGCCTGGTGTCGTGTCCCGGTGATCAGGTGTCCTGTTTGGACTCCCTGAGCGCAATCCCTTGGACTTGGTTAAGGGAGTTTGGTCTAGGGAGCCTTTGGCTGTTTAGGCTTGCTGCTACTTTGGTACTTCAATACTGATCAGCTCTCTTAGTAGGTGACATCAGTAAGATATTTTTATTCTCTGTCTCCACCTGCTGGTTGGAGGGGCACAACTCATGCGTCTGGCCTGGACTGGAGGGATTCAAGGAAAAGTAATTAGCAGGTAAGGTCTAATTAAACCTTTCTGGGTAAAAGTAGAATACAAATGCCTATCTTAAATTTAATCCATGAATTTTCCATGGTTGCCCCCTTCCCCCTCCAAGCTGTCCTTTGGAGTAAAGTTTTGCCAGAGTAGTAGTCTTCCCTGAAGCCTCAGATTAAGCCATCATAATATATCCTCCTTGGAAATGGTGAACCTAGTAAGAAGTCATTCCGCTAGTAGGCAAGACTGGTGCAAGGGCATCAGATATCCTAGCCAAGCCTTCAGCTTTGTGTCTCCTTGCAATTAACTTATAGACCTCTAACACCCGTCCCATAATATGTTGATAATTAAAACTTAGTTTAATTATGTCAACACCATCCATCCCACAATAATCCTATAAAAACACACATTTGGACATCAACAGAGTCATTCCGAGCCATGAATAGCGGGGATGGATGTCTATACCTGCTATTTGGCCTGTTCTGTATCTCCAGCTAACCTCCCCATACAAGCAAGGTGTTTGTACAGGGAGGCTAGACGGGGCAGGAAAGGGATGGTATGGAGGCGGATTTAGGGTGGGCAGTGGGTGGTCTGTGGCCCTGGACATACAGGGCCAATTATGATAAGTTCCCCTAGATGGCAGGCCTGGGTGGCGGAAGGGGTGCAGATGATTCCCTGCAGTCCAACCCTGGCCTTGGGAGGCCAGACTGGCGGTTGGGTAACGGGGAATTTAAGAACAAGTCGGCAGCCAGGGATCACAGGAGCCTTGACTGAGTGAGCCTGGTAGAGGCCTGTATGTGCAGGCTAACTGGAATCAGGTCCTGGCCTGCAAGTACAGGTTGAGTCATGTTTCTGATCCTGTGGGCTCGGATGTTGCCATGGGATCAGAATCGCATCTGGTTCCAATTGGGTGCACAGGGCTATGGATGTCCTGATCAGAATGAGGCCCTATATGTTTCAGTATTACACTTTGTTTTGTAAATATATATATGATGAGAGAGATTTTCAAAAGCAACTTACAAGGATACATGGGCTATTTGCATATTGCCTATTAAGAACATAAGATATGCCATACTGGATCAGACCAAGGTTCATCAAGCCCAGTATTCTGTTTCCAACAGTGGTCAATCTAGGTCACAAATACCTAGCAGTTTCCCCAAAAACCACAGGTTCCACAATGCTTGTACTGGGGCAAGCAGTGGATATTCTGGGTCCACTTTAATATTGGTTTATGCACCTTTCCTCCAGGAACTTGTCCAAATTGTTTTTAAACCCAGCTACACTAACATCCTCCGGTAGCAAATTCCAGAGTTTGATTACATGTTGAGTGAAAAAATATTTTCTTATTAGTCTTAAATGGGTTACCCTGTAGCTTCATTGTATGCCCCCCTAGTCTTTCTATATTTTGATGGTGTAAACAATTGATCTACATTTACTTGTGCCACTCCATTTATTAATTTATAGACCTTTATCATATCTCCCCTTAGCCATCTCTTTTCAGTGTTGAAAAGCCCTAACCTTTTTAGCTTCTCTTCATAGGGGTATCCTTCCATCCCCTTTACCATTCTGGTGGCTCTTTGTACTTTTTCTAATAACGCTATATCCTTTTTAAGATACGGCGACCAGAATTGCACACAATATTCAAGGTACAGAGGCATTATAATATCCTTTGTTCTCCATTCCTTTCCTTATGATACCTAGCATTCTATTTGCTTTCTTAACTGCCACTGCACACGTGGTGGAGGGTTTTAACATATTATCTACGATGATGCCTAAATCTTTTTCCTGGGTGGTGGTTCCTAATGTGGAACCTTGCAACGTGTAACCACAGTCTGGGTTTTTCTTTCCTAGGTGCATAACTTTGCACTTGTCCACATTAAATTTCATCTGCCATTTGGGTGCCCATTCTTCCAATTTATCAAGATCCTTTTGCAATTTTCCACAATCCTCATGGGTTTTAACAACTTTGAATAGTTTTGTGTCATCTGCAAAATTCATAACCTCACTCGTTCCCATTTCCAGGTCACTTAGGCATATGTTAAAAAGCAGCGGGCACAGCACAGATCCATGGGGTACTCCACTATTCACTTTTCTCCATTGGGAAAATTGGCCATTTAGTCCTGCCCTTTGCTTTCTATCTTTTAACCAGTTCCTGATCCACAATAGTACTCTGCCTCCTATCCGATGACTTTTTAATTTTGCCAAAAGTCTCTCATGAGGGACCTTGTGAAAGGCTTTCCAAAAGTCCAGATACACTATATTAACCGACTTACCTTTGTCTACCTGTTTATTTACACCTTCAAAAAAATATAACAGATTAGTAAGACAAGACCTTCCTTGGCTAAAGTCATGTTGGCTGTCTCCCATTAAGCTATGACTATCTACATGTTCAGTAAGCTTGTTCTTTATGATGGTTTCCACCATTTTTCCCGGTACCAATGTCAGGCTCACCAGTCTGTAGTTTCCCGGATAACCCCTGGAACCCTTTGTAAAAATTGGCGTTACCTTGGCTATCCTCCAATCTTCAGGTATTACAGCTGATTTTAATGATAGTTCACAGATTACTAATAGTAGGTCTGCAATCACATATTTTAACACCTTTGGATGTATACCATCCGGTCCAAGTGATTTGCTACTCTTCGTTTTATCTAATAGTTGTAATACATCTTCCTGGTGAGTACAAGTATGCACAGCTGAGTCTGAGTTTCTGTGTTTGCTTTAGTTGTCATAGGTTTAGTCTGCCTCGTGCTTCGGCCAGCCCTGGTTGTAGTCATCACTTTTCAGTGCAACAAGAATGATTCCTTGCACTTGGTGTGGGTGGTAGGCAGGGCTAGTGCAAGCACATTAGCTGCCCTCCTTATCACCCTTACCATTGACACATCTCCCCAAGGGCAGGAGCAGTGCCAATACAGCAAATTGAAACATGATGCAGTGGGAAACCCCTGAGCTCTGGCATTGCAGTTGGTTCTACCTACCCCCCCCTCTCCCCACTGTGCCTCTATGCAATCTTCCTCTTGTACTGGGGTAACCTGTCTACACTTGCAGTGTGCAGGGGTATGGAAGCTTTCTCTTGTATTGCCATTGTTTTTGCTGATTCTGGGGAGAATATGGCAGTGTTAGCAATGATGGGGGGGGGGGGGGGGAAGAGGAGAGATTGGAGACCATGGCACCCTCTGCTGTGTGCCAAAGCATGGTGCTGAAGTGAATGATGGCTTTAGAGGGAAGCTAGAGCCTTACTTTCCTGTGTCTGTCCTCGCCACGCTGTCCCTTCTAAGTAAAGCTATCCTGTCTTCCCTTACACCATTCTAGTGTAATTTATGGTAGGTGGTAAAGTTGTCTATTACTCATTTTTGAAAAGATAGTTTTTGGGACATGAATTGCAGGCATTGTGATGCATGCTGCTGTAAACCTGGCTCTGAGTGGTATGAAATCTTAAACAATAAGGAGCTCAATATTCAGTCACTCACCTAGGTAGCATGAGGTCAAAAAAACCTGCCCTAACTTTATCTGGTTAAGGCTTGGGTTACCTCCCCCCCCCCCCCATTCCTAGCTTATGTAGGAATGTTAAATAAATCCCTCTAACTAGGGCTGTCCCCAGAATTACTATTACTACTACTACTGCTACTACTGCTGAGCATTTGTATAGCGCTACAAGTCATGTGTAGTGCTGCACAGATATGTAAGAGACCAGTCCCTACTCCTCTGAGCTTACAATCTAGTCCAGACAGACAACACAGAAGATGAAGGCCAGGATGAACAAGGGGGAAAGAAAAAGGAGACCTGGCGAATCAAAATCTAAAGGCAGCAGCGAAGAGGTGAGTTTTCAGCCTGGATTTGAAGAGGGTTAGAGAAGGTGACTAGCGTAGACACAGGTAGTTTGTTCCAGGAGTAGGGTGCAGCAAGGTGAAAGGAGTGAAGTCTGGCGTTAGCAATATAAGAGAAGGGCACAGATAGAAGCAGTTTGTTAGAAGAGTGGAGTTCCTGAGGGGGTTGTAAGGGAGAGAGAAGAAAGGTAGTGAGGAGCCGCAGAGTGAATGCATTTATAGGTCAGCAGGAGAAGTTTGAACTGGATGAGGAAACGGATAGGGAGCCAATGAAGTGACTTGAGAAGAGGAATAATATGGGCATGATGAGGCTGGCGGAAGATTAGCCACGCAGCAGAGTGTTGAACAGACTGAAAGGGAGAGAGATGATTCAAAGGGAGACCAGCAAGGAGTATTTTACAGTAGTCAAGACAGGAGCTGATTAAGGAGTGGATAAGCGTCTTAGTAGTGTGTTCAGAAAGGAAAGGGTGGATTTTGCTGATGTTATAGAGAAAGAAATGGCAGGTCTTAGCTATCAGATGGATGTGTGTGGAGAAGGAGAGAGGGGAGTCGAAGACAACCCCAAGATTGTGGGCCAAGGAAACAGGAAGGAGTACAGAGTTATCCACAGAGATTGAGAAAGGAGGAAGAGGAGGGGAGGTTTTAGGGGGAATGATAAGAAGTTCAGTCTTGGCCATGTTCAATTTCAAATGGTGGTGAGACATCCTGCAGCAATGTCAGAAAGGCAGGCAGAGATTCGGGTCTGGATTGCTGGAGAGATTTCAGGCGTAGAGAGGTAGATCTGGGAGTTATCAGCATACAGATGGTACTGAAAACCATGGGAAGAGATAAGTGTGCCAAGGACCTGGGTATAGAGAGAGAAAAGGAGTGGACCCAAGACAGATCCTTGGGTTACACCCACTGGGAGTGGGATAGCAGAGGAGGAGGAGCCACCTGAACACACTGAAAGAGCGATGAGAGAGATAGGAGGAGAACCAGGATAGTACAGAGCCCTTAAAACCAAGCAAGGATAGGGTATGGAGCAGAAGGTTGTAGTGGACAGTGTCAAAAGCAGCAGAGAGGCCAAGAAGGATGAGGACAGAGTAAAGGCCCTTGGATTTAGCCAGGAACAAGTTACTAGAGACTTTGGCAAGAGCCCTTTCAGTAGAGTGTAAAGGACGAAAGCCAGACTGTAAAGGATCCAGGAGGGCATAAGAGGAGAGGAAGTTGAGGCAGCAGCGGGTGAACCGCAGGTTAATTGGTTCAAAGTGTTCGTGCCCTAGGCAACTTGCCTATCCAAATTGATTGTTTCGATTTGAATTGCCAACCCCCCTGTTGCTGCCCTAGAGGGCTGCCTAATGGCTGGGCTGGCCGTGCCTCTTACCTACACCCCCTTTTCTGCAATTTATCTTTTACTCATGCATTCCACACACTCCCATAGCCGTGCACCCCAAGTTGCTCAAACACACGATAGTCTATAATCTCTCGCCATGCTGTCGCCCTCACTCGGTGCTTAAGCGTCCTTCCGCCTCTACCTATAGCTCCATTTCCATCTCCAGTCGTCTATCCCGCAAGCAATACGCCTAGCTGAGCACCCTTTGCTACGAGGCTTCTATATACACTTCTGTTTTTGTAAAGCACAGGTTTGGGATTAAAGCCCGACGTGGTAGTTAGTTACTTTCCCCATAGACTCAAAAGGGGAGACTCCTAATTGGAATTCATTTCTCATTTGGTTGGCTGTAGTAAGATGCCAGAGCTAATGAAATAAATAGAAAGATTGCGGAGTGGAAAGCACCACTACAGGGTCTGCCCCAGTAGAAATCCCCCCTTGTGCTGGCGCTGATTTCTGCGCCCTACCTTCTGTTCCCTGCTCCATGTCTCTAAATCGCACTGATGTTAAAAAATCCTAAAGGGTTAAATCTCTTCTGGCCCGGTACCTGGAGCGATGGGCTGCTCCTCCCACCCTTGTTGCAGACCTGCTACACGCCGTTTGCTTAGCAGCAATGTAGGTTATTCTCAATGTCTAGTTCTTCCTACAGTGGAAGGTGCAATTAAATTCTGAAATCGTCGATATTTTATTGTCTTATGTTCCAAATGTAAAAAGAAAATAAAAGCCTTTATCCTCTGAAACGCCACCTAGCTCTGTGAATGATTAGCGGAGGCTGCATGCGGGGATTTCCCGCGCGCGAGCTAAAAGCAAGCGGCCTCGCGCTCCTCCCCGGTGTCTGACTGTCAGCCTGCAGCCTGCCTCTGGGGCTCCCGCACTGTCGGCATGGCTCCTTTCCTGGCTCTCCTGCTGACCTTCGCCCATGCGGCTGCGACCTGTTCCCCTGAGCAATATCTGTCCAAAGAAGAAGGTAAATGCTGCAAGCGCTGCCCGCCAGGTATGTATGATGACACGTGGAAAGAAATGTGCGCGCCCCTAGAGTCTGGGAAACCAAATACTGAAAAGAGTTTTAGTGGTCTGGGGCGTAGGGATTAAGAGTGCGGGGGCTGATCATCAACGGATTCTCTTTAGGAAAGTGTTTGTTCGCAAGGGTCTCTGTGTTAGTGCACATTGTCTTTCTGCCCGTTGGCTTTCCTTTTTCTCTGTGTACCTCTGTGCCTTTCTTATCCCTTTTCCTCGATTGCTTATTACTGTGAAGTTTTTCCTGTGGCTTTGCAAAATTGGCAAGCTATAGTTTGGATACCAGCCGGATCCTACCGTGACGATGGAGCTTTTGTGCTAAACGTTTCCGATTGCAGGAGGATTTGAGAAGGTTTCTGGAAAAGAAGCCCGTGTATTGTATAAAGTCACAGGTAGCAATGCTGACATCGCAGCCGAGAAGATGCGGGGGGCGACTGGCTGACTAGCTCTGAAGGCGCTTGGAAAGTGTGTCTGCCAGCCCCCGAGACACATTAGGGAGAACCAGCATGGAGGACCAGTTTCAGGACAGTAGTAGTTTTGGGTATGAGTGACAGTTTCAGCAGCGTAGTTTCGGGGTGGGTAGACCAAAGGGAGAGAACCGTGGAGAGGCAATTTCCTAATTGCTGTGTTTCACTTTACGTTTCTATGCTGAAGAAACTGGAACCGCTGCGGTCATATTAATACATTAAGAGATTTTTTTAAGGGGGAGGGGGAGAGAGTCCGATCTGACTCAATTTCGAACTTGATGTGTCTTTTCATCGTTTTTTCCCCATGCCCTTTCATCCTTAACTATCCAACAATTTAAGAAATATTTATTCCCCAGTCCCCCTCCCCCCCACACAACAAACATCTTTTACATAATTCTGTGGAAAGAATAAAAATGTAGCGCATGCTAAAACGAAACAAAGGATATATGTGGGAAAATTAAACTATAAATAATAGCACAAGATGCGCTTTTCCCATGCATAATCTCAGAGCTGGCTCAAGGGGTTGTAGCACCCTGAGACAACTTTTGCTTTTGCCCGCCCCCCCCCCCCTCCCCATATCCAATCTTGCAGTGCAAGAAATAGGGGTACTTTTTCAGCCTACTGGCTTGTTAAATGCCACCCTCCCATTTAACTTATTCTGTCGCTACCCATACAGATAGCGTACTGAATATACAGACAGTGATGGCATGTACGAGGGGTGTCCGATGTTAAAGGTACAGGCCAAAATTTACACTAACGTTTGTATTTAAGAAATTATTCAATACATTTCACCAAAAACTACATACTTTTGTTTACTTCTCCACTTAATCGCCGTAAACATTGAGACATTTATCCCAGTGTGACACTAGTTTGAATATCTCTTCACGGTATAGTTGCGTGTCAAGTTGCTTGACGTAGTCCATAACGGTGTCTTGCAATTCCTCCTGATCCGCAAAGCGTTTCCCCGCAAAGAATCTCTTAAAAGGTTCAAATAAATGAAAATCCGAAGGGGCTAAGTCCGGACTATATGGAGGATGCGGAGTCAGTATGAAATTGTCACCTGTACCTTTAATATCGGACGGCCCTCGTATTATCTATTAGGCAAGGCCTGATAGTCCGCAGACCTAAACTAAACGTGTAACTTACCTGACTAGTGGCTGAATATTGCCACTATCTTCATAATTATCTGTCTGACCCTTGGTTCTCCCCTAACATTGTAAGGAATCTGACCCAAGCTGGGACAGGGCCCCTGAGCTAGGCCTGGATGGGACCCTTGGCCAAAAAGAATGAGCTGCTGACTTAGCATGAGAAAATCCTAAGAGTGATACTGAATGTTGATGATTTAGTGTGCTTTGCTAAGAAAACCAGATAAAACAAAATGAAACAAAAAAAGACATGAGAGGGAACCAGGGAGTAAGATTTAATTAAGCATTGGCCTTGGGAAGGTGAGATGATGTTTCCATGCTAACTTGAACCTTGGGAAATGTAAAAACATGCCAATATTATAGAAAAAAAGTATCACAACAAAGAAACAGCTGCAGGAAAAGAAATAGCCTTTGTTGTTATGCCAGCCTTTCAGAAAAATTGTGTCAAAAACAGACCAGGACAGCAGAGAAAATGGAGCGTTTATTCAGCCTTGCCATGGAGGTGACAGTGTGCCGAATTGCCCCATTAACCTATCTATTCCCTAAACAGTAACTACCTTGTACCTGTAAGTAACCGTGTTAGAGAATTTCTGTGTAAAGAACTTATGCTGAAATAAAGATTTTGTGAGCATTTTTGAGGAATTGATTTCTGTGTTCTTCCTCTGTGTAAGGTGAGATATTGGCCCTTGTGGTCCAGTGGGCCCCTTACAACATGCCCCACACCTGGGCATTCTGCAATTTACAAGCCTGATATTATCTGTATAATTTTTGAAAATGCACAGGCTAATTATGCATTTGCCAACGAACTAATTGCCTTTGAATATCATTCTGATAGAACATTCCATCCATATGGAACACTCCCAGACTCACTAAGAAAACTCTCCCAACAACAGATGCAGAGCAGAAGTAGAATGCGTCACGTTACATCTCAACATACAAAAAAATTATATTTAAATTCTAGTCTCACACCACTAACTCTTTCCACAGCTAGACATTGTGTGTCATAGCACAAAACCCTACAAATGGACACTTGCATCAAGAACTCAAATTGCACCTACCCTATCTATGGAAAATCAGCACTGTAAATATTCTAGAACACTAGTAACCCCCAGTTGGAAAAGAGAACAAGCTGAACTATTAAAGATTCCTAGAGAGCACCTACATATGAACAGAATCCCTTTTCTCGGCTGCGCATGGAAAACACAGACATAATTAAAGAATAAGAAACTACAAAAGACACACATTATTTATTTAACATGCTTTTTATATCGCTTTATCATTTCAGTCAAAGTGGTTTATATTGTAATTTAAACTTGGTAATGTACATTAAACAGGGACATTGATAACTTGGATTTTTCTGAGGCAGTGACTTGCCCAAGGACACAAGGAGTGCTAGTGGGAATCAATCCCAGGTCTCTTGGTTCCCAAACCAGTGTTCTAACCTTTTTATTTATTTATTTGTGCGCTTTTCTATACCGCCCCTTCCAGAGATCAGGGGCGGTTTACAGAGAACATGGTAAAAATCAATTACATAGAACATTTTTGAGCACATAATAATAACTATTTTACAGAGAAAAATATGAACTATTTTACATAGACTTTAGACTACTCTCAACACCAAACTCAGACACCAGTGTGAAACATGGAAGAGGAACAGAAATGCATTTCCTGCGGTAATGAACTATAAAAAATGCACATTTCCAAAGCTGACATATTTTATTCTCTAAAATCACTTTTGTACCTTTCTTGTCTGCTCATCTTATTTTTCCAATTGGGTTGGATTTCCGGTCTCTTTTCTACTTCCTCTTGTTGGTTTTCTTCTAAGTCCTTTGCCAAGATTCCATTTCCATTTTCTGTTTCTTTACACTCGCTGTCTTCTTTGTCCTTTCCTTCGCTACATCTCTCTCTGACATTGATCCTTCTATAGTATTTCTCTCATTTGCCTTCTACCTAAACATAGCTTCATTCCATTCCTTTCTCCTTCCTACAATCTTCAGTCTTCCTCTTTTCACCGGTCACCTACTTACCAGCATTCCATTTCCTAATCTTATTGCCCTAAGTCCTTCCATTCCACATCTGTCTCATTCCTTTGCCAGCATCTTTCTTCTCTCCCCTGTCTTTTACCCACTTTCTAGTCTGCCATTTCCTTCCTCCGTGCTCATCTCCTCCCCTGTCTCATTTGCCACCTTCTGCTTCTCATCCCTTAACCAGCCCCTGCTCATTCTCTAGCACTCACCCTCTCTTCACCTCCAGGCCCTTTCTTATGTCTTGCTTCCATTTCCCCCTCCACTTCTCCCATTTCTACCCTCTTTCACCTGTCCCTTCCTGTGGCTTTCATCCACTTCATAGCACTTTTTCCTTTTCAGCTGCCCCAACCTCACCCTCAGCCCTCCATGCCCTTCAAATCATTTCCCTTCCCCATTTTCTGCACTTTGTCTCACTCATATTCCTCACCCAATCGCCTTATCCTCACTGTGTTCTTAATCTCTGGTCAATTTCTTAGTTCCCACTATTCTCCCAAGCAACTCCAAGCTCCCACTCATAATCCTATCCATCCCGAGTCCCCATTTAAAATCCCAATACCCAGACTATCTTAGGGGCTTGTTTACAAAGCCGCGGTTGATTTCAATGGGGCCGCGGCTCCGATAACGATCGCGAATCGCTACCGCGGCTTTGTAAACAAGCCCCTTAGAGTCTCTCTTCTGTTTTCTCACCCAGTCATAGAGTCTCCACCTATCAGAATCCTTGCTTTCCCACATCCTATGGCCCCAGTACCTACCTTCCTGCCTCCTACTCCCCTCCCCCCAGTACCCACCCATTTACTTCCTTCTCCAATATTAATTAACCTTGTCTTTCCTGCTCCTTACCCCAGCATGTGTTCTTAACCCTCTTTCTCAACCTTCTCTTGGTTGACTTTGCTTCTTCCCTACTCCTGACAATATCTGTTCTCCTCTCCCTTCGCACTCCCCCAGCATCTCCCTCTTTTTCCTACTCTGACCCTAGCATTTGCCAGCATTAGCCCCCTTACAATCTTAGGACCCCCAGCCCTATAATTAGCTCCTTCAGTCCCATCTCCCCAGACCTAGTATCAGCCCATTTCCAGTCCCCCAACCCCAATATTAGTCCATTTCCAGTACCAGCCCCAGTACCATCCCATTTTCAGTACCAGTCTCCAGTATGGTTTATGGTTTGTTATATTTGATATACTGCTTCTTGCAAGCATTCAAAATGGTATCATCCCATTTCCAGTCCCAGCCCATTGCCAGTATCAGTCAGGCCCCCTGGCCCCTGTATCAGCTCATTTCCAGTCTCCCCAGTATCAGCCCATTGCGAGTCCCCAACCCTAATATCAGCCCATTTACAGTACTAGTAGTCAGCCCCAGTATCAGCCCATTTCTATTCCCAGCCCCCCAGTCCCAGTATCAGTCATCCCTGCCCCAGCCCATTGGCCTGCTGATCTTCAGATAAGTCTTTTGAACATCTTTTGTGTCTGCAGAGTTGCTGTTTTCATGCTACTGTGCTGTAGTTGCTGATGTTTTTTGAATGCTTCACCAATTTGGGTTCTTTATAGAGGTTTTTTTGACCACTGATGTCTTTTGAGTCTGTTTCGATTGTTCTGACATTATTGTCCATCAACTGGCTCTTCCTCCTTTCTGATATTGGTCGGAGGGTTGGTTGAGGTCTTTTTCCTCTATATATACGTTTATTAATTTTTAAAAAATTAATCCCAAATTGGTTTGGCTTTCTTTTTCTCTCACATGGTGTTTATTATCATTTCATTTTTTTACTTTTTTCTTTTCTGTTTGTGCCAAGTTTGGATTTTTTGTGTTTGTGCTATATTCAAGCCACAGTGCCAACTGCTTGAGTTTAGCACAGCCACGGGAGCAAAAGCAAATACTTCCATGGCTTTGTTAAAACTTAACACAGCTGCAGCTGCAGAGGCAGAGGGCAGGCCAAAAACAAACTAGTGAGACAGGCTTCCTGCACCCCTATTGTGGTGTGCCCTGAGCCAGTGCCTCACTGGCTCACCTTCTAAGCCAGCCCTGCATAATCCTACATGTGAAGTGGCATTTTAGAAAGGGTGGCTAAGTGCAACCTGGGATGTCCAGGGCAGAATGTGCAGAAAAATGCCAGGGACATCTATGTTTCGGCCTGACTTTAGAAACTTAGATGCCCCCGCTGTGGATGCTCACACTGGTGTCCACATAGATGGCCCCAGAATGAAACCATGGGGCAAGGACATCCATCTCATGCAACGTTACAAATGGGGACATCCATTGACGTGGCAAAATGGAACCATGAGCCCATGTTCCCCAGGAGTATTCATTATTGTGTTCTTGCTGCCCCTGCTCTCTGGAATGTCCTCCCAGATAATCTGAAATCAACAGCAGATATAAAAGAATTCCGGAAGCTTTCAAAAACCACCATATTCATTGAACAATTCAATGAAGACCACCAATCACCCAAATCACCCCACAAGCCGACCTAAGCCACGGCAACCACACCAAACAAACACCCCATTACTCTATTTATTATATTTTTTATTTATTTATTTATTTTCATTTCTTATATACTGCACTCTTATAATCAGTGCGGTGTACATATGAACAACAAAACAAACACAATGTACAAGGCAACACTGGTTTTTACAATGAACAGGGTCGATTAAACATGGAGATAACTGGGGGAACTATATACATGGTATGGTCATTAAATTAACATGGTTGTAGTAAATACTTTACATTACAAGAGTGGTACTGAATATCAAAAGGGGTAAAAACAGGGCGTGGTGAGTGTAAGGGAACATGTCAGTTAACTGTTTTCTGAAGGGGTCCTAGAAATGGAGTCGCCTGGAGAGCAGTGCATACTGGGTGTAGGTTCCGGATAATATATTAGAAACAGGTGGTATTTAAGAGCTTTCCTAAATGACGTTAAATTTGTGATGGCTCTGATTTCAGGTGGGAGGGCATTCCAGGCTCTGGGTGCGAAAAGGGAGAAAGCTCTGGAGGCTGTTGTTTTAGAGCATTTCGTCAACAATCTTGGAAGATCAATGGTGTTCGAAGAAGAGGGCCTCCTGGTTCTATTAGCTGGAGTTGCATGTATAAGATTACTGATGGGAGAGAGGGGTTGGATCTTTGAGGCCTTGAATGTCATGACTAGAGCTTTATAGAGAGTTCTGGCCTGTAGAGGTAACCAGTGTAGGTTCTTCAAGACTGGCATTATGTGGTCGGAGCATGATATTCCTACGAGAACTCTCGCAGCTGAGTTCATGGCCAGACGGAGAGGGTTCAGTGTTGATTGTGGGAGCCCGTGTAGGATGATATTGGCAAAGTCTAGATGTGGGATTACCAAGGCTTGGAAGACTGAACGGTAATCGGAGAAGTCAAGTAATGGGCGGAGATGTCGAAGTGATCGGATCTTATGGTATATTGCTTTGGTGGAGTTCTTAATGTGCGCTGACATGTCTAGCCGCTGATCTAGCGTAATACCTAGATATCGGATTGTGGATTGTGCCTTCAGTTCCATCTTATTGACTTGTAGTGAAGATGGTGGTTTGAAGCTTGAGTTCCTTGTGACGAACAAGACATCTGTTTTGTTATGGTTTATACGAAGGTTTTGTGTGAGGAGCCAGTTCGCTACGGCTTCAAAGCATCTTACTATTGGTGCGAAGTCTGGCTGGTGAATCTTGAAAGGAGCATACATCAGGATGTCGTCCGCATAGACTAGACATTGGATGTTGAAGGAACGGATCAATGCGAAAATGGGCTGCATATAGATATTAAACATTAATGCAGAAAGGGATGAACCTTGAGGTACACCTTGCATCAGAGGAAATGGTTCTGATGTCGCTGAGCCTGTTCGGACTTGTTGCCATCTGTTGCTTAAATATGATTTGCACCAGGATAGACCTAGGCCTTGAATGCCCTTTTCTTGGAGGCGTATCATGGTTAACTGAATCAAAGGCGGCTGCAATGTCCAGAAAGATAAGAATAAATGGATATTGTCAAGGCCTATGACTAGGTTGTTAAAGAGGGTCGTGAGGAGGGTGTCAACCCCATGGGCTTCTCTGAAGCCGTGTTGGGAAGGGTCGAGAGGGGCTTCGGTGTCCACATGATGTTGGATTTGTCGCTGGACTACTTTTTCCATGATTTTGGCTAACAGGGGGATGCTCGAAATTGGTCTAAAAGATTCGACTTTAGAAGGGTCGAGCTTGCTATTTTTCAAGAGTGGGCGAATAGATGAGTACTTCAGGCTCTGTGGGAAGGACCCAGTTAAGAAAGAATGGTTGAATATTTTAGTTATGGCTGGGCTAAGCTCGTGACGCAGCTCTTTGATCCAGTTGGCTGGGCAGGGATCGTTGGGTGCGGTGGTTAGGTTAATAGATGAGATGATATCTTCAATCTCTCTGTTGGATACCTCAGAGAATTTGCATAGAACGGATGGTTGGTGCATGGGTTGAAGCAGGATATGGAGGTAGAAAACGTGTTGGTTTGGATCATCTTCGATTGAAGATGATTTGCATAGTCCTGTGGGTTCGGCATGGGTGAATGTGTTGTAGCTGGATCACCTGTTAAGGATTTTACGATATTGAAAAGGTCGTACATTAAGGTCGTACATTAAGATGTACATAGTTTAGGTAATGTACATAGTTTAGGTAATGTTACAAGAGAATACTCAGGTTTTTGATGTTATAATGTTACTGTTGATATTTACAAGTTCTTGGAATAAGTTGATATATGCAAGTTCTTTGGATAAGGTGAAGTTTATTGTAAACGCCTTGATGTTTGTTAGTTCTTTGAATAAGTTGATATATGCAAGTTCTTTTCATAAGTTAATGTTTTTGTAAACCGCCTTGATTGAATGAAAAGGCGGTATAGAAAAATTGTTAAATAAATAATCAACATGAACAGAGCCAGCCTGTCTGCTAGGTGGCCGCCTAGGGTGACTGACCCAGGTGGACGGCTTTGTGCCACCACTTTGTTGCCTTATGGCAGGCCACGTGCTTCGGCACACTCGACCTGCTGCTTCTGATTCTCCTCTGATGCAACTTACTATCGAAGGTGGGTCAGAAGCAGCAGGTCACCACCACCCCCACACCAACCTGTGCCATCCCCCCCACCAACAGAATCAGCGGCAGCAGGGGACAGCATCGTGGCTCGGAAGGGGGGAGCAGCATGGCTGGGGCTTTTGTCTGGAGTGTCAGAATCCCTTGGGCTGGCCCTGAATAGTACTGCTTGCCTGAGATGCAGGGCCAGCCCCAGAGTTGGTTCAAGGTGTTGGCGCCCTCTGGCTATAAGAATCTATTGTTTTAGCTTTGAATGCTCTGCGCTTTGCTGCCCTTCAGAAGTTACTGCCCTAGGTGGCTATGTAGTTTTCCTAATGGTTGGGCCAGCCCTGCTGAGATGCAGGTGAGCCCTGTATGTATGTATAAGGACACTTGAACCTAATGGAGGAGAAGGAGATTTATGAACAGATATTGATAGATTTAGTGATAGGCAGAAAAGGAGACTGCCATAAGATGCTGTAATGGCTTTAAGGCCCTAATTTTGAAGCATTTTTCCATAACCACAAATTGAGAGAGGACCTTTTAGTATATAAGCCCATTTGTGCCCATCCATAAGTCCCTTCACTTCACTGAGACCTTACTGCAGTGCTAAATTTCCAAGATGAGCTGTTGAATGTTTTATGCTTCTGCTGGAATCTCTTGTTTTACTGTAAATTAGCTGCAGTGGCAAAGATAAGCAAATGAAAACCAACAGAACTGGGCTTTCCTGCCAGTGTTGTGTCTAGTTGTACTACAGATGAAACCCCTGTCAGCCATTTCTTTGTAATCGATCAGAGACATTTATTTTTAAAAAAGAAAAAAATCTGTGTGTCTTCCTGCCCTTATTTCTGGTTGTTCTTGTCTTGCAGGCTCGGAGCTCATAGAACGATGCCGGGGAGGAGAAGAAACAAAATGTAGAGATTGCCCAAGCAATTATTTCAGTGAAAAATATAACTATGACATGTGTACAAAGTGCTCCTTCTGTGATGAAAGTAAGTTGGCACTGGCAGCCCATGTGGTTATAGTTTGTGGTATGGATCAGGTGACAGAAGCATAGAAAATGATGGCAGATGAAGACCATGCAGCCTATCCAGTCTGCTCATCCATGCCAACTACCAAGCTCTACAAGCCCTCCCTCTCCCACAGAGACCCTCGGTGCTTATCCCATACTTTCCGAAATTCAGATACAGTCCTCCTCTCCACCACTGCCTTTAGAGGTTGTTCCATGCATCCATGACCGTTTCTGTAAAGAAATATTCACTGAAATTATTCCAGAGTCTACCCCCTTACACTTTCAGCCTATGACCCCTTGTTTCAAAGAAGCCCACCTTCTGTACATTTATACCATGGAGGTAGTTAAATGTATGTATTATATCTCCCCTCTCCCACCTTTCTTCCGAAGTATACATATTGAAAACTAAATCTGTCCCCAATGCTTGATGATGAAGACCTACCTCTAGTAGCCATGCTGCCTCAGATCCTGTAATCATCAGTTTTAGCAACATTTCCATTAATTTACTCACCAGACTACACTTCCCCCACTTCCTTATTTCCACCCATCTCCAGCCCTCTATGAACACTCCTGACTCTAGAGAACTATTGAAAAGTGGACAATGGAGCCGTCAGAACTTCCCTAAGTTCTTTCAAAACTCTTCGATGTATCCAGTCCAGTCCCATCACTTTGTCCACCTTCAGTTTAGCCAGCTCTTCGTAAACACAATCTTCTGAAAAATATTCAAAGTCTACCTCACATCTATTCCTATTTGTGTTTGTATCCTGAGGTTCAACTTCTGGCCCTTCATCTGTAAACACAGAACAGAAATAAGCCATTGTGCTTTGTCATCAGCCGCTATATATTCCTCCCCTTTTCCTTTGAGTCTCATAATGTCACCTTAGCACTTCCGCATGTCACTAACATAGCTAAAGAAATAAGTTGTGTCAACCCCATTTTACTGTATGGGATATTTTTTCTTCCATTTGCATCTTTACTCTCCTGACTAATTTATCAGTTTCTCTTAGCTGTTCCAAATATTGTTGCATGTCTTCCTCTTTCTGCGGTCTCTAGTAGTCTGTGAACACAAACCTTTTATTACTTAGTTTTTTGGTTACTTCTTTCAAAAACCATTCCAGCTTCTTTCTCCTCTTAACTTTTGCTAGAAAAAAAAGATTTGTTGCCCTTAAAATATCTCCTTTCCGTTTTATCCACTGCTTTTCTACTTCCTCCCAGATGGTCCCATCTAGCTAACCACTTCTTGAAGTATTGCCACATCTTGACAAATCTGGGGTATGTTTACTAAACCGCAGTAGTGGACTCTGTGCGATATCTGAGTCATGGCCCCATTGATTTCAATGGGGTCGCGGCTCCGATATCGCATGGAGACCGCTACCGCAGTTTAGTAAACATACCCCTTAGTTTTCTTGAAGTTTAGGACCTTCACTTTTTTTTTTTATATATAGCAATACTTGATATACCGCTAGGGCCAAGGCATAAAAGCGGTTTACAGTAACCAAAAAGGCTGCTTGGAGTGAACCTTCTCCGCCCGTAACCTAACAGTAAACTACACCATCCAGTGATCACCCACTATGACAACCAGCAAAACTCTTTCCATTTGTAAGCACTGGGTCCAATATCAGCCCCTCTAGTGTGGTTTCTGTTACCATTTATAGGAAGAGGATCTCCCTATTTCTATGGCACTGCAGCTGAGATATCCCAGTCAGCATCTGGAAAATTTAAAGTCACCTAGCAATATAACTTCCCCTTTCATAGCAATACTATGAATATTTTCAATTAAATCTGTTTCTTCTGCTTGTGAGGGTGCTCTGTATATTGCATCAGTATAAAATTATGTTCCATTCCCTATTTCCAGTTTAAGCCCCAGTACCACCTCCTTACCTCATAAGCCCTGTAATCGTGTTGCTTTACTATTTTTTGTTAAATGTAGCACCGCTCCTTTTCCTTGCTTCCTACATTCTGTTTTCTGAATAGATTGTAGCCTGGTAACTAAATCCCAGTCATGATTCTCCATGACAACAACTAAATCCAAGTTCTCTTTCGATAGAGCCTCTAGATCCAGAACTTTATTTCCTATACTTTGGGTACGTGCTAGAATACGCAGCTTTCCAGATATTGCCCTTATTTCATGTTTTACTTACTTGTTGGCTTTTGTTCAATCCTAGTTTAAAGTTTTCTTTAGCAGCTCAGCCAGTCTGTTCTGGAGGATATTTCATGTCGACTTTAAAAGGTGAAACCATCTCTGCTCAGCAAATCTGGAAAACCATTCCATGATTAGGGAAAGTGAAACACTCTCATCAACACACATTCATGTTGGTTAAAAATAAGACATTTTTTGGCTACTCTTTTGAAAAGTATTATACCCAGTCCAGCATCTTTCATTCAAGTTTTACAGCATAAGTCTCCTTCCCACCCCATGGTGTCCCAGATTTCCCTTCCGGGCGCCATCTGGAAATTAATATGCAATAGGCCAAGTTTGGAGAGAGATGCTCATAAGCGAGAAAGACCACACTGTAGCCAAGTGAAATGCATAACACATAAGCATCAGGATCTTGCCAAGAAATTTAAAGAGGCTTAAAAGACTGGGGTTCTTCAACTTGGAAAAGAGACGGCTGAGGAGGGATATGATACAGGTCTATAAAGTAATGAATGGAGTAGAATGGGTAAACATAGATCCATTGTTTACGCCATCAAAAAGTAGAAAGACTAGAGGACACACAATGAAACTACAATGTAACCCATTTAAGATTAATAAGAGAAAATATTTTTTTACTCAACGCATAATCAAACTCTGGAAATCATTACCGGAGGATGTAGTAAAAACTGTTAGTGTAGCTGGGTTTAAAAACGGTTTGGACAAGTTCCCGGAAGAAAGATCCATAAACCATTATTAAAGAGGACCCGGGAAATCCACTGCTTACCCTGGGACAAGCTTTGAAGAACCTTTTTGGGAACCTGCCAGGTACTTGTGACCTGGATTGGCCACTGTTGGAAATGGGATACTGGGCTGGATGACCTTGGTCTGACCTAGTATAGCATTTCTTATGTTCTTTGTTCACCTCCCCTAATCTTGAACTTCCCTGATGCCAGTGGACACGAGTAGGACATTGTACGGAACACATTTTCCTAATAAAACAACCAAGGGAACTAAAAGCAACCCTGATGTTCGCTGATGCCCTGCTCTCTCCTGAGATAATTCCTGCTAATAGTCAGGGCCAGCCCTATGACTAGGCAGACAAGGCATTTGCCTAGGGCAGAAGGCTTCATGGGGGCAGTGACGCAGTTTTGGTACAGCCAATGGGCAGCACCAGGCAAGCCCATTAAAGCCACTAGCGGTGGGCATGCAAGCATCCGTTCATATGCATGTGGGGGTGCTGATGGGCTTCCACTTCCCACCCCCACATTGGAAGTGGCAGAATGCGGCAGGCTTGAGCCTGTGCATGTACTCACACAGATATTCAAAGGCCCTGTTGACTGTGATTTTTAAAGGGCTTACTCGGTGCTGCTTATTGGCTCTGACGGTGCCAGGCTGTCCCCACCCCCCCGCTCAAAGCCTCATTTTGCCTCCTGTAGGAGGAGGTTGTGTGTGGAGGGGGGCAGCAGCATTAGTAGAGGGAAGAGAAGAGGGGAAAATAATGTACACTGGAGGCAGGGTAAGGGAAGGGAGGGGCATGCTGGATACCTGGAAGAGGGGAACAAAAGGGAAGGTGAGAGAGAGATGCTGGAGATCTGAGGGAGTTAGGTTGGGAAGGGAAGGAGAAATGCCAGACTATGGGTGGAGGGGATGGGATAAGGCAGGGCGTATGGCCAATGGGCGTCAGATTCTCTTGGGCCGGCCCTGCTAATGGTTCATGCCTTTGACTCTTTACCATGCTCCTCCAAGGAGTACTGATCCAGTATATTCAGATACCGCAGTGTCCTCAGTGCTTTTCTTAGTATTTCATTAGTGTACACAAATAGTAATAGCTTTAGGAGCATGCCCCCCCACCCCCATACACAGACCATGAAGCAAGCACATAAAGCCAATGTGCTATCATTTTTGACTTATGTTTATGTTTATTGATTTGCTTAACCGCCCTTCAGTAAAAAGCAGAGCGGTTTACAATTAAAAACATTGGTTAATTACAGCAGGCGCAAGGCCAGAAACAGAAAAGAAAGTTACAATTTTTCTTAACAGAGAAAGGAGAAGAGGTGGAGGGACAGAAACACGGCGGGGGGGGGGGGGGTAGACAGCATAGGGAGAGGATGGGCTAGGAGGGAGGGGGGTTGAAGGCGAGGGAGAAAAGGTGGGTCTTCAGGACTCGCTTAAAGGCGGTATGGTGGGGCTCCAGGCGGAGAGAGGTGGGTAGGGAATTCCATAGAGCCGGGCCTATGAAGAAGAAAGCTGAGGATCGGGTGGATTGGAGATGAGCAAGTGAAGGGGAGGGAAGTGCAAGACGGTTGAGGTGGAAGGAGCGGGGTGTGTGTCTGGGGGTATGGAAGTAGATGAGGTCGGACAGGTATTGAGGTGTGGAGGTATGGAGAGCTTTATGAGTGAGCGTGAGAAGTTTGAAACGGATGCGAAAAGAAATGGGAAGCCAGTGAAGACGGGAAAGAAGAGGAGTGACATGGTCTCTGGGGGAGGAGTGGGATATGAGGCGGGCGGCAGTATTCTGAATGCGCTGAAGTCGTGATAATTGGGTCTTAGAGATACCGGAGAAGATCGAGTTGGCGAAATCGATGCGGGAAATGACGAGGGCAAGCAGAAGGGTGGCAAGAGCGGAGGGAGAGAGGAAGGGGCGAATAGCGCAAATTTGTCTGCGGTAGAAAAAAGAAGTTTTGGAAACATAGGAGACATGAGCGGAGAAGGAAAGATCCGAATCGAAGAGCACGTCGAGATACCGAAAAGTAGTGACCAGTGAGATAGGAAGGCCGGAGAAAGAGGGAGCTACTGAAGGAGGGGGGTGACCATGTGGAAACCAAATTGCTGTCGTTTTAGAGGGGTTGAGATGCAAACAAATTTGAGACATCCAGGTAGAGACAGTGGCCAGGCAGGAGTTAAGCGGGACAAGATCGGGGCTGACAGGGGATGTGTGGTGTAGGAGGAGAATGTCATCGGCGTAATAGAAAGCTGAAATACCAAATTGCTGAATAAGTAGTGTGAGGGGTGTCAAGAAGAGATTAAAAAGAAGAAGTGCTAACACCGAACCCTGTGGAACACCGCAAGATAGGGGGAAGGAATCAGAGGGAGGGCAAAGTGGGGAAGAGGGGAGAACAGCACCAGAACGGGAGGAAAGAAAGGAGTGGAACCACCGGAAGACTGTGCTACAGAGGCCGGCGTCGCGTAGTCGGGATAAAAGGAGGGAGTGATCGACCAGGTCGAAAGCAGCAGAAAGGTCAAGAGCAACCGCCACCGAGATTTCACCACGATCGTGTGCTACATGCAGAGCGTTTGTGAAAGCAAGAAGAATAGTCTCAACGCTGTGCCCAGGACGGAAACCAGATTGACGGGGGTGAAGGAAATTAGTGGAGTCGAGGTGGTGGGAGAGTTGGGCGAAGACAACCTTCTCGAGAAGTTTGGAAAGGAAGGGGAGTTGTGAGACTGGGCGATAATTATTAGGATCGAGGGGATCAAGGGAAGGTTTCTTAAGTAGAGGGCAGATTAGAGCGTGCTTCCAGGGTGAGGGAAAAGTCCCAGTGGATAGACTTAAGACGACAAGGTGTATGGCGCTAAGTCAGAGTGTCCAACATATCTCCACTCATTGTTACATAATACCACATACATCCTTTTGCCCAGTACATGCTACCCAGGGAAATTTGTTGTCTGTCCCACCAGTCTCTAAAGCCAGACTTGAGTCCACTAGACAGTCTGCGTTTTTCATAGCACCTAAACTCTAGAATGCCCTGCCTCCCAGCCTTTGAACTGAAGCCTTGGATAAGAAGTTTAGAGCAGGATTAAAAGCCCACCTCTTTCCTTTGGCTTTCAAAACGTTTGATAAGTCCTGATTTTGCTCTTCCTAATGGGTGTCTGGGCTGGACATGGCACCTGGGGGGCTTGCTGCTACCCTTGTGCATTTTCTTTCCCTTCTTTTTTAGATCCTATTGTGTTTTTTGCTTTTCTGTCATTGTTATGGAGTTCCTTTCTTTCTGATTAGTATTTGTAAACCACTTTGATATTTCTTTATAAGGCAGTATAGTAAATTGATGAATAAACATAGACATAGACCGGTCCCTGGAATGTCAAAGAAATGGCTTAGTGAAAGAATTAAACATCAATATTCTGGATTAGTGTAGGGTGGGTGCTGCGATGAGCCATAAGTACTTTTGAAATGCTGCACAGGACAGAGAATGCAGTTTCCAGGAAGGTAGATATTGCCTCGTGTCACCAATCAACTCTGTGTCTGATTTTTATTTATTTATTTTTTGCACTCCAGAGAGTGGGAGTCATACTGTGAAAAAATGTACAAAGATCTCCAATACTGTATGTAAGTGTGCAGATGGTACCACGCCTTACAACAATGAAAACACAGCATGCAGATGTCCAAAGGGAAACCAGCTGGTCAGCAAAGGTAAGTGCCCTCTTGGATGGCTGGCAGGCAAAAGCAGCTATTGGCTAAATAGGATACTATTTATTTATTGAACAGGTTTTATTTACTGCTTTATCATTTCAATCAAAGCGGTTTACATTGTAACTTAAACTTGGTAATGTACATTAAACAGGGATATTGATAACTTGGATTTTTCTGAGGCAATGAAGGGTTAAGTGACTTGCCCAAGGCCACAAGGAGTGCTAGTGGGAATCAAACCCTGGTCTCTGGGTTCCCAAGCTAGTGCTCTAAGCATTAGGCTACTCCTCCATATGTTGTATAAATGTTGTAACATCAGAACCCAAAACATCAGGGCCAAATAACATGAAATCATGAAAATCCAATGCTGTTTAGAAAAACAATCTATTAAAGGTATGGAGGAGCAGTCTAGAGGCTAGACCAGTGGGCAGGGAAGCTGGGTTCAAAATTCTATGACCTTGGGGAAGTCACTTATCCCTCCATTGTCTCAGGTATTACATTTAGATTGACAAAGGTAACAAGGGGAATGGAATAGATTCTACACCATTCAAGGAAGATGATGTTTAAGAACACCTTGCAAAACTGAAAATGGACAAGGCCATAAGACCGGATCAGATGCATCCCAGAATACTAAGGGATTTCAGGGAGGTTCTGGCAGGCCTTTAAAAAAATGTGGCTGATGTGGAGATGGGGGAGGTTCCACGGGATTGGAGAAGCACTGATGTGATTTCACTTTACAAATGTAATAACGGAGAAGAGGTGGCGAACTACAGGCCAATAAGCTTTACCTCGGTGGTGGCAAAAGTAATGGAGACACTGCTGTGTTCTTTCTATAATCCAGTGGGTTGCAAGATCCTAGGTTTTACAAAGGGAAGATCGTGCCAAATGAATCTGATTGATTTCCTTGACTGGGTGACCAGAGAACTAGATCAAGGGCATGTGGTGGATGTGGTTTATTTAGATTTCAGCAAAGCCTTCAATACTGTTTGTTTATTTATTGGCTTTATATATTGCTTTATCACATAATCAAGGCAGTTTGCAGAGAAATAAGTCAGGTTGTACTGGAAGGTGTCAAGGAAGGAGCGGATGCTCGGGAAATTAAAATTAATAGAGCACATCATACTCTAGGCCCAAGAAGAGAGGAAGCCCCATGGGATATAATTATATGCCTCCAAGACTTCAAAATTAAAGGAAAAAATAATTAACAAGGTGAGAAGAGCAGGACAACTCGAATGGAAGGGACATAAGATGGCAATATATGCGGACCTAGCCGTGGCCACGTTACAACGAAGGAGAGAATGGAGAGGGTTTACAATGAGACTTCGGGAGGAGAACATTAAATATAAATGGCTATACCCGGCAGGCATCACGTTTACCAGCAATGGCACTACAAGAACAATAAGACTATGATAATAAATTCTCTGCAGTGCAACTAGAAAGTAATTATAAACCTTTTCATTGACTTGGAATTTAGTATTATAATACCAGTAGCTGTAAGGTCTCAGAAACTCGGGCTGCCATTGACTTTCTTAAGATTTTGTCAAAATGGACTAAAAGCCCTTAAAACATCAATGACCTTTTCTAACCAGCTACTGTTATAATCATTCATCTTCTTAATGGAAAAATTTAGTGCTTAGCTTTTGGAGGAGATTTCAGCTTTCATATCCCAGAAGTGCAGTGCTCAGCTTTCAAGAAGGGTTTCCAACTCTTAATGCAGATCCCGACGCTGTCAGGCGCGCTATTTTCTGCGTTTCTGCCTTACGGCTTCTTCAGGGGAACACTTCAAGCACTACAAATTTAAACAAGTTCATTAGGTATTACTTTCACATAGCTTCTTTCATTTCGAGGAAATTTAGTAGCTTTACCTGTATGCATATGGGTACTTCTTCTCAAACACTAACTTGCTCGATGTTCTCCAACTGCTATAAAATGCCGCGCATGCGGGCTAGTTTTACACGGAGTGATCTCAAACTACATCTATGAAGCCCGTTTTTTTCAAAAACAGGTTTCCCATTCAATCCGGGCATTTAGGCCACACGGAACTATTGTGTGTAATTTAAATATCCAGCGTTGTTCTGTATAGAGTAGAGCTTGTTCCCTTATCCTACCATATTGTGCTTTAGTAATTTGTGCGATACAAAAACACTTTAACTCTTCAAAGGTATGGTGGAACTGCAGACAATGGTCCACTATAGGCGCTTCTCTTCGTTGGCATTTTAACTTACTTTTGTGCTCATTTATCCTAAGTTCTGATCGTTTTGCCTACATATAGTAAGTTGCATGGACAACGAATGCAATACACCACATATGTAGATGTACAAGACGTCTGACTCTTAAGTTGATAAACCCTATCTTGATGACTAAATTCTCTTCATTCTTCAGTGATTGCACAAACACTACACGCCCCGCATTTCTTATGTCCGGTCTCATTCCTTTCTTCACTAGATAACAAAGGTGGCAATACTGCCGGGCTTAAGATCTCCTTGAGATTTTGTTGTCTCTGCCAAACGCACCGTACCTTATAATGTTCGAGACCTGGAATACTTGTGAGTACATTTCTATGGCGTTTAATACTTCGAAGTAAAGGTACACTGTAGGGAGAGAAAGGCGTAACTAAATTCACCTGACTGTCTTCTTCATCAGAACGCACTCTTTCTGGAGGGTGTATCAACAAATCCCGATTGATAAACAAAGCTCTTTTGTATGCTTGATTTATCACTGCAGTTGGATAGCCTCGCTGTTTAAAATGTTCTTTCAAAACTCGAGACTGAATCTTAAAATCCCGTATATCAGTGCAATTTCGTCTATACCGAATGAATTGAGACAGAGGCAAGCTATTACGTAATTGTAAAGGGTGCGCACTCCCATAGTGCAAGAATGTATTCTTATCAGTGCACTTCCTATGCACAGAGGTGTTCCATCCCTCCTCAGTTCTATTAATATGGACGTCCAGAAATGTAATATGATCTGTATGGTAAGTAAGAGTAAATTTGATATTATCATCTCTAGTATTCAACCAATGGAAAAAATCCTGCAGCTCTCCCTCTGTACCTTGCCAAAGAACAAAAACATCGTCGATGTATCTTTTCCATACCTTCAAGAACTGATTATAAGGGGAGCCTTCTAACCATGCTCGTTCAAAATATTGCATGTAGAGATTAGCAATAGAGGGGGCACATGTGGTCCCCATCGCTACTCCGGACAATTGATGATAGAGAATCTTCTCAAAAACAAAAAAATTATTCATCAGAACAAGAGTTGCTAGTTCTGATAAAAAATCCAATCGTTGATCGGATAAATCACCTCTATTTCGAAGTGCTTGCATGACCACGGAATGAGCTTGTGCTTGAGGGATAACCGTATATAAGGATATAACATCAAGCGTTACGAGGAGAACGTTAGGCTCTTTAGCCAACTGTGTATAGTGTTGTAAAGTACATAAAAAATGAGTAGTATCCTTTATGAATGAAGGAATAGCAGTCATTAAAGGCCTTAAAAAAGAATCTAAATAAGCTGACAAAGGTTCCAGCAATGAATTCCGAGTGGAGACTATAGGTCTTCCCGGGGGATTATTAAGATTTTTGTGAACCTTAGGGACCAAGTAAAACTTAGCTATAGTTGGATCCACAGGATTTAGATAAGCCCATTCTTTTTTGGAAATAATTCGGGCTTCCAATGCCTGAGTGGTTAGATTTTTTTATACGTTCTTGAAGTGATGCAGTAGGATCTATAGATAAAACTTCATACACCATAGGATCCTGTAACTGATGATACGCTTCTTTACAATATTGTTCCCGGTTCCAAATAACTATTCCAAATGCGTTTCCAAAAGCAGAATGTAGATTCTTTAGTTATTAACATTTCAGGAGTATCTCTACCGAAGGAACAACTAGCAGTTTTGGACAAGGGACTATCATTTGTCCCTAGTATAAAATTTGATGATTTTCAATTTAGAATAGATCTAGAGCAGTTAATTAGGAAACTTAATCTAAAGATGTATTTTGCAGCACAACCGACAATCAAGAGAGATATTTCCGACTTAAATAGGATAATGCTGCCCCTTAAATCAACTTGGTCCACGCCGGGTCCTCTTAATCCTTCTTTAATCCTTTATCTTGACCTGATATTGAAAGATTTAGAACAAGCAGAATCTACTTCATGCAGTTTTCGACACAATATTAATTTTACAGAACATGCAGCTTTACAGGCTCTCCGGTCTTGAACCAATGTTGTTATTAAGCGGGCTGACAAGGGAGGAGGAATAGTTATTTGGAACCGGGAACAATATTGTAAAGAAGCGTATCATCAGTTACAGGATCCTATGGTGTATGAAGTTTTATCTATATATCCTACTGCATCACTTCAAGAACGTATAAAAAATCTAACCACACAGGCATTGGAAGCCCGAATTATTTCCAAAAAAGAATGGGCTTATCTAAATCCTGTGGATCCAACTATAGCTAAGTTTTACTTGGTCCCTAAGGTTCACAAAAATCTTAATAATCCCCCGGGAATACCTATAGTCTCCACTCGGAATTCATTGCTGGAACCTTTGTCAGCTTATTTAGATTCTTTTTTAAGGCCTTTAATGACTGCTATTCCTTCATTCATAAAGGATACTACTCATTTTTTATGTACTTTACACAGTTGGCTAAAGAGCCTAACGTTCTCCTCGTAACGCTTGATGTTATATCCTTATATACGGTTATCCCTCAAGCACAAGCTCATTCCGTGGTCATGCAAGCACTTCGAAATAGAGGTGATTTATCCGATCAACGACTGGATTTTTTATCAGAACTAGCAACTCTTGTTCTGATGAATAATTTTTTTGTTTTTGAGAAGATTCTCTATCATCAATTGTCCGGAGTAGCGATGGGGGCCACGTGTGCCCCCTCTATTGCTAATCTCTACATGCAATATTTTGAACGAGCATGGTTAGAAGGCTCCCCTTATAATCAGGGCTTGAAGGTATGGAAAAGATACATCGACGATGTTTTTGTTCTTTGGCAAGGTACAGAGGGAGAGCTGCAGGTTTTTTTCCATTGGTTGAATACTAGAGATGATAATATCAAATTTACTCTTACTTACCATACTGATCATATTACATTTCTGGACGTCCATATTAATAGAACTGAGGAGGGATGGAACACCTCTGTGCATAGGAAGTGCACTGATAAGAATATATTCTTGCACTATGGGAGTGCGCACCCTTTACAATTATGTAATAGCTTGCCTCTGTCTCAATTCATTCGGTATAGACGAAATTGCACTGATATACGGGATTTTAAGATTCAGTCTCGAGTTTTGAAAGAACATTTTAAACAGCGAGGCTATCCAACTGCAGTGATAAATCAAGCATACAAAAGAGCTTTGTTTATCAATCGGGATTTGTTGATACACCCTCCAGAAAGAGTGTGTTCTGATGAAGAAGACAGGTGAATTTAGTTATGCCTTTCTCTCCCTACAGTGTACCTTTACTTCGAAGTATTAAACGCCATAGAATTGTACTCACAAGTATTCCAGGTCTCGAACATTATAAGGTACGGTGCGTTTGGCAGAGACAACGAAATCTCAAGGAGATCTTAAGCCCGGCAGTATTGACACCTTTGTTATCTAGTGAAGAAAGGAATGAGACCGGACATAAGAAATGCGGGGCGTGTAGTGTTTGTGCAATCACTGAAGAATGAAGAGAATTTAGTCATTGAGATAGGGTTTATCAACTTAAGAGTCAGACGTCTTGTACATCTACATACGTGGTGTATTGCATTCATTGTCCATGCAACTTACTATATGTAGGCAAAACGATCAGAGCATTTAAACTTAGGATAAATGAGCACAAAAGTAAGTTAAAATGCCAACGAAGAGAAGCGCCTATAGTGGACCATTGTCTGCAGTTCCACCATACCTTTGAAGAGTTAAAGTGTTTTTGTATCGCACAAATTACTAAAGCACAATATGGTAGGACAAGGGAACAAGCTCTACTCTATACAGAACAACGCTGGATATTTAAATTACACACAGTAGTTCAGTGTGGTCTAAATGCCCGGATTGAATGGGAAACCTGTTTTTGAAAAAAACGGTCTTCATAGATGTAGTTTGAGATCACTCCGTATAAAACTAGCCCGCATGCGCGGTGTTTTATAGCAGTTGGAGAACATCGAGCGAGTTAGTGTTTGAGAAGAAGTACCCATATGCATACAGGTAAAGCTACTGAATATCCTCAAAATGAAAGAAGCTATGTGAAAGTAATACCTAATGAACTTGTTTAAATTTGTAGTGCTTGAAGCGTTCCCCTGAGGTAGCCGTAAGGCAGAAACGCAGAAAATAGCGCGCCTGACAGCGTCGGGATCTGTATTAAGAGTTGGAAACCCTTCTTGAAAGCTGAGCACTGCACTTCTGGGGTATGAAAGCTGAAATCTCCTCCAAAAGCTAAGCACTAAATTTTTCCATTAAGAAGATGAATGATTATAACAGTAGCTGGTTAGAAAAGGTCATTGATGTTTTAAGGGCTTTTAGTCCATTTTGACGAAGTCTTAAAGTCAATGGCAGCCCGAGTTTCTGAGACCTTACAGCTACTGGTATTATAATATTAAATTCCAAGTCAATGAAAAGGTTTATAATTACTTTCTAGTTGCACTGCTGAGAATTTATTATCATAGTCTTATATTTACTCTGACAGAAGAGACCATTTATATCTTTGTGTGTCTACAAGAACAGTGACACAGTTGGTGGCGGTGATGACGGAAGCAGGAATAATACGCATACCGGAGACAGCAGAACTGAGGGAATCAGGAATTTGGAAAAAAAAACCAGCTGGCAAAATGTGGAGAGTAAAGAGAGGAAAATTAAACGAGTAATGCGAAAAAAAAGGACATGGGACTTTGTAAATAATCAGAGACATGATGCCAGGTAACGGACTGGTTTCCTGAGCTAAGCTGGGAAGGAAGCGTATCCTGTAAACCAAAAAGAGATGAAGGCAACAACAAGGTACAAGAAAAAGAAGCCGTGTGGAAAGACAGAGTGAATAATTTGAATGAGAGGCGAGGGGTAGATTAAAGATAGTATGAAGTAGTGGGAGGGGGAGTTTAAGATAAGAGAGTTAATGATCAGTAATATGAGTAATGAGTGGGATGGGGGAAGATGATGTTACTGAGGAAGGGAAAGCTACTAATTTGTAGTGTGAAGGTGGGGCGGATGGAAAGGGAGGTTGGGGCTGAGAGGGAGGATAGGGTGGGTAGGGGGGCAACTGGATCCTGTAGATGTAAAAAGATAAGGTACGGATATATGGAATCATGGTCGGCAAGCAAAAGAAACCTGAGGAATGTAATATATTAACCATTAATACTAAAGGCCTCAATTCATGGCATAAAAGATAAGCACTGTTAAAAGAGGGTAACAGACTTCAAGCTGATATATTGTTAATACAAGAAACTCATCTAAAAAGCACCCAGGAAAAGTGGTTGATTAGTAAAGGCTATGATAAAGTGTACCTGGCACATAATCGGGAGTCTCCCAAGAAGGGGTGGTTGAAATTCTTTTTGCAAAAGGATTGGTCTTGGAAGAAGAACAGGTAGTAAGGGACACAGGAGGTCGCTTCATACTGTGGAAGGGTAAAATAGCAGAAATGCCCATAATTGTAGGTAGTGTATATGTGCCGAATATACAATAGGGGGTGTTTTATGGGGAATTATATGAAGTAGTGGAAGCACATATGCAAAACCCATTGATATTAGGGGGAGACTTTAATGCTACCTTAAACCCCAGAATAGGTACAACGAGGGGTGATAACCAAAGCAACAAGGGAGTGAGCAAGAAGTTAGGGAAATTATTAAACAAACTAGGCACAGTAGATGTTTGGAGATATCTTCATGGAAACAAGAGAGAATATACACACTATTCATACTCACACAAAACCTACAGCAGAATAGATATAGTATGGGTAGACGGAAGGATAGAACATGTAAAGCGAGTAGATATTGGACCCATAAGCTGGACAGATCATGCACCTGTGGAAGTTACATTGAATATTCAAATAAGGGGGGAGGCCTGTGTTTCTGGAGGCTAAATGAATCCCTCGTAGACGAGGAAGAGGGGCTTCGCCATATTAAAAATACTATAAATGAGTACATACAGCATAATAGCAATGGAGAGGTGGGATGGGCTGAAAGCGGTGGTAAGGGGGCACTGTATAGCTCTGGCAGTTAGGCGGAAGCGGCAGAAAGAACAAAAGGAACGAGAGCTAATATCCCAGTTGAGGCAAGAATAGACAACTCAAACAGAAAGGCAGGGAAAAGAGGCTGCAATGCATTAGAAACATATGAGAAGAAATAAGTAGATTAAATAATGAGGAAGAGGCATTTAAGGTAAACCAGATCAGGCATGAATTTTATGTACAAGGAAACAAACCCGGTAGATATCTGGTGCGAAAACTTAGAGAAAGAAGATTACAACAGCAGATCCTTCGAATAAAAGATGAGCAGGGTAGATGGGTTATTACTAATGAACAAATACAACAAGTATTTCAAAAATATTTTCATAAGCTTTATAGCTTGGAACAACAGTGAGAGGGATTGGATATAGAGCGCAGTACATGGAAGAGATTACATTGACGCAATTAGATATAGAGCAACGGCAGTGGATGAATAGAGTGATTGAAGGAAGAGAAGTAGTAGAGACTATTAAGAGCCAGGGGTGGCCCAAGGGAGGTGTGGGGCCATGTGCGGAGACTTGATGTGCGGCCTCATTTGCATAAATATTTGCATAATGTTGACATGCACTAACTTTTAGTAAACATGCCTCTTATTGAGTGTATGGATAAAGAAAGACTAAAAGATTTTTACATTACTATACTCCAGTGCCAACCGCCAGGCACATTAGGAAGTACTACAAACTCTGCCCATTTAGAACCCATAGCAAACCCGCCGTATTGTAACAGCACTACCAGGACTCGCAAAGTACCAAACCCTACCTATCAAAAAGGCAACACTGCAAATATTAAACCAGTACATCTCAGAAAATACCCATACATCTCCTACTGGGGAAAGAGAACAAGTGGCACTATCAAATATAAACTACATAAACAGAATACCCCAGCTCGGTTACACATGCAGAACATAGGCCATCACCAAACAAAGAACAAGGGATCACAATTTAGAAATAGGAAGACAATAATTAAACTGGGAACCCCAAAAGCCAAACTCGTAATGTATAACAACACTGCAGAAATAAAACTAAATTAATTTCCACTTGTACTAAACAAAATGCAGACATTAGACGCACATTTCCCAGAGCTGACATATTACAGTTAATAATTTCAAAATAAAAAAAGTATTTTTCTACCTTTTTGTTTGTGCATTTTATTTTTCAGTTTCATTTTCTCCAGTCATTTACTTCTGGTTTCTTCTTATCTTCTATCTCTCCATTGTCTGCTGTCCATTTGTCCTTTCTTCTCTCCTAGCTTTTTTTTCATTCTCTCTACATCTGCTTTTAACATACTGATCTTTCTCCTTTTGCTCTTTCATCCATCTCTTTCTTTATTCCTTTTTCATCCACTCAAATTTTACCCCATCCTCAATCCCCACTTATTCTCCCAATACCCGGCCAATCGTAGATTTTTCTTCCCTCCCACACAAAATATTTTATCCCTTCTCCATTTCACTCTCCCAGCCCCATCCCATTCTAGTCCTTCCCCAACATCAGCTCCCTTCTAGTCTCTGCATCAGCCCATTTCCAATCCTAGCCTCATCAATCCATTTCCAATCCTATCCTAGCCCCTCCATCAGCCCATTTCCAGTCCTAGCTCCCCCATCCATTTCCAGTCCTGTCCTAGCTCCCCATCAGCCCATTTCCAGTCCTATCCTAGCCCCATGATCAGCCCATTTCTAGTCCTAGCTCGCCCATCCATTTCCAGTCCTATCCAAGCACTCCCACCAGCCCATTTCCAACCCTAGCCCCCCCAACAGCCTATTTCCAGTCCTATCCTAGCCCTTCCATCAACTCATTTCCAATCCTAGCCCCTCCCCCAACAGCCCATGTCCAGTCCTAGCTCCCTCCAGTCATCCCATTTCCAGTCCAAGCTCCCCTCCACTCAGCCCATTTCCAGTCCTAGCTCACCCCCCACAGCACATTTTCAGTCCAAGCTCCCCTTCCCATCAGCTATTCCATGAGATAGAATACATGGTTGTGTATATTACAGGATCCAGTAGAGGAGTGGGGAAGAGGGGATAAATATGTAAAAATGTATAGATACTCATATGGGAACAAATAATATAGTGTATGAAGACAAATAGTAATTTGAGTAAAAGTTTGAGTATATGAATTAGGAGACAGTATTGATATAATTCTGTATGTTAATAATGTATGTTAGCTATTGTGATTGTCAGTGTCAGTAAGGTGTATAGGATATTATCTATTGTGAATGAGGTGGAAAAAATTATGTCAAAATCTGTGTAGTACCAAATAAAAACTTAAATTAAAAAAAAAAAGAAATCTATCAGATTTATCTGACAAGACCTGCCTCTGGTGAATCCATGCTGCCTCCCATCCTGCAATCCATTGGACTCCAGAAACCTCACTATTCTCTCCTTTAATAGCCTTTCCAATAATTTACTAACCACAGAGGTTAGGCTAACTGGTAGTTTTCAGTGTCATCCTTATGTCTGCTTTTGTGTAAGGGGACTACACGTGCCTCTCGCTAGTCCTCTGGCACCACTCCCAACTCCAAAGAGACATTGAAAAGGTCAGATAGTGGAGCCGCTAGAATGTCCCCAAGTTTCCTCAGTGTTCTTGGACCCATGGCTATCTCCAGGAACAAGCAGGAATGAGTCTTCACATATGGGTACGTCGGTACCGACGGAGCCTGCATGGGAATGCTCCCCAGCATCCAATCAGAAAGCTTTTGGGAGCATCCCTCGTGCCTGCGCGCTGACTTCCCGCCCTTTCCACTTCTTCTCCTCAGTTTTCGTTTTTCCGCGGAGCCGGCAGGACGTCCTCCTGTCACCGCAGAAACGTTTTTCTTTAAATACTTCATTTCTTGTTTTCTTGTGGTCGTGGCTGTTTTTCCCGCCGACACCGGTACCGCCGGTGGTTTTTTCTATCTTTTTTCTTAAACTCAGAGAGATTTTTCCCTCTGTTTCTGTCTTAACCTTTTGGGCCTACAAGGCCTCTCCATCATGGAGCCTTCTTCTCCTAAGAAGTGCCTTCACTGTGGTAACACAGTTTTCTTTTTAGACTCCAATCTCTGGTGTCTAACCTGTTTGGGTCCTGACCCTTTTTCCCCTGAACTATCAGGCTGCAATGCTGAGAGAAGACCTTCCCTCTTTCGAGTTTCCCTCGATACCGTTTTCCCTCAGTGAGGGCACCGGGTTTTTCTTCTCTACAGGATCAGGTAACCCACAAACAGTCTGTTAAGACTTGCCAATCCTTGAGTGGTAGGTCTCATGCCACGCATGATGACGGCTCCGGCCTTGCCCTCAAGACCCCATTGGCATTAAAACCCCAGCGGGAGTCTTCGGGCTCCAAAGCATTTCAGGGGTTTCAGGTTGTTCCTGGGGCTCACCCCTCACAGAACATACCTGAGCTGTGCTCGGGGGTGGTATCCGCTTCGAGCGGTACCGATACCCCGGCACCGGTGTCGAGTGTCCCACTCTTCACCAGGGATCGTCATCTGGCGTCCTCGGTACCTTCGGGACCGATCGATACGTTCCAGATTGACTTTCCTGTTTCTAAGCCATGTTCGGTGGTGGTACCCGCTTCGAGCGGTACCAATACTCCGGCATCGGCACCGGTGTCAAGTGTTCCACTCTTCACCAGGGATCGTCATCTGGCATCCTCGGTACCTTCGGGACCGATCGATACGACCCAGAGTGACTTCCCTGTATCAGCATCGCCGGTACCACCACCGACGTCGGTGCACTCTAGACATGCATCGATAGACTCGCTCCCTTCGATGCCGAGTCTGGAATCGATATCTAGTCTAGATGACTGGGTACTGACGCGCCTTGGAACCGACCCTTGTCGTTTCCGGATACGCAGTACCGAGGATACTCACCAAGACTCTCTGGTTACCTCGGTACCGCGCTTGAGCAGCCTCCGATGACGGCCTCGATGCCATTACCGGTATCGGTATCGATGTCGATTCCTGCAGTTACATAGGTGCCATCGATCCTTTCCATGCCTAGTTTGGAATCGATACCTGGCATAGACGATGCAGTACTAACTGCCTCAAATCGTGACTGCCAGTATCATTATCCATCTAGTAAAGTTCTTTTTCTGCACCAGACCAGTACATCCTCTGGTGCTCAGGCTGCATCTTCAACCTTAGCCTTCCCAGGGATGGTTCCCATTGGAGATCCTTCTTTTCAGAAGTTTCTCCTTGACATGGCAACCTTTCTTGCTATTCCTATCCCTGGCTGTAATCTTAACCAAGGCTCTCCTGCAGAAAAGGGAAATATAATGCTTCCTTTACATCATTCTTTGCAGGATCTTCTGAGAATATGGGAATCACCTTTAAGGGTTCCCTCACCTTCTACAGCAACTAATGTTCTGTATCAGGTGCCCCCCTCTCCAGGGTTTCAAAAGAATCAACTTCCCCATCATTCCATTGTAGTGGAATCAGCAATGAGGAAGGTAAAAAGCAAGAAGAAGCATTCTTCTTATCCGCCAGGTCATGCTTCTAGAGCACTTGATGCCTTTGGACATCAAACCTTCCAAACATCTATGCTGGCATCAAGAATTATTTCTTATATATTTTATATGAGTCACACTCCAGGAGGTCACAAAGAAATTATCTCTTTTGACTCCTTTTTTGTCAGAGCCTAAGGCTGCTGACTATTCCTTGCTTCTTAATCATAGCCGGAATATCTCTTGGTTTCTTTCTCGTGCTTCTCTAGATTCTTTTGAGTCTGTTAGCAGATCCTCTGCTATTGCCATTGGAGCATGTCGTAGAGCCTGGCTCCAAGCTTCTGACTTGAGCAGATGGGCACAACATACACTGGGTAATTCTCCTTGTACTGGAGAAAATCTCTTCAATAAGGAGGCTTTACGTCAGGTTGCTCATTGCTCCACTGACTTCCCTGGTTCTGGAGACCATTCTAAGCCTTCTTCTTCCCCAGGAGGTAGGAAATGTCCTACCAAGCCTTCTTTCCCTAAGAAAAGAAGGTTTCACTCTTCTCCTGCCCATCATCCAGAGGTGCCCAAGCAAGGGACACCTCGTCCTAGTCTGAAGTTTCCAAATTCTAGCCAGTCTCAACATACCCAGCAACCATATGTTCTGAAGGTTACAATCTACAGTTAACCTCTTCTTAACAGAAGTTTGTTCACTGTTTTTTCTTAAAGCTCTACACTGGAGTTTTCCTTTTTCAGTATGCTAAGCTGTCAGGATATCCTTGTCCATGGGTTACAGAATTCTCCTCTTCTTACTACCAAGAAGGGAGGTTACAACTATCTCATGATAGTTTCTGTCCCAACATGAACATTTTTTCCTTCAGCTGACTCGCCATATGGGTAAGTCACCCTCCCCCTCTCATCCAGGGTTTCCCCTGACTGAGTGGTACCATACTGAAAAGCTTCTCTAGCTTTCATTCCAGTGTAGACTTTTTGTTTCCTTGAATACATTCTCAAGATAACTCATCAGGCAGGGACAGGAATATCTCCTCTCCCTTCGTCTGTTTCTCTTTGTTTTGCACAGTAAGATTCTCTCTGCTGTCTTTTTCAGCTGCTGTGCATGCAGGAGTTCCAGTGATTGAACTACTGGTACTTTTCCACAAGTTCCAGTCTATCTTCCACAATTTTTGTCTAGCCTCAGTAGTGATTCCAAGCTAGTCCTCATCTATCTTGGATAATCCTACTCACTTTAGGCTTCTCACCTTATCTTCTTTCTAGCCATCTCCTTTTCCTAGGATGTGGCAACACACCTGACTTCAGTCAGTTTCATCTCATAATTCTCCTGCATAATGCTCTCTGCAATCTTCAGAGAAGCTTTCTACTATGGGCCCTTGCTACAGAGCATTGATCTTTGTCTCTGAGGGCTATTCTATATAGTAGAAAAAAGCTTATAAAGCATTCTCATGACTGTGAGGGTTCTCCACACCCTCTTGTCTCCTGTTACAATTCAGAATATAAGCTTTTTCTGCGTGAATATCCAAGGCTATTAGTAACGCATGATACCCCTATGTCCCTCCAGTGGGTCCTCCTGGTATCTCCTCTATGCATTTCTACCCATCTACCATGTCAGAGTTCTAAAGGACTCTTGACTTGCTCTTTACAGACTGATATTATCCTCTGTTTTTCACGCAACCATCCTGGTTATTTTACTGGATTGCATTCCTGCATCCTCTTAGCCCACAGAAATAGATTCTCTATATATCTGTCAAGTGGGTTTCACCCTCTTGTTATTGGATGAATCTTTCCCCTTCACATTCCCCATGTGAATGTTCTTATGGGGCTTAGTGTATCTTCAGACTTATTATCATGTATGTAAATATCTCCATATATGCCTCTACATACATATGTCTGTAAGCTGTGTGTGCATAATTTATGCCCTCATATGTATATATATATCCACCTATATATATATGTTGATACATATTCTGCATATCTAGATATACATTTATATATAGGTATATATATATCTCCATATATATATATATATGTATCTGTTGGGAGACTTTTATAGATCGATATGTATTACATACTATCTCCTCACTGTCTATGCTATAGCAATTGTACCTTTCTCAGAGGTTACAGATAGTGGGCTCCCTTTTTCATACTGTTCCTTAGTATGTGGGGACTGTTATGCTCACAACCACTACTGTGGTGATAACAGCTTCCGCTTTGCTCTAGGTCTCCCTATCATTGAAGATTCAAGCTTCAATATCTTTCCTATCTCTCATCAGCTAGGAAAGATAGTGTACATCTTCATTGTTTTTGAGTACACATTGTTCTGCTTGGGAATATGGGCTTTTTTCCATAACCCTTCATCCCTCCAAGACTGGGCTAGTTGTCCAAATCGGTCAGTCTTCTTCTTTTAGTCCTCAATGTTATGACTCTGTACCTAAAAGAATTTTCAGCTTTTTCTCATAAAGCTTTCCATTGAAGACCTGCCGTTCTAATCCTACCCCAGTTGACACCTGGATCACCTGCTAATTCCAGGTCTGGACCTTCACCCTCACTGCTGTGAGGTCACCTTAAGGATTCCGCTACTGCATATCCAGTAGACTCCATCACGCTTTCTACTTCCTACAATCCAGTAGGTAAGCTCCATATTATAACTGTTCATTAAATAATTTTAATGGTACTTATCATACATGCCATGGACTCCTCTCCTGTAGTCCTTGGGTTTGCTGTTTTCCTTACAGCTCTTCTATTCTCAACTCCTACCCCCCATTCCCTCATGGGATGCCGGAGATTCCTGTGTGGGAAATGCACTCCTGATCCAGGAACATGCATTTTATGGGATCTCCCCCTGGCATCTCTAGCTAGGGAGTCCCCATATGTGAAGACATATTCCTGCTTGTTCCTGGAGATAGCACAGTTACTTACCTGTAACAGGTGATCTCTGGGAACAGCAGGAATAAGTCTTCACAACCCACCCACCTCCCCTAGGAGTTGTATCTATCTATCTATCTTCCTTTCCTCTTTCTCTCCTTTGTCTCAGCTATGAAACTCAACTGAGGAGAAGAAGTGGAAAGGGCGGGAAGTCAGCGCGCAGGTGCGAGGGATGCTCCCAAAAGCTTTCTGATTGGATGCTGGGGAGCATTCCCGTGCAGGCTCCGTCGGTACCGACATACCCATATGTGAAGACTTATTCCTGCTGTTCCCAGAGATCACCTGTTACAGGTAAGTAACTGTGCTTTATCTACTTTTAGTTTAGCTAGTTCCTCTTGAACGCAGTCTTCTGAAAATCGTTTGAGATTCCCGTCGCTTCTGTTGCTACATTTGTGAGTGTTTTCTGAGGTCCTGCTCCAGGCCCTTCATCTGTGAACACAGAACAGAAATATTTAAGCAATTCTGCTTTATCGTCATCAGCTTCTACATATTCCTCCCCTTCACCCTTGAGTCTGACAATACCATTTTTGCCCTTTCTCCTCTTATAAACATATCTGAAAAATGTCTTATCCCCCGCATTTTATTGCATTGGCTATTCTTCTTTTTGTATCTTTGCTTTCTTGACTACTTTGCTAGCTTCTCTAAGTTTCTCCAAATATAGATGCCTGTCTTCCTCTCTCTGTGATCTCTTGTATTTCATGAAGGCCTCTCTCTCTTTCTTCACCTCCTCAGCTACTTCTTTTGAGAACCATAGCAACCTCCTTTTCCTTTTACATTTATTGTTCTAACAAAAAGGTTTTTGCCTTTAAAATATTCCCTTTCAGTTTTGCCCACTGTTTTTCTACATCCCCCAGCTGTTCCCATCCCGCTAATGACTCCTTGAGGTACTGTCCCATCTTAGCAAAGTTAGTTTTCCTAAAGTCTGACCCTCGCTTTTGAATGGATTTTATCAGCCCTAGTCCTAATACTGAACCATACCATCTGGTGATCACTGGTGCGAGTTGATCTCCCACTATAACATCAGAAACAATTTCCTCGTGGGTTTTGTTACCAATTGCCTGAATAGTTCTCCCTGTAGAGAATCCAGGATCTCCTTACTTCTAGAGGACAACGTAGCAGGGATGTGCCAGTCCACATCCAGCATATTGAAATCACCTATTAGCAGCACTTCTCCTTTCATGACAATACTGCGTATGTCTTCTATTAAATCCTCATCCACTTCTACTCCCTGTGAGGGAGATCAGTATATAACTCCAATGCAAATGGATTTCCCTTTCCCTTTTTCGAGTTTAACTCACAGTGCCTCCTCGCTTCCTTTTAAGCCCTGCAATTCTATAGAGGTGGAATAAGTCCCCCTAGACGGCAGGACTATCAGCAGCCTGGGCCAGTAAGTGGGCTAAGGGGGTGCAGGGGATTCATCACAGCCCAGCTCTGCCCACGATAGGCCTGATCGGGGGTCGGGTGGTGGAGAATGAGATGCCATGCCACCGCCACTCCATGCAGGAGCCTGGCTGGGCTAGCTGGGTAAGTGTCGAGACGTTCAGGGTGCCCGAATCGGGGCACGTCCTGGACGTCCTGGCCTTATGCCACAATTCTGCTCCCGCGGGACCATCTAGCCCCCGCGAGAGCAGAATCGGGTGCATCCTTGGGCTGTCTGGGTGTCCGGACGGCCTGGGGACGCACAGCTTTGAATTGGCCTCCATGGGTGTAAACTATTGTTGTTCTGTGAATCACAGTCTTTGACCTTTGCACCTCTTATGATGGTTTCTTAGAATTTAATTTTTGACCTTATGCTGACAGGAAAGGAGTGGCTGAAATTAGGGGATTGTAATAATCATGTATTAGCTCTGGAGAATGCTAGATGCAAGATTCTTTAGACAATATAAATGAAACAAATTAAGCCAAAACAATGCAACACCTCAGATCTCTCCTAGATCCCTCAGATTTCTGCATAGCACTCCAAACCATAATCCTCCCACACCTAGACTACTGTAATTCCATCTATCACAGCCTCCCACAAGCCATCCTGCTTCCATTAACCACTGCTCTACACACAACAGCAATCACCCTGTAAGGAGCTTCAAAATACGAATACATCCTTAAACAACTCCATTGGCTACCTATAACAAGCAGGATAAAATACAAGATTCTCCTAACACACAAAACTATCCACACACGCACCACTACACGCCTTCACACCCTGCTACAATCTCAACAACCCAATAGAACCAGAAGAACATCAACAATGAACACACTTATCATCCCCCCACGCTAGAGCTAAATATAACAACAAGCCTTCCAACTATATGCCCCCTCCTTATAGAATACCCTTCCGATCTCAATAAGCAACACTACTGACCTTACCCAGCACCTTCCGAAAACAAATAAAAACACATCTTTACACAAAACATTACAGCCCTACAACTTAACCTCCCCCCCACCCACTGCACTTACTGCAAATGATGTAAGCAATATATATATATATATAACCCAGATTAGATTCTTATTGTACATAGTTAACTGTTTTTTATCCAATATTTACTGTATATAGCTAACATCTTTTATGTGAACCTATTGGTATTTTTCTGTTCTATGTAAACTGCTTTGACCTGGCAAAAAACGGTATATAAACAATGCTAAATAAATAAATAGTAATATTTATATCCCGCTTTGTCATTGAGAGATGTATTGAACCGGTAACAATACAGCAACCAACACAATACAAAAATCTATACAAATATAAAAATAGCATTTAAAGCAGTACAAAAAAACCCAATTATTAAACAAATTTCCTATTCACAAACAAATCTAAACAAAAATCAATACAATAAAAAATAAGATCAAAGCAAAATTCTAAAATTGAGGATTTGTCAGCTTGTTAAATCCCCAATCACATTCCTGGGCAAACCCTAGACTCTATCTTTTTTTCCAGTAAGAAGTACGGGGAACCCAATGACTTTCTTTTGAACTTTTGTCTTGGTTAGATCATTTCATTTATTAAAATTTATAAACCACCCATCTTATCTTTTAAGCAGCTTATAGATAAACGATTCATAAAAAATATACATAAATAAAGAGAGAAAAATAAACATGATAAAACAAAGATACATGAACAGCAGGAGCTATTGGGAAAAATAAATAGCCTTCCATTTTTTTCTAAAATTCATGAAGTCTCTTTTCTAGCCTTACAGAATCAGGGAGCAGATGCCACATTTGTGACACTAGCTAGTGAAAAAACACTATCGCAGATATGCTTTTTATAAGATACATAATGCAAAAAAATGATCCAATATACATTGAAAACTAAAGAGGCCCCTTTAGTAAAGTGAAGTAAAGTTTTGCGCTTACCACATGATATTGGGGACATTTCCAGCATCTTCCCATTCAGCTATCGCACAGAAAAATGCCTTTACCCCATGTGGTAAGTTCAAGGCTGGCCCCAAATTTAGTTTCAGGTGTTGGCACCCTAGGCAAACTGTAAGTCCTATGCCCCTCCTCCTCCCCTCATGTCAGAATCTATTGTTTAGCTTTCAGAGCCCTGCTCTGCTGCCCCTCAGAAGCTGCTACCCTAGATGACTGCCTAGCTTGCCTAATGGTTGGGCCAACACCGCCATGCACTAAAAGCAAGACACAGTCCATGTTCATTCCTTGCGCCATTCCAGAACATACAAGTACCGTGTAAAGTAGCTGTCATGTCAGTGCAGTAACAGTTACTGCATACTTATTCACATACAGGGTCATTCTGACCCACATAAGAACATAAGATCATAAGATATGCCATACTGGGTCAGACCAAGGTCCATCAAGCCCAGTATTCTGTTTCCAACAGTGGCCAATCTAGGTCATATGTACCTAGCAGTTTCCCCAAGAGACACAAGTTCCACAATGCTTGTACTGGGTCAAGCATTGATATCTTCGGTCACTTCTTAATAATGGTTTATGGACCTTTCCTCCAGGAACTTGTCCAAACCTTTTTTAAACCCAGCTACACTAACAGCCTTTACTACATCCTCCGGTAACAAATTCCAGAGTTTGATTACACGTTGAGTGAAAAAATATTTTCTTTTATTAGTCTTAAATAGTTTACCCTTTAGCTTCATTGCATGTCCCCTAGTCTTTCTATATTCTGATAAGGTAAACAATCGATCTACGTTTACCCGTTCCACTCCGTTCATTAATTTATAGACTTCTATCATATCTCCCCTCAGCCGTCTCTTTTCCAGGTTAAAGAGCCCTAACCTTTTTAGCCTTTCTTCATAGGAGTATCCTTCCATCCCCTTTACCATTTTGGTGGCTCTTCTCTGTACCTTTTCTAAAATCGCTATATCCTTTTTAAGATACGGCGACCAGAATTGCACACAATATTCAAGGTGCGGTCTCACCATGGAATGATATAGAGGCATTATAATATCTTTTGTTTTATTTTCCATTCCTTTCCTTATCATACCTAGCATTCTATTTGCTCTCTTGGCCGCCGCTGCACACTGGGCCGAGGGTTTTAACATGGTATCCACAATGAGGCCTAAATCTTTTTCCTGGGTGGTGGTTCCTAATGTGGAACCTTGCATCGTGTAACCATAGTTTGGGTTGTTCTTCCCTAGGTGCATAACCTTGCACTTGTCCACATTAAATTTCATCTGCCATTTTGATGCCCAGTCTTCCAATTTATCAAGATCCTCTTGCAATTTTTCACAATCCTCTTGGGTTTTAACAACTTTAAATAGTTTTGTGTCATCTGCAAATTTGATAACCTCACTCGTTATTCCACTTTCCAGGTCATTTATGAATATGTCAAAAAGCAGCGGACCCAGCACAGATCCCTGGGGTACACCACTATTCACCTTTCTCCATTGGGAAAATTGGCCATTTAGCCCTACCCTCTGCTTTCTATCTTTTAACCAGTTCCTGATCCACAATAGTACACTGCCTCCTATCCCATGACTCTTTAGTTTTGCCAAATGTCTCTGATGAGGGACCTTGTCAAAGACTTTCTGAAAGTCCAGATACACAATATCAAACGACTCACCTTTGTCCACCTGTTTATTCACTCCTTCAAAAAAAAATTACAGATTAGTAAGACAAGATCTTCCTTGTCTAAAGCCATGTTGGCTGTCTCCCATTAGGTTGTGACTATCTACATGCTGAGTAATTTTATTCTTTATGATGGTTTCTACCATTTTTCCCGGTACTGACGTCAGGCTCACCGGTCTGTAGTTTCCCGGATCACCCCTGGAACCCTTTTTAAAAATTGGTGTTACATTGGCGATCTTCCAATCTTCAGGTATTAGAGATGATTTTAATGATAGTTCACAGATTACTGATAGCAGTTCTGCAATCTCATATTTCAGTTCTTTCAACACCCTTGGATGTATACCATCCGGCCAGGTGATTTGCTACTCTTCAGTTTATCTAATAGTTGTAAGACATCTTCCCGATGTATCGATATTTCCTTCAATTCTTCCGCACCTTTAAATACCACTTCAGTCATGGGTAACATCCCTACATCTTCCTCAGTAAAGACCGAAGCAAAGAATTCATTCAGTCTCTCCGCTATCGCCTTGTCGCCTCTTAGTGCTCCTTTAACCCCTTTATCATCTAATGGACCAAGTGACTCTCTCACAGGGTTTTTGCTACGAATGTACTTGAAAAGGTCTTTATTTTGCGTTTTTGCTTCCGCAGCAAGCTTCTTCTCAAATTCTCTCTTTCCTTGCCTTATCAATGCCTTGCATTTGACTTGCCAGTGCTTGTGCTGTTACCAGGTTTTGTCGTTTGGCTCTTTTTTCCATTTCCTGAAAGATGTTTTTTGGCAACAACAGCCTCTCTGACCTCACCTTTAAACCATGCTGGTAGATTTTTGGACTTCCTTCCACTTTTCTTAAAGCGTGGAATACAGCTGGTCTGGGCTTCCAAGATAGTATTTTTCAACAACACCCAAGCTTGATGTACGTCTTTAACCTTCGCAACTGCTCCTTTTAGTTTTTTCTTAACTGTTTTCCTCATTTTATCATAGTCTCCCTTTCGAAAGTTAAAAGGTAGTACTGTGGATTTCCTTACTATCCCTCCTCCACTAATCAAATCAAAGGCGATCATGCTATGATCACTATTGCCAAGTGGCCCCAACACCCTTATCTCTTGCACTAGATCTGGTGTTCCACTAAGGACTAGGTCTAATATGGCTTCCCCTCTGGTCGGTTCATGAACCAGCTGCTCCAAGAAGCAGTCATTTATTACATCTAGGAACTTTATCTCCCTAGCATGTCCTGACGTGACACTGACCCAGTCGATACCGGGGTAATTGAAATCACCCATTATTGTTACTGCACTGTAACTTTTGTTAGCTTCCTTGATTTCTTTGAGCATTTCATCATCCATTTGGTCATTCTGGCCAGGTGCTCGATAGTACACCCCCACTGCCATCGCCTTCCCCCTTTTATATGGAATTTCAATCCATATAGATTCTACAGCAGATTTTGTTTCCTGCAAAACTTTAATCCTTTCTGAGTCAATGCCCTCTCTAACAGAGCGCAACCCCTCCACCAATTTGATCAGCTCTATCATTATGATATAGTTTGTACCCAGGTATCACAGTGTCCCACTGGTTGTCCTCCTTCCACCATGTCTCTGATATTCCAATCATATCTAACCTTTCATTTAGTGCTATATATTCTAACTCTCCCATCTTATTCTTTAGACTTCTAGCATTTGCATACAAGCATTTTAGAGAATGTATTTTATTCATGTTAATTTGGCTATTGTTAGACATGGGTAAATTGGGATCTTTAAGCTCTGTCTGCTCCATACTTGAGGGCATTTGGGCTACTTTACTCTTTTGTGGAACCTCTCTGCTTTTGGTAGTATCCTTCAAGGATACATTCTTTCGAACCATCCGCTCTTGGGTGACTGTCGGCTTTCCCCTAATATCTAGTTTAAAAGCTGCTCTATCTCCTTTTTAAAGGTTAATGCCAGCAGCCTGGTTCCATCCCGGTTAAGGTGAAGCCCATCCCTTCGGAAGAGCCCCTCCTTTCCCCAGAATGTTCCCCAGTTCCTAACAAATCCAAAACCCTCATCTCTGCACCATTGTCTCATCCACGCATTGAGACTCCGGAGCTCTGCCTGCCTTTTGGGTCCTGCGCGTGGAACAGGAAGCATTTCGGAGAATGCTACCCGGGAAGTTCTAGATTTCAACTTCCTACCTAAAAGCCTAAATTTTGCCTCCAGAACCTCCCTACCACATTTTCCTATGTCATTGGTACCGACATGTACCAAGACAGCAGACTCCTCCTCACCCAGCACTATATAAGACCTTATCTAGGTGGCGCGTGAGGTCCGCTACCTTTGCACCAGGCAGGCATGTTACCAGGCGATCCTCACGTCCACCAGCCACCCAGCTATCTACATGCCTAATGATCGAATAGCAGGGTTGGATGTCCAACCCCCACAGTTAGGCCCGGCACACTATTCTGGGTCCAGCGCTCCCTGCACATACAGAGTGTTTGTGCGGGGAGTGCTGAACGGGGGCAGGAGGGGGATGTCCTGGAGCAGAGCGTGGGCGGTCCGGGGGAGTGTCAAGATGGCGAGATGTACAGAGGCAATTCAGGGTATGTTCACTCCACTTTTTCCAAAAGACACTGAGGGCCTATTAAAACATAAAAGATGCCTTTAAATGTTCAAGGTGATTGTAATTGCATTTTGTAATATTGAGGATTTATCCCTTTCTAGCCAGATAAAAAAGGTGGAACAAAAATCTGATCATCACATCAGTGAAAAAAAATGTTAGGTGATTAAACCATGTCTCACCTTGTATTCTTTTTTACGTTTGCATGTTTATTAACCTTTATTTCTAGCTAAAAGAGAATTCACCATGGCTTGATGAGGGCGTATGGTTAAAGAGTTGGTTAAACCTTTGTGAAAGACGGTGGCAAAAAAGAGGCCTTTAACCAGCTTGTGGTGCTGTCAAGAGAAACTGGGGAGAAATAAACGTACCATTAGAAGGGTTAAGAGGTTCTAGTTGACCTACATGGCTATTCCAGATAAGAAGTCTGCTGAAGCCTTTGGCTAGGGTGGTCAAGGATTCAGATGGGAAACTGCTGGAGGGGAAGCATTTGGTTCCCATTTTGGGGAGAAGTGTATGGCTTTTTGTACATCTTTTATTGACTCAGCTCAGGGCTGGATTTGATTTGTTGGCACCCATATGCAATGGAGGAGAGAGAAAATTCTTTCCCTCCCCATTGCTCCTGCCTAGACCTTTCCTCTCATGTCCCCACTCACCTCCACCACTGTCCTGTTGGTGCGGAAACATCTCCACAAAGAAACTTCAGCACAAGGACCTGCCAGCCCTGGCACATTGAGACACTGTAGAGCATCCCACCTTGCCCCTTTCTCTCATTATGGAAATTCATGCAAGGGTCACCATGGGGCCTGTAATAACAGGAGGGCTGGCAGGCTCCACACTGAAGGTTCTTTGTGGAAACCCTGTTGGGCTTAATCTTCCTGCAGTACCATGGTGGCAGCCCCCGGCAGGAACATAGAACTAGTGGTGGTGCTTCAGCAACTATTTAAAATCTGGCACCAGAAGAAGATGCCTCCATTATCTATGCATAGATTCGGCCCTGATTCACCTGATGTCTCTCAAGATCAAGTAGAGGGTGGCCTGAAGGTGATATGGGGCAATGTGCAGAGACTCCTCGCAGAGCCTTATTTGCATAAGTATTTGCATAACCACTGGGCCTTAGCAGCATAAATATTTGCATGCCAGATTTATTTGGTCCATGCTTTGACCAGATTAATGATGAGAAGGAAAGATATAAAATGAGAGAAAATAATCCTGGTAGCTCTGAATTCAAGATCATGGTGCCCAGGCTGGACTGGAACATGCCAAAGCTGGAAAAGGCCAGAAATCGGCAAGAGTCAGGCCACAAAAGAAACTTTTATTTTCAATGCTTTATTTGTACCGTAGAATCAACATACATATGAAGTTATTTATTTATTTACAGTTTCTTTTATACCGCCAAGATGCATCATAGACACAATCAAACAAAGAAGCAGAGATTAAAATTGCAACACTGAAAGCAGCCTTGGTCTGCATTATGAGAGTTTATATGTTTTGCTGCTGTTGGGATTTTTGTCATCCAGAAGCTCCCTTAATACCTTTCAGGTTCCCGATGCAGCTCCTTCCTATGGCCATGACGGCATCAGCATCAGCTGCTAAAGAAACTTTAAGCTACTGCGTAACCTCAGTGTTCAAGCCTCTGCCAGTCTCTTCTGAGTCCCATCCCTCAGGGGGGCAAGACTCGACGGAGATTAGTACAGGCTTGAGTGCCAAGGCTCTGTAGCGCTTTAATTTTTCTTTTTTAGCTGATGCCGTTATGGCTACAGGAAGCAGCCGTGACAGGAACCTGAAAGGCTTGAGGGGAAGTGGGATGGGTAAGAGGAAGAGCTGCTGAAGAAGAGTGAAGGGAGAGAGAAGCATCTTATTCCCCACCTGAGCACAACTGGTGAAAGAAATGAAATTGGGAGCCAAGCTATGACCACATTGTGTTTTCATGTTATGTCGAGCTGCATTATATCAAATCTACAGTGTTTATAAATCTAGACAACTTAAGAGTCTAGGTCAGAATCCAAAGATATATTCTTCTCATGTCTTTGCAACAGTGACTTAAGCTGATTTGGATCATGAAAAACATCTTGATTTGATAAATATTTTAACTTTCATTTGCAAAGATATTTTAACTAAAAAGTACACCCAGAACCAAAACACGAGCTTTCAAAGCAAGACATTATCGATGATGTGACTGTGTTTTGAATGCAAGATCAGGGTATACTCTAATAAGCTATCCCAAACATTTTCTTTCTTTTCTAGGAAAAAAGCTATTTAAAAATCCAATCACTATTGGATTCCAATAAAAGAGCGATCAACAACCTTGCATTCTTCAAAGACTGAGGAAGTAGCTCAGATAAATTAGCCACATTAGAGTCTAAATTAGGTGAAGAATGTCTAATCTCAAGGCCAGGTTCCCTAGGCTTATTCTTAGAAGACAAATATGCCGGTATTGATGGAGGTGGAGAAGCCTCAGGAATCTCCAGCACTTTCATGTTGCTTGTGAATAAATCAGATCCAGACATAGCGAATTTGGGGAAAATTGACCCCTCGGATATTACGACATTTCAAAGTGCTCTCCATATTTTACACCTTGTGCAACAAAGCATCATTAGATTTCGCCAAAAACTGTGAAATATCTTCAGCTTCTCTCATTTTCCCATTTACATTAGCAATGTGCTCTTGACATTTTGTAAAGCCTCTTCTCACAGTCCTGTACTCTTGATTCAGATTTTATCACATAATGCTGGAGTTCGATCTTACTATCACCTTTTTCAAGTCTTCAGAATGCTTGAAAAATAACATCAGCAGAAGAATCTTGTGAGTCAGAATCCTGGCTCATTGTGGAGAGGTCTGACATAACACAGATCTGTCACTGATCTTTATCAAACGGTTCTTGAAATTCAGAAATAGCATTTTGCTTAGGCTGTTGATCTGCTGAGCTTTTAAATTCATTTCCCACAATGAAATCTTTTGACTTATCAGAAACTAACACTCTAACTCTGCCAGATATTGAAATGTCCTTCAGGAGCAGTGCAGCAGGAGACATGTAATGCTGAATCTTGGTCACTGGTAAACAGTCAGGGCTGGGAACCAGTCGAACCACTGTCCTCCTTTACCTGTTTGGCTTGATCCCCAGCAGAACTCGGCTTCACAAAATAAAGAATTGAAAACTGGTGACTCTCCCTTGAACTAACAGGCAAAGCTTATTTTCGGTTAGCCAAGATCATGAGTAAGAACAGGAGCAAGGAAACAGTGTTCATGGTATCAAAACTTCAATCCACCATTTTGGAGGGCCGCCACAAAACAAACCTAAACTGAGATGTTCCCCTAAAATTTGAGATTTCCTTGAATCTGAACTGACAAAATATTTTACATTTCAGATTGGCCATATCAAGAACCCAAAACTGCAATCTCAAAGACAATCCATATTCCACTACCCCCCACCAACACCCTACAAGTTACTCCACAGGTGGCGTTGAGTGCACCCGTGCTATTGTTGTGCCGCAGCAGAGCCACAAGCACTGTGGTGATTGCCGGGAACATGCTTACGATGCTCCCAGCAGCTAGTACTATGGTGTTGCCCTAACGCGCCATGGATTTGCACGTTCTTGGCACATCTGGTGCAATACCACAGTACCATTTAGTAAAAGGGCCCTTATATTTGCCCAAGAGCAACTATGTGCTACCTAGATCATCTTCTCTACCAATCAGTAAAGCAATAATTGCTGGGCATCATTCCACTTACAACTATAATCATGAATAAATGTCTTAGCCAGAGTTAGTTCCAAAGCCACTGAAAGATGCAGCAATGCATCTCTTGCTAAAAAAACATAGGACCTGATATTCAAGGAACTTAGTTGGACCTGCTAACTGTTTGTCCCCTTGAGGATAATATTCAGTAAGACACTGCAGATAGTGGCGCTGAATATTACCTCTGACTGCCTCGTCACTGTCCAGAGAAATCTGGAGCAGTTAATGGGCAGAGCAAGGGCACGTCCCAGCATTATTTTATCAATGGATTTTGCCTTGATGATTTTATTTTATTTATTTATTGAACGGTTTTATATACCGCCTTTCAGGAAAATCAAAGCGGTTTACATAGAACAAAACTTGAACATTACATTGAAACTTATTCAAACAATTGAAATTACAGTGAACATTAAATTGTATATAATAAAAATGGTAATTTGAGGGTTACAATGCTGAGTAAATGCTGATTAGGTATATAGATAGTTTAAACATATATACAGATTTAAATATTTACAAATTTCAAAAATCTTATCTGAGCAAGGAAAAATGTATTGTAGTTCACTAGAATTATTAGTGTAAAGAGTAAATGTGATAATGTGGAGAATTGGGTATTGTAAGATAGAGTAAGAAAAAGGAAAAAGTAAGTTGTGAATTAATGAATATGAGTATACATGAGTTTAAGTGGGAAATATTTCATCTATTGGGAATGAGTCTCCAAAGTACTCTATAAATAGATGAGTTTTAAGATCTTTTCGAAATGCTGAAAGATTTATGAGGTCTCTGAGTTTATCCGGCAGAGCGTTCCATATTAAAGGGGCATTGAAGCTGAATGCCCTATTTGTTGTAGTTTTATTGAGTTTTGAAAAGTTGTTTGGAACAAGTAGCGTGTTCAGGTTCCTTTGTCTCACTGTTCTGGTCCTTGAATGAATTGTCAGTAGATCAGTTAGATATGATGGGGCTATATCTCTTATCAGTTTGAACGTTGTTATGATAACTTTATATTTTATCCTACTTTGTATAGGTAACCAGTGAAGTTTGTACAGTATAGGGGTTATGTGTTCAGTTGGACCTGCATTTATAAGCATTCTTGCAGCAACATATTGTGCTACTTTTAGATGGTGTAAAGCATGTTTTGGAATACCTTGAAGAATTATGTTACTAAAATCTAAGTGAGGCAGGATCAAGGCTTGAAGGACTGATCTGAAGTCCAGATTTGATAATAATGGTTTTAGATTTTTAAGATATCTTAATTTATTATATATTGTGTTTGTTGTATTCCTGATGTGTGTTAGACTTAACGTTCTGTCTATGATAACGCCAAGGTATCTTATTTCATCTTTTATGGGGATGCTTATGTTTTCAATTTTTATTTCTGTTGGGGGGGTAAATTTTTGATTTCTAGAAACAAATAATGCTTCTGTTTTCTTGAAGTTAATGTGTAGATTGTGTTCATTTAGCCATTGCGTCATTTTAGTGAAGCATGATTTGATATTGGAGAAGTCCAGGGAGTCTATGTCCATAGGGAGATAAATCATAACATCATCAGCATAAATTGCATATTTTAATTTGCACTATTGAATGATGTGGCATATAGGTTGTAAAAATATGTTAAAGAGTAGAGCTGACAATCCAGAACCTTGTAGGAGTCCTTGTTTTTGCGTATAGGTTTTAGATGTATGGTTTCCTATTTTTACCTGTTGCGATCAATCAGTTAGATATGATTGGAACCATGCAAGAATAGTGCCATGTATACCAATCTGTTTGAGTCTTTCAAAAAGGATACGATGGTTAATTGAATCAAAGGCAGCCGATATATCCAAAAATATAAGTAATACTGCTTGTTTTGATTTGTCAATGTATTTTAGAATATCATCAAGGATAACTGCAAGAAGTGTTTCTACACTATGGTATGGTCTAAAGCCGTATTGTTGTGAATCTAAGGGGGCATGAAGTTCAATGTGATCCTGAAGTTGATTATATACTATTTTTTCTATAATCTTTGCCATAAATGATGATGATTAATTGCTGTTGAGTCAAAGTTGACGCCTGGTGACCATATGGATAGAATGTTTTGGAGATGGTCTATTTTCTGTTTGCATACAAAGGTTGCTCAGAGATGCATTCATAGTTGCCGTGATATTGTGAATCCATCTTGTTGAGGCTGTCTTCTTCCTTGAACCTTTCCAAGCATACGAGTAATTGATTTCTCCAGTAAGTTTGGCTAGCTCATAATGTGCTCAAAATATAACTTCATTCTGGTCATCTGGACGTCATGTGAAAGTTCAGGCTTAATTTGGTTTAGAATCCATTTGTTTATCTGCTGGTATTCATAAGAGATGCTGCCAACTCCACAGTTCTAATGAGTTGATATTCTTTCCATCCTGATTCTTCAAAGTCCAGCTTTCACATCTATTTACTGTAATGTCACAGGAAAAAGACATGCTCTAAACAATTTGAATCTTTGTCAGTGCTTTAGAAAATGTTCTCTAAGCCCTTCATTGCAGCTCTGCCAAGTGCTAGTCTGCATTGTATTTCTTGGCTGTCGGAGCCCTTCTCATGGATCATTGATCCCAGGAGGCAGAAACTATACACAGCTTTGATGTTTTCATTGTCAAGTCTGGTTGTTAGACCTGTTGTCTGCACTTTTGTCTAGATTTAGTTGCAGTTCCATTCTTCCACTTTCTTTCTGATTATGCCATTAAATCTTTCTCACTTTCCTCCAAGTGAGGTGTCATCAGCATAATGGAGGTTGATTGATGTTTCTTCCTTGGATTTTGAATCCACATTCATCATCTTGCAATGCAGCTTCTCTCGTGATGTATTCGGCATACAAGTTAAACAGGTATGGTGAAAGGATGCAGCCTTGTCTTATTCCTTTGTCAACGGAAAATCTACCTGTTTTACCATGCTCTGTCTTGACTGTTGCCTTTTGTCCGGTGTAGAGATTTCATATTATGAGTCAAATGTGTCCTCAAAGAGATAAGGCATGGATTTGAAGAGGGGGAGAGAAGAGTTGATGTAAAGATAAAGGAAGTTTGTTCCATGCATAATGAGCAGCAAGGTGAAAAGATCGAAGTCTGGAGTTTGCAGAAGAAGAAAAGAGCACAGAGAGAAGAAAGCCAGAGGAGGAGCGGAGTTCACGAGGAGCGGTGTAGGAAGAGAGGAAAAGTAATGAGAGGTAGCAGAGTGAGTGCATTTATATGTTAGAAAGAGAAGTTTGAATTGGATACAGAAACGGAAGGGGAGCCAGTGAAGAGATTTTAGAAGAGGGGTTATATGAGTGTATCGGGGCTGGCAGAAGGATAGCCACACAGTAGAGTTCTGGATAGATTGAAGAGGAGAGAGATGGCACTGAGGGAGACCAGCAAGGAGGAGGTTTCAATAGTCAAAACAGGAGGTGACCAAAGAGTGGACAAGAGCCTTAGTAGTGTGTTCAGAGAGGAAGGAATGAGTTTTGTTAATGCTGTAGAGAAAGAAATGACAGGATTTTGCTATATGTTGAATATGTGTGGAGAAGGAAAGGGAGGAGTCAAAGATGACCCCAAGGTTGTGGGCAGAGGAAACAGGAAGAAGAAGAGTGTTGTCAACAGTGATAGAGAAAGGAGGAAGGGAGAAAGGTTTAGGGGGAAAAATAAGAAGTTCTGCTTTAGTCATTTTTAATTTTAGGTGGCCGTGAGACATCCAGGTGGTGTCAGATAAGCAAGTAGAGATACGAGTTTGGAGCAAAGGAGAGAAGTCAGGTGTAGACAAATTTAAGAGTTAAAAGCATAACAATGAGAACTGAAAGCCATGGGAAGAGATGAGGGCACCAAGGGACTGGGTATAGAGAGAGAAAAGGAGAGGGCCCAGAACAGACCCTTGAGGTACACCAACTGAGAGAGGGATGGCAGAACAATTAGATGATTTGGTTACACCCATTGATCTGATGACTTTCTGGATTTTAACATAGTGCACACAATTATAAAGGCCTTACTGTAGTCAATAAAGCACACATCAACTTACTTTTGGTATTCCTTGGCCTTTTCAATTATTCAGCATGCATCAGCAATAATGTCTCTTGTTCCCCGACCTTTCCTAAATCCTGCTTGTACATCTGGCAATTTTCTTTCCATGTATGATTCCAGTCTTTGTTGAATAATCTTTAACATTATCTTGCTGTGTGTGACAATAAGGAAATTGTACAATAGTTTGTGTAATCTGTTGGGTTCCCTTGCTTAGGATTTGATATATCAACTGACCTTTTTCAATCAGTTGCCCACTTCACTGTTTCCCATATTTGTCGGCAGAGCTTGGTGAGCACTTTGCTTGATTTCTCTTTGATAGTTTAATAATTCTATTGCAATTCTATCGTCCTAGCTTTCCTTCTTGGCATCTGAGGGCTGATATTTATTTAAGTATGTTTTATACCACCTAATTTATAAGTCTAGGTGGTTTACAGGGAACTTGCAATGCTTATACATGGAACATGAGTGTGACGGAACTGAACAATATATATATTAAACATTACATTGGCATGAACCATATAAAAGTTTGCATAATTACATATTTACAGGCATGTGAATAGGACTATAGGGGGCTGGGGGAGGCTGGTTGGAGGGGGCTGAGGTGCAATAGCAAGGGGGAGGGAAGGGAGAGGGGTGGCTAGTGAGAAGGCGGGTAGGGGAAAATCTTGTGTCACAGGCTGGGTGGGGTATAGATTAGAGAGGGTTAGTCCTCATTTCCATGGAATTCGTGGAACAAAAGTGTTTTTAATTTTCTCCTGAAGTCCATGAAGTCACTTAAGGTGCGTATATCTGCTGGTAGGGAATTCCACATGATTGGGGCATACATAGAGAAGGTCCTACTGGATGTGTTTTTATTACTTTTTAAGATTGTGGTGGGTACAATGAGCATATTTTGGTGGTATGTTCTCCTGGATCTGTTACTACTACTTCTAAAATTGAAGGCTCCTGGGTATAAGGAATGTCCTCTGTGGTGTCATCTATATCACTGTCTCTTCTGTACTAGTCTTCCATGTACTCTTTCCATTTTTGCAGGATCAGTTAATGTCTATCCAGTAGTCTCCTTCAACATACTGATCTATGGTTGAAATTTCTTTTTGATGATATGAATACGTTGAAGAACTGTTCTTGTTTTTTCAAGTTTATTCCCCTTTTCAATTTCTTTGCAGATGTTATTGTAGTGCTAATCCTTGCTTTTTCTGGCTGCCCTCTGAAATCACAATTAAGTTCTCTCATGAGGTCGTCTTCTTTTTTGCTTCTCATTTCCAATGTTCAGTTAAACACTTGTATTTCTTTCTCCTTTTGACCTTGAGATGCTTCTGTGATTCATATTTGATAATATCTTTTATTTCTGTCCACAGTTGCTCTGGCTCTCGATTAAATTGAACATTTCAAATCGTTTTTTGATGGCTTTCTTTGAAGAAAGCTAGTATGTTTTCTAGGCCGTATTTGGTAGTAGAATGGCTTTGTTATTTTTTTTTCTCAGTCGAATATGTATTTTGCATGAGGAGTTCATGATCTGTTCTGCAATCTGCTCGCCATGTCTTTTCCAGCAGAAAGGAGCTTTTCTATCTTTTAGTGCCAAGAATGTAATCAGTCTGGTTTTGTTGTTCTCCATCTGGTGATGTCCAAGTATATAGGCATCATTTTGATTGCTTGAAGAACGTAGTCACTAAGATAGGGATGGAATCAAGAGAAGGGTGTGGTTGTAGAGCCTGTGATCCAGGTAGCAGTAGTTTTCTGAAGGTTGCGTTTAAGTGCATTTGTGTGAAGCCACGAGGCTATTTTCTCAAGGCAGATATTAATTGAAGAAAGATCCGGGTGCAGATTGTCAATTTGGGCAACAAGAAGGATATTGTCAGCATACATATTGAATGTTATCAATGTTATTGATCATAAGTTGCTGATCAGAGGTGGGCTTTCAAAAAGTGGATTTGCTGGGACCAGAATTGCTCTGTAGCTGGAAGAATGAGCCACAAGGCTTAGTATTATCTCTATGGCTTTTTAATCTTTATAGTATAATTTCTGTCAGTTTTTTTTATTGTAAATCACTTAGATTTTTGTTTTAGATTATCAGTTAATCAAGCCTAATAAACTAAACTAAAACTAAGCTAAACTAATCTTGTATCTTGCTCCTTTGGCTGCTGTCATTGGAGAGTTTGTAGGGAATGTTTCTTATCTGTAGCTGATATTCAGGTTGCAGTGTATATTGGTCTAGAGCTGTTATTAGGGGTTACACAGTAGTTGCAGAGTAATTGAGGCAGGTGAAGCTCGGGCTCGATCCTCCCAAATCTGAAGCTCTTTGGATGAGTGGTTGAGGGAGAGTTTTGTCTCCATATCCATCTTTGTTAGGCATAGACTTGATACATAAAGAAGTCTTCAGAAGCTTACGGTTATGTTAGATTCAAAACCGTCCAAACAGAATCAAGTTTCTGTGGTTGTCCTCAATGGAGGTCATTCCAGAAACCAAATAAGGGTTTGTAGGTGCGCTGGGGACATTTATCTGCCAAAAACATCTACGAGCATATTCTGGTACATAGCACTTGCAGACGTTTATCTCGTTAACACAGGGATCTCAGAACGTGTCCAGGAGTGGCGGAACAGGGGCGTGGTTTGCCACAGAGATGTATAAAGCGTATTTAGGAAAGGCCTGTGTACGTTTTGTGAGGTCCCTGGAGATGTGCCCATTATACCCTGCCAGAGACATGGAATAAGGCCAATACTTAGAAAATATTCTGCTGTTTTTGTATAAAGGTGGTGACTAGTCTGTTCTAAACAGGTAGACTGCAATATGCACCACAAGATGCATTTATAAAGAACAAAAATCAGAGGTGTGTGAATCTTGTAAGCTAAAGAGGCATTAATAACTACCCTAAAAGAAATATTAAGAAGAGTGATGATGATTACTCTGGCCATGTTGACATTAGCTCCTTTAGCACAAACAGCAAATCTAGGGGACCCTAACAAGTCCTGTGTCCTGAAAAATGGGACCGTTGATGTAGGGACTGTTGTACAGCATGCGAAAAACGCCGTGCATCTGGAAGCCGGTCGGCCGAGAAGAATTTTGAATTTGGTTAAAAGTAGCGTCTGCAGCATGAAAAAGTGAATGAATGCGGTGCTTTTTCGAACCCCTGATGAAGCTGGGAATAAGTGAAACGCAAGGGAGGCGCCAAGGAGAAGCGTTGGGGAAAAAAATGGAATAAGCTAAGCACAATTTGAATTTACATTTGGATTTACTTTAAGAACGTGTTATGAACCCATTTTTGTCTGCACATTTCACGGGATGTGGATGTGAGGTTGGTCATTGGTGCAAGCGAGCACTAATAATAGACATGAAAAACGTCTATAAACACAGTGCTGATAAGTCTGAGACCTCCTTAGCTCTATGTTTCCACATGATCATTGTATTAATAAAATATTGCAGATTATGGGATTATATACTTTTTGACTTACATTAACTTCAGAAGAAACAAAGTGCGAACAAATTATTTATTGACAAATCACCACTCTGGGAACAGACCGAAACGAAAGTGTTTCATCACAAAGTGTGGTAGGGCAGCCACACATCCACTGTGCCAGGCACTGGGAGACATGACTGATGTTGTGCCAGTATTCCCCAGATGGTTCCATGAGGCCTACATCCTTACCCAGTCCAGGATCTATGAGAGCTGCAAGAGTGGTGAAATATCTGGTGGCTGGCTACTTGGTATGATGGCACAGGGATCTCCCCCTTCCATGCCCACACACAGGCCTGACCAGGGGAGCACTGCCACACAGCAGACTGCAGATATCAGATGTATACAGACCAACATAAGCCAGGACAGAGAGTGGACATTCTATGGGACAGGTGTAACAGCTGCTGTGCGAAATGCCAGTACTGAGATATGTGGGAAACAGCTGTCATAGCCAGACAGCCGTAGTCATTTGAAGAGCATTGTTATGTCACTCAGCAATACAATGCGTCCTTTGGGAATTGCAAAGTTGAACGAATTTTTGTGAGGTTGGAAAAGATCCATACTTAGCATTGTAAAGACTATTTTTAGAGAAGACCAATGAGAGAATTACTAAGAATTTGTTCTACTGCCATGTATGTTTTGATGCAAGTTATGGCAAACATATCACTTTCTACTTGCTGTTATTATATCTTTGAGTGCAGTGAGATTTCCTTGCACTGTTCTGGGCATGCAACAGACTAGTATATCTAGTCTAGTTTGCATCAACATTTATATATCAGTATTTATATATAGTTTGCATCAGCACAACACTGTCAGTGAGAGGAGCCGCTTAGGAGATGCACGTTTTAACAAAGGAGGCGTGCCATTGGAGATATCCATGGTATGGCGGAGACGGGCAGGTTTAGAAACATCTATCTTTTCAGAATACGATGAGTGCGGGGACGTCCATACCGTTTGCTGCATATATCCATGTCTCGTTATAACCGCGTGGCCCATGTGTCTCCATAGAGGTTTGCTCGTATCACACCAGAAATGCCTGTGTTCCGATTCCGGAACTGCAGGGACATTTATACCCACAGCTCCATAATTAGGGTGAAACCGGGCCGATTTTTTTATTTGGATGTGTCCACGGGCAGACATGCATGGTATGGAATTGGCCGCAATGTTTTTTCAAGTACTTCAAGTCACCAGCAATAGACTTAACTGATTAAAAAAACTAAAGAAAAGATCTAGCCATGATTATTTATTTGAGGTTACTGGTCAATTGGATTTCTGTAACATGTTCTATCCATGTCTTTCTCTTTTATGCTTTAGAAGAAGAATATTTCAGTATAGCTCCTGACTGGACTAGAAAATAGTAATCACCAAACTCATTGGCAGTGGAGTTTCAGGTGTTGTCAGTCATTTTTAAATGTCTTACAGCGACTCCAAGGTACTTAGCAGACTTGGGGGAGGGGAGGTAGTTACTAATGTCCATCAAAGGAACAATGCATGATTTTTGCTTCTTAACATGAATGAAAGAGTAAACTCATATGTTATTTTATCATAATGCATGATGTTTTTCCAACCAATGTGCACTTCATAATAATGAGATGCAAAGCATGTAAATTATGTAAAACACTACAATATTATGTAGCTTGAATAACGCAGCTTGCGTTGAACTTCACAAGCTGCATTATTCCAGGGTAAAATGATGCCAATTCTAAGCTGCCATTATTTTTCCTGCCTGATGCCTCAGGCTGCTAACACATTGGAGTGGAGGAGTGGCCTAGTGGTTGGGGCAAGGTACTTCAGGCCGGAAGGTCGGGGGTTCAAATCCCACTAGAGGACAGCAACCTTGGGCCGGAAGGACTGGGATTTCTAGTCCCACAGGTGCTCCTTGTGGTCTTGGGCAAGCCACTTAACCCTCCATAGCCCATGTTCCCTGTAAAATAGTTATCTCCAAGTTATAATGCCCTGTTCGATGTAATTTCAGTTTGTTCAATGTAAACCGCACTGATGCAGAATAGCGCGGTATATAAGAGAATGTAAATAAATAAATAAAAAATAAAATAAATAAACATTGTGTGAAGTGCACAATGCCATCTTAAAGGGGCCAACATGGTAAAGAAAAGCACGGTCTGCAGGTTCCCTTCCCTCCTGCTCCTTCACCCCCAGCAAAGACCCCCCAAAGATAACCCCACACCCACACCAGACCCCACTGGGAGACACATGTAGTAGCATCACTTCCAAGCCCCCCATCCTCTTTTAGGCTCTCTGGCCTACCTCAACCATTCTGTGGTGGTCTAGAGGTTCTAGCAGGAGCGATCCCCAGTCACTCCTGCCCCTGCTGGTGCCGAGTTCAGAATGGCTTCCGTGATTCTCATCGGTAGTCTCGGGGGAGGGTATCTGAGTGGGGTGATGGTAGTATCAAAGGGCGGAGGGAGGGCCCCCAGACTGCACTTCTTTTTGTACCTTACTGGCCACTTTAGGATAACCTCCCTGGAAGCATCGGACTGCATGTAAGTGACCTGACACTCACAGGGAACAGAATAATGTAGCTTACGAGGTTGATTGCCAAGTTAAGTTAGTCATTTACTGTGAGAGTTACTAACCTGCAATATTGAGTTACTGTAGGTAACTCTGTCATGGTAAATTGAACTGCTTTATAATGCAATGTTTTACTGCAGGTTAATAACTCTCCCTCCCCCCTCGGTCATGCTGTGCCTTCTGGAAGAATTCTTAGGTTATTGCAGCAGGCCATATTTGTGCTTCTGGCCTTGATACTGTTCCTCATAGGAGGCTTATCAATAAACTCAGTAGCTTGGGGATGGATCCTAAGATGGTAAATTGGATCAGAAATTGGTTGACTGACAGACAACAGAGGGAGATGGTAAATGGAGCTCACTTGGATGAAGGGAAGGTGATTAGCAGGGTGCCCCAGGGGTCGGTCCTGGGCCTGGCACTGTTCAATGTATTTGTGAGTGATACTGCTGAAGGACTGAATGGAAAAGTCTGTCTTTTTGCAGATGACACGAAAATTTGCAACAGAGTGGACTCCCCCGAGAGAGTGGTTAACATGAGGAAAGATCTACAAAAGCTGGAAGAATGGTCTAATGCTTGGCAATTAAGATTTAATGCAAAGAAGTGCAGAGTCATGCACTTGGGTAGCAGAAACCCAAGGGAAATGTATGCGATAGGGGGCGAGAGGTTGGTGTGCACGGATCAGGAGAAAGACCTTGGTGTGATTATTTCTGAAGATCTCAAGGTAGAAAAACAGTGCGGGAAGGCGGTGGCAAAAGCCAGGAGGATGTTGGGCTGCATGCAAAGAGTAATCACCAGCAGAAAGGATGAGGTACTTATGTCACTGTACAAATCACTGGTGAGGCCTCACTTGGAGTACTGTGTTCAGTTTTGGAGACCGTATCTTGCAAAGGATGTAAAAATACTGGAAACTGTTCAGAGGAAGGAGACCAAAATGATTTGGAGCCTGCATCAGAAGCCTTATGAGAAGAGACTTGAAGACCTAAACATGTACACTTTGGAGGCGAGGAGGAACAGGGGAGATATGATTCAAACCTTTAAATACTTAAAGGGAAATAATGAACAAACCTCTTCCAAAGACGGGGAAGCTGTAAAACTAGAGGGCATAACATGAAGCTTCAAGATGGTAAAATGAAAGGGAATGTCAGGAAATACTTTTTCACAGAAAGGGTGGTGGATGCTTGGAATGCCCTCCCGATGGACGTGGTGGGGGCAAACACGGTGATGGAATTCAAAATGGCATGGGGTAGACACAGTGGATCCCTTTACAGCAACAGGATAAAATCAAAGTAAACTGAACCATCTAATTTCTCAACAAATAGGGGTGTCCTGCATGGAGTGGTGGGTTCACCCCTAAACAGGGACATGGGGAGGGGTGGCCTGCATCGAGCGGCAGGTGCACCTATGCTTGCCATCGTGCTGGGCAGACTGAATGGACCATGCTGGTCTTTATCTGCCGTCATTTACTATGTTACTATGACATCTGCAAAATTGATGTGTACAAGACAGCAAGCATGTAGCCGCTTTGCTCTGCATCGCTGAAACAGTATTCAGAGATATTCAGTTGGAGCCAAATTATTTTTTTGTTTCAGAAAAATGTAAGGCCATGGTTATTTGTGCAGGCTTTTGGTGAGACTATGGTGGTTCAAGGGGTATGGGTGTAAGTTTTTCAGCAATGAGGGTTTAAGTTCATAGTGTGTTTTAAATGTTATACAGTGCAATTTAGTATATTTCTTCATTAGTTTGTTTTTAGGGGCATGCATTCATTTAAAATGACATGATAAATATTAAATCATATCATTTTAAATCTGAAAACGACATAAAAATCCCAAAATGTTTTCTACAGTGCTGTCATGGCCTGGCCTTGAACTACTGTCCTTTAGGTTGGAAGGCATTAGTCTTCCAAAAAGAGCTATTATGCTTTTTTCTTTTTTTCAGGTGGGAGGAGAGCTGGCTTTAGTCAGCCTATTCTTAGTTGTCTTTCCTTGTTTGGTCTTGAACTCCATAGAAAACCCTTCTTGGATTTTGTGCTGTTTCAATCTGTTGACTCCTAGTTCTAGAGACATATTCAAAAGACTTTTCTTGTGCCAAAAATTCTTAGACATAGTTTCACAGAATTTCTGAATGGGATTACCAACTAGACAACCGGGATTTGGAGTAGGTTTGGTAAATGTCTCTGATAATATGATGGTAACTGAGAATTTCACACAAGGATTCAGGATTTTGAGTCCAAGAATTCAACAAGCAAAAATTTTAAACAAAGCTCACAGGATACTTTCCCCAGAGTTTACAGGGTTAGGAATATGACACAAGAAAAGTCATTTGAGAGTCTCTAGAGCCGGAGTCAATAGATTCAATAAGGCAAAAAATCTAGGAAGGATTTTCTATGAAGCTCAAGATCAAACAAGGAAACTTGGGCCAATCAGGAAACAGAAAATAATATTACCAGAGATACAAGACATCAGATATACAAGACATAATAGCTCCTCCTGGAAGACCAGTGTCTTGCAACCCAAGGCGTACTGGTTCAAAGCTGGCCCCCGGTCAAATGTAAAAAAAAAAAAAAAAAAAAAAAGGTATAGTTTTGTTGTCTAGAAATATTTAGTAATTTTTCAACTTTTTCTTTTGTTTGGGCAGGAACTACAGTTGTCTCTTAATCATAAATTTTCATTTCAGGGCAATTTTGTTAAAAACAAACAAAAAAAATTGATAAAAGCAAAATGGAATAAAAACCCTGCAAACACCACAGGAAGCTAAAACAACTTTTATTTGCCTGCATATCCCAAATAGTTTTTATGATGTACTTTGACTGTTTTATGGCCTGATGTAATAATGCACCAATGTGCAGAATGTATCAGAGGTCTCATTATATAAAATAGGATATGCAATACATACAGTAACAAGGGTAATTTAGAAAGGTTTTTCTGCATATAAAGCATAGAGGACCTTTTTCTAAATTGTGTGTTTGTAAAATGCCACTTCACATGTGGTATACAAAGAATGTCCAAGTCAAATCTGGGACGTCCAGGGTGGAATGTACAGAAAAATCCCTGTCAGTGTTCATTGTGATATTGTAAAATAATGGGGGTGTTAGTGTAGTTTCTTCTCCACACCCTCCAGACATTTGCATGACAAAACAATCGCTTTACAGATGCTCGTTCGTGCCTAGAGCAGGTATAAGCTTAGACATGATGCGGGATGTCCAGGATGTTTCTGAGATCAGCGGGGACATCCAAGTTCTTAGGAATGCCCCAACAACACCTCAATCATGCCCTGTTCCGATTTGGACATCCTCAAGCTGGGGACGTCCGCAGACCTGGCTTCTAAAATGGCTCTGGAGACCTCTCCAAGCTTTGGACATCTGCATAGGGCTTCCAAAATAACCCCCCAAAAGTAGACACACCAAAGAAAGAATCACATGATAAAGTGTCTGCTGGCTTTTCCAGATTGCTGCAGTGAGTGGGGGGTCTTCATGCATCCCCCATTCCTGGTTCCCATGGTCTCTCCTGGCATAGCTAATGAGTGATGCTTGGGAACATCCTTGGTTAGTGTGGCTAAGGACTGCTTTGCTTGGAAAGATGAAAATCTAAAGAGATAATAATGTGGTGCCTTTTTAAAATCCCTGGCACATTATTTACTCATGCAGAAGGAAACAAGAAACAGTAGTACTGAGGGAACATCTTTTAGAGCTTATCTACATGTTCATCCTTGAACCACTAATAGCAAAGCTGGTGTAGTTATTCAGTTCTTAAGCTGTGCCGCTATGCAGCAGCTCTGTGGTGAAGCCTAGTACTCTTTAATACCCTAACCTCTATTCACAGCTATACCCTGGAGTGTCAGATGCCACAAGGCTGCAGTAACACACTTGAATTTCATTACTAAAACTGGTGGTGGCATACGAGAATGTTTGCCATTGCTGGGTACGCATGTAGATTTTGAGCCCTTCGGGGACAAGGGAATATACCTAGTACCTGTTTGTAGCATTTGTAAACTGCTCTAATGCCTTTCAGCCTGGGTTGTATATCAAGAAATTAAATCAAGATAAAGATGTATTTTATAGAATAAATGGCTACATGCATAGACTATATGCGTAGATTAACACCATCTTTCCAGCGGGTGTAATGTGTGCATATGAATTCCTGTGCTGCTATTAGGCTGTTTCTGGCTGCCTGTTTTGCCTTCAAAGAATAAGCTTCAGTTATCAAGTTGAGATCAATAAATCACCCTAGACTTGTGAGAACGGACAAATAAGGCATTCGTTTCTGTGTCTCTGCGGTCTGCTGTGTTAACTGGCATGATTGACTAATAGAACAGCTGTGCTGATCTCAGACTTATCTTCTGAAGGTAGGGCAGAGCACATTGGCTGATGGAGCTCTTGAGGTGACACCATCTCCTTCTTTTCCAAAGCTGAAGGGGTGTGTTGGTATCACATACCTTCAAAACTGAAAAGGACCTTTCCACTGCTGACACACCAGTGTTTATCTCTCTTTCAGAATCATGCATCCCATGTCCTGAAGGCTCTTTTTCCAGCAAAGATAATGGGAAATGCCAGCCCTGGACTAAGTACGTAGATCTTCTCTTTGTTCCCAATATGGCTCTCAGCTGTCGCTATATGTAATGTGGTTCTATGCGTACTGTGGTACTCTGCTTTTTCTTCTGATCCTGAGATGCACACATTATTCACTTCATGGCTTTTCTATCCTGGGAATGAATGCTCTTGTGAGGTCATGCATTTGGGTTGCAAAAATCCAAGGAAGTAGCATAGTATAGGGGGTAAAGTACTTCTGTCTACAAAAGAGTGGGGCCTGGCCGTGATTGTTTCTGATGTTCTTAAGGTGGCTAAATGGGTAGAAAAGGTGATGGCGAAAGCCAAAAGGATGCTTGGGTGCATAGGGAGAGGGATGGCCAGCAGGATGAAGGTGATGGTGCATCTGTATAAGTCTTTGGTGAGACCTCATTTGGAGTATTGTCCCTCATTTGGAGTATTAACCTTCAAAAGGATATAAACAGGATGGAGTCAGTGCAGGCTTTCAAAATGGTCAGGGGCCTTCATCATAAGGCATATGGAGACAGACTTAAAGATCTCAATATATATACTTTGGAAGAAAGGCGGAAGAGAGGAGATATGACAGATGTTTAATATCTCTGTAGCATAAATGCACAGGAAGAGAGCCTCTTTCAACTGAAAAAAATCTATGCAATGAGGGGGTACACGATTAAAGGGAAAGGGGATAGACTGAGGAGTAATATGAGGAAATATTGCTTTCTGGAAAGAGTGGTAGATGCATGGAATAATTTTCTACTTGATTTGGTAGAGACAAGGACTATATCTGAATTCAAGAAAGCAGGGGACAAACATAGAGTAGCTCTAAAGTCAAAAAAGGGATTGCAAAACTTAGTAGTTGGTATGGAAGGCTGACTTGATAGACTGTATAGTTTTTATTTGCCACCGTTTTTCTTTTTTTCTATGTTTCTATTTACCCTTAAACCCTTCATCTGTATCTTTGCTTGGTCCAGCATGGCACATCTTATGTTCTCATGTTATTAACTTTGATTGAAGGAACAGCAGTAAATGGCAATGGGCCTATCAGTACTTTGAGTATTTTACGAAAATCCTGTTTGGCTAAGGTCGGCAATGACATGTCTAACATGGGACTGCAGTCCACAGTTTTACAGGTTTTTGCTATTATTGCAATGCCCCCTTTGTTGCCACCAACTAAACAAATAAATCAATATAAATAAATCAAAATCTTGTTTTTTTTGTCTTCTCTCTTTTTCCATCTCATTTTATTCTCTGACCCTTTCTGTCTCACCTCCTAATTATCCCCTCTCTCCTTATTTCCATCTTCCAGCTGCACGGCTCTTGGGGGAGTGATACTGACACCTGGAACCAGAACGATGGATACAGCATGCAAATGGGAGGCCGGTACCACTACTTTCACTTTAATACCATCTACAAACAAATTTACAGGGTTCACCAGTGCCAGAAATGTAACACTTGGAAAACAAAACATTTCACTCTCAACTTCAAGTTTGAATCCAAGAGTCTCAAATCACTGGGGTGAGTGAGACACAGAGGGTGGGTATAAATCGCCTCCTCTCTCGTGTGCTCTGCCCCATGTCTGTCTTTGCATCCATCTACCTGTATCTCTCTCTTTCTATCTTTTTTCCTCCTTTATCTCTTTGTCACTTTTTCTTCCTATCCCCTTTGTCTTATGTTATAATCGCCTCTCGTTCTTCCTTCTCTTTTTTCTCACTGTCTAGGGTCCTCCTTTCTGTTCATAATGGGGCTGATCTTGCTTGGAATCTCAGGAACCATTACTCTACTTATGACCTTCCAAAGCTGTAAGAAGAAGAAAAGGCCTGTTCTATTGGGCCTACAAGGTAAGAAGACTCTGTTTTGTTTTGAAAACCATGCTTCAGTTGAGAATCAAACCAGCAACTCATTCTATAGACCAAAAAAGAAAGGGTCTCCAGAGTCCAGTTTCTACTGCACGTCTTACCTCCTACAATTTTATCTCTAAGCCTCCAGAAATTTGGAATTCACGTATATTTACAGACCCTCCCCCCTGCAAATTTATTTCTGAAAAATAGGTCTCCTAGTCTCTTATAGCCCTATAAAAGAAGCTGTAAGTCTTTCATATCTAAAACTCTCTGTAACGTAAGATCTCTTCTGGTCCAGCAGGAAGGAAGAGCTGCCGTATCCCAGTGCAGGAGGAACACACGAATTCTGACTCCAGCCTCACCACGGTCTGATGATGGAACTGTTGTCTCCCCTGGAGCAGAGAAGTAGAGGGGCTGCGCAGAGGGTAGCCAAGTATCCGATACTGGCGAGGAGCAGACAGCGATATTCTTTACCCACCGGTGAGGAGAAGACAGCGATATTCTTGACCCACTGCCACAAGGGAATTAAATCGCGGACAGTCCCACCAACTTTCTTAAGGAAGTCCCTCTTTGGAATATCTGGAGTTATTTTTCACTTTTGCCTATTCCTTGTTTTAATTGATTATCTTGTACTATATTGCAAGCTATTCAGTATTTGGAGAGGAAAATCAGATCACCATACAGTACTTAAATAATTCATGCAGTTTTTCCCCCCTCATCCACACCGTGAAATGAGTTCCTCCAGAAAATGGGAAAGATGGAATTGCTCAATTTAACAACAAAAAAAACAAACAGACACTGTATCAACTGCACTGGAGACTAGACGAATGTTATCAGCTGCTTAACTATACAAAATTGACCATTAAATCAGGACACTTTAGCATCTTGTTCATAAATCTCATTTTCTAGAAACGTTTTTAAATGTTTAGAGCCAAGAAAATATATGTAATATTAAACAATTTAATCAAACACTTGGAGAGCTATCGCAAGTAAACTTTGTTTACTAAGTCCATTAGTTTAGCCTCAGATGGCCCCACTTATATGTTTAGATTGCATACATGTGCAAATAGTGATCTTCTAAAGTCATTGTTTGTGCATGTATTATCTCTTAGATGTCGAAATTCAATTGGGGCAGGGTGAGGAGTGGCAGGGCCATGGTTTGGACATACCATAAAACTAGATGTGGGTTTCCCATTTTACAATGGAAAGACACATTCATATTAACAAAATATCAATGCTGGCTTTTACGCCTGTCCCAAGGCATAAACAAGTGTCAGCTTCAAGGGATAGATATAAAGGCCAATGGAACTCTCCCTTCCTCCCCCCCCAACCCCTTTGGGCACTCTCTGACAGTACCAGTCCCATGACTAATCCCTGAAGCCCTCCACTACTCACCTTCCTTCTGAGTGAATTCCATTTACCACAACCCTCTGCTGTCTATCAGTCAACCAGTTTCTGATCTAGTTCATCATCTTGGGACCCATTCCCAGGCTGCTTAGTTTACTGATGAGCCTCCTATGAGAAACAGTATCAAAGGCGTTTTTAAAATCTAGATAGATCACATCTATTGCATGCTCTTGATCTAGTTTTCTGGTCATCCAGTCAAAGAAATCAATCAAATTGGTTTGGCATGATTTTTCTTTGGTCAAACTACGTTGCCTCGGATCATTCAACCCAGTGGATTCTAGGACGTCTACTATTTTTTCTTTCAGTTGTGTTTCCATTACTTTTCCCACCATGGAAGTAAGGTTTACCAGCCTATAAATTTGCCACCTCTTCCCTATTACCGCTTTTGTGAAGAACCACCACTTCAGACCTTTTCCAGTCCTTCACAACCTCCTCTGTCTGCAAGGATCAGATCATTTAAATGTTCTGCTAGAAGTTCTTTGAGCTGCCTCTGTATCTTCGGGTGTGTCCCATGGTCTTGTCCACTTTCAGTTTTGCACACACTTCAAAAACATCTTCTATGAAAGGTGTGGTATCTGTCTTTGCCAATCATATGTGGTCCTCCAGGATTTTCTTTTGTGAATATGGAACAGAAATATTTGTTTAACATTTTCACTTTTTCCATGTCGCTTTCCACAAATCTGTCCTCAGCATTTTTGAGTCTTGCCTTCCTCCTCTCCCTAACATACCTGAAAAAAGTTTTGTTTCCCCGCTTCGCATCTTTAGCCATCTTTTCGTCTGTTTGTTTTGCCATCCTGATGTCTCTCTTTGCCTCTGTTAGCTTTATTCGCTATTACTTTGTGTGTTACTCTTTTTGCGATCTTTTGAATTTTGTGAAATCTGTGTGTTTTTGCCTTTTCTTATGCAAACACTTTTTTTGGAAAACCATATTGACTTCCTTTTCCTCTTACTTTTATTGACTTTCCTTGTGTTTGGATCAGTTGCCCTTTTCATAGCGTCTTTCAGACCAGTCCACTGCTCTTCCATTTCGCTTATCTCCTCTCACCCTGCTAGCTCTTCCTTCAGATACATTCCCATTTTACTGGGCAGCATTTTTGAAATCTAGGACTCTTGAGTTTACTATGATCGGATTCTCCCATGACCTTTACCTCTAACCTCACAGTGTGGTGGTTTCTGCTCCTCAAGTGGGCCCCCACTCAGACATTAGACACATTATCTCCATTGGTGAGTACGAGATTCACATATCCCTTCTGAATTTGCTTATTAACATCTGGAAGCATCCAAACCATCCTTCCAAAAACATTGTATTTATTGACTGAAAGAAAAGTCTTGTCACAGAATCCTTGGATGTCACAAATACAAACAAGATAAATAATGGGGCATGAGCCACACTTTTTCATCCTTGGATTTCTCCAGAAAGGCAGTTAGATCTAATTGATCTTCAGATACTTGTAAGCTCTGCAGTACATTGCAGCCCTTCTCCACAAACCTTTTAAATGGAAGGTAAAATCTTTGGTGCCAATGTTCAGCAGGAAGTTATCTACATAGAGCTAAATGAATAGCTTATTGATATAGCTTTATGCAGATACTTGATGAGATTTTCATATATCTCTGAGGCACTGAATATTATGCCTCAGAAATATATGAATATTTTACCCAGAGATCTTTTAAGCCTGCTATAAGTGTGGCCAAGCTATCCAGTTAGTTATCCAGATCCTAGCCAAATATCGCTGCCACTCACCTAATTTCTGTACCTTTAAAAAAAATCTAGGCTAATTCTGTCAAGAAGTGGTAAAGAATTCAGAGTTTGCATTTATCATATAAAGATCAGCTACTGGTAAGGCCTAAACCAGGGGCAGAGAGACAGGAAAACAGATCAGTGCCTTAACCTCCTACCTAACTACTTTTGATAGCAGTAAGGGAGGGATTTTGATATTTAAGCGGTGCTGCTACCAAAATTTCCAGAGGTGCCGGCTGCGATTAGGCTCCTATGTGAGCACCAGATGTATAGCAAGAGGGATGAAGACTAGGGTTCTGTCCAGATGCGGGAATGTAAGAAAGTGAAGCGCAGGTGAGAGAACTGCAAAGTTCAGTCGACTTATTAAAAAGCTGTCTTAAGTACAAAGACAGTCACAGCTACAATAACACTGAAGGGTCATTCCGAGGTGCAAATGCCGACCCTGACTAACTTCCCCACATGTTGTTTGGGGAGGTTAGATGGGGGCAGGAAAGGAGCATTGCAGGGGTGGAGTTAGGGTGGACAGTGGGCGGTCTGCGGCCCCGGATGTACAGGGCCGATTCCAGCGTCGGCCCTGTATGTCCGGTGCCGGCTGCCTGTATGGGGAACATATTCCACTTCCGAGGTGCAATAAGTTCCCCTAGTCGGCAGTGGACGGCAGGCCCGGGGCGCAGCAAAGGCGGGAGGGGGCAGAGGAGATTCCCCGCAGTCCGACCCTGGCCTTGGGAGGCCAGACCGGGGGTCGGACTGCAGGGAATGAAGATTCTTGTCCAGTGGCTGGGATCACGGCTCCTGAATGGAGCTGCGGTGCCATGGCAACCGGACGCCATGGCGCTGCAGCTCCATTCAGGAGCCCTGACTGAGTTAGCCGAGCAAGGCCTGTACGTGCAGACCGACCAGAATCAGGGTCCCGGCCTGCACGTATAGGCCTGGACGCGATTCTGATTCCGTGGGGCTAGATGTGCCCCGCAGGATCAGAATCCTGTCTAACTCTGTGCATCTGGTTCTGACTGGGAGCACAGAGGGCCAGGATGTCCAGGACAGAATCGGGCCCTGAACGTCTACCATTGTAACTTTTTAACCAGGTTTGCTAGGTTGCATTATTAATTGATATACTATGCTGTGATTAAATATAGAAAATATAATTAAACAATAAAGCACAAATGAAGTACCCACACTTCAGTAGTGCGAGACAGTCTTGCAAGGTTTATAAACATGTTATATACTGAATATCAAAGAAATCTGTATTCGGAACGTACCCAGGATATGTTTAATGTTTAACAATTCAAAATCCTCTATATGTTATACATATATAGTAACATGTTTCATTTCTGAAATGCATTGTTTGGTGTGTGATTTATCACTGTTTGAGGTGTTATCCATTCTACGTGTAACATTAAAGCAGGTTCAGGTTAGAGCCTCCAGTTCCCTCAGGAGATGCACCCCACAGAAACAGCTGAATATTTGGTGAGATTTTGTCCTGTTGATTTCTATCTCATACTGCAAAAATGCATTTGGCTGGGCAGAAGTGACTATATGCCTTTGAATTTCACCACCAAGAAGCCCATAGGCCTTAGGTAATTTCTGCTCCGTTTACAGGCTAAAAATCCCCCTTTTTTTTTTCTTTTCTTTTTTTTTTTTTGCATGTTCAGTTACTGTGGACCCTTCTGCATCAGCAATCAGGAGCTGAGAGCACAGCTCTTAAGAGACTCAGCCTGGCTCCACATGCAAGAATGAGACTTTGCCTCTCATTGTACAGTACCAGGGAGAACATTTCAATCACAGTAAAGATAGTGTTATCCTCTTACATTACTGTATTCACAGTGCATTGTATATAGTCGTGTTTTTACAATAAAACATGTAATGCGTAAAGTCCTGGGTAATATTCATTGTAAGCGAACATATCGGTCGTCTATTCATTAATGAAGTGGTATTCATTTTCAATTCTCAAGGACCACAAATGGGTCAGGTTTCAGAATACTGTTAATGAATATGCATGAGATGGATTTGCATATATATATATATATAAAAACCTCTGGTGTATGCAAATCTATCTCATGCATATTCATTAAGAGTATCCTGAAAACCTACTCTGTTGCCTTTGAAACCTCTGAGTGAAAATCGTTTCAGGGAGGGTGTGAGGTGCATTGACAGAGCTGTGTGCGAGTCTCAGTAATTTAATTTATTTTGGAAACTTACATTCTGCTTTTTCTATTGGAGCCAGTTCAAAGGGGATTGCAATCAAGTGACAATTCTATAAAATCAATAATACATTAAACTCACAAAATATAATGCAACAGATAAACGGGGCAATCTTAGAAAGGATGTGGAGAGGGGAATTCCCATGGCCATTTCAGGACGTGGAGAATTAGACCAGTATTTTATAAGAGGCTCTGCTAAATGTTAAATAGCATGGCATGCCCCTGCATGTGTGAAAGGAGCAGTGATTTTAGAAGACAGGATGGGGACAAAATGTGGAAATCCTCACCACCTAGATGTGGGAACAATCTCCTAGAAATTACTGCACCGATACCGAGGCATACCAGTGCAGAACCACTGGTCTGAGTCGCCCTCCACAGCCCACATTCCCAAGCCCAGGAACACCCCCTGGCAGCCTCCCTCCTGAAGCAACTCTCCCATCCCCCTCCCATCCATCTACCGAGGCAACACTCCAATCCCATCTCCCAACCATCCCTAAAGTACCTCTCTGATCCCTCCCACCCTGAAGCAACTACGATCCCCCCCTTCCCAGAGGAAGCGACAAGACTTCTGAAGAAACTCATAGGGCCTCTCCCCTATTAACCCCACCGCCCAAAGACCCATTGCCCAAGGATCAAGCACTCCCTGAGCTTTCTGGGGTCGTTAGCAGTATAGTGGGAACAGGAGTGAGACCCACTTGCTCCTGCTCAGCATGAGGAGATGCTTCAAAATGGTGCCGCTGACCCCTAGCTATAAAGTGCAGTATAGCCAGTATCATGCAATTACCACTAGGGATCAGTGGCGCCATTTTAAAGCATCACCTCATGCTGAGCTGGAATGACTGGACCTCACTCCTGCTTCTACTATACTCTCAATAACCCCTGTAAGCCTGTGGGGATTTGATCGGTGGGTGGGGGGTAATTAATGGGGGGAGGCCCAATGAGCTTTTTAGAAGCTTTCGGGGCAGCATTATACCTAGGCCTGTGCGAGCGGTGCAGCCGCACAGGGTGCAAAAAAAATAGTGGTCCATTTAGAGTTGTGAACTAGCCGGTTTTCAGCTGACTGCCAACCTCGGCTCCCCCCCCCCCCCCACCCCAGGCTGCCTGCTCTGCCGTCACTTTTCCCATTCCCTTGGCGGTGGTGGTGGCTGTGGACTTCCAATTTAAAAAAAAACAGAGTCTTTGCAACTTCGGGCTTTCATGGTTGGTCTGGTCCCTCGGAGAAGGTCCTCTGCCACTACACAACCACCACTGCCAAGGGAGCGGGAAAAGCAGGGTGGGGCAAGGGCAGGTTGGGCAAGCAGCACTGGGGCTGGGGGGAGCCAGCTGAACATGAGGAGCTGGGATAAGATGGGGGGATGCTGGACATGGGAGGATAGGGGCAGAAGGGCTATGCTGGGCATGGGGGAATAGGGGCAAATGACAAAAATCTGATGCCATTGGGGGGGGGGGGGGTGCCAGGTTTGCAAGTTGCACAGGGAGAATTTATGGCTTGGTACAGGCCTGCTTCGGGGAGGGCAAAGATTTGTCACTGCCTGGGGGTTGGGAGGGAGTATCTGAGAGTTGTCACTGGAGGGGTTGGGACTGCCAGTCTGTCAACAATGAGCCGCAGGGGCAGCTCTATAACGAGGTCGAGTGATGCGGTGGCCTCAGGTGGCAACCTTTTGGGGGCGTCAAAAAATGCCTCCAAAAAGGCTGCCTCGGCCTTCAAATTTTAAACAAAACAAACAAACAAACAAAACAACTGGTTGGAGAAGCTGCTGTAGCAGCAGAATCAAGTGCTCCGCAGCCCCCCACTGTCCCGGAAGAGCCCTGCCATTCTTTTCCTGGTGCCAGCTCAGCTTTGCAGAGCCACGAAGGGAGAACATTTCCCTTCTTTCCTGTGGCTCTGTTAAAGTTGAGCCTGCCGGCACTGATGGGAAACAAGCATTTCCTGTTCCTGTTGTATCTCTTTTGCTGAGATCGGCGCTCCCAGCATCACCCTTTGTGTATCAGAGAATCGTGACAGGTCCAGCCCTTCCAAGTATTTAGCTATGCGCCCCAGAAAGACCAATTCCTCTGTGTACAAGATTTGGTAAAAGTCTTGAAATATTCATGCTATCCCCACCATGTTCTTGTAAAGCTTACTAGTTGTGTCCCGTAGTGCCGCTATCGTCCATGACCCTCTGCTCCCTCTAAGATAGTGAGCCAAAAACCATCCTGGTTTATCTCCATAGTCGTTGAGTTGGTATTTATAATACATCATTTATTTATTTATTTAAGCGGATTTCTATACTGCCTTTTCCTGCAATCAAGGTGGTCTACACAGCAAACAATCAATAAATACTGTCTCTAGTGTGCGCATGCATTGAGCAGTGAGTGCATGTGTGTGTCGATGGTTGTTGATTCTTGGTGAGCTATTTACAACGTGTGTTATTTACAATACTATGTACATCAGGACTTTACTTCAGTCATATAATCGTGTCGTGAGGAGAGGGTGGTTGATCTGGAGTATTGTCTGTTGCACAGTTTAAGTGATGTCACCGTAGTGCTCTATGAAGAGGGTCATTTTTAGCAGTTTCCTAAAGTCCTTAATGTCCGTTCCTGTGCGGATATCCAGTTTAGTCCTCCACAATCGGGTAGTGCACCTTCTACTGCAGCCTGGAGACTGGACCAATCAAATCTTCTGTAGTACATATCCAGCTGGAGCTCCCAGAAGCCCCCCAGTGTGTCCAGTCTCTTGCAGCTTGAAGACGTAAAAGTGTGTCCTCCTGGGCACACTGAGTGACTCTTGCAGGAGCAACACTTGTTAGTTAGTCTTTTAGGGTTTGTTTTTGGGACATTTACTTACTATTTATTTAATAGCTAGCTGTATCTTTAAAAGGAAAAGGAAAAGAAGCCTGGCTCCCTGGAGCATTGTCACAGGAGACTAGGGGGAAGTCAGACCTGCAGGCTCCTGCCTTCCTGCCTGGCAAATTTTAACAGCCCTGGGTGAGCTTCCCCTGGACAGTACGGGGAATTGCCATACCTGATACAGCAGTGACTGGCACTGGGAGATGTTGACTGTGTCCTTGCTGTTCCTGAGCTGGTAGGAGTTTTCACTTCTTTATTTGTGAGCAGTGCTCTTTCAGAGCTGCCAGCGTTTCTGTAGGCTCTCCTGAGCCCATTTGGCAATTTTTCTTCAAATTGGTCGTTTGCCCTGCATTACAGGGTCGTTTTTATTTATTTCCATATTATTTGGTTGCCGTTGTATTTTCGCGCCGTTTTTTACCGCGGGTGAAACAGAGCGGCGGCCATTTTGGATTTTTAAAGTGTGCTTTTAAGGCACTTTTGCTCACTTGTGCAGGTTCCCCTAGCGTTTTTTGGGGTTCCTTTTGCTGGCGATTTTGCTCAGGGCACCCCTGGGAGTCTGGGGAGTATTTTATTTCTTGTAAAAAAAAAAAAAAAAAAGTTTTAATTTTAATCCGGGGCTGATTTGCATAGGATTGCCCCTGGGCTGTGGGTTTTCCTGTGACTGTTCCATTCTATCCCGTTGGGCGGAGGTGGCCTTGGGATGGCTTCCATACCCCAATGTGTGATTTGTGGGTCCCGCAGAGCGGCAGGGACTGACTCTGGCATCTGCAGGGGCTGTGCTGCAGTGCCCGCAGGGATAGAGCAATCTGTGAATGTTCAGGAGCAGACTACCCCTGGGGATGCTTCTACTTCAGGGGACAGTATTCTTTCTCCGAGCATCCCTCAGTCTGGGTCGGTGGCTGCGCTGCAGCAGGCGGCTACAGTTGTCCCACCTATGGAATTCTCCCCTGATTTCGTGCTCCTCATGCATCAGGCGTTCCGCTTGAGCAGGTCCGGTCAGTTGCCGGAAGTTTGGCCCCCCTCTCTTCCCTCGGGGTCCTCGGGGGCGGCTCAGTGCTCCTCACAACCCGGGGTCAAGAGGCTTCGGTTGGGGGAACAGGAGCAGGATGCCCTGGGTCTTCTGGATTCCGAGGTGGAGGGCGATCCTGAGGCTGAAGCGGAGGAGTTGGAGGATGGGGAGGTCCCTGAGCTGGAGGATCAGGCTCGGGTCATTCGAGTGTTCCGTAGGGACGAGCTGGTTCCTCTGGTAACGGAGTCCCTTCAGGCGCTTAACCTTTCGGCGGTGCGGTCCCTGGAGGAGGAGGGTCTTGAGGATCCCCTGATTCAGGCAGTCAGAGATGCCCAGGTGGTTTTTTTTTCCCGTCCACCGCGTGGTCGAACAGATGATCCAAGCGGAGTGGGAGCACCCGGAATCCGGTTTGAAGGGGATTCGGACCATGAATCGGCTTTATCCCCTTGCCGACAAGGACAGGGACTGGTTCAAGTCCCCACAGGTGGATGCTGCGGTTTTCGCAGTGACCAAGAAAACCACCATCCCGGTTGAGGGAGCGGCGGCCCTCAAGGACGGTCAGGATAAGAAGGTGGATAATTTGCTCAAGCAAACCTTCGATACTGATGCCGTGTCATTGCAAGCCTCTATTTGTGGGGCTTGGGTGGCTCGGTCGTGTCTGTGGTGGTTGCAGCGATTGCGCTCGAGCCCCGGGCTAGACCAGCAGGGCCTGTTGGAGGTTACCCGGTTGGAGTCCGGCTCGGCCTATTTGGCGGATCTGTTTTATGATTTAATCCGCGCGTTGGCTAATAGTATGGCATCCGCGGTTGCGGCGCGCCGGTCCCTCTGGTTGCGCAACTGGGCGGCGGACGGTTCTTCCAAGTCCCGCCTCAGTAAACTGCCCTTTAAGGGCAGATTGTTATTTGGGGAGGCTCTCGAGAAATTGGTAAAGGATCTCGGTGAGTCCAAGGGGGGCCGGCTTCCGGAGGATAAGCCAAGGTCCAACAGGCCCTCCTCTTCGGCGCGGGGGTCCTTTCGGGATCAGCGCCGGTTTCGTTCCTCCCGCCTGTGGGCATCGCAGCGGAGCCGGTTTGGAGCCCGTAATCAAGGCTTTCGTGGTTTCCGAGGATCCGGCAGAGGTTTTTCCGGAGCCGCCTCTTCCTCGGTCTCTTCCTTTGGGCGCAAGCCACAATGACGCGAGGCAGGCTCTGGAGGGGGGCCCGATTTTCGGGGGTCGCTTGCGCGACTTTCTTCCTTCTTGGGCCCAAATTACGTCAGATCGCTGGGTGCTACAGATTATAGAAGAAGGTTATGCTCTGGAGTTTGCGTTCCCGCTTCCAGATTCCTTTGTTCTGTCTCCCAGCAGGGGCGAGCAAAAGACGCGGGACATCCGCGTGACCCTGGATCGGTTGTTAGCTCTGGGAGCTGTGATCCCGGTTCCTCCCTTGGAAAGAGGCGCCGGTCGCTACTCCATCTATTTTGTGGTCCCCAAAAAGGGCGACTCCCTGCGTCCGATCTTGGACCTCAAAGGCGTGAATCGCGCACTCAGGGTGCTGCATTTCCGTATGGAAACCCTGCGGTCAGTCATTGTAGCAGTGCGACAGGGGGAGTTTTTAACGTCCCTCGATCTTACCGAGGCCTATCTGCACATTCTGATACATCCATCTCATCAGCGGTTTCTCCGCTTTGCGTTTCCATGGGGCCACTTCCAGTTCCGGGCCATGCCGTTCGGCTTAGCTACGGCTCCGCGCACCTTCACCAAGGTGATGGTGGTCGTCGCGGCGGCCTTGCGCAAGGAGGGCATTTTGGTCCATCCATATCTCGACGACTGGTTAATACGAGCAAAATCCAGTCGGGAGTGCATGCGAGTCACAAGCAGGGTAGTGGCTCTGCTGCGATCTCTCTCGGCTGGGTGGTGAACGAACGAAAGAGTTGTCTGCGTCCCTCGCAGGACCTCGAGTATCTGGGGGTGCGTTTCGACACCGCCCGGGGACTGGTATGCCTCCCCGAGCGCCGCGTCCTGGCGTTGCGGGCTCTTGTCCGACTTTTTCGGGGGATGCCCGCTCCGTCGGCATGGTGGTACTTGCGGCTCCTCGGAACGATGGCGGCGACCTTGGAGGTGGTGCCGTGGGCGCGGTTCCACATGCGCCCGCTACAGAGGGCACTCCTTCGCCGTTGGTCCAACCAGTGCGACTCCTTGAACAGGAGATTGCCCTGCCCGAAGACAGTGCGACGGTCGCTCCGATGGTGGCTCTCCTCCGAGAATTTGACGCGGGGGATTCCCTTGGAGCCTCCTCGGTGGGTTCCTCTCACTACGGATGCGAGCTTAGCCGGCTGGGGAGCGCACTGCGAGACCCGCTTCACTCAGGGGGTGTGGTCCTCCCGGGAAGCCTCTTGGTCGATCAACCGTCTCGAGCTTCGGGCGGTCAGGCTTGCCTTATTGGCCCTGGAGCCTCTGGTCCTGGGTCGGGCGGTCCGAGTCTGGTCGGACAATGCGACCACGGTGGCGTACATCAATCGCCAAGGGGGCACAGGGAGCGTGGCACTGGAAACAGAGGCGACGGCCTTGTTCAGTTGGGTGCAGACTCGTCTGCCGGCAATCTCGGCGGCACACATAGCAGGCGCAGAAAATGTCCAGGCAGACTTTCTCAGCAGAGTGCGGGTGGACCCCGGAGAGTGGGAGTTAAATCCACAAGTATATGCGCAAATAGTTCGGCGGTGGGGTCCGCCCATCATGGATCTCATGGCGACCTTCCAAACGGCCAAGACGAGTCGCTTCTTCAGCAGACGGCGGGAGCGAATGTCCGAGGGACTCGACGCTCTCATTCAGCCGTGGCCGACGTCCGGGCTCCTGTATGTCTTCCCTCCGTGGGCACTCATCGGCCGGGTCGTTCAGCGCATCGAGTGCCATCGGGGTCGAGTGCTGTTGGTGGCTCCGGATTGGCCCCGGAGACCCTGGTATGCCGACCTCGTCCGGCTTCAAGACGGCGTTCCGTGGCGCCTTCCTGCGCTGCCGGACCTTCTCCTTCAGGGGCCCTTGCGGATGCCCCAGGTGGCTCGATTCTCGCTTACGGTTTGGCCATTGAGAGGGCTCGGCTGAAAAAGCGGGGCTATTCGCCCGCGGTGATTTCCACCTTACTGCGGGCTAGAAAGTCATCCACTTCTCTTACTTATGTTCGAATTTGGAGGATTTTTGAGAACTGGTGCTCCCGGCGGGGAGTCCGGGCGGCGACGGCTTCTGTGCCCGTCGTGTTAAGTTTTCTTCAGGATGGGTTCGAGAAAGGTCTCGCGGCCAGTTCCCTGAAGGTTCAGTTGGCAGCGATCTCTTGTTATAGAGGCAAGGTCTTGGACAGCCTTCTCGGCGCTCATGCGGATGTACGGCGTTTCTTGACCGCCGTTTTTCATTTACGGCCTTCCCGCAGAGCGTTGATTCCTCCGTGGGATTTGAATCTAGTTCTGCGAGCTCTGGTGTGGGAACCCTTTGAGCCCTTGCGGAGGGCGTCTTTGAAGGATCTCACCTTGAAGACGGTTTTTCTGGTAGCCATTTGCTCGGCAAGGCGCATTTCGGATCTTCATGCCTTTCTTGTCTTTTTCCGCGGAGCGGATTGTGCTCCGTCCGGTTCCTTCCTTTCTGCCAAAGGTAGTGTCTCCTTTTCACCTGAATCAGGCGGTGTTTCTGCCAGTGCTTTCGGCGAGTTCGGTCGAGTCGGTGGACAAGGGTCTTCACCGGCTTGATGTGGGCCGCACGCTGCGTCGGTATTTACAGTCTACCGAGCCCTTTCGGAAGACTGATCGGCTCTTTGTGCTCTTTGGGGGTACAAGGAAAGGTGAGGCGGCGGCTAAGGCCTCCATTGCTTGATGGCTCAAGGAAGCGATCGCGTCCGCGTATCTGTTGCAGCGGCGGCCGGTTCCGGAGGGGCTCCGAGCTCATTCTACTCGGGCTCAGGCGACCTCTTGGGCGGAGCATAGCCTGGTGCCGCCGGCAGAGATCTGTAAGGCGGCCACTTGGTCGTCTCTGCATGCTTTCAGCAGGCACTATCGCTTGGATGTGTCAGCGGCTCGGGATTCCTGTTTTGGTTCGGCGGTTTTGCGCGCCGGCTGGCAAGGTCCCGCCCGGTCTTAACTGCTCTGTTACATCCCGATTGTGGAGGACTAAACTGGATATCCGCACAGGAAATGGAAATTACACTAACCTGGTAATTGTAGTTCCTGTAGGATCCAGTTTAGTCCTCCTTCCCTCCCGACTTTCTGTATGCTCTGGCGGCGCGCTGTCCCGAGCGGGTGACTATGAGACGTTTTTTTGTCCCGTTCAGACTCTGTCGACAGCGGTGCTTATCGCTATGGCTCTTCCCTTGATATGGGCGTTCAGTTAGCTCCATAGTTTCTGGGGGGGCCTCTGTGTAACTTTAATGGCGTCGGGGCAGGCGCCATGCAATGTCTGACTTCCTCGTTTGGGGAGGGAGTTGGTTGTTCCAGGGGGGAAAGTATATTGTTTAATACTATGAAGTGTTGCTTCGTTAAGTATGCTTTGTTACTAGTACACTGGGGGGCTTCTGGGAGCTCCAGCTGGATATGTACTACAGAAGATTTGATTGGTCCAGTCTCCAGGCTGCAGTAGAAGGTGCACTACCCGATTGTGGAGGACTAAACTGGATCCTACAGGAACTACAATTACCAGGTTAGTGTAATTTCCATTTGTTGACCATAGTTCATCAGGGAGGGTGTTCCAAATTGTTGGTGCCGCCTTTGATAAGGCTCGTTTTTCAGTGTCCTTGCGTACCTTGGTGAAGTCTCTTGATGTGTTGACACGGCTGGATGTGTCTCTCCTCTTCGGTCTTGTGCTGCTGTCGGGTTGTATGAGTGGGTGTAGGCTGAAAGCTGATGATTGTTGTTTGAGTTTGAATATGTGTATGACTGTCTTGTATTTGATGCGGGATCCAATTGGTAGCCAGTGGAATTCTTTTAGAGTGGGTGAGATGTGTTCTTGTCTTGTGGTTCCAGTTATTATGCGTGCAGCTGTGTTTTGAGCCAATTGCAGTGGCCTGATTGTTTTGTTAGACCAAGATAGATTGGGTTGCAGAAGTCTAGGATTGGGGTTATTAGTGCCTGACAGACTGTGCGGAAGTGTTTCTGAAAAAGGAGGGGCTTGAGGCGTCAGACTAGTCTCATCCTGTGGTATGCATTTTTGATGGTTCTGTTGATGTGGGACTGAAGGTTCAGTTCTTTGTCCAGTGTCACTCTGAGGTATTTCACTTCTGGTTGTATGGGTATGGTTGTGTTGTCTATCTTGATGTTCTGAGGAGGGATGAAGTCAGAGTTTCATGTGATGATTAGTGCCTCGGTCTTGCTGTAGTTTATGGTCAGGTTGTTATCTTGAAACCAACTGTTCATGTGCATGAGACATTCTGTTATCTTGGAATAGTCTGGGTTGTCGAGGATGATTGGTGTGTATATCATTATATCGTCTGCATAGATTGTGTATTTTATCCTGTATTCATTTATGATGCTGCATATTGGCTGGATGTAGAGGTTGAATAATAGTGCTGATAGGGCGGATCCTTGAAGTATGCCTTGCATGACCTTTATGGGTCGGGATGTGTTGGGTCCGATCTTGACCTGTATCTGTCTGTCAGTTAAGTAGGAGTGGAACCACCTCAGAGTGGCTCCGTGTAATCCGATGTTCTGTAGTCTTGTTAGTAGAGTTCCGTGGTCCACTGTGTCAAATGCAGATGAAATGTCGATGAAGATCATGAGTATTCCGTTCTTGCTGTTGTCTATGATGTGTAGTATGTCATTAAATAGGTATAACAGGAGTGTTTCGATTCCGTGGTTGGGGCGGAAGCCGTGTTGGTTGAGGTCCAGTTGTGCGTGGTTGTCGATGTGGTCTTGTAGCTGATGTTGTACTGCTTTCTCAATGATCTTAGCCAGTAGAGGGATGCTTGAGATAGGCCTGTAGGCTGCTGGGTTGTTCTTGTCGAGTGGTGATTTCTTCGGGATTGGTCTTATTGTGGCGAGTTTTAACTGGTCTGGCATGATTCCTTGGGTTAGTGAACTGTTCACCATGTTGTGTATGGTGTGGATGAAGTTTGACTTTGTTGCTTTAATCCATGTAACTGGGCATGGGTCTGTTGGAGCCGTGCTTGTATTGAGTGTGGTGATGATGTGTGAGAGCAGCTCTGGGGATGGGGTGCTGAATCTGTCCCAGGTTTTTCTTGAGGGGGTGATTGGTTTGGTGGTTGTGTCTGTTTTTCGTTGTGAAGTTGAATGGAATTTTTCTTGGATGTGGTCTGCGAATGCTTGTGGGTCTATTTGCACTTCGCTCTCGGTTTTCTGTTCCTTGGTGAGAGTTTTCACAATTTCGAAGAGCTCTCTCGGTTTGTTGTTTGATTTGAGTATGATGTTAGTGTGGTATTCTTTCTTCGTTTGGTTGATGAGTTTGTTGTATTTTTTTTGTTTTGTTAAGTATAATGCCTGAGTGTTGGGTGACCTGGTGTGTCTCCATCACCGTTCTAATTTCCTGAGTTCTCTCTTCTTGTTCCGTATGACTTTTGAGTACCAGGATGTGTGATGTGCTTTGGTGCGTCAAGCTTTCTTGGGTCTGTATTCGGTGGCTTTGGCAGCTGCATTGATGATGCTGTTCATGGAATTTTTAGCTCGTTGATGCAAAATCTCATTCAGGGCTGCCTGCGTTTCTAAAAGTCGAGAATGCTTTACTGCCGTTGGGTAGCGGGCATGATGCCTCCATTCCAAAACCACCCGTTTTTCCAGCCGAATCACCAGGGCATTTATTTTTTTATTTTTTATTGAACAGTTTTTTCTATGCTGCCTTTGTCCAAGGCGATTTACAAAGAACATACCATAATCTCATGAGGTTTGTTTTACAATAAACAGGGGGTAAATAACTTGGCGATAAATATAGGGTTAACTATGGGAATTTGAATAGAGTCAATAGTTCAGCAGAAGATAAGGAACAAGGGGAAAACAACTTGCAGTTAAATATAGAGATATATATGGGGATTGATTGAATCAAGCGATCAGGAGAGGATGTTGTATTTATAGTTATGCAATGTCATTAGGTCCAAAGTGTTCTATGAAAAGGTGTGTTTTGAGTAGTTTTTTCATATCTTTAGTAGATTGTGCAGATCTGATGGTTTTGGGTAGGGAGTTCTAGATAGTGGAGGCATAAAGCAAGAAAGTCATATTACTTGTCTGTTGTGTGCATTTGGTCTTGAATGGGAGAATGATTAGGAGATTTTGGTTTGTTCTTGGTTTCATTGTGGATGCTTTTATAATTTGATCACTGAGGCAGGGAGCTGAGAGGTTAGGATTTTGAATGTGGTAGTTATGGCTTTGTGTTTAGTCCATTGTGAGATTGGAAGCCAGTATAGACTTTTCAGGTTTAGTGTTATGTGCTGTCGATTTGTTCTGGCTGTTAGGATTCTGGCGGCAGTATTTTGTACTAGCTGGAGCAGATACATTGAGTAGATGGTGCATTGAGTAGATAGCATACACTGCCAGATGGCACTATTATATCGCCTCAGAGGATGACCTTTACCGTCTCCCAGAATAATTCTGGCGCCTCCTTGTGTTGCTCATTATTAACAGAATAAGCCTGACAACATTCCCGAATATACACTTGAAATTGTTCATCCTTAAATAGCTCTAATGGAAAGCGTCACAGCCAAGGACGAGTTATGTGTATGTGCCAGCCAAGGTCAACCCATAGTGATGCATGGTCAGAAATTTCGCCTGGTCCAATCTGTGCCTCCTCCACCTGGGAGAAAAGAGGTTCTGAAACCAGCAGATGATCAATACGGGCGCTAGACCAGTGAGTTTAATCTCGATCCAAGGGATGGAGAAGGCAACAAGAGTCCACCAAGTGCAAAAATCTTTTAAGGCCACGTAAAAATCTTGTAATACTACCCCTTGCTCTCATCCCCCCGGGCCTGAGGTGTTCACACTCAGGACAAGGATCCCATTAAGGTTGCCGCCCACTACTACTGGATCCTCTAGCAACTGTTCTATGGTGGAGGCTAATTGTGCATAGAGCAAGGCATTTGGTGAATTTGGGCCATACACATTACATAGGTTTCCTCTCCAATTCGCCCTTCAAAATAAAAAAGCAACCTGACATATTTGCAGACTCACCAGGGCTTAGAAACCGGACTTTCTTATGAATCAAGATAACCACCCCTCCTTTTTTTCCCCTGTAGGGACACCAAACACTTGACCCATCCAGTCTCTGTTCAATTCTGCATGCTGTTCTCCAGTTTGGTGTGATTCCTTCAAAAAGGTTATATCGCACTATCTAGCCAAGACATGTAGGATTTTATAGAGTTTAATGGGTGAGCCAAGCCCACATACATTCCATGAAATGATTCTCCGGGTACTTTCCAAACCACCTAGCCTTTCCACTTGGGGTCCTTGTTACCATATCTCATGGGACCTCCCCAGCCTAGGGTCTCTGTTCTCCAGACCGCTGTCTCACCCATATTCCACTGTTACCCCCCTCCCCCCAGGTAATGTTACACTCCTCGATCCATTTCCCTCCCCTCTCCCCTTCCTCTCCACCCTGCTTACCTTCCCCCCCCTCCCACTCATATATCTTCCTCCACCTATAATCTGAGGCACACTTTTGTGTTAGGATCCCTCCCGAATACACCCATTATATAAGCCCATATCCCCTACTTTCCTCTGAGCCCCCTCCTCATATACCCCTCTCCTCTCACAGCCATCACTCTTCGCATAGGATACCCCATTCTAGGACATTACCCAATTTTAAATATGATCCCTCTCCCCTTTTCTTGTCCTAACTCCTTCGGCTAACCACTCTCAGCCCGTCTCATTTCCTGGCACCCTTCAGGCATTTCCAATGCACCCATAGGGTCACTGTATAGTATGAGGCCATCTAGAAAACAGCGTGGGCTAACTCTGATCACCATCCAACGGTCTGAAGGCTGCCCAAGTTTCCACAATCACCACCTCCACACCTCTCCCTCCACATAAACCCTTACCAATCAACCCCCAGATTCACACCCGCCTTCATACCATTAGTACCCCGTATTTTATAGCACTGCACAGCCTCAACCTCCCACCCCCTCCCTCCTTATCACCATGGCTTTCTAACCTGATCGTCCCCTCAAGTTTCTCTCTCACTTCTCTCACTCATCCCCCCCCCCCCCCCATATTTAACAATCATACATGTAAAAATTGTGATTGGTTCTTTGAGCAGCTCCCTGACAAGAAAAGAGGTGTTCAACATCCAATGTCCCGGGTAGATTGCGATCATCCCGCATGTGTAACTATAGGTCCCTGGGAGCTCCAGGGTTTAACACAAACTTGGGGTTGCCTCAACCACTTATCTTTTCCATTGCCCCACTGCATAATTCTCAGGAATTTTAGCAGGTTCTCCGATTTTCCTCAAGTTCTGCCTGCAGCAACTACCAGAGGCCCACTTTGCCGTTGTCACTAGCCCGCAAGGCCCAGGCATTAGGAGGCTGCAGTTCCACCACCAAGTCTTCGGTCTGATACATCCCAACTTTGTAGGTCATAAAGTCCCAATTCAGCAGTAGATATCCTCAAGTGCAAAGTTCCCAGGGAGAGATACCTGAAGGGGGGGCATCATCAAATGCCAGGGTTGATTGCTTCCCCATCGTGCTCAGTACCGGAGTGATGAAGTGTCATGTTCCATTCGAAGTTCTGGTAAAGCTCGTAGTGCTGCTTCTTGTGTCATATACGGTCATGGTTCCATTTCCGGTCACCTGCAGCCTTGCTGGGTAAATTAGAGCAAATTTTATTTTTTTCTCTGCAAATTGCCTACACAGTGTCTCATAGGCTCAGTGCTGTTGGCTCAAGGCCACCAAATAGTCCTGAAAAATCATAATCTGCTCCCCTCATGGGAGATTAGACCATGAGCCCATGCTGCTCTCAAAACCTGGTCCTTCTGGACATCATTTAAAAACTTGGTGAGAACGATCTGGGGCTGTTGGTCTGAGTCACGCTGTGGGCCCACGCGGTGAGCCCGCTCAATCTGTAAGGGGCTGCATTCTGTGCCAAGCACTAGTGCCAGAGGCAGTAAATGTTCAAGAAGGCCACATAATTCCTGCTCTTGCACAGAGGCTGATGTACCCTCTCTGGCTTCTCTTTTTGAGGTCATCTACTTTTTTGGAGTGCCATGTCACTGTATCGGATAACTGCTGGATTTCAGACATCACTGGGCTCACCTCTACCTGGGCCAGGTGGTGTTCCACATCTTGAAGCCGGCTGCCAAATTTTTTCTTCATAAGATCCAACTTGTCATGGATTTCGTCAAATTGTGCCATCAGAACTCCCACTACTGCAGCAGACACTTCTACCAACGCTGCTTGATTCAGGGAGCCTGGTGACATGGGAGAATCCATCATCTTCAAGGTAGCCTGCAAAAGCTTTTCTCTATCTTTCTTTGTTGACTTCATTTCCTGGCTCTGATTTCTTTTCTTGTCAATGTTTTAGGGCTCAGAGGCTCATTGTGCACAATTTATAATGCTCAGGTCTTGGGGGAGTCACTGTTCAAACACTAATTTATACAAGTAGGGTTCCTGGAGCGAGAGCTGCCTGCGTCTGCTCTCCTCAACGCAGCATGTGACCTCCCTTGCCAGACCTTTTTTTTACGAGGCAATGTAGGGTAAGGTGACTTGCCTAAGGCCACAAGGAGTGTTAATGGGAACTGAACCCAGATCTCCTGGCTCTAACCACTAGGCTACTCCTTCATTCTGCTACCCAGTTAGCGGCTCAATATCACGCTAACCAGATAGCAAAAGTAGAGTGCTCCAGGGATCGGTGGTGAGTCCGCTGTTTTTTAATGTCTTCATAAATGACCTGGAAGTAGGAATAATGAGTGAGGTGATCAAATTTTTAGAAGACACCAAATTATTCAAAGTTGTTAAAACATGAGGATTGTGGAAAATTGCAAGAGGGCCTTGATAAACTGGAAGACTGGACATGCAAATGGTAGATGAAATTTAATATGGACAAATGCAAAGTTATGCATCTAGGAAAGAACAATGCAAACTTCGGTTACATGATGCAAGGTATCACCTTAGCAACCACCACCCAGGAAAAGCATTTAGGCGTCATTATGGATAACACATTGAACCCTCCGCCCAGTGTGCAGCGGTAGCCAAGAAAGCAAATAGAATGCTAGGAATGATAAGAAAAGGAATGGTGAATAAAACTCAGTAAATCACAATAGATTATTAAATAGATTAGAGGAGATTGGTCTACATGGGGTCACTTTAAAATGGTTCCATTCCTATTTGACAGAGAGATTTTTACAAGTAAAGATAGGGGAAAAAACCTCTATGCCCATAAGAGTAATACAAGGTGTACCACAAGGATCTGCACTTTCATCGCTCCTTTTCAATATTTATATGCAACCAATATGCAAAATTCCTTTGAAAAGTGGAATTAAGTATACAATCTATGCTGATGATATTATGATTTTCACAACTATCACTATTGAGAACCCTGATTTCTCGGGCATTACAGAATGTCTCTCAGAAATGTCCAACTGGTGTAAAACAAACAACATGGAAATTAATTTTAGCAAAACAGAGGCGTTATTTATTTCTCGTAACCATAATTTTGCGCATCCTCCTGACATCAAAATAGATAACTCAACTATTCCTATTAAATCAGAAGTAAAATATCTTGGAGTTACTCTGGATAATGAGTTGAATCTCAGATCACACATAAATAAGACAATTAAAAGCGCTTATTACAGAATGAAGCTCATCAAAAGACTAAGGCCGCTTCTTGATACTGTTCACTTCAGAAATGTTTGTCAAGCATTGATTACTCCATTACTTGACTTCTGTAATCCAATATATCTGGGTTTATCTAAGCAAGCACTTAAGCCTTTACAACTGGCGCAGAATACTGCTGCACGTATAATTTTTGGTCTATCAAGTAGAGAACATATAACTCCCATCTTGAAAGAGCTTCACTGGTTACCAATAGCTTCACGTGTAAAATATAAAACTATAATTTATATTTTCAAGATAAAACAACAATATTCTGCAGAAAGCCTGACATATCTCATACAGTCAGATATTAGCAACAGACCTAGAAGAAGAGGATCTGACAACAGAATCAGCTTATCAAATGATGTCAGAAAAACACGTAAAGACACCTCTGAAAGGGCTTTCTCTTTTGCTGCACCTTCCATCTGGAACTCTCTACCTAATGAGCTGAGAGCAGCTCAAGACATCAATGACTTTAGAAAGCAACTGAAAACATCTTTGTTTATAGAACACTACGGTCATGCAATTAACTAACTTAATTTGTCTGGAATGTAAATCATATACATATTGTATAATAGCTCACATTATAGTATAGCTCACTATGTAGATAATGCAACTCACTCTAACACATTATACCATAACTTTAACTTTTATTTCTTTACATTTTCTCACTAATACTCTTAATATCTTTGTTTGTAAGACCGCTTTGATTGTATGATAAGGCGGTATAGAAATCCAATTAAATAAATAAATAAATAAATAAATATTACAATGCCTCTGCATCGTTCCATGGTGAAATCGCACCTAGAATATTGTGTGCAGTTCTGGTCACCATATCTTAAAAAGGATATAGCTGAATTAGAAAAGGTACAAAGAAGAGCGACAAAAATGGTAAAGGGAATGGAAGGGCACCCCTATGAGGAGAGACTTAAAGGATTGGGGCTTTTCAAGGTTGGGAAAGAGATGGCTGAGGGGAGATATTTATTTATTTATTTTATTTATTTTACATCTTTTCTATACCGCCACTTCCAGCGATCAGTGGCGGTTTACAGGTAAACAAAGTTTAATAATAGCATGCTATTATTTTACATGGAACAGGTTCAGAACTATTTTACATAGAACAGGATTAGAACTATTTTTACAATAGAACAGGTTTTATATGACAGAGGTCTATAAATTAATGAATTGAGTAGAAGGGGTACAGTAAATGTAGATCAGTTGTTTATGCTATCAAAAAATAGAAAGACTAGGGGGGACACAAAGAAGCTACAATGTAATCCATTTAAGAGTAATAAGAGAAAATATTTTTTTACTCGGTGCATAATCACACTCTGGAATTCGTTACTGGAGGATGTAGTAAAAGCTGTTAGTGTAGCTGTGCTTAAAAACGTTTTGGACAAGTTCCTGGAAGAAAGGTTCATAAACCATTAAGAGGCCCCAGGAAATCTACTTCTTACTCCAGGACGAACACTTTGGAACCTGTGTGTCTTTTTGGGGACCTGTCAGGTACTTGTGACCTGGCTTGGCCACCGTTGGAAACAGGATACTGGGCTTGATGGACCTTGGTCTGACCCGGTATGGCATTTCTTCTGTTCATATGCAGTGCTGTACAGTCCCTCTCTGGAACTATGTGCGATATTCTGACTGCTCCATTTTGGATTAGCTACAACTAATGAAGCAATTTGTTAGCTAATCCAGCATAAATGGAATAGCTGCAATCCAGAAGATTAAGAACAACAGTCCGCATTACAAATCAAATGTGTTGTGGGCTCAAGAAAGGAGTTATTGTCTAAGACATCTGAGGGGTCTTTTGAATAGCTGTGCTATGAGTCTCAAAAGATAACGCCGAGTTAAAGACAATTCACAGATTCTTCGCTTCAGACCAGAACTCATGATAGGAAACTTGTAAAAAAAAATAGCGAGTCATAAGATTTCTCTTTTTTTTAAAAATTAAATTTAAGTCTTCTGCTTCTACTACTTATCATTTCTATGGTGCTACTGGACATTCACAGCATTGTACATAAACACATAAGAGAAGTCTCTGCTTCCAGAGCTTACAATCTGCAATGGCCGCTGTTGGAAACAGGATACTGGGCTTGATGGGCCCTTGGTCTGACCCAGTATGGCATATCTTATGTTCTTATAGGGGGGTAGGGTGCTTCTTGAAGGAAATGATTACAAGATATATGGATGTTAAACCGAAGAATAGGGGGGTCAGGGTCCAAAAGCAGCCTCGGAGGTGAGCTTTTAATCTGGATTCCTGCAGCCTTCAAGCATAATGTAGGGGGGGGGGGGAGGAGGGGGGCAGAAAGGGCACCTACACATTAGTGAGAAGGCAGCGCAGCAAACCTTCTTCATCCTGTCCGCTCTTCTAAGTTTGTCACCGGCCTGGTGGCTGTTTCTAACCAGGCTCATGGCAAACTTAGAAGAATGCAGTAAGTTTGCCCCCGCCTCTACATGGAGTGGGGGGGGGGGGGGCACTGTGGCAGAAGGGAACCCTCAGCACAGTTTTGCTTGAGGGACCCCTCATTGTAACTTAGGTCACTGACAGGAAGGTGCCATACACTTAGGCAATAAAAGGGGGCAGACTAATGACATGGCATGATTAGGAGACTCGCCCATTACTTGTCTACCTAATCCTGTAAGGATCTGGATGGGTCAGTATTTGATACTATCATTGTGACCAATTCTGAGAATGCATACAGGGGCGGCCCAAGGGACTTCTGCCTATCGTGCTGCTGCTTCCACCTCCACCCCCTGCCACCGACATCCCCCCTCCTGCTGCTTCACTCCCCCTGCCACCGCCCCCGCCGAATCCATTTTCTCATCTAGTGGTGATGGTGGTGGCAACCTCACTTTCAAAACAGTCAACTGCCGCAAGATGAGAGAGATGGATTTGGGTGAGTGGCAGCAGCCCAACTCCATTTTGAAATGCTACCGCTGAAAGATGAATTCAGGGGGGCTGCCCACCAGGATCTGCCATCCTAGGCATCTGCCTAGTGGATAGACTGGCCTTGAATGCAAATGTAGAGACCCCTAAGGTCCTATATTTTTATTTCACCAGGACCTCTATTGGCTCTACCAAAGAAGTTCTAATCTTTTCGTATCTTGCTAGAACAGGAAGGAACTTTCTTGCCTCTGACTTATCCAGGAAATCTCAGTGAGTTAATGCTGAGAGACTCTTTGACTTGATGATGCTTGTTCAAAGGAGCATTGTAATTTTGGAGGGAAACTGTAGGGGGTATAAAACCCCAGTGTTGATTCAAACCTTGGTCTTTAGATCCACAGCCTTTGTACCACAGCATGGTGCCTCTGGCCAAGCCCCTAAGAGAGGAAAGCGAAGTAGTGCAAAGGGGTCTCTGAGGAGAGGTGACTGAGGCCACTGCAGTGTCTCTTCACAGGAATTGCTAGAAGAGAAACCAGGAGAAGCACCAGGGTGCTGTTCTGTTTCTGCGCTTGGACTTCTGAGGAGGAGTGTTCAAGTCTGCTTAAGCCAAGGCACCTCGTGGACCTCATCAGGAGCTACCTGAGGGAACAGCTGAAGATGGTATTGAATGAGCAAGAGAAGATCTTCAGAGAGAGAGACAGACTCTGGGAGGTTGCACACGAAGGGTAATAGTGTCTGCAGCTTTCTAAATCAGAAGGAGCCTAGTTGCTTACTCCCTGAACAAGGAGAGAGGTAAAGTTTGGAGTCTGAATGCTCTATATGGGGAAAATTCAAGAATTTGGAATGGAACCAGAAATCAAGAGGGTGTACATTTATATATTGCACTTGCTAAGAACGTAAGAACATAAGAACATAAGACATGCCATACTGGGTCAGACCGAGGTCCATCAAGCCCAGTATCCTGTTTCCAACAGTGGCCAATCTAGGTTATACGTACCTAGCAATATCCCCAAAAGACACAGTTTCCACAATGCTTGTACTGGGTCAAGCATTGATATCCTGGGTCCCTTTTTAATAGTGGTTTATGGACCTTTCCTCCAGGAACTTGTCCAAACCTTTTTTAAACCCAGCTATACTAACAGCCCTTACTACATCCTCCGGTAACAGATTCCAGAGTTTGATTACACGTTGAGTGAAAAAATATTTTCTCTTATTTGTCTTAAATAGTTTACCCTGTAGCTTCATTACATGTCCCCTAGTCTTTCTATACTCTGATAGCGTAAACAATTGATCCACGTTTATCCGTTCCACTCCATTCATTAATTTATAGACCTCTATCATATCTCCCCTCAGCCGTCTCTTCTCCAGGCTGAAGAGCCCTAACCTTCTTAGCCTCTCTTCATAGGAGTAGCCTTCCATCCCCTTCACCAATTTGGTGGCTCTTCTCTGTACTTTTTCTAATAACGCTATGTCCTTTTTAAGATACGGTGACCAGAATTGCACACAATATTCAAGGTGCGGTCGTACCATGGAGCGATACAGAGGCATTATAATATCCTTTGTTTTGTTCTCCATCCCTTTCCTTATGATACCTAGCATTCTATTTGCTTTCTTGGCTGCCGCTGCACACTGGGCGGAGGGTTTTAACATGTTATCCACAATGACTCCTAAATCTTTTTCCTGGGTGGTGGTTTGGAGCCTTGCATCGTGTAACTATAGTGTGGGTTGTTCTTTCCTAGGTGCATAACTTTGCACTTGTCCACATTAAATTTCATCTGCCATTTGGATGCCCAGTCTTCCAATTTATCCAGATCCTCCTGCAGTTTTCCACAATCCTCTTGGGTTTTAACAACTTTAAACAGTTTTGTGTCATCTGCAAATTTGATAATCTCACTAGTTATTCCCTTTTCCAGGTCATTTATGAATATGTCAAAAAGCAACGGACCCAGTACAGATCCCTGGGGTACTCCACTATTCACCTTTTTCCATTGGGAATATTGGCCATTTAGCCCTACCCTCTGCTTTCTATCTTTTAACCAGTTCTTGATCCACAGTAGTACACTGCCTCCTATCCCATGACTTTTTAGCTTCGCCAAAAGTCTCTGATGGGGGACTTTGTCAAAAGCTTTCTGAAAGTCCAGATACACTATATCAACCGACTCACCTTTGTCTACCTGTTTATGCACACCTTCAAAAAAACATATCAGATTAGTAAGACAAGATCTTCCTTGTCTAAAGCCATGTTGGCTGTCTCCCATTAGGCCATGACTATCTACATGCTGTGTAATTTTGTTCTTTATGATGGTTTCTACCATTTTCCCTGGTACTGACGTTAGGCTCACCGGTCTGTAATTTCCTGCTGTCTGCTGTTTATTGTGAGTGATCAGTTGAGTTTGGAGATTTTTATGAATGACGCTGATTTTTCTCAAGTAAATTTCACTGATATCAAAACCAACATTTGGCCGGGAAGAAGTGGAAAGAGTGAACTGTGAGTACAATAGGCCTTCCAGGATCTCCTGATCCAGCCTCAAGAACCCTCTATAACCCAGAGAGTCAGATCTGTATGGTGAGTTTGGCTCTTGCAAATTGTCTGACAACATTCCTGGCCACTATGAGGGACATATTACTACTACTACTACTATTGAACATTTATATAGCACTACAAGGCATACGCAGTGTCACATAGTAACATAGTAAATGATGGCAGATAAAGACCAGCATGGTGCATCTAGTCTGTCCAGTAAGATGGCAAGAATAGGTGCACCTGCTGCTCTGTGCAGGCCACCCCTCCCCATGTCTTTGTTTAGGGGTGAACCCACCGCTCCGTGTAGGACACCCCTGTATGTTGAGAAATTAGTTAGTTAAATTTATTTTGATTTTATCCTGTTGCTGTAAAGGGATCCACTGTGTCTATCCCATGCCATTTTGAATTCTGTTACTGTATTTGCCCCCAACACTTCCATCGGGAGGGCATTCCAAGCATCCACCACCCTTTTAGTGGAAAAGTATTTCCTGAAATTGCCTTTCAATTTACCCCCTTGCAGCTTCATGTTATGTCCTCTAGTTTTACAGCTTCCCCGTCTTTGGAAGAGGTTTGTTTGTTTTCTCTTTAAGTATTTAAAGGTCTGAATCATATCTCCCCTGTCCCTCCTTTCCTCCAGAGTGTACATATTTAGGTCTTCAAGTCTCTTCTCATAAGGCTTCTGACGTAGGCTCCAAATCATTTTGGTCGCCTTCCTCTGAACAGCTTCCAGTCTTTTTATATCCTTTGCAAGATACGGTCTCCAAAACTGAACACAGTATTCCAAGTGAGGCCTCACCAGTGACTGTACAGATACATATACAAGATGGTCCCTGCTCATCAGAGCTTACTGTCTAGTTAAGACAAACAGCTGAGGACAAGGATATAATTAGGGAAAGGTAAGGAGACACATAGGAGACTAAGTGGAACAGGATCCAAAAGCAGCCTCAAAAAGGTGAGCCTTTAGCTTGGATTTGAAAAGGGGCAGAGATGAAGCCTGATGCACAGACTCAGGTAGTTTGTTCCAGGCATAAGGAGCGGCGAGGTGAAAGGATCGGAGTCTGGAGTTGGCAGTGGAAGAAAAGGGGACAGAGAGAAGTGATCCACCAGCAGAGTTCACGAGAAGGGGTGTAGGGAGAGATGAGAGAGGAAAGGTAGTGAGGAGCAGCAGGATGAATTCATTTATAGGTCAGAAGGAGAAGTTTGACGTGAATACGAAAACGGAAGGGGAGCCAATGAAGAGAGGTTATATGATCATATCGGGGCTGATGGAAGATTAGCAACGCAGCTGAGTTTCGAACAGACTGAAGGGGAGAGAGATGATTCAGGGGGGAAGACCAACCTGGAAGGGGTTACACCTACACGATTAGGACATGAAGCAACTAGAGGACATCTAGGGTACAAATGAAAGGATTCGGCATAATGGCCTTGGTCTGAAATAGAGATAATAGAAGCCATTCCGGGAACTTAAACCCATTGCAAAGGCAATTAGCTAAATGTTTTCGAATAGCAGGAAGGTTCACAGGGTAGGAATCAAATGCATTGACAGAACTGTGTGTGGCATGCGGGAGCCCAGTGCTGGAATAGTAGGGAGTTCTGCAGATTAGCAGTGAAGAGCGCTGGCAGACCTGTTGGGGGGGGGAGGGGCGGGGGTATCTTAGTACTGGAATAGCAGGGCATGAGGGAAGCACATTGCGAAAACGGCATAGAGTCTCAATACTGTAGTAGCAAAGAGTGCTGTTGGGCAGAACTGTGTCTGAGGTCTCAGTGGTGGAGTGATAAGGGATTCCACAAGGCAGGAGTGAGGAACATACAGTATATCAACGTCATGTTTTCCTGGAATAGGGCTGGTACTAGTCTGCCATATGAATCATTTATCTTTTACTTTTATCAGTCCATTCTTTACCCTCCCACCTTCTCTGAGATGTTTTTACCCTGAAAGCGTCTCTCACGTATGTGGGGCATTCCTGCAGTGTTGTCTCGCCCAAATGTTCCCCTTTTCAGAAAGATCAAATGCAGATATGAAAAATGTCAGCGTGAGATTTGTGGGCAAGGCTGGAGTGGAGGAGTAGCCTAGTGGTTAGAGCAGCAGGATGGAAAGGGAAGTTAGAATTCAACTCCCACTGCCACTCTTTGTGACCTTGGGCAAGTTATTTAACCCTCCATTACCTCAAGTACAAAATTTGGATTGTAAGCCCTCCAGAGACGGGGAAAAATCTATAATACCTAAATGCAACTTGCCTTGAACTACTGCCGGAAAGGAGAGAACTAAATTGAAATGACAGAAGTGTTTTGCAGTTCCTGGCACCTCTCCAGAGCACACCGTTGAACTGCTCCCTTGCTTTGGGAGTGGCAGAGTCCTTAGTCTAGTAAGCTACAGCTGACGGGATCCTATGATGCTCTGACAAGGGTACTGGAGAAGGATCTCTTTCAGAGTTGTGGCCCCTGTTTGAAGAACAATCGATAAAAAAGCTTATTTAGACATCTCACTTTGAAATATTAAACGTTGTTTTGTAAAGATAAGGGAGATTTCAGAAAGCCACTTACTGTACAAGCTTTAATGGACTATTTGCATATTGCCCATTCTTCCTGTAGGTAAAAGTATACACTGATCACACTGTGTGGCTACCAGGACCCATTGCAGCATTGCCAAGTTACCCAGTTCCAGGAGTGAGATTTTAAGCCAGTCCTGGATTTCTGACAATTTCATTCTGATGCCGCGCCGATTCCAATGAGTAAAATAGGGACTACAAATACCATTTTGTACTGCAATGCAAATTTAAAACCAGAACTGGCAAAATATCTCATTCCTGAAACTGGGTAATTTGGCAACTCTGCCATTGTTTTGCTTTGACTGTAGCTGCTGTTTACTTCCCCCTAAGAAGCTATTGTCCCATACAATTGCCTTGTTTGCCTAGTGGTTGGGCCAGCCCTGCATCTTTGCAGGAGAGTGGGGTGGTTCTCACTCTGCACCTTTCAGGAGAAGAGCCTTTTGTCCTGCTAGAGTGCTTGTACATGGCTGCCTCTGGGTAACTACAGATCATGCAGCTGCCAAGGGCTTTGCAATGAAAATACTACACCAGGATATTGAGGTGTAGGAGGAGGTGAGTTGTGAGGTAGTCCCTAGCAGACACAGTCTTGGCAACAGGCAGGATGTATGTTTGTTCCATCTTCAAGGAAAGTTCCCTCCTGATTTACTGATTAAAATTTTGTACAAGAAGTGTTGGTGGTGAGATGAGCTATCACTCTGAGAAGAGAGAGGAAACCTCAAAGCTCAGGAAGGAATGTGTCAAGCACACATCACAGAAGGTGCAGGCATCATTTCTGTGTGCACCACTGCAGACAAAGGCTGGAAAACAGAAGAAGCTAGATTACTGCACAGCATTTAGAAAGAAAGGACAGAGAAGACTGGGCAAATGAGAAGGAAAAAAAAAGAGAGGAAAAATAAGCTCAGAATGAATTCTTGAGATAAAGAATGTGAAAACCACTGCTTTTAATCTCTCACCCAGCAGAGTCCTGCGTTACAGGTTCCATACCTCACTGCACTTTCAGTGCACCCCATTGCTATGTGAGGCCTGCAGCGCCCTCTCTTCTTGCCTGTAGCTCTGCCGGTACTCCTCATTCCTCTTGCGTTTCCAGAACTGAGCCCTCCTGTCCCCAGCTCCACCAGTGCCCTGCACCAGGACCAGCTCAAAAGGTTGTGGCATCCCGAGCCAACTTTTGCACCCCCATTTTGAGGTCAGGCTTGTGCCACTATCAGGGCTCATCCTTGAGAATGGCCCTGCACCAGAAGGTAACTCTGTTGTCTGCTTATATTATTTTTTCAGTTGGGGTGGTCCTGTTCTCTCTTTACCACTTTCTCTTGTTGGTTTTCTCCTAAGTCCTTTTCCGAGATCTCATTTCCATTTTCTGATTCTTCACTCTCCCTGTTTTCTTTCCTTCCTCCTTATCTCTGACATTGATCCTTTTGTTTACTCTTTTTTTCTCCATTTCTCTCATCTGTGGTTTATCTGTTTATAGCTATTCATGTCTCCTCCTCCTCCTTCCCATCCATTCTTCAGTTTTCCTCTTTTCACCTTTATCTTATTTATAGTCCTCCCAGTCCCCACCTCTGTCTCATTCCTTCTCCAGCCTCCTATTCTGCCCTGTTTTCACCCACTTTCTAATCTCCCATTCCACTCTCTTATCTTCTCTCCAGCCTCACCTATCATCCTTTGCCTCTCATCTCCTCGCCTTCCTCAACTCCTTTCTTGTTTCTCATTTTCTCGTCACCTCATGTCTTACCCCCTATCCAGGTCCCAATCCCTCTTTTACCTCCATTTCTGTTCTTCCTCACCCTCTTTAAAGACTTGTCATAAGAACATAAGATATGCCATACTGGGTCAGGCCAATGTCCATCAAGCCCAGTATCCTGTTTCCAACAGTGGCCAATCTAGCTCATACGTACCTAGCAGTTTCCCCAAAAGACACAGGTTCCACAATGCTTGTATTGGGTCAAGCATTGATATCCCAGGTCCCTTCTTAATAATGGTTTATGGACCTTTCCTCCAGGAACTTTTCCAAACCTTTTTTAAACCCAGCTACACTAACAGCCTTTACTACATCCTCCGGTAACAAATTCCAGAGTTTAATTACACGTTGAGTGAAAAAATATTTTCTCTTATTTGTCTTGCATAGTTTACCCTGTAGCTTCATTGCATGTCCCCTAGTCTTTCTATATTCTGATGACGTAAACAATCGATCTATGTTTACCCATTCCACTCCATTCATTAATTTATAGACTTCTATCATATGTCCCCTCAGCCGTCTCTTTCCAGGTTAAAGAGCCCTAACCTTTTTAGCCTTTCTTCATAGGGGTATCCTTCCATCGCCTTTACCATTTTGGAGGCTCTTCTCTGAACCTTTTCTAATAACGCTATATCCTTTTTAAGATATGGCGACCAGAATTGCACACAATATTCAAGGTGCGGTCGCACCATGGAACGATACAGAGGCATTATAATATCCTTTGTTTTGTTTTCCATTCCTTTCCTTATGATACCTAGCATTCTATTTGCTCTATTGGCCACCGCTGCACACTGGGCTGAGGGTTTTAACATGTTATCCACAATGACGCCTAAATCTTTTTCCTGGGTGGTGGTTCCTAATGTGGAACCTTGCATCGTATAACCATACTTTGGGTTGTTCTTCCCTAGGCGCATAACCTTGCACTTGTCCACGTTAAATTTCATCTGCCATTTTGATGCCCAGTCTTCCAATTTATCAAGATCCTCTTGCAAATTTGATAACCTCACTCGTTATTCCCTTTTCCAGGTCATTTATGAATATGTCAAAAAGCAGCGGACCCAGCACAGATCCCTGGGGTATACAATTATTCACCTTTCTCCATTGGGAAAATTGGCCATTTAGCCCTACCCTCTGCTTTCTATCTTTTAACCAGTTCCTGATCCACAATAGTACATACCTCCTATCCCATGACTTTTCAGTTTTACCAAAAGTCTCTGAGGGACCTTGTCAAAGGCTTTCTGAAAGTCCAAATACACTATATCAACCGACTCACCTGTGTCTACATGTTTATTCACACCTTCAAAAAAACATAACAGATTAGTAAGACAAGATCTTTCTTGTCTAAAGCCATGTTGGCTGTCTCCCATTAAGCCATGACTATCTACATGTTCAGCAGTTTGGTTCTTTATGATGGTTTCTACCATTTTTCCCGGTACTGACGTCAGGCTCACCAGTTTGTAGTTTCCCGGATCACCCCTGGAACCCTTTTTAAAAACTGGCATTACGTTGGCCATCGAACACTTATTAAAAGAGGGCTGCTACACAGTACCCTCTCCTGTGCTTCTAAGGTAAGCTGTGACCTACTTCCTGGGTGATTAACAGTCCTTGCTTGGATAGAAGGAGTCTTTCAAAATGGCCTTTTGACCTGCCACCTGGCTTTAACATCTATTGAAAACGTTTCACAGGTCTCTTGCTCCCTAGGTAGAAGGCCTCTCTGTAAAGGTCTCTAGAAGAATTTATTTAGTGTTCAAAGAATACTGACCCTGTTTTGCCTTTTATGCTAAGTTGTATTCTGATTTGATTTAAATTAAAGCTCTTTGCTGCTGCTAGGCTCTGACTTAGTATGAAATTTAAAATGGAAGCTCTCTGCTGGGTTCTAAATTTAACCAGAAAGCTCTCTTCTGTGTTTTAAATTTAAACTTAAACTGCTGCTACTAGGCTCTGACTGATTTAACAAATACATTGGGTTCACAGATTAATCAGCTGTAATCCAAAGAATTCCCTTCAGAAAAAGTCCCAGAAGTATATACTCACTATTGCAGATCTCTCTCCAGACGTAGCAGTCCCCTTTTGTAGTCCTTCCTTTGTCTCTGTAGTCCTTCCTCTGTCCCTTTTAACTGCTTGCCAACTCCTCCCCAAACTCTTTAGGTCTTTCGAATCATCTTCCTTTCAATCTGACAGCTTTACTCATATCCCTGACAAAATCATCTAGTCCCCACTGCCCTCCTAATCACTCCTTAATTTCTTAGGCCCTAATATTCCCCATCTAATCCTCAAATCTCTACTCTTCTATACCCAGTCTCTGAGTGCTCACTCATAATCACACCCAAGCCCTGAGTCCCCACGTATACTCTCAATCCCCAGCCAATTGAAGGCTCTGGCTTCTTCTGCTCTTCCACCCAATCCTAGAGTTGCCACCCGACTCCCTGCTTTTCCACATCCCCATGTTCTCAGTATTTGCCCTCCTACTCTTTCTCCCCTTTGCTAAACATCCATTGTCCCTGCCTTTTCTCTGTCTCTCCTTCCCTAACGTCTTCCCCATCATATGCCCTTGATTCTTCCCTCAGAGCATGTCTTCCTTTCCTCCCAGCATCAGCATCAGCCCCCAGCCCTCCACATCAGGATCAGCCCCTTCTTTCAGCTCCCTGCTCCTACATGCCCCAGCAACTCCGTTAGACATGGCACAGTGCCGAGAGCTTGTTCCCCACCACTGTGCTGCTCTTCTGTCACAGGTAACACAACAGGTTTGAAATGGAAGAAAATGCACTTCCTGCTTCACACCTGGCATCCAGCACATGACAGAAGAAGGAGGAGAGCAGCACGGCAGCAGGAGCAAAGGAACAAGCTCCGCTGGTGTGATGAGTGAGCCAGCGAGACAGGTTTTGAGTGTCCTTAAGCTTTGGTGCCCTGAGCCAGTTCCTCTCTGGCTCATGCCTTAAGCCAGCCCTGGTTTTTACAGAACAGCCTGCCGATGCACCTCACATCTGTTCTCCAGCACCTCTTTCTGTTCCGGTGTTATAAGGAAGCTGGGGATGGAAGCTCAATGCACAGAGACCACAGGTGTGGCTGGTGCTGAGTATATGTTGCTGGAAGACTGATTGGTGGAAATGCAGAAATCACATTAAGAGAAATGAAAGAAGCAAGCCAAAAGGCAAGAAAGTGTGTGGGTGTGGGTGGGAGGTGGAGGGTGGGGGATATTCAGTGGTGGCAGCTAGTACCTGTAGAGCGACTCGCCGTTGCTGCTGAAGTTACACTCTGGATATCAATGCTGGGGCCATATCTGGCCATCAGCACTGAATATGTGGATTGCTGTAGAACCCAGAGGCTAACCAGGCTACGGTGATATTGAGCTATTGCTTGTTCGCTTTCATGGGTAAAGTTAGGCCAGCAGTTGTCGCGCCTTACTTTACCTATGTGTGGCTACCCGGGCATCGGCTCAATATCACTGCTGCCTGGTTAGTGATGGGTGCTGCTTCTGCTCCATCCCCAAATGCCCTGCTGAATATCCAGCTCAGTGGCATATACACGGTTTGCAGGTCTGTAAAATGCCTTTGACTATCTCCCCTTGGCAACTCTGCACTATATGGGAATCATTGCATCCACTCCAGACAGACAACATGTTGGGAAATTTTGTTATTAAAGAAGAGTTTAAAGTTTTTCTACCAGCATATGAAGGTTTAATTGACAGCTAAGGAAGCTCTCAGTATGACACTGCATTTAGAGCTGGGAATCATTTAATGGCCTTCTGGAATTAGTAGGAAAACGTGAAGGACATCTTATAGGGGAAAGACTACTGCAATGATCCTTACACAGTGAATGTGCAGTTTAAAACGGAGATCGAGGTCTGTGACCCAAGGGTTCTGGCGAGTGGGCTGAAAAGCGATGGTGCGCCTCCTAGTGGCAGATGCTGCATACAGCACGTACAGTATGTATTGCTAAGTGAGAGTGGAGAGACGCCCTCTCAGTGTGGTCATTTGGAAGGCACTTAGAGAACAGAGTGGCAATTCTGTTCACCACAGGTGTCTTCAGATGGCTGTTGAAATGGAGAAGGTGAGCTTACACTTCATGACTATCTACTGATCCCTCTATAAAGAAGCAAAAATGGAAGTTTTCCAGGCAGTGAAACCATTCCTTGTGGTATCTGGGCTCCTGGAATTTGGAGACAACTTTAATTGTGTGGAGAGTAATGTGGACTTGGATCTGCTGAAACAGATCAGTCTAATAGATGTGTACTGACTACATTTTTAGGTATGTTTTTTCCTCAAGCAGTTGTGCCTCTTGGGAAAGGTCCATCTGTCTGTCTGTTGGTTTGTCCATTCATTCATATGCATAGGTTTATTTGCACTTGTCCAAATCGACCTACGCGCTCTGATAGAGAGAGCTGCTGGCCCCACAGCACAAGAAACCAAGGTTACCAATGAGGAACCCAATCTTTTTGACAAAAGAAAAAGTGACTATCACAACAAGTGGTCCAGGGTCTGCTGGTGTGGAGCACAACCCTTCCTGCAGAAGAAAAGCACAAAGCTACTGCAGTGGTAAAGAGCATCAGGGTCTGCTGGTGCAGAGCCCAACCCTCACCAGCAGGTGATGAAGACCCCTGAAGCAGTTAAGAGATTGCAGGTAAAGAAATGCAGAAGTGAGGGGATGAAACTAGAGGATAGTTCAAGGGAAAGGCAGAGTATGAAGGAAAAATGAAGAGGAGGGGTGAGAGATCAGTGACTAATGCAAGGAGGCATTGGGCTGCAACAGGGGTGGAGAGGGAAGCATGGAGAAGGGGGGTAGAAGAGAGGGTGAGTGCAAGAGGTGGGAGGTTGAGAAAGTGAATGCACGAAGAACATGGGAGAATGCATGGGGGAGGGGGAGGAGAACAATGCCTATATGGCAACAGATGCACATGTCTTATCCCATCTCTGCACTGCCCACATGCACACACCTGAATGCATGCAAGCGTGTTCCCCTCCCCACATACTGCATACCGTCGACATAGTACTATACTGTAGTATATGATGGCACATAAAGACCAGTATGCTCCATCTATTCTGCCCAGCCAGGTGGTAAGAGTAGGTGCCCCTGCCGCCCCGTGCAGGTCGCTCCTCCCCATGCCTTTGTTTAGGGGTGTACCCACCGCTCTGTGTAGGTCACCCCTATTTGTTGAGATATAAGAGAGCTATGATTATTTTGATTTTATCCTGTTGCTATAAAGGGATCCACTGTGTCTGTCCCATGGCATTTTGAATTCTGCCACTGTATTTGCCCCCACCACTTCCATCAGGAGGGTATTCCAAGCATCCACCATTCTTTCAGTGAAAAAGTATTTTCTGATGTTGCCTCTCAGTTTACCCCATTGCAGCTTCATGTTATGCCCTCTAGTTTTACAGCTTCTCCGTTTCTCGAAGAGGTTGGTTTTTTTGCTAATACTCTTTAAGTATTTAGAGGTCTGAATCATATCTCTCCTCTCCTCCAGAGTGTACATATTTAGGTCTTCAAGTCTCTTCTCATATGTCTTCTGACGCAGGCTCCAAATCATTTTGGTCACCTTCCTCTGAACTGTTTCCAGTCTTTGTGAGATATGGTCTCGAAAACTGAACACAGTATTCCAAGTGAGGCCTCACCAGCGACTTGTACAGTGGCATTAGTACCTCTTCCTTTCTGCTGGTAATTCCTCTCTTTATGCAACCCAGCATCTTTCTGGCTTTTGCCACCACCTTGTCATGCTGTTTCGCCACCTTGAGATCCTCTGAAACAATCACTCTGAGGTCCTTCTGGTCCATGCACACCAACCTCTCGCCCCCTATCACATACATTTCCCCTGGATTTCTGCTTCCCAAGTGCATGACACTGAACTTCTTCACATTACATCTTAACTGCCAAACATTAGACCATTTTTCCAGCTTTTGTAGATCTTTCCTCATGTTATCCACTCCCTCTGGGGAGTCCACTCTGTTGCAAATTTTCATGTCATCTGCAAAAAGACACACTTTTTCATTCAGTTCTTCAGCAATATCACTCACAAATACATTGAACAGTAACTGGTCCCAGGACCGAACCCTGGGGCACACCGCTAATCACCTTCCTTTCATCTGAGTGAGTTCTGTTTACCATCACTTTCTGTTGTCTGTCAGTCAACCAATTTATGATCCAGTTCACCACCTTGGGACCCATCCCCAAGCTGTTGAGTTTATTGATAAGCCTCCTATGAGGAACAGTATCAAAGGCTTTGCTGAAATCCAGGTAGATGACATCCATCACATGCCCCTGATCTAGTTCTCTGGTCACCCGGTCAAAGAACTCAATCAGATTTGTTTGGCATGATTGTCCTTTGGTAAAACCATTTTGTCTCGGCTCATGCAACCTGTTGGTTACGAAAAGTCCACTATTCGCTTTTTCAGGAGCACCTCCATTACTTTTGTGATTAAATATTTTATTGATTTTCCATAATGCATCAGGTTACAAGAAAATAAAGCACAAACTAACCACAAAGATCTAACACATTATAAGGAAAAGAAAGCAAATCATAGTCCACAAAATGAGGAAAAGCAACCCCAATAAGAATATACAGGACATAAGGAAATCACAAGGCGACTAAGCTCCATATTTGCAACCAAAACAAAATCCGCCCACCCATCCTCACAGAACCGTGTCTTCCTTGCTAGACAGAAAATTCTTTAACTGAAGTGGATCAAAAAACACATATCTAACCCCCTGGAAGGATAACAAACATTTACAGGGATATCATACAAAAAAAGAAGCGCCAAGAGTCAATACACGAGGTCTCAGAGCCATTTGATTTCTACCCATGGGGAAACAGAAGAAGAAAGCGGCACCACTGACACCTGTGGTGAGTGGCCCTATGGATAGACATGCCCTGCCTTTTTCTGGGGCTGTTTCACATTCAGCTATGGTTTCCCCTTCAGAGGTTTCTGTAGAGGCTTCCGTAAGCTCTGTTGACTGTACTCCGCTCCCCCCCCCCCCTCCTTTGGGATCTACTCCTGCTGACTCATCCTGAGATTCTCAGTTGGAACAGAGTGCCCCAGCGGTTGTGGTGAGATCTCTTATACAAGTAATATGGACTCCCCCTCCGTCTGAGGCTACGGAGATCTTGGATTCACAGGTCTCCCTGGCTGATATCTGGAGGGTGGTGACACGGACTTAGCGTAGTTTAATTTCCACGGTGACCCAACTCTGCTCTTTCATGGAAGACGTGGTGGCAGGGTGGGCTCAGGTAGAGAAGCAGGGGGATTTGCTTAGTATTCAATTACCTAAATGTGAATCTCTGTGTCAGTCCTTGCAGGCAGGTCAGACAGCTGTAGTGAAGGATAATTTGTTGCTTAATTGCAAATTGGAGATGTATAAGAATGTTGCCATATCTAAGAATATTAGGTTTTTGAACTTTCCAATGTGTCATTTGTTTTTAAAGAGTACTTTAAAAATAGAAATATTTCTTTTTGTGGGGCCCCTATACAGTTGTTTCCAGATGTGTCGAGAGCTATGCAGTCTCAGAGGAAAGTTTTTTTGGCCTCCGTTACTTTTACCACCACCGAGGTTAGGCTTCCACCGAGGTAATGTAGAAACAAATATATACACACACAAAATACTATTCACTCACATGTTTTATATAGCCCCACAGCCCTTGACACTCTAAAGAAACATATTTTACCATGTCTCTTCCAACTGATTCCACCACATGGATCAAGAAGTCACTAATGCCATCTCCTGCATGAACTATAAGAGATCTCCAAGGTGTGATGGTTTAACAACAGAAGTCTACAACAATATAATCAAACTTAAGACATTGTATATGGTTTTTAAAATAGTTATTAAGTACCATGTTTTGTTTTTTTAAAGTGAACTGTGAGGGTCATTTAGAAAGATTTAATCGTGATTTGGATGTCTGAAGATGTGCACGTGGATTTTGAAATCATGGATATGTCTCCGTAGCCATTCCACAAATGATGTTCGCAGACGTCTCTAGTGCAGGGATGTCCAAGTAGACATTAGGGTGTGGTAGAGATGTGTCTGGGGAACAGCAATGGACTTACAAGTCCCTGTGCAATCTCAGAAACGTCAGAGACATTTGCAGGCATGTCAATGTTTATACCTGCTCCAGGCACAAATAGGCATTCAAAAAGTGCTTGTTTTCACCTTAAAACATCCAGAAAGTGTAGAGAAGATGGAGAATAAGTGATTAGCCTTAGATCACAAAAGCCCACACTCAGATTTGAACTCTAACCACTCTGCTCTTAAGCTATTACTCTAAATATTATGCTGTTAGACATCTTGGTTCTTAAGTGTTCTCCTGGGGACGTCTACATAGACATTTGATACATGTGCATATCGAGCACGTCCATATTTCTGAAATCACGCCTGAACTTGCACGTACCTGCTTTTTTATTCAGATGTTCTAGCTTTGACGCCCCAGGTTGCACTAGGACGTCCCATCGTGAAATATGCCTCCCTGCCTCAGAGATCACTTTGTTCATCTCAACAGTCGTTTTGTCTGCCTGATCTAATCTGTTTGCAGAGCATAAGACAGGGAGTGTTTTCTTATGTTGGTCCACAGTTGTGAATTTTTTTTTACAATTGATTATCCATCTAGAAGAAGCTGGATGATGATTCAAAAGATGTTTAAACCTGGCTTTTTACAGTGTAATTAAGAACAACTTTACATCTCATTGAGAAAGTGGAGAAGGTGATGGTTTGGTTATGCTAAGAGAAGACTAGGGGACTAGGAGGCAGAAGGAAGGTAGGATGATTGATATTTAATCTGTGTTTTATCCTGGATAGTATTCTAAATTGTATTTGTAGTCACTGACACAAATTCTGTCCAAGCAGCCCCTACAGTGCAAGAGGGCCTCAAGGACAAAAGGGCCTGCTTGCAGCTGCTCCTGTATCTTCTAAAGTGGACTGCCCCGCTCTGGGGGCCCTTTAAAAAGCTGTTTGGGGCCCATAATTAGAATTTCTGCCACTGCTTGTATTTTTTGAGATCTTATTGTACCATTCCTTAAGTAATTTTATAATGTATGTAATACATTAAATATATAAGACCTTCAAAGTCATGTTGGTGAAGAATCTGGTTAAAATTTAAAGCACCTTTCTTAAAAAAGGGGTTCGGCCTGACTCACTGCTGAATATTGTTACATAAAAAGGGAAACAGAAAACCTGATAAACTGAAGACCTATATCATTACTAAACAGTGGCTACATGATACTGGCTACAATCCTACTGAATCATCTGTTTACAGTGACCTATGTCCAGGAATAAAAGGCTCCAGGAGAGAGGAGAGAAATGTCTTCTCTCTACTGAGCTGGATCACGGAAAAGCGTTTGACTGAGTGTGAACCACAGCTACCTCTTTGAGACTTCAGGGCATTATGGGATTCCTGGGACATTTGTCAGATGGTAGTCCTGTCTCTACCACTCTGCATATAGTAACACAGTATATGACGGCAGATAAAGACCAGCATGGTCCATCTAGTCTGCCCAGCAAGGCGGCAAGAGTAGGTGTACTTGCCGCTCCGTGCAGGTCACCTCTCTCCATGCCTTTGTTTAGGGGTGTAACCACTGCTCCGTGTAGATCACCCCTGTTTGTTCAGATTTAAGAGATAGTTATGCTTATTTGGATTTTATTCTGTTGCTCTAAAGGGATGCACTATGTCTGTCCCATGCCATTTTGAATTCTGTCACTGTGTTTGCCCCCACCACTTCCATCGGGAGGGCATTCCAAGCATCCACCACCCTTTCAGTGAAAAAGTATTTCCTGACATTGCCTTTTAGTTTGCCCCCTTGCAGCTTCATGTTATGTCCTCTAGTTTTACAGTGTCCCCTTCTTTGGAAGAGGTTTGTTTGTTCATTAATACTCTTAAGTATTTAAAGGTCTGAATCATATCTCCCCTGTCCCTCCTCTCCTCCAGAGGGTAGGTATTTAGGTCTTCAAGTCCCCATCATCAATTAGTGGTTGGGTGACAGCTTTAGGACTCAGTCAGGAGTCACAGAGACTACCTACTTAGTGTACTACTTTTCCTTAGACCCTCCACTAAGAGCAATTCAGATACACATGACGATCCAGATGGTTCCTGCTCACCCAGGAGGACATCAAGGTGTATCAATGGGTGGCAAATGATGCCAGCTTTGAGAAATCCCTCTGGGAGAAAGGAAATATTTTTGAGACTGTATCATATTTGAAAGTAAACTTAGTGAAATTTAAGCTCTCTGGGTAGGTCCCATTGATGCAAGGTTCCACATTAGGAACCACCGCCCAGGAAAAACATTTAGGCATCATTGCGTATAGCATGTTGAAACCCTCGGCCCAGTATGCAGTAGTGGCTAAGAAAGCAAATAGAATGCTAGGAATCATAAGGAAAGAAATGGAGAATAAAACAAAGGATATTATAATGCCTCTGTATCGTTCCATGGTGCAACTGCACCTTGAATATTGTGTGCAATTCTGGTCGCCATATCTTAAAAAGGATATAGCATTATTAGAAAAGGTACAGAGAAGAGCCACCAAAAGGGTAAAGGGGATGGAAGGATTCCCCTATGAAGAGAAGCTAAAAAGATTAGGGCTCTTCAACCTGGAAAAGAGACGGCTGAGGGAGATATGATAGAGATCTATAAATTAATGAATGGAGTGGAACAGGTAAACATGGTGCGATTGTTTATGCCATCAAAATATAGAAAGACTAGGGGACATGCAATGAAGCTACAGTGTAACCTTTTTAAGACTAATAAGAAAAAATATTTTTTCACTCAATGTATAATCAAACTCTGGAATTCGTTAACAGAGGATGTAGTAAAAACTGTTAGTGTAGCTGGGTTTAAAAAAGGTTTGGACAAGTTCCTGGAGGAAATATCCATAAACCATTATTAAAGGGGATTCAGGCAATCCACTTCTCACCCCAATAAAAGCATTGTGGAATCTATATCTTTTGTGGAAACTGCTAGGTACGTGTGACCTAGATTGGCCACTGTTGGAAACAGGATACTGGGCTTGATGGACCTTGGTCTGACCCAGTATGGCATATCTTATGTTCTTATGAATCCAGATTCATGCTTAGAGATTCAGGTCTCTTTGGAAATCTCAGTATTAGGGGTTTCCTTTTAGGGGTTGGATTCTGCAACAGAAACTTGGAATCAAAGATTAAGAGGAGAGAGCAATGGATGTCTAGATGGAAGAATATGAAATACTCACTTTGTACAAAACTTTGTATCATCAAGGTGTTCCGGTTACCATTGTTTGTATATTTAAGTTTTGTGTACCCTGTGCTCCAGAATCTGGTGGCTAGGTTCAATGGCCTGTTCTCTCAAATGCATTGGGAGAGTAAAATAACAGAGTGTAGATGAATGCCAAAAAGATAAAAGGTGGGCTAAATATGGTAAACTGCTGTTCTGTGCCACTAGATTACTACTATTACTACTACTATGAATCATTTATATAGCGCTACAAGGTGTATTCAATGCTGTACAGATACACATAAAAGATGGTCCCTGCTCATCAGAGCTTACAATCTAATCAAGACAGACAGTGCAATAGCTAAGAACAAGGGTACAATAGGGAAAGGTAAGGAGACACAAGGAAAACAAGGGATCAGGATCCAAAAACAGCCTCAAAGAGAGGAGCCTTTAGCACGGATATGAAAAGGGGCAGAGATGAAACCTAGCATAGAGACACCGGAAGTCTGTTCCAGGCATAAGGAGCAGCAAGTGAGAGGACCAAAGTCTGGAGATGGCAGTGGAAGAAAAGGACAAAGAGAGAAGCACGCCAGTTGAAAAGTGGAGTTCACAAGGAGGCGTGTAAGGAGAGAGGAGAGAGGAAAAGTAGTGAGGAGCAGAAGATGAATGCATCAGAAGAAGAAGTTTGAATTGGATATGGAAACAGAAGAGGAGCCAATGAAGTGACTTGAGAAGAGGGGTTATATATTGGGGCTGGCAGAAGATTAGCCACACAGCAGAGTTTTGAACACATTGACGAGGAGAGAGAGAACTCAGAGGGAGACCAGCAAGGAGGAGGTTGCAGTAATCTAGATGGGAAGTGACTAAAGAGTGGATAAGTGTTTTAGAAGTGTGTACAGAAAGAAAGGGGTGAATATTGATAATGTTATAGAGAAAGAAACAACAGGTTTTAGCAATCATTTGGATGTGTGTGGAGAAGGAGAGGGAGGAGTCAACAACAGATCCCGACACGCACACTAACTCAAAGAGCCATCAGCACATTCTTATTCCTGCAGGAATTGCAGGCACACACATTCATACGGATCAATGTTTAGTATTTCAAAGTATGACACATTCATTTAACCCAGTGGTTCTTAACCCAGTCCTCTGGTACCCCCTAGGCCAGTCAGGGTTTCAGGGTATCCACAATGAATATGCATGAGATAGATCGGCATACAATGGAAGCAGTGCATGCAGATCTATCTCATGCATATTCACTGTGGATATCCTGGAAACCTGATTGGCCTGGGGGTCCCAGAGGACTGAGTTGAGAACCACTGAACCTGAACCAATGCTTCAGTTTTGTGTTACATCAATGACAACACATCTTGTCCCAATGTGTCATGTCCCTAATGACAGCCTGGATGGAAGGGTACACAATAGATTTAATGAGATTACAAGACCACTGCTTGGCCGATGCCCAGGCTATGATATCCGACATCTTGGCATATCTTGGTGGGGGAAGTGACAACACTCTTCATTCTGAGAAGGTCCTTCTGCGATACCCTTGCCCTGCTTCAGTGTCCTCAAGAAAACTATGCAGTAGTTCTTCACAAGCTGGGGAGACTGGAACATTGCACCATCTGTGCGGCAGTCATTACTGGGGAGGTTCAGTATCTGTGCCAGCAGAAGCCTGGGAGTTCATGTTGGTAATAACTGTCCCCACCTCTCCGCCTGACATCAAGGAAACCATGGAACATCTGTCTATGAACAGCCCATTCAGCAGTGCAGTGTAAGACGAGGCCCTGAAATGACAGGGTATATCCACATATACTAATTACACAAGGAAAATGTAGGATATTGGACTATGACCCAACAAACCTCCGTGGGAGAAGCATGTGGCTAATAAATACCATTATAAAACATACAGTATGGCTCCCAGGACAAGCTCTGGTACTGAGAAAGATTCACATTCTGGTTAGTGAGATGGTATCCTCAATTATGAAAATCATTTGGGAAGTCAGGCACACCAAAAAGGTGCACTCATTCTGCTGCTCTACACTACCATTCCTCTCTTATCTCTTCCTACACCCCTTCTCAGGAACTCCGCTCTTCAGGCAGCTCCCTTCTATCTGTGCCCTTCTCGTCTACTGCCAACTCCAGACTTCGATCCTCCCACCTTGCTGCTCCTTATGCCTGGAACTAACTACCAGAGTTTGTACATCAGACTTCATCTCTGGCCCTTTCAAATCCAGGCTGAAAACTCACCTCTTTGAGGCCACTTTTGGATACTGATCCTATGTGTTTTCTTTCCATTCCCCTAGATGCATCCTTGTCCTCAGCTGTTACGTTGTGTCTTGACTAGATTGTGGGCTCTGATGAGCAGGGACAGTCTTTTACTTGTGTCTGTACAGCGCTGCATATGTCCTGTAGCAATTTACAAATGATCAGTAATAGTAGTAGTAGTACATTAACTCCAAGAAAAGTGGAGTATGTTCTGGGGTAACCTCACAGCAGCACCCTGACAGAATTATGAGAGAATTCTCTTTTTTTCTGATGTCTATCCTGGAAAATGTGTTGCTAATGATACTACATTTATTCTACCTTTGTATACTGTGGAAAGGATCTAATTTACTGTTTGATGATCCGATATTTAATGTTCTTTCTATGAATAAAACTTTCTAAATATGCAAATATGTAAATATTTGGCAGTTTATACATAAACTCAAATTGCCCAGATTTCTAGAACTACGAATCCCCCTCCTCCCCCACACAATCATGATTCTAAAAGGGAATTTTAAAACAGGGTAAGAAAATACAAGATTTGAACTTAAAACCATTTAAAATAATTACACAGGTACACTACCAAAAAACTGCCTCCAGTTTTGCAACGGATTCCTATAGATTTTGGGGTGCTGAATCCAGGAAAAATAGCCAAAATGTTCCATCACATCACGTTTTCTTGCAAAATTAGATTTCTTACCCATATAAGGAATGTTCACATAATTTCTTTTTAGCCGGCTGCAGTTTATTTTCTTGGCCCAAAATAGAGGTTGTAATGGTTAACTAACTAGAAACACTCCCTCATGATATTTTAGAGTGTTTTGTATTCATTTCATACATTAACAGGACAATTGGGAGGCGGGGGGCTAAATCCAGTACTCGCGCTGGCGCATGTTCTTTCCTGTTCGCCTCGCCTCGTTCGCTCAAACACGGTGGTTGCGACATGAACGTTCCTGTCAAATTTCAGTTTCTTGCAAGTTCATTATTACCTTTTGTTTGCTCAGTCGTAATCCAGCTTTATTCCGAAGTGGTTCACTACAGTTGTAGTTTGCAGTGCTGTGTATTTGTGATGGCTCACAGAGCCAGAGGTTGCGTCAACTCTCCGGACAGTTTTTGTTTTATTTGTGGGGAATATACCGTGAAAAAGCGGCAGAGGAACATTTCTGCATTTATTAAAAAAGTATATTTCGCCTATTTCGGTTTGAAGTTAGGCGATCAAGACAAACCGTGGGCTCCTCACAAAGTGTGCAAGACATGTGAGGAAGATCTACGCTTATGGATGAAAGGTAAAAAACAAGCATTTCGTTTCGGAATACCTATGATGTGGCGTGAACAAAGAGACCACAGCAGTGACTGCTATTTTTGCTCTTGCATTGTGAAGGGATACAACTTAAAAAATAAGAACGTAATAAGTTACCCCAACCTTCCCTCAGCAATTAGGCCTATGCCTCATAGCAACGAAGTACCTGTGCCTGAACCACCAAAATCTTTGGATCATATTTGTGTGGACAGTTCTGATCATGATGAGACTCATCAGATGGCTTTTCCCGATGAGTCCAGTACTTCCGAGTTTGAAACTGAACCAGATCCGAAACCTGAACTTTTCTCTCAAGCTCAATTGAATGATTTAGTCCGGGATTTAGGACTCCCAAAAGATGATGCCCAACTGCTAGGTTCTCGGCTTAAACAGAAAAATCTATTGTCACCAGGAACAACTTTTTATTGGTACCGCAACCGCGAGACACAATTTTTGAAGTATTTCAGCAAAGAGGAAGATTTGGTATTTTGCAACGATATATACGGAGTGATGGAAAAGTTTAAACTCAAGTATGATCCTGCTGAATGGCGGCTGTTCATTGATTCGTCAAAAGACAGCATAAAAGGTGTTCTTCTTCATAATGGCAACACATTCGCTTCAGTTCCTATTGCTCACTCTGTTATTCTCCAAGAAAAATACGAGAATTTGGCCCTGATTCTTCAGAAGATTCGTTATGATGAGCATAAGTGGATGATTTGTGGAGACTTTAAAATTCTATCCATGCTATTAGGGCAGCAATCCGGTTTCACCAAATATCCCTGCTTCCTTTGCTTGTGGGATAGCCGGGCCCTCGACCTACACTGGGGGAAAAAAGACTGGCCAATTCGGGAGTATTTGAGACCCGGTGAGAAAAATGTTCTTCATGAGAGCTTGGTACCTCGTGATAAAATTCTATTACCACCTCTCCACATTAAGTTGGGTCTCATTAAGCAATTCATCAAGTCCCTTCCAAAAGATGGTGAGTGCTTTCGGTACCTTTGCTCAAAGTTCCCCCGACTTTCTGAAGCAAAGCTAAAGGAAGGAGTGTTTGTTGGCCGATATAAGGAAACTCATTTCAGATGGAGCATTCGCTGAAACGATGTCTGAGAAGGAAAAAGAAGCCTGGGATTCCTTCAAGGATGTTGTTCTCAAATTCTTGGGGAACAGGCGGGATGAGAACTATAAGGATATTGTTGCCAGGATGCTCAATGCCTTCAAAGAACAAGGCTGTAACATGAGCCTGAAAGTCCATTTCTTGCACTCCCATGTGAACTACTTTCCCGAAAACCTGGGGGCGTACAGTGAAGAACAAGGTGAAAGGTTTCACCAGGACATCAAGGACGCAGAGAGAAGGTACCAAGGAAGACGGACCACCACTATGATGGCTGATTTCTGCTGGTTGCTGCTGCGGGAAACCCCAGATGAAAAATACGCCAAGCAGCGCACCAAGAGAAGCATTCGGGGGAAGAAGAAACGGGCCCACCAGGAGATTGATTGACCCAAGAATGACTTTAAAATCTAAACTGTGTTGACAAATATCGTGTTTTTACTAAACTTTGAAATAAAAATTTGCTAGTTATTACCACAGTGTCGGATCTCATTTATTAGAATTTTATTTTCACACCATCGGGTGTTTGTCTTCATGTATTGCAATGGTGCGGTTTGCGTTTTCTATTCTTACATACATACCTGTACAACATTTTTTGCACATTTCTTTGCTTTGCTTTGTGTCTAACCTCGCTCTTATATGCTCAATGTTTGTGCACATGTATGTGGCTGTTTTAAGTGCAGACAATTTTGCTACCATCACAGTGTGTTTTGTTGACATTACTCTATTCTTATGTGCTGCCTTGTTACAATTTTCTTTATTCTTATTTGAATAACTACTAAACAATTAGTATAAAGAATTCATCCAAGAAACTTTTATCTCGATCGCACTCAATCTGAAACGTTCACCTCAAACTGCTAACCCAATGTAGCAAAACATCTGTACGTGATGGAGCAAATTGGTTACCAGATTTGGATTCAGCGCAACAAAAAACGTAAAAATCAATCGAAATATTAGAGGCAGTTTAAAAAAATTTTTTTTTAGTGTACCTGTGTTATCAGGGCTTTGGATCATGGCATTGTAATCTTCTCCATGTCCAGCAGAGGGCAGGCATGTATCAGAATAAACAGGCTCTCTGTTGGCCACTGGACGAAAACCAAAAACCTCAAACCTCAGCATTCACAGATGGTGAAAACAAGCATGACAAGTTAAAGATTAAAGTTAAAAGTTTACAAATTCAGAATTTGCTTCAAGATTCTATGCACCTGTCTGCAATCCAATTCTTTTGCCATGGAAAAAAATATTCAAATTCAGGGATGTTCAGTAAAATCCATCTTGGATCAAGTCCTGTGGTTGCCATGTTAGTTCACTTGAATTCTCTGAAATAAAATGTTAACAAAACACAGGGCCGGTTGAAGGGGTTGTAGCACCCTGAGCCAACCTTTGCTTTTGCAGCCTCCTCTTTAAATCTGATCTTGCAGTGGAAGCTGAGCAAACCGGTAAATTTTCAGCCCAATGGCCCTCCCATTTAACTTAATCTGTGTATTTTCTGTCACTATCCATATAGATAGCATGCTGAATACACAGACAGTGATGGTGTGGTCACTATATTATCCGGTTAGGCTAGGCCTGCTATTCGGCAGACCTAAACTAAACGTGCAACATAGTGGCTAAATATTGCCACTATCTGGATAATTTTCTGCCCTACCCTTGCTCCTCCCCTAACATGCCCCAGAAGTATACAGATAATATCTGGCTATTCTGCATTTTAAAAGCCTGATATCTGTATACTTTTTGAAAGTACATGGTTAGGCTAATTATACATTTGCCAGCGAACGCCTACTTATGCCCTATCAGTCTGATAGGGCATCATTATTCATTCATATGGAATACTCCCAGACTCACCAATAAAACTCTTCCAACAACAGATGCAGAGCTGAAGTAGAGCATTTCACTTTACATCTCAATATACAAACCAATTGGATTCAAAGTATGGGCTCACATCAATGACAACACCGCTAACTCACTCCACAGCTAGACATTGTCTGTCATAACACAAAACCCTGCAAATGGTTACACTACACCAGTTTCAAGAGCTCAAATTGCACCAACCCTACCTAAGGAAAATCAGCACTGTAAATATTCTAGAACACCAGCAACCTCCAGATGGAAAAGAGAACAAGCTGAACTACTGCAGATTCCTAGAGAAAACCTACGTGTTAACAGAATCCCTTATCTCGGCTGTACATGGAAAACACACACCATCACCAATTGATGAATAAGAAATTATAAAAGATAAAAACTGAAATGGAAAGCTCCAAAATCAGACACTGAGCTGTGCAACATGGAAAAAAAGAGAAGCAGAAATGCATTTCCTCTTGTAATGAACTAAAAGACATGCATATTTTCAAAGCTGACATATTTCATTCTCTTAAAACAGACACTCTTTTGTACCTTTCTTGTCTGATCATCTTATTTTTCCACTTGGGTTGGTCCCAGTCTCTCTTTTCTACTTCCTCTGGTTGGTTTTCATCTAAGTCCTTGTCCAAGATCCCATTTCTGTTTTCTGTTTGTTCACATTCCCTGTTTTCTTCATTCTTTCCTTCTCTACATCTCTCTCTGGCATTGATCCTAGGTGTACATTAAATTTCATCTGCCATTTGGATGCCCAGTCTTCCAATTTATCAAGGTCCTCTTGCAATTTTTCACAATCCTCTTGGGTTTTAATAACTTTGAATAATTTGGTATCATCTGCAAATTTGATCACCTCACTCATTATTCCCATTTCCAGGTCATTTATGAAGCTTTTAAAAAGCAGTGGACCCAGCACAGATCGCTGGGGTACTCCACTATTTATTTTCTCCATTGAGAAAATTGGCCATTTAACCCTGTTCTCTGCTTTCTTTTAACCAGTTCCTGATCCACAGTATTACACTGCCTCCAATCCCATGACTTTTAATTTCGCCATGAGTCTCTCATGAGGGACCTTGTCAAAGACTTTCTGAAAATACAGATCCACTATATAAACCGGCTCACCTTTGTCTACCTGTTTATTCACACCTTCAAAAAAATATAACCGATTAGTAAGACAAGACTTTCCTTGGCTAAATCCATGTTGGCTTTCTCCCATTAAATGATGACTATATATATATCTGATCAGTAATTTTTCTTCTTTATAATGGTTTCTACCATTTTGCCTGGTACTGACATCAGACTCACCGGTCTGTAGTTTCCTGGATCACTCCTGGAACCCTTTTTAAATATTGGCGTTACATTGGCCATTCTTCAGATACTACAGATGATATTAATGATAGTTCACAGATTACAAATAGTAGGTCTACAATCTCATATTTCAGTTCTTTCAATACCCTCGAATGTATGCCATCCAGTCCAGGTGATATGCTGCTCTTCAATTTATCAAATAGTTGTAATACATCTTCCTGTTTATTGGTATCTCTTTCAATTCTTCTGATACATTACCTTTATATACCATTTCAGGTTTGGGTAAATTCCCTACATCTTCTTCAGTAAAGACCAAAACAAAGAATTCATTCAGCCTCTTCTCTATGGCCATGTCCTCACTTAGCGCCCCTTTTACTCCTCTATCATCCAATGGTCCAACTGACTCTCTCACAGGTTTTTTGCTTTGAATGTACTTGAAATAGTTATTATGCATGCTTGCTTCCATGGCTAGCTTTTTTCAAATTCTCTCTTAGCCTGCCTTATCAATGTCTTGCATCTAACTTGGCAATGCTTTTGTTGTTTCCCATTTTCGTCATTTGGCTCCTTTTTCCATTTCCTGAAAGATGCTTTTTTGGCACCAACAGTCTCTCTGACCTCGCCTTTAAACCATGCTGGCAGTTTTTTTGGCCTTCCTTCCACCTTTCCTAAAGCCTAATATACATCTGTTCTGGGCTTCCAAGATACGTAGTACTTTTAAACAATGCCCATGCTTTATGTACATCTTTAACCTTTGCAGCTACTCCTTTTAGTCTTTTCTTAACTATTTTCTTCATTTTATTAAATTCTCTCTTTGGAAACTTAAATGGTAGTACTGTGGATTTCCTTGCCATCCTTCTTTCATTCATTAAATCAAATGTGATGATGCTACGATCACTATTGCTAAGTGGCCCCTAGAATTAGCGCCTTCCAGTCCTAGCCTGTTTTCAGTCCCATCTCCCCAGACCTAATATCAGCCCATTTGCAGTCCTCCTAATCCCACTATCAGCCCATTTCCAGTCCCCTTAGCCCCAATATCAGTCCATTTCCAGTCCCAGCCCCCACAGTCCCAGTATCAGCTCATTTCCAACCCTCCCAGACCCAATATTAGTCCATTTCCAGTATCTGCCTGTGATGGAGTGTTTGGGAAACTCCCCAGCCAAGCCTAGCACAAGTGAGGTATTGCACTGTAAACTCCTGTCCCTTTAACCTGTTTTGGACCAGCGTATGTTTTACATACATAAGGTTTCCATACTTTCTACTCAACTGTTTACTAATTAATGGTTATAAATTCAATGGAACTATGTTTATCTATTATCGTTATGTCAAAAAGCGTTATATACAGATTTTTTTTATCTGAGATCTAGTTAGTTTAATGGGTATTCGAAGTTTGCTGGTTTTAACGGTACTGGCGGCTCAATATAAAAAGATCACAAAAATAGTAGCTTTTAATGCTGTAATAGCTACTATTTTGCAAATAAAAGTATTTGTAGACTTTAGAAAATAGGTTTAGATAACTGTAAGTTACTTAGTGTCAGAGTTCTTGGTGCGTATATTGGCCTTGTATGTTTTTCATACGCTGGGCTAATATGTTGTCGAACCTAATTGCTGTCAAGCATTCTGTTCTAGGTGTTTCAATGGTGCAATATTGACGCACTGCATCAGAAGTGTTTTCACGTGTATCATATTCCGCCGTCAGAATGGACTATTGACAAACTATATTATATCATAATAAAGTGTTTTAAATTAAAACTTCAGTTTCAATAGTATCATACAGTATGTTTATGTCAATGAATATTGGAAATGAATCCTATCTTTTCTGAAGACGGACAATATACTATATTGGACCAGTGTATGAAAAAAACATACACTATGTGAAACTTCTATTTTCTGCAAAGTTTTAATATTTTTTATTGTTGCCGGTATTTCATAGTTGTTTGAGTGTAACAAATCTAATAAATCATCCAGAACAGAGAAAGAATATGCGAGCTGTCCAAAACGGGTTAAGAAGAAAGACTGGAGAATGCCTGGGAAAGGGGTGGTCAGGATCCAGGCTTTATCCCAGGAAGCAAGGGACCTGGAGAGAGAGAGAGAGAGGAACCCTGGATTCTCTGGAATATGCAGTGATCAGTTATGTTTGAAAGAGAGACTGTTGAAAAGGTAGACGCTGTGGTTAAGTTTGCTGCCGTGCCTTCAGCCTTGGTGTTAGAGTTCTACCCAGCTGGAAGACTCATGTGCTATAGAGAACTGCTGGTTCCCTTATTTGTGGATATGCTGCCTTGCTGGTAAAGACTGAAAGAGCACTACTGAGTTGTGCCCTAGAGTGCAGGAACTGGGAGCAGAAGCAAATGCTCCTGCGGCTGTGTTAATGTTTAAAATAGCTATGGCCAAGGAGGCAGAGAGTGAGCCACTGAAGCAGGCTTCCTGCACCCCTATCGTGGTATGCCCTGAGCCAGTGCCTCACTGACTCACCTCTTATGCTGGCCCTGACAAAATTGTAAAAAACCCCGAAATCGCCAAAACATGATAGTCCAATAAAAAAGGCTAACTTAATGCATTCTTTGACTAGCTTTGGAGAGTTGACACTCTCTTCCTCAGGTTATTTTATTGCTGGTATTATTTTTTTAACCATGCGGAGGGTAATTTTCATAGCTTTCTACCCAGGTAAACTGGACTGTTGGCAAACCTGCCCTTCTTTTTACACATGGGATTTTCAGAGCATGCAAACTTTTAGCCAGATTGAAGGAAGGTGTTCTCGAGAAAGAAATGTGCAAACCTGTATATGTTGATTTCTAGCAAATTTCTGCCTGCAGAAAACTGGGTGCAAAGTCTGTGGGCACCTAGTATCCCTAGGCAATTTTTAGTGAACTATCTCTTTGAAAGTTAGGTACATGGTCCAGGGACTTGGCAGCTCCACAGGCTATTGACAAATTGTCTCCTATATGTAGGACTATGTCAATACATATGCAAAAATTGTTGTAATGCCAATAAAGGTTCTTGGCTCCTCGGAATGATATGGAACATAGAAACATAGAACTATGATGACAGAAAAAGACCACATGGCCTATCTAGTCTGTCCTTCCATATCAACAACTACAACAATCCCCTTTTTTCCTTTAGAGATCCTCTGTGTTTGTCCCATGCTTTTTTGAATTCAGTTACTGTCCTCATCTCTACCACCTCCACTGGGAGACTATTCCACGGATCTACCACTCTTTCCATAAAGAAATATTTCCGCATATCGCTCCTGAATCTATCCCCTTTCATCCTCATGGTAAGTTCTTAAGGGAAACGTTTTGAATGAGTCGTGACACTTTTTTCTGTCTCTTTCTATCTCTCAGAAGTTTTGGACAGATTACGCTTAGTTTATCTCTGTGTGCATGATGCTAAGTTGGTGGTGATTTTGGAGGCTTTCCAGGCTGATTGAATATATTTCTGATATAAAAATTATCTAAAATATTTTTAGCTAATAAATGATTGCCCTTTCCCTCACCCCCTGTTACCTTTTAAGTGTCATTTGAGTTGAGGCATCTAATTTTGTGGTTTTACTGGGGGATGCCACTATCAATAGAGCAGGGCCAGTCCCAAAGCTGATTCTAGGTGTAGGTGCCCTTGGCAAACCTTAGGCCTTATGCCCCCCCCCCCCACTCCCCAGCTGTCAGATTCTATTGTTTAGCTTTAAATGCTCTGCCCTTTGCCATCCTCTAGAAGCTGTCATCGTAGGTGACTGCCTAGTTTGCCTCGTGGCTGGGCCAGTCCTGCACTAGGCTTCTCATTTCACCCCAGGCCCACTGAAGAGGCAAGTCTGGTCCCAATACCTGAATGAGTTCATAGTTCCGGAAAAAGGATTAGCAAGAGTTGCTTTTATATTCTGTATCTCATCAGCAGCACTGTATAATAATCTGGCTTTCCAAATTGGATTTACAACATCCTTCTGGCAATGGAGCAAAACCAAGGACTGACTCAGCCTGTTCCCGATGACCTGGAGTCATTTGGTGATTCTATCCTAGAATAATTATTTTAAATGCTGCCTTTCATTTTAGCAATGATTCCTGCCATTACTGAGCCTCACACTTGCCTCAGAAGGAACGCACTCAGAGCTCACTGTTCTACTTTCCCTACTTTTCTTACTGTGAAACATCTGTGCAGTGCACCAGACGTGCTCGTAAAAGGCCGTCTCTTCTCTGTGGAGGTTACAGTCTAGCTGACATGGAAAACAGATGCAGACTGAGGTCTTAATGATAGCATGGTTTCCCCACCCCGTCTTGGGGACCCCACAGCTAGTTAGGTTTTCCAAATATCCACAATGAAATATTTACGCATGCCCTCACTTCCCCCCCCCCATTATATGCACATCTAACTTGGATACCTACTTAAAGCTCCCTGTTGTATTGCATACTGAGGGCCGAATTGGAACATCCAGAATTCCTGCAATTAGTTTACAAAAGGCCCCGCTGATCACAGAGCTTTTGTAAAATATGTCCAAGAATGCCAGTACATATACTTATATTCGTCAGCACAAGGATCTTACAAATCTACACGTGGAAGGAAAGAGTAGCGTCACTCAGCAGCTTGCACGTATAGATGTCACATTTATACATGAGAGCGGCCTCATTTCAGAAAACTATAGGTGGGAGGGATATTCAGAGAATATCTGCGGGTGCCGCCGCTGCATGTATCGATGCTAACTGGTTAGCATCAGGTCATGCCAAGGGCATCCTGGGGTCAGGATCCGTTGATAACTGAGCAGTGATGATACTGAACCGCTACCCGGTTATTGACGTGCAGCGGAAGTCGGGCGCAATAAAGGCTGGCCTAACTTTTGCCGCAGATGCTAAGCAGGCGGTGCCTGAACGTTGCTGCAGCCCGGTTAGTTTCCAGCTATCCGAGCAACCCGGATATTCAATGCTGGGATGCGGATATGGCCCCTGCATTGAATAAGTCAAAAAAAGAAGGTATGCCCCTACAACAGTAAAGAACACAAGAAAAACAAGGAGAGGAGGGGGTGGGCGCAGAATTAACAGCTTAATAATGTTTGTCACTGCTCATTCTTCTTCCCGGTTCCATTTTCCTTCCCAGGCATTGACTAGCCAGGCTTAAGGTACAGCTAGCCGTCGTCACTGAATATCGGCTCCTAGAGCTATAACTGGTGGCAATTAAATTAAGCAGCAAAGCCACTGAAGGTTGGGTTTTTTTTTTTTAACTTTTTTAAGACAGTAACAAACATGGAGGATTAAAGGTATGAACCCCTTCGCCCTTTGTGCTAACCCTTGGCCAAAACAAGCACTTGTATAAAAATTGCGCTCAGTGCGCAGGAGCTGCATTAGCCAGCGGAGGACGGTTTTTGTTTTTACATATACTCCCATTGTAAACTGGAAATTTGCATAGAATTTGTTCGGCCTGCAAACATGCCCCTGTCTAATCTCAGAGTTCTGGTCATATACACATGTAGAGAGCAGCTTTCTGAAATTGCTACTTGCATGTACAGCTGATCTGCACAAGTAGTCACTGTTTAGACATGTAGATGCTTTTAATAGGATTTCTTTGCTCTGTTATCCAGATGCCAACTGTGGAATTTATTTATTTAATGTCTCTTTTATACCGCGCTATTTGAAATCAGTGCAGTTTACATGTAACACATTTGTCCAGTGCAGGCAAGTCTGCAGGGGACTTACAATGAACGGGGTTCTATATACAGGGCTAACAGGGTAACTATGTACACTTTGGCTATCGCAGGTTATCGGGTAGCTCAGCCTTATCTACAGGGTTAATAGCGTAACTATGTACATCTTATCTGGCTGTCGCAGGGTGTGTGGACAGTTCAATCTCTCAAGGCGAGTGCGTGCAAGGGAATCTCTCAAGGCGAGTGCGTGCAAGGGGGGGTGGGGGGTGTCCCACAGTAAGAAGATTTGGGTGGAGATGTATATTACTGCATGGATAGTGGATGTGGGTGTGAGTAGGTAGAGTGCAGTGAATCTTTTGAGTATGTGGGGATTATCTATAAGTGTATAGTTGGGTCGGTGTCTGAATGTACCTGAATGAATGTAAGGGTTGGGGGTGCATGACTGAGTGAGTGGATTTGAATGGGGGTGACTATATAACTGCATGGGTAATGACTGGGTGTGATGTGTTTAGACAGGATAGAATATGGGTGTGACAAGGTGCAGTGTGTTTTTTCGCGCATGTGGGTGGGGGAAGGGCTGTGCATATGGTACACCCTCAGGTTCACTTCCTCAGCTACAGCCCCTCATTCTCATCTTTTCCAGGCTCATTTGCTATCTTTCTCCTCCTCTCGAGGCTCAGCTTCCCAAATCCATCCCCTCTTAGCCACCACTGCAGGTTCATTCCTCTCCCTCGCTCCCCAAGACTTCTTCACTCCCCCAGCTAATTCCCTTTTTCTCACACCTTCCCCCTGACATCTGCCTTCCTCATTTTAAAAGTGCTTGCGTTGCTGGTAGAGTGGTGTGTAGTGGAGGGGCGGGGCTTCCAGGTGCTTGCATTGCTGGTAGAATGGTGATAGTGAAGGGGCGGGGCTTCTAAGTGCTTGCGTTGCTGGTAGAGTGGTGGTAGTGAAGGGGCGGGGCTTCTAAGTGCTTGCGTTGCTGGTATAGTGGTGTGTAGTGAAGGGGCGGGGCTTCCAGGTGCTTGCATTGCTGGTAGAGTGGTGATAGTGAAGGGGCGGGGCTTCTAAGGTCCCATCACAGTGCAGAGGGAGTAGCTCCAGATCCCTTTGGCTATAGGACCTAGGAATCATTTCACCCCACAGCTCTTCTGTTCCGTCTGGGATGGAGAGGGAAAGTTGGTCAGGCCAGAGCCCAGGCTGCTTACCTTGTTCTGATGCCCTTATGCCATTTAGCCAGGCAGATGGGTAGGGAAGTTGGGATTAAGATACAGGTGGGTGCCAAAGGGTGGAGGAAGCAGACTATCATGCTTAATCTAGCACTTAGCCATTCTAGTTTAGGAATACGAAGACTTGGAATTATAAGTTTCCCCTGGTCCCATTCCTTTGGTCTTCACCAGTTGTAAGTCAGCTGCTAGGTGCCGGCTGAGTCAAAACGCCAACCCACTTGCAACCCCTTCCCCCCACACACGCTTAGGGAGAGTTTACATGTCAAGTATCATGGTTCTGGACTCTGCTTCTGAAGCAGATTAGGTTAACTTCTGATTTATTGAGATTTCAGAAATCAACCATTAGGTTACACCTGCTAAGTGGAGGAGTAGCCCAATGGTTATAGCAGTGGGCTGAGAACCAGAGATGGCCGGTTCAAATCCCACTGTGCTTCTTGTGATCTTGGACAAATCACTTAATTCTCCATTGCTTCAGGTACAAACTTGGATTGTAATCCCTCTGGGGACAGGAAAATACCCAGTGTACCTGAATATAGCTCACCGTGGGCTACTCCTGAAAAAAAGCACAAGCTAAATTTAAAAAAAATACATTAAGACATGACTATTTCAGTAGTTGACTAAAAGATGAATTTTGGTGTGCTGACAGGACTTAATAAAAAATAGGCTTTCTATCACATTATAAATTATAAATATTTACAGCCCGGCCACCTTCTGATCGCCCATCCTCTCTCCCTGAGACTGTCAGTGGAATGCTTTTGTGAGTCACTTATAGATTATGGTAATGTCATCTGTTGCTTATATGGTCCTGACCTGAAGAAGAAGGTTTTATCTTCGAAAACTAGTCCAAGAATGTATTATTAGTCCAATAAAAAGATATCACCTTATTTTCATTTGCTGTTTCTATTTTTATGTAACTAGCTATAGATTAGTAATGAGGGGAGGTGCCTCTTCTTTTATTTGTGATTTTTAGTCTGTTTTGTGATACTGCTGTTTTGATCAAATTTTTTCTATATGTTTGTTATATTTTTTTATTTTTTATGTGGAAACAAGGGTGAACACTTTTGCCGATTTTAAAGCCATTCTATTTCTCCTTGTTCCTTTTGACCTGTAGTTTCTTGATCATTGTAAAGGTTGGGCATGAGAGCTAACAGGTGTTCTGGTACAGGGGCGGCTCTATAATGAGGCTGAGTAAGGCAGTGGCCACAGGCAGCAACTTTTTGGGGGCGGCAAAATTGCCCCCAAAAAGCCCGCCTCACTCGGCCTTCAAAAAAAACAAACCCCGATCAGAGGAGCTGCTGCTGCTGCCGCTATGGCAGCAGCAGAATGAAATGCCCCGCGGTCACGGCCTCCCCGGCAGAGCCCTCCTATTTCCCTCAGCGCCGGCTTTTCAGAGCCGCGAAAGGAGAGTTTCCCTTTCTCGCGGCTCTGATGGGAAACAGGAAATGCCTGTTTCCCATCAGCGCCGGCGGGCTTAACAGCCGCGAGAAAGGAAAACTCTCCCTTCACGGCTCTGAAAACTCAGCGCTGAGGGAAATAGGAGGGTTCTGCTAGGGAGGCCGCAGCCGCAGGGCACTTCATTCTGCTGCTGCTGTGGTGGCAGCGGCAGCTTCAAGTTCTGCAGCCAGGTTTTTTTTTTTTAATTCCCTTGGGTGGGGGGGGAGGGGGTTAGGACTGGAAGTGGGCTGATGGGGGGGGGTTAGGACTGGTAGTGGGCTATGGGGGGGCTAGGACTGGAAATGGGCTGATGGGGGGTTAGGACTGGTAATGGGCTATGGGAGGGCTAGGACTGGAAATGGGCTGATGGGGGGGTTATCTTTATCTTTATTTAGTGCTTGATATACCGCCCAAGCGTATGCATTAGGGTGGTGTACAATAAAATCAATTAGAAAACGAAAAGAACGCCATTATTTGGATAGGAAAGAGAGGAATAGGAAGAGACAGAAAAGGACAGTTAGACAGGGAAGGGGAGAGAGAAGAAATAGCCTGATGGAGAGGGGAGCTGATGGAGTGAGATAACCTTAGGGATCAGGGAGGTCGAATGCCTGCTGAAAGAGGTGAGTTTTGAGCGAGCTTTTGAAGCGGTGATAGGACAATTCAGTACGGAGAGTAAGGGGAAGGGAGTTCCAGAGGGCGGGGGCCAGGAAGAAGAAAGCGGAGTGATGTGCAGATTCCAAGTGAGCTGAGGAGGGGGAAGGAAGAAAGAGACGGTATCCGTGTGCTGATCATAGGAGACGGCGAGAAGGCTGCAGATGGATAGTCAGCCAGATATTGGGGGGAGCCGGTGTGTAGTGCTTTATGGGTAAGAATAAGAATCTTATAGAGGAAACGAAAGTTGAGAGGGAGCCAGTGCAAACTGGAAAGGAGGGGGTGATGTGGTCCCGGGCGGAAGAGTGAGTGAGCAAACGTGCAGCTGTATTCTGAACCATTTGGAGGCAACGGAGTTGATATTTTGGGAGGTCTGCTAAGACAGTGTTACAATAGTCCAGTCTTGAGAGGACAAGTGAAATGACTAGTGAGGAGAGGGAGGAGGAAGGAAGAAAAGGGCGGACAGCGCGAATTTGGCGTGTACTATTGACCGCCTGGCCAGAATGAACAAATGGATGATGAAATGCTCAAAGAAATCAAGGAAGCTAACAAAAGTTACAGCACAGTAATAATAATGGGTGATTTCAATTACCCTGGTATCGACTGGGTCAGTGTCACGGCAGGACATGCTAGGGGGATAAAGTTACTAGATGACATAAATGACTGCTTCTTGGAGCAGCTGGTTCATGAACCGACCAGAGGGGAAGCCATATTAGACCTAGTCCTTAGTGGAACACCAGATCTAGTGCAAGAGATAAGGGTGTTGGGGCCACTTGGCAATAGTGATCATAGCATGATCGCCTTTGATTTAATTAGTGGAGGAGGGATAGTAAGGAAATCCACAGTACTACCTTTTAACTTTCGAAAGGGAGACTATGATAAAATGAGGAAAATAGTTAAAAAAAAACTAAAAGGAGCAGTTGCAAAGGTTAAAGACTTACATCAAGCTTGGGTGTTGTTGAAAAATACTATCTTGGAAGCCCAGACCAGCTGCATTCCACGCTTTAAGAAAAGTGGAAGGAAGTCCAAAAAACTGCCAGCATGGTTTAAAGGTGTGAGGTCAGAGAGGCTGTTGTTGCCAAAAAAGCATCTTTCAGGAAATGGAAAAAAGAGCCAAATGACGAAACCTGGAAACAGCACAAACACTGGCAGGTCAAATGCAAGGCATTGATAAAGCAGGCAAAGGGAGAATTTGAGAAGAAGCTTGCTGCTGAAGGGATAATCAGTCCAAGTCTGGATTTCAAGCCTGCTCTATAGGTTTGCTTTGTATGATTGCTGATGGGAGGGTTAGAACTGGAAATGGGCTGCTGGCGGGTTAAGAATGGAAATAGGCTAATCGGGAGGGGGTTAGAACTGGAAATGGGCTGATTGGAAGGGGGGGCTAGGACTGGTAATGGGCTGATTGGTGGGGTTAGGCCTAGAAATGGGCTGATTAGGGGGGCTAGGACAGGAAATTGACTTATTGGGGGGCTAGGACTGGAAATGGACTTATTGGGGGGGTTAGGACTGGTAATGGGCAGATGGGGGGCTAGCACTGGAAATGAGCTAGGACTGGTAATGAGCTGATTGGGGGGCTAGGACTAGAGTGGGCTGATAAGGGGGATAGGACTGGAAATGTGCTGGGACTGGAAATGGGCTAATGGGGGAGGGGAGGGGAGTGCTGCTGGCCCTGGAAGAAAACTAGGGGCTAGGGCTACAAATGGGCTGATGCAGGAGGATAGTAGAATAGGACTGGAAGGGAGCGGATAATGAGAGGGTCTGCCAGGGGAAGGAGGGGGCAGTAAGGGAGCTGACACAGGGGAAGGAGGGGGCTGGAAAGGAGCTGACACCTTGGATATAGTGAAGGGAGACTGGAAGGGAGCTGACACTTGAGGATGGGAGTGGTAGGTGGTTGGGTAATGGGGAGGAGGCTGGAAGGTAGCTGACATGCAAATGGCACTGGAAGGGTTTGGTATGGGGTGAGAGGGGGCGTGCGCCTGAGCTGCAAGTCACACAGGGCGTGATTGCAGCTCGATACGGCCCTGTGTGCAAACATCTTGCATTTCCTCTATAAACAGTAATCTAATCGGCTTTTTGGTTTGGTTCAGTCTCTGATTGGATTTCTTAAAAAGCCCCACCCCCTCTATCGTGTGTGTGGGGGCACCATTTCATTGTTCGCTTCAGGCAGCAGATTGCCTTGAGCCGCCCCTATTCTGGTATACACCCTTCTTCCTATGTGTCCCAGAATTTTTCATGATTTATGCAGTGAAAGGCCTTGCTGTAGTCAACAAAAAAACATGTAGATATCCTTTTAGTATTCTTTTGTCTTTTCAAGGATGCACCTCACCTCTACGATGATGTCTCTTGTTCCTTGCTCTTTCTGAAATCCTGTTTGCACTTCCAGCAGTTCTCGTTCCAGATACGGTTGTAGTCTCCACTGAAGGATCTTCAGTACAATCTTGCTGGAGTGTGGGATCAGAGCAATTGTGTAATAATTTCCATAGTAAGTCGGATCACCTTTCTTCATTATTTGTATGAACACAGATCTGTTCCAATCAGTCAGTCATTTCCTGGCAGAGCCTTGTAAGCATTGTAACAACTGCATCTGATTGCTGTACTACTTCAGTGGGAATGCTGTCAATGCCCAGTGCTGGTCGGAAGGCACTCAACGGGATACTGGAGAAGAGTCGAAGACTTCAGAGTAAAGCCAGCATTCATGATGTGGCTGGAACAAAGCACTCAGGTTTTCTGACTGCTGATGTAGCTGCACATGAAATGAGTCAGAAGCTGCAAAGATGTCTTACATATTGGGATACAGAACATACAAATAATTAACTGAGGGAAGCTGGAGGTGGTCAAGAATGAAATGGAATGTACATAACTCAATCTGCTGGGTGTCAGCGAGGTGAACTGGACTGGCATCAGGCACTTTGAATCTAATGATCACATGGTATACCATGCCGGAAATGAAAGACAAAGAAGAAACAGTATTGTATTTATAATTAAGAGAAAGATTGCAAGAACTATAATTAAATACATTGCAGTCAGTGAATGCTTAATTTCTAATAATCTATGGGGAATGCCTATTAAAATAACTATTATTCAGGTATATGCACCAATAACAGATGCAGAAGAGTTCTATGAACAAGTACAAGCTGAAATCGATAGAATATGCAAACAAGATATGCTGATGGCAATGGCGTAAGTTCCAATTAGGGGTCACCAAGAAAAATGTTGCTGAGGGCCCCTTATTGTTGTAGTGGCATCCCCCTGCATGGCCCCCATTGTCATGGTGATGTGCCCCCACATGGCCCCCTATTGTCACAGTGGCGCCACCCCACACGGCCCCCTGTGCAGCGACAGCAAACTTACTTTAACTTCCTCTGCTCTTTGAAGTTCCCGACAGGCCGAACAACTATTACCGCCTGGTTCGAGGTCTCCTCGTACAGCTGTTATTGAGAGACTTAAGCCCTGGAGGTAATAGCTGACGGGTCTTGTGGAAACTTAACCCTTTCCACTCGGATAAATTTTCTATGCCGCTCATTGCCAGATTGGAATATCAACATATTTGCTGCTTCGGCAGCTGTAAGAAGTATTTTCTTACTCAGCCCATGGTGGGATAAACAATCGGAATGGGAAAATTAAATGTCCCACAGGGTTGGGCAGATGAGTGGAAAGGGTTAAAAGAGTGGAAGCAGTACGGCAAACATGTTAAAGTAAGTTTGCTGCTCTGCCTTACCGCTGCTGTGTGGGCCACCTTCCTGCATGGACCCTTCCCCCACATTGCAGGGGCTGCATGAGCAGAATTTACGCCACTGACTGGTAGTCATGAGTGACTGGAATGCAAAAGATGGAAAAAAGAAGATGGCAAAGTGGTTGGAAAATATGGGCTTGGAAATAGAAACAAAGCTGGAGAAAGACTGATAGAATTCTCCAAGACCAATGATCTATTCATCTCAAACACCTTCTTCCAGTAACACAAGTGCCGACTGTACATGTGGACTTCACCCAATAGATTGTACAGAAATCAAATTGACTACAACTGTGGAATTCAATGATGGAAAAGCTCAATAACATCAACAAAGACAAAACTTGGACCCGCCGGTGGTATAGATCACCAGTGACTAGAAGGCAAACTCAAGCTAAAGCTGAAAAAGAGCAAACCACTCATGAATGTAGCAAACCACTCATGAATGTAGCAAAGTACGATCTTGAAAATGTACCACTGGAATTTAAAGATTGCCTGTGAAGTTGATTCACAGCTTTGGATACAAATGACAGTACCAGAAGAGTTATGGGATGACATCAAGAAAGTTGTGCTCAAAGAAAGTGAAAAGTCTGTGCAAAAGAGGAAAAAAACAAAAATGTCCATAATGAAGTACCAAAAAAACCTCTGAAAATTGCTCAGAAATGTCAGAAAAGCTAGAGGAGCAAGAGAGGCAATCATCAGAATTAACAGAAATTTCCAATGTGCCCCATGATGAGACAAAGAGTATTTACAATGACACATGCAAGGAACTAGAATCAGAAGGAACAAGACCGGCTTTCCTAAAGCTACGAGAGTTAAAGAGAAAATTCCAGCCTCGAAATGGAATGCCAAAAAACTTTCAAGGATCCATGTTGAATGATGCTGAGAAGATCAAGAAAAAATGGAAAGAAAACACCAAGGGCCCGATTTTTGAAGGCAGTTATATGAGTAACAGCCCATGTTACCCATGTAAATGCCTTAACAGGGATTTTCCAAAGGCACCTATATAGGTAATGCCTTTGGAAAATCCCAGTTAAGTCCCTAACGTCCCTCAAAGAGGCTTGCACCAGCCCACACAGAAAAATGTCCACCACATCTGATAAAACACAATAAGTAACTACTGGCAATGGATTCAATGCACACCAAGTAGTTCACATCTGATTGAGTTCTTAGACTGGGTGACAAGAGAACTAGATCAAGGGCATGCGATGGATGTGATCTACCTAGATTTCAGCAAAGCCTTTGATCCTATTCCTCATAGGAGACTTATCAATAAACTCAACAGTTTGGGGATGGGTACCAAGATGGTGAACTGGATCAGAAATTGGTTGACTGACAGACAACAGCGGGTGATGATAAACGGAACCCAATCGGATGTGCCCCATGGTTCGGTCTTGGGACTGGTACTGTTCAATATATTCATAAGTGATATTGCTGAAGGGCTGAATGGAAAGTCTGTATTTTTGCAGATGAGGGAGTGGAGAACATGAGGAAAGATCTACAAAAGCTGGAAGAATGGTCTAATGCTTGGCAGTTACGATTTAATGTGAAGAACTGCAATGTCATGCACTTGGGAAGCAGAAATCCAAGGGAAATATATGCGATAGGGGACGAGAGATTGATGTGCACGGACCAGGAGAAAGTCCTCGGTGTGATTGTTTCTAAGGATCTCAAGGTGGCAAAACAGTGTGACAAGGTGGTGGCAAAAGCCAGAAGGATGCTGGATTACATACAGAGAGGAATTACCAGCAGAAAGGAAGAGGTACTAATGCCACTGTACAAGTCACTGGTGAGGCCTCACTTGGAATACTGTGTTCAGTTTTGGAGACTGTGTCTCGCAAAGGATATAAAAAGACTGGAAACTGTTCAGAGGAGGCGACCAAAATGATTTCGAGCCTGTGTCATAAGACTTATGAGAAGAGACTTGAAGACCTAAATATATACATTTTGGAGGAGAGGAGGGACAGGGGAGATATGATTCAGATCTTTAAATACTTAGAGTATTAATGGACAAACAAATCTCTTCCAAAGATGGGGAAGCTCCAAAACTAGAGGGCATAACATGAAGCTGCAAGGGGGTAGACTGAAAGGCAATGTCAGGAAATACTTTTTCACTGAAAGGGTGGTGGATGCTTGGAATGCAGTCCCGATGGAAGTGGTGGGGGCAAATACAGTGACAGAATTCAAAATGGCATGGGACAGACATAGTGTATCCCTTTAAAGCAACGGGATAAAATCAAAATAAGCATAACTATCTCTTATATCTGAACAAATAGGGGTGACCTACACGGAACGGTGGGTACACCCCTAAACAAAGGCATGGGGAGAGGTGACCTGCACGGAGCGGCAAGTGCACGTATTCTTGCCACCTTGCTGGGCAGATTAGATGGACCATGCTGGTCTTTATCAGATGTCATATACTATGTTACTATGTTACATCCCAGCAAGTAAAGCATAGTTACTCATCTGTAACAGGTGATCTCCGGGAACAGCAGGAATTTAGTCTTCACATATGGGTATCGTCGGTACCGACGGAGCCTGCGCGGGAATGCTCCCCAGTGTCCAATTAGAAAGTTTTTGGGAGCATCCCACAGTGCCTGCATTCTGCCTTCCCGCCTTTCCCAACTGCCTCTCTCCAGTTGAGTTTAAAGCTGAGACAAAGAGAGAGAGAGAGAGGGAAAGAGAAAGTGATAGATAGATACAACTCCTAGGGGAGGTGGGTGGGTTGTGAAGACTAAATTCCTGCTGTTCCCGGAGATCACCTGTTACAGGTGAGTAACTATGCTATCTCCAGGAACAAGCAGGAATGTAGTCTTCACATATTGGGACTCCCTAGCTTTAGATGCCAGGAGAGACCCCAGAAGTTGTGTGTCCCTGTGAAAGGGCTCCACTTCCCCCCATGGATCTCTGGCATCCAACCATGGATGGTGGGTAGGAGTTGATTAGGTATGGAACAAGTGTTGGAGAACAGCCTGACCAAACAAGGCATCCCGGCAGGAGTCCTTGCCCAAGCAGTAATGGGCTGTGAAGGTATGAACCAAGGCCCAAGTGGCTGCTCGACAGATGTCGTCGATAGACACAGAGTGCAGATGAGCCATTGAAGCTGCCATGGCTCTCACATTGTGAGCTGTGACATGGCCCTCCAGAGGAAGATTCTTACTCTGGATAGGCAAAGGAAATACACTGAGCAATCCAGTTAGACAGTGTTCTCTTGGAGACTGGAAGTCCCAAATGAGAAGGATCAAAAACAACAAAGAGTTGAGAAGACTTTCTATGTTGCTGTGTTCTTTGTAAGTAAAAGGCTAAAGCTCTTTTACGGTCCAAAGTATGAAGATTCCTTTCTGCATTTGATACATGAGGCCTTGGAAAAAACACAGGCAGGTAGACCGCTTGGTTTAGATGAAAAGGCGAGACCACCTTTGGCATAAAGCGTGGATGAGTCCTAAGGACTACCTTGTCATGATGGAATATAAGGTGGATCAGCCACTAGTGCCTGTAACTCAGTGATGCGACGTGCTGATGTGATTGCAATGAGAAAGATAACCTTCCAGGAAAAGAATTTCAAGGAGGTAGTAGCTAAGGGTTCGAAAGGTGGCTTCATGAGCTGACCAAGAAACAGGTTTAAGTCCCATGCCACCGGTGGTGGCCTAATGGGAGGCTTAGTTAGAAGGCCTCTCATAAATCTTGCTATAAGAGGATGCGAGGAAATAGGTTGTCCATTTAGAGGCTTAAAAGAAGATGCAATAGCACTCAAATGGACTCTTACTGAGTTAGTCTTAAGTCCTGCATTAGATAATTGAAGGAGATACTCCAGCAATGATTCCAGAGGTATGGCAAGGGGGTTAAGACCCTTCTGCAAACACCATATGGTAAACCTTTTCCACTTAAAAGCATAAGAACATCTTGTGGAAGGCTTCCTGGAAGCATAAAGGATATCCTTTACTTGCTGAGGGAGGTTAAGATCATGGAGATCTAGGCCTTCAGCAACCAAGTCCTGAGATGCAGAGACTGGGGATTGGGATGCCATAACATTCCATCCTCCTGAGACAGGTGATCTGGAGCAGACCCTAACTCCAGAGAGGGAGCTTGAGAGAGATGTAGAAGCAGAGGGTACCACACTTGCCATGGCCAATGTGGAGCTATGAGAATCATGCGGCCTCTGTCTCTCTGAAGCTTGAACAGGGTTTTGGGAATTAGGGGAATGGGTGGAAAGGCATAAAGGAAGTCTTGACCCCAGTGAAGGAGGAAAGCATCCCTGGCCTGAGAGCCCTGAGCCGGAATTCTGGAACAGAATCGGGGAAGTTTGGCATTCAACGGACTTGCAAAGAGGTCTATGTCCGGGGTTCCCCAAATTTCGAAAATTTTGGCCACCTGGTCTGCATGCAGAGACCATTCGTGTGGAAGCAGAACTCGACTGAGTCTGTCTGCCCAAGAGTTTTGTATGCCTGGAAGATACACTGCTAGGAGATGAATCTGATGCTCTCTGGCGAGGGCCCATAGTCGCAAAGCTTCGTTGCAAAGCGACAGAGAGCCTGTTTCCCCCTGCTTGTTCACGTAGAACATGGCTACTTGATTGTCCGTATGAATGAGGACTGTCTTGTAGCTGAGTAGGGTGTGGGACACTCGAAGAGCAAGGAAGATTGCTCTGAGTTCTAAAAGATTGATATGTAGATGAGTCTCCTGTGGAGTCCAAGTACCCTGGGTGGAGAGGTCCTCCAGATGAGCTCCCCAACCCATTGGAGAAGCATCTGTTGTGAGAGTTGCCTGGAGTAAAGGTTGTTGAAAAGGGGACCCCAGCAACAGGTTTTGAGGGGACTGCCACCATTGGAGGGACAGAATAAGGCGATTTGTGTTTGCTATTCTGTTTGACAGGCACCCTGATGACTGGGTCCATTGAGTGGATAAAGTCCACTGGGCTGCTCTCATATGGAGGCGAGCATAAGGAACCACATGCACGGTAGATGCCATGTGGCCTAGTAGTTGTAACATTTCTCGAGCAGTGAGATGAGGCTTTAGCACTGCTTGAGAAGCTAACTGCACCATACGAAGGCAACGGGTCTGAGGAAGATAGGCCCTTGCTTTTCTGGTGTCCAGCAAAACTCCTATGAACTCTAGAGACTGAGTGGGAGTTAGACTGGATTTTGGGATGTTTATGACCAAACCCAAATACTGAAGGATACGCATTGTGCAAGATAGAGCAGTCCTGGCCTCTGACTCTGATGGGGCTCGAATGAGCCAATTGTCTAAGTAGGGGAAAATGAATATTCCCAGAGTGCGAAGAAATGCAGCTACCACAGCCATGCATTTCGTAAACACCCTTGGCGCTGAGGCCAGGCCAAAAGGAAGCACCCTGTACTGGTAGTGCTTTCCTTGAAAAAGGAACCAAAGGAACTTTCTGTGAGTTGGATGGATGAGAACATGAGTGTACGCATCCTTGAGATCTAGAGAACAAAGCAAATCCTGACTCTGAAAGTATGGCAGCAGAGTTCCCAGAGAAATCATCTTGAATTTCTCTTTGAACAGGAATTTGTTCAATTCTCTGAGGTCTAAGATAGGCCTGTGTCCCCCTGTTTTCTTTGGAATAAGGAAATAATGGGAGTAGAACCCTGTACCCTGTTATGGATGGGTACTTCTTCTATTGCCCCTTGAGCAAGGAGTATAGTGACCTCTTGATCTAACAGTTTGATAAGAGAGATCTGAGAATTGAACTGTCTTACCATTGTGGGAGGGGGCATGCACAGGAAGTGAAGCTTGTACCCCTCTTTTATAATGGAGAGTGTCCAATGTTCTGCTGTTATTTGTCCCCACCTGGGGGCAAAATGAGACAACCTTCCTGGAATGGTGGAAAGCTCTGGCCCATTGAGGGTCAGGAAGGCTAAGTTCTCTAGATGAAAGTCAAAGTTCCTTGTGGAGGCTGAGACTGCTGAGACGGTTGAGGCTTAGCAGTCTTTGCTTTCCTTTGTTTAGGTGGTTGCTGACTCTTCCGGGCAGGCTGACCTGTAGAACGTCCCTGCTGGGAATAAGAGGGGTAAAACCTCTTCTTCTTGGAGAAGAATGGTTTCTTGAAAGATTTCTTTCTTGCAGGATCAGCAGTGGCCTTGGACAATCTATCCAAGGTGGAGTTGTCAGCATCCAACTCATTGGCTTTCTCTTGCCAATCTTTGCCAAAGAGATTTTCACCTGTACAAGGAATATTGCCCAGTTTGTCCTGTACCCAGAGCTCCAATTCAGATGCCTGGAGCCAGGCAATTCTACGTGCACCTATGGCAATGGCAGAGGTTCTGCTTATGCACTCAAAACAATCAAAGGCTGCATGGTTGACAAACTTAGAAACATCCTGGACATGTTTAACCAGTGTGAGAACATAAGAAGATAAGATATGCCATACTGGGTCAGACCAAGGTCCATCAAGCCCAGTATCCTGTTTCCAACAGTGGCCAATCTAGGTCATACGTACCTAGCAGTTTCCCCAAAAGACACAGGTTCCGCAATGCTTGTACTGGGTCAAGCATTGATATCCTGGGTCCCTTCTTAATAATGGTTTTAGGACCTTTCCTCCAGGAACTTGTCCAAACCTTTTTTTTAAAACCCAGCTACACTAACGGCCTTTACTACATCCTCCGGTAACAAATTCCAGAGTTTGATTACACGTTGAGTGAAAAAATATTTTCTTTTATTAGTCTTAAATAGTTTACCCTGTAGCTTCATTGCATGTCCCCTAGTCTTTCTATATTCTGATAACGTAAACAATCGATCTACGATCTTGCCTCTTATCTTCAGGAAGAAGAGGGCTCAAAACCTCTAAATCACCTGTGACTGGAGAGAGGCAGTTGGGAAAGGCGGGAAGGCAGCACGCAGGCGCTGTGGGATGCTCCCAAAAGTTTTCTAATTGGACGCTGGGGAGCATTCCTGCGCAGGCTCCGTCGGTACCGACGATACCCATATGTGAAGACTACATTCCTGCTTGTTCCTGGAGATCCACTTAATATTATACTCTGTTGTAGTACAGAATGTATCCCACAACACTACTGACTCATGAGTAGTAAAAGAAGTAGTCAAACACAATTTTGCTACGCATCCTGAACATTTATTTCAGATGGCTTGGCATTAGATGACTGCACATGTAACAGATCTTGCATGGTACAAAAGAACTCCCATGACCAGCTGAAGGCAATGTTATATATCTAGCATAATACTCTTCTTAACGTCATGCAACTTGGGATGATACTGACTCATCAACTCTCTACACTCTGCCCCCACCATTGCTCAGAACAGTGTGACTTCTGCTTCAGCTAAATCGGATGAAAATCACGGAGCAGTATGTTTACAGTGCTAAGAAAGATCATAATTTATTATATATGCAACTGATGCCGCAGCCAACACAGAGTCCCAGAACTCAACCATCTCCCGCAAAGTACCTGCTGTATGGGATTCACTCCTCCTTTCTGTTAAGGCATCAAGTTCAGCTTGATGATGCCCAGCAGATGATAACAAGAAGTATTGTCATCAGACATCAGGTCTATATTAATAATGAGCAACTCATAGCCACTCTTCTGTACTAAAGTCTTAACAGACCTGAGGACAACATTTTTCCTGTAAAACAGGATGGCAAAAAAAATTGAATCTAGGGTCCACCCATGCTCATATGTAAAACCAGAAATCACTTGAGAAAAATTCACTGAAGACAGAGAAAACAAAAAATTAACAGCACCTGTGGATAAATCATTTCAACCAAAATGAGTATTAAAATCCCCCTTGACAAAGAAGTGATCCAAGTCACAGCTGGCACTCAAAATCATTAACTCAGATCAGCAAAACCATCAGCCAAACATTTGGAGGGACATATTACATACTTCAGGAGTGTGAACTTATAGTTTTAAGTTCAACTCTGGGAGGAAACATCTTATATCATCTTCATAAATAAAGTCCTAGAAACTCTAAAAGTGTTTACCACAGACAAGGTCAGCCCAACCATTAGACAAACCAGGCAGTCACCCGGAGCAGCAGCTTCTGAAGGACAGCAAAGAGCAACTGCAGCCCAAGCAAAACAATAGACCCTGCCGGCACCCCAAACGCCGAACCATCGGCACATTCTTTTACCTGCAGGGAGAGGGAGCACACACATATATAAACAGCAAAATTTAATAATTAAAAGTATGATGTACAATATGCACCTTTACAGGATTGTGGTGGGAGGGATGGTGTTGTGATGATCTCAGTGGGGATGAAGGGGGTTTGTAAGGTTGACGATTCATCTAGGGCACCCAACTGCCTTGCACCAGCCCTGGCTGTAGACTCCAAGTGAGATTGTATCAGCTATAGAGACGCTGCAGCTGCCCGCAGACCTCAGGCACCTCCTGCAGGTCTTCTTCCTGGGCCAGTCCCTGCTAACCGTATGACACTGCAGCCAGAAGCCCTTGTTTGGCTCTAGCTCTTAGGAGCTCCTATGCTGCGTGTGCTCAGTCGTATTTCCTGTGGTTTGTTCCATCTGACTCATCCTTTAAGTCTAAGATCACAGATTGAAAGAATCTCTCCAGCACACATACCTGTAATTCAAACTCCCCTTAACAGAGTTTTGCAATACACGCAAATCCGTCCACGCAGTACTTTCTTTCATTTAAATTCTGAGAACACCACAGCCGGCTCTGCTAATACACCGCACTCCTGTCCTGCAGCACCACCTGCTATTCCAGTACTCAAGATGCCTACACAGCTCTGACTACCTCACTCCTCTTCTGCAGAACCATCTGCTACTCCAGTACTGATAACCAGTTCTGACAATGCCCTTCAATCCTGCCTTGCAGCACCCCTGCTGAGATATCCCCCCCCCCCCCACAGCTCTGACAATGGGGGTCATTTTAAAAAGCTTAGTCATGATTTAGGATGTCTGAAGACATGCACATGGAGATCAAAATCATGGAGACATCTGTGAAGCCATTTCAGAAATGATGTTCACAAATGTCTCTGGTGCAGGGACATCCAAGTAGGCAAGGCAGGGCCGGCCTGTCTATTGTGCGAGAATGTTGTTTGCACAGGGCCCACATGCTTCAGGGGACCCCGCAGCAACATCATCTTGCATATTCGGCACCGGCAGGGCGGCTTTAGAGGGAGCCAGAGAGGCCCCGGCTCACCTCTGACAGCCACCAGTGAAGAGCACCGTTTTTCTTCACTTCGGCAGCTGTAATGTAGTATAGGCTGCTGGCAAGCTGGAGGTCAAAGGGAACTTCCTGTTTCCCAGCACTCAGGGCGCCAGTGGCCTATACTACAATACAGCTGCCGAAGTGAAGAAAAAAAGGTGTTCTTCACTTCGGCGGCTGTCAGAGGTGAGACAAGGCCTCTCCGACTCCACTAAAGCCTGTTGGATAGTTGTGGGGCTCTTTGGGGAGGGGGGCCAAGACTGGAAATAGCTGATGGGGAGGGGGACTTGGAATGGAAATGGGCTGAGCAGGGGGGGAGCTAGGACTGGAAATAGCTGATGGGGAGGGGGACTTGGACTGGATATGGGCTGAGTGGGGGGGGGGAGCTAGGACTGGAAATGGGCTGAGTGGGGGGGGGGGAGCTAGGACTGGAAATGGGCTGATGGAGGGGCTAGGATAGGACTGGAAATAGCTAATGGGGGCCTAGGATTGGAAATGGGCTGATGGGGGGTTAGGTTAGGACTGGAAAGGGCTGATGGGGGGGCTAGAATTGGAAATGGCTGATGGTGGGCTAGGTTTGGAAATGGGCTGATGTGGAGGGATGGGAGAATGGGACTAGAAGGGAGCGGATGCTGGGTGGGGCTGGAACTAGAAGGGAGCTGATGTTGGGGGAGGACTAGAAGGGGATGGGGCTGGGGGAGTGAGGATGGAGAGGGGAAAAGATATTTTATGTAGGAGGGAAGAAAAATCTACGATTGGCGAGGTTTTGGGAGAGTAAATGGGGATTGAGGATGGAAGGGTGAAATTTGAGTGGATGAAAAAGGAATAAAGAAAGAAAGAGAGGAAAGAGCAAAAGAGGAAAGATCAGTATGTTAAAACAGATGTAGAGAGAGAATGGGAAAAATTATAAGAAAGGACAAATGGACAGCAGATAATGGAGAGTTAGCAGAAGGCATGAAGAAAGCAGAAGAAAGTGACTGAAGCAATTGTAACTAAAAAATAAAATGCCCAACAGCAAAAGGTAGAAAAATACTTTTTAAAAAAATTTATTAACTGGAATATGTCAGCTCTGAGAAATGTGCATCGTTAACGTCTTTTGTGTTTTGTTTAGTACAAGTGGAAATTAATTTATAGTTTTATTTCTGCAATGTTGTTGTACATTCCAAGTTTGGCTTTAGGGGTTCCTAGTTTAATTATTGTCTTCCTGTTTCTAAATTGTGATCCCTTGTTCTTTGTTGATGGTCTATGTTCTACATGTGTAACCGAGCTGAGGTATTCTGTTTTATGTAGTTTCTATTTGACAGTGCCACTTGTTCTCTTTCCCCAGTAGGAGATGTATTGGTGATCTCTGAGATGTATTGTTTTAATATTTGCAGTGTTGCCTTTTTGATAGGTAGGGTTTGATGCTTTGTGAGTCCTGGCAGTGGTGTTATGATATGGCGGGTTTGCTATGGGTTCTAAATGGGCAGTGTTTGTAGTACTTCCTAATGTGCCTGGCGGTTGGCACTGGAGTATAGTAATGTAGAAATCTGGTAGTCTTTCTTTATCCATACACTCATTAAGAGGCATGTTTACAAAACGTTAGTGCATGTTAACATTATGCAAATATTTATGCAAATGAGGTCCCTTATTCAAATGAGGCCTCCTCAATGAGTCTCCATACATAGCCCTGCACCCCCATTGGGCCGCCCCTGAGGCAAGGGGGTATATCCGGGCAGTTGCAATGGACTTACACGTCTCCTTTCAATTTCAGGAATGACAGGAATGTTTGCAGGCACGTCCATGTTTAGATCTGCTGCAGGCATGAACAGGCATCAGGAAAGTGCTTGTTTTGGCCTTAAAATATCCAGAGAAGACGGAGAGTTAAGTGACTAGTCTAGGATCACAAAGACCCCCACTGTGATTTGAACCTTGCCTCCATCCCACTACTTTAACCATTATGCTATTAGACATCCATGTTCTGAGTTGCTGTTCTGGGGACATCTATGTAGGCGTCTCTATAGACTTCTACACTGGGCACATCCACGTTTCTGAAATCGTGCCTGAACTTGCACGTGCCTGGTTACTTTTCCAGACATTTTGGCTTTGACATCCCAGATTGCATTTGGATGTTCCATTATAAAATGTGCCTTCATGCATCTAAGTCCTAACCTTCACATTATTGTTTAATATCATGAAAGCATATGCTGTAAAAACTTGTGAAAAGGCAGTAAATAAATATGATGGAATCTAAAATAGAAAACTCAGCCATCTAGTTGCACTGGACTGGGATGCAGATGGTTTATGGTTTACTGGTATTTGATATACCGCCTTTATGCAGGCAAGGAAGGCAGTTTACAGTAAAAATATTCAATTAAAACCCAGAAAGGAATGCCATATCATATAAGCAAAGGAAGAAAGGGAAAAAAGGGGGGTCAGGGACAAAGGGGACGGAGACAAAGGGGGGAAGATTGAGGATCAGCCAGATACCCTCTATGGCTATTCTCCTTCCTCTGGCCTCAGTCACTCAATCAGTCTTTTTTTCCATCTGCTGTTAATATCCAGGGCATCCTACAAAAATATTCTGGTGCATCTGCTAGAACAGGAAAAGGAATTTGAGATATTGGTCGCAATTCAGCAGATCCTTTTGTAAAATATGCGAGGAAATAACTTGGATGTCCCATTTCCCACGTAGATCCGCTTTGCAAAACTGGGCATCACGTGCCCTGTACTTTGTAAAATGTGCCCCTGTGCAGCACATATTGTGTTTAGAGATCAGCATGCCCCTGTATAAAAGCATATCTAGTGAGGATTTTTCTAGCAGGCTTCCTGCATAGACAGCCTTGGGAGGAGTTATGGAGTTATAAAGAAAGAGGTTTTGGAAGAAGACATAACTTTTTTCTCTCTCACTCTACACTTCTTTGCATTTAATTTCAATTGCCAAGCATTTGACCATGCTTCTAATTTTTGTAGATCTTTTCTCATGTTGTCTGCTTCCTCCAAACTATCCATTCTACTGCAAAGTTTCATAACATCTTCAAAAAGGCAAACTTTTCCTTTTTCACCTTTTGGCAATATCATCCACAAAGACATTGAACGGTGACAGTCCCGGGTCCGATCTCTGAGGCACTCCACTACTCACCTTTCTTTCTTCAGAATGAGTTCCATTCACCACTACCCTCTGCAGTCTGTCAGTCAACTAGTTCTGGATCCAGTTCACTACCTTGAGATCCATTCCCAGGCTACTCAGTTTATCCATAAGCCTCCTATGAGGAATAGTATAAAAGGCTTTGCTGAAATCTAAGTAGACCACATCCATCGCATGCCCTTGATCTAGTTCTCTGGTCACCCAGTCAGAGAAATCAATCAGATTTGTTTGGCATGACCTTCCCTTGGTAAAGTCATGTTGCTTCGGATCTTGCAAACCATTGGCTTCCAGAAAAGCCACTATCCTTTCATTCAGCACTGTCTCCATTACTTTTCCTACCACCAAAGTAAGGCTTACTGGCCTGTAGTTTGCCACCTCTTCTCTGTTCCAGAGGAACCTTGTCAGCCCTTCTGTAGTCCCAGTCTCCAGGGAGCTATTAAACACATCTTTTAAAGATCCTTCCAAAACCTCCCTGACCTCCTTCAGTATCATGGGATGTATCTGATCTGGTCCCATTGCCTTGTCCATTTTCAGTTTGGCAAGCTGTTCATAAACATATTCTTCCATGGATGGTCTTACTTCTACTCCGTTCCCCTTGTTATCCTTTGTCAGTCAATCATGGCCCTTCTCCAGGATTCTTTTGTGAACAAGGAACAGAAATGTTTGTTTAGCAAGTCTAGACTTTCTGCCTCTTGGATCAGGAACCCCCTATATATCACAGCTCTACTCTACCTTTAAGAAAATATCTAAATGAAAGAATGTCCTGGCTTTAAGTTAATGAGTCTTTTGCCTTTTAAAGATGATCATGACCCCACTGGACTTTTGCCATCTTGTGAACCAGTAAGATGGAACTCAAACCATTCCTTCTTGGTCAGGAATTTACATGGTATAAGTCTACAAGGAGCAACATTAGGAACTATTTCATCATGGAAAGGATGGTAAACACATGGAACGGCCTTTCAGGTGAGGTGGTGGAGACAAACAGTAACAGAATTCAAGAAAGCATGGGATATGCACAAAGGATCTTCAGTGAGGGGAACATCAGAGATCAAGTGGGATCTGTGACACTGTACCAGGAGTGAAATTCGGAAGACTGAATGGACCCTCGGATTCACATCAGTTGTCAGATTCTCTGATGAGTGTTTCTGTGAAAACAATCTCATGGATAATGCTAGAAAATACCTGCACTTGAGAGATCAAAGCTTGACGTCTCTATTGCTTTGGTGCAGTTGACTGTTTTTTTCAGCCCGTTTTACATAGAAACATAGAAACACGATGACAGAAAAAGACCACATGGCCTATCTAGTCTGTCCTTCCATATCAACAACTACAACAGTCCACTTTTTACCTTTAGAGATCCTCTGTGTTGGTCCCATGCTTTTTTGAATTCAGTTACTGTCCTCATCTCTACCACCTCCACTGGGAGACTATTCCATGGATCCACTACTCTTTCCGTAAAGAAATATTTCTGCATATCACTCCTGAATCTATCTCCCTTCACCCTCATCCCATGTCCCCTCGTAGCAGAACTTGCTTTCAATTGAAAGAGGCTCTCCCCCTGAACATTTATGCCACGGAGGTATTTAAACATCTCAATCATATCACCTCTATCCCGCCTTTCCTCTAAGGTGTACATATTAAGATCCTTAAGTCTATCCTCATATGCTTTATAATGAAGCCCACTAATCATTTTAGTAGCCACCCTCTGCACCGACTCCATCCTGTTCACATCCTTTTGAAGGTGCGGTCTCCAGAATTGCACACTATACTCCAAATGAGGTCGCACCAAAGACTTATACAGAGGCATTATCACCTCCTTTTTTCTGCTAGCCATTCCTCTCCGTATGCACCCAAGCATCCTTCTAGCTTTTGCCGTCGCCTTTTCTACCTGTTTAGCTACTTTAAGATCATCAGACACAACCACGCCTAGGTCCCGCTCTTCTTTAGTGGACAAAAGTACTTCACCTCCTATACTGTATTGCTCCCTTGGATTGCTGCAGCCCAAATGCATGCCTTACATTTTTTAACATTAAATCCCAGCTGCCAAATTCTAGACCATTCTTCAAGCTTAGCTAGATCCCTCCTCATGTTATCTACACCTTCCTGCGTGTCTACTCTATTGCAGATTTTGGTATCATCTGCAAAGAGGCAAACCTTAACCGACAGCCCTTCCGCTATATCACTAACAAAGATGTTAAAAAGAATGGGACCAAGGACAGATCCCTGGGGCACACCACTGGTAACATCCTTCTCCTCAGAGTGAGCTCCATTTACTTGTACTCTTTGTCGCCTCCCACCCAACCAATTTCTAACCCAAGCAGTAACTTTAGGGTCCATCCCTAGGGTGCTCAGTTTGTTTATAAGTCGCCTGTGAGGAACAGTGTCAAAGGCTTTACTGAAATCTAAATATACCACATCTAGGGCTCTCCCTCGGTCCAACTCCCTGGTCACCCAGTCAAAGAAATCAATCAGATTCTGTTTTAGGCAGCATCTCAGTCTTTTTAGCCTCCTACATGACTGAGAGCAGGTTTAAACCCCACTTGATCTCATCAAATGTGCGCATTAGATTTGGACAGCCATGGAGTGTGCCTTTGATGTCTGAAGGACACCTGGACCTTTTTCTACTTACACTGTAACTGACAGAACATAGACATTTGTATCACTTCTACACAGAAACATGACAGCATATATAGACCATACAGACCATCCGGTCTGCCCTTCCATATGAAACACTAAGCTCTACAGTCCCTTTTTTCATTTAGAGATCCTTTGTGCTCGTCTCCTGCCTTCTTGAATTCAGATACAGTGTTTGTCTCTACTACCTCCACTGGGGAACTATTACACTATACCGGCCATAATGTGCTAGCTACTTGCAGTAGCTATAGACCTGGTGCAATTTTACGCATAGCTGTGGCTTTGGCTCTCTGTATTACTTCACTGTGCTTTCATACAAAGAATTCTTCAACTGTTTAATAGGGACTGTGCTTTTATAAGTGTGTTTCATCCTAATAGCACCTGTTGTCAAGTGTCCATCCATCCATATCCTGCGTGCACTTCTGAAACGAAAGCTTCACCGCTGAAAGGAGATTCCCAGTGTTTTTCAATGTAGAAGAGACTTGCACAGGAAAGCACCTGGTGCCAGCAGGATTCTCAGCCCCTACCTGTACCAGAAGAGACCCAAGTGGTGGTTCTGTGAGAGGGGAGGAGAGGGATTGAGAAAGAAAGGAAGGGAGTGAGAGGGGGATAGAGGTACAAGAGGGAAAGAAGGGAAAGAGAGAGGGAGGAGAAGGAAGAATGGAGGAAAAAGAAGGGGTGATTCATACACTACAGTCAATCACCCTGTACCCATCCAGTCACACACACATACCCAAATTCACTTATCTGCACATTTTTGTGCACACAGATACCCAACCATACACTTATATTTATCTCCCTGCCTATAGCCCCAACTTCAACGTACCCTTTACCTATGCATTCCACTACCAACAGCTCTCACTCCCACATCCTCTCTTTCATGCACAATGATGCAAACATACTGACCCCAGCTACAAACCTGTAGAAACCACCATGCCCCTGGCCACTCAAACACACTACACTCATTCACTCACACAAAAATACATCCACCCAAATTTGCTCATTCCATCACACACAGACTTCCTGCACTCGCTCACGTACACACAAACTCCCAACTGCATGCTTGTAGACAGCTCCCCACTCTGCTCCCCTACCCAAAGTCCCCACCTAGGCATCCCATTTGCATCCATTCCCAAAATATCTAATTGGTGTATGCAAATCTTACATATTCTTTTGCAGAGCATTCTTACTAGCAGGGGTGCAAGGCATGACAAGCGCTTTGTCTTGGCTCATGTAAGAACAAGGCAGTTCAGACAGACTGAACGATTCTCAGTCCAGTATTAGGAAGCAGTGCAAAGTCTGTGTGACTACCGTGTCACTGCAAGCCTCAGCTTTACATGTTCCCACTCATATTTGCATACTGCTGGGGGTCAGGAGGCAGGGGTAAGGCAGGCACAGAGTACATGACTGTATGTCCATCATGCCTATGGATTAGTGCACCCTTTAGGTATAAGATAAGGGAAGACCTTTCTGGGTTCATTTATTTATTTCATTTTTTTATTGCCTTTATCCTTAGACCCAAAGCAATTTACAATCATAACTAAATTACAAAGCTTCTGTTTATTGTTAAGTGCCGTTGAGTCTGTGCCGACACATGACAACCCTCTGGATAGTTGTCCTAAACTGTGTACAGTCTTCAGTCAGGCAGATAATTATTGATGGAGTGGCATCCATCGCTGCTGTCACTTTGTCAGTCCATCTTATTGCTGGCCTTCCGCTTCTGTGTTGACCTTCAACCTTGCCAAGCATGATGTCTTTCTCTAATGATCTCTCTCTTTGCATAATGCCATCTGAGCTTCTAAAGAAAGCTTTGGTTTGATCTCCTCTAGTACTGACTGGTTTGTTCTACTACTACTACTGAACATTTGTATAGCGCTATAAGACATATGCAGTGCTGCCCAGACACATGTAAAAGACAGTCCCTGCCCATCAGAGCTTAATAGTCAAGACAGACAACACAGTAGCTGTAGACATGGGATACATCTAGAGGGAATGCAAAGGAAACAGAAAGGAGGTTGGGTGAATCAAGATCAGAAAATGGCAGCGAAGAGGTGAGTTTTCAGCCTGGATTTGAAAAGGGTCAGAGAAGGTGCCTGACATACAGACTCAGGTAGTTTGTTCCAGGCATAAGAAGCAGCAAGGTGAAAGGAGCAAAGTCTGGAGTTAGTAATAGAAGAGAAGGGCACAGATAGAAGCAATTTGCCAGAAGAGCGGAGTTCCCGAGGAGGGGTGTAGGGATCGATAAGAATATTCTTCACCAGCACCATAATTCAAAGGCATCAATTTTCTTCCTGTATCTTTTTCACTGTCCAACTTTCACATCTTTAAGATGTTATCGAAAATGCCATGGCTTGGACAAGTCATATCTTTGTATGGAGAAATAAACCTCTGCTCTTGAGAATCTTGTCTAGGTCCTTCATATCACTCTGCCAAGCACAATGCATTGTTGGACATCTTGACTGCTTGTCATTTCATACAACATATTAAATCATATATAGTTGAAAACATATGCATGTGTAGTAGTTAGTTAGTGGTAGAGGTGTGATGTATGTTGGTGGTCTAATGTGTAAGTGGCCCATTTTAAGGCTGAGGTTTATTTTTGTGTCCAGTGTGAAAACTCCCCTGAAGTTCATCTTACGTTCATCTGAGTATGAAGTGTGTGTCTATGATGTACCATGTCAAAAGCCACTGAAATATCAAGAAAAGTCACCGTTACCCATGTCCTTTGTCTTCACAATGTAGCTTATCCAATAAAGGTGTGCTACGTTTTTTGCACTTATTGTGTATTTTGCTTAAAAATCAATGCGCAATAAGTGCAAAAGCCATGTGCTGTCAGGGGTGTGGCCAACATGTTCCCAGCAGTTACCACACAGAAAAGTAGCCCAATGCACAACAGTGGCATTGACAGTTAACATGGGTGCACTTAACTCCACCCACTGAGGTGATGTTACGTGAACTCATGCTAATTGCAGCATTGACTGTTAGTGCACTCTCTACCCCTAACTTGCTCATTTCTTATCCCATCGCGCAATGTACAATTACTGTGGGAATCAGTGCATGGTTGTCATGCCAATGCAATAACAGTAACCAAGTTACCATGGCCCCATGTTCCCTTTCTCTGTTTATTTTGTTTTTCAGATTACTTTGTACTCTTGCACAATCTAGCACATATTGGTTCTTTGTAAGTAACCCCTTTGGGGGTCATTCTTCCTCTTCCTCTTCAACTCTCTCTATGGTTAATACTATGGGCCAACGGCCTTACAAGTTGTTTATTCCAGTTTCTCCATTGTTTCCTCATATTTTACAGTTTTTACTTTATTTATTTGCATGCTCAGCCTTACCTTCTCGTGTGTTTTAATGTGTTTATTGTTTTATGCTTTTATTATTGCATGTTTTTAATATGGTTTTATTGACATGATTGATGTATGTGTTTTACGCCTCAATTTTAATTCTTATTTATTTTCCTATTAAGTTTGTTTATTTTTTACTGTACACATTACATGTTTTATTTGCTTCATTTGTTTGTAGTTTGCTTCTCCTCTCCCCTGAGGAAGGCTTTGGCTGAAACTCGTAGGGGACTGTGAATAAAGCACCAGTGACCATTTTACTCTTATCTCGCTGTTTTGTGTTCTGCCAGCTTGTTAAACCCCCACAAATCAAAACCCAGAACAGACAGCAGTTCAGGGAAAACAAAATCATCTTTACTTCTCTCCCAGCTTGTTAAACCTTCCTTAAGTTGGTTCTCCTGGCCCTTCCTCCAGCCCCAGTTAAAGTTCCTACCTCAGAACCCTTTTGCATAGCCTGCCTTGGAGGCTCCATGGGCCTCTCATCCTCTCCCTGTGAGCCAAACCCTCCCAGCCCTGAACTTTGGGCTGCAGACTCTCTTAAAGGTAATTGTTAATAATCCCTTTGGAGAGGGACAGGTAACATTTCATAGATCCTCTCACAGAGGACATGGTGGAGGCAGGAACCTGGACCTCCCCGCCTGATCTCAGAAATGTCATGGACGTCCGGCATCACATCTAAGTTTGGAGCTGCTCCAGGCACTTGAAAAGTGCTCCTTTTGGCTGAAAACTATCAAGAGGGCATAGAGAAGATAACACTCCATCATCCCCAGTACTCAGCACAACCTCAAAGATAGCAGCAGTGGGATTTGAACCCTGGCTGCCCTGTTCCCAGCCCACTACTCTAGCATTAGTCTATCCTAGACAATCAACTTCTGAAATATGATTCTGGGGATGTCTATGTAGATGCCCCTACAGATGTCCATGTTTCTGAAATTGTGTCTGCACCTGGATGTGCCTGCTTTTTTCTAAGACATTCTGGCTTAGACGTCCCAGATTGCACTTGGACGTTTCTTCTAAAATTCCCCTCTAAAAGGGTCCTTGTACTATGGGTCTTTCAAAATCCAGATTAGTAGACATCTAGTATTGCATTCAATAAAAACTCTATCAATTGTAGAGCTACTGCCTTCCAAATTAATTTGCCCAAGTATGGCAAGTTTAAAATGGGTTTATAATGACTCGTTAAGCAACTTCTTTAAGACAGCTAGAAGAATCCCCTCAACCATGGACATGTTTACTATTGAGTGTAGTCCATCAGACCTCATAGATTGCACGTATGAATGTAGAATGGCAAAGATCCCATCAACAAACTGTAAGTTTTAGTTTCCTCAAGACATCCTTTAAATCCTTGCCTGTGACTATAGAAACACTGACCATTCTGACCTTGGCAAATAGATCCTGTGAATGCAATATATCATCTTTATGCATTTCTGATGTTTCTTTCTCTTCTTGAGATAAAACTAAAATGCCCTCTAGCCCTGGATGACAAACTAACTGCTGATATTCTTGACCTTAATATCAAAGTAAGCTGCTAGATCAGCACATTTCTGACAAAACATCATTTTTTTGCAACTCTCCAGACTTGGTCGCAGCACAGAAAAGCTCTTTGGTCGTCTTCAGGATGCTTCAATTATACCAGATTTATAGCTCGTTTTGACCAGCTTATTTTCTCTACAGAACTGTAAGATTAGATTTTTACAGTCTCATCTTTCGTCTTTCCAAAAACCTTCTTTTCTGCTTCATAAGTCAAAGCTCCTGTGTACACTAGGAGCTGATGTTTTCTGTCCAAATCAATCACCTTGACAGATGTTACTCTCAAAAGATCATAATTGTCTGGTAAAGAATCCAGTGTGTCCACCAATCTGGCTGAATCAAAATTGCATTCGATGCCATTTCCAGCAGCCCACATCCTTGAAAGTTAATTGAATAATAATCAGATCAGCGGACTGGTAGAATGGTCATATCTAATAATTGTAATCCTGATACCATATAGTCTCCAATGTTAGAAAAGGGATGACTGAAGATATATTTCAGGGTAATAGATTTGGAAGCAAGAACTAAGGGGTTCGGTAGATGTCAAAACCCCCCAGAGGCGCAGAACATGTGGGAGCCCAGGTAATAGGTCACATGACAGTTCAGTGACAGCAACAAAGCTGGAAGTCATAGGACGTCACAGCTTAGGTCTACTTTGGGATCTCAGGATCTGAATTTATACCCTTCTGGTCAGTAGTAATTTTCTGACAGATCCTATCAGGTCACTGATTTGCAAGCTTTTTGGGTTTGCTTCCTTTTCCCCATTGCAGATAGAGTGAAAGGTGGAGGCCACCAGTGGCTCTGACCTGATAACTTTTCTTAGAAAATCACTCCTGGGCTCTGGTACCAGGCTCAGATAGTAAGTGCTTTGCACTACCAGAAGGACCCTAAAGCCATTCTTGGGTTGGGACTTCCAGTCCCTGGGTTGGCTGAGGTTTGGGATGTTGCCAAGGCTTCACTATAGATTCCATAATGCCTTGCAAGGGAAGCATCTCGGGACTATACAAAACTGTCTAAATAAATAAATAAAAAAAAGGTAATGGGCCAGCAATCTCGGATCCTTTTCTCTACCTGCACAATTCTAGTTCTCTGTATGTTGGGTTGTCTGCATGACAAATTTTAGAGACTGCAGCTCATGCAGCACAGAGCTGCTCACACTGTTTCAGGGATAAGTCTGCAGGACCTTATACACCCATATTAGAACCTCTTTAATTGCTTCCAATCTGCCTAAGGATAAACTTTAAGGGGTTAATTTTCAAAACACATAGTCACATAGCAACACCTATCTAGATAAATCCTGCTCACTATGATATTCAGTGACACTATATAGAAAGTGCCAAGGCACTCTGGGGGCACAGCAGAAAATTGCCCATAGAGCAGTGATTTTCAGCATCACTATATAGATAGCTACCCACATGCCCAGGATAGAAAAAAGCTGTCCCAATTGCTATCCTGGCAGGCTGTCTGAAAATCATGCCAGCACTGCCTACTGGACCTGAATGTAACTTGCCTTGAAAAACTACTGCAAAGGTATGAGCTAAATATCAAATAAATTATAAAATATCCATTAAAGCTCCTTTATGTATGAACACCCATATTTCGCACTATGTTCCAGGCTAAGCCTTGCATTGCTTCTAGTAGACCTATTACAGGTCCTTAATGGTATTTGATTAGTTATGACTAGCAAAAGGCTTTTTTCTTGTGTGGGCCCAATTCTTTGGAATGTCTCTGCTTGAGCTAAAGGTGACGAGGGACTTGCTTGCCTTCCAGAAAGTCTATAAAGACTAGTTGGGTAAGCCAGAGCTGCCAAGTTACCCAGTTCCTGGAGGGAGACACTTTGGCAATTCTGGTTTTGAAATTGCACCATGAAGCAATGTGGTATTTGTAGTTCTTCATTATAGTCATTGAAATTAGTGCTGCAGGCCCCATAATGCAACAGGGTGGAGTTGTCAGATATACAGGAATGACTAAAATCTCCCTTCTGAAACTGGGTAACTTGGCAGCTATGTTGAGTGTATTTTCTGATATTGTTATTGTATATTTATGATGTACGAAGCCCCAGTTTGCACAGGAAGTTTAGTTTGGAAATAGGACATCCAAGTTGGGATGTTTACAATGTCCTGAATATTTATAGAAGGCTCTGTTGAAGTTAATGCAGAACCTTCATTAAAATATATGTAAGGACATCAGCAAATGATACAGTGGGAGCATCAATTTCACAATATAAAAATGTCCTGGCCGATAACTATTTATGTAAGTTCCACATTTCAGAAGACTGCATGCATAAGACGAACCAGTTAAGGAACTGGGTGAAATAACTGTGCAAGTCCCTCATCAACTTTAGGTCAAGAAAGACATTCCAAAGAACTAGGCCCACACAAGAGAAAGGCATTTTTGAGGTAGACTAGTAGCCTAGTGGTTAGGGCAGTGGCATAGTAACCAAGAAATCAGAATTTGATTCCCACTGGTATTCCTTGTGGCCTTAGGCAAGCAGAGGCAGCCCAAGGGGGGTGCGGGGCCATGTGTGGAGACTTGGTGTGGGGCCTCATTTGCATAAAGGACCTCATTTGCATAAACATTTGCATAATGTTACCATACACTAACTTTTAGCAAACATGCCTCTTAATGAGTGTATGGATAAAGAAAGACTAAAAGATTTCTATATTACTATAATCCAGTGCCAACCGCCAGGCACATTAGGAACTACTACAAACACTGCCCATTTAGAACCCATAGCAAACCCGCCGTATCCTAATAGCACTACCAGGACTCACAAAGCACCAGACCCTACCTATCAAAAGCAACACTGCAAATATTAAACCAATACATTTCAGAGAATAACAATACAGTCAAACCTCGGTTTTCATGATTAATCCGTTCGAAAAAATCTGACTAAAACCGAAACGTATGAAAACTGAAGCAATATTTACCATAAGAAATAATGTAAATCCAATTAATCCGTTCCAGACACCCAAAAATATTCATAAAAAATACATTTTATAGAAAATAACTATATTTTTACATACAGAAAACAATGAGAAATAAATATAAATGACTAATGAAATGGATAAATGAACATTTAACATCACTGAAAGCAAGCTAAGTACAGTACAGTATGCTAACATCTGGCCTTAGCCACCCCTGACAAGCTGCTGTGCCCAGCTCTCTTCGGAATCACATTGGATTCAGCCCACATTGGATTGCCTCTCTAACTCTGACCAGGCTCAAGGATGTGTTTCATTTACATGCTCAGCTGGCTTTCGCTTCTCATCACGCTGGCGATCGGTGAGTCTGGGGGGCAGTGCTGCTGGGACCGGGCGGGCGTTCTGGTAGTGTATACAGACCGGTGTGCAGGGCGAGGGTGTATGTATTTACAGTACTGTAATTTACGAAAACCGAGGCGATGTACGAGAACCGGGACAAAATCTCAGTCAAAAAAGACGTTGAAAACCGAAGCGTATGAAAACCGGGGCAAATGAAAACCGAGGTTTGACTGTATATGACCTACTGGGGAAAGAGAACAAGTGGCAATGTCAAATAGGAATTACATAAACAGAATACCTCAGCTCAGTTACACATGCAGAACATAGACCATCACCAAACAAGGACTCACAATTTAGAAACAGGAAGACAATAATTAAACTGGGAATCCCAAAAGCCAAACTTGGAATGTACAACACTGTAGAAATAAAACTATAAATTTCCTCTTGTACTAAACAAAGCACAGACGTTAATGATGCACATTTCCCAGAGCTGACATATTCTAGTTAATAAATTCAAAATAAAGAGAGATTTTTCTACCTTTTGTGCATTTTTTTTCAGATGCAATTTCTCCAGCCATTTTCTTCTGGTTTCTTTGTGTCTTCTGCAAACTCTCCATCGTCTGCTGTCCATTTGTCCTTTCTTCTCTCTTCTAGTTTTTTTCATTCTCTCTCTACATCTGCTTTAACATACTAATCTTGCTCCTTTTGCTCTTTCCTCATTCCTATTTCATTCACTCAAATTTTACCCCTCCATCCTCACTTACTCTCCCAATATCCGGCCAATTGTTGATTTGTCTTCCCTCCCACACAAAATATTTTCTTCCCTCTCCATTTCACTCTCCCAGCTTCATCCCATTCTAATCCTCCCCCAACATCAGCTCCCTTCTAGTTCCAGCCCCACCCAGCATCCGCTCCCTTCTAGTCCCCGCATCAGCCCATTTTCAGTGCTAGCCCCCCATAAGCCCATTTCCAATCCTATCCTAGCCCCACCATCAGCCCATTTCCAGTCCTAGCTCCCCCATCCATTTCCAGTCCTATTCGAGTCCCTCCATCGGCTCATTTCCAGTCCTAGCCCCCATCAGTCCATTTCTAGTCCTTTCCTAGCCCCACCATCAGCCCATGTCAAATCCTAGCTCCCCTCCACTCAACCCATTTCCAGTCCAAGCCCCCCATGAGCCTACTTCCAGTTCTAGCCCCTCCATGAGTCCATTTCAATCCAAGCCCCCAACACAGCCCATTTCCAATCTTAGCACCCCCCAACAGCCCATTTCCAGTCCTATCCTAGCCCCTCCATCAGACCATTTCCTGTCCTAGCCCCCCCACTCAGCCCATTTCCAGTCCTAGCTCCCTCTCCTCACAGCCCATTTCCATTCCAAACCCTCCTCCCCATCATCTATTTTCAATGTAACTAAACGTGTACAATGTAACTAAACGTGTACATAGTTAACACAAGTTCCATGTAAAATATACAGAAGTATATTGATTTTTGTTCGATGTGAACCGCCCCTGATCTCTGGAAGGGGCGGTATATAAGAAACTGTTAAATAAATAAATAAATAAATAAAATAAATAAATAAATAAATCTATTTTCAGTTCAAACCCCCTTCCACTCAGCCTATTTCCATTCTAAGCCCCCTTCGCCATCAGCTATTTGCAGTTCAAGCCCCCCTTCCATTCAGCCCATTTCCAGTCCTAGCCCCCCATAGCCCATTACCAGTCCTAAGCCTCCCCATCAGCCCATGTCCAGTCCTAACCCCCCAATTTTCAGTCTTAGCCCCCATAGCCCATTACCAGTACTAACCCCCCATCAGCCCACTTCCAGTACTAACTCCCCCCATCAGCCCATTTCCAGTCTTAGCCCCCCATAGCCCATTACCAGTCCTAACCCCCCATCAGCCCATTTCCAGTCCTAGCCCACCTCATAACCCATTACTAGTCCTAACCCCCCCATCAGCCCAATACCAGTTGTAGCCCCCCCATAGCCCATTACCAGTCCTAACCCCCCCATCAGCCCATTTCCAGTCCTAGCTCCCTCCCCTCACAGTCCATATCCATTCCAAGCTCCCTTCCCCATCAGCTATTTGCAGTTCAAGCCCCCCTTCCACTCAGCCCATTTCCATTCCAAGTCCCCCTCCCCATCAGCTATTTGACATTCAAGCCCCCCTTCCACTCAGCCCATTTCCAGTCCTAGCAACCCCCCCAGCCCACTACCAGTCCTAGGCCCCTCCATAGCCCACTACCAGTCCTAGGCCCCCCATAGCCCATTACCAGTCCTAAGCCCCCATCAGCCCACTTCCAGTCCTAATCCCCCCCATCAGCCCATTTACAGTCCTAGCCCCCCCCCCACAGCCCATTACTAGTCCTACCCCCATCAGCTCATTTCCAGTCCTAGCCCCCCCATAGCCCATTACTAGCCTACTCCCCATCAGCCCATTTCCAGTCCTAGCCCCCCCATCAGCCCATTACCAGTCCTACCCCCCCATCAGCCCATTTCCAGTTCTTTAGCACCCATCGTTCATTTCCAGTTCTTAACCCCCCCCATCAGCCCATTTCCAGTCTTAGCCCCCCCATCAGCCCATTTCCAGTCCTAGCCTTCCCATAGCCCATTACTAGTCCTATCCCCCCATCAGCCCACTTCCAGTCTTAGCCCCCCTCCCATAGCCCATTACCAGTCCCAACCCCCCTCCCCCCCCCATCAGCCCAGGTAGATTTTAAAAAAAGAAAACCGGCTGCTGCTGCCGCCGTGGCAGTGGCAGAATCAAGCGTCCCGCAGGGCACCCCCTGCCCGGCAGAGCCCTCCCTGCAGCATCAGCTCCAAAAGCGCGGGCTTTCAGAGCTGCGAAGGGAGAGTTTCCCTTTCTCGCAGCTCTGTTAATCCCGCCAGGGCTGATGGGATTTCCCATCAGCCCCGGTGGGCTTAACAGAGCCGCGAGAGGTCAGAGAAGCTCTCCCTTCGCGGCTCTGAAAGCTGACACTGAGGGAGCTGATGCTGCAGGGAGGGCTCTGCCAGACAGGGGGGCCCCGCGGGATGCTTGATTCTGCTGCTGCCACGGCAGCAGCGGCAGCAGCAGCAGCTGCCAGTTTTTTTAAAAAATCTATCTGGGCTGATGCAGAATGTTTTTGGCGTGGGGCCCTGTGTAAAAAACATTCTTGCTCAATGGACGGGCCAGCGCTGTAGGCAAGCCACTTTAGTCCTCCATTGTCTCAGAAGAAACGCCTGCCAATTTACTTCCAATCACATCTTGCCAAGAAAACCCAGGTCTGCTGGGTTGCTCAACCTTGCCAAGAAAACCCAGGGGCTTCTGGGTTGTCAGGAGTCTGCATTGCCTCAATGGCACACATTGTTAGACACCTCTGAGGTAAGCACATTTGTCCCCTCAATCACTGGTGGAGACCCTAAGTTGAAATGAGCAGGTTGCTGACACTTACACCTGCTGAGGTGGAAACGTTTTAAAAATTTTAAAAACTTACATGTAAAATGAGAAATTCACATTTTTGGACAACTCAAACCAGGCCCAGAACATTCCCCCTTAAAATCTATGCATCTGGCAGCATCTACACATGTACATAGTGGCACTGTAAAATTGGTATTTACACGTGTGACTGTTGCACAACACTTCTAAAGTAACCTCCTATGTGCATTTTTTCTGCCAACTGCTTCTCAGCCATTTTGGGAAAAGCTATATAAACCCACTAAATAAATAAATATAATCTCTGTAATGTTTTGCAGCAGATAACTTGCTCTGCTGTTGCTTGTGGTTACCCTGCCTGGAAACACTCGACTTTTTCCTCTCAGCTATAAGTCCTCCTAGCCCACTGCATCCTGTTCTGGGAAGACTGATAGTAACAGCAGTACAGCCTTCCTTCCTCGGCACATGAACCCCGATCTTCAGAAGATGAGCCCTGCTGCCCAGTACTGAAATGGGCGTGTAGCAGAGTGATTTATGCATTACCTTATCTGGTCAGAAAATGGCCTTTCCCCACCCACTCTCCCTTTGGTAATTATGCCCTTCTGGAAATATTCTGCCATGAGTAGTTAATAGGGCTACCAGCTAGCTCCATATTTTCCAAACAAGTTGATCTAGTCCTGTTTTTTCCCCATTGCAAGCAGGGGCTTGTAGTTCTGGTTTCCTGATTGCATGTCCTATGAAAAGCAAGTCTACAAGTTCCCTCATGCAGACTGGTAAAATCAGGACTGGATCAACCTCTCCTTAAAACATGGAGACAGTTGGGAATCGCCTCATATTGACCAAACTGGTTGGCTGATCCATTCCTTGTTTTGTCCTGTTGCACATACGAAGTTGTAGTTCTGATTGTCCCACTGACAGGGCTGATGTGAGGGTGTTAGGCAACTTTCGGCTTTATGCCCCCCTTAATTAATTTTCAGGTCCTTAGGTTTCCCACTGAGATTTTGATACGTCAACTTGACGGTCATAATCAACTTAACACCACTCCTCCAAGAACAATCCTGTAAAAATCCATAACTGGACATGTGAAGTGATATTTTAGAAAGGACTTCCAAGTCAATTGGGGACATCCAGAGTGGAATGTGCAGAAAAACGGCAGGGACGTTCATGGCTCCAGCCAATTTTAGCAACATAGACATCCGACATCGGTCATCCATGCTGGCAGCCACATAGTCGTCATCATTAGGAAAGCGTGGACTGGGGATGTCCGTTTCATGCAAGCTAGCATAAGGAAATGTCCAGCAGCACAGCAAAATGAAAACATGAGCCCCATTCCCCATCAGTGTTCGCTGACATACTGTAAAATAAAGGGACTCCACAACCTTCAGACCTGACAACACGAGCACTATTTGTGCCTGGAGCAGGTATAACCTTAGGTGCAACTCCTGACATCCAGGACGTTTCTGAGATCGAGATGTCCTTGGGAACATCCTGGCCATGCCTCTGCCACACTCCCATTCAGCTTTGGACATCCTCGAGGTGCGGACATCCACAGACCTGGTTTCTAAAATGACTCTGGAGACATCTCTGTGCTTTGAATGTCTCTGTGCTCATTTACAGACATCGAAAACACAAATAAGGGCTTCTAAAATAGCCCCCTATATTTTTAAATATAAAACTTTATTTTCTATCTCTCTCTTTCTCTCTCTCTGCAGACATACTGAGGGCAATTTCAAAAAATCATTGACCCAGGTAAATGGGCTACTTGAAAATTTCCCCTCCTCCCTGTGGGTAACACTATGTACTGATGATTTGTTGAGTTTGAGTGACTGTCTATTGTTTGCTTTGTCTACAGCTAATCTCTGCTCTACTCCACTCCCTCCTGAAGCTGCTGCTCTAGGTGGCTGGCTGATCTCCCCAATGGATAAGCTAGTCCTGAACACATATATAAAAACCATAACTTCATGTATACAGTAGGCTAAAACCAGGATCAGATCAAATGAGCTCATACAGTTGACCTGGGGTGAGTCGGCCCCCTAGTCATTAATAGAATCTTGACCCTTTCATCTGTTCCCATATGCTAACAGGTCCACTCCCACAATGTCTATTCTCTATAGTAAAAGTAAATTTCTTGTCTGGCTGTAATAAAGAGGAACTAAGGTGACCTTTAGGTTTCTTATCCACCTCCTCGCTCCAGTGCAGAAACTGGTCTGTGGTGCCTGCCTTGCATCAACAGTGATGAGTCCCCAGGGCCCTGCACAGTAGCAGATGCTTGGGAAAGCCCCCACTCCCAGAATATTTTTTTTTCACAAACTTGATATATTGCTAATCATTAACAAATATTAAAATGTTTACAACCTTAATGTACAGCAAACAAACAAATTAAATCCCTGAGCCATAATAACCCCTTACCTCCTTCCTTCAAAGCCCTTGCAAGCCACACCCAAATCCACAAAATTAAAATCAAAGCAAAGTAAAACCACACTGATCACTCAAAACCTCTCTCCCAAAGATCTGTCCAAATAGTCAGACCTTTGGGCTTTGCAGGAAACATAAGAACATAAGATATGCCATACTGGGTCAGACCAAAGTCCATCAAGCCCAGTATCCTGTTTCCAACAGTGGCCAATCTAGGTCATACGTACGTAGCAGTTTCCCCAAAAGACACAGGTTCCACAATGCTTGTATTGGATCAAACAGTGATATCCCTGGTCCCTTTTGATAATGGATTATAGACCTTTCCTCCACGCCACCTAGATAAGGTCTTAGATAGTGCTGGGGAGGAGTCTGCTGTCTTGGTACATGTCGGTACCAATGACATAGGAAAATGTGGTAGGGAGGTTCTGGAAGCTAAATTTAGGCTTTTAGGTAGGAAGTTGAAATCCAGAACTTCCAGGGTAGCGTTCTCCGAAATGCTTCCCGTTCCACGCGCAGGACCCAAAAGGCAGGCAGAGCTCCGGAGTCTCAATGCGTGGATGAGACAATGGTGCAGAGATGAGGGGTTTGGATTTGTTAGGAACTGGGGAACATTCTGGGGAAAGGAGGGGCTCTTCCGGAGGGATGGGCTTCACCTTAACCGGGATGGAACCAGGCTGCTGGCATTAACCTTTAAAAAGGAGATAGAGCAGCTTTTAAACTAGATAATAGGGGAAAGCCGACAGTCCGCCCAAGAGCGCATGGTTCGGAAGAATGTATCCTTGAAGGATACTACAAAAAGCAGAGAGGTTCCAAAAAAGAGTAAAGTAGCCCAAATGCCCTCGAGTATGGAGCAGACAGAGCTTAAAGATCCCAAATTACCCATGTCTACCAATAGCCAAATTAATATGAATAAAATACAGTCTCTAAAATGCTTGTATGCAAATGCTAGAAGTCTACAAAACAAGATGGGAGAGTTAGAATATATAGCACTAATCGAGAGATTAGATATGATTGGAATATCAGAGACATGGTGGAAGGAGGACAACCAGTGGGACACTGTGATACCTGGGTACAAACTATATCGTAATGATAGAGCTGATCAAATTGGTGGAGGGGTTGCGCTCTATGTTAGAGAGGGCATTGAGTCAGAAAGGATTAAAGTTTTGCAAGAAACAAAATTTGCTGTAGAATCTCTATGGATTGAAATTCCATGTAAAAAGGGGAAGGCGATGGCAGTGGGGGTGTACTATCGTCCGCCTGGCCAGAATGAACAAATGGATGATGAAATGCTCAAAGAAATCAAGGAAGCTAGCAAAAGTTACAGTGCAGTAATAATAATGGGTGATTTCAATTACCCCGGCATCGACTGGGTCAGTGTCACAACAGGACATGCTAGGGAGATAAAGTTCCTAGATGAAATAAATTACTGCTTCTTGGAGCAGCTGGTTCATGAACCGACCAGAGGGGAAGCAATATTAGACCTAGTCCTTAGTGGAACACCAGATGTAGTGCAAGAGATAAGGGTGTTGGGGCCACTTGGCAATAGTGATCATAGCATGATCACCTTTGATTTAATTAGTGGAGGAGGGATAGTAAGGAAATCCACAGTACTACCCTTTAACTTTCGAAAGGGAGACTATGATAAAATGAGGAAAACAGTTAAGAAAAAACTAAAAGGAGCAGTTGCAAAGGTTAAAGACGTACATCAAGCTTGGGTGTTGTTGAAAAATACTATCTTGGAAGCCCAGACCAGCTGTATTCCACGCTTTAAGAAAAGTGGAAGGAAGTCCAAAGAACTGCCAGCATGGTTTAAAGGTGAGGTCAGAGAGGCTGTTGTTGCCAAAAAAAGCATCTTTCAGGAAATGGAAAAGAGAGCCAAACGATGAAACCTGGAAACAGCACAAGCACTGGCAAGTCAAATGCAAGGCATTGATAAGGCAGGCAAAGAGAGAATTTGAGAAGAAGCTTGCTGCGGAAGCAAAAACGCGAAATAAAGACCTTTTCAAGTACATTCGTAGCAAAAAACCCTGTGAGAGAGTCAGTTGGTCCATTAGATGATAAAGGGGTTAAAGGAGCACTAAGAGGCGACAAGGCGATAGCGGAGAGACTGAATGAATTCTTTGCTTCGGTCTTTACTGAGGAAGATGTAGGGATGTTACCCATGACTGAAGTGGTATTTAAAGGTGTGGAAGAATTGAAGGAAATATCGATACATCGGGAAGATGTCTTACAACTATTAGATAAACTGAAGAGTAGCAAATCACCTGGGCCGGATGGTATACATCCAAGGGTGTTGAAAGAACTGAAATTTGAGATTGCAGACCTGCTATCAGTAATCTGTGAACTATCATTAAAATCATCTCTAATACCTGAGGACTGGAGGATCGCCAATGTAACACCAATTTTTAAAAAGGGTTCTAGGGGTGATCCGCGAAACTACAGACCGGTGAGCCTGACATCAGTACCGGGAAAAATGGTAGAAACCATCATAAAGAATAAAATTACTCAGCATGTAGATAGTCACAATCTAATGGGAGACAGCCAACATGGCTTTAGACAAGGAAGATCTTGTCTTACTAATCTCTTATGTTTTTTTGAAGGAGTGAATAAACAGGTGGACAAAGGTGAGTCGGTTGATATTGTGTATCTGGACTTTCAGAAAGCCTTTGACAAGGTCCCTCATGAGAGACTTTTGGCAAAACTAAAGAGTCATGGGATAGGAGGCAGTGTACTATTGTGGATCAGGAACTGGTTAAAAGATAGAAAGCAGAGGGTAGGGCTAAATGGCCAGTTTTCCCAATGGAGAAAGGTGAATAGTGGTGTACCCCAGGGATCTGTGCTGGGTCCGCTGCTTTTTGACATATTCATAAATGACCTGGAAAGTGGAATAACGAGTGAGGTTATCAAATTTGCAGATGACACAAAACTATTTAAAGTTGTTAAAACCCAGGAGGATTGTGGAAAATTGCAAGAGGATCTTGATAAATTGGAAGACTGGGCATCAAAATGGCAGATGAAATTTAATGTGGACAAGTGCAAGGTTATGCACCTAGGGAAGAACAACCCAAACTATGGTTACACGATGCAAGGTTCCACATTAGGAACCACCACCCAGGAAAAAGATTTAGGCGTCATTGTGGATACCATGTTAAAACCCTCGGCCCAGTGTGCAGCGGCGGCCAAGAGAGCAAATAGAATGCTAGGTATGATAAGGAAAGGAATGGAAAATAAAACAAAAGATATTATAATGCCTCTATATCGTTCCATGGTGAGACCGCACCTTGAATATTGTGTGCAATTCTGGTCGCCGTATCTTAAAAAGGATATATAGCGATTTTAGAAAAGGTTCAGAGAAGAGCCACCAAAATGGTAAAGGGGATGGAAGGATACTCCTATGAAGAAAGGCTAAAAAGGTTGGGGCTCTTTAACCTGGAAAAGAGACGGCTGAGGGGAGATATGATAGAAGTCTATAAATTAATGAACGGAGTGGAACGGGTAAACGTAGATCGATTGTTTACCTTATCAGAATATAGAAAGACTAGGGCAGGGGTCGGCAACCCGCGGCTCCGGAGCCGCATGCGGCTCTTTCTCACCTTTGCCGCGGCTCCGGAGCACACTGCCCGCCCGGTGACAGGCAATAGTGTTGTAAGCTCCCTCCCTTCTTCTGCAGCCGCGGCTCCCTGCCTCTTAGGGAACCGCGGCTGTGCTTTTAAAATCATCTTGGAGCCCTTCCTGTCTTGACGGGCTCCGTGCAGCATTGTCCCGCCTCTAAAGGAAGTTTGGAGGCGGGACAATGCTGCACGGAGCCCGTCAAGACAGGAAGGGCTCCGAGATGATTTTAAAAGCACAGCCGCGGTTCTGTAAGAGGCAGGGAGCCGCGGCTGCAGAAGAAGGGAGGGGAGGGGAGCTGACATGGAGGGAGGGAGGGGGCTGACTGACATGGAGGGAGGGGGGAGGCTGACATGGAGGGAGGGAGCTGATATGGATGGAGGGAGGGGGGCTGACATGGAGGGAGGGGGGCTGACATGGAGGGAGGGGGGCTGACATGGATGGATGGAGGGAGGAGGGGCTGACATGGATGGATGGAGGGAGGAGGGGCTGACATGGAGGGAGGGAGCTGATATGGATGGAGGGAGGGGGGCTGACATGGAGGGATGGAGGGGGCTGACAAGGAGGGAGGGAGCTAATATGGATGGAGGGAGGGGGGCTGACATGGAGGGATGGAGGGGGGCTGACATGGAGGGAGGGAGCTGATATGGATGGAGGGAGGGGGGCTGACATGGAGGGATGGAGGGGGCTGACATGGAGGGAGGGAGCTGATATGGATGGAGGGAGGGGGGCTGACATGGAGGGATGGAGGGGGCTGACATGGAGGGAGGGAGCTGATATGGATGGAGGGAGGGGGGCTGACATGGAGGGGGCTGACATGGAGGGATGGAGCACTGGTAATGGGGTTGAGGGGACTAGCACTGGAAATGAGCTGATGGGGGGTAGGACTGGTATTGGGCTGATTAGGGGAGGCTAGCACTGGTAATGGGGTTGAGGGGGGATTAGCACTGGAAGCGAGCTGATTGGGGGGCTTTGAATGGGCATGGGCTGATTGTGGGGAGGGGAGGATAGAGCTGCTGGCCCTGGAAGATAACTGGGGGCTAAGGCTGCCATGGTATTTGTACTAGAAGGGACTGGTCAGTGGGGAAGGAGGGGGATTGGAAGGAAATGGACACCAGTGGCAATCATGGGAATGCAAGTTGACATTGGAAGGTACTGGGAGTGAGGACTGGAAAGGGGCTGATATTGGGGAGGGTTACTGGGACTGGAAATAGGCTGATGGAAAGAAGTGAAGAAAACGAAAGAAGAGATAAGAAATGGCAGATGGACCATAGACCACAGAAAGAGAGCTAAGAGAAGACAGGAAAAGCAGAAGCCTCAGATCGGGACCAGCATGATCAAAGAATAAATTGGTCAGACAACAAAGGTAGAAAAAATAATTTTATTTCATATTAGTGATTTGACTACAAAATCATCATAATTTTGAAATCAAATATTGTTACTTGTTGTTGTGATATTTTCTGGCGTATTTTTTTTTGGTGTGCGAAGGAAGAGGGGTAGTCTTATACGGCGAGTATAGGCCAAACACCTATATTTTAACAGGAAAAGTAGGGGGTCGTATATAGCATTAAGGTAAGAAACAATATATGCAGTGTTAGATTTGTTTTAAATGTCGCAATGGTTTTGCGGCTCCCAGTTTTTTTTTTCCCTTCGGAAATGGGTCCAAGTGGCTCTTTATGTCTTAAAGGTTGCAGACCCCTGGACTAGGGGACATGCAATGAAGCTACAGGGTAAACTATTTAAGACTAATAAAAGAAAATATTTTTTCACTCAACGTGTAATCAAACTCTGGAATTTGTTACCGGAGGATGTAGTAAAGGCTGTTAGTGTAGCTGGGTTTAAAAAAGGTTTGGACAAGTTCCTGGAGGAAAGGTCCATAAACCATTATTAAGAAGGGACCCAGGATATCAATGCTTGAACCAATACAAGCATTGTGGAACCTGTGTCCCTTGGGGAAACTGCTAGGTACGTATGACCTAGATTGGCCACTGTTGGAAACAGAATACTGGGCTTGATGGACCTTGGTCTGACCCAGTATGGCATATCTTATGTTCTTATGTTCTTAAACCTTTTTTAAACCCAGCTACACTAACAGCTTTTACTACATCCTTCAGTAACAAATTCCAGAGTTTTATGTTTATTTTACTTGATATACCGCTTATCCAAAAAGATCAGAGCGATTTACAATAAAAGAAAATACAGAGAGAGCCAAAGTGGCGGAAAACAGAAAGGAAGTTACAATATATGATAGAACAGCACACAGCACAATCACACAACAGGACAAAGAAAAGAGGGGGGTGAGAGAGGAGGGCAATAAGGCGGTATCAAACAAAAGGAGAGGGGAGATCAAAAGCGGAGGAGAAAAGGTGGGTCTTCAGGGATTTCTTAAAGGTGGGGTAATTTTGCTCAAGCCTGAGGGTAGTGGGTAGGGAGTTCCAAAGGGCAGGGCCAATGAAGAAAAAGTGGAAGAACGGATAGACTGCAAATGAGCATGAGAGGGAGAAGGGAGGTGCAAGCGATTGATGTGGAAAGACCGAAGTGAGTGGGTGGGAATGTGAAACTGGATAACGTCTGCCAGGTACTGAAGTGAATGAGTGTAGAGGACTTGGTGAACCAGTGAGAGGAGTTTATAGTAACATAGTAACATAGTAAATGATGGCAGATAAAGACCAATATGGTCCATCTAGTCTGCCCAGTAAGATGGCAGGAGTATGATGGCATGAGTAGGTGCACCCCTCCCCATGTCTTTGTTTTGAGGTGCACCTACCAGGAGTAGGTATAAATGGATGTAATGGATGTGCCCCCCTCCCCAAGTCTTTGTTTAGGGGTGCACCTACCAGGAGTAGGTATAACGGATACGGAAGTCAATGGGGAGCCAGTAAAGATGGATGAGAAGAGGGGTGACATGACCCCGTTGTGAGGAGTGAAAAATGAGGTGTGCAGCTGTGTTCTGGATTTGCTGTAGACGGTGAAGCTGTGACATAGGAAGACCAACCAGAACAGAGTTACAGAAATCAATACGGGGCATAACAAGGGAGAGAAGGAGAGTAGTGAGGGCTTGTGGGGTGAGAAAAGGTCGAATAGCACAAACTTGACGGAGAAAGAAAAAAAGAGGTCTTTGTGACATGTGAAATGAGATCCTGAAAGGAGAGGTCTGAATCAAAGAGAACGCCTAAATAACGAAACAAGAAACTAAGGGGATAGGGGAAACAGAGAGAAAGGGTGACAGTGAGGGTGGGGGGCTGCCATAGGTGAACCAGATAGCGAGAGTCTTTGTTAAGTTTAAGTGCAAGCAGTGAGTGACAAGCCAATCAGCAACAGCGGAGAGACAAGAGTTGAGAGGGAAAAGATCGGCGTATATAGGAGAGGTGTGGAAAAGGAGAAGATCGTCAGCATAGAAGAAGGTGGAGATTCCAAACTGCTGTACCAGAAGGGCTGGGAGGGAGGCAAGAAAAACATTAAAGAGAAGAGGGGCTAGTACTGAGGTACACCACAGAGGAGAGGAAAGGGCTCAGAACATACCGTTGGAGCAGACAGGGAAAGAACAGTACAAGACCTAGAGGAAAGATAGGAATGAAACCAGTGATAGACTGTGCTACAGAGACCAGCTTCTCGCAAGCGAGAGAGGAGAGAGTGATCAACCAGATCAAAAGCAGCAGATAGATCTAAGGAAACCGCCACCGAGAAATCACCATGGTCGTGAGCTACGCGAAGTTCGTTAAGAAAATCGAGAAGAACCGTTTCCACACTGTGACCTGGCCTAAAGTCCAACTGATGAGGATGAAGAAAGTGGGTAGAGTACAGATGGTGAGATAATTGTGCAAAGACAGTTTTCTCCAGGATTTTAGAAAGAAAAGGAAGGTTAGATACTGGACGGTAATGGCAGCAATCTGGGGGTCGAGTGAAGGTTTCTTTAAGAGCGTGCTTCCAGGAGTGGGGAAAGACACCGGTGGAAAGACTAGTATTTACCAGAGTGAGGATAGAAGGTCAGGGAGAGATGAAGTAGCCAGGAGGAGGGGATAGGGTCCAATGCACAGAAAGTTTTCTTGGAAGAAGAGATGAGCTTGATAAGTTCAGACGTAGTGATAGGGTGGAATGAAACCCAGGCATGGGATAGCTGGGAGACAGGGGGGGGGTAAGGAGGAAGGGGATCAGAAATAGGGGGGGGGGAAGTGGGGCAAAGAGAGCCAAAGATCAAGAATCTTATTGCTGAAATAGGTTGCCAGCTGAACAGGGGAGGGAGAGGATGCGGGGGCAGTAGGAGCAGAACCAGGGTGGAGAGATGTGAGGTATTGGAGGACAGAGTAGTGGGTCTGATTAGGTGCAGTGAAAATGGCTGTGGAGAAATAGGATTGCTTGGCCTTGTGAAGCTGGGATCGATAGTGGGCATGACATTCTTTAAAGCGGGAAAGTGTGGGTGTGGAGGGTGGAGGGTGATTTTCGCCAAAGGCGTCAGCACGACGGAGTTGAGTTCTGAGAAGGTGAAGGCCACTGTGGAACCAGGGCTGTGATGGTCGATGAGGTGGGGGGTGGGGTTGAAGGGGAGCTAAGCGAGCCAGGGCAGCTGAGAGAGAGGACGACCAACAGGAGGCTTGTGAATTGGAGGAAAGGGAGGGAAAGTGCGTCACCCCCTGCAAAAGCAGGACAACATCAGAAGCAGCCACACCTTTAAACCACACATCAAAAACAAGTGAGAAGATGTGGACAGAACAAAAGCAATGCAAAATACACACAAGCCAGTTAAATCTTGGAAAGCAATGAGCACAAATGCTCGAAGCTTAGCCAACAAAGTTCTGGACCTGGAAGCCCTAATGGTGGAAATGGATTTGGACATTGTGGCCATTACAGAAACTTGGCTTAATGAATCGCATGATTGGGATATAGCCATAGCTGGCTATAATCTATTCAGAAGAGAAAGAGAAAATGGAAGAGGAGGAAGAGTAGCCTTGTATGTCAAAAGCAATATTAAAGCTACTGAAATGCAGGGGGCATGGGGAAAAGAAGAAGCGCTCTGGATTGTGTTGGAAAGAGGAGATGGCACTGTTATCCATACTGCCGTAGTATACAGACCTCCGACACAAATTGAAGAGATAGATAACGAATTGATTATAGATATTGCCAAGAGAGCCACGAAGGGAGAAGCGATCATATTGGGTGACTTTAATCTACCTGATGTGGATTGGATAACTCCTTCTGCAAATCTGGAAAGAAGAAAAAAATTGTGGATGCTCTCCAAGATGCATTACTTAGACAAATGGTGATGGAACCACCATGGAAAGCTCAACGCTGGATTTAGTGCTCATCAACAGTGATAGCATGTCGAATGTCTGTGTGAGTGCACCTATGAGCAGCAGCGATCATCACACGGTGTGGTTTGAGATAAAAGCCATGGTACAGGCCAATCATAGCAAGCTCAAAGTCCTAAACTTCAAAAACACCGACTTCAATAAAATGGCCGAGTACCTAAAGGAGGAGCTGACAGGGTGGAAGGAGATAAGGGAAGTGGAACTGCAATGGGCTAAACTAAAGGTGGCAATAAAAGGGGCAATGGATAAATATGTAAGAAAAGTAAATAAAAACAAGAGGAGAAGAAAACCTATTTGGTTTTCCAAAGAGGTGGCTCCTCAAATAAAGGCAAAAAACACAGCTTTCGCAAAATTCAAAAGTTTGCAAACAGAGGAACACAGAAATGAATACAGGATCAAACTCAAAGAGACAAAGAGAGAAATAAGGATAGCAAAATCAAAGGCAGAGGAAAAGATGGCTAAAGATGTGAAGTGTGGTGACAAAACTTTCTTCAGGTATATTGGGGAAAGGAAGAAGATCAGAGGTAGAATTGCAGGACTCAGAAGTGCTGGGAAAGCACTCGTGTAAAGTGACATTGAAAAAGCGAAATTGCTAAACGAATACTTCTGCTCTGTTTTTACTAAAGAAAGTCCTGGAGAAGGACCACCTATGACTCCCAAATATAAAAATGGGAATGAAGTAGATACCACACCATTCACAGAAGATGAAGTGTTAGAAAAACTTGCAAAACTGAAAGTGGACAAGGCTATGGAACCGGATGAGATACATCCCAGAATACTGAAAGAGCTCAAAGAGGTTTTTGCAGGGCCGTTAAAGGATGTTTTCAACAGATCCTCGGAAACAGGAGAGGTTCCTCAGGACTGGAGAATGGCTGATGTCGTACCTCTACACAAAAGTGGTGACAGGGAAGAAGTGTCAAACTACAAGCCTGTGAGCCTTACCTCAGTGGCGGGAAAAGTAATGGAGGTGCTCCTGAAAGAGCGAATAGTGAACTTTCTCAAAGACAACAGGTTGCAAGATCCAAGGCAACATGGTTTCACCGAAGGACGATCTTGCCAAACAAATCTGATTGAGTTCTTTGACTGGGTGACCAGGGAACTAGATCAGGGGCATGCGATGGATGTCATCTACCTGGATTTCAGCAAAGCCTTTGATACTGTTCCTCATAGGAGGCTTATCAATAAACTCAGTAGCTTGGGGATAGATCCCAAGATGGTAAATTGGATCAGAAATTGGTTGACTGACAGATGACAGAAGGAGATGGTACATGGAGCTCACTCGGATGAAAGGAAGGTGATTAGCGGGGTGCCCCAGGGGTCAGTCCTGGGCCCGGCACTGTTCAATGTATTTGTGAGTGATATTGCTGAAGGACTGCATGGAAAAGTCTGTCTTTTTGCAGATGACACAAAAATTTGCAACAGAGTGGACTCCCCCGAGGGAGTGGTTAACATGAGGAATGATCTACAAAAGCTGGAAGAATGGTCTGATGCTTGGTAATTAAGATTTAATGCGAAGAAGTGCAGAGTCATGCACTTGGGTAGCAGAAATCCAAGGGAAACATACGCGATGGGGGGAAAGAGATTGGTGTGCACAGATCAGGAGAAAGACCTTGGAGTGATTATTTCTGAAGATCTCAAGGTGGCAAAACAGTGCGACAAGGCGGTGGCAAAAGCCAGGAGGATGTTGCGCTGCATATGAAGAGGAATTACCAGCAGAAAGGAAGAGGTACTTATGCCACTGTAGAAGTCACTGTGAGGCCTCACTTGGAATACTGTGTTCAGTTTTGGAGACCATATCTTGCAAATGATGTAAAAAGACTGGAAACTGTCCAGAGGAAGGTGACCAAAATGATTTGGAGCCTGCATAAGAAGCCTTATGAGAAGAGACTTGAAGACCTAAACATGTACACTTTGGAGGAGAGGAGGGACAGGGGAGATATGATTCAGATTTTAAATAATTAAAGGAAAATAATGAACAAACCTCTTCCAAAGATGGAGAAGCTGCAAAACTAGAGGGCATAACATGAAGCTACAAGGGGGTAAATTGAAAGGCAATGTCAGGAAATACTTTTTCACTGAAAGGGTGGTGGATGCTTGGAATGCCCTCCCGATGGAAGTGGTGGGGGCAAACACAGTGACGGAGTTCAAAAGGGCATGGGACAAGCACCGTGGATCCCTTTACAGCAACAAGAAAATATCAAAATAAACTGAATCATCAAATTCCTCAACAAATAGGGGTGTCCTACATGGAGTGGTGGGTTCACCCCTGGGCAAAGACATGGGGAGGGGTGGCCTGCACGGAGCGGCAGGTGTACCTACTCTTGACATTGTGCTGGGCAGACTAGATGGACCATACTGGTCTTTATCTGCCGTCATTTACTATGTTACTATGTAAAGTCTGGAGGGAGAAGGTCACCAGCAGCTGGAAAATGCTGAATAGTCAGAGAGGTGATACGGCGAGAGAGATACTGAGCAGGGGGGCTAACAGGAGAAGAAAGGGATGCTGGATTCGGTGGGGAGATATGCTGGAAAGTGATGCAGAAATGATTGGTCCAGGGCAAAGGAAGGGGCACAGAGACATTGTATGAGGAAAGGGCAGGAAACAGGGGAAAGAAGCAGGTCAAGAGTGTGACATGCTGAGTGAGTGGAGAAAGGAACATGTTGAGAAAGAGAGAGATCATGAAGCAGTGAAACAAGAGTGATCCCTGGAAGAAGATGGTGAGTCAAGGTGTAGCTTGAAATCTCCAGCGATAAGTAGATGAGGAAAGGCTAGAGATAGATCGGAGACAGACCGTAATAGCGAATCCCAAAGATCAGGATGCAGAGCTGGCGGGGAGTAAATGAGGAGAAGATATAGAGGAGAAGAATATGGAGACGAAGTAACAGAGCTTCCGGATAATGTAGTAAAGGAGAGACAACTTGCGTGAAGGGGACAGAGGAGTGGAGGAGATCAGCAACGCCACCACCCACTCGACCAGTGCATTGAATAGACACAGTGGTAAAACCAGGTGGAAGACAGTGTGCCAGAAGTGCATTCTCACCGTTTTTCAGCCAGGCCTCGGTGAGTAGCAAAATGTCAAGGCCGAGCTGTGTAGCAAGATCGGATACGAGAAGAGTCTTGGACTGTAAGGACCGGCAATTCAGTAGGCCCATCTTAAGGGAAGAGAGCCCAGCAGGAGTCCGGGAGGAGACAGAAGAACTAGCAGAAGATATACAAGTAAGGAGATTAGCAGGACAGCAGTAGAGAGATCCGTTGGGCCTAGGAAAGTTGGTGAGAGGGACAGGGCAGTTCCCCCAGAGTACAGGGATAGAAGCTATGCAGTGGATATTTGGAACTGAAGCAGAAAACAGAGGGAGAAGAAATGGACAAAGATGTGAGCTTACCTGGAACTCGGGGGACCAAGAGACTAAGGAGGAGAAGAAAATGCCAAGGCCAAAGAGCAAGCCAAACAACCCAAGAGCTGATCTGAAGGAGAAGGAGGTGCCGCTCCTACTGGAGCCGCCCTAAGGAGAGCACCTAAGGAGCATGGCGTGCTCCTTAGGTGTTCGCCGCCGGCATGATGCTTTTATGGCTGGGGATACCTCTAGGAGCACAGCTGCGAGCACGCGCCGCGTCACTTCTGGGGAGGGCTGAGGCAGGTAGTGAAAGACCCTGAGGAGCCTGTGGAGACACAATGGGAGGACAAGCAACAGTAAATGTAAATCGCACACAGCACAGCAAAGAGACATCAGCAGACAGCAGTAAGTGCGCCGCCCTTACACATTGAGTGAAAAAATATTTTCTCTTATTAGTCTTAAATAGGTTACCCTGTAGCTTCATTGCATGTCCCCTAGTCTTTCTAAATTCTGATGATATAAACAATTGATCTACGTTTACCCGTTCCACTCCATTCTTTAATTTATAGACCTCTATCATATATCCCCTCAGCCGTCTCTTTTCCAGGTTGAAGAGCCCTAACCTTTTTAGCCTCTCTTCATGGGGGTATCCTTCCATCCCCTTTACTATTTTGGTGGCTCTTCTCTGTACCTTTCCTAATAACGCTATATCCTTTTTTAAGATACGGCGACCAGAATTGCACACAATATTCAAGGTGCGGTCGCACCATGGAATAATACAGAGGCATTATAATATCCTTTGTTTTATTTTCCATTCCTTTCCTTATGATACCTATCATTCTATTTGCTCTCTTGGCCACCGCTGCACACTGAGTGGAGGGTTTTAACATGTTATCCACAATGACACCTAAATCTTTTTCCTGGGTGGTGGTTCCTAATGTGGAACCTTGCATCGTCTAACCATAGCTTGGGTTTTTCTTTTCTAGGTGCATAACTGCACTTGTCCACATTAAATTTCATCTGCCATTTGGATGCCCAGTCTTCCAATTTACAAAGATCCTCTTGCAATTTTCCACAATCATGGGTTTTAACAACTTTAAATAGTTTTGTATCATCTGCAAATTTGATAACCTTACTCGTTATTCCCATTTCCAGGTCACAAGTCACCAGGGCCTGCAAAATCACCAATCCAACTTCTCCAACCCTTGAATTGAAGAACCATTATGCAGCCCTGGAAGTGGAGGAGGTGAAAGCATCCCTGGAAAGGGAAGAACCAGAGTTCAAGTACCCCAAAGTAGCGGAATCAGTGACCAGAAGGAAACGAAGGGTAGTGGTGGTTGGAGACTCTCTTCTGAGGGGTACTGAGGCATCCATCTGCCGACCAGACTTGATGTCCAGAGAGGTATGCTGTCTGCCTGGTGCCAAAATCCAAGATGTTATGGAGAGTTTGCCGAGACTCATCAAGCCCACTGACTATTACCCAATGTTGCTAATCCATGTTGGAACAAATGATACTGCCAGGTATACCTCAGAACGTATCAAAAGTGACTTCATGGCTCTGGGACAGAGGGTGAAGTAGTTAGGTGCACAGGTGGTGTTCTCTTCAATCCTCCCTGTTGAGGATAAAGGCCAAGGCAGAGAGGCTCACATCCTGGAGATGAATGCATGGCTGTGTGGATGGTGTCATCGAGAGCGTTTTGGTTTCCTAGACCATGGGATGCTATTCCAAGGGTTGCAGAGCAGAGATGGCATCCATCTGTCCAAGAAAGGTCAACGCATCTTTGGTAGTAGACTGGCTAATCTACTGAAGAGGGCTTTAAACTAGATTCGTTGGGGGATGGGTGAAGAAAGCCCCCAGGTAGGTGATACATTAAATACCTTTATGGAAATGGGTAACAGGGGTAACATATGGAAAGCAGTGTGTATTAATGCCCGTAGCATGGGAAATAAGATCCCTGAAGTTGAGGCTTTGGTGGGAGTGGCTGACTTGGATTTAGTGGCAGTTACAGAAACATGGTTCACAGAAAACCATGACTGGGATGTAACTATACCTGGCTATACTTTATTCAGAAAGGACAGGGTAGGAAGAAGGGGAGGAGGAGTGGCACTTGTGATAAGGAAGCTTATCATAGCTCAGGTAGGAGCTATAGAAAAGATGATGTGACTCTGAACAAGCAACCTGTCAGTTCTGGTAGAAGTAAGAAAACAGAGTTTTAACCTAAAAGACTACCAGTCCCAGAATGCACCAGGTTTCCAGCAGCCATGAGAGGGGCTGAAGTGAGAAAACGTGTGTGCAATCAAGAGAGCTATGAGGTAATCCCTAAGCACTCATCTCAAAGGGCAGGGCCTGATTCAACACAGCTGTGCTGTGTTAGGGAGGAGCACACATTAGGACAGAATAAGAATAGAGCTTATTCTACAGATAACAGCTACAGAAAGAGCTTCAGGAAAAGAGACAGCAACAGCTTCAAGCTCAAGCACCAGTATCACCTGGAGAAACAGAAGCCAAGCCAAGCGGATAGAGAAAGAAGGAAACTCTCTGGAAGGAAGAGAAGAAAGCCCATTGGAAGGTCTGGGAGAGTCCAAGGCAGTACCCATACTGGGAGGTATTCCAAGTGCCAGCAGAGTCCATTGGACTGGAGTCAGCCAGAGGAATGGAATGGCAGAGATAGGAATCACCAGTGGCTACCTGGAAGAGAGAAGACTACACGTGGAAGGGACTTTCAGACCAAGGCCAGAAGGTATGTGAGAGAAGATCCAGTGTCCAGGGATCAAGATTGGAAGGCTGGACATCAGAATTGGATTACATACTGGCCAGGCTATACAGAGAGGAATTATGATAGCAGGAGAGGCTCAGGTATGAACACTGATCCAGACCCTATCTATAATAGAGAATGGCAGCAAGGGAATAAGCATTCTCATGATAGTGCCTTAATGAAAGACTCGTCTGTGCCAATGTATGATAGTGACCCTATGCTGATTGATGAAGGGGGAGATACAGCAGATGAAACTATTAATTACATGGACTGTTCTCTATCTAAATGCTATTGCTAGCTTTCTGTGAGCAAACACATCAGCCATCACAAAGAAACCTAACTTTGTTCTTTATTTCCACTGCAAACAGCTCTTAAAGCAGGATTTGGGTTCACACAGTAGCAGCCAGCCAGCTAAAGGGTTTCAGCTGGTCAATTGATAGTAATTAAAGCTGCACCTGATTGTGTGTGTGAGTAAGGGAGAATCACTGCTGGGATCTGCGTGGAAAATAAGCAGAAGTTAACCTAACAAGCAAAGTTTATTCATTTCTTTGTGCCTTTTTATTTGGTAATTATTTGCTAAGAAAACATTAGCTAATTGCCTGACAAGCTGAAGGTTGTTTTCTGATTTGCTTTGTGACTTTATGTTATCCATTTAAACACTGCAAGCAAGTAACCTCATTTATATTGCTAACAAGCATACTTGTGCTGGGTGAATTAAACCCCATCAATAAAAGAAGTATTTTATTGGCCTTACCACTGGTATCACAACTCAATTATTGTCTTCAGCTGTGTTTGGGAGTGAAAGAACTACATTACCCACAATACCTTGCAAGAATCATATGAATATATGCATCGTCAAGATTGTGTAAGTTCTCACCCTAGGCAGCCGTCTGACACACTATATGTAAAAACTACTATTAAAGCTTTGGAATTACAGAGCTTAAAAGGGAGAGAGGAGGCATTGTGGGTTAAACTAGAAAGAGGGAAAGAGAAATCTATTTGCATTGGTGTGATATACAGACCTCCCTCACAAGAGGAAGAGTTAATTGAAGACATACGCAGCATTGCTAGGAAAGGGGAAGTGCTACTGATAGGAGATTTCAATATGCCAGATGTTGATTGGCACATTCCTGCTGCAGTATCATCTAGAAGTAAGGAGATCCTGGATTCTCTACAGGGAGAACTATTCAGGCAATTGGTAACAGACCCCACACATGAAGGGGCCATACTGGACTTGGTGCTTACCAATGGTGAAAGTGTTTCTGATGTTGTAGTGGGAGATCATTTTGCATCCAGTGATCACCAGATGGTGTGGTTCAGTATTAGGACTAGGGCTGTTAGAATCCATTCCAAGGTGAGGATCTTAGACTTTAGGAAGACTAACTTTGCGAAGATGGGCCAATACCTCAGGGAGTCGTTAGTGTGATGGGAACAGCTGGGGGATGTAGAAAAACAGTGGGCAAAACTGAAAGGGGGTATTTTAAAGGCAACCAACCTTTTTGTTAAAATTGTAAATAAAGGCAAAAGGAACAGGAGACCGCTATGGTTTTCGAAGGAAGTAGCTGAAAAGGTGAAGAAAAAGAGGGAGGCCTTCATGAAATACAAGAGATCACAGAGAGAGGAAGACAGGCATCTGTATTTGGAAAAACTTAGAGAAGCTAGCAAAGTAGTCAAGAAGGCAAAGATTCAAAAGGAGGAGGAAATAGCCAATGCAATAAAATGGGGAGATAAGACATTTTTCAGATATATTAGTGAGAAGAGGAAGGGCAAAAGTGGTATTGTCAGACTCAAGGGTGCAGGGGGGGGGGAATATGTAGAAGCTGATAAGGATAAAGCGGAATTGCTTAACAAATATTTTTGTTCTGTGTTCACAGATGAAGAACCAGGAGCAGGACCTCAGAAAATACCCACAAATAAGAACAGAAGCGAGGGACATCTTGAACAATTTTCAGAAGACTGTGTTCGTGAGAAACTAGCTCAACTTAAAGTAGACAAAGCGATGGGACCGGATGGGATACACCCTAGAATACTGAGGGAACTTGGGGACGTTCTAGCAACTCCACTGACTGACCTTTTCAATGCCTCGTTGGAGTCGGGAGTGGTGCCAAAGGACTGGAGAGAGGCTCATGTGGTGCCTTTACACAAAAGCGGAAGTAAGGATGTGGTTGAAAACTACAGGCCGGTTAGTTTAACTTCGGTGGTGAGTAAATTATTGGAAACGCTGCTGAAAGAGAAAATAGTGAGGTTTCTGGAGTCCAGCGGATTACAGGATCCGAGGCAGCATGGATTCACCAGAGGCAGGTCTTGTCAGACAAATCTGATTGATTTCTTTGACTGGGTGACCAGGGAGTTGGACCGAGGGAGAGCTCTAGATGTGGTGTATTTAGATTTCAGTAAAGCCTTTGACACTGTTCCTCACAGGCGACTTATAAACAAACTGAGCACCCTAGGGATGGACCCTAAAGTTACTGCTTGGGTTAGACATTGGTTGGGTGGGAGGCGACAAAGAGTACAAGTAAATGGAGCTCACTCTGAGGAGAAGGATGTTACCAGTGGTGTACCCCAGGGATCTGTCCTTCGTCCGATTCTTTTTAACATCTTTGTTAGTGATATAGCGGAAGGGCTGTCGGGTAAGGTTTGCCTCTGTGCGGATGATACCAAAATCTACAATAGAGTAGACACCCAGGAAGGTGTAGATAACATGAGGAGGGATCTAGCTAAGCTTGAAGAATGGTCTAGAATTTGGCAGCTGGGATTGTTAAAAAATGTAAGGTCATGCATTTGGGCTGTAGCAATCCAAGGGAGCAATACAGTATAGGAGGTGAAGTACTTTTGTCCACTAAAGAAGAGCATGACCTAGGCGTGGTTTATGTTTATTTATGTTTATTTAGAATTTGATATACCGCTCAGGCCAGAGGCATTAGAGCGGTTTACAATGCAATATCATTCAAGGAAATAGGAAAAGAACGCCATTTATATGATAGGACAGAATAGAGGACAGAGACAGTCAGACAGAAAAGAAAAGGAGAGGAGCAAGGAACAGCGAGTTACCACAAAATAGATGCAAGTCGACCCAGTCCATGTCTTCTGATCAACCCACAGCCACAGACGCCACGGCCCTACGCCTAAGGGCCACGAAAAAGGGCCCTCTGGCGAGGCCCTCAGGCGCGGGCCCGCAAGGCGCGGGTGCGCCTCAGAAGCGGCGGTTTTTATGCTGAAGGTAGGGGCTGCTGATAGACATGCAGGGGAAGCGAGGAAGAGCTCCTGCTCACTCCCTCCGAAGATGGCTGCTCCCGTTCTCATTGGCGCGCCTCAGAAGCGGCGGTTTTTATGCCGAAGGTAGGGGCTGCTGATAGACATGCAGGGGAAGCGAGGAGGAGCTCCTGCTCACTCCCTCCGAAGATGGCTGCTCCCGATCTCATTGGCGCGCCTCAGAAGCGGCGGTTTTTATGCCGAAGGTAGGGGCTGCTGATAGACATGCAGGGGAAGCGAGGAGGAGCTCCTGCTCACTCCCTCCGAAGATGGCTGCTCCCGATCTCATTGGCGCGCCTCAGAAGCGGCGGTTGTGTCTGATGATCTTAAAGTAGCTAAACAGGTAGAAAAGGTGACGGCAAAAGCTAGAAGGATGCTTGGGTGCATATGGAGAGGAATGGCTAGCAGAAAAAAGGAGGTGATAATGCCTCTGTATAGAGGTGATAGGATTGAGATGTTTAAATACCTCCATGGCATAAATGTTCAGGGAGAGAGCCTCTTTCAATTGAAAGCAAGTTCTGCTACGAGGGGACATGGGATGAGGGTGAAGGGAGATAGATTCAGGAGTGATATGCGGAAATATTTCTTTACAGAAAGAGTAGTGGATCCATGGAATAGTCTCCCAGTGGAGGTAGAGATGAGGACAGTAACTGAATTCAAAAAAGCATGGGACCAACACAGAGGATCTCTAAAGGTAAAAAGTGGACTGTTGTAGTTGTTGTTATGGAAGGGCAGACTAGATAGGCCATGTGGTCTTTTTCTGTCATCATGTTTCTATGTTTCATTTATGAATATGTTAAAAAGCAGCAGACCCAGCACAGATCCCTGGGATACTCCACTATTCACCTTTCTCCATTGGGAAAATTGGCCATTTAGCCCTATCATCTGCTTTCTATCTTTTAACCAGTTCCTGATCCACAATAGTACACTGCCTCCTATCTCATGACTTTTTAGTTTTGCCAAAAGTCTCTGAGGGACCTTGTCAAAGGCTTTCTGAAAATCCAGATACACTATATCAACCGACTCACCTTTGTCTACCTGTTTATTCACACCGTCAAAAAAACATAACAGATTAGTTGGTTTTCTCCCATTAAACCATGACTATCTGCATGTTTAGTAATTTTGTTCTTTATATGGTTTCTACCATTTTTCCCGGTACTGACGTCAGGCTCACCGGTCTGTAGTTTCCTGGATCACCCTTGGAACCCTTTTAAAAAATTGGTGTTACATTGGCCACCCTCCAATCTTCAGATATTATAGATGATTTCAATGATAGTTCACAGATTACTAATAGCAAGTCTGCAATCTCATATTTCAGTTCTTTCAACACCCTTGGATGTATACCATCTGGTTCAGGTGATATGCTATTCTTCAGTTTATCAATGCATTGCTCTTGGCAGAATGGCTAAGAAGGATCTAGACAAGATTCTCAAGAGCAGAGTGTCTCTCTCCATACAAAGATTTCACTTGTTCAAGCCATGGCATTTTCAATAACATCATATGGATGTGAAAGTTGGACAGTGAAAAAGATAGACAGGAAGAAAATTGATGCCTTTTGAATTATGGTGCTGGCAACGATTACTGTGTATACCATGGACTGTCCGAAGAACAAACCAGTCAGTATTAGAGGAGATCAAACCTAAGCTTTCATTAGAAGCTCAGATGACAAGACTTTGACTTTCATACTTTGGACACATCATGCGAAGAGAGAGATCATTAAAGAAAGACATCATGCTTGGCAAGGTAGAAGATCAACACAAAATAGGAAGGCCAGCAATGAGATGGATCGATACAATAACAGCAGCTAGGGGTGCCAGTCTGTCAACAATGAGCCGCCTGACTGAAGTTCGAACACAATTTAGGACAACTATCCAGAGGGTCGCCATGAGTCGACACTGGCTTGACGGCACTTAACAACTACATATGGGAGACATTGTGTTGTTTAATACAACCCTCCAAATGTCCCGATTATGGAAAAGTTTGTGTTTGGCTATTCAGTCAATAAAAAATATTAAGTTTAAGAGGTCACTGGATAAATTGTTGGCTTATGCTGCCGTGGAATGGAGTAGGTTGCCTGCAGAGATCAGAAAACTTTCACATTATATGGGGTTTCGACAAATCATCGAAAACAAATTTGTTCAGGAAATTTTGTTAGTTAGGAATTTGGATTGTGATTAAAATGAAAGAGTTGTATTGTATTTTAAACTCCCTCTTAACACTAGAAGCCCCAAATACATCAATTGACGCAAATGCATCTTCGAAGTTGTATACCAGCACCACTACTAGAACCATGTCAGTTATGTTCCATGACTTTGTTAGCGAGGTCAAGATGGTCAAATATGTCCATCAAAATTAATGACAGATGCGCCACCTAGCGGGAAAATGAATTTATACCTAGAAGCCCCAAAGTACGTCAATTGATGCAACCAAGAAAACTGAGTGTTTTTCACAAGTTTTCTTACAACGACTAACATAAAAACAGTGTTAACTAAATTTAGAAGTAACTGCAAATTCAAAAGTAACTGCAAAGTCCATGTCAGTTAATGAACGAACAGGATAAGCATGTACGGTTTGCTATTGTACATTTAGAGTCTATGCACAACTGGCGCAGATTGTTGACAGACACTGTCCGCAAACTGGACACTTGCATTTATCGCATAGTGTGATAGTGCGATTTCATTTGCCGTTGGCCTTGACTGCACACGTTACTCACTTTGGCAGTTTGTTTGTCGCAACAGTGCCTGGCATTGACTCGGAGTACGAACGTTGAGCAGCACAAGTTTGTCGCAGCTGCTCCGACAATGTGTGAAGAAACTGTCTCCTTGGCATGGTGACACCGGTTTGCTTGCAGAAAATAATACAGGCATTGATGGCCGCCAAGTCAAGAATATTGAAGAAAACGGCTAGTGTCCATCTACGAAATGCAGATTTGGTGGACATTTGATGGTACATTGAGTCCAGCATGTCAACACCGCATTTATTCTTGTTGTAGTACAACACACTTTCAGGCTTCAGCTTGCCACTGGTTTCACATATCGCACCTTTGTGCAAAGTCGACAAAATGGCAACAGTCTTCTTTTGTTTCGTCTGGTACTGTACTACAGTCATTGATCCATTGGTGTAGAACTTGGATTGGTACAGTTTGAGTTTTGTAAGTGATGGTAGTTCTCTGCGATTCAGATGAATGGTCCTGATCAACGAAGTGCGCTTCTCCAATAGTTTCTCAGCAAGGTCACGGCTCGTAAAAAATTATCGACCGTAACGTTATATCCTCGCTGATAATATTGCTGCATTAGAGTCATGACCACATGCATTCCTAAACTGCCAACTCTTTCTTCATCTTTCCCAGTATACGGTTTCACATTTAAACAGTATTTGGCCTGCAATTCTGCCAAGATCCAGAACTTTATTCCACATTTATCTGGCTTATTTGGCATGTACTGCGTGAATTTGCATCTGCTTTTCGTTGGGAATAGTTGTTCATCTACAGCAGTGGTTCTCAACCTTTTTTGTATAGCGACCCCTTTTACCATTGGTCAACTTGTGATGACCTCCAATGATAAAATCAAATGTTTCTCTCTTCCTTTACCGTTAACGCATTGTCGCTGTAATCATTTGTTGAATTATTAATATATTATAGGCCTTTGCAATATGTTTTCATTTATAAAATTTACTTATTTAAACCACAATAATTAATCACAATAACAAGTAACAATATTTGATTTCAAAATTATGATGATTTTGTAGTCAAATCACTAATATGAAATAAAAAAATTTTTTCTACCTTTATTGTCTGACCAATTTATTCTCTGATCATGCGGGTCCCGATCTGAGGCTTCTGTTTTCCAGTCTTCTCTTAGCTCTCTTTCTGTGGTCTATGGTCCATCTGCCATTTCTTATATCTTCTTTTGTTTTCTTCACTTCTTTCCATCAGCCTATTTCCAGTCCCAGTAACACTCCCCAGTATCAGCCCCTTTCCAGTCCTCACTCCCAGTACCTTCCAATGTCAACTTGCATTCCCATGACTGCCACTGGTTTCCATTCCCTTCCAGTCCCCCTCCTTCCCCACTAACCAGTCTCTTCTAGTACAAATACCATGGCAGCCCCTCTCAGATCCACTCCCTTCCAGTTCCATTCTCCCATCCCCTCATATCAGCCCATTTGTAGCCTTAGCCACCAGTTTTCTTCCAGGGCCAGCAGCTCTATCCTCCCCTCCCCACCATCAGTCCATTCCCAGTCAAAGCCCCCCAATCAGCCCAATACCAGTCCTACCCCCCCATTAGCTCATTACCATTCCTAGCCTCCACTAATAAGCCCATTTCCAGTCATAGCCTCCCCGATCAGCTCATTTCCAATGCTAGCCTCCCATCAGTCCATTACCAGTCCTACCCCACCCCATCAGCCCATTACCAGTCCTAGCCTCCCCTAATCAGCTCATTTCCAGTGCTAGACCCCCCTCAACCCCATTACCAGTGCTAGGATCCCCTAATCAGCCCATTACCAATCCTACCCCCCCATCAGCCCATTACCAGTCCTAGCCTCCTCTAATCAGCCCATTTCCAGTCCAACTTCCCCGATCAGCTCATTTCCAATGCTAGCCCCCTATCAGCCCATTACCAGTCCCAACCCCCCCCCTTGATCATTCCATTCCCAGTCCTAGCCTTCCCTAATCAACCCATTACCAGTCCTAGCCCCTCTGATCTGCCCATTACCAGTGCTAGCCCCCCCATCAGCCCATTATAATCCTAACCCGCACTGCCTCTCCCCTCTGTCCAGCATTGATCCCGTCTGTCCAGTATGTCCCCCTGTCTTTCCCCTTTGTCCATGTCAGCCCCCCTCCCTCCATGTCAGCCCCCCTCCATCCATCCATGTCAGCCCCCACTATCGATGTCAGCCCCTCCTCCCTCCCTCCATGTCAGCCCCACCTCCCTCCCTCCCTCCCTCCATGTCAGCCCCCCTCCTTCTCTCCCTCCCTCCATCCATCCCTCCATGTCAGCCCCCTCCCTCCCTCCCTCTCCCATGTCAGCCCCATTGCAGGTTCCCTGCCCCCTCCTCCCCTCTGCCTATGTCTGCCTGCTACTACCCTGTTCTTCTGCAGCCACGGTTCCCTGTCTCTTAGGGAACCGCGGCTGTGCCTGTGAAGCCGTTGTGGAGCCTTTCTTTCTCTCGACGTGTTCCGTGCAGCATTGTTCCGCCTGCAAAGGAAGTTGTACCACTTCCTTTGGAGGCAGGACAATGCTGCTCAGAGCCGCGGCTGCAGAAGATTGGAGGCGGTGAGTTTGCCACTGCTGAGAAGCAGACTCGGCAGCAGCAGCAACTTGTGTGCGTTTTTTATTTTTTTTAACTTGGTGGAGTGAGGCGACCCCTGCTAAATCCTGTGGTGACCCCCGTGGGGGTTGCGACCCACAGGTTGAGAATCGCTGATCTACAGTAAGTGATTCTTCTGGTACGTAACACTTTTGACTGTTATCAACAAATCTGGATAACACCCATATCATTAGACCGAATTTGTCACACTTCACTCTTTCCTGCCGTGAAGCTCCGACATCAAATCACATGAATTTCTTTACTTCTTCGTATCTGTTTGGTGACATTGTTTGCCTAAATGCTGCTCAGCCATAAGTTTCGGACCACATCAAATCAATTGGAAAGTTTTTGGCATTCATGAAACCTCTTAGATATGCCAGTCCCAGAAATGCTTCTATTTCATCTTCGACTACATCCCATGATGGGTCTGATAAATGGGCATACTCCACAGTGCAGCTCCTGGTGACTCACAAAACCGGGGTCAGCGATCAATCTAAATGCATGCACTGGTGTTTCAACATTACGACAATATGCAGTAACCCCACTTTAGCAGTGAATACATTTTGGGCCTGCAATCTGCCACTGCTTTCACCTTGTGACATGATCTTCCATTCAGTCCCATCTTTTGCTACCACTGTTGACCCTGTCGTCCTGCTCTTGTTTTCAGCGATTATTGGATAATGAGAATGAGCATCATCATCACTTTCATCAGTGTTTCTGCTGCAGCCTGAACCAGTAAAATCCTCTACGCCTGCACAACCTGTAACATGTAGGTCAACGTTTGAATCTGATTCAGTTGAATCAGAGCCACTGTCAATTTCCAATATATTTTGCAGCTTGGCAAGTGCTTGTGCTGCTGTCATGCGCTACGGACGCAGTTCTCTCATTTTCTGCATCGAAGCAGTAGCCACAGCTGGCAACAGATCAACTGATTTTGCACCAGCACATCTAGGCACTGCTGTCTTCTTACGAGGTCTCGGCATTCTATACATAGAATCGTAGAAAAATAATGAATAAAATTTCAGGGAGGAAGCGATATGCTAAAAGTTCTGGAGTGTCGGCCTGTTCTAGGGTGTGTTTGAAAGTCACGACATTGTACATACCTGTGTAACAGAGTACATTTCGGTTTTAAATCAATCACTGTTTCCAGTTTTGCTCCGAAATTACTAACCAATAAACACACGATGACATCATGTAATGACATCACATACTGCACGTATTAAACAAATAAGTAACTTCAAATTATTTCACATCTGCAGTCGTCGTGATAATGTGTCAATTGACGCACTTTGAGGTTTCTACGTAAAATGCCTTTTGGGGCTTCTAGTGTTAACTACTGTAACCAGAGGTGGCTCAAGGCAATCTGCTGCCTGAGGCGAAGTATGAAAAGGCGTCCCCCTCCCCCACCTTAGAGGGGGGGGGGCCTTTTTCAGAAATCCAATCAGAGACTGAACCAAACCAAAAAGCCAATTAGATTATATGGAGGAAATGCAAGATGTTTGCACACAGGGCCATATTGAGCTGCAATTGCACCTTATGCGGCTTGCAGCTCGGAGGGCCCCCCTCCCCCCATACCTCCGTCCAGTGCTGCCTGCTCTTTCCCTGCTACTGCCGCCCTCTGTTTTTTCATAGAGGCACCAGCAGCAGGGAAAGAGCAGGCAGCGCTGGACGGAGGTATGGGGAGGAGGAGGGGGCATGCGCCCAATCTGAAAGATGCCGGCCCTTTAAGAAGATCTGTCCCTCCCTACTCTGACATTGCGTCGGAGAAGGGAGGGACCAGACCTGCTACAAAAAGGCTAGGGGAGCGCATTTTGTCTGCCTGCTATTGTCCTGACAGCGGCGGCAGGGCAACAGCAGACAGCTGAAATGCACCCCCCAAACCTTTCCGACCTGTACGGCTGCACCGCTTGCACAGGGCTAGTTACAGTCCCGTTTGCACACCAAGGAACTAAAAGACAGCAAGAACCAACAGCACAGTTTATAAAAGGGCTCTCCCCCCCTCTGAATAATGATTACTGTCCACCCCCCCCCTTTTTGTTAAACCGCTTTGAGCCGGTGAAAAGCGGTATATAAATGCAGTTAAATAAAAAAATTAAAAAAAAACCCTCATTTTTATTTTGTTGTTATAAACTGCGTTATGGTTCTTGCTTTTTCTTTTTCAACATATATTTTAAATCCACATTAGGAGGAGAGCAGAACCAGGACATTCACCCACAGAACTCAATATTTAAAAAAAAAAAATCTGATTCTGATCATCTCACTAACAACAACCACTATTCTCCAGTACCAGGCATACTGCGAACTAATACAAAACCCTACAACAAAGAACAAACCTACCATACCATATCAGCCCAAACTTCCAAAGCTCACATAAGGAGTCCATCCAAAAAAAGCGTCACTGTAAATACTACAGTGGGCCCTGGAACATCCATACACCTATCTGAAAAGCTGAACAAGTCAAATTACTACAGTACAGTATAGATCTTTATGTACAAACTCCATGTTAACAGAACACCTGACCTCAGTCAAACACTCGCTAAATCGACCTTCACCAAGTACAGAATAAGTAACCGCAATCTAAAGTAAAAAAAAAATATGTAGACTAAATTTAAATTGAAACCCCAAGAAGCCAGAGTCCACTTGCAGTGCAATATCAGATAAATAAGAGATGCAGTTCCCCAATACTGTGTAAAATATAAAAATAGCACAAAGTCCAATAACTAAAATTAACTAAAATTATTTTTTCTACCTTTGTTGTCTGACCATTTTATTCTCTGATCATGCTGGTCCCGATCTGAGGCTTCAGTTTCCTGTCTTCTCTTAGCTCTCTTTCTGTGGTCTATGCTCCATCTGCCATTTCTTATCTCTTCTTTTGTTTTCTTCACTTCCTTCCATCAGCCCATTTCCAGTTCCAGTAACCCTCCCCAGTATCAGCCCCCTTTCCAGTCCTTCCCTCCCAGTACCTTCCAATGTCAACCACCTTGCATTCCCATAACTGCAACTCGTAGAACATCTTAAGGATCTAGATAATGCTATGATCTTGACTGATCTAGATTACCTGTTAGATAGCTTGCCTGCTCAGATAGATTGACTATACTGATGTTAGATAGCCTACCTGCCCAGGTAGTCCACTTTCCAGGCCGCCTATAATGTACGTTATCATACAAACTATTATATGAAATTTGGATATGTGCCTGTAAAATCTCTGAAAAACGTGTCTGCCTTGCTGAATACCGCTATATTAGGTAGCGACCACCCCCACCTATCTACATACTACCAGAATAGATAGTGTAGCCGTTTACTAGACTGTGGGCCCGCTGAATCGCTGACTGCGAACATTCACAAAATACTGAGCCTAAAGTGCTTTTCAGAGTAGGCCCTACTGCAACAGGCCCAATTATCTGCACGCCCACCCACAAGCAAACAACATTCCTGTTTAAATCAAGTTACCACAGAAGCAACCAAGGAAATGCACCCAATTTTAGCTTTAATCAGTATCTACATCATCATTGGATTCCCCACTGGGTCAAATGCCTGTAACCCAGGCCTCAATATCATCCCAATACTCCGGAGCAACGGAAAGAGATGGACAGAAAGCCCTCACCACTCATCATCGGAAAATAACCGCACGCTTCACACCCACCTGTTGCACGTTTCATTACAACACATCAAAAGAACCCACCCGGGAAAACACAAACACCCGCTGAAGTGCGATCTCATCAATGTCAGATCAATACGCTCAAAATGGCCGGTGGTCATTGACTTGATAACCCTCCATGACCTGGACATCTTGTTGATCACGAAGACCTGGCTATCTGACTGCGACAACGTCCTGCTCAACCAAATGCTACCCCCCAGATTTTCACTGTACACTTGCCACAGAGCCAACCAGAGAGGGGGTGGGGCACTCATCCTGGCAAAAACCGAACTACAATTCCACCAGAATAATGCCACTAGCACGACCTACCTAGACACAATCACCATAGAAAATGACCTTTGCATGATTAACCTCTTATACAGAGCACCAACACCCTCAGGAGAGGACCTCTCAACAATTAACATAGCCTGTAGCACAACAAGCCACAAACACAAAACTGGCATCTAGGTGACTTCAACTTACCTACCCTGCAGGAAACCCAAGCTACCGCTTTCCTCGAAGCACTAGACGAGTTGGGATATAAACAACTAGTAAATGCACCTACACACGTGAAAGGAAACAAACTAGACCTGATTTTTGCCCCACAAATGGCGTTAGAGTCAACACAGGACACCGCATTATCTATAACTCCAGTACCTTGGTCTGATCACAGTCTGCTCAGATTCCATATGCCCATTAAAATGCACAACCGGAATACTAACAGAGCTACGGCCTCTCTGAAAATGCCTAGGAGACGATTCAGACCTTTTGTCAAAGAAGAAATACTTGAGGAAGTCTTACCACTCCTTGACAACTCAGCCCATGGACTGGATGAAATGATTGATAACTGGGACAACAGTCTCAACTCCATCTCTAGCCACCCAACAACGCGCAAAAAGCCAAGGAAACGAGAACATGCAGCTTGGTACTCCAAAGAACTCTGCTCCTCGCTCCTCCACCTGCACAAACTCGAGAGATGATGGCACCAATCACGCTCCCCTGAAGCGCACAATGAATATAACTTACATCTAAAAAAACATCGCGATGAAATAGCAGAGAGACGGAAGCAATTCCATACAAACCTCCTGAAGCGCTCAATAAATAAGCCACATGACTTATTCAACATCATAAAGACACTAGCAAAAGAACCAACACTAGACCAACCAGACCTGCTGCATCCGCAGGCATACTCGGATTACCTACAATCAAAGATGATCCTGACTGACAAGAGCACAAACCTCATCAGTTGCGTCCCCCAGCTCAAGTCAACACTGCCAGCCATACTATCCAAATTTAACACTATATCAGACAAAGAAACACTTCCACGGCACCGAATGACCCCTGCCCAGCACACTGGATAAGAGAAATGCATTATGAACTAAGCCAGTTCATAGGAAAGATACTGAACCAATCACTTTCAACGGGACCCTTTCCACAAAAATTAAAAAACACATCGATCAGATCACTACTGAAAAGCAACAAGATGGACCCATCAAAAGTAGAATCCTATAGACCGATATCAAGCATACCTCTGCTTGCCAAAATAATCGAAAAGACAGTACAACAACAAATTCAACACCACATTGATACTGAAGCACCATTGGACCAATCCCAACATGGATTCAGGGAAGCACACGGTGTTGAAACCCTCCTCGCCACCCTCTTCAACACATTAATCTCGGGAATCGATAATGTTCAACAGGGCTTCGCCCTCATATTCATGGATATCGCAGCGGCCTTTGATTCTGTGAGCCACCAGATACTCATAGAACGTCTTAAGGAAAAGGGAATAGAAGGTACCGCCCTAAATTGGTGCAAATCCTACTTGTCCAACAGATGGCAACACGTAAGGACCAGTACTGCCACCTCAGAACCATTCCTACAAAAACAAGGCGTACCCCAGGGATCATCACTATCGGCACTAATGTTTAACATCTACATGCAGCCCATATGTGCTCTGATACGCTCATTCAATGTCCACTGTCCAGCATATGCAGATGATATCCTCCTATATATGCCATTTACAATTGACCAGCCAGACTTCTCTCCGATAATAAGATGTTTTGACGCAGTCGCGGACTGGCTACACACACGAAACCTGCGGATCAACCACAACAAGACAGATGTCCTCTTCATCACGAAGAACCAAGAATTCACCCCCCACCATCGCTCAAAGTCAAGAATGCAGAGCTGATAACTAAATCCTCAATTCGTTACCTCGGGATCACACTGGACCAGAGACTGGACATGAAAATACACATAAAAAACACAGTAAAAACAATATACTACAAAATACGGACACTCCGCCATCTACAATCACTACTGGACCCTAGTGATTTCCGAACAATCTACCAAGCCTTGGTACTCCCACACTTTGATTATGCCAATATCATATTACACGGACTCCCGCAGGCAACGCTACACCCGCTCCAGCTTGCAATGAACACAGCAGCAAGAGTGCTAGCTGGGGTATCACGAACGAGCCACATCACCCCAATTTTGATGAATCTACATTGGCTGCCCATTCAGGCCAGACTTATCTACAAGATCCTAGTCTTGACCTTCAAAGCCCTAAACAATCACCCCCCCCCCCACATCCATTAACAAGATGATCCACAGTATACACCCAAACAGAACCAGAAGATCCTCAACAGTGAATACACTGATGATCCCAAAAGAAATGACTACGTGCACAAAAGCAACCTCCAACAGGGCTTTCACGATATATGCACCCAGAGCTTGGAATGCCCTCCCCGCAGACATGCGAGCCATTACTAACCTGTCTAAATTCCGGAAGGCACTCAAGCATTATTTGTTCATAAGACACTACCCTGAACCTAGCTACAGAAACCAATCAACGAACAATCACACCAAACACTCAGTACACCCCAACAACATACCCAACAAGACAAAGGATAGCCGGTCCAAGATGGCCAATACTGAATAGGTTAAGGCCACAACCTGAAAACATAGGCTTTACTGTAAATAATCTGTAGATATGTTACCCCAGTTGAATCCAAGTTCTAATCCCTGTTCGATGTAAATACTCTGTGGCCCGTCCGCACAGTAAATTGTTCTGTTTATTGTAAACCGCACTGATATGTAATAGCGCGGTATATAAGAGAAGTAAAATAAATAAATAAAATAAAAATAAATACTATTAGTAATCTGTAAACTATCATTAAAATCATCTATTTTATTTATTCTATTTAAAATGATTTCTATACCGCCTTCTCCTGTAATCAAGGTGGCTACACAGCAAACAATCGAAGAATACTGACTTTTTGTGTGTGCTTGCAGTGATAACCAGTGAATGTGTGTGTGTGTGTAGGGTGGCGTTGATTCGTGATGGGCTATTTACAGTGTGCGCTATTTTACAATACTATGTACATGATGATAAGGGAGGGGGGTTGGTCTGTAGTTCTGGTTGGCAGGCAGGTTATGTGACATCACCGTAGTGTTCGATGAAGAGGGTCTATAGTACCTAAAGAGTGGAGAATGGCCAATGTAATGCCAATTTTTAAAAAGGGTTTCATGGGTGATCAGGGAAACTACAGACCGGTGAGCCTGACGTCAGTACTGGGCAAAATGGTAGAAACCATTATAAAGAATAAAATTACTGATCATATAGATAGTCATGGTTTAATGGGAGAAAGCCAACATGGATATAGCCAAGGAAAGTCTTGTCTTACTAATCTGTTATATTTTTTTGAAGGTATGAATAAACACGTAGACTGAGGTGAGCCGTCTGATATACTATATCTGGATTTTCAGAAAGCCTTTGACAAGGTCCCTCATGAGAGACTCTTGGAGAAATTGAAAAGTCATGGGATTGGAAGCAGTGTAGTATTGCGGATCAGGAACTGATTAAAAGATAGAAAGCAGAGAATAAGGCTAAATGGCCAATTTTCTCAATGAAGAAAATAAATAGTGGAGTACCCAGGGATCTGTGCTGGGCCCACTGCTTTTTTACATATTCATAAATGATGTGGAAATGGGAATAATGAATGAGGTGATCATATTTGCAGATGATACAAAATTATTCAAAATTGTTAAAACCCAAGAGGATTGTGAAAAATTGCAAGAGGACCTTGATAAATTGGAAGACTGGGCATCCAAATGGCAGATGAAATTTAATGTGGACAAGTGCAAAGTTATGCACCTAGGAAAGAACAACCCAAGCTTTGGTTACACGATGCAAGGTACCACCTTAGAAATCACCTCCCTGGAAAAAGATTTAGGCGTCATTGTGGATAACACGCTGAAACCCTTTGCCCAGAGTGCAGCAACAGCCAAGAAAGCAAATGGAATGTTAGGAGTCATAAAGAAAGGAATAGAGAATAAAACCAATGATAGTATAATGCCTGTGTATCGTTCCATGGTGCGACCGCACCGTGACTAGTGTGTGCAGTTTTGGTTGCCATATCTTAAAAAGGATATAGCAGAATTAGAAAAAGGTACAGAGAAGAGCCACCAAAATGGTAAAGGGGATGGAAAGATACCCCTATGAGGAAAGGCTTAAAAGGTTAGGGCTCTTCAACTTGGAAAAGAGACGGCTGAGGGGAGATATGATAGAGGTCTATAAATTAATGAATGTAGTGGAACAGGTAAACATAGATCACAATGAAGCTACAATGTAACCCATTTAAGACTAATAAGAGAAAATATTTTTTTACTCAATGTCAAAAGCCGTTAGTATAGCTGGGTTCAAAAATGGTTTGGACAAGTTCCTGGAGGAAAGGTCCAAAAACCATTATTAAAGAGGACCCGGGAAATCCACTGCTTACCCCAATACAAGCATTATGGAACCTGTGTGCCTTTTTGGGAACCTGCCAGGTACTTGTGACCTGGATTGGCCACTGTTGGAAACAGGTTACTGGGCTTGATGGACCTTTGTCTGATCCAGTATGGAAGTTCTTATGCTCTTGCCTCCTTTTTTCTTTTAGTCCTGCAGAAATGACAGTAATACTGCAAAAAGAGAGTCCTTTCATCCCGATAAAACACTTGTCTGAATGCTAAAATGAGCAAGTTCTTTTGAAATGTCCTTTTAGTGGAACTTTGCCTCCAAGTTTGAGCGGCTTGAAGTAGCCATGTTAGGCATGATGTCACTGGGGGAAGTGCTTCCTGGTCCTGCTTTCCGTGCAAAGATAATGTACCCAGTGCTATAAATTCATTGGCTCCATCTCATTTGGCTTCTGGGATAAGGTTGCTTCTATGGTCTGGAGATGTTACAGGGACGTTTTCATTGCACCCAGGGGAACTCTGCAAGCTAGGGATATTATAGGGAGAAGTGATTGTATTTATCGGCACTCTATAAGCCAGGGATGTTATAGAGAGCTGCCAGTGTATATAATGACCACTTTGATTGGGTCTCTATTTCTAATGGAGCTAGGGATATTATAGGGAGGTATCACTGTATTCTTGGGTGCTCTATGAGCAGGGGCTGTTATGGCGAAGTTTGACTATATCCATAGGGGTCCTACAAACAACGTTTTCTCTAAGCTTTGCAGAACTCCATTGCCTACATTCTTAACTCTGGTTTCTATTACAGACAGCAAGCAGGTCTCCAGGAAGCAGAACCTGCTTGGCTTATGCCATTGAAAGGTGAGATTGCAGCACCACCTCCAGTGGTAAGAATGTGGTTGGCAGAATCCCACATAGCTTAGAGGGAATGTTGTCTATAAGTGAGGGATGTTATAGGGCAGGCGAAGTGAGAGCATCTAACTCTCAGATGGCTGGCCCAAGCTGACCTTTGCTTGCTTACAGCATCATGTTTCTGACTTACTATGTGCCTGTGACACTGCTACATAGTTTCTTGTCAGTAATGGTTTCCTCATTTGCGGGTGTCTTAACCTTTTCTAGCCCAGCACAGTTAAAAGTCTGACTACAAAGAGCAGGCTTCACTTACAAAGCTCTCTCAGGGTTCTCACGCTCTCCTCCACCGTATGGCTAAACCCTGATAAATGTTTTTTTTAGTCACAGTATCTGAGGTGGGACATTCTTTATTTTTATGGATGTAGCTCATGTCTTTTCATTGGTAGATCAAGATGAGTTATGTTCAGATAGAGCAGGTTTGTTCATGACCTCATAAGGCTTTCAATCTAAGGGCTAGATTTACTAAAGTGCAATACTACATTACTGTGCTAATGTCATTAACACAAATTGGTCTCATTGCATAAAATGGGATCTGCTGTAAATAACATGCATTTTTTATTTAGTAGTATTTAGCTCACACTTTTCTAGTAATAGTTCAAGGCATTTCCCTATCCCCAGAGGGTTTATAACTAAGGCAGTGGAGGGTTAAGAAGTAGGAATGGGATTTGAACCCTTGTCTTTCTGATCCTAGGCTGTTGTCCTAACCACTAGGTTACTTCTCCACTCCTAGGTTTGTGCCTGAGGCAATGGAGGGTGCAGTGACTTTCCTAAGGTCCAGGGGCAGCTCAAGGCAATCTGCTGCCTGAGGCGAAGGATGAGATGGTGCCCCCCCGCCCGTAGAGGGGGGTGGGGATTTTTCAGAACTCCAATCAGGGACTGAACCAAACCAAAAAGCCGATTAGATTATATGGAGGAAATGCAAGATGTTTGCACTCCAAGGAACTAAAAGAGAGCGAGAACCAACAGCACAGATTATAAAACTAAATTATAACTCATTTTAATTTTGTTGTTATAAATTGCGTTATGATTCTTGCTTTTTCTTTTTCAACATATATTTTGCATCCACAGTGGGTGCAGAGCAGAACCAGGACATTCACCCACAGAACTCAACTTAAAAAAAATCTGATTCTGATCATTTCACGAAGAACAAAAACAACAAGAACAAACATTCTCCAGTGCCAGGTAAATTGTGAACTAATACAAAACCCTACAACAAAGAGCACATCTACCATACCATATCAGCACCAACTTCCAAAACTCACATAAGGAACCCATCTAAAAAAAGGTCACTGTAAATACTACAGTGGGCCCTGGAACATCCATACACCTATTTGAAAAGCTGAACAAGTCAAATTATTACAGTACAGTATAGATCTTTATGTACAAACTCCATGTTAACAGAACACCTGGCCTCAAGTCACACACTCAGAACACAGACCCTCACCAAGTACAGAATAAGTAACCACAATCTATAGTAAAAATAAAAATATGTAGACAAAATTTAAACTGAAACACCAAGAAGCCAGTTTCCCCAAATGATACAGGTTCCACAATGTGTTTATTGGGTCAAACAGTGATATCCTGGATCCCTTTTTAATAATGGTTTATGGACCCTTCCTCCAGGAACTTGTCCAAACCTTTAAGCCCAGCTACACTAACAGCTTTTACTACATCCTCTGGTAACAAATGCCAGAGTTTGATTACACGTTGAGTGAAAAAATATTTTCTCTTATTAGTCTTAAATAGGTTATACTGTAGCTTCATTGCATGTCCCCTAGTCTTTCTATATTCTGATGTCGTAAACAATCGATCTATGTTTACCCGTTCCACTCCATTCATTAATTTATAGACTTCTATCATATCTCCCCTCATCCGTCTCTTTTCCAGGTTGAAGAGCCCTAACCTTTTTTAGCATCTCTTCATAGGAGTAGCCTTCCATTACCTTTACCATTTTGGTGGCTCTGACAGGTAGTTTTGTTCCAAGCATGTGGCATGAACAAAGTCTTCAGATGACAGTGGCAAAGAAGGATTCAGATAAGTGATCTGCCAGAGGTGTGGAGTGAGATGAGGAGAGGTAGTGAAGCTGCAGAATGAATACACTTGTAGGTCAGTAGGAGAAATATGAACTGAACATAGAAACTGATAGGGAGCCAATGAAGTGACTTAAGAGGGGTTACATCAGCATAGAGACACAGGCAGAAGATAAGCCCTGTGAGTAGTGGCATTTTTGCTAGGAAAAAATGCACTATGTAAATACATGAGTACAATTTTGCATGTGTCAGGACTTCCCAAAAAAAAGAATGTCACCATGCTGAAAAGTATTTCCTGCCATAGAGTCTGTGCTGAGCAGATCCTGGAGCTGGTGTCTGAATAGACAAAGCAAAAAATGGAACAAACAGTTTAAGGAACCTTTGCATTCCAGCTAAGCCTGAAAATGACACTACTGGTCCACAGATCGAGTTCAAATTATAGAAGTTTGAAATTCAAGAAACTTTCAAGTGTGACAACTGAAAACTGAAAGTTATCACCCACCCCTTCCCCTTTGTTTTGAAAAGCTGGGGTATGAAGCCACAGCACAGTTTATTCTGGTAAAGACATTTCAAATCCAACTTTTACAGCTGTTCTGATTAAAGCACTCTCTCATCTGTGAGCTTTAGCACCTACTTTTTATGAAATTCTAGCTGCAAGCATAACCCCTGCCAAGACCTTTTGTAGCAGGTCTTTTAGTAGCCAGCATCTACTCCGTTGTGTCTAGCTTAGTCCACAAAAGCAGGGTGTGCACCTATTAGGCCAGACGCACAGAAGGCTGCTAGGTGAGAGAAGAAAGAGGTAAAACAGGTTTATATATTTACACTAAACAATAGCCAGATGATAAGGGCAGGAATGATCTGTGTCAAGCATAAAATAAAGTTAGCTTCTCCTTTTGGGGGGGGGGGGGGGGAGAGAAAGTAATTCTAGTGTTTTATTTTTAGCAGCTATGCTTATAGGCTTAAAGGAAGCAAGGATAGCTACCTTAACATCTTATGCCTCCTGCCTATCATGATTTAAACCTAAAGTCACAGTCCCTCTCGTTCTAGGTGCCTCGCAGGCCCGGCACCTGCATACGCCCCTTCCCAACCGGTGGCGGGCCTGACCCGAGCACCAAGAGCCGAGAAACCCATGAACTCCAGACTAGAATCACAGCTCTGGAAGCGCATCGTACGTCTCCAGCTCAGGCACAAGCTAACCCCCCTCCCGCTGAGCCTCCATCTGATCAGCCAAGAGAGAGGGAGGGAGGGATTGCAAAGCTCCGCCTCGTGATCAGCCGCACCCAGCACTTACCTCCACAGCAGCCATAGAAAGGAGACGAGGATGATTTTAGTGCTCGTTTATCAGTTCCGGCCATGCTCGCTCCATTCCCGTTCCCTAACGCTGCCTTCAGGAAGGGGTGGAAGGAGGGAAACGAAAGGCTGCGGCCTGTGGGTGAAGGAGGTGTGTCACTCCCCACTCCCTCACTCTCCCCGGCTCCCATGCCTGACAGCTAGTACAGCCGCAGTTCCAACAGGCAGGAGCCGCGGCTGCCATAGAAAGGAGAGGTCCAGTCTGCCACTGCCAAGTGGACTCGGCAGTGACAGCAATTTATATGCTTGGGGGGGGGGGTTGTTTTTAATTTTTGAAGGTGAAGTGAGGCGGCTGTTTTGGGGGCATTTTTTTTGCCGCCTGAGGCAGCCGCCTCACTTCGCCTCATTATAGAGCCACTCCTGCTAAGGTCACAAAGAACATCAGCGGGACTGATTCTCAACCAACTGCTGTATCCATCCCTTCCGCATACAGAGCCCTTTCCAAAGCTGAGGAGGGTAGGAGGGAAAAACCTGGGAGTAACCCAAAGAAGTGCCATCTCAGAAAATAGCTTACTGCACAATGAAAAGTGAATTTAGCACTTTATAGCACGATACTCCAACAGGAATCCTCGGCGTCTGGCATACTCTAACACCTATCTCTATGGAGCTCTTTGGGTTTGGCATACCATAGTGCAATATTCCTATGAGACTGCTCTGGATTTGACACATTATAGTGCAGTAGAACATTTTGGGTTTGGCATCTTATAGCATAGCATGGGCACAGGGCAATTCACATCCACATATCGCACTACCTGGTTGACTCACTGCAGTTTCGTTCAATGCCTTGCAGTCTTCAGTCTATCCACATCGACCGTCTTGAGCTTCCTTCCCCCACACGTGCCCATTTGGAGCACACCCGTAATTACTACTACTACTACTACTACTACTACTACTACTACTACTATTAAACACTTGTAAAGTGCCACACATGCAGCGCTGTACAACCAAAAGTACCAGAGAGAGTCACTGCTCATCCGAGCTTACACTCTAGTCAAGATAATACAAAACATTAGTCAATTCAATGGGTTTTACAGTTTGGTCATGAAAATGTTGGGGGTTAGGTTAAGATGAAGGATAGGAGTCAGGATATGAATGCGACAGTGAAGAGGTGGGTTTTTAACCTGGATTTGAAGAGGGCTAGGGAAGGTGCCTGGCGTATAGACACAGGTAAGCTGTTCCAGGTATAGGGTGCAGCAAGGTGAAAAGAGCGGTCGGGAGTTAGTGGTACAAGTGAAAGGCCTAAATAGAAGTAATGTGTTGGCGGAGCGAAGATCCCGAGCTGGGATGTGAGGAGAGATAAGAGATGAGAGGTACGGAGGAGCTGTAGAGTGAATGCATTTATAGGTGAGTAGAAGTTTGAATTGGATGCGGAATTGGATGGGGAGCCAATGAAGCGACTTGAGGAGAGGAGTAATGTGGGCATGGCAGGATTGACAGAAGATTAGTTGAGCAGCATAATCATGGGGAGACCAGCAGGGAGTAGGTTGCAGTAGTCGAGGCGAGAGGAGATTAGGGAGTGGATAAGAGTTTTGGTGGTGTGTTCCGACAGGAAGGGGCGGATTTTGCTAATGTTGTAGAGAAAGAAGCAACAGGTTTTAGCAGTGTGCTGGATATGTAAGGAGAAGGAGAGAGAGGTGTCAAAGATGACCCCCAGATTGTGGACTGAGGGAACAGGAAGGATCATAGATCCATCCACGGAGACTGAGAAGGGGGGAAGAGGAAGAGAGGAGTTAGGGGGGAAGAGGAGGAGTTCAGTCTTGGCCATGTTCAATTTCAAGTGGCGATGAGACATCCAGTCGGCGATGTCAGAAAGGCAGGCAGAGATCTTGGTTTGGATTGCTGGAGAGATATCAGGTGTAGAGAGGTAGATTTGGGAGTCGCCGGCATAGAGATGATATTGAAAGCCATGGAATGAGATAAGCATGCCAAGGGATTGGGTGTAGAGAGAGAAGAGAAGGGGGCCCAAGATGGATCCCAGGGGTACACCAACATGGAGCGGGGTGGGAGAGGAGGAGGAGCCACCAGAGCTTACACTAAAGGAGCGATGGGAGAGGTAGGATGAAAACCAGGACAGTGCGGAGCCCTTGAAGCCAAGCGAGGAGAGGGTGGAGAGGATGAGGTTGTGGTCAACAGTGTCAAAGGCAGTGGAGAGGTCGAGAAGGATGAGGACAGAGAAAAGGCCCTTAGATTTAGCGAGGAACAAGTCATTGGAGACTTTTGTAAGAGCCGTTTCGGTGGAGTGTAGGGGGCGGAAGCCAGATTGGACTGGGTCAAGGAGGGCCTGGGAGGTGAGGAAGTCGAGGCAACGTCGGTGGACTGCTTGTTCAAGAAGTTTAGATATGAAGGGGAGGAGGGAGATGGGTCAATAATTAGAAGGACAGGTGGGATCGAGTGAGGGTTTCTTGAGGAGAGGTGTGACAACGGCATGTTTGAACTTGATGGGGACAGTTGCAGTGGAGAGTGATAAATTCAGAATATGAGAGATGGAGGGGATAACGGTGGAGGAGATGGGGTGGAGAAGATGGGTGGGGATGGGGACAGAGGAACAGGTGGTGGGTTTGGAGGAGGAAAGGAGAAGTGTGGTTTCCTCATCAGAGATCATAGGGAAGGAGGAGAGGGTAGCAGAGGAAGTTGGGATGGGGGAGAAATGGAGAGGGGGGTAGATGAGGGTGTGGGGAATTGGAGGGTAATCTTTTGGATTATGTCATGGAAGTAGTCGGCAAGGGTTTTGGGCAGAAAGTGAGGGTGGAACTGGGGGGGGGGGGACCTTGAGGAGAGAATTGAGGGTGTTAAAGGGGCGGCGAGGATCAGAGGTTAGGGAGTTGGTCGGATGGGTGAGGTAGTTTTGTTTGGCAAGCGCTATGGCTGACTGGAAGCAGCCAAGCATGAATTTGAAGTGTAGAAGGTCTCCAGGGGAGCGGGATTTGGTCAAGGCACGTTCAGCAGAATGGGCACAGATGCATAAGTAGCGGGTTGTAGATGAGAGCCAGGGCTGAGGAGTAGAACGTCTAACTGGACAAGGGGTGGGCGGGGCAAGAGTGTCAAGAGTCGAGGATAGTGCAACATTATAAGAGGCTACTGCCTTGTTGACGGATTTGGAGAACAAAATGGAGGAAAGAGATGGAGAGATGGTGGAGGAGAGAGTTAAGGGATCAATATTATGAGTGTTTCTGAATAGGTTGGAAGAGACGGGCCGGGCTTGAGGCAGCGGAAGCTGAAGATTGAAGGTTAAAAGGTGATGGTCAGATGGGGGAAGGATTGAGTTGTGGAAGTTTAAGGGTGAAGAGTTAGAGAAGAATATCAGGTCAAGGCAATGGCCGAGCATATGGGTGGGGACAATGGAGCAAAGTTGGAGGTTAAATGAGGAGGTGAGGGCAAGGAGCTTTAAAGCATAGGGATCAGAGGGGTTGTCGACGTGAATGTTAAAGTCGCCAAGAATAACAGTGGGGGAGGAGGGATCTAGAAAGTTGGAAAGCCAGGAGTCAAAGTTGGTGAGAAAGGTTGATTTGGATTTGTTGGGTGGGCGATAGATAGCAGCTACATAGAGGGGAAGTGGTGTGAGGAGACGAATGGAGTGGACTTCAAAGGAGAGGGCAGAGTGAGATTGAGGCAGCAGGAGGGGTTGGAATTGGCAAGAGGGAGAAAGTAGGAGCCCAACACCCCCACTGCGGCCAGTGGAACAAGGTGTATGGGAGAACTGGTAGCCCCCATGGCAGAGAGCAGCAGCGGATGTAGTATCATCTGGGTGGAGCCGGGTCTCAGTTAGGGTAAGAAGGTGTAGTGCATTAGAGATAAAGAAATCATGAGTAAAAGGAAGTTTGCTAGCGAGTGAGCATGCATTCCATAGGGCGCATGAGAATGGGAGAGCGGAGGGGGAAAGGAGAGGTATATGGATAAGGTTGGATAAGTTACGTGAGGATTTCTTTCAACAATGAGGTAGCGGTCTAGGGGGACTGTTACGTGAGGATCTATTGCCAGGGCAATACAGAAGTCTGGATGGACCAGGGTATGGGTGGGTGTCTCTGGATGAATGTGCCCTCCAAGAGGGACACGAGGGAGGGGAAGTGAACAGGGAATGAAGGGGGGCATTGATGATATCAGATAGGGTGTGTGAGAATCGTAATTCTGTTTTCTTCTTCCTAGCACCATCCTTATGGAGCTCCCTCCCTCCTCCCCTCCGTTTGGAAACCTCCTATTCCAAATTTAAGGCACTTCTTAAAACACATCTGTTCTGTCTTGCCTATTACATTACTAAAATGGCCCCTACTACTATCACTTATTCTTCTGTATGTTACCGACGGAACCTTACTCCGTCATCTCTTCAATCTTTTCCTACCGCTCAAACACTATTCCTGGCGGATTTCGCTCTTCTTCCATCTGACACACAAGTCAGCACCTGGAATTCTGTTCTCTGCTCTGGTTTAGATTCTGTGGCTCCTCTCCTCTCCGCTTCCATTCCCCTTCCGCTTCATCCAAGCATGCACACTCCCCCTGGTATAGTCCTGGTCTTCGTTTGCATAAATCCCAACTTCGGAGCGCGGAGCACTCTTGGCTTAGACACCCTTCCTCAGATACTTTCATCCGGTTTAAAGAGATCTATTCCAGTTACAAGTCTGTAGTCTCCACTGCTAAATGATCGTAATATGCCACTGAAATTTCCAAGGCTGCTAACTCTATGAAACAATTATATGCCATCCTTCATAAACTATCTACTATCTCATCTCCTTCGTCTACAGTATCGCTGACACCAGCCCTGACTCCTTTGGCCACATATTTCTGTGATAAAATTGGGAAACTGCATTCCTCTTTTACTAGCTCTTACCCCCACTTTTATCGCCCCTGGTCCCTCTTCCTGACTTGACTACTACATCCCCTCCCTCTTCGACTAGGGCACTGGCTCATGCCTGGTCCCTATTTCACCCTATTACATCTGCCGAGCTGCACACATCACTATCAAAGGCCAGAAAGACCACCTGTGTGCTGGACCCCATTCCCTCTGGATGACTAATTGAGCCTAGCTTACAATTACTACCAGTTATCCTGACTATGATAAACTCTAGCCTTTCTACGGGCATCTTTCCTGCCCCATGGAAATCTGCAATTGTTCGTCCTCTTCTTAGAAAACCCTCACGGGATCCCTCTGTCCTATCGCATTGGCGCCCAGTATCAAATCTACCATTTCTATCCAAACTCCTGGAACGATTTGTGTTCCAACAATTAGCCGCTCATGTAGAAGCCACAAACATCCTGCACCCTCACCAGTCCGGATTCCGTGCTGGACATAGTAAAGAGATGGTCCTTCTCGCCCTCCTAACCGAAATTCATTCTGTTCACGATCGGGGCGATATCACCCTAATCGTATCCTTGGACTTATCCTCAGCATTTGACCTTGTTGATCACAGAACTCTCCTCTCCCGCCTCCATGACACTGGTTTACGTGGCTCGGTGTTACAATGGTTTCATTCTTTTCTAAGTTCACGTACTTTCTCTGTTCTTTTCTAAGCTCACGTACTTTCTCTGTTCAGTCATCCTCCCCTGTTCCCCTAAACTGTGGGGTACCGCAAGGCTCTATCCTCTCCCCTCTGTTGTTCAATATTTTCCTGGCTCCTTTGCTTCTTCTGATTCAGCGATTCCCAGTCTCTACATATGTGTATGCAGATGATATTGTTCTTCTCTTTCACTCATCCCCAATTAACATAGATGTCTCTTCTCTTAATGACTGCCTATCCCATATTACGGCTTGGCTTACTTCCAATTTTCTCCATGTGAATTCTTCAAAGTCTATTGCAATGTGGGTTTCCCTAAGCACCCCATGTCCCTCTATTACTCCACAACTCGGATCCATTCCCATCCTGTTAGTATCTTCTTTTCGGTACTTGGGCGTCATCTTAGATTCTTCTCTCTCTTTCCATGAACACCTGTCCCTTCTTATACGCCGTTCATTCTCAGCCCTTAGACAGATCAGGGCTGTCCGTTCATTTCTGCCTTCAACATCCCTTGTCACTCTACTGTTGGCGCTAGACTACAGCGGATTCAAAATACAACAGCACGCCTAGTTACTTTCTCTAGTTGGTTTGATCATATTACTCCCATTCTCATCCGGTTACATTGGTTGCCCCTTCATTTTCGTTTCCACTATAAATTTATGATTCTGATCCATCGAGCCATCCATACCGGAAATCCTCTCTACTTAGCAAATTGTATTTCTCTGCATTCTCCTCACCGCCAACTCCGCTCAATCCATGCCATCCGCTTATCACTTCCCTCACCGTCCCAGGCCCACTTAGAACAGACTCGCCATTCTGCTTTTTTCTTTTTTGGACCCCTCCTCTGGAACATGTTACCAACTCCCTTCCGGCTAGAACCCTCCTATCCACAGTTTAAGTCGTTACTTAAGACCCATCTATTCCAGAAAGCATATGACCTTCCCCCTGAGGCCCCTCCCTGATCATCCTGTTTTTTGTTCTTGTCCTTCAGGTTGTCACTTGTCTGTCCCTTGTTTTGCTTGTCTATGTTGCGTGGCTGGACTATGTCTGTCTATGATTTGATATTAGTGTGGTATTACTATTCTGTCCTTGCCTCCTCCTTTCCTGTTTATTATTGGCGTTCCTTTTTCTTGGTTGCAGTGTTAAATCCATCCTTTTTATTGTACACCGCTTAATGTTCTTACAATAGCGGTTTATCAAATATGAATAAAGATAAAGATAAAGATTAGCAGACTAGATTATGCTATGAATGCTCGTCGTTCAGATCATGTTACTCCTCTCCTGTTTAAACTTCACTGGCTGCCACTCCATTTTCGGGTCAAACACAAAGTATTAATTCTAACCCATCGGGCGCTCTATTCATCAACTTCACTCTATCTTTCTGACCTTATCCCCTTTCATACTCCATACCGCCAATTACGTTCCCTCCATGCAAATCGCCTCCCCCTTCCATCCCCCTCTCAAGCACATCTGGAACAGACTCGACATGCTGCATTCTTCTTTCTCAGCCCATCACTCTGGAATGCCCTACCACCTTCCCTCCATTTAGAATCTGTCTATGAAACTTTTAAGAAACTTTAAAAAACTCACTTATTTCAACAAGCTTTTGATATTAAAGAATGACCCCTTAGTTTGTCTATGTTCTGCGGTTCTCTCTCCTTCTGTCCTGTCTCAATATGGCGTTCCTTTCTTTTTCTTTTTCTGCAGCACTGTTTGAATATTTTATTATGAACCGCCCTGATGCCCTGGCGTGGGCGGTATATCAAATGTAAATAAAGATAAAGATAAAAGAAAGATGATCTCCCACCCAGTTGTCCCAGCTAGGTTTTCCTCTCCTCTCACTTGCCCTCTCTCCCTTCTTTTGCTTCCTCTTCCTGTCTGGCGTGCTTGCTGCTGTCCTATCAGGAATTGCAGTTCTTTTCTGTTTCCTGGCCAAACCTGGCCCTATATGTTTTTGAATGCATTGTAAACCGCCCTGCTGGTTTCCGAAGGTGCGATATATTAAGAGTCAATAAAGATAAAGAGGGTATTCCTACAGGAACACTCTGTATTTGATACCCTATTCTGAGGTATCTCTAAAGGAATGCTCCAAAGTTGGCATGCTATAGCACTGTATTCTTATACGGATGCTTTGGATTTAGCATAACAGCATATCTGGATAATAATAATAATAATGATAATCCAAGGAGCTGGTCTTATGTTCTATGATATACAGAATTTGAAGCACACATTCATCTCAGAATAGATACGGTAATGCTATTGTTTTATTTTACTTCTATGATATACAGTCAGGAATACAATCCTAATAAATAAAATATACGATGGTATCAAATTTAGGTCTATGCTAGTTTTGAAATGTGCTGGTGATCACATGCTTATGCCTATCCTAATACCAACCCTTTCCTTTCAGTTTATTGACCTGCCACTTCCACCGTTCGTTTCTTAATAATTTACATGAGGGGGCATATTCAAAGTGATTTAATTGGCTAGCAGAACTGTTAACCCATTAAACCGCAATCAGTGGGCTATCCAGTGGCACTAAATCATGTAATGCCACTGAATATCCCCTGATACCCGGTTTGCATGGTTAGTGTCGGGGCTTCCTGGTGCGGCACTAGAGTTAACCATTTAGTGGCAATATTCATTAGCCACTGGCTGATTAACTTAAACCAGCTAAAGTTGGGAAAAATTAGGCTGCTCTAACTTTAGCTAGTTTAGCTATCTGGTAGGAGGCTGAATATTGTCACTAACCGGTTAGCTAAAATGCTAACAAGGCAACCCAAATATTCAATCAGTAATAATAATGGGTGATTTCAATTACCCCGCTATCGACTGGGTCAGTGTCACGGCTGGACATGCTAGGGAGATAAAGTTTCTAGATGGAATAAATGACTGCTTCTTGGAGCAGCTGGTTCATGAACCAACAAAAGGGGGAGCTAATTTGTACCTAGTTCTTAGTGGTTCAAGACATATGAGAATCTGAAAGGCGGTATATAAAAAATGTTATATAAATAAAATAATTAAATAAGGGTGTTGGGACCACTTGGCAATAGTGATCATAGTATGATCGGATTTGATTTAATAAATGGAGGAAGGACAACAAGGAAATCTACAGTACTACCTTTTAACTTTCAAAAGTTAAAACAAACATGCGAATAAAAAGAACTGTCACCCTAGAACTGGAAATGCGCCTTGGTTTAACAACACACTAAAACAAATCAAAAAAGAATTAAGGAAAACAGAACGCAAGTGTCGCATACATAAAGATACTACATATTATGAGTCCTATTACAACCAACTCAAAAGGTATAAAGAAGCAATAGATAGCTCTAAAAAGAATTACCATGCAACAATACTTTCTAATTCACTAAACAGACCTAGAGAATTATTCTCTATTGTGCAAAAACTAACGAATAACAATCATAACTCTTGCAAGGAAATCACAGAAATTTCCCCCCAGACTTTGGCAAATCACTACATAAATAAAACTAAGCACCTTCCAAACCTGCCAATAACAACGAACACATCTCAACATATTTACCCAGATTACTGGTCTAACTTCTACCCCATAACTAAAGATACACTCAAGAACATAATACTAAACCTAAACACCACTACGTCTTATCTTGACCCATGTCCAGTAACCTGGATAAAAAATTCCCTCCCAATCCTATCTCCATTCATTCTCCCAATAATCAACCTATCCTTAACCAATGGGTACCTATCACCAACACTAAAGCACGCACAGATTCGCCCACTACTTAAAAACAACACCCTTGACAAAACATCTCCAAATTCATATAGACCTATTTCAAGTATACCTTTCATGGCAAAACTAATTGAAAAGACTGTACAAATTAAAACGCAGGAATATATAGACAACTCAGCCCCCCTGGATGATCAACAATATGGTTTCCGCCCTCGCCATGGAGTAGAGACACTTCTAACTGTTTTAATTGATACACTCGTAAGAGGGATTGATAACCCAAAGCAAGCATTCATACTCCTATTCATAGACATATCTGCGGCATTTGATAGTGTTCACCATACCATAATGCTCAACAATCTTAAACAAATAGGGATAAAATCAACAGTGCTAAATTGGTTTACCTCATATCTAGGCAATAGAACCCAAACTGTCAGAATAGGAAACACCACATCTAATACATATAATCAGGAAATTGGCCTACCCCAAGGTTCTGCCCTATCAGCCCTCCTATTTAACATCTATATAAAACAGGTCTGTAACATATTAAAAAAATTCAAGGTATACTATCATTTGTACGCAGATGACATAATGATGTATATCCCATTCACGATCCCCAATCTACCACTTAAATTACTCACTGAATGTTTCAACGAAATTACTACCTAGCTAAATAACAATAACCTTGCCATCAATCACTCTAAAACCGAAGCACTAATTGTAACCAAAAACCAATCATACTCTCCCCCACCACACATTATACTTCAGGACCACGAAATCAAAATAAAAAAATGAAGTACGATATTTAGGCGTCATACTGGATACACATCTCAGTATGAATATGCACATAAGAAACACAACAAAGAAAATTTACTTCAAGCTCAAAATCTTAAAACAGCTACGTCCTCTAATACATTTATAAGATTTCACGAAAATAATACGTGCAATAATAACCCCTCACTTTGACTTCGCCAACCTGACTCTACTAGGGGTAACGAAACAAAACATAAAAAGACTCCAACTTGCACAAAACGCAGCAGCCAGAACCATCATGAATGTCCCACCATTTCATCACATAACACCTATACTGGAAAATCTTCATTGGCTACCAATACAAAGCAGAATCCTATATAAAACACTAACAACAGCCTTCAAGGCCCTAAACAATATGGTCCCACCGACCCTAAAAAATCTCATATCTAAAGAATCAACCAATAATCAACACAGAAGAGACCAAACAAACAAATTAAGGACCCCAAAAGAATACATAAAAGCTAAAAAGACAACAAACAAAAAAGCATTTTCCCATGTGGCCCCCATTATCTGGAATGACCTCCCAGAGGAAATCAGATCAATAATCGAGATCAAAGAGATCCGTAAGAATCTAAAAACACATCTGTTTAAGGCACACTACGGGCTATCAACAAACTCCCTCTCCCAACAAGAAAACGGATAACACTGTTTGACAGAGTGACACAAAATTGACATGACCTAGGACTGCTCACTGCTAAGATTTTCACTAGTTTAGAAATTTATAAAGTTTTTATACGTCTTACATAAGGCACGCATATCCCAATTTTGTATATAGTTCTCAAAATGTTGTTTGTTATTTCACAACTTTCCTTTGTTTTAAGACGTTCCTTGTAAACGATTACTGACTGTTTTGTTGCATAATAGTTACACTGTTTCAGACGTTCATTGTAAAACAGACAACAGTCTGTTATATTGTTGTTAAATGTAAACCGCTTCTGATCTCTGGAAGGTGCGGTATATAAGCGACTGTTAATTAAAATTTAAATTAAAAGGGAGACTATGATAAAATGAGGAAAATAGTTAAGCAAAAGCTAAAAGGAGCAGCCAAAAAAGTTAGATTTATATCAAGCATGGACGTTGTTTAAAAATACTATCTGGGAAGCCCAGACCAGCTGTATTTGACACTTTAAGAAAGGCAGAAGGAAGTCCAAAAAACTGTCAGCATGGTTTAAAGGTGATGTCAGAGAGGCTATTGTAGCCAAAAAAGCATCTTTCAGGAAATGCAAAAAGGAGTCAAATGATGAAAATTGGAAACAACATAAGGACTGGCAAGTTAGATGCAAGACATTGATAAGGCAAGCAAAGAGAGAATTTGAAAAAAAGCTTGCCATGGAAGAAAAAATGCATAATAAAAACTTTTTCAACTACATTCATAGCAAAAAACCTGTGACAGAGTCAGTTGGACCATTAGATGATAGAGGGGTAAAAGGGCACTAAGAGGGGACAAAGCCAGAGCAGACAGACTGAATGAATTCTTTGCTTTGGTCTTTACTGAAGAAGATGTAGGGAAGTTACCCATGAGCGAACTTGTATTTAAAGATGAAGCATCAGAAGAAGTAAAATAAATATTGATAAACTGGGAAGATGTATTACAACTATTTGATAAACTAAAGAGTAGTAAATCACCTGGATCAGATGGTATATATCTGAAGGTGTTGAAAGAACAGAAATATTGAGGTTGCAGACCTACTATTCGTAATCTGTGAGCTATCATTAAAATCATCTGTAATACCAGAAGACTGGTGAATGGCCAATGTAGCGCCAATTTTTAAAAAAGGTTCCAGGGATGATCCGGGAAATTACAGACTGGTGAGGCTGACATCAGTAGTGGGCAAAATCATAGAAACCATTATAAAGAACAAAATTATTGAACATGTAAGTAGTCATGGTTTAATGGGAGAAAGCCAACATGGCTTTAGCCAAAGAAGGTCTTGTCTTACTAATCTGTTATATTTTTTTAAAGATATGAATAAAAAGGCAGACAAAGGTGAGCCGGTCAATATAATATATCTGGATTTTCAGAAAGTTTTTGACAAGGTCCCTTATGAGAGACTCTTGGAGAAATTAAAAAGTCATGGGATAGGAGGCAGTGTACTATTGTGGATAAGGAACTGGTTAAAAGATAGAAAGCAGAGGGTAGGGCTAAATGGCCAATTTTCCCAATGGAAAAAGGTGAATAGTGGAGTACCTCAGGAACCTGTGTTGGGTCTGCTGCTTTTTAACATATTTGTAAATGAGCTGGAAATGGGAACAATGAGTGAGGTAATCATATTTGCAGATGACACAAAATTATTAAAAATTGTTAAAATCAAAGAGAATTTTGAAAAATTGCAAGATGACCTTGATAAATTGGAAGACTGAACGTTCAAATGACAGATGAAGTATAATGTTGACAAGTGCAAAGTTATGCCTTAGGAAAGAACAATCCAAACTATGGTTACATGAAGCAAGGTTCCACATTAGAAACCACCACCCAGGAAAACGATTTAGGCATTATCGTGGATAACATGTTGAATCCCTCTGCAAAGTGTGCAGTGGTGGCCGAGAAAGCAAATAGAATGCTAGGTATCATAAGGAAAGGAATGGAGAATAAAACCAAGGATGTTTTAATGCCTCTGTATCATTCCATGGTGCAACCACATCTTGAATATTTATTTTTTATTTATTTATTTACATTCTCTAATATACTGCGCTATTCTGCATCAGTGCGGTATTGTGTGCAATTCTGGTTGCCATATCTTAAAAAGGATATAGCAGAATTAGAAAAGGTACAGAGAAGAGCCACCAGAATGGTAAAGGGGATGGAAGGATACCTCTGAGGAGAAGCTTAAAAGGTTAGGGTTCTTCAACCTGGAAAAGAGACGGCTGAGGGGAAATATGATAGAGGTCTATAAATTAATGAATGGAGTGGAATAGGTAAATGAAGATCGATTGTTTACGCCATCAAAAAGTAGAAAGACTAGGAGATATGCAATGAAGCTACTAAGTAATCCATTTAAGACTAATAAGAGAAAATATTTTTTCACTCAACGTGTAATTAAACTCTGCAATTTGTTACCGGAGAATGTAGTAAAAGCTGTTAGTGTAGCTGGGTTCAAAAAAGGTTTGAACAAGTTACTGGAGGAACGGCCCATAAACCATTAATAAAGAGGATCCGGGGCCTGTTCTATGGGGTGGAGCCCAGATGGTGGTTTGCTGAGTTTCTTTGTAAGGTTGCTTTTCTTAAGGGGAAAAAGCATAAAGTTAAAGGGGGTTTGCTGCCCTCCCAGCCCCCTGCTGCTTCAACACCTTTGCTTCACTAGCTTCCGGCTCTTTGGACTCATATTTTTAGCCGTTGCAACAACCAGCGAATATAGGGAAGGTAAGCCCGGCTGTGGGTACACTGGAGCTGGAGGGCTCAGTGTCTGCTCGGGCACATCTTCTCTCTCCCTTGACTCGCGGCAGGTTTCAAAAGTGCTATGCTTACAACATACCTCCAATGGTGGTCTGCAGCTGAGTCCTTCCTTAGTTGGGAGAGGAGATCAGCAGCGAGGGTCAGATGATGGAGGCCAAGATGCTGAATCAGGTTTGCTGGCGTCTTCTCAGCACATGCCGATTCAGAACCCGCTGGTAGAGTAGTTGCCACTGGCAGCAGTTTGCCTGTTTTGGATTGTGGGGACAAGATGCTGAGTAAGATGGAGGAGGGGTTATCTGTAGGGATGGACTGGTCGGGATTTACTCCAGTTCGTCCGGAGATATTCACGCTGGAGACTATAGACCTGATTCCATCCTGGACGTACATGCCCTTTGTATGCCTGGTCTGAACCAGACGAACAGAGGGCATCGTGATTCTGATCCCGCGATTCAGCCCGGCCTGCATGTACAGGGCCTGCCCGACTAACTCAGTCAAGGCAATTCAATGGAGCTGTGGTGCCATGGCATCTGGTTTCCATGGCACCATGGCTCCATTGAAGAGCTGTGATCCCCAGCCGCCGGCACAGGCATAGATTTCCCCACAGCCTGATCCCCAATCTGGCCTCCTAAGGCCAGGGTCGGGCTGCGGGGAATGTCCTCTGCTCCCCCTGCCTCATCCACGCCCCAGGCCGCCAATCCCTGCTGTCTAGGGAAGTTATTCCACCTCGGAGGTGGAATAATTTCCCCGTACAGATCGCTGGACCTGGACATACAGGGCCGACATTAGAATCGGCCCTGTATGTTCAGGGCCGATGACCGCCCACCGCCTGCCCTAACTCCACCCCTGATCTGCCCCTTTCCCGCCCCCGACTAATTACCCCATATAATCGGCGGGGATGTTAGGCGCCGGCAGGAAGAAGCACAAATAGTGGGGATGGACGTCCCGTTGGGACATTCATCCCCGCTATTCGTGGGCAAGTGTTGTCTCCCTGGGCACAGCTTTGTTATCTCAGATGTCTAATTTTGCTTTTAAAGTTTCTTCTCATGCTAATGCGATTGAAGCCTTAAATGCTCAGGTTACAACTGTCCAGACCTCCCTTACTGATGTTAAATATAGAACGGATGCTTTGGAGAATGAAGTTCAAGCTAACATTAAGAGTTCCTCTGTTATTCAAGCGAAGATTGAGCATCTTGAAAATCAGGCTCTTGCTGCAAATTTGAGGATTATTAACTTTCCCAGGATGGCTATGTTTTCTGCACAAGAAATGTTTACGAAGTATTTGACTGAAGCTTTAGCGATCCCGGTAGAATCATATCTGTCGGTGATGAAATTGTATTATCTTCCGACGGGTAGGAAGCATTCCTCGTCAGAGGAAATTGGGGTACAACAAGTTGATGTTCTAAACATTTCAGAATTGTTGGAATCATCTGGATTAGAGGTGGTAACTTCATCTACTCTATTGGTGACTTTTGCATTAGTTTCAGATAAGGAATGGCTTTTGAAGTTATTTTGTAAGAATAGGAATGTATTGTTTCATTGGCTTGGTGATTAGGATCTACCCTGATCTCACTAGGGAAACACAAAAGAGACGGTGTGAATTTTTACTCCTCTGTCTGGGGGTTCAGCAGCTGAGAGGGCTCTTATTTCTAAAGCATGTTTGCAAATGTCTGATCAAATATCATTCTAATTCTTATATTTTTTATGAGACCTCTCAGCTGTTAGCCTTCACGAATGCCTGTTGTTCGGAGACCTCTATTGACTCCCCAGTGTTAAGTGAGTAATTTAGGGAAACCTGTTTTTAAACTCAGTAATTTTCCTGCATTTTTTTGTTTTGGATTTTATTTCCTTTTTTCTCCCCCCCTGAATTGAGGGTTTCTGAGTATTACTTTTGTTAGTTAATGTGAATTATTTTGTATTTTTGCATTTTTCTTGTATACATTATTGTATGCTCATTTTCTGTACAAGACTGAATCTTGGATACTTTTTTAAATTGCATAAATATAAAATAAAAAAAATAAAGAGGACCCAGGAAATCCACTGCTTGCCCCAATACAGGCATTGTGGTCCTGTGACTCTTTTTGGGAACCTGCTAGGTACTTGTGATCTGCATTGGCCACTGTTGGAAACAGGATATTGGGCTTGATAGACCTTGGTCTGACCCAGTATGACATTTCTTATGTTCATATTTGTATCTGCTCTTAAGCTAATGTAAATGTGCATAGGTTCATTATAGTAAAACATTTCTGCAGAATTTATGCTAGCTGGGGCAGTGGAGCATCTTTATGGCTGGATGGGCCAAACAAACCATCATCTGCCCCCACCCTACATTGCCATTTTATAAGTGAATGTGCCTTATGCACTTTTTTTTTACTACATAAGAGACCAATTGATTGTCTGGTTTATTATCCTTGAGGTTTTCGTGTTCAGCCAAATAAGTAGATGTCTTTGTTATATTTCTCATGCTAATTCACCCCTGATGAAGGTGCATGCTGAAACACAGCCGTGTAGGGTGGAAATAGAACAATAAAATCTACTTTGCATACTCAATACCCTGGTGGGTAGTTATCATAATTCACCTCGCTGCTTGTGCTGTGTTTAAAATAGAACAAGAGCATAGGATCCAAGAATTAGAATGGGTGGTGGGTTTGTTGGAAAGCCAATATATTTCTAACCCATCCAATCTGACATTGTGTTCATTATTTAAAGCCAAATATGATTACAACAATGTCCTAGCAGGGGTGGAGATTCACTTACATAATTCAGTCTATTATTTTGGGAACATTAGGGTAGGAAGAATATTAAAGAAGACCTTGAAAATGAAGCAGGTGAGAAACCGAATCATGGCCATAAATGATCAGGATGGAAATTTAGTATTTCGGGACAAAGAATTAGTGAAGCTATTCCAAAACTATGATGCTTCTCTGTATTCATTGGAGATACAGAATGAGGAGGGCAGTCTTGGGGCCATTCTAAAGAAGCTTATGTATCCAGTACTAGTTTTGGAAGACGGAATAATTATTGGGCAAGGATCTGTTATTGCAGGAGATTCAAGAAGCTATTTAGTCCTTGGCTTTGAGAAAAGCTCTGGGATCGACTGGCTACACAATTCTATTGGGCCCTGGCGAAGGATTTCTCCCTGCAGTTATTGCAACTGTATCAGGTCTTCTCAAAACAGGTGGCGGGGGGGGGGGGAAGGGGGGGGGAGGGGGAGGGTGCGGTTGTTAGTTCTAATGAAGTCTTGCTCATGATGCTGGTTAAGCCTGGTCTGAATGCAACTATTAAATGTGGACTATAAAATATTGGCTAAAATATTAACTGTAAGGTTAAGGATGGTAAATAAATAAGTTAGTGCATCAAGACCAAAAAGGTTTTATGAAAGTTTGCTATATTTTTGAAAAAGCATGCCTCTTTTATGATTTATCACTGGTTGCAAAAGATGATGAACTATACTGTAGCTGTTTTGTCTCTGGATGCAGAGAAAGCTTTTGATAGGGTAGAGTGGTGCTACTTATAGAAGGTACTAGATTGGTTTGGTTAATTCATCTAGATGGTGGTCCCGTTATATATTGTGCCCCCAGATCCAGAATAGCAGTGAATGGTATACTATCCGATTATGTGTTTATGAGCTGAGATATTAAATAAATTTGCTTGTTATTATCCTTACTTTTTAATTAAGTGTTGAAACCCTTCTTATTGGCTATGAGGCAGGAAGGGTTGATAGAAAGGATAGCATACAAGGGTTCAAGCTATAAGCTAACTGCATATGTGAATGATTTACTGTAAAGGGTCTGTTTCTTGTTGGTCACTCCAGGCCAAGAAATCCCGAACCCTCATCTGCAGTGTGCTGCTCCGGCTGGCTGGAATCCAGGGGAATAAAACTCACAGACCACACAGAAGGAAAGTATGCAAGTTTATTCCAAAGGGTGGAGGGATTGTCCGTATTTTATACATTCTTAGAAACATAGTCATACGTCATTCACCCATCTTCTGGGGGCCCACTATAGTTTATCAGTAACTAATGCAAATACAAGTCATCCTTGAGTAGAACAATCAGTTTAGCTTACACAGCACATTCCTTTTTCCATACCCACCAGAATGTACAAAGGGCACACACATAGAATTCTGATTTCTATAGGATTCTAATTTCTCTTGTGCAGGCCTCCTGTATATGCACTTAAACTAAGCATTATTATTACAAAGGGCACATATATAGGATTCTGATTTCCCTAACAATCCCCCCTTTGGGCCTGCATAGGCCCACTATAAGAACAGCCTAACAATCTACTACAAAATAACTAAACAGACATTATTAATGGAACATCTGTATGTGGCAGCTCAGGTACATCAGCCACCGTAAAAGCAGGAGTATAGGAATACATAAAAGTGGTAGAGCTTTGTAGGGCCTTTCAACAACAGTCAAGAACAAATGAAAACATACAACAAAAAAGAACAAGAATTATAAAACCGCTCAATAGGGCAATAAGCAGTCCTTTGAGACCACCCCAAAGAAAGATACATAGAAACTTCCCAGTATAGAGCAGTATTAGACAGGCTAAAAGCAGAAACAATAAAACAATCCGTAGCATTAAAACTAGAGACAGTTTACAATGAACAAGGGACCTAGTCATATCCCAAAGAGACGCGAGTAACACCAATGTTATACAAAAAGTAGAAAAAGAAACATGGGGCTGGGTGCAGTTTAAATTGTCAAGTACAGTAAACTTCTGCATTTCACACAGATTAGAAGGTACAGTAATGAGACATGTTGAGAGAAAAGCTCCAGTTTGTAGCGAGCTGCGCACACAAAAAGTAAGGCAGTCTGGGCAAGTAGTATTGCCGTATTAACAGTTCCCGAAATGGACTAAAGGAGGCACCACATGAGTGGTAGGAGGAGTCAACACAGTCTTGTGCGTGATGGTCAGGAGGCTGGAACTGAAGATGTCAGTGGAGACGATACACGCTTGATTCTTGACGCATGGATCCATGAAGGGGAGGAGTCACACAGGATGGCTGTCCATGTAATGGCGATCACTGTAGTTTGGAGGTCCGTAGAGCGGGTCTAAGGTACCGTGCTTTTGAGGTGCTCTGACCTGTACCTGGTCACCAACATTGAAGGGATATGTTGGTTCGGTACCTCTAGGCCGAAAGCTGCTTTTCTTCAGGAGTCTTCTCCTCTCCTCTCCAGTTGCTAGGGCCTTGGCTGCCCCGGCGTCAGCTACTTCTCATCCTGGTCCTGAAGCCTGATCTGTATATGGAGAATGTTTCCAGCGAGGGCAATAGCTTCAGGATCTTTTAGCCGCCACCTTCACTGCAATCGGTGTTATCAGAAGAACTTGGAACGGTCCCATACTGGAAAAGGGGCTTGTACTGTGTGCTGGTGGTATGTCTTTACCAAAATCCAGTATCCAGATTGAAAGAAAAGAGCTGAGTCATCCAGTAGAAAGGACTGGACCTGCTGAGCATACCTGTGGAGGGAAGAGAGATGCTTCTGCTGCTAGGAAATACAAGAGATCAAATGTGAGGCTCAGGAGTATAAAAAATAAGCAGTCTTCCATATAACAGTTCAGAGGGAGAAAAAGTTCAGTCTACTCCCTTAGGGCATTTTTTTTGTTTGTTTGTTTATTGAACAGAGTCAAAGGCAAGACAGTTTAATGTCTTTACAAAGTTTTTTAAGGTTTCGGAGGTTCCCCCCTTCGTGGATTGCTGCTTGCATACAACAGCCAATCCTAAGCAACTCAATTTAGCTAATACATTTTGACAAGATGTCCACACTTCCTCAATTGTTCCACAATTTTAGAATTATACCAATTTGTAAAAACTTGTGTAAGTAACTTTCCTCCTTTAGCTTCATGTGTCGGGCCAGGACACATAGAGGCAAAAAGGGATAAAAGCATCTGAAAAGCACCACATGGCCAGTGTGGGTCTCCCCAAAGCTCATTAGGATGAAAAGTGCACTCAGCCTATCTCCAAGTGTCTATTTCCAATTATTGGATATATCTCTGGGCTAGATAACTTCCAAAATTGGAGTTAATGGGGATGGCATAATCAAATATTGTAGAGTATTCATTGTCAGTTTTCTTTCTAGGTGGATACATCGGATACATCATTTCACCTCACCATTTTATAATGTTAATCTGAGTTCTCTTTTCCAACATGAATATTCCATCACACTCCTCTCAACACCACTTTTTTTCCACTTACATCATTCCATCAAACTACATGCATAGGTCCTTCTGTCTTTTTTATACCATACTAGTGTATCCTTATTTGGCAAGGCTGCTAAGAACATCAAACAATTATTAGAAACTTAGTATTTTTGTAAACAAAGGGTATATATACATATAAATGTATATCCTTTTCCATAAGCATAAACAGTGCTCATTCTAATTAGCAACTGCCTAAACAAAATATAGATAAAGTCCTTACAATATAGACTAGTGCTTCACGGCATTTTATAACATCAATCCCAATAGGAAGGAGTATGGCTTCTAACAGAACAGCCACATAATCTCTCAGGTGTGACTAAAGTCTATCTTATACCCGGTTCCCAGTGAGAGTGTTGTGGAAACTTAAAAATATTTGAGGACTGATCTTATAATCGCAGTACCCACAAGGATCTGTGGAAGTTACTCACTAATCATGGTGTTTAAGAGATCCTTTTGAGATGAGAGGCCTAAGAAGGTTCAAGGCATTTGTGGTTGGGCCTCATGGCGATGTTTCCTCGGGTTCTTCTTGGCCTATTCCCCCCTGCCTAGTCATGTCTCTTCAGAGGCATAAATATGCAAGGTTCATGTTCTTCAGGCCTTGTGGGTCCTCGAGGAGTCTTAAAGCAATCAGAATTCCGGTGGCATCACACTCGGAGCAGCACGTTTATTGCCTTTTCCAAGGCTGTAGCCTCACCTTCTGTCTCTCTCTCTCTCTCTCACTCTCTGCTTTTTTTTTTTTTCAATGAACTCACGTTAATGTTATTATTTACAAATATTCTCATATTTCCTGGGAACTAAGCTTCATCTTTCCACTAAATGTGATCTAAGCAATTGCAGATCAGCCTCTTTCCAAAATTCTATAATTTCTATGTGTACTGAACCTCTACATAATGTACTGCTACGACAAGTATTTTGGTAACATAAAGTGCAAGTGTGTAAACTAAAGAAAACTTGTATAGCATAGTGCTACAATATACTGTATTACTAAAACTGAAATGTTAAAACCTTTTTCTCTCTGGACCCCAACACATCAAATCAGAAAGATAGCCAGCACCCATGGTGCTACTGTCCTGTTCGTCAGTCATCAGCACCAAGCTTAACAATGCAAAGTAATTAACTTAAAATCTTACAGTTCAGGAAACAGACATTCAAATAACATGAAACTGCAAAAAGGTGAATTCAAAATCATGCTTTGTCACATTTAAATTAAAACCTTATACATAATACTTGAGACTGGTATCAAACTGATCTGAAACAATGAAATTATGTTAAAGCAATCTACTTAGAGTAACAGTTCAACCTTGATGTTATCTCAAACACAAATAGCAAAGTAAACAGCAGGTCTGTCTTGTGACCAGATTCCTTCAGGCAAATGCAGATAGCTGAACAAGAGAGAGAAAAGTCCTAAATAAAAAGTTGCTTGAGAATTGTCACTAATTGTGATTGCTATTAAATTCCTATAGTTACAACTCTATGTGTTTCTATAATATCAAATCATTTTTTTCAAGTTGCAATCTTTTAATTACTGGCTCAGGATGCCCCATTGTCCTGAGGGTTCCCAACCCCTACTTTGAAGGTTAAAGAAAAACAATCCAAAACCATTTGTGCCTTTTGTAGCCCACGGGAGGGGCTGCCCCCTTTCCCTCTCTCTTTGTTCTCTGTTCGTATTTTTTAAATTTATTGTTTCGATTCTAGTACTGTAGGGGGAAGGGATAGCCCCAACCTAAATTTTTTTTTTTCTTCAGGACACCCTGAAACCCTTCTTACCCAAGAAATGCAGCAGATTGTGAATGGCTTCTATCACAACTGGTTTCTCCTGCCCCAAACTTTGAAGATCATCTACATAGTGCCTAGAGAGCAAACTCAAACATATACCTCAAATCTACAATACTAAACCATTTGTGTTCATGCAAAATTTAGCTCAATATTTTTAACCAAAGGCATAAATATACAAATCAAGGGGTTTCTTTTGAAATAAGGTTTTCAAAGGAAAGTATCCGTTGCTAGGTCTGGACAATCTTATTCAGATTCCTTAAATCCTGCACCAACCAGCAAGTAAAAGAAAAACAATATTTACTGTAAACAAAACATATTTTTTTCATCTTGTTGGGAAGGACACAATGAGTTACTTATTTAGGAAACTTCTGTTTCAGTTCTTATTTAAACAAGAGACAAATCAAAGCTAACAAGTGCTTTCTTAAAAAACTTCGCCCTGCATAATGAACTAGACCCTCTCCCTTGATTTCTCCCCTTCAGACTTACCAGTCACATAAAGGGTTAACACCTAACAAATCCAAGCAACCAAAACAGCAGGAGGAGAGATACATTCCTTTGTGCAAAGGAAACAACAGTATTTCATCATTAGCATCTTACAGTTCTTATCATTCTCCCCCTTTTCCTTACCGCGGTCTGTGCACAAAATTCACTTGGTTGCTGCAGTGCCTGCTTTTAATTCACTGTCTGTCTGATTCACAATACCTCTAGTCACCCAGGACCGTTACCAGCTAGTAAAGAGACCTCTCCGCAGAGAAGGAGGTGAGACTGTTGAAATCAACAGGACGCGTCTTCGCACCTCCACTCAGCAGGAGTCACTCCACTGTGGGAAAATCCCGGCGAGCCCCAGCTGTTATTTACACCTTTACCTGTGGCCAATTCACCTTTAGCCAACCTGGCCAATGAGACTCTGAGAGGGATATTGTGAAGCAGATTAAGAGCTGTTTTAGTATTTCATTATTCAGTACATTGCTATAGCAATGGGTGTCTAAATACAGACACACCCTATTACATATTTCAGTGACAGTTATACCGTTGTTAAGTACAAAAGTAATTTTCTTTCTATTTAGCTTGTCTTATTACAATATGGCAATAAATAGACACTCTGCAAACAAATAATAATTTACGTTTTAGTATGCTGTTTAACTTTAAGTTTCTGTTCTGTCTGCCTGTCCGTAACCCTTGAACACAAAGAACAGGGAGGGAGGGGGAAGGAAGAGCAAATCAGTGGAAGAATAAACAAACACCACTTGTCACTTGCATTCCAGAGTCATCAGTTCTAGAGAGGGGGGGGGGGGGTGTCGTATAGGCACAGAGATAAACATGCTAACAGACTCCTGTAACTTACACTGACAATTTGTGTAGAACGGCCGGTTTTTTTTTAGCTGCAGTTTTAAAACTTATCACAACATATAGCAAAACATGCACTCCCCGTGGATTCTGGAGCGGCCCCCTCACCTTGGGACCCCCCCATCCTCTAATTAATTCACAACAAACGCACGGCTGGCCAGACACACAAGCACACACACACAGCCCTCACAGCAGCCGCAGATGAGAAAGAAAAGAGATATAGCTTTCCCACCGATTCCCACCCAGGGAACAGGAAAGTCTTAATTACCATTTAACCATGCTTTATTACCATTTAACCATGCTACCAAAGCAATAGGGACACTCCCAACCAAAGGGAGAATACCAGTTCTAATTTAACCCGTGCTACCAAAGCACAGGGATCCCTGGCCACCGGGAGTATCCCACTTCTGACACCAAATGTAAAGGATCTGTTTCTTGTTGGTCACTCCAGGCCAGGAAATCCCGAACCCTCATCTGCGGTGTGTGCTGCTCCGGCTGGCTGGAATCCAGGGGAATAAAACTCACAGACCACACAGAAGGAAAGTATGCAAGTTTATTCCAAAGGGTGGAGGGATTGTCCGTATTTTATACATTCTTAGAAACATAGTCATACGTCATTCACCCATCTTCTGGGGGCCCACTATAGTTTATCAGTAACTAATGCAAATACAAGTCATCCTTGAGTAGAACAATCAGTTTAGCTTACACAGCACATTCCTTTTTCCATACCCACCAGAATGTACAAAGGGCACACACATAGAATTCTGATTTCTATAGGATTCTAATTTCTCTTGTGCAGGCCTCCTGTATATGCACTTAAACTAAGCATTATTATTACAAAGGGCACATATATAGGATTCTGATTTCCCTAACATTTACTTCTCTTTATATCTCATCTGGGAAGATCATTACTGCTTTTTTTTTTTTAGTGCCATCAAGTCAGTGTTGACTCATAGTGACCCAGCTACCTCTGGGTTTTTTGGCAATGTAGCACTGGAAGTAGATTGCCAGTCTTTTCTTCCAAGGCAATGGAGGGTAAAGTGACTTGCCCAAGGTCACAAGGAGTGCCAGTGGGAATTGAACCCTTGATCTTCTGGGTACTAGGCAGTTGCTCTAACCACTAGGCTACTCCTCCTATTGCTTTTATGGATCCTGATATTGAGGATACAAAATAAATTGGGAGAAAGCAGAATTTGTGTTGATGAATAATACATGTACCCATCAGGATATGGGAAACTTTGACATCAAGTGGTCACTGATGACATTGCAATACTAGTTCAATAAAGACTATGAAAAAACAACGCAAATAAATATGCAGAAATTTTTAAATTTGATGGAGTTGTTAGTTCAAAGATGATCTCCTTTCAACTTGTCTTGGTGGGGTAGGCGTGACTCTATCAAAATGATCCTAGTTCTGCAAATAAATTACATCTTAAATATGCTTTGTATCTGAGGGGTTTCTATGCTAAAATTGTTAGGTTGTTAATTAAATTTCTATAGCAAAAAAGGAGGGGCCCTGAATAACTTTGACAAAACTTAAGGCAAGTAGGGACAAAGGGGGGAGGGGGAATTTTCCAGATTTCCTTTCTTCGTGTTTGTGCTAAAATTTAGGGCAGGTTAAGTGCTGAAGGAGAATTATGCCTCCCCAGTTCCAAGGTGGCTAGGTCTTGGAAAAAGCTGTATTTTTCTAGCAAAGTTGGGGATATAATTGGAGCACAATTAGGGAAAGATGTTAAGTCTTGGTACACCATTAAGTCCACACACAAAGCATTGGATATCAAGGGGAAAAAAAGCAGGATCAAGACTTTTTGTGATATTGCAGAAGAGCTGTCAGCTAAGGTTTGCCTCTTTGCTAATGATAACAAAATCTGCAATAGAGTAGACATCCAGGAAGGAGTAGATAACATGAGGCAGGTTCTAGCTAAGCTTGAAGACTGGTCTAGAATTTAGCAGCTGAGATTTAACACTAAAAATCACAGGATCATGCATTTGGGCTGCAAAAATCCAAGGGAGCAGTACAGTGTTAGGCTCATTCCATTCCAGATGTACAGCCCCTCTGTATGTCTGGTTTGAACTGGACGTACAGAGGAGGTCGCGATTCTGATCCCACGGGGCACGTCTAGCCTCACGGGACCAAAATCGTGAACAGCCCTGTATGTGCAGGCTGGGACTGCGATTCAGGACAGCCTACACATACAGGAAAAGCCCAACTAACTCAGTCAGAACTTTACAATGAAGCTGTGGCACCATGGTGTCTGGTTGCCATGGCACCGTGGCTCCATTGTAAAGCTGCAATCCCAGCTGCCAGTTTAACAAAGGCTTTCCCCGCAGCCAGGGGCGGCCCAAGGGGGGTGCGGGGCCATGTGCGGAGACTCAGTGCGGGGCCTCATTTGCATAAGGGGCCTTATTTGCATAAATATTTGCATAATGTTACCATACACTAACTTTTAGTAAACATGTCTCTTAATGAGTGTATGGATAAAGAAAGACTAAAAGATTTCTACATTACTATAATCCAGTGCCAACCGCCAGGCACATTAGGAACTACTACAAACGCTGCCCATTTAGAACCCATAGCAAACCCGCCGTATCCTGACAGCATTACCAGGACTCACAAAGCACCATACCCTACCTATCAAAAGGCAACACTGCAAATATTAAACCAATACATTTCAGAGAATACTGGGGAAAGAGAACAAGTGGCAATGTCAAATAGGAATTACATAAACAGAATACATCAGCTCAGTTACACATGCAGAACATAGACCATCACCAAACAAGGAATCACAATTTAGAAACAGGAAGGCAATAATTAAACTGGGAACCCCAAAAGCCAAACTTGGAAGTACAACAACACTGTAGAAATAAAACTATAAATTAATTTCCTCTTGTACCAAACAAAGCACAGACGTTAATGATGCACATTTCCTAGAGGTTTCATATTCCAGTTAATAAATTCAAAATAAAGAGATATTTCTACCTTTTGTGCATTTTTTTTCAGTTGCAATTGCTCCAGCCACTTTCTTCTGGTTTCTTCATGTTTTCTGCTAACTGTCCATCGTCTGCTGTCCATTTGTTCTTTCTTCTCTCTTCTAGTTTTTTTTTCCATTCTCTCTCTCTACATCTGCTTTAACATACTAATCTTTCTCCTTTTGCTCTTTCCTCATTCCTATTTCATCCACACAAATTTTACCCCTCCATCCTCAATCCCCACTTACTCTCCCAATACCAGGCCAATTGTAGATTTTTCATCCCTCCCACACAAAATATTTTTCCCCTCTCCATTTTACTCTCCCAGCCCCATCCCATTCTAATCCTCCCCCAACATCAGCTCCCTTCTAGTTCCAGTCTCACCCAGCATCCATTCCCTTCTAGTCCCTGCATCAGCCCATTTCCAGTCCTAGACCACCATCAACCCATTTCCAGTCCTAGCTCCCCCATCCATTTTCAGTCTGAGTCCCTTCATCAGCTCATTTCCAATCCTAGCCCCCCATCAGCCCATTTCTAGTCATTTCCTAGCCCCATCATCAGCCCATGTCAAATCATAGCTCCCCTCCACTCAGTCCAATTCCAGTCCAAGCCCCCCCAATGAGCCTACTTTCAGTTCTAGCCCCTCCATGAGTCCATTTCAATTCAAGCCCCCACCACAGCCCATTTCCAATCTTAGCTCCCCCCAACAGCCCATTTCCAGTCCTATCCTAGCTGCTCCATCAGCCCATTTTCAGTCCTAGCTCCCTTCCCTCACAGCCCATTTCCATTCCAAGCTCCCTCCCCATCAGCTATTTGCAGTTCAAGCCTCCCCTTCCACTCAGCCCATTTCCAGTCATAGCAACCACCCAACCCATTACCAGTCCTAGCCCCCCATCAACCCACTTCCAGTCCTACCCCCCCCCATCACCCCATTTTCAGTTTAAGCCCCCCCTATAACCCATTACCAGTCCTAACCCCCCCATCAGCCCACTTCCAGTCTTAACCCCATCAGCCCATTGCCAGTCCTAAACCCCCCCCCATCAGCCCACCTCAAGTCCTAACCCCACCCCCCAGCCCATTAGCAGTCCTAACCCACCCCCACCCCCCCAGCCCATTAGCAGTCCTAACACCCCCCCCAGCCCATTAGCAGTCCTAACCCATCCCCAGCCCCAGCCCCAGCCCATTAGCTGTCCTAACAACCCCCCCCAGCCCATTAGCGGTCCTAACAACCCCCCCAGCCCATTAGCGGTCCTAACAACCCACCCCCACCCCCAGCAGTCCTAACAACCCCCCCCCCCCCGCCCAGCCCAGCCCAGCCCATTAGCAGTCCTAACACCCCCCCAGCTCAGCCCATTAGCAGTCCTAACAACCCCCAGCCCAGCCCAGCAGCAGTCCTAACAACCCCCCCCCCAGCCCAGCAGTCCTAACAACCCCCCCCAGCACAGCCCATTCCATTAGCAGTCCTAACAACCCCCCCAGCCCATTAGCAGTCCTAACAATCCCCCCCCAGCCCAGCCCAGCCCAGCCCAGCCCATTAGCAGTCCTAACAACCCCCCCAGCCCATTAGCAGTCCTAACAACCCCCCCCAGCCCAGCCCAGCCCATTAGCAGTCCTAACAACCCCCCCCCAGCCCAGCCCAGCCCATTAGCAGTCCTAACAACCCCCCCCCCCAGCCCAGCCCATTAGCAGTCCTAACAACCCCCCCCCCAGCCCAGCCCAGCCCAGCCGATTAGCAGACCTCACAACTCCCCCCCCCCAGCCCAGCCCAGCCCAGGGAAAATTAAATAAAAAGAAAACCTGTCTGCTGCTGCGGTCGGGGGCCGCCGCGGAAGAATCAAGCGTGCCGCGGGGGCCCCCCTGTGCACGGCAGAGCCTGCCCTCCCCTGTAGCAGCTCTCTCTTTGGAGCTGAAGTCAGACGCGCCGGCATGCACAGCAGATCGCGAGAGAAGAGTTTGGGGGCTGATGGGAACTTCCCATCAGCCCCCGCGGGCTTAACAGAGCAGCGAGGGAGAAACTCCTCCCTCGCGCTCTGCAAGCCGGCGCGTCTGACTTCAGCTCCAAAGAGAGAGCTGCTACAGGGGAGGGCAGGCTCTGCCGTGCACAGGGGGGCCCCGCGGCACGCTCGATTCTGCCGCGGCGGCCCCGACCGCGGCAGCAGACAGGTTTTTGGTTTTTTTTTTTCAATTTTACTTTTCGAAAAGAATGTTTTTTGCGCGGGGCCCCCTGAAACGCGGGGCCCTGTGCAAAAAACATTCTCGCTCAATGGACGGGCCGGCCCTGCCCGCAGCTCAACCCCCAATCCGGCCTCCTAAGGCCAGGGTCGGGTTGCGGGGAATGTCCTTGGGCCTCCGTGCCCCAGGCCTGCCGAAAAAAAATGTCCAGGGAAGTTATTCCATCTCGGAGGTGGAATAACTTCCCTGCACAAGTCACCTGCCCTGGATGTACAGGGCCAGCATTAGAATCAGCCCTGCAAGTCCAGGGCTGGAGACTGCCCACCACACGCCCTAACTCTGCCCCCAATCCGCCCCTTCCCCGCCGACGTCTAATCTCCACGTACAACTGCTGGTGAAGTTAGACGCTGGCAGGGAGGGCATGAATAGCGGGGATGGATGTCCATCCCCACTATTTGTGGGACAGAATCGGGCCCTGTGGGGAGGGGGTTATTTCTGTCCACAAAAGAAGAGCGGGACCTGGGCGTGATTGTTTCTGACAATCTTAAGTAGCTAAACAGATAGAAAAGGTGACAGTAAAAGCTAGAAGGATGCTTGGGTGACTCGGGAGACGAATGGCCAGCAGAAAAAAAGAGGTGCAACCTCATTTGGAGTATTGTGTGCAGTTCTGGAGACCACACCTTCAAAAGGATATAAACAGGTTGGAGTCAGTGCAGAGGATGGCTACTAAAATGGTTAGTGGTCTTTATTATGAAGCATATGAGGACAGACTTAAGGATCTTAATAAGTAAACTTTAGAGCAGGGGTCTCAAACTCAAATTGCTTTGAGGGCCAAATGAGGTCTTGTAAAGTAACCCGCAGGCCGCATCGTCTGAACTTTTTTTTACAATGGAAAAAAGTCAGTGTCTGCGAAGTACTACTCCCTACCTCTGACAAACATCGCAGAGCCACTGCAGTACAAATCCACTCACCCTCCACCAAATACGGCAGCGTAGACTTGCAGTGAAGCGCCGCACCGCTTATCCAGCTCTCACACCCATCAATTGTACCGGGTTGATCACAGAAAACGGAAGACTGGACATCATATTTCAGCGATTGGGAACCACTCAGAGCAGCATCGGGCTGCAGGCTGGCCCTTGGGAGCTGTGCGGGGTCGGGCAATCAACACCAGCATGGCGGGGAAGCAAACTTAATTAGCGGCGATCACATACTGGCATCAACTACAATAAGTGGTTCTCAACCTTTTTTGTACCGCGACCCCTTTTACCATGGGTCAACTTGTGATGACCCCAATAATAAAATCAAATGCGTCTCTCTTCCTTTACCGTTAGCACATTGTCGCTGTAATCATTTGTTGAATTATTAATATATTATAGGCCTTTGCAATATGTATTTATTTATAAAATGTACTTATTTAAACCACAATAATTAATCACAGTAACAAGTAACAATATTTGATTTCAAAATTATGATGATTTTGTAGTCAAATCACTAATATGAAATAAAATTATTTTTTCTACCTTTGTTGCCTGACCAATTTATTCTCTGATCATGCTGGTCCCGATCTGAGGCTTCTGCTTTCCTTTCTTCTCTTAGCTCTCTTTCTGTGGTCTATGGTCCATCTGCCATTTCTTATCTCTTCTTTTGTTTTCTTCACTTCTTTCCATCAGCCTATTTCCAGTCCCCTTCTAGTCCAAATACCATGGCAGCTCCTCTCAGCATCCATTCCCTTCCAGTCCCATTCTCCCATCCCCTCGCATCAGCCCATTTGTAGCCCTAGCCCCCAGTTTTCTTCCAAGGCCAGCAGCTCTATCCTCCCCTCCCCCCCATCAGCCCATTTCCAGTTGAAGCCCCCCCAATCAGCTCACTTCCAGTGCTAGTAACCCCTCAACCCCATTACCAGTGCTAGGCTCCCCTAATCAGCCCATTACTAGTCCTACCCCCCCCATCAGTCCATTACCAGTCCTAGCCTCCTCTAATCAGCCCATTTCCAGTCCTAACCTCCCCGATCAGCTCATTTCCAATGCTAGCCCCCCTCAGTCCATTACCAGTCCTACCCCCCCATCAGCCCATTTCCAGTTGAAGCCCCCCCAATCAGCTCACTTCCAGTGCTAGTAACCCCTCAACCCCATTACCAGTGCTAGCCCCCCATCAGCCCATTATAATCCTAACCCGCACTGTCTCTCCCCTCTGTCCAGTATTTATCCCGTCTGTCCAGTATGTCCCCCTGTCTCTCCCCTTTGTCCATGTCAGCCCCCTCCCTCCATCCATGTCAGCTCTCCCCCTCTATCCATGTCAGTCCCCCCCTCCCTCCATGTCAGCCCCCTTTGTCCATGTCAGCCCCCCTCCCTCCATGTCAGCCCCCCTCTGTCCATGTCAGCCTCCATCCCTCCATGTCAGCCCCCTCCCTTCCTCCCTCCCCCCATGTCAGCCCCGTTGCAGGTTCTCTGCCCCCCTCCTCCCCTCTCCCTATGTCTGCCTGCTACTGCCCTGTTCTTCTGCAGCCGTGGTTCCCTGCCTCTTAGGGAACCACGGCTGTGCCGGTAAAGCCGTTTGAGGAGCCCTCCCGTCTCTCGATGGGCTCCGTGCAGCATTGTCCCGCCTCCAAATGAAGTTGTTACCACTTCCTTTGGAGCCGGGATAATGCTGCACGGAGCCCGCCGAGAGATGGGAAGGCTCCGCAACATTTTCACAGGCACAGCCGTGGTTCCCTAAGAGACAGGGAGCCGCAGTTGCAGAAGAAGGGAGGCGGTGAGTTTTCCGCTGCCGAGAAGCGGACGTGGCAGCAACTTGTGCGATTTTTTTTTTTTTAACTAGAATGAGGCGACCCCTGCTAAATCCTGTGGTGACTCCCGTGGGGGTTGTGACCCACAGGTTGAGAACCGCTGAACTAGATCATCCCAAAATGCGTCACGGGTCGCACAAAATTCTCTTGTGGGCCGCGTGTTTGAGACCCCTGCTTTAGAGGAAAGGCGGGTTAAAGGAGATATGATAGAGATGTTTAAATATCTCTGTGGCATAAATGCACAGGAAGAGAGCCTCTTTCTTTTTTTTTTTTAATTCTTTCTTTTCGTTTTATAACAACAAAGGAAAGGAAGACATACAGCTAAAAGACAGATACATAGAATGTGATACATACACCAAAGTAAACCCCTGCCACCCCCCTCCCCCCTGCTTCTTCTCTAGAAAACTAATCATTCCCGAAGCGGGCGTGTACTGACATTATTGTGTTACAAAACCTAACGGTGATCTGAAACATGATGAGTGCACATTAAACAGACATGTCGGAACAATGAGCAGATTGTACATAATCATTGAGCATCTGCCATTTAGACAAGCGAGAGTGAGTTTGGGCATGGGGAATAGCTCTCCGAGATATCTGCTCATATTTACTATATAAGCAGACGAGGTTCCACCATTCATTGACAGTAAGTCGAGAGCTATCCTTCCAATTCCTCGTGATTAAACATATGGCTATACCCAGCATGAAATCAAGGAGAAAGCGACCCTTCTTAGGAAGAGAGGGGACCTCCGCCACTGAGCGGAGTCCCACAATCTTCCAAGAGAGAGGCTCGTGAAGGTGTAAGATAAATTGAATACGACCCCAAACCCGCCCCCAGTAAACCTGTAGTTGAGGACATTCATAAATAACATGAGCGAGGGTTCCCACAGCAGTATGGCAAGACCAACACTGGTCCCTAGCAGTTGTGTTCCATTTGGCTATTTTTTCTGGAGTATAAAAGCATCTATGTGCAAAAAAGAAGAGAGTTTGGGTAACTGAGGCAGACCGGGAAACCCGCACTACTTTGCTCCAGAAAACGCTCCATTGCACAGGGGTTAAAGTGGTTTGCAGTTCGCGCTCCCAGGCTTGTTGGGCTCTAAAAGTGGCAGTATCTGTACCCTGACATAATATTTTATAAAAGTTAGAGGCTACCCCATGTGTACTACTAATAGAGTGAACTAGTTCTAATAGCCCGTCCTCAGTAGGGTCAGAGGGCGGCATGATTTGAGCACTTTTGAGGCAGTGTTGAAGCTGCATCAATTGAAAGTAATGTTTCGCTGGTAACGCAAATTCCTTTTGTAAATCAGAAAAGGTTTTCCAACGAGCTGCAGAGAAGAGCTGTTGGGGTGTCCAGATCCCCCTAGAGTACCAGGGTTTCCATGCTATCGTTCTATTTAGGACTTGAATTCTGGGGTTATTCCACAGCGGGAGTCCGTCCTGAGGACATACGTTTGGGCCCAGTGATAGAATGAGAGTGTTAAAGGCCGCAAGAGTATCGACAATCATTGGGGGATGGCGGGTGTCTACTTGATGGGACATACCGGGGAGATGGGTCAACGGAATTGGGCCACTAAGCTCCTCTTCTATATCAAGCCAAACTGGTCTGCTGTCTGTTGAGGCATCTAGCCATCGGGCACCTTGTTTAAGTAGGAAGGCTTGATGATATCTGAGAAAATCAGGAAATCTGGTACCCCCTAGTTCCTTCGCAGACTGTAATTTTTGTTTAGCTATCCTTGGTGGTTTGCCCTGCCAGAGATAGCGGACGAGAAGGCCCTCAATATCTTTGTAAGTGTGTAGCGGGAGTAAGCATGGCAGCATTTCTAAAATGTAGTTCACTTTGGGGACTATCATCATTTTCACAGTTTCTAGGCGGCCCCACCATGTAAGGGATAAGGGAGACCAACGATTTGTGAGCTCACGGACTTTGGAGACTACCTCTTTGGCATTAAATCTGATAGTGTCTTCTAAAGGAGAACAGTAATGGACCCCAAGATATTTCACCATGCGGGATTGCCAAAGGAAAGGAAAGGCCTGCATGTCGGCCTCATGTACCCAGCGGTTCAGTGGGAATGCTACAGATTTGGTCCAGTTAATTTTATAGCCCGATAATTGCGAGTATCCATCAATCAGATCCAAGACAGCTGGAACCGAATCAAGGGATACGAAAAGCATAAGGTCATCTGCATATGCAGAGAGTTTAATCTCTCTGTGACTGAAGGGGACACCTCGAATACGTGCGGACTGTCTAATAAGGAGGGCGAGGGGTTCAAGAGCTAGATCAAAGAGCATTGGTGATAGGGGGCAACCTTGACGCGTGCCTCTTTGGAGATTAAAAGGCTGAGACTTAATGGCATTTACACAAATACTGGCGACGGGTTGAGTATACATGACTTGGAGGTATCGGAGGAAGCCCTCCCCAAAGCCATACCATCGGAGAACTGCAAATAAGAAGGGCCATTCTAGGCGATCAAAGGCTTTTTCAGCATCTAGGGAAAGACCCACCCATGGGTGATCTAGATTGGCAGCACTGGATAGCACATGGCACAAGGTCCGAGCATTGTCAGCGGTGGATCGGCCGGGTATAAAACCGCATTGGTCGGGATGGATTAGGGTGGCCATCCTGTCAGATAGCCGGGTGGCCAAGATCGTTGCGAAGATCTTATAATCGGCATTAAGTAGGGAGATTGGACGGTAGTTGGCGGTTAGCAGCGGGTCTCTGCCTTCTTTCTCAAATACTACCACATTAGCTGCAGAAAAGGATCCCAAAGAGGATGTATCTACCGCAAGGGCAGTAAAATAGAGTTTTAAGTAGGGAGCTAAATCTGCACTGAACATTCTGTAGAATTCTGTCGGGAGACCATCAGGCCCTGCGGCTCGACCCGAGGCTGTTCGTTTTAGGGCAGATTGGATCTCTGAAGTAGAGAAGGGTTCATCCAGCGCATCCCTATCAGCTTCAGAGAGGGTCGGCCGCTGAATACCAGAAAGCAATCGCTCGAAGGTCTCTGATGAGAACTCACATTCAGATTGATATAGGCGAGTATAGAAATCCCGAAAGAGTTCTACAATATCGGAGTCTGTGGTCAATATGCCCCCTCCCTGTGGGGCTCGAAGGGCCGCTACGCGTTTGGCTTCTTTTTGACCTTTCAAGGCGTTGGCTAAAAGTCGACCGGCTCGGTTGTTTTCACGATAGTATGTCCCTCGTTGAAGCTCAATACTCTTAGAAGCTGCAGTTGAGAGGATTGCATTATATTGAAAACGGAGACGCTGTAAGCGAATTAAGACACATGGATCAGTACGTGAAGTTAGAACTCGTTCGCCTGCTTTGATTTGTTGGTCTAGTATGAGTAGCTGCTGTTTGCGTTGTTTCCGCAGGCGGATTTGATAGCTAGTGATCGTTGCTCGAATGGCCGCTTTGAAACCCTCCCACCAAGCCCAATTCGCAGTATCCTGGGGTAAATTAAAATGGAAGTAATCCTGTATGGCTGCTCGAATTTCTAACTGGAACTCTGGCTGAGTTAACAGGGCTCTATCAAAGAACCAGACCCCCGAATTCCCTTGGGGTGCAGTAGTGTGTAATTGAAAAGAAATAGCAGCATGATCTGAAATATGTTGGGAGTGAATCTTTGCAGTGTCCACCTGAGGAACTAACAGTTTTGATATTAGAAAGAAATCTATGCGAGTCTGGGATTTGTGAGGGGAAGAGAAGAAGGTAAAGTCAAGCTCATTGGGGTGTAGTAACCTCCATAGATCAACTAAAGCAAGATCTTTGATCAAAGAGGTAAGCGTGGTGTGACTCTTGTGGGGACCACTTGTCCTAGGCGGCTGTTTGTCAATCAGGGGATCAAGAACTAAATTGAAATCCCCCCCTATTATCAATGAAGTATTAGCAGAGGCCTGCGCAACCTGAGCAATGGTAGCAAAAAAGGCAGGGTCATCCACATTAGGAGCATAAAGGCATATACATGTAACTTCAAGGCTACCTATCTTGAGGTGAACTCTGGACCATCTACCTGCTGTATCTGAGCTAGTCGCAATAATAGTAGCATGCAGAAATTTCCTAACCAGTATGGCAACCCCACATTTCTTAGAAACGGCTGGGGAATAGGCGGCCACCATGTAAGGTTTAATATTGAGTTTAAGAGTTTCCTTCGAATTTAAATGCGTTTCTTGGAGGAAAATCAGGTCCGCAGCTTCATGACTTAGATAGCTTAGGATTTTCTTCCGTTTTATCGGATTATTGATTCCTTTTACGTTCAATGAGAAAATCTTACATGGTGCCATCAATCGGTAATAGACATTTTAGGTAAGGGCGCTTGAAAACATACAACATAATCAGAATCTGTGCAACAATGACATAATCACCGAGTATGCTGGCTAATACACCCCATATTGAAAAGTATGTACCAAAGTAACTTAGAGAAGAAGCAAAACCCCCAAGGAATATGGCGACCATATGTCTGCGGGAGGAGGCCCTAGAGAGGAAGATAGAGACATGAAAAAAGAAAAGAAACACCAGAGTCCATAATTAACACTGTCTCTGATACTCATCGAGGCTACTGTGGGTAGATGGAGTCGGGTCACAGATATCATCAAAAATAAGGCAACAAACCGCCCTCGCCAGACTCTTTGCTGAGCCGCGGCAAATCCAATATGGCAGGTACAGCGGATATGAGAATACTTGCAGGAATATTCTGGAAGTCAGCGCATCAAGTCGGCTTCTTTAGAATCCAAAAACTCCGCTAGTAGATCAGGGTCCTCAAATGTTCTTGTCTGATTGTGAAGCGTGACTCGGAGCTTGGCCGGATACATCAGGCCATAGCGTGCTTGTAGTTGTTGAAGCCTCGGCCGGAATTCCAGAAAGCGCTTTCGGCGGTCGACCGTGGGTTTAGCCAAGTCAGGATAGAAGGAGATCTTGTGGCTCTCAAACTCCATATGGCCCTTTGCCCGAGAGGCACTGAGAATTTGCTCCACATGTTGATATCTCAAAAGTCGAAAGATGATAGGCCGCGGGGTCTTCCTGTTGAGCGTTATGTTTGTGGGTACACGATGAGCGCGATCGATCTCCAATTCTTTGGTAAAGGTGATTTGGAGCAGGGAAGGGAGGATTTTACATAAAAACTCTTTCATGTCTCCCGATTCCGCTCCCTCCGGTATGCCCACGAGTCGTAGGTTGTTGCGGCGCGCTCTATTAGTGCCATCTTCCACTTCTTTCTGCAAGGCCCGTACCTGACGTTCAACTTTGTCGAGTTTGGACAACCGGGCCGCATGGGAGTCTAATATGCTCTCCATTTTGTCCTGACGCGAAGAGAGCCCCTCTAGCCTGCCTTGCAGTACACCAAGATCTTCCCGCAGCGCTCGGAGTGCTTCACCGTTTGACTGCACGAGGTCCTTAACCCCTCTGATCTCTGCAAGGATTTCCTGCTGCATTTCGGGGCCCTCGCGCAAAGCCAGCCCCTTCTGCGGGGACGGGGGTTCAGTTTTGGAGCGTTTGCCGTGAGAAGCCGCTGGAGATCCAAATTCCAGGCGCGTGGGTTTGGTCCCCGCCATCTCACCAATGTGCCCCGGCAAGATCAGAGCAGAAGTTCAAGTATGTCCGGTGTTAATTCAGGATTCTGAGTAGGCCTCTCGGGAGCCTCAGCGTTATGCGACCATCCCGCTGGACATCGGGCTCCGCCCCCCCCCTGGACATCGGGCTCCGCCCCCCCCCAGGAAGAGAGCCTCTTTCAATTGAAAACAAGCTCTGCTACAAGGGGACATAAGATGAGAGTGAAAGGGGATAAACTCAGGAGTAATATACATAAATATTTCTTTACAGAAAGAGTGATAAGATGCCTGGAATAGTCTCCCAGTGGAGGTGGTCGAGATGAAGACAGTATCTGAATTCAAAAAGGCATGGGACAAACACAGAGGATCTCTAAAGAAAAGAGGGGACTATTGTAGTAGCTGATATGGAAGGGCAGACTAGATCAGCCATGTGGTCTTTTTCTGCCTTCATGTTTCTAAGACAGCAGGTGAATGACATCTTAGATGTCCCACTTTGGAACAAAGGTAGGTTCCAGATTGATGGGTTTGGAAGTTGTAGGGCAAAATAGCTGGCTAGCTGGAACAGACCTAGAGGGCGTGCATCTACTGAAGATAGATTGAAGACTTACTGAATTGCAAAGTAGGTATAATCTCCCTCAGTCTAAGGAATTTCATTGGACTCAGTTGGCACTCTGCATCAGGCCAGTTAAAATAGATATTGTGGGTTTGATTTTATTATTAGAATTGACATGCTTCTACAGAAGCAATATGGGGTCAACTTATTTGGCATCCAATATTTATATATTTTTTAAGGCACAAGGTTACCCTTGAAATGAGGCTTTACAGAAGGTGTTGGAAAAGGATGGAGATAGGAATGACCTTATTCTTTTTGGCTCATAGGACTCTCTGGACACCTAGAAGTCTCTGAAGGGAAAGTTTGGCAACACCAGACAAATGGTGGCACTGCCAGCAACAAGTGGGAACCCTGCAACATCTGTTATTTTCTTGTTATAATAAGATCCACTTATTTTGGGATAAGGTTTCCTTTGCATTAGTGATGTTTTTGCAGTAGTGGCTGTAGATTGGAGCAAATGGCAAAAAGCTCTCTGTTTATATATTATAGTGAATGAACAGCAGCTGATCCTGTCCATCAGTTTTGGTGTAATTCTGTTTGCATGGTTCCGATCGTAACATTGCTGGACAGAAGAAATCCCTCAGAGAGGGAAGGGAAAGAGTTTTATGATCAGAACAGACATTGGGACCAGAAAAGGGTCACTTTAAATGTGGCCATTGTCAAATTTATGCTATTACAGAAGAAGGGGAAGAGTTTTACTTCCTGGAAGTAAGGAAAACCATGAAACTACGTTTTGCCACATCTTGCAATTCTAATTTTGTTGTATGTGACATATGGTGTCCATGCCAGAAAATATATGTAGACAAGACTACTCGTGAGTTTCACGTATGGATGGCAGAGCATAAATATTGTATATCAAAATAGAAAGAAGAAACTCCTATGGTGCAGTATTGTATGGCTTATAGGCACAATTTTGAGGACTTGTCTTATAGTAGATCATATTCAAGAAAGTGATTGAAGGGGAGATCGTGGTTCAGCTCTATTTCAGTTGGAACAGCAGTAGATAGTTAATTTGCAAACTTTGGAACCAAATGGGCATAGATCTGCATGCACTGCTTCCGTTGTACGTACCTAAGTGGGCACACTCAGATATCTGATTTAAGGGCTACACAAGGAATGTAGGCAGTTAGAATATTCCCAAAAATTAATGTATAACCAACAGTTAAATTCTATATTAGCAACAAAACAGGCAAAGATAGAAGGCTGAAAGCTTAGCTGTGTGGAGGCTCTAGAAGCTGTGTTGGGGTGATGTGTGTGCTGTGGAAGAATGTTGCTCATGCTTCCTCTGTGTGTGTGTGAGCGTGTTTGAGTGTGTGTCTGTGAGAAGGTGGTTTGGAAGAGTAATTCCCTCACTGTTATGTGTGACTATATGAATGTTTCTATGCTTTAGAAGCTGTAATTTTTTCTCCAGAAATGCACTGGGCCATTTTTGTGGACTTTATTTCTCTGGAATACACATTCTGATTTGGCCCATTTACAAACTTAGTTTCCCCCATGCCAAATTTGGTCCCACTCTGTTAATATTTGGAAAGTTATTTTGTCCCCAGACAAACAATATAGGAAAGGTGAGGAGCAATTTGAAAGGGACAATTCCCTAACAGCTATATTTCCATGGATCAATGTTTCCATTCTGCAGATGGTGGAATTCCCTCTTCCATAGAAATGCATTGGTCCACTTTATGGGGGGACTGTGTTTCTCTGGAATCCCATTTTCAAACATGATGTGTCTTTTTCTCATTCCCCCCTCCCCCCATACCAAATTTGGTTTTGTTCTGTTAAGTTTTCAGAAACTTACTTTCCTCCAGACAGATGGATAGATACCTTTCCAATTTGTTGGGATGGAAAGAATAAAAATATAGAATATGACTTTGGGGCCCTTTTACTAAAAATTGCTAAGATTTTGCATTTAAAATGTACTACACCAATACCTCTTAAGTACTAATACTCCACATTAGCTGTCCTGGGGCAAGACCAGTATTGTTCCCAGTAGCCAGTGCGTAGTGGGCCACTCTAAAATGTGCACCAGTAAACTGGGTTTACTTAACGACACCCATAGAAGAACTTGCATTAAGAGCCACACTGACACTGAGAGCACAGCAGTGGCCCAGGTGCTAGCAGTAATGTGCTCTCCACCCCCACACCACCCATTTCTCACCCATTGTATAATGGTGGGTTCATGTGCATTTTAGCATGTGGTGGATGGCATGCTCTCGCGCTAGTGTTTCCAACTGCAAATTGCTATGCATTATGACACACATTAACTGGCTGCTGTTATTGTATTGATCCATCTCATTGCCAGTCTTCCTCTTTTACGGTGACCTTCTATCTTGCCAAGCATTATGTCTTTCTCCAAAGATCTCTTTCTTCGCATGATGTGTCCAAAGTATGAAAGTCAAAGTTTTGTCATTTGAGCTTCTAAGGAAAGCTTAGGTTTGATCTCCTCTAGTACTGGATGGTTTGTTCTTTGGGTACAACACTACAGAAGCAACAGATCACGCAGACCAAAGAACAACCAATCCAAGGCGTGATAGAATGGAAAGACAGAGTCTTTTATTGAGCCTTTGACCGTCCGACACAGGCTGTGTTTCGTCACCCTTCGTCAGGGGCTAGCCAGGCAAGAAACTAAAAACATAAATATACAAGCACTTAAAATCATTATAAAAGAACAGACAGCAAATCATTAAATGAATACAATAAACACAACAAAATGGTGTCATAAAACAATAAATACATAAATAAATACTAATATCATATAAAACCAAATAAAACTAGTATGCTCAGGACCTGATACATATATAAAAATATGTATAAAAAGCGTGTGAACGTATAAATACTAATAAATACATGCATATAAATACTAACCTCTGTTTGAAGGCAGTTAGAAAAATCTTACATCATGCAGTTATAAAACTGTCTAGGTAAACATTCACACTAAAAAACATAAATAGTAAGATTAAAAACAAATACATATTGAAATAACATATAGCATAAATATATAAATAAATGGGTAAATAAAACAAAGTGGAAACAAAGAGAGAGGAGGAGGCAGGATCTAACAGGGTGGACATAAAATGTATCACAAAAAGCATTGAAATAATAGTGCAAGAAATTGTATTGCTGCAGGAGTGAGTCAGTGAGCAAAACAATAAAGGGCAATAAGACTTAAATTAAACATTAAATCTTGCAGAACAGATGACTGATTCACAATACAGTCAAAAAAACGTGATGCAACAAAAGACTTTATGATATGTAACTTTATGATACAAAACTCAAAACTTAACACAAAATGTCATAAAAAGTTAAAACCCTACTAAGTCTAATGGGCTTAGACTACATGTATAAAAAAGAGAAACTCAGGCTGCTGAAACAATCCAGTCATATGAAAGGAGAAAAAATAAATATCATAATGAAAGTGTGTATCATCAGGAAATGTTGTGTACACAATTTCTAGTTAAAAAAAAAATATATATCATGCATGAATATGCCTGTGGAGACACCGTATATCGGAGGATGAGACAGGATCTTACACAAAGTGTGACAAAAATGAATATGTAGCCGAACGGGACCAAGACCGCATACACAAGTGAAAGTGAAATCTGGCTTCAAAACACATCATGGCACGTGAAAAGATTAAAAATGGCCAATCCAAGATTAGGCAATAAAAATGTATAATGCTGTGTAGACCCGCAGCAGGCTAAAAAACGCCGGCACATGCGCTTAAGAAACAGAAAGTAAAAGGGGGAGGGGATAAAACCACTAAAACCACTATTAAAAAAAAAACAAAAAAAACGTGAGTTAGTTGATAAACCCCTAGTTCAGCATTGGTTAGAAGCCCACCATAAAATCATGGATCTGAAGTTCTTTGTCATCAAAAAGGTGAGGACTAATTGGAGAGGTGGTGACATTAACAAAACCATTATGAGACTTGAGCAGAAATTCATCTTCCAATTAGACACTATGGCTCCTACAGGATTAAACTTAGATAGGGATCTGTCAGTTTTTCTTTAATTTACATTTACATTTGTTAATATGGTGCCTTGTCCATAACATCTCTGCTGGACTCACTTGCCCACCCTCCCTTTGTTTTTATTTTCGCATTCATGTATTGATTTCACAGATCTTTCCCTCCCTTTGTGATTTATTTATTTTTTAATAGTGGTTTTAGTATGTTTATGTCCCTAGTTACCTAAGAGAGTATCTTTTGGAGTACCGTTCACGAGTCTACATGTTCCTGGTTTTATAAATCCTTTTTTACAAGAGTTTCTTCATCAGCTTCGCTGGACGAGTTATCCCCGCCCCCTTTTACTTTCTGTTTCTTAAGCGCATGTGCCGGCGTTTTTTAGCCTGCTGCGGGTCTACACAGCATAGACAGCAGCTCTTACAAGGTATTTTTTCTTTGTATTTGTTAGATTCGTGTATAAGTACATGGACATTACTGATGAACACAGTGTCACCAGATCCCGTTTTGATAGGGCAGCAATACATCAGTGGTGCCAGGAGCTGGAACCCCACCTCACTACAATAACGTAAGAGGACAGGCCCTGCCTGTGCATCTAAAGGTGACAACAGCACTCGCCTTCTTAGCAACAGGTGCTTTTCAATCTGTGCTGGCAGCCACTGAGGATCTGAGCCAAGCGGCAGTGTCCAGATGCATCCCCCAGTCTCTGAGTGCTTTCCTAATGCGTGCCTTGAATTATATTGCATTCTCTCACACAGTGCAGCAGAGACACCAAACAGTGCTTCCATGTCATGACGTGCATCCCCCAGTCTCTGAGTGATTTCCTGATGCGTGCCTTGAATTATATTGCATTCCCTCACACAGTGCAGCAGAGACACCAAACAGTGCTTTAATGCCATAAGGTGTCCGGGTTCCCTTCTGTACCGGGATTGTATGCATGTGGTCCTGAGGCCCCCTTGACAGAGGGAGGCCACATTCCACAAACGAAAAGCATGCCACTCTCTCAATATGCAGGTAGCGTGCACTGAGAGAATTTACTGATGATGTTGCAAGCTTCTGCAGATCGTGCCACAGTGCATCTATCATGTACGCAAGCTTTGAGGGTGGTGGATTCTGCGGATGCTGGCTGCTGAGTAAACTGACACTCGACCTCCCTTCCCATACCATACAGGCCTGGCCAGGGAAAAAATTGCCACAAAGCAGACATTTTCCAGTGAGAATAGAAGCTTAGGAGATGCACATTTTAACTAGAAGGGCGTGGCCATCCGTGACATCCAGGAGTATATCCTGGAGAAGTGCCCGACAGGAGACGTGCAAGTTTTCAGAATACGCTGCAGACCTACTGTACAAACCACATAAAACATGCTCATAGGAATATTCAGTGGTGCTAACTTAGCTCTTCTAACCTGATTAAACTGCCTGTCATTAACCGGTTAGCGACGGGGCATTCTGAGATCAGAGTGGAGGCAGCACAACAAGCTGCTAACTGGTTAGTTAAACTCCTAAAGTTAGGACAGGTGAAAGGCTGTCCTAACTTTAGGTGGTTTTGCAATACACGTAGTGGATGAATATTGTCACTGATCAGATTGCAAAAGTGCAGTCTGGGAATGGGAAAGCTGGAGATTCAGTGCTGATCGCTAGATATGGCTTTATTCTAAAGCAGCGATGGCCAGACATTTTAGCACCACTAGCCGCCATCACCACTGAATATGTCCTCCCCCCTCCCCCTCAGATCCAAAGCTTAAAATGTACTTGGAGAATAATTGGCCACTGATGCAACTCAATGAACAATACAGTTAAGACTAGACCTAATTCATATTCCTCATCATCATCATCCTGACAGCAACACTCAGAATAATCTGTACTTGGTGCAAGGATTCTTCTTTAGTAAAAAAAAAAAAAAAGACAAATAAATAAATACAATATGCAATAGTCCTAGTGTGAAAGGACTAAGGTGTGCTTTGAAAATAATTTTTGCCCAGTATGGATGCAACTGGTGGACTAATCAGAATTAATGAAAACTCTTTTTGATACCTGAAAAAAAGTCTTTGAAGAAATTAAAGAACCACTCATGGCAGGCAACATTTAGGATTTTGCTAGCCCACTTGCAATACATCTGACTCAAGTGCGTAATTTATACAACCAGAACTAAGAAAACACTTCATCAAAGCGTGTGTAATTACATCCAAAATCCAAACCCATCTGTCTAGGACTTCCACAGATTCTGTATGATTAATAACCTCTTATAGGACAATAAATCTGGATGTCATCAGCATAGAAATAAAAATGTAGATCCCATCAAACAAAACTGGCAAGAGAAGTGAAAGCAGTGGAGGTTTCCAGTCTAAAACCGAAGAATCCGAAAACGGATTGCCTGGGATGTGGAAATAGTGGCGCTTCCTTCTAAAACTGAATGAAACCATCCACCGTCCTGGTCTCAGTCACTAAAACCTTCAGCCTTTCTTCCCAAGGTGATCTAGCATGACGTAGAACATTAAAGGGACAGGTTTACTAAAATGCAGCAGTGCCCCGTGCACTAAGTCCCAAAATTTAGCACGAAGGTGGCACCGGACCTGCACAAAGAAATGGAGATTTATTTTATTTTATTTTTATTTAACAGGCTTTTTTATAGCGCTTTATCATTTCAGTCAGCGGTTTACTTAAACTTGATAGCGTACATTGAACAGGGACATTGATAACTTGGAATATGGTGAGGCAATGGAGGGTTAAGTGACTTGCCCAAGGCCACAAGCGGTGCTAGTGGGCATCGAACCCTGGTCTTTTGGTTCCCAAGCCTTATAGTAGGCATGGGCTCTGTGCCACCCCCATGCTAAACAGTTTGCCGCTACTACCATGGGTGCAGATAATGCCGCCCATTGAGACGGCAGTAAGTGCACTCACACAGTTTAGCAGTGATAGTTAGGCATGCATTAAAGATGCCCATGCTACACCCCTGAATCACCCAGTCTCCTCCCCAACCCGCACTAAGTGCTTAGCATAGAATTCTTAACGTGGCACTGGTCACATATTGGGTGCATGGTAAAAGTTACCACAGTGCACTTGGCACACTCTAGATCCCAGGCTAACCACAGTTTAGTGAACATGCCCCTAAAGGCAGAAGAGAGATCCGGCAGTATTCACAGTGCCAACCTGCTTTAATCCAAATCACAGTGTGGTCAACAAGGGATACTGAAACTGTGTCGACATTATGATTGAAACAAACTCCATTCCAGACTGAAATTTCCATGAAGCACACATCCCACTGATTTGGACAGAGATGACAGATTTGAAATAAGACATGTATAGCCCTTAGGAGTTAAAGAAGCTTTCTTTAGAGTGATGCTCAACTGTACTCAGTAGTAGACTAGCAGGGAGAATGAGGTGCACTGATGTAGCTATGTGAAGGGTCTCAGTCCTGGGAAAGCAAGGGCACTGCAAGTCAGGAGCGAGGTGCATTGGCATAGGTGTGTATGTGTGTGTGTGTGTGTCTCAGAGCTCGATGGAGTTATTTGCTGGAAATTAATGCCGTTTTTTTAAAAATATTCCTATAGCTATTGTTAGGGTAATTAGCTCTAACAGCCCTCCCCCCCATCTAAATCTTTAACACAAAAACAAGTGCAGACGTATCCTGTGGGCGCTTCTTGAACATCAACTCACCGGCTTCACATTTTAGGAAGCCACCTAGACTGTGTTCTGCATTTCCCCAGTATCATGTGAGTGGGCGGAAGAAAGAAGTACATAGAGAGGAGACTGTAAGGCAGGACTCAGAGGAGTAGCTGCAACAGTAGCAAAGATCAGACCCTGAGTCACTGGGACAGAGAGACAGCGTCAACAGGGTTAGGAAGCTTCCAATTCAGAAGAGGACAAGAGCCATAGTGCTGGATGCCACGATGGTCATTCTGCATGTGAGAGTTGTGTGTAGTTGTCTCTGGGACACCTGTTTTTTGCTCTTTCTGCTGGCTCCGTGGTTTTGGGCAGAACCAGCCCTGGCGCTCTCATGCAGGTCTGACCAATTTCAAGCACTCACCATGCAGGGTTACAAGTGCTGCAAGATATGCCTCTCAGGTAAGAAGATACCCTAATGTAATTTTTGTTCTGTTACTTACCCAGCTCACATCATAGAGAGATTAACCTCCAGTTGCAGCATATCTTTCTTTTGGTCTGTGTTCCTCATTCTGTAGTTCCCTGCCTTTCTGTCTGTAATTTATTGGCTCAATGTTTGTTATTTTTGTGTTAAAGGGCTTTTAGGAGTTCTGTTTACTTTTATTTATTTATTTAGCAATGCTTATATACAGTAGTAGTACACTGCTTTCACCAGGTCAAAGCAGTGTACATTCAGGTATGGTATATATTTCCCTTGTCCCGAAGGGCTCACAATCTACGTTATGTACCTGAGGGAACGGAGGGTTTAGTGGCTTGCCCAAGGCCACAAGAGCACCTGTGAGACTAGAAACCCCAGTCCCTCCAGCCTGAGGTTGCTGTCCTCCAGTGGCATTCAAACCCCTGGTCTTCCAGCCTGAGGCAACTTGCTCCAACCACTAGGCTACTCCTTCCTTATTGGACACCACTTTGATATTGGACAAAAGGCACTTAGCCAAATGTATTAAATATTAAGGGGCATATGTTAGAAGATTTATTTGGGATTTGTATGCCTACAATCATGCAGATACACGAGGAAATTACACCCCTGTGTAAATGGCCATTTCCGAAATGATCTGATTTACACATGGATGTCTTTAATACTGAAGTATCGATGGGGCATGTCTAGGATATTGTCTGGACATGGTGTAGATGGAACAAATATCTACACGTGTACTCCCCATTTCATATAGGAAATGCACATGTATACCCCCAAATTATCCACATCTGGTTTACACCTGCTCCCTGACATATATAAGTATTTAAAAAGTGCTCCTTTCAGCTGTCCCTTTACAGGAGGGATTAAGGGAGATATAACCTCTCTTAAACCTCCAATATTTATTTCCCCCTCCAAACTGAAATGAGGTAACTATAGAGTCCTCTGGAGTTAATTCAAAGCATCTGCATGTCCAGGTTTGCAAATTGGCTCAGATCCACGTGTAGGTGCTGACATTGACAAGTGCATATTGTGAAATGCCGGCACTTATAGGTGTAAATTGATGGATTACTTCCATCAGTTTTGCCCACGCGTACATTTGTGAACTGGCTCCTCCCACTGTACATGGATATACATCCCGATGTGGACCCGCACTTCCTTCTGTGCATTTTACAAACCGCCACACCTTTAGAAGAGCCATTTCTAAAATGCCGTTGGAATGATGTCTTGACCCTGACGTCTCAATTCCGATCTCCACATACTATCTAAGCAAACATAATGATAGGGGGGTCATTTTACAAGATGCAGTGGAAAGTTACATGCCATCTATATATGCATATTCACGCATGTTAATGAGCCTTTACGCTCATACTTTAGGTGGTTACTAATCCATAAGTACATGTGTAAAGCCAACAGCGCACACATGGAGATATCATGTGCATTTTATAAATTATTATTGTATACGCCTTAATAACTATTTACACCAGGGGACTGTTTTAAGTGCTTTCACCTAGATTGAACTTGCATTTTTGACCACTTACACCCCTATTTTATAAAACAAGATGGGCATGTACTTTGCTTTATAATATGTGTGAAATATGTGGATTAAAACATACATTAACCTAGGTGCCCTTATAAAATTACCCGAACACTTTCTGGGCAAGGCCATCAATGTCTTGAGAGTTGCACTTTAAGCCAGTCATCAATTTAACCTAGTAACTGGTGATTTTCTTTTAATTAATTTTTGTCAGATGGGCTAAGATGCATCTCCTGTCGTTTATCTGTGAGCCTCTCATACTGACTCTGTAAATGACTTGGGATGAATGTCTGCATAGAAATACATCAATTAGAAATATCCCCTTGACTCATCAGTAGCATAATACTGTGCGAGAAACCAATTTCTTAGGAAATCGCAATAATTAGTTTTTTATCTCTATGTCTTTCTGTCTTTTTAGTCCTTAATTGACTGATACATAAGACTTGGTTTCATTTCTCCTAATAGCATAAAGGCATGCTTTCCTTTCATCTGTCTGTGTCCACAGAGAAGGAAAATGATAAGCCGTGCCCAGGGGTCCAGGATCAGGATTGTAAGTGTACGGCTGGGTACCAGTGCCATACCAAATCCTGTGACTACTGTCTACGCCTTCCCACTTGCACCAAGGGACAGACGATCAAGAGAAAAGGTAGGCAGGACCTGGAAGCTCTCCACTGGAATGATAACATCAGCTCTGGGGCCTTAGGCAGCTTCTTTCTTCTGTGTTTGCTGTATAAAAACAGCACTGAAGATACCTCCAAGCATTTATCAGTTTGAGTAACCTGAGAACTGAAGATAAAGTGAGAAGACTTGGAGAATCTGTGATACGGTGGATACACGGAGGATAATTCCATAATCTCCCAAGCAAGTTCTGCATGTCCCAATGCATGCATGTAGGACCTATTTTATAAAGTAAGGCATACGGATGCTGTGGAACCTAGGCACAGCCATTTACGCCTGCTCTAGGGCAAGGCATAACTTGCCATGCCTAGATCAGCGCACTGATGCATATAAGACATAGTATTCTAGAACTTAAATGTGTCAGTCGAGGCCAAGCCTATGATATGCTCATATTCCACTGGCATGCACGCTCCAACAGAACTTATACACGATGGACACTTACACGCGTGCTTACAGAATAGTGACCGGCCATAATGTTTATTCACCCATGTAAGTCCTTGAAAATAGAGACTTAACACATATAAGTAGTAACCTTCCATACGGGCCTTATAAAATCGGACCCTAAGCACATTCATCTAGGTATTACTGTGCTGCAGATGAAGAAGGGTAAAGAAGGAGACAGTGGATCCTAAGCCCTTCCATCTCTGGGTTATGGTGGAGGCAGGGAAGGGAAGATGATGGATCTTAAGCCCCTTCCATCTCTATTTTACAAATTAAGGGTAGGTGAAGGTCACAGTGGAGTTTAAGCACCTTCCATCCCTGTGTTATACAGGGGGAAGTAGAAACATGATGGACCCCAAGCTACTTCTGTCTGTTTGTAACTATGGGAGGGACGTGACATTAGACATTCTATGATGAACTCCTCCTACCTTCCTTTTACAGGTGAACATCAGTACAAATATGAATGTACAAATTGTGAACATGGCACTTATCTTGTCTCTGAGACTGGCCTCTGCATGAACTGGACAAAGTAAGATTCGGTATCTCAGGGATACTCATAGGACTGTTCTTGTATTGTGTATGTGTGTTGTGGGTATGTGTGTTTATATTATTTGGATCTTCTTTCATTGGCTGGTGTGATTTTGAACAGTAGAAGAAAGGGAACAAACAACTGGGCATTGTCCTGCCAGGTTTCAAATTTGACAATTTGGAGTAAAAGACTTGGGGGAAACCAGAGGGGTAGGAAGGAAGCATGGGAGGAAGTCTAGAGAAAGTTTAAAAAATTCTGGTGTAGAGAAGGGGTAGAGCCACAGACCCAACCCCATTTTTATTCCCTTTTGTTTTCTCATTTCCTTCTTTCTTTATTTTTTTTTTTTCATTTTCAAAAAACAAAACAACAAATGGAACAAACATCTTTCCCCCTCCAAAAACTGAAACAAAAGTCCTATTCGTGATTTATATGTGTGTAATCAGGCATATACACATCTCAATGGCCATTTTAGAAAGACTCCAGTTTACATGAGAATGGCGTTAGTACATGGAAGTGTCAAGGGGGCATGTTAAGAGTACGGTTTAGGCAGGGCCTGGGCAAGACAAAAATCTACAGGTGTATTCTTCATCTCATATAGGGGAATGCCCATGTAAGCCCTAAAATCTCCAAATCAGGATTTACATTTACTCCGTGTAGCTTTTTAAAATGTGTGTGTTCCAGCCATTCTTTCACTAGAGGGATTACGTTTATTTCTGCCTCCAAACTGAATGACTTAAAGATAGTGTCCTCTATAGTTAACTAGCAGAAATCTACACATCTAAGTTTGCAAAATGGTTTGAGATTAATATTCAAAAATCTATGGTGCATTTCTTTTGGATGTGCAAGTTATGAAAAGTGAAGATAGGTTTAATACAACGGTATATATTAAACCTACTGATAAAAATACTTTGTTACACTATTCCAGTTTTCATCCAAATCATTTGAAGCAAAGTCTACCATATTCACAATTACTTCGATGCCGCCGCATCTGTTCGTCTAATGATGAATTTGAAATACAAGCTAATAATATGATATCAAAATTTCAGAAGCGTGGTTATCCTGATTTCGTTTTAAGAAAAGCCTATAAACGAGCAAAATTTAACCATCGTGAATGGTTATTAATGCCAAAAAGTGCAGAGTCTGCCCCACTTTCAGATACACCATCTATTACGTGTGTATTACCTTATTCGAGTCTATCAAGTCGGATAGCTGCTTCTATTCGTAAAAGATGGAAACTTTTTTCGTCCCATCCCATTTTGTCATGTGATACTCTACGTATGGCATATAGTAGAGGCAGGAATCTGAGAGATCAGTTCTGCTCAGTGGTTCCGAAACAGATCAGCTCTTCTTTAATATGTCATCATAATAAATGTGGACATTGTTCGTATTGTAATGTGATGGAAGGTCAGCTATGTGTTCAACATATGAATAAATCTTTCCGTTTAAAACAACACACTAATTGCAATACTTCGTTTGTAGTGTATGCCTTATGGTGCCCCTGTCCTAAAGTATATATTGGAAAGACTACACGTCCTTTGCGTACAAGATTGGCAGAGCATAAATACAGCATCATTAAGGCCAGACTTGAAACTCCATTAGTTCAGCATCGTATATCTTTGAATCATACCTTTGAAGAGTTGCAATGTACAGTGTTAGAGCACGTTCTTCCTAATATACAAAGAGGAGATAGAGGTCGGTTATTACTCCAAAAAGAACAAAAATGGATTTATGACCTTAATACCTTGGACCCCAATGGGTTAAATGACAAAAATTGAATGGACGCTGTTTATTTGATCATTAATTCTTGGGCTGTGAAGTCCCTCTCGGGTTTCCTCTTTTTTGTTATATTGTGTAATGTCTCTCAGTGAGTTCAGCATTGAGTGTTTAGGTTAAGTGTTTAATGAGTGTAAAGTTGTTGTTGAAAAATGACGTCAGTTTTTGTGAGCGTATCAGCTTACTTGATCTTTCTTTAAAAGGGTATGATGTCAGACGCTGTTGATTCAGGTGTTGGGAGGCATTAGCGATGCCCGATATTGAAGATATTTTCAGAAAACCGTGGCGAATAGTATTTGGTAACCTCTAGGATAACCGAGGCAGGCGGACCCGGCGCTTCGGGCCTCACCCTACCCCCCCCCCCCCCACAATCCACACCAACCCCACACCACACCCCACACCCCACAAAAGACATCACACCATAACTTCATGGAACACAACTGGTCGCAGCTTTTATTAGCCATTAACAATTAAACAAACCAACATTAAACTTGCTAGCCCCCCATTAGTGGCACCCGGCTGCACCAGCCATACCTTAGCAAAGTGCCTGCCGCCGCTAATGCAATAACTTGCCACCCGGCAAGTTACCATGCCCCTCTCCCCGACTTCGCCATGCTATTAGCAAAAGTCGGCCGAGGTTTTGACCGGGTCAGGGGCACCCCGCCCCCGCCCAAGTGTAGCCTGTGCTCTGGACCCCGGAAACCTCCGGGATCCCGCCCCCCCCCCCCCAGCTGCAACACCCCATACGCCCACCGTCTAAAGACAGGGAGGGAGGGAGGGACGCTGGCACCTGGAACGCAGCCTCCGCACCAACTGGCCACGCGGAGGCTGCTCAGCCGGTACTCCCCCTCGCCACCCAACAACCGCGGCATCGATTGGCTCCCGTGCGGCCGCGACCGATGGGAGCCAATCATTTTAAAAGACGCACCCGTGCGCACTGCCCAGGCTGCACACAGGGTCCCCACACCGGGCGGCACGCCCGGTTAACGTCGGCCGCCGGGACCCTGCCCGCAGCCTCGGGATAACCGAGGCAGGCGGACCCGGCGCTTCAGGCCTCACTCTACCCCCTTCCCCCACAATCCACACCAACCCCACACCACACCCCACACCCCACAAAAGACATCACACCATAACTTCATGGAACACAACTGGTCGCAGCTTTTATTAGCCATTAACAATTAAAGAAACCAACATTAAACTTGCTAGCCCCCCATTAGCGGCACCCGGCTGCACCAGCCATACCTTAGCAAAGTGCCTGCCACCGCTAATGCAATAACTTGCCACCCGGCAAGTTACCATGCCCCTCTCCCCGACTTCGCCATGCTATTAGCAAAAGTCGGCCGAGGTTTTGACCGGGTCAGGGGCACCCGCCCCCGCCCAAGTGTAGCCTGCTGCTCCGGACCCCGGAAACCTCCGGGATCCCGCCACCGGCACATAACACTGTTCATGTGCCGCCCCTCCGGCCCCAAGCTGCGACCAGCGCACATCACTGCCAGACATGTATTCCAAGGCCTCCTGCCAGTCGTTAAGAAGGAGGTCCATGCCAACTGGCAACAAATGAACCCCATCAGCCCGATAGAGCCCCGAACACCCGACTTCCACCCAGTCATGCAGGATCTGATAACCTCCCCTCTCACAGACCCAACGACCAATCTGGCGATTGATCTTAGTCAAACCCCTAGACCAACGACACTGGTCCCGGCAAGCCGGCCTTGGAATGATGTCTGACCACAGTACAATAACACCGGGAAACATCCGAAACACCAGTCCCAGATCGTCTTGCACCGCCCGGATCAGTTGCCTGCAGGACCAGGACACCAGGTCATTGCCCCCCAGATGCACCAACAGGGCGGCCAGCCACCGCGACGTCCTCCCGTGGCGCTGTAGCAAAGGCAGCAATTGCGACCACCGCAGTCCTCGCACGCCCAGCCATGTCACAGTCACCACCGACGGGTCCAGTCCCAAATTAACTCCGATAGGATGGTCAGCCGCACGCCGTCCCGCCCAGTGGACGAAAGAGTGGCCAGCAACCCAACATTCACCAGGTCCGACACCCCCATCTGAAAAAGAAATAGACAGTTAAAGCCCCGACCCTCAAACCCATGCGCCTAAAGCCGTACATATCCCTTGAAAGCCGTAGAACGCCACCTCCCAAGGTCCTGAATCACGTGCCCCGGCAACCCAGCTGCTGCCGCGCTAGTGGCAGCCCCAATCCGAAAGGAGTGCGGAGCAAAACACAGCGGGTCCTCACCCACAGCGGACAACACCAGGTGCAGTACCGCTGAAACCTGAAAACGGGTTAAAACCCGCGCGTCCGCGTGCACGAAAAACGGTCCGCACCCCCCGGGCGCACCGCTAAATACTGCGGCACCGCCCGCACTGGGCAAGTCCATGGCTCCGCGATCTCGCCCAGCAACATCCACAAACCTTTTCCAAGCGGATCCGTCTTGGACCTAGCCAAAAGGATCCGCACCCTCCCCCCTTCCAACCGAACGTGACGCGCCTGCAGCCCCCCGACGCCGCCCCCCCGGCCAGAGCCCGCAAACAATTCACCGATTCTAAATGCCCCAAAAAAGGCTAAGCAAAACACCGCCCGGAACAGGGAAGCCTCGTACGCGGACGAAGCCACCTGCCCTAAGGCCCCGCAAACCAGCACCAGGAGCCCATGCGTGATGGGCAACCGCGAGTCACGCGGCATAGGCTACACACGCTCCCAACCCTGCAAAAGCCGTCGTGTTAAAACTCCCCCAGCTGGGGAACCCCAACTCACCGCGCTTGCAAAAAAGTTATACCCTGCCAAATGTGCACGCACCGCCGATCGAGAAAAACCGGCGCCTTTGGCCTCCACAATGTATTGACCAATCAAGCCCGCGGGAACCCCTCCCGACTGCCACCCACGAGCTAACAAAAAGGCGACCACCCGGTCAAACCCCCGCTGATACGCAGACCAGGTCCCCGTAGACACCGAGTTCTTCAGCAGATTTAGCATCTCTCGAGGCCAATGCTCCACAAGTTCCCTGGGACCACAGATCCGTCCTTGTCTGCTTCGGGGGCCAGCGCCCGGAACCGCTCCCACTGAAAATGAGAAAGAGCATCAGCGATCTCGTTAGTGCACCCCGGTATATGCCGCGCCCTCACCGCCACATTCAACTGCAAACAGGCTAATACGACTTCCCGCATCAAGCCCGCCACCTTCAAGCACCTCGGAGAGTAGCGGTTAACCACACTGACGACAGTCTCATTATCACACCACCAAAGCACCCTCCGGTTCCGAAGGCGCTCAGGCCAGAGCTCCAAAACCACACGAATCGGAAAGAGCTCCAAAAAGGTGATATTCTTGGTCAAGCCCGCCGCTTGCCAAGACTCTGGCCACCGATCCGCGCACCAGGCACCGCCGAAATACACACCCAATCCCGCTCCCCCTGCCGCATCAGTGTACAACTGTAAGGCATCACTGGACACCTCGGACTCCAGCAAAACAGAAGTCCCATTGAAGTCCTCCAAAAAACGGCCCCACACCCTCAAATCAGCCCGCATAGCTTCCGTCACCCTAATCCGGTGGTGGGGCTTCTGCACCCCGACCGTCGCACAGGCTAGCCGCCGGGAAAACACCCTCCCCATTGGAATCATCCTGCACGCAAAATTTAAGGACCCCAACAGGGCCTGCAACTCCTGCAAGGAAATCTTGTGGGCCGACAACACGTTGGCCACTGAAATCCGCAAGCGAGCAACTTTGTCTTGAGGCAAGCGCGCCACCATTTCCACCGAATCCAACTCCACACCCAAAAAGGTCAATCGCATAGTCGGACCCTCAGTCTTCCCGTCCGCCAAAGGCACCCCGAACTCCTGCGCTAGCCGCACAAACGCGGATAACATCTCCTGACATTCCCCCAATTGAGCTGCGCCCACAAACAAAAAATTGTCCAAGTAATGCACCACGGAAGACAAGCCGGATGCTCAAACCAGCACCCACTGCAGGAAGGTACTAAACATCTTGAAATAAGCGCAAGAGACCGAACAGCCCATCGGCATGCACTTTTCGAAATAATACCCCCCTTGAAAGCAAAACCCCAATAAGGGGAAGGAGGACGGGTGGACGGGTAACAAACGAAAGGCCGATTCAATGTCCACCTTCGCCATTAAGGCCGACCGACCGGCCCCCCGCACCAGCAGAGCCGCCTTATCGAAGGACACATAGCGGACCATACAAAACTGACGCGGGATACAATCGTTCACAGAAGCCCCGATCGGACAGGACAAATTATGAATCAACCGGAATTTCCCCGGCTCCTTCTTGGGAACGATACCCAAAGGCGAAATCACCATGTTAGGAAAAGGGGGCTCTGAGAAGGGGCCCGCCACTCTCCCCAACTGCAATTCTCCCAACAATTTGCCCTGTATGACCTCCGCCCAACGACGGACTGAAGGGGAGTTCCTTGCAGACGGCGCCGACACCACACTCCGCACCGGGATAACAAAACCACTCTTAAAACCAAACCCCAGAATCGCCACCTCGCGGCTCCGGGGATAGCGACTCAACCACCCCAAGAAGGCCTCCACCCGAATCGGGGAGGGGGCGCGCCCGCGCCACTCAGTGCCCCTTAGGGGCGGGACCGGCAATGTCAGCGGCGCCTTTCTTAAGGCACTTGACAGTGGAGTGGGGACCCCTGCACAAGGAACAGGCGTGCTGAAATTTGCAGTCGGGAAAAGGGCACGTGGACCGATTGAAACGCCAGCACACGTCACTGCTCCCGGCCGAGCCTGCCTTCGGAGGCACCCCAACCGCCCCCCCCACCGCCCCGCCACCACTTTTCCCCCCGCCCACCCCACCGGCACCCGACCTAGCCGACATCTGGGTCAGCCACAGGTTAATGTCCTGTGTGCCCCACGAAAGCGATCGGCTCTCCTCCATCTTGTCCCTGAACTTTTCATCGTAGTTCAACCAAGACCATCCGTCGTGCATCTGAGACGCCTCCAGGATGGAATCGGCGTACGCTAGCAACATGCCGTACTGCCCCGGATTGTGGTGACCCCACACACTGGCCAACCGCAAAAAGGAACGCGTCCAGTTCACCACATTACGCGCCACCTTCTTAACCCTACCGGCTTTTTCATCTTCCTTTCTCTTCTTCCGACTCTTGCCAGAACGCTTCCTCCCTTCTAGCAAGCGGAAGATATCGATGTAGCGCCGCTTCCGAATTTTACGCCGCAGCTTACGCGGCACCCCCACCCACAATTCTGGCAAAGATACCACCGAAGAGGCCCCCCCACCCGCACCGAGGCCCACCCCACTCTCCCCTACCTGCCGACCCGACTCCTCTCCTGACCCCCCAGACGAACCACTCGAAGAGGAAGAAGACGAGGACAATTCCGAGCTGCGACGCCGCCGACAAGACCGCCTGCGCTTCTTACGCGAACCACCCCCCACCTTCCCCCCCTGCGACCGCACCCCCACCTCACCCCCCTCCCCAAGCAACTCACCCGACTCTGCCGGCGCAGCAGCCAGCTCACTGGCCACCGGACGGTCCTCACCGCTGGCTCTCACGACATCCCGTGGACGCCCTCGCGCCGACTCCGCTGCCACTCCGTGCTGCGTCTCCAGTCCAGCCGATGGATACAACCAGCTCTCACCGCCAGCAGCGCCCGAAGTCCACGTTGGCTGCGCCATAACCTGCCCCTGCGGAGACAGAAAAGGGGAGACAGGGGAGGAAACAGCCACTGACCACGCCGGAGACCAAGGACCCCCCCAACCCACCTGAGATGGACCCTGCCTCCCACTCGCCCTCTGCTCCCAGGGGAAAGAACCACCCGGCGTGCCAAAGCCACCGGGACCTGGGAGCCACCCTGCGGCCCCACCACAGCCAGCAACCCACTGGGCCCCGTCGGGCCGTAACCCTCCCTCTTGGCCCAGTGCCCCAAAAATGCCCCCCGCCCCCCCACGCCTCCTGCACCCCCCGCCCCACTCACAACACCCCCCGCCCTTACGCTCCCCGCCGCTCCTGCCACCCCCCGGAGCCCTTCACCCACCCCCAGGGATCCACTGGGGGGCTGTACACCCCGACCACCTCTCACCCCCCCGGCTGCTGAGCCCTTTTCTTTCCTTTTCGCCTCCGCTCAGCACCTCCCCGGCCCCCCTGCCCTCCCCCACCCCCACCCCCACTCACAGGCCCGGGCAACCCCCTGCCCCTCCCAGCCCCCACATGAGACCGAGACCCCCGCCCCCTCACCCCAACACCTGCAGGGGCCAAACCCCCGGCCCTAACCCGACCTCGCGAAGCAGGCATCCCTCGCCATGCCAGGGAACCCCCTGGGGCAGCAAACACAGCCGCAGGACAGGCTGTGCAACGGAAACGAAACAGCTATGCCCCGCTGAGCCCCAACCCCGCAAGGGCCACCACCACCGCAGAACGACAACCGGCCCGAATGCCCACACTTGAGCTTGCCTGCAAACTTGCACCCCGCCGCCCCGACTCACATACACTGGGGGAACCCGCAACTAGAAGGCCCATGATCCTCAGCACACCACCGCAGCACGCCGGCACCTGGAACGCAGCCTCCGCACCAACTGGCCACGCGGAGGCTGCCCAGCTGGTACTCCCCCTCGCCACCCAACAACCGCGGCATCGATTGGCTCCCATGCGGCTGTGACCGACGGGAGCCAATCATTTTAAAAGACGCGCGCGCGCGCCGGGCCGCACGCCCGGTTAACGTCAGCTGCCGGGACCCTGTCAGCGGCCTCGGGAGAATTGCATTATTGGAATCCCTGATGAAGCCGAGTAGGTGAAACAGAAGCTTTTGTCGGGCATTCAAAGTGGGTATTAAGAAATCTCTTGCGATAACAGAGGTAATTCGCTACTTCTTCGGTGATATGAAGCCGAATGGAGAGAACTGACGTCTAACCACTGGTGCTGGCTGGAGTCTCTATAACGCTCAGATAAGTGAATTATTGCTATTAGAATGGTGTATAATATTATTGAATTGAAGAGTACTTTCTCTTTTTCAGGAATTAACTGAGCAGTTTGCGAGCTTCAGTTTATTTGCTAAGGTGTAAACGATTTGAAATTTAAAATAAAATATAAATAATTTTTTAAACTTTGAGAATCCCTAAAAGTACTTTTTCGGGTGTAAGTAATTGATAGATTTGGATTATTTTTATGTAAATTTAAATTAAAATGCAGAAAGGTTATGACCCGTGATGTGAAGTTTGCCATTCGATCCTATGGTGATTAATTTCGCCACATGTAGGGGAAAGGCTATCCTGAGCTCATATATACCTTATATGATTGTGTGAGAGTTGTCAGATAGATTAATTAGAGAACTTTGTAAGTTTTGTAGACTAGTTCTACGCATACCATGACTGTCATGAACCTCACTTCTAAGCCAGGGTGTGTGGAGTATTATCTCAGTCTCTCAAATTTACTGCTAATACTTGGCGTAGTACTTGCATCATGACAAAGACAGCTTCCTTCTGGAGTTCAAAAGATGTAACATGTATGAGTAGTTTCTCAAGATGTGCTTGGAAATTCTTCTTCATTAAACCTGTGACTTCCAAAACCGTGGGAAATATGTCTGTATCTTTCTGCCACATTTTCTTGGTCTCTGACTGCATTTCTTGGTACTTCAGGTACTTGGTACTTCTGCTTCTCCACGCAATTCACAGAATAATCACTTGGAACGGACACCTCTTATCAATGTCGTTCTGGTGGTTTTCTCCTTTACCACTATATTGGGTTTCCTCACATCCAGTTTCTTATCTGTTGGAATGGGAATGTCCCAGATGATTATAACCTCTTCATTCTCTGTAATTCTCTTAGGGTCATGATCCCAGTGCTTTTCAGGCACAGTGAAGTTATGTTTGCAGTTTCAAATGTTTAAGGTATGGAACTTTGTTGCGCTTTTCTGTATAGAAATGTTTTGCCATCAGAAACTTCACAGTCACTATTTCCAGGTCTTCCTTACAGAATTAAAATATGTCTATGTTGCCAGTTTTTCCAATGCTTGCTGTAAACTATCTCGTCCGTAATCCGCTGTCCTGGGCTGCAACCATCAGTCTCTCATCCTTCAGTTTCAATTCCTCTTTAACTACTCATCTGTCCATTCTTGATCAACAAAGGGCTCCTGGAGTAACGCTGTGTATTTTCCACTGTATTTGTGCATTTGCCACTTGTTTTTCCTCATTCGCTGATATAATTCTTTCGAGAGTTATTTATTTATTTTAACAACTTTTTTATACCGCTATATCTACAAGTCGTAGCAGTTTACAGTGAACTAATATATATAGGGCTATACAGAGAACTAGCAAAACACAAAACAGGCGATTAAATTAAGTTACTCGTGAACTAACTTAACAAAGTATAGAATTTAAAAGTAACATATATGCAGCAGGAGTAGTTGGGAGATGAGGAGGAGTTGGGTCTGGAATTTTTTCTCTCGTTTTGCAAATTCTGTTGCTTCCTTTCCGTGTGTGCTTGTGGATTCTAACTCAGTCCTTCTAGTCATCAGAACGCTTGTCCAGGTTTGATGATGGAGGCAGATTCTGGATGGTTACTTTCATATTGCAGCACTTTTTGCGTATTTGGATCCAGCGATGCTGTTAGGTAGGCCTGGGGCTCTGTCAGTCTCTGAGACCTAGCCCTCCTTCAGTTCTAGGAATGTACAAGTCTTGGCATACACCGATTCTTGTAAATTATCTCATGGGCATGGAGGAATTTTCTTGTTCACACATCCAGTTTTTCAAGATCTTTAGGAGGTTTTGGGTTCCCTCTAAATAGTTTATTTTGATATCTTTCTTTTCTGTTTTTTTTCCATATCTTCACAGTTTTTGCGCTTCTGCTGCTACTTTCAATTTATTGTTGGAATATATACATTTCATGTCTTCTTTTGTTAATGCAGCACGCTTCAGCTTGATGTTTTTGATCTTCCTCAGTATCTTTGATGATCTTAATCCTTAGATACCCATCTGTCAGGGAGACCTCCGCCTGCAATGATTGTATTTTTCCTTTGATGCACTTTTTCCAAGGAGAAACTGTTATTGTTCCCTTTTTCTTCTGGCATGTACTTTAGTTGGTAGTATTCTTGCAGTAAAAATTTTAGCTGTACAATAATGTATTTGATTTATTTTTATGATAATAAATGATCCCTTTATACAGGATATGGCCTTGTTCATCCTAATTATCATACTTTTAACCTTAGGTGTTAAATTTAACTTGGGTAATCTTTCCCTTGCCTGGAACCCAGCATATTAATTTTTTTCCATGTGGACTAGGAATTTAATCTTGAATTCCTCCACTTCTTTTTCCTCCCTTTCTTCCCCCTCTTCACTTGATTTGTTGAGTTGTCCTTTATTCATCTCACTGTCCTGCGGTTCCAGATCTCTAAGCTCTTTCTTTTCTGCATCTTCCTTTCTTCTGGTACTCTCGCCTAGGTCTCCTCCTCCCTGTATTTCTTTTTCCACAGAAACCCTTAGTTGATTCAAGATGTTATCATTCACATTCTTCTTTACCCTGATCTGTGAAATTAAAGATCTTAAATTTTCATCCGTTGCTTTTTGCAGTTTTTCTTGTGACAATTTTCCTCTTTCTTCCAGTTTTTGGCAGATTCTCTTTGTATACCCTCTTGATTTAAATATAGGGTTTGTAGCATAAAAGTAGCAGTACACTATCTCCTCTTTATCTGCAGAAGTCCACTTAATTGTAGTTAATCCTCTTACATGAATTTCCGTGGTTGATCTCCTGCCACAATGGGTCCATGAACATGTCCACCAGGGCCTTTATCTGTGGCAGGGATGTTACCTGCATCTGCAGTGTTGCATTGTCACTACCACCATCGTTAGCCCTAGTAGTGGGAGCCTGCCTGCACCGCATAAAAGCGGTGTCCCTACACAGAGGGAGCCGCTGCCAGGTCCCTCCACCCCCGGCACTTCTGCCCAATCGGGGCAGTGGGAGCCTGCCTGCACGGCATAAAAGCGGCGTCCCTACACAGAGGGAGCCGCTGCCGGGTCCCTCCACCCCCCGGCACTCCTGCCCAATCGGGGCAGTGGGAGCCTGCCTGCACCGCATAAAAGCGGCCTCCCTACAGGGCGCGCCCGCGCCTGAGGGCCTCACCAGAGGGCCCTTTGGCGTGGTCCTTAGGCATGGCACAGAGGCGCGCAGAAATCAACACAAGCCAACAAATCAGTGGAAACAAGCCGGAAGACTGCGGAACTCAGAAAAGACAAACACCAACAACCCCCACAACAAGCGCCAGAACACACCAACCGGTACTACAGAGGAAATACAAGACAATCACAACCTCACAGAAAAAGACCCCACCACTCCAAGAACCCAGAACGGAATCTCAACACAGCCCCTAAACGACAAGGTATTCCTCGCACACCATGCCACCCTTCCTAGCCCCCATCTACCTCCTAACTCCCCTCCTGACCATCTACCCCTTCCCCATAGACACACTCAATAGCCTCCCCTACCCAGACACCACAACAATCCAACCCACAAGCAGCCACAACCCTGCACCGAACCACTCATACACGCAACCTACACCTGCCCACAACACCAACCCCCCAAACCACCACCACCTCTCCATCTCACTAATAAACGTACGCTCAGCCAGAAACAAATACCACATGCTCCAAGACCTGATCACAACCAAGAAGATCGACATCCTATGCATGACAGAAACCTGGTTAACAGATAGCGACACAGTGATAATGAACCAACTAACACCTACAGGATACAACCTCCAACACTGCTCCCGAACGCACGCCAAAGGAGGAGGCGTAGCCATCATTGCAAAGGACAACCTTCACCTCAGAATCCATACTTCAGAAACCTCCAATGATGCAGACATACTTGCCCTCACCAACAAACACCTCTCAATATGTCTGATCTACCGTGCACCCACCACAAACACTGACCTACCAAGGATACTACACCTCATTTCCGAAAGCACCAGCTCCTCAAAAGAACAAATAATCCTAGGAGACTTCAACCTCCCATCACTCCAAGACAAACAAGCAGAAACCTTCATCAACGCCATGACAGCAATGAACCTGATACAGATCATACAAGAATCAACACACGAAAAAGGGAACACATTGGACCTCATATTTCGAAACTCCCCAACTGCCTCCTCATACAGAAACCCAGAGATCTCACCTGTACCATGGTCAGACCACTACCTCATCAACATATCCCACACCTACCAACGCAAGAATGACAAAGAAAATAAGCATCACACAAGAAGGTTTAAAGCATTTATCAAAGAAGACTTCCTGGCACAAACTCTGCCTAAACTCCAAACAAACACCAACAACATTGATGACCTAATTTACAACTGGAACACCACAATCGCATCAGCATCCAATGCAAAATTAGACAAAACTACCACCAGACCCGCCTCCTCAAACGTCTGATGGTTCACCCCAAACCTCCGGAAACTAAAAACCAAACTCAGAAGAACAGAAAGAAAATGGAGAAAAACCAAAAATGAAAAGGACAAAATAAACTACCTCTACGAACTCGACGCATACCACTCAGAAACTGACAAAGCGAAAAGAGCCTACCACTCAAAAATCCTAAACACAGCCATAAACAAACCTCGGGAACTCTTTCAGATTGTCAAAAAACTGACAAGGGCACCTAGTAACTCTGACCAGCTGCCAAACATCCCATCAGATCTATTGGCCCGACAATACAAACAGCTTCAACAACCAAAAAATCCATACCAGAGCGCCGAGACAACAAAAACAGACCACTGCACCATCATAAGCAGCGACTGGAATATGTTTGATGCAACCACAGAAGCAGAAATATCATCCACCATCTCCTGCCTTAACACCACCACCTCCCCACTAGACCCCTGCCCCACTGACTGGATAAAGAAATCCAAGGAAGACCTGAGCGCACCATTATCCCACATCGTCAACGAATCCTTCACTCAAGGACGCATGCCGGACATCCTCATAACCACAATCATTCGACCAACACTAAAAAAGCATAACCTAGATCCCCTAGACCCCACCTCCTACAGGCCGATAGCAAGCCTCCCATTCACCGCCAAAATCATCGAGAAGATAGTCCAATGCCAGCTTCAAGAACATTTAGACGTAAACAACATACTGGACCCGCAGCAACACGGCTTCCGTCCACTACATGGAGTCGAGACCCTCATGACCACACTGATGAACACCCTCATTATGGGAACTCAAGAAAAACACTCTGGATACACCATGATCTTCCTAGATATATCAGCCGCCTTTGACACCATCTCCCACAACATCCTCATACACAGACTCCAATCAATAGGGATCAAAGATACTGTACTTCAATGGTTCCAGTCCTACCTAACCAACCGACAGCAATTGATCCGCACCAGCACCTCAACCTCACCCCCTTCCAGCAACATCAAGGAGTACCTCAAGGATCCACACTATCAGCCATGCTCTTCAACATTTACCTCCGACCACTCTGCTCAGTCATACGTACCCACAACATCAACTTCCACATATATGCGGACGACATAATACTCTATGCCCCAGTTACAACCACAAACCCAACGAATGAGCAACTATCAGCCTGCTTCGCTGATGTATCTATTTATTTATTTTATTTATTTAACATTTCTTCTATACCGCGCTATTAAAATCAGCGCGGTGTACATTGAACAAAACATACTGCAATGCATACAGGCAACATTGAGTTTACAAAGAACAGGGAAAAAAAACACATGGGATAACCGGGAGAACTGTACAGGTTAACTTTATACTATATATACTTTAACTATATACAATATTCTAACTCATTTGGATATTTTAAGAGATTTCATGTGGCTGGTGCAGGTAAATGGTTATGATGTGGGCTATCGTGTAGGCTAACCATTTTCTGGTTGTATTAGGGTGCTAAGGCGTCTGGGGTATGTGGGAAGCTTGCTAGATGTGTGAGTGTCCGGGATGACTTCTGGGTAACATTTTGTGAACAGATGGTGTTTCACGGCTTTTTGGAATAGTATTAGGCTTTTGATGCCACGGATTTCATGGGGAAGTGTATTCCAGTTTAGGGGAACGAATATTGAGAAGGCTCTGTTTGAAGTAGCCTTAGTACACAATGTCATCATCTTAGGAACTATTAAGGTGTTCATAGCAGTAGTCCTCCTGTTTCTATTTTCGAGGGTGCTGTGAATTAGCTTGCTGATTGGTGTAGGGGGGTAGTTATTCAAGGCTTTGAAAGTAAGGACTAGTGACTTATAGTGGAGTCTGGCTTGTAGAGGTAGCCAGTGCAGATCTTTCATGATAGGCGTTATGTGTGCAGATCTTGGTGACCCAGAGAGGACTCTTGCAGCTGCATTCATAGCCAGGCGAAGCGTATTTAAAGCTGATTGAGAGATCCCGTGGAGGATGATGTTTGCAAAATCTAGGTGTGGAAGGACTAATGCCTGGAAGGTTGATCGGTAGTCAGTATAATCAAGTAGGGGGCGGAGGTGGCGTAGTGTTCTGATCTTATGATATATAGTCTTTGTCACATTCTTCACATGCGTTGTCATATCCAGGTGCTGGTCCAGTGTGATGCCGAGATATCGGATTGTGGGTTTGGACTTCAATTCTATGTTGTTGACCATTAGCGATGGAGGAGGTACGAACTTACGATTCCTTGTAACAAAAAGAACATCAGTTTTGCTATGATTGATTCGTAGGTTTTGTGTCAGCAGCCATTCAGCTACTGCTCCGAAACAATTGATTATTGGGGAAAACTCTAGTTGGTCAATTTTGAACGGCATGTATAGGAGGATGTCATCTGCGTATGCCAGGCATTGTACGTTGAAAGAACGGATCAATTCACATATCGGCTGCATATATATATTGAACATCAGTGCCGATAAGGAAGATCCTTGAGGTACACCTTGAGACTTTAGGAATGGTTCAGAGGATTCATGTCCTGTTTTGACTTGTTGCCACCTATTGGAAAGGTAGGATTTACACCATTCTAGTGCTGTGCTTCGAATCCCCTTTTCTATCAGGCGTTGCAGAAGTATATCATGATTCACAGAGTCGAAGGCGGCGGAGATGTCTAGGAAGATGAGGACAAATCCTTGTTGGATGCTGTTTATTCCAGTGACCAGATCATTGAATAGGGTTGTAAGGATTGTGTCGACTCCATGTGCTTCTCTGAAGCCATGTTGTGATTGGTCTAGTGGTGCTTCTGTGTCGATATGATGCTGGATCTGTTGTTGAGCCGCTTTCTCGATGATTTTTGCGAGCTGGGGGATGCTCGAGATTGGCCTAAATGATTCAACTTTGGATGGGTCAAGTTTATTGTTTTTCAGTAGGGGCCTGATAGAGGTGTGTTTCAGACTCTGGGGGAATGAGCCTGTTAGAAAGGACTGGTTCAGTATCTTGCACAAGATTTGGCTTAGATCATGTCGCAGATCTTTGATCCAGCTGGCTGGGCATGGGTCGTTAGGTGCCGTGCTAGGATTGATGGAAGCAATAATGTTCTCAATCTCACTAGCTGATACTGTATTGAAATTGCATAATGTTGTTATTTGGGATGCCTTAGGTGATACAGAGGAGTTGCTGATATTTATGTTTGTGCTGGTCTTAATCATTTTTGATTGCAGGTAGTTTGCGTGGCTGAGGCATTGCAGGTTGGGCTGAAACCGGCTCTCCTGTTATGGATTTTACTAACCTGAACAGTGCATGTGGTTTGTTGATGGAGCGTTTCAATACGTTTGTGTGGTAGAGTTTCCTACTCTGTGTTATCTTCCCACGGTGGGTAATTAAGTGTGAATTATATGCTGCAAGGGCCTCTGGGGAGTGGGTTCTAAATGGCTGCAAGAGAACAACCTCTCCATTAACATAAAGAAAACTGAAGCTCTTATAGTAACCAAAGACCCGGACTTCAAACCGCCTACACACCTCAACATGGGAACTACACAAATTCAAATACAGCCACAAATAAGATATCTGGGCATTATCATTGACCAGGCTCTAACCCTCAAGCAACAAATCACTAAGACCACCGGAACTATATTCCACAAGGCTAAAACAGTACAACGTCTCCGACCTCTCCTCGAACCTCAAGACTTCAGGACAGTAATGCAAGCTATGACACTCCCACATCTGGACTACTGCAATATAATCTACCATGGACTACCCGCCACACAAACCAACCCCCTCCGAACGGCCTTGAACACCACAGCGAGAATTATTCAGAATGCGAGGAAACGAGATCACATCACCCCAATTCTAAGAGACCTCCACATACTTCCCCTTGAAGCAAGAATTAAATACAAAGCCATTCTACTCACCTACAAAGCCATCCAGCAAACTCAGAGCACCCAGCTCCACACCCTACTGACCCGTCCAGCCCACAGCAAAACGAACAGACAGACCTCCAGCAACTCCCTCACCATCCCTCACAAAAGAACCAGATGCACACAACGGACCTGCAACAGAGCCTTTGAACTTTATGCCCCATCCCTCTGGAATTCTCTACCGAGCCACCTCAGGAACAATAAAGATCTCCTGTCATTCAAAAAACAGCTAAAAAACATCCTATTCCAAGAATATCTCAAAACAGAAACACCCTCCCACAAATAACTACACCAACCCCTCTAGGCCACCCTCAAAAATACAGCAAGAGCGAAAAGAAAATCCGCCCCATGGTTCTCTCCTGATCTACGCGCTTCCCTCATGCAATTACGTAGACTCGAACGCCGATGGCGCCGATCACGCTCACCGGAAGATCAGACCGCATACCTAACCCACCTTGCAATACATCGAGGAACAATCTCTATCAGAATGAGACAATATCACACTGACACCCTAAAGAGGTCATTGAATAAACCTCGTTACCTCTTCAATTTGGTCAAATCCCTCTCAAAAGGAACCATCACCCGAGCAACACATCAACATACATCCACAAGAATTCGCTGATTATCTGCAATCCAAGATTGTACAAACTAACAAGGTCACAGCAGTCCAATATCAAGAACCGGCGGACCTCTCTCCACTTAACTTTTTTTCCACACCATCCAATAAATGTATTGAGAACACCATAGCATCACTCAACACCTCCACTGCACAGACCGACCCATGTCCAGCTTTTTGGATCAAGGAACTACGTGATGTGCTCAGTCCTGTCATCGCAAATATAATGAAACTCTCCTTTTCAACAGGTTATTTTCCCACTTCACTCAAGCAGACGTCCATTAGACCATTACTGAAAAACCCCAAACTGGACCCCCAAAAGGTAGACTCCTATCGACCAATAGCTAGCATCCCCATCTTAGCCAAAATAATCGAGAAGGAAGCACAACGGCAAATTCAAGATCACATAGACTCTGTTGCTCCCTTAGATAACTGCCAACATGGGTTCAGAGAACATCACGGGGTTGAGACACTACTCACTGGTCTAATCAACAATATCATCACAGGAATCGACAACATCCATCAAGGTTTTGTCCTCATTTTCCTAGACATCGCCGCGGCTTTTGACTCCGTGAGTCACGAAATCCTCCTGGGAAGACTAAAAGAAAAGGGTGTCTGCAACAAGGCACTAAAATGGTGCAAGTCTTATCTGGACGATAGATGGCAATATGTGAAGTCTGGATCAGAAGAGTCTAGCCACTTCCATCAAAAACAAGGGGTACCTCAAGGATCCTCATTATCCTCCTTACTCTTCAATATCTACATGCAGCCCATATGCAATATCATAAGATCATTCAACGTAAACTGCATGATATATGCAGATGACATTCTTTTATACATGCCTTTCTCCACAACCCACATGGACCTGACCCCACTCACAGATTGTTTCAATGCAGTTTCAACATGGCTCCAGACACAGAACCTACGTATCCAGCATAAAAAAACAGAGGTCCTTTTCATCTCCAGAGACTCCAACTTTACGCCCCCATCCCACGTCAGTGTCAAGGAAGCTGATTTGCAAACTAAAGATGCAATAAAATATTTGGGAGTTACCCTGGACCAACATCTAGACATGAGACGCCACATAAGCAGCGTAGTCAAAGCCATCTACTTCAAAATCCGTTCCCTCAAACACCTACGCTCCCTGCTGGACCCAGACGATTTCCGTACCATATATCAAGCGCTGATCCTGCCGCATTTTGACTTTGCAAATGCCATCCTACAAGGTCTCCCCCAATCCACACTAACCCCCTTACAGTTGGCCATGAATGCCGCAGCTAGGGTCCTCTACGGTGCATCCAGAAACGACCACGTGACTCCCATTCTCAAACAGCTGCACTGGCTACCAATTCACGGGAGAATCACCTTCAAATCCCTTGTATTAGCATTTAAGGCAATCAAAGGCACCTCATCCCTCTCACTCACGAATCTAATCCACATGGTCCCCCCCAATAGAGCAAGAAGAACATCAGCTGTAAACTTGCTAGCAATACCAAAGGCTTCAACAAAGTCCAACACGAACACCACAAACAGGGCATTCAGTTTTTATGTACCAAAATGCTGGAACACCCTACCCCCCGACATTAGAGCCATTACCAATCTATATCAGTTCAGAAAGGCTCTCAAAACATACCTTTTCCGCCAATATTTCCCAGACAGCAACTGAACCAGATATCCCCTCCAAGAAATAACCCAATCTAGAAATGCCCGCACACTGCAGTGTAGATAGATTATGTATATAGTTAACCCAGTTATCCAAGTTTGTACTCCTGTTCAATGTAAAACCTGACAGTTTGTCGTAATGGTCGTTTTGTTATGATGTAAACCGCGCTGATTCTAAATAGCGCGGTATATAAGAAACTGTAATAAATAAATAAAAATGATCAAAAACTATGTTACCTTGTCCATGTCTATGTCTATCCTTTGTCAAAATCATCAATGTTGCCCTCCTGGTGATGGCCCTATCCCTATGACTGATTAACCCCCACCCCCTTTTTGTTACACCACTTTGACCCGGTGAAAAGCGGGATATAAATACAGTTAAATAAATAAATAAATAGTGCGTAAGCTATAGGTGGGCACCTATGCGTCCTGGGTGACATGCGGCCAGTAGGCGTTTTTCTTTTTCTTTATCATCATACTTCAATTGCAGTGTTGCCCGGCTGGGATTTAGTATAGATTTTGTACAATGGGGTCGCCACAAGAAGGTTCCCAGCAAGACTCGGGGAGGGAACTATATTCTAAAAGATGCACAGCAATTCACCAACCACAGCCAGTGAATTTGAAGCTGAACTTCCCTTTGACCCTGTCTCTAAGTGAGTGTGGATATGTGTGTGTCTCAGTGAATGTCAGAGTCTCTGTCTCAGGGTCGCACCAAGCGATAAATACGCCATGTGCGACTTGCACATCTGCCCCCCACCCCCAAATCACAGGTTTGCCATTTGCCCCATGCTATGCACAAAAACTCACTCCATCAAACACAATTGTAATCTGCTGGAAAATCTTTAAGAAAACTTGTTTGTCAAACAAAAAAGAAGGTCTCAGCATATACGGGCATCTAGTGAAACAGGTCCAAAATATCCAGACCGTTAACACAGGTCCAGAATATCCAGACCGTTAACACACTAACAGGGCCCAATCACATCAATGACCTTGAAAAATGCTGCAAGCAGCCAGCTTCATCCGTAAATCAGCACATAAATACTTAAAGTGTAAACACCACTTAGCTGTAACAATAGCTGTAACACTAGTGCTTGAATATGGATAGCCAGCTGCCGTCCCCGACGTTCTTACAAAGAGCCCTCAAACGTTTCACGAGCAGTCTCGCTTCCTCAGGGGATACTGAAATACAAACACAAACACAACACATCGTGATCTAAAGCACCACAGATAACCAATATCAAAAATTTAAAAGCATAAAAACCCACACCCAAACAGCAAACCACTGACCTGCCAGCTAATCATCAACAACGCTGTGCAGAAAACGCCGCCCATGCGCACTCCTACACTGCATCCGCCTTTTAAAGGAAGTCCCCATGAATGACATCTGGGGAAACCTACAACAGAACTCCACCCCCAACTCAAACACACACCGCCCAATCAATACGAAGATTCAGTCCCTCCGGGGCCACAGTGTGCAATTTATGAATCCATCTTTGCTCACACACCAGCAATGTCTGTTCTCTACTCCTGCCTTCCCATCCAGAAGAAACATGATCTAAACAAAAACACCGCAAGTCACAGAAATGATGTTGAAACTCCAGAAAATGCTGAATCAAAGGGGCCTCCCGTACAGCACATTTAAGTCTGCTCTTGTGTTCTAACATTCTCTTCCGAAACGGTCGACACGTACTGCCCACATATAACAGCTGGCACAGACATTGAATCCCGTACACTACAAAAGAAGAATCACAAGAAGTCCAATGCTTCAGCTTGTACTGAACATGATGATATTCAAAATGGGGGATCACACAAGAGACCTCACAAATCGAGCAGTGTCCGCAAATATTATGACCACCGCCAGTCAGCCCGCCCCCTGGCATAGACCTCAAACTTGGCGGACACAATAATTCCCGCAAATTTTTTTGACGTTGCCACACGCATCGAACCGCCTGATTTTCTAACTCCGGGATAATGTGTACCACCCCCATATGTTTCCGGACGATGCGTTGGATATTAAAACTAAAGGGGGAGTACTTAGAAACAAAATTCACATTCTCCTCCCCACCCAACTGGACATTTTTGTTCCGAAGTACCAGCAATAAAGAGCGATTATCGCGTTCCGTTGCCGTTGAAGTCAACGTGGAACCTGCCTTGCTGATTTTTAAGCAGCTCATTTTGCACGATGTCGAGCTCTTGGAAACATCTGGTTCAAAAAATTTTTTTTCAACTTTATCTCAGGCTGAAAAGAAAGCACTAGCTGATTTGAGGGCTAATTCTAATTTGGTAATCCGTAATGCTGATAAGGGGGGTGCAGTGGTGGTGTGGGCTCGGGAGGATTATTTGCAGGAAGCACGTCGCCAACTGTCTGATATTGTTACTTATGAGGTCTTGTCTTCTCTGTAGACCCCACCACTGATCTGCAAAAGAGCATTCAGGATCTTACCACTGCAGCTCTCACTTCTAAATTGATCTCGAAAAAAGAATATTCTTTTTTGAATGTCCGAAGCCCTTCAGTAGCTAAGTTTTATTTGCTACCTAAAGTGCATAAAAATTTACAGCGCCCACCGGGTCGTCCCATCGTGTCCACTAGGGGCACGGTGCTAGAACCCTTTCTGTATTTACAGATTCTTTTTTTGAGACCTTTGTTATTGGAGATTCCAGCTTATATTAGGGACACTATGCATTTTTTGAACATCTTAGAGAATCATTCAACTTTGGCTAGCTCTCCTGACATTTTGTTAGCCACTCTGGATGTTGCCTCATTATATACCTCCATTCCCCAGGCAGATGCAGTAGTTGTGGTTGAGGAGTGCTTGCGGCGGAGGGGTGATTTGGCTCCTGAGATGGTTATATTTGTTAGGCGGCTTGCTCAGCTGGCCATTCATAATAATTATTTCCAGTTTGAAGACACCTTGTATCATCAGTTGGCTGGTGTCGCAATGGGGGCAACCTGCGCCCCTTCAGTGGCTAACCTCTATATGGGGAAGTATGAGGAGAAGTGGGTGGCTCAATCCTCGTTCTCTACCCACATTTGTTTGTGGTGTAGATTTATCGATGACATTTTTGTTCTTTGGCGCGGTTCGGCCACAGAGTTTTAGACGTTTGTGCAGTGGTTGAATGGCTGTGAAGCCAACATACAGTTTATTAGTGTTTTCAGCTTTGAGAAGATAGTGTTTTTGGATGTTGTGGTACGTAAAAGTGGGCATGGGTGGGAGACGTCACTACATCGTAAACCCATGGATCGTAACACATTGTTGCACTACTCTAGTGCGCATCCGCAGGGTCTTCGGAATAGTCTTCCTTTTTCCCAATTTATTCGCTATCGTAGGAACTGCTCGGACCTGTCTGATTTTAAAAGCAAATCTAAAGTTTTGGCCCAGGGCTTTTTAGCCAGGGGTTATCCGTCGCGGGTGGTTCGGGATGCGAATAAGAGGGCCCTGTATAATAATCGCTCTTTATTGCTGGTACCTCGGAACAAAAATGTCCAGTTGGGTGGGGAGGAGCATGTGAATTTTATTTCTAAGTACTCTCCCTTTAGTTTTAATATCCAACGCATCGTCCGGAAACATATGGGGGTGGTACACACTATCCCGGGGTTAGAAAATCAGGCGGTTCGATGCGTGTGGCAACGTCAAAAAAATTTGCGGGAATTATTGTGCCCGCCAAGTTTGAGGTCTATGCCAGGGGGCGGGCTGACTGGCGGTGGTCATAATATTTGCGGACACTGCTCGATTTGTGAGGTCTCTTGTGTGATCCCCCATTTTGAATATCATCATGTTCAGTACAAGCTGAAGCATTGGACTTCTTGTGATTCTTCTTTTGTAGTGTACGGGATTCAATGTCCGTGCCAGCTGTTGTATGTGGGCAGTACGTGTCGACCGTTTCGGAAGAGAATGTTAGAACACAAGAGCAGACTTAAATGTGCTGTACGGGAGGCCCCTTTGATTCAGCATTTTCTGGAGTTTCAACATCATTTCTGTGACTTGCGGTGTTTTTGTTTAGATCATGTTTCTTCTGGATGGGAAGGCAGGAGTAGAGAACAGACATTGCTGGTGTGTGAGCAAAGATGGATTCATAAATTGCACACTGTGGCCCCGGAGGGACTGAATCTTCGTATTGATTGGGCGGTGTGTGTTTGAGTTGGGGGTGGAGTTCTGTTGTAGGTTTCCCCAGACGTCATTCATGGGGACTTCCTTTAAAAGGCGGATGCAGTGTAGGAGTGCGCATGGGCGGCGTTTTCTGCACAGCGTTGTTGATGATTAGCTGGCAGGTCAGTGGTTTGCTGTTTGGGTGTGGGTTTTTATGCTTTTAAATTTTTGATATTGGTTATCTGTGGTGCTTTAGATCACGATGTGTTTGTGTTTGTATTTCAGTATCCCCTGAGGAAGCGAGACTGCTCGCGAAACGTTTGAGGGCTCTTTGTAAGAACGTCGGGGACGGCAGCTGGCTATCCATATTCAAGCACTAGTGTTACAGCTATTGTTACAACTAAGTGGTGTTTACACTTTAAGTATTTATGTGCTGATTTACGGATGAAGCTGACTGCTTGCAGCATTTTTCAAGGTCATTGATGTGATTGGGCCCTGTTAGTGTGTTAACGGTCTGGATATTCTGGACCTGTGTTAACGGTCTGGATATTTTGGACCTGTTTCACTAGATGCCCGTATATGCTGAGACCTTGTTTTTTGTTTGACAAACAAGTTTTCTTAAAGATTTTCCAGCAGATTACAATTGTGTTTGATGGAGTGAGTTTTTGTGCATTGCTAGTTACACTCTGACAGTTGACCGTTATATTATTTGCCCCCTGCTAGCATCTCCCCATCTTGCCTTGCCCCACACCTCCCCGCACTGGCTGCTTTTGCCCTGTCGCCGCTTTTCGTGTGTCCTTGGTGGTGGTGGCAGCGGCAGCAGCGGAACGGACATAAAACAGAGAAAACAAACAACCGCAGGTCTTTCTGATTTCCTGCTAGCATGCAAGACTGATCCCTCCTTCCTCTGACGTATGCCCGTATCAGAGGAGGGCGGGACCATACCAGTCATTCAAGTGCAGAACTGCAAAGACCTGCATTTCAATAGCTGGTCTGGTCCCTCCCTTCTCTGATGTGGGCATAGGTCCGAGGAGAGAGGGAGCAGCCCTGCATGCTAGCAGGAAATCAGAAAGAACTGCATTTTTTTTTCAATTTGCTGACTGCTCCGCTGCTGCTGCTAACGCCAATTAAACATGAAAAGCAAGGGCAGCAGCGTGGGGGGGGGGGAGGGGGAGCTGAGGCCGGCAAATGCACCTCTTTATCTTTGCACCCCGTGCGGCCGCACCACTGTCACTGTCTGAGCGTGGATGTGTGGATGTGCGTCTCAGTGAATGTCAGACTCTCTGTGTGAGTGTGGATGTGTGTGGCTCAGAGTAGGACTAAGCTTGTGAGTATGGTTATGTAGGAGAGTTGCTGTGTATAGGAAGGAGTCTGCATCAGGCAATGGGGATCAATCAGAGAAAAAACACCTATGTTCTTCATTCTTCTTCTTCCTTTCAGCTGTACGAGTGAAGGACTTACGACCATCACACCAGGAAACCGAACCCATGATGTACAATGTGGATCCAAGGGCTTATCTTTCTCATCAATTTCAGGTACTAGTACCCCAGCAAGTCTCAAAACGGCACAGAGTATTAGGGCTTAAGACACAGGGTCCTTGATGCAAAATCCAGGTGGCTCCTGTGAAGTTTGTCGGGAATTGAGGGAAAACACAGTTTCCTTTCAGCTCTAGCTGTCTGTGCAATGCATGCAACTGTCTGTCATGTCTTGATATACTTCCATTGGTGATATAGATGCCGGTACATAGTTATTGTTAAATGCATTTCCTTATTAAATTTTTAAACATATATTAAAACATATAGAATAAAGAAAGAAAACAAAAAAACAAAGCAAAAGAAGAGTCGTCATTATCGTATCAAAAGCCACATTCTCTACATGCCAATTGGAAGACAGCAGGTTCCTCCCAACTCAATCTCCCATTAAGCAAACAGCTCCACTTTGACAAATGTAAGCCAATTGGGCCAGTTCTAGAGCTAGCTATTGCGATGCCTGAGACATTGCCGCAGCATCCTTCCCCTCTCCACAGAGCACAGACAAATGTGCCCTGAAAACTATGGCACCTGGGGCAATGCCCCGGTCATCCCACCCTAGTTCTGGCCTTAAATTCTACCATGGGGAGCATATTCAAGCATTTTAGCCTGTTAGTAGATCTGCTAACCAGCTAAAACACGGTCATTCTAATATTCAATGGCACTAATCAGTTAGTTCCACTGATTTGGGAGCAGTGACAGTGGCTATCTGGTTAGTGGCAATATTCAACAGCTAACCGGATAGCTTAACCAGTTATAGTTAGAGCTATCCAGCTAGTGCAGCGGTTCTCAACCTGTGGGTCGGGACCCCCACGGGGGTCGCCTCAAGATTTACCAGGGGTCACCTGACAAATCCCGGGAATTATTATTTCTTTTCTAATTTATTGTTCTAATTTGATCGGAAAGCCTAAAATGCCAAATACTTTGAATTTAATCAACTTATATATTACTTAGGCTATCCTTACTTACTTTTACCTGTTCTCCAGAAATGATGCACCTTGAGACGTTATTTGGATCCCTTCCAGTTTTGTAATGGCAGACATGGGTCCTACTAAAATTAAATTTTCTATGTAATATTATATAACACCAGCGACTCCATTGAAAATGAATGACAGAGAGAAGAATACCAAGAAAAGAAAATATTGTGATGCCTTTTTAAGGTATGGTTTCACCTCCATATTTTCAGCAGGGATTGAGAAACCACAATGAGTTATTTGTAACAAAGTTCTATCAGCGGAATCCATGAAGCCAAACAAACTGAAACGGCATTTTGACAGTAAGCATCCCACCTTTGTAGGCAAGGATATTTGGTATTTTAAGAACAAAGCTGATGGAATCAAGAAAAGCAGACTTGATATTGGCGGAAAGTTCCACCAACAAAACATAGCCACTGTTGAAGCTTCATATATGGCTGCTCTCAGAATCACCAAAGCCAAGAAAGCTCACACCATTGCCCTTTGTCAGTCTTTTTGAATAAAGCATACTAAAACCGTTGACTACAAAATCATAATAATTTCAAAATCAAATATTGTTACTTGTTATTGTGATTAATTATTGTGGTTTAAATAACCAAATTTTATAAATAAAAACATATTGCAAAGGCCTATAACAGCGATGGCGAACCTATGGCACGCGTGCCAGCTGTGGCACGCGAAGGCCTTGCAGCTGGCACGCGTGAAGGTCCGCAAAAAAAGAAAAAGCGGGCTCTGGCTGCTGCCGCGGACGCGGCAGCATGCAGTGTCCCGCGGGGCCCCCTCCGCCCGCTAAGCCCCTCTGCAAGGGCTTTCAGATTCGCGAGGGAGACAGCGTCTCCCTCGCGTCTCTGTTAAGCCCGTAGGGGTTAATGGGAAATTTCCCATCAGCCCCTTTAGACGCGAGGGACTGATGGGAAATTTCCCATTAGCCCCTGCGGGCTTAACAAGAGACGCGAGGGAGACGCTGTCTCCCTCGCGAATCTGAAAGCCCTTGCAGAGGGGCTTAGCGGGCGGAGGGGGCCCCGCGGGACACTGCATGCTGCCGCGTCCGCGGCAGCAGCCAGAGCCCGCTTTTTCTGTTTTTAAATTTGCCGGGGGGGGGGGGGTGTTAGGACTGCTAATGGGCTAGGGGGGGGGGTTAGGACTGATAATGGGCGGGGGGGGGGGTTAGGACTGCTAATGGGGTAGGAGGGGGGGGCTAGGACTGCTAATGGGCTAGGAGGGGGGGCTAGGACTGCTAATGGGCTAGGAGGGGGGGGGGGTTAGGACTGCTAATGGGCTAGGGGGGGTTAGGACTGCTAATGGGCTGTGGGCTGATGGGGGCTGTCTGGAAATGGGGTGATGGGGGGTTAGGACTGCTAATGGGCAGGGGGGGGTTAGGACTGCTAATGGGCTAGAGAGGGGGGGTTAGGACTGCTAATGGGCTAGGAGGGGGGGTTAGGACTGCTAATGGGCTAGGAGGGGGGGTTAGGACTGCTAATGGGCTGGGGGGGGTTAGGACTGCTAATGGTCTCGGAGGGGGGGGTTAGGACTGCTAATGGGCTAGGAGGGGGTTAGGACTGCTAATGGGCTAGGAGGGGGGGTTAGGACTGCTAATGGGCTAGGGGGGGTTAGGACTGCTAATGGGCTGTGGGCTGATGGGGGCTGTCTGGAAATGGGGTGATGGGGGTTAGGACTGGTAATGGGCTATGGGGGGGGTTAGGACTGCTAATGGGCTAGGGGGGGGGGGGTTAGGACTGCTAATGGGCGGATGGGGAGGGGTAAGGACTTGAGGTGGGCTGATGGGTGGGGTTAGGACAGGAAATGGGCTGATGGGGGGTTAACACTGGAGGTGGTCTGATGGGGTTAGGACTGGTAATGGGCTATGGGGGGGTTTAGGACTGATAATGGGCTATGGGGGGGCTGGGACAAGAAATGGGCTGATGGGGAGGGGTTAGGACTTGAGGTGGGCTGATGGGGTTAGGACTGGTAATGGACTGTGGGCTGATGGGGGGGTTAGGACTGGCAATGGGCTATGGGGGGCTGACTGGAAGTGGGGGGTTAGGACTGGTAATGGGTTATAGGGGGGGGGCTTAAACTGAAAATGGGGTGATGGGGGGTTAGGACTGGAAGTGGGTTGATGAGGGGGGGATAGGACTGGTATTGGGTTGGGGGGCTGCTAGGACTGGAAATGGGCTGATGCAGGGACTAGAAGGGAATGGATGCTGGGTGAGGCTGGAACTAGAAGGGAGCTGGTGTTGGGGGAGGATTAGAATGGGATGGGGCTGGGAGAGTAAAATGGAGAGGGGAAAAATATTTTGTGTGGGAGGGATAAAAAATCTACAATTGGCCGGGTATTGGGAGAGTAAGTGGGGATTGAGGATGGAGGGGTAAATTTTGAGTAGATGAAATAGGAATGAGGAAAGAGCCAAAGGAGAAAGATTAGTATGTTAAAGCAGATGTAGAGAGAGAATGGAAAAAAAAAACAAGAAGACAGAAGAAAGGACAAATGGACAGCAGATGGAGAGTTAGCAGAAGACACGAAGAAACCAGAAGAAAGTGGCTGGAACAATTGCAACTGAAAAAAAATGCACAAAAGGTAGAAAAATATCTCTTTATTTTGAATTTATTAACTGGAATATGTCAGCTCTGGGAAATGTGCATCATTAATTTTTGCGCTTTGTTTAGTACAAGAGGAAATTAATATATAGTTTTATTTCTACAGTGTTGTTGTATATTCCAAGTTTGGCTTTTGGGGTTCCCAGTTTAATTATTGTCTTCCTGTTTCTAAATTGTGATTCCTTGTTTGGTGATGGTCTGTTCTGCATGTGTAACTGAGCTGAGGTATTCTGTTTATATAATTCCTATTTGACATTGCCACTTGTTCTTTCCCCAGTAGGTCATGTATTGTTGTTCTCTGAGATGTATTGGTTTAATATTTGCAGTGTTGCCTTTTGATAGGTAGAGTATGGTGCTTTGTGAGTCCTGGTAGTGCTGTTAGGATACGGCGGGTTTGCTATGGGTTCTAAATGGGCAGCGTTTGTAGTAGTTCCTAATGTGCCTGGCGGTTGGTACTGGATTATAGTAATGTAGAAACCTTTTAGTCTTTCTTTATCCATATACTCATTAAGAGGCATGTTTACTAAAAGTTAGTGTATGGTAACATTATGCAAATATTTATGCAAATGAAGCACCTTATGCAAATGGGGCTTTAATTGACGTGCTGGCACTTTGAGGAAATTCTTTGGTTTTGTGCGGCAGTTTGGGCACTCGGGCTCAAAAAGGTTAGCCATCACTGGCCTATAATATATTAATAATTCAACAAATGATTACAGCGACAATGCGTTAACGGTAAAGGAAGAGAGACGCATTTGATTTTATCATTGGGAGTCGTCACAAGTTGACCAATGGTAAAAGGGGTCGTGGTACAAAAAAGATTGAGAACCATTGAGCTAGTGGCTCAGTATTGCAGCTAACTGGTAGTGGCACTGTTTCCAGTGAGCCTGGATATTCAGCGGCGGAAACAAGATATGTTGTGTTGCTGAATATCTGAGTTTTATTAAAGCGACGATGGCTAGATACTGTAAATAGCCTAGCACCGCTGCCGAATATGTCCGTCCCCCCCAGATTTTTAAAAATTTGCCCATATAAACCTTATTCAAGTATAAATAGTTTTTCCTTATGCTATAATATGCACAATACCGATCAGTAATTTTCATAGCCTGTTCACATCTGTATTTCTGATGGAGGTGTTTTCCTTTTCCCTTACCCTTGAAATAAATGTTTGATCACTGCTCCAGGGACATGCTATCAGATTAATCCATTTTTATCAGATGTGCAGATTAGATAAACTTTCAGAGTGACAAATGGCCCTTAAGAAAAGTTATCCAGGTAAAAATCTAAGCTATAGACTCAGGGAGGCAGACAGCCTGACTTCATATAGGGGGCACAGTTCATTTCAGTTCCATCCAGCCACCCACCATTTCTTGGTTGACCTGACAGCTTCCTGTTTCTGTCAGATCTCTCTAATCTTAATGGATGGAAAGTGACGTTACTTACCTGTAATGGGGGTTCTCCGTGGACAGCAGAATAAATCAGCCACACCTGGGGACATCCTCAGGGCAGCACCATAGACTGAAGTGCTCTCCAGAGCTCAGAAAGTTGAACCCATGATGTACAATGTGGATCCAAGGGTGAACCTTTCTGAGCATGTGCAGGTAGCCCCACTTCACCGGCCCACCTCTAGCCCGGCCAGTGTGTTCCCAGCTTTGCCTTTCCTGGCTAGGCTGCATGCCGGTTCAGGCCGACCTCATCCAGGGGAGGTGGGTGGGATTGTGTGGCTGACATCCTGCTGTCCATGAAGAACCCCTGTTACAGGTAAGTAACCTCACTTTCTCCATGGTAAAGCAGGATGCGTCAGCCACACCTGGTGCCTCCCTAGCTTGCTGTGGTGGATGAGGGAGGCGTGGACTTCATGAACCATGCAACAATGGATAGTGTCACGATGGAATTGTTTGCGGTCCCATCCACTGGATCATGGAGGGCCACTATTGCTGAGAGGTGGACCCTGATGTATTGGGTCTTCAGCCCGAACTCGAAGAGACAGATGAGGTACTGGAGGATCTTCATGACTGGGCACGTAGTTGGGTTCAGGCCGCAGGCCGTGCATCAGATGCTAAATTGCTTCCACTTGAGGCCATAGGATTTCCGTGTGGATGGCCTTCTGGCTGCAAGGACCACATCCTGCAGCTTCGCAGGTAGGTCAAGTGCTGAGAGGTTCAGTCTCTCAATCTTTCAGACTGTGAGTGGGAGAGCTTGAAGATTGGGGTGCTGCATCTTGCCGTTGTTCTGGGTGAAAAGGTCCAGTCTGAGGGGGATTCATATCAGCGGACCTTGGGCGAGGTGTAGCAGGAGGGTGAACCACATCTGACATGGCTAGTGGGGCACTACCAGGATGATGTGTGCTTTGTCCTTGATGATCCACTGTAGGACCGCCAAAATTAGGGAAGTCGGGGGAAAGGTGTACGGCAGTGACCTCTCCCCCCAGCACACGTTGAATGCATCCGCTGCTAGACTTCTGTCTGATGAGTGTTTGGAACAGAACAGGGGACACTTTGTGTTCTGCTCCGTGGCAAAGAGGCTGATTTGCAATGTCCCCACCATTGGAAGATGTAGCTCGTGACCTCTGGGAGTAGGGTCCACTTGTGTGGCTCTAGCTGTCTGTTCAGCCTGTCTGCAAGGTGTTCTGCTCTCCTGAGAGATAGGAGGCCCATATCCAGCAGCCATTGAGGAGCGCTATGGATCATATCATGCGTGCTTCCTTGCAGAAGGAGCATGAACCAGTACCGCCCTGTTTGTTGATGTAAAACATGGCTACTTGATTGTCTGTCTGGATCAGGATGGATTTTCCTCAGAGGTGTTGCTGAAAAGCTCTCAGCACATAATTGATGACCCTGAGCTCGAGCAGACTGATGTGCAATTTCCTTTATTGCATGGTCTATGCCCCTTGGGTGCTGAGTTGTAGCAGATAGGCTCCACACCTTGTGTTGGAAGTGTCTGTGGTTAGCACAACCTGATGTTTGTGCTGGTGGATGTCCTTGCCCACTGAGAGATTTGCCGGCGAGGTCCACCAGTGGAGACCGTCCCTGATGCCAGGAATTTGTGTGGTCAGGAGCTGTGAGTGTTGCCTCCAGCATGTATTCAGGTGCCACTGGAGATCATGCATGTGCATTTTAGCTAGTGGGAGGACAGATGTCGCCACCGCCATATGCCCTAGAAAGCGCAAGATGGAACATGCGGGGGCTTCCTCCGCTGCTGACAGGTCCCTTGCTAATGAGGTGATGATGTTCACTCGATGGTCTGGGAGGTAAGCCTTTGAGGCACGGGTGTCAATGACTGCCCCTATGAACTCCAGGCATTGGAATGGCTGTAATTGTGACTTGATGCGGTTGATGAGGAATCCCAGGGCGGACAGCAGGGCCATGGCCTCCTGCACCATTGCTCGTGCCTCTTGAGGTAGGAAAGATGTTGATGCCCTGTTTGCGGAGGTGCATTGCTGCCACGGCCACGCACTTTGTGAAGACACATGGTGCTGGTGACAGTCCAAAGGGAAGGACCTTATACTGGTAGTGCTGTCCCAACACATGGGAATGGAGGTATTTCCTGTGAGACTTGTGGATGGGAACATGGGTGTAGGCCTCCTGAAGATCTAAAGACCTAGACAAAGACCTAAACTTACAGGCCCACATTGCCAGAACCACAAAAAATGCCTACCTCAAAATGAGAACCATCAGACGCCTCAAACCCATCCTCTCACAGGACCACTTCCGTACAGTCTGTCAAACACTCATCACCCCTACACTCGACTACTGCAACCCAATATACCTAGGGCTACCAAAACAGACCCTCCAACCACTTCAGATGACTCAGAACACTGCCTCCTGCATAATAACAGGCAGCTCCAGACAGGACCACATTACACCTATCCTGTACCACCTCCACTGGCTCCCAATCAGCTCCCGTATACAATACAAAGTTATCCTAAACATATTCAAGATAAGACAGAACATCTCAGCAGACAGCCTGCAACCTCTCATCAAAGCAGACAGATGCACCAGACCCAGAAGAAGGAGAACCACCGACCTCATCACCACCCCACGAGAATTCACCAAATCCAGACAGGACACTCAAGAAGAGCTCTGTCCCTGGCGGCACCCTCCCTGTGGAACTCTCTCCCCGACGAGCTGAGATCTGCCACGGACCTCACAGATTTCAGAAAGCTACTAAAAACAAAGCTGTTCATGGATCATTACAAGGACTTCACCTGAACTAAACTCCACCATAGCCAAACTGAAGCCTTTACGAACTGTATCTAGACCTGTACTTAGCCCAATTGTAGATAGCTCAATTGTATATAGCCCACTTGTCTCGAATAGCTGTACATAGATCATTTGCACCTAAAGCAATCAAATCACTCACACCCTTCAACCACACTCACTAAGATGTTTCACACTGCATGTTGCACACTCTCCCCCCCTCGATTGTTTGCTGTGATAACCGCTTTGATTTAATGATAAAGCGGTATATTAAATCTGACTAACTAAATAAAATAAATAAATAAATAAAGAGGCCAGCCAGTCCCTGGACTGTACGAGTGGCAAGATGAAGTTGAGGGAGTACATTCCAAACTTCTCCTTGGGTATGAACTTGTTTAGCTTGCGATTCATACTCCCCCTGACCTTTTGGGAATGAGGAAGTACCTGGAGTAGAAACCAGTGTTTGTTTCATCCATGGGCACTTTCTCTATGGCCTGTGAAGTCAGGAGATGTACAAGTTCTGCTGCCATGGGGGTTACCAGATGGGGTGTGTCTCGCTGATAGGTTTGGAGTGCTGGAAGGGCGGAGCAGAGAAGCGTATATGGTATCCCTCCCGGATGATCTGAAGGACCCACTTGTCGGTTGTAATGGTTTCCCATGCCCTCAGAAAGGCTGACAGTGTCCCCCAACCAGGGGAGCAGTCTGGTGATGGTTGTCAAAAAGAGGATGCATTCTTCCCAGCATGGGAGGTCGTTTGCTTCTTTTGTTTGTGCTCCCTATGGTTCCGGCGTTGGTGTGAAGGGCCTTGGTAAGAGTTGTGCTTTTATCTTGGGCCCTGCCACTTTCAACTGGAGGTGAACCTTTTGGCGGAATAGTAAGGCTTGCGGTGGTAGCTGTTCTTTTGGGAGTGGGTGTGGCATTCAAGCCCATCCTCCGCCAAGGTTTGTAATGTTGTACAGTGCTCCTTCATATCGTTCACTGTGTCCGTTACTTTGTCGCCGAAGAGGGAACCAACGCGCAGGACGCGTCAACGATCCTATCATGCGTGTCACCATGCAGGCTGGAAGCCCTGAGCCATGCCCATTGCCTGGTGGTTATTGCTGTTCCGGCAGTCCTGATGGCTGTGTCAAAGGCATTGAAGGCCATGCTTGCCAGGTGTTTTCTGCTCTCTGCAATGTCATTTAGTGTGGCGGAGGCCGTAGTCTGTGCCTCTTTTGGTAGGGCTGCGATAGTGTTCTTCAGGTTCGCCATGAGGGTGTCCTGGAAGAGGATGTGTTGAAATTGATGCGCCGCGATCCTGTGCTAAGCATTGCTCCTTGGAAGACTTTCTTCCTGACATCAACCAGGAGTTTGTGATCCCGGCCGGGTGGGTTGTTGGCATGGGTGTGTGAGGATTTCACCCTTTTTAGTGCCAAGGATACAACAATGGACTGGTGGGGTAGCTGAGGCTTGGTAAACCCCGGTGTGGGCTGGATCTGGTACTTGGAGACCAGTTTCCTTGAGTAGGGGTGGCCCAAGGCAGGTGTCTGCCACCGTTTCACTTGGTTGTCCCACAGTTTTTGATGGATAGGTAGGGCAAAGATGGACTTCAGTGCTTTAAAGTACTCTAGGACCTCTGTTTCTGGCTCCCTTGATGAATCCGGTGGTGTCAGAGCTAGGGTTGTCACCACCTTCCTTAGAAACTTCAGGTAGGTGAGATCCTTCGGGGGGCGGCTGGCCCTCTTTGTCCATAGTTGAGGGACTCTCCTCCAAGGTGGTGTGCTTTGTGGAAGCTGAGCCCAGGATGGCTGCCTTGCTGTCTTCTTCTTCTTCCCCACTTTCCTCCATCCGAGGGGGCAGGGATAATAGGACTGGGGAGAGGGATCGTGTGAGGCTTGGGGCACTGTGGTCCTGTGGGATGGACTCAGTGGCACTCGAGCATGGTCAGCTGGGGTTAAGGAAGGCTGTGGTGTTGCCATCTGCTCCACTAACCGTGTAAGGAGCTAAAGAATGGCTGTGGTGTTGTCAGCACTGTTTGAGTCCCGGTCTTGGCACCTCCTGCACCTTCTGGGGGGTGCTGAATGTGGATGTGGAGGAGCTAGATTGCCCCTTGCACTTCGGCTGCTCTGTGCTCCTGCTTTTCTGCCTGATCTGATCGCTCTAGCGCAGGGGTCTCAAACACGCGGCCCGCGGGCCGCATGCGGCCCGCGAGAGACCTTTGTGCGGCCCGCGATGCAGAGGCCAAAAAAAAAAAACCCCGACTTCTGCTGCTGCTGCCGCTGCGTGGCAGCGGCAGAATCAACTATCCCGTGGCCCCTTCCCATCTGCCCGGCAAAGCATCTTCTGAGCTCCATCAGCGGCAGCTTTCAGGGCCGCGAAGAGAGTAGTATTTCCCTCTCGCGGCTAACAGAGCCGCGAGAGGGAAATCACTCTTCTCTTCGCGGCCCTGAAAGGTGGCCGCTGGGGGCACGGATGTGCTTGTCCTCGTGGTGGTGGTGATGGTGGTGATGCTCCTCGGGCTTCAGCAATCCCACATGCACCAGCTGGGGATCCAGGTCTTCGAAAAAGTGCATGTCCGAGGTGTTAAAGCAAGGGTCGTCGTAGAAATCATCGGTGGCAGAGAAGGAACAGAGAGAGCTATCCGTTATCTCCATGTCTCGCAGGGGGTGTGAGAACAAGTCCATGAGCACAGGAGAAGCAGAAACAAAAGGAAGGAACTAGGACTTCTCCAGTCAATACTGCAAGAGATTTCAGCAAGCTTTGCTTTTCCTCTGCGACCAAGACTGCACTGCAGCCGAAGGGGACCGCCTGGGTTTTGGAAGGTTTGCAGCTGTTTTCTTTGCAGGACTGTCTGTCTGCCTTAGATCTCTCCCCAGTCACCCAGTCTGACATTCCCTTTAACCACCTGCCGCCTTCTCAGCCACAAACTTTGCTCTATTTATCCAGGCAATGGGGGCAAGGGCTTCCCTCCCTGCACGCTGTTATTCCTAGCATCCAATCAGAGGGCCCTCCAGAGGCAGGGCCCCGACGGATCCGTCTCTGATTGGACACGCATTAAGCACGTGAGCAAAGGTTCTGGGGAAAGTTTGCCAATGTCAAACAAGAGAAGTTGCCTGCGTAATCTTAGGATTTTTATTTTATTTTGTATATCTCCTGTGCCTTGCATATGCGGATTCCCTTCTTGTGCTAATACACGTTTTGGTTCTGTCCTGCGACTCCTATAAACTATACGACTTCTTAATTAAAAGTGGCGGTCCTTGGGATTTTTAGAGCTACTTTAAACCGGTTAGTGTCTTGAACTTTCCTGGTAGGGCAGACCTTTCTTTTAAATTAATTAAAATTTAAATTTTAATTAATTTAAAATGGGGGGGGGGTAGGACTAGTAATGGGGGGGGGGTAGGACTAGTAATGGGGGGAGGGGTTAGGACTAAAAATGGGGTGATGGGGGGATAGTACTGAAAATGGGGTGATGGGGGTTAGGACTGGAGGTGGTCTGATTGGGGGGCTAAGACTGAAAATGGGGTTATGGGGCTAAGAATGAAGATGGGGCGATGGAAAGGTTAGGACTGGAAGTGGGCTGTTGGGGGGCTTAGGACTGATAATGGGCTATGGGGGGGGCTAGAATTGGTAATGGACTGGGGGGGGGTGCTAGGACTGGAAATGGGCCAAGTAGAAGGGGGAGCTTGAACTGCAAATAGCTGATGGGGACAGGGTCTTGGAATGGAAATGGGCTGAGTGGAAGGGGGCTTGGAATGGAAATGGGCTGATGGGGAGGGGGGCTCGGAAAGGAAATGGGCTGTGAGGGGAGGGAGCTAGGACTGGAAATGGGCTGATGATGCGGGGACTAGAAGGGAGCGGATGCTGGGTGGGGCAGGAGCTAGAAGGGAGTTGATGTTGGGGGACGATTAGAATGGGATGGGGCTGGGAGAGTGAAATGGAGAGGGGAAATATATTTGTGTGGGAGGGAAGAAAAACCTACAATTGGCCGGGTATTGGGAGAGTAAGTGGGGATTGAGGATGGAGGGGTAAAATTTGAGTGGATGAAATAGGAATGAGGAAAGAGCAAAAGGAGAATGATTAGTATGTTAAAGCAGATGTAGAGAGAATGGAAAAAAAACTAGGAAAGAAGAAAGGACAAATGGACAGCAGACAATGGAGCGTTAGCAGAAGACATGAAGAAACCAGAAGAAAGTGGCTGGAACAATTGCAACTGAAAAAAAAATGCACAAAAGGTAGAAAAATATCTCTTTATTTTGAATTTATTAACTGAAATATGTCAGCTCTTGGAAATGTGCATCTTTAACGTCTGCACTTTATTTAATACAAGAGGAAATCAATTTATAGTTTTATTTCTACAGTGTTGTACATTCTAAGTTTGGCTTTTGGGGTTCCCAGTTTAATTGTCTTCCTGTTTCTAAATTGTGATTCCTTGTTTGGTGATGGTGTATGTTCTGCATGTTTACTAAAAGTTAGTGTATGGTAACATTATGCAAATATTTATGCAAATGATGCCCTTATGCAAATGAGGCCTGCGTCTTGTGCGGCCCCCGGGTTACTCTACAAGTCCTCATTTGGCCCTCAAAGCAATTTGAGTTTGAGACCCCTGCTCTAGCGGCTTTCAGGCTGTCTGCGGTGGCTTCTGTGCCTCTTAGCATGCCTGCTCCAGGGTCCTCTACGGTGCCTGCTGCTGGCTCTGCTGCTTCTTCTACCGAATTGATAATGGTTCCTGTGCCTCTTTCTCGGCACACTCCGGAGTCCTTCACCCCGGTGTTCACTGTGGGTCCTGCTGCTGTTGCCGCTGCTTAATCGATCACAGCTGTGCCTGCTGTCATCAAGCTGGGGCCTCCCTTCACTCCCGCTGCTGTTTCCACCGCTGCTGTGTCCACGCTCATGAGAGGCCTCTCCGTCAGCACCGTGCTGTCTCCTGCCTCAGCATGGCTTTCTCTGGGTGCTGTGAAGGCTGTGAGGGATCGAGGTGGTCCTTTCGCAGTAATTGGTAGTTGTTCCGTCGTTGGCGCGGTGACATCGGGGGCTTCTTGGGTTGCCCTGGAGATTATGACTGATCAATCGGAGGCCAGTAGGCAGAGCCTGAGGCAGCCACGTTGCCAGTGCCATGATGGCAACCAGCAAGACCACGCTGTGGAGCCCGAGGCTGTGGGACCATGTTGCTTGGTGCTGGAGGTTGCAGAGGGCCCTGGAGAGTCAGTTGAACCTCGTGGTGCAACCGGAGCAGTCACAGGGGCAGCAGAAGATGCCGCGTTCATCTCAGCAGCAGCACGACCGTGGATGGAGGCCCTACTGAGTGCATCCCGTGCCGGGGTCTGACCTTTAGGATGTGGTGAGGTGAGTGTTTTTTCTTGCAGTTCGATGGTGGCCAGGTAATACTTCAATGCATGTCTTCTTGATTTTCTGGCTCTGGGGGACACTCTGGAGCAGTGTGGGCAATCCTCTACTCTGTGTTCGGCTCCCAAGCATCGGACATACTGGTCATGCATGTCTGTGCTATTCATTTTTCTCCCACAGAGAGGGCATTTTTTTTGAAGCCTGGCCTAGGCATACTTTGTCTGTTGATAGTTTCTGTCTTGCAAAAATAATCTGGAGAGCTGTGTGATCCGTCTTGCTGGCAAGGTGGAAGAAGAAAGACTGGCGGGCTAGGGGCGGGCCGGTGAGGTGGGGCTACCTGTACATTGTCAGAAAGATTCACCTTTCTGAGCTCTGGAGAGCACTTCTGTCTATGGCGCCACTTGGAGGGCGTCACCATGTGTGGCTGACACATCCTGCCTTGTCCATGGAGAACAGGGTGTTTCTTCTAATGAGTGTAATATTTCTGCACAGAGGGGTGGACATTGGCTGACAGTTGAAAGGAAATTGTACTGCTGTTTGATGTCTGTCGTTTCATCTAGATGCTTGGAAACCACCTGAATGATATCTCTCTTTTAATGAGAAAGCTACTCAAAGAAACATAGAAAACATAGAAACATAGAAAAATGACGACAGAAAAAGACCACATGGCCTATCTAGTCTGTCCTTCCAAATTATACTCAGTTTTATCTTCTTTCTTCTTCTCCTGACTTTCCTCTGTCCAGTGTAATTTTTCTAATGACATCACAAACCGTGTTTTGTCTCTTTCATCTGGATCATCTGAGCAGCCTCATGCACTCTGCAAAGCCCTAGGACTAGGAGTATGAGCTGATAACTGATCCCAGGCTTCTAACGTGACAGGAACTGGGGAACTGGGCTATCCAGACTAGAAGTGATAATAGTGACATTTGCTCAGCCCTGGACTATAGTACTCTGGGGTAACACAAGGTGTGTTCATCCCTCCCCCTATAGGATCTATGCATGCCGTCTCTCTGGCACTTCTGGTGGCGGTGGCTGTTTTCATCCTGATTCTGATAACGGTCTTCCTGCACCTCTACATCTGGCGGATGAGGAGAAAGAAGAACAACACAACTGAAGGTTAGTAAGTGTCCCTTGGGATCACCACATGAACCCATTCATAGAAGAGCAGTGAAGTTACAACGTTTCACCTGTTCTCTCCTTCCACTGCAGCTCACAGATACCCCACTAAAGTGGTACATTACCAGACAGACAGACTCCCGCTTATGTGCTAGTCTGCCTCTACCCCTTGAAGGGATTTAATTATGAAAATGACAGACAAGTTTAAGTTGAAGAATCGTTAACCTCTCAAAGTATGTTCCTCAATAGCCTGGATGTCATGTGCTCAGATGGGAGCATGGCCTGCAGTAGTCAAGGTGCTCTGGGCCATAGTGATCCAAATGGACCTTCCATATTTTCTGCAGTCACAGAGTCCTCTGATAACTGCAGAGTTTTTGTGGCTGCAGAAAATATGGAAGGTCCATTTGGAGCACTATGGCCCAGAGCACCTTGACTACTGCAGGCCATGCTCCCATCTGAGCACATGACATCCAGGCTATTGAGGAACATACTTTGAGAGGTTAACAATTCTTCAACTTAAATTTGTCTGACATTTTCCTACACACTGATAGGAAGCAGTACCACAGCACGCAAGGGCATCTGGCTCTCATCAGCCCAAATTCACAGAGGTAGAATCTCTAACGAGCTGCATGTTCCTATGATTAAGTGCAGCTGGTTATGCGTCCAGCCAGCGATGGAGTTTCCTGCAGTCTGCCCTTTGTACGAACCCGTATTGTGCATGAATGGAAGTAACCCAGCCCCTTGATCTCCTGAGCACCTATTTCCCTTTCTCCCTTCCAGTGTGTATTTATGATGTCTTCTTTCTTCGCTCTTTTGTACAGAACAGCAGCCTTTTCCCTTGACCTCCTGCCCTTGTCCTCTGGAGGACACCCACAGCTGCCAGTTCCCGGAAGAAGAAAGAGGAGGGGAGATCACAGAGGAGAAGACCCACCAAAGCCTTCCATAAGGCTGAAGCGCTGTGTTGCCCAGATCAGATCTTTGAATGTGGTTCCATTATAGAACTCAAAAGGCTTAGTCGGGAAAGGAAAAAGATGGCTGAAGACAGGGCAAAGAAATGTATAACAAGTACTTGATTTTCTATTTCTCTTCTGCCCGAGGACCGAGTTCAAATTCTAGTGGAGGAGTGGCCTAGTGGTTGGGGCAAGGTACTTCAGGCCGGAAGGTCGGGGGTTCAAATCCCACTAGAGAACAGCAACCTTGGGCCGGAAGGACTGGGGTTTCTAGTCCCACAGGTGCTCCTTGTTGTCTTGGGCAAGCCACTTAACCCTCCATAGCCCATGTTCCCTGTAAATAGTTATATCCAAGTTATAATGCCCTGTTCAATGTACTTTCAGTTTGTTCAGTGTAAACCGCGCTGATGCAGAATAGCGCGGTATATAAGAGAATGTAAATAAATAAATAAATAACCCTCAGGGGTAATGGGAACCAACATTCTCCTTATTTTCTGGCACGCGATATTGCTGCTGTAAATCTGCATTTTATGAACAGCTCTTACACATCGTGCCCTTTCTGCAAAGCTGCGGGTCTTTGACAGTTCGTTAAGACCCTGATTGAGGAAGGTCTCTTCTTTTACATTGGGTCTCATATTTTGCCCCTGGTGGGAGGGGGGTGGGTGGTATACCCTTCCTGATCTTGCAATAATCATCTCCAACCTTGAATAGACTGTTATCTCTCCTGAGGATTCTGGGACATCCAGTCCTTAATATTCACATAATAAATTCTGACTATGGATCCCAGGTTCAAGTAGGGGTGCTCATGAAAAAAATCTTCAGTTTAGTTTTGTATTTTCTTTTGTTTCTGCCTTGTTAGTGCACACAAGGGGGTTATTTTAGAAGTCTTATTCGTGATTTCCACCTGGAAAATGGGGCGTTTACATGTTGGAAATGGTATCCATGTCTAAATAGTGATGTTAGAAAGGGCTAAAGTTACATGTGGATGCCACTAATAGGTAGAAGTAGCAAGCGGCTTGGGCAAGTCAGAAATCTACCTGGGTCTTCCCCATTACATATAGGGAGTGCACATGTACGAGCAACATTGTGCACATTCGTATTTGCAGCGGCTCCCTGGCATGTTTAGGTTTTTAACAAGTGCTTATTTCAGCTAGTTATCCCCCGCAATCCCCCACTGTCTATTTCCCCCTCCAAAATTAAATCAAATAAAGACAGCAGCCTCTTTAGTTAATTGGCAGAATGTAGATGTTTAGGTTTGCAAAATACAAAGTTACACATGAAAGTCATCAAGATTTTTTCTATAGATTTTTCCCACATGTAGGTTTGTAAAATAGTTCCTCCTACTGTACATGGACATATATCCCTGTGCACTCCTGCAGTTCCTTATATGTATTTACCAACACTTCAAAGTGGCAAGTGAGAGTCTTTGCCAGTTGTTTCTTCATGAAACGCACAAAGCCCAAAGCCTTGGACGTCCCCGGCCCATTTATGCACCGGTTGGAATCAGATGCAGAAAGTTAGACGGGATTCTGATCCTGCAGGGCACATCTAGCACCATGGGATCAGAATCGCGCCCAGGCCTGTACGTGCATGCCAGGACCCTGATCCTGATTAGCCTGTACGTACAGGCCTTGCCCGACTAACTCAGTCAAGGCTCCTGAATGGAGCTGCGGCGCCATGGCGTCCAGTTGCCATGGCACCGCAGCTCCATTTAGAGCTGCGATCCCTGGCTGCCAAACGGAATTGTTCATTCCCCGCAGCCCGACCCCTGATTTGGCCTCCCAAGGCCAGGGTTGGACTGTGGGGAATGTCTTCTATCCACACTTTCCTCCTCCGCCAGCTGGGCCTGCTGTCCCCCACCAACTAGGGGAATTTATTCCACCTCAGAGGTGGAATAAGTTCCCCGTTCAGTCTGCTAGCCCCGGATGTACAGGGCCTACATTGGAATCAGCCCTGTATGTCTGGGGCCACGGCCAGCCCACTGCCCACCCTATCTATACCCCCACACCTTTCCCGTCCGCATCTAATCTTCCCGTACAACGTGCGGGGAAGTTAGTCAGGGTCAGCAGAGGGTCTGAATAGCGTGTCTCGGAATGACCCTAACAGTGTGCAACCTCATTTAATGATTTATCACACATAGTCCAACCAACCTCAACATCCAGAAAGTATTTAATTCTGACCAGCATCTGTTTCTGGGCTTTGATCACCTTGGACCTCTACTGGCAAACTTGTTGTTGCTGCCTTGGTTGTACTTTCTCATGGCACAGCTCAGTGGCTGCCACACACCTTGGGGCGGCTCAAGACAATTTGCTGCTTGAGGCAAGATATGAGCTGGCACCTCCCCCCTCCCCGGCAGCCAAAATGGAGGGGCACATGCTTCTAGCAAACCCACCAGATCATAACAGCACCACCAGGACTCACACAGTACCAAACTCTACTTATCAAAAGGCAGCTCTGCAAATCTTAAATCAATACATCCAGGGGCGGCCCAAGGGGGGTGCGGGGCCATGTGCGGAGACTCGGTGCGGGGCCTCATTTGCATAAGGGGCCTCATTTGCATAAATATTTGCATACTGTTACCATATACTAACTTTTAGTAAACATGCCTCTTAATGAGTGTATGAATAAAGAAAGACTAAAAGATTTCTGCAATGCAATGTGTGCCTTTGAGTCAGTCCTGACTCCTGGCGACCCAGAAATTACTATAATCCAGTGCCAACCGCCAGACACATTAGGAACTACTACAAACACTGCCCATTTAGAACCCATAGCAAACCCGCCGTATCCTAACAGCACTACCAGGACTCACAAAGCACCATACCCTACCTATCAAAAGGAAACATGCAAATATTAAACCAATACATTTCAGAGAATACCAATACATGACCTACTGGGGAAAGAGAACAAGTGGCAATGTCACATAGGAATTATATAAACAGAATACCTCAGCTCAGTTACACATGAACAGAACATAAACCATCACCAAACAAGGAATCACAATTTAGAAACAGGACGACAATAATTAAACTGGGAATCCCAAAAGCCAAACTTGGAATGTACAACACTGTAGAAATAAAACTATACATTAATTTGCTCTTGTACTAAACAAAGCGCAGACGTTAATGATGCACATTTACCAGAGCTGACATATTCCAATTAATAAATTCAAAATAAAGAGATATTTTTCTACCTTTTGTGCATTTTTTTTCAGCTGCAATTGCTCCAGCCACTTTCTTCTGGTTTCTTCGTGTCTTCTGCTAACTCTCCATCGTCTGCTGTCCATTTGTCCTTTCTTCTCTCCTAGTTTTTTTTCCATTCTCTCTCTACATCTGCTTTAACATACTAATCTTTCTCCTTTTACTCTTTCCTCATTCCTATTTCATCCACTCAAATTTTACCCCTCCATCCTCAATCCCCACTTACTCTCCCAATACCCGGCCAATTGTAGATTTTTCATCCCTCCCACACAAAATATTTTTCCCCTCTCCATTTTACTCTCCCAGCCCCATCCCATTCTAATCCTCCCCCAACATCAGCTCCCTTCTAGTTCCAGCCTTACCCAGCATCCATTCCCTTCTAGTCCCTGCATCAGCCCATTGCCAGTACTATCCCCCATCAGCCCATTTCCAGTCCTAGAAACCCCCCAACCCAATACCAGTCCTAGCCCCCCCATCAACCCACTTCCAGTCCTAACCCCCCATCACCCCATTTTCAGTTTAAGCCCCCCCCCTATAACCCATTACCAGTCCTAACCCCCCATCAGCCCATTTCCAGTCAGCCCCCCATAGCCCATTGCCAGTCCTAACCCCCCCCATCAGCCTACAGCCCATTACCAGTCCTAACCCTATCAGCCCACCTCAAGTCCTAACCCCTCCCCATCAGCCCATTTACTGTCCTAGCCCCCTCCCATAGCCCATTATCAGTCCTAACCCCCCCATAGCCCATTACCAGACAGCCCCCATCAGCCCAAAGCCCATTACCAGTCTTAACCCCCCCATAGCCCATTACCAGTTCTAATCCCCCCAACAGCCCACAGCCCATTACCAGTCCTAACCCCATCAGCCCACCTCAAGTCCTAACCCCTCCCCATCAGCCCATTTCCTGTCCTAGCCCCCCCCCATAGCCCATTATCAGTCCTAACCCCCCCATAGCCCATTACCAGACAGACACCATCAGCCCACAGACCATTACCAGTCCTAACCCCCCAACAGCCCACAGCCCATTACCAGTCCTATCCCCATCAGCCCACCTCCAGTCTTAACCCCCCCAGCCCATTTCCAGTCCTAGCCCCCCCCCATAGCCCATTACCAGTCCTAACCCCCCCATCAACCCCCCGCCCACCTCAAGTCAAGTCCTAACCCCCTCCATACCCCATTACCCCTCCTAACCCCCCCCCCCCCCCATCGGTTCAAGGAACATTAAAAAAAAAAAAAGCTGGCTGCTATTGCTGCCGCCGCGGCAGCGGCAGAATGGAGTGTCCCGCGGGGCCTCCTCTGCCCGGCTGAGTCCCTCCCTCTGCGACGGCTGAGCCCCTCTGTGCCGGCTTTCAGATACGCGAAGGGAGAGTGTCTCCCTCGCGTCTCTGTTAAGCCCACAGGGGCTGATGGGAAATTTCCCATCTGCCCCTGCAGGTTTAACAGAGACGCGAGGGAGACACTCTCCCTTCGCGTATCTGAAAGCCGGCACAGAGGGGCTCAGCCGTCGCAGAGGGAGAGCTCAGCCGGGTAGAGGGGGCCCCGCGGGACACTCCATGCTGCCGCGGCGGCAGCGGTAGCAGCCAGCTTTTTTTTAAACTTAATTTTGAAAAAAAGCAGAATGTTCTTTGCGCAGGGCCCCCTGAAACGTGAGGCCCAGTGCAAAAAACATTCTTGCTGAATGGACGGGCCGGCCCTGAATACATCTCAGAGAATACCAGTACATCTCCTACTGGGAAAAGCGAACAAGTGGGACTGCTACATAGAAACTACATGAACAGAATACCGCAGCTCAGTCACACACGCAAAACATAGACCGTCAGCAAACCCAGAATAAGGGATCACAATTTAAAAACAGAAATACGTAGACAAACACTAAACTGGAAACTCCATGGAACCAGAGAGTGTCCCAAAGAAAGAGGAAATAGAATGCACGTCCTTCTGTACTGTACTGTACAAAATTCAAAACACACCAGATTCACATTTCAAAAACAGAGAGAAAATCAAAGACCTCCTACAAAAGAATGAGCAGAAAAGAAAAGAAAACAGTATTATCCATTTCACGGCAAAGTCCATAAGATTACTCCTCAATTCCCGACTAATTCTTCTTCTCCCCTTTTTCCCCCTCTCCAATATCAACGTTTCCCATCAATCTCTACCACCCTTTCATCCTTTTCTAAAATCTCTGAAGAGGAAGCCTCTCTTCTTCTTTCCTTTTCTAAACTCACTTCTTGTTCTGATCCTATCCATCTCCTCAAGTCCATCTCCTACTTGTCCTTCTAATTACTAACCCATCTCTCTTCTCCCATTCATTTCCAAACTTCCTGAACTTGCAGTTCTCTGTCACTGCCTCAAATTTCTCTCCTCTCATGCTCTCCTTGATCCACCAATCTGGTTTTTGTCCCTTTCATTCTACTAAAACTTCTCTTGCCAAAGTCTCCAGTGACTTGTTCCTGGCTAAGTCCAAAGGCCTTTACTCAGCTCTCATTCTTCTTGACCTTTCTTCTGCTTTTGATACTGCTGACCATCTCCTTCTCCTCGACACATTATCCTCTCTTGGTTTTAGGAGCTCTGTGCTGTCTTGGTTCTCTTCTTATCTCTCCAATTGCTCTTTCAGTGTTTGTTCTGGTGATTCTTCCTCTACTGCCATCCCTCTTTCAGTTGGTGTACCTCAGGGGTCTGGTCCTAGGCCCTCTCCTTTTCTCTCTCTATACCCAATCCCTTGGTGCCCTCATCTCTTCCCATGCCTTTCAGTATCACTTTTATGTTGATGAATCTTAAATCTATCTATCTTCACCTGACATTTCTCTTACACTCCAAGCTTGTATCTGTGCCTTCTTATCTGACATTGCTGCCTGGATGTCTCACCACCATCTGAAATTGAACATGGCTAAAATCAAACTTCTTATCGTTCCCCCAAACCCTCCTCCCCCATTTCTCCTTTCTCTGTCACTGCTGACAATCAGGGCCGGATTTAGCTAGAGTGAGGCCCTACGCCAAGAAAAATTGTGGGCCCCCCCCCCATGTCCCCGTGCAGTCCTGTGCCCCCCCTGTGCAGTCCTGGGCCCCCCCGTGTCCCCCCCCCCGTGCCTCCGTGCAGTCCTGGGCCCGCCCCGGTGCAGTCCTGGGCCCCCCCGTGCCCCCGTGCAGTCCTGGCCCGCCCCGTGCAGTCCTGGGCCCCCCCATGCAGTCCTGGCCCCCCGGACAGCATCGCGGCTGTCTGAGGGGCTTCAGAGGGGGCCGGGGAAGCCCGCGCGAGGCCCCGGCTCCCTCTGTACAGCCGCCAGCGTGAAGAGCCTTTTCCTTCACGCTGGCGGCTGTTTCTGTGAAGCCGGGAATGCTGGGAAAGGTTAAAGCAGGATATCTCCAATGCATATATATCTCATGCATATTTATTAGGGATATCCTGAAAACCTGCAGGATTGTGGACCACCAGGACTGGAATTGAGTAGCTCTGCCATACACTAACTTTTAGTAAACATGCCTCTTAATGAGTATATGGATAAAGAAAGACTAAAAGGTTTCTACATTACTATAATCCAGTACCAACCGCCAGGCACATTAGGAACTACTACAAACACTGCCCATTTAGAACCCATAGCAAACCCGCCATATCCTAACAGCACTACCAGGACTCACAAAGCACCATACCCTAACTATCAAAAGGCAACACTGCAAATATTAAACCAATACATTTCAGAGAACAACAATACATGACCTACTGGGGAAAGAACAAGTGGCAATGTCAAATAGGAATTATATAAACAGAATACCTCAGCTCAGTTACACATGCACAACATAGACCATCACCAAACAAGGAATCACAATTTAGAAACAGGAAGACAATAATTAAACTGGGAACCCCAAAAGCCAAACTTGGAATATACAACAACACTGTAGAAATAAAACTATAAATTAATTTCCTCTTGTACTAAACAAAGCGCAAAAATTAATGATGCACATTTCCCAGAGCTGACATATTCCAGTTAATAAATTCAAAATAAAGAGATATTTTTCTACCTTTTGTGCATTTTTTTTCAGTTGCAATTGTTCCAGCCACTTTCTTCTGGTTTCTTTGTGTCTTCTGCTAACTCTCCATCTGCTGTCCATTTGTCCTTTCTTCTGTCTTCTTGGTTTTTTTTTTCCATTCTCTCTCTACATCTGCTTTAACATACTAATCTTTCTCCTTTTGCTCTTTCCTCATTCCTATTTCATCTACTCAAAATTTACCCCTCCATCCTCAATCCCCACTTACTCTCCCAATACCCGGCCAATTGTAGATTTTTTATCCCTCCCACACAAAATATTTTTCCCCTCTCCATTTTACTCTCCCAGCACCATCCCATTCTAATCCTCCCCCAACACCAGCTCCCTTCTAGTTCCAGCCTCACCCAGCATCCATTCCCTTCTAGTCCCTGCATCAGCCCATTTCCAGTCCTAGCCCCCCATTAGCCCATTTCCAGTCCTAGCCCCTCCCATCAACCCAATACCAGTCCTAGCCCCCCCATCAACCCACTTCCAGTCCTAACCCCCCATCACCCCATTTTCAGTTTAAGCCCCCCTATAACCCATTACCAGTCCTAACCCCCCATCAGCCCACTTCCAGTCCTAACCCCCATCAACCCATTTCCAGTCAGCCCCCCATAGCCCATTGCCAGTCCTAACCCCCCCCCATCAGCCCACAGTCCATTACCAGTCCTAACCCCATCAGCCCACCTGAAGTCCTAACCCCTCCCCATCAGCCCATTTCCTGTCCTAGCCCCCCCCCATAGTCCATTATCAGTCCTAACCCCCATAGCCCATTATCAGACAGCCCCATCAGCCAACAGCCCATTACCAGTCTTAACCCCCCCATAGCCCATTGCCAGTCCTAACCCCCCCATCAGCCCACAGTCCATTACCAGTCCTAACCCCATCAGCCCACCTCAAGTCCTAACCCCTTCCCATCAGCCCATTTCCTGTCCGAGCCCCCATAGCCCATTACCAGTCCTACCCCCCCCCCAACAGCCCACAGCCCATTACGAGTCCTAACTCCATCAGCCCACCTTCAGTCTTAATCCCCCAACCCATTACCTGTCCTAGCCCCCCATAGCCCACTCCCAGTCCTAATCCCACCAGCCCATTTCCAGTCCTAATCCCCATCACCCAATTTTTAGTTTAAGCCCCCCCATAGCCCATTACCAGTCCTAAGCCCCCATCAACCCACTTCCAGTCCTAATCCCATCAGCCCATATAGACTTAGCTCCCCCATAGCCCATAGCCCCCCCATAGCCCCCCCCATAGCCCATCACCACTCCTAACCCCACCATAGCACATTACCAGTCCTAACCCCCCCAACAGCCCACAGCCATTACCACTCCTAACCCCCCCCAGCCCATCACCAGTCCTAACCCCCCCAACAGCCCACAGCCATTACCACTCCTAACCCCCCCCAGCCCATCACCAGTCCTAACCCCCCAGCAGCCCACAGCCATTACCACTCCTACCCCCCCGCGCACTACACCACTCATCCCCCCCCCAACAGCCCACAGACATTACCACTACTACCCCCCCAGCCCATCACCAGTCCTAACCCCCCCAACAGCCCACAGCCATTACCACTCCTAACCCCCTCAGCCCATCACCAGTCCTAACCCCCCAGCCCACCCCAGCCCAGCGAATTTTTTTTTACAAAAAAGCTGTCGCTGCCTCTGCCGGGGCCGGGGCCGCCGCAGCAGAATCGATTGTGCCGCGGGGCCCCCCCTGCCCAGCAGAGCCTGGCCTGCCCTCCCCGGTATCACCTCTCGAGTCTCAGCTGCCTCCCTCCAGTCACACGCGTCGGCTTTCAGAGCGCGAGGTGAGTTTCTCCCTCGCTGCTCTGTTAAGCCCGCGGGGGCTGATGGGAAGTCCCATCAGCCCCCGCGGGCTTAAACAGAGCAGCGAGGGAAAAACTCTTCCCTCGCGCTCTGAAAGCCGGCAGCTGAGACTCGAGAGGTGATACCGGGGAGGGCAGGCCAGGGCTCTGCTGGGCAGGGGGGGCCCCGCGGCACACTCGATTCTGCCGCGGCGGCCCCGGCAGAGGCAGCGACAGCTTTTTTTTTGTTTGTTTTAATTTTAATGATGAAATGAATGTTTTTTGCGCGGGGCCCCCTGAAACGCGGGGCCCTGTGCAAAAAACATTCCCGGTGGGCCCTTGCCAGCTGTGGGCCCTACGCCACGGCGTACGTGGCGTATAGGCAAATCCGGCCCTGCTGACAATACTCTTCTTCTTCCTGTTTCCTCAGCCTGCAACCTTGGGGTCATCTTTGACTCCTCCTTTTCCTTCTCCACAGATATTCAACAGATTGCTAAAACCTGTCATTTCTTTCTCTATGACATTACCAAAATTCATCCCTTCCTCATTGAATACGCTACTAAAACTGTTGTCCACACTTTAGTTACCTCCTGTCTTGACTATTGAGACCTCCTCCTTGCTGTCTCCCTCAGAGTCATCTCTATCCTCTTCAATCTATTCAGAACTCTGCTGCGCTGCTAATCTTCTGCCAGCCCCGATACACTCATATAACCCCTCTTCTGAAATCACTTCCCTGGCTCCCCTTTCATTTCCGTATCCATTTCAAACTTCTCCTTCTAACCTATAAATGCATTCACTCTACTGCCCCTCATTACCTTTCCTCTCTCTTCTCTCCATACATCCCTCCTCGTGAACTCTGCTCCTCCTGGCTTTCTTCTCTCTGTGCCCTTTTCTTCTACTGACAACTCCAGACTTTGATCTTTTCACCTTGCTGCTCCTTATGCCTGGAAAAAACTTCCTGTATCTTACGTCAAGTCTCAACTCTCTCCCTTTTCAAATCCATGCTAAAACTTACTTCTTTGAGGGCACTTTTGGATCCTAATCTCTTGTCCCCTTGTGTCTCCTCTCCCTATTGAACCCCTTATTCTCTTGTATTGTGCTGTCTATCTTGACTAGATTGTAAGCTCTATGAGCAGGGACTATCTTCTATCTGTGTTTGTACAGCGCTACATATGCCTTGTAGCACTATTTAAACAATTAGTGGTAGTAGCAGTGGAGCAGTGAGAAAGCCCATGAGCTGCTGGGAGCAGATAGAGTGCAGGGCTGGAGGTTCCCTGAATCTGCATTTGCAGAATACCTTACTCCACTTACACAAAGAACAAAGGCAGACGTTTACCATAGACAGAACATAGTTCATCACAATTATAGATGTGCGGACAAAAGCTGAAATGAAACCTCACAAAACCACTCTATACGCAGTGCACACATGAGAATTAGAAGCAGAAATGGATTTCCTTCTATGCTAAGCCAGCCCCAGTGGGGGCAGTGGGGGCTGTTAAGTTACCTAGCACCCCCTCCCCCCAAGGATAATGCACAGGACTCCAAAACCTCAACAAAATGATGGACGTTCAGCCTTCTCACCGAGAACTGTACATATTATTGTGTCCCAATAGGGAGACATTTTGACCAGTCCTGGTTTTGAACTTGCATCCCAAAGCAATGGTTTGTAGTCCCAAATTCTGCCCATTGAAATCAGTGCTTGAGTCCCATAATGCATCAGGATATTAGAAATCCAGGACTGCTCTTAAATCTCCTTCCTGGAATGGAGTAATATTGAAGCTCTGTCCATTTGACCAGTGCGCTCTCCCCTCCAGCCCCCTCAGGCAGTTGCAAACTGCAAAGACTTAGCTCACAGTGCAAGTCAATTCCTCCCACCCCCACCCAGACACACACACACATAAAAGATAAAGCACAGTTCTTATTTCAGAGTCTAATTTCCGATTTTCTATGGAAAAGAAAGTTTAATGATATCAAGAATACTGAGGGAACTTGGGGGCGTTCTAGCAGCTCCACTGACTGACCTTTTCAATGCCTCTTTGGAGTCGGGGGTGGTGCCAGAGGACTGGAGAGAGGATCATGTGGTGCCTTTACACAAAAGCAGAAGTAAGGATGAGGTTGAAAACTACAGGCCGGTTAGTTTAACTTTGGTGGTGAGTAAATTTGGAAACGCTGCTGAAAGAGAAAATAATGAGGTTTCTGGAGTCCAGAGGATTACAGGATCCGAGGCAGCATGGATTCACCAGAGGCAGGTCTTGTCAGACAAATCTGATTGATTTCTTTGACTGGGTGACCAGGGAGTTGGACCGAGGGAGAGCCCTAGATGTGGTGTATTTAGATTTCAGTAAAGCCTTTGACACTGTTCCTCACAGGCGACTTATAAACAAACTGAGCACCCTAGGGATGGACCCTAAAGTTACTGCTTGGGTTAGAAATTGGTTGGGTGGGAGGCGACAAAGAGTACAGGTAAATGGAGCTTACTCTGAGGAGAAGGATGTTACCAGTGGTGTGCCACAGGGATCTGTCCTTGGGCTGATTCTCTTTTTAACATTTTTGTTAGTGATATAGCGGAAGGGCTGTTGGGTAAAGTTTGCCTCTTTGTGGATGATACCAAAATCTGCAATAGAGTAGACACCCAGGAAGGTGCACATAACATGAGGAGGAATCTTGCTAAGCTTGAAGAATAGTCTAGAATTTGGCAGCTGGGATTTAATTTTAAAAAGTGTAAGGTCATGCATTTGGGCTGCAGCAATCCAAGGGAGTAATATAGTATAATGGGTAAAGTACTTTTGTCCACTAAAGAAGAGCGGGACCTAGGCGTGGTTGTGTCTGATGATCTTAAAGTAGCTAAACAGGTAGAAAAGGCAATGGCAAAAGCTAGAAGGATGCTTGGGTGCATACGGAGAGGAATGGCTAGCAGAAAAAAGGAGGTGATAGTGCCTCTGTATAAGTCTTTGGTGCGATCTCATTTGGAGTATGGTGTGCAATTCTGGAGACCGCACCTTCAAAAGGATGTGAACAGGATGGAGTCGGTGCAGAGGGTGGCTACTAAAATGGTTAGTGGTCTTCATTATAAAGCATATGAGGACAGATGTAAGGATCTTAATATTTACACCTTAGAGGAAAGGCGAGATAGAGGTGATATGATTGTGATGTTTAAATACCTCCATGGCATAAATGTTCAGGGAGAGAGCCTCTTTCAATTGAAAGTAAGTTCTGCTACGAGGGAACATGGGATGAGGGTGAAGGGGGATAGATTCAGGAGTGATATGTGGAAATATTTCTTTACGGAAAGAGTAGTGGATCCGTGGAATAGTCTACCAGTGGAGGTGGTAGAGATGAGGACAGTAACTGAATTCAAAGAAGCATGGGACAAACACAGAGGATTTATTTTATTTAGCTGTATTTATATCCTGCTTTTCACCAGGTCAAAGCGGTCAATTGGGGGATACATTTAACACGAGGGGATATGAGACACATACGCTAATACTTACAGGGAACATGGGCAATGGAGAGTTAAGTGGCTTGCCCAAGACCACAAGGAGTGCCTATAGGACTAGAAATCCCAGACCCTCCGGCCTGAGATTGCTGTCCCCAGGTGGGACTTGAACCCCTGGCCCTCCGGCCTGAAGTACCTTGTCCTAACCACCAGACCACTCCTCCCTCTAAAGGAAAAAAAGGGGACTGTTGTAGTTGTTGATAATGGAAGGACAGACTAGATAGGCCATGTGGTCTTTTTCTGTCATCATGTTTCTATGTTTCTAAGCCCTTAATCTGTCAGTGCAAAGTGCCAATAGAAGGCAGTGACCTCACTCCTCATTCCATTCCCACCACTTCCAGCGACCCTTGATAGCTGCACCTGAGGCAACATCCATGTTTGCTTCCCATATTACCTTGGCCAGATGATAAGGTTACCAGATTTCTTTGCAGTCAAATCTGGGACACTTATCCAAAGTGTGTGGAGGGAGGAGGGGAGGAAGTGACACCCTAGTTCCAGATTTGAGTGACAAGGCTTGGAGGAGGTTGGGGAATCAACAGTCTTCCCCCATCCATCCCATGACAGCAACAATATCGCTTTCCAGCAGACAAATAGACAGAAATAGAAACAATGATGCATTTCCCCCGTACTATGGAGGATCGCCAATGTAACGCCAGTTTTTATAAAGGGTTCTAGGGGTGATCCGGGAAACTACAGACCGGTGAGCCTGACATCAGTACTGGGAAAAATGGTAGAAACCATTATAAAGAACAAAATTACTCATCATGTAGATAGTCATGGCTTAATGGGAGACAGCCAACATGGCTTTAGACAAGGAAGATCTTGTCTTACTAATCTGTTATGTTTTTTTGAAGGTGTGAATAAACAGGTAGACAAAGGTGAGTCGGTTGATATAGTGTATCTGGACTTTCAGAAAGCCTTTGACAAGGTCCCTCATCAGAGACTTTTGGCAAAACTAAAAAGCCATGGGATAGGAGGCAGTGTACTATTGTGGATTAGGAAATGGTTAAAAGATATAAAGCAAAGGGTAGGGCTAAATGGTCAATTTTCCCAATGGAAAAAGGTGAATAGTGGTGTACCCCAGGGATCTGTGCTGGGTCCGCTGCTTTTTGACATATTCATAAATGACCTGGAAAGTGGAATATTGAGTGAGTTTATCAAATTTGCAGATGACACAAAACTATTTAAAGAAATTAAAACCCAGGAGGATTGTGGAAAATTGCAAGAGGATCTTGATAAATTGGAAGACTGGGCATCCAAATGGCAGATGAAATTTAATGTGGACAAGTGCAAAGTTATGCATCTAGGAAAGAACAACCCAAACTATGGCTACATGATGCAAGGTTCCACATTGGGAATCACTACCCAGGAAATGATTTAGGCATTATCGTGGATAACATGTTAAAACCCTCGGCCCAGTGTGTAGTGGCGGCAAAGAGAGCAAATAGAATGCTAGGTATCATAAGGAAAGGAATGGAAAATAAAACAAAGGAAATTATAATGCCTCTGTATTATTCCATGGTGAGACTGCACCTTGAATACTGTGTGCAAGTCTAGTCGCCGTATCTTAAAAAGAATATAGCATTATTAGAAAAGGTTCAGAGAAGAGCCACCAAAATGGTAAAGGGGATGGAAGGATACTCCTATGAAGAGAGGCTAAAAAGGTTAGGGTTCTTCAACCTGGAAAAGAGACGGCCGAGGGGAGATATGATAGAAGTCTATAAATTAATGAATGGAGTGGAATGGGTAAACGTTGATAAATTGTTTAAATCATCAGAATATAAAAAGACTAGGGGACATATAATGAAGCTACAGGGTAACCTATTTAAGACTAATAAGAGAAAATGTTTTTCACTCAACGTGTAATCAAACTCTGGAATTTGTTACCGGAGGATGTAGTAAAAGCTGTTAGTGTAGCTCGGTTTAAAAAAGGTTTGGACAAGTTCCTGGAGGAAAGGTCCATAAACCATTATTAAAAGGGACCCAGGATATCACTGCCTGACCCAATACAAGCATTGTGGAACCTATGTCTTTTGGGGAGACTGCTAGGTACTTGTGACCAAGATTCGCCACTGTTGGAAAGAGGATACTGGGCTTGATGGACCTTGGTCTGACCCAGTATGGCATATCTTATGTTCTTATGAAAAATATAAAGACAATGAATGTAAATTCTAAAAACCTGTATTCTGAAATCACTAAATTGAAAATAATTTTTTTTCTATCCCCTCTGTCCCAGTTGCTGAAATCTGGGACAGGAAGCTGCCAATCAGGTGGGAACCAGGGAACAGCTCTAAAATTGGGGACAATCCCTGAAATTCGGGGATATCTAGTAACCTTAGCAGGTGATATGGCAGTGCAATCACTTTCTAAATACGTTCTTGCAATCCAGAATATCTTGATGCTAATCTTGCGATGCATGTGAGATTAGCATCAAGACATTCCGGGTCGCAAGGACGTGTTTAGAGCATGATTTTACTACCGGCATTGACGTCCTGGTCAAGTGATCTGCAGAGCCTGACATAAGCGTCTGCTGAGGCTCTGCAGATCGCTCTACCAGGACTTCAATGCCAGCAATTTAATCACATGCTAAATGCGTCCTTGCAGCCCAGAATGTATTGATGCTAATCTCACCTGCTTTGCAAGATTAGCATCCATATATTCTGGGCTGCAAGAAGGTATTTAGAAAGTGACTGAACTGCAGGCAGAGACAGATCCAGCTAGAGTGATCTGTGGAGTTGCGGCAGAAGCCTCTGTTGCTCCGCCCATCCCCAGCCCTAGCCCTGCAGATTGGACTGGTGGGGCCCTGGAATCCAGGCCAGTCATTCTGCTCAGCTGGGAGGTGAGAACTTAGGAAACCCCCCTCCCCCCAAGATAGCTCACCTAGGAACCTAGACGTCAGGCAGCGCATCCATCTTACTCCCCAAAACTATGCAGCTCAGGTGTTCTGCAAAAGGCTCTGAATTAGACTTTCGATTGGGGCAGCTTCCATTTCCGGTCCGGGTCAAAATGCTCCCCTACTTCTTTGCAACCTATGTTGCTGCATCACTGGTGCATTCCTAGATATGGTGCTGCTCCTGCCCCAAGGCCATCCAATCCACCAAGCCCTTTCCAGCCCCGGCCACTTAAGGTGCCTCTGGCCCTTTAAGGTCAGTTCCACCTCCCTGCACACACTACAGGCCTCCCCGCAGGTATTGGACCTGCTCTGGCAGCTTTACTGAGGCTCCAGAGCAGGATCCGAGCCTCAATCACCACTGCTGTCTAGGGCTGCTTCTCTATGCCTCCTCCTGCCTCTGGCCCCCTCTCACTGCACTTGCGATCATGGACCGCAGCAGCCCCGGCAATCACAGCTCTCATTGAAAGCCACGGATTCAATTTTTTAAAAAAACCTGCCTGCCTTCTTCAGCTTGCTGAGGTTGCACAGCCCAGCCCCGATACTGGCTCCCTTTGCCACGATCACCATTGCAATTCCGGCTCTCTCTTGCTTCCTGCCCTGCCCTCTGGCCAGGCACGGGGCCCTGTTAGGAAGCAGGGCCGTGTGCAGGCATGTGCCTAAGGCCAGCCCTGTCCCCCACCCCATCCCCTGTCCAACAGCGTGCCCTCCATTCTCCCCCATGGTGTCCAGGATCTGTCTCCTGCCTCTCCCCATGCTGTCATCCTTCCCTGCCACCAGCCTACCAGCGCTGCCACCACCTCTCTCTCTCATCCTCTGCACAAATCAAAAGTGCGAGCCCTTCCTGACACCAATGCATGTGGAAGGCCTTGCCTGTCCACCCCTTTCTGACATAAGCTTGCATCAGAAGGGAGCAGGACCGGCAGGGCTTTCCATACACGCTGGAGTCAGGAAAAGCCTGTGCTTTTGATTTGTTTGTTTTTTTTGTTTGCATTTTTTTGCATGAGCTTTCAGCCTGCTGGCACTGCTGCTTCTCACCTGGTCTGAGTCAGCAGCAGCAGTTGGGGGGGGGGGGGGTAGGGTGATGCCACTGCTGTTGCAGAATTCAAGAAGCGGCGGCAGCCGCAGATGGTCTTTTTAAATGAATTTTTTTTTTTAAAAGAAAAGGCAGAGTGAGGCGGTCATTGCTGGGGTGTTTTGGGGGCATTTTTGCTGCTTCCAAAACTTTGCCACCTAAGGCGACCACCTCACCCTGCTTAATGGTAGAGCCGCCCCTGCACACTCCTTCCTCGTTTTCATTTGCTTCCCTTAAGCTTTCCACTAAAGGAGGTTGCATGAGACTAAGGGCAAACGCCTCAGTAGTTAGGGTGGAAATAGAAACATCCAAGGATTCAAACCTTTTAATAATTGTTACTCAGTTTCTACGATGTAAGTTGATTGCTTTGTGATATTTTACATTGCTTTAAGACTGGAATTTTATTTTATTTTAATCTTATTTTGTCTTTGTAATATTTTCTATGTATGCTTGGTTATACCCGCCTATAGATGTAGATAGTGTGGGCTATAAGGGCTCAATCCGAGAAGGTGAATAGCGGGGCTGGACATCCCGATGGTAATCCACCCTCAACCTATTCCACCTCCTGGCCCCACTGCATGTACTGAGCTGCTGTGCATACTGCAGGGGACATGGGCAGCATGGGGGGGATCAACCCCCGGATGTACAGGGCCAATTCCGGTGACAGCCCTGTACATCCAGGGATCGCCGGGGGCACGACCTGTGTATTCTACCCTCTGAGGTGGAATAAGCATGGGGCACCCTTCCGATCCTGCCAGCAGCCCCTCTTGGAGCAACAGGTAGCACAAGGTAAGTCCCCGCCACCCGATCTGGGCTCCAGCTGTCCCCGCCGAGGATCAGGTGGCAGGGTTACAGGGTCGGCACTCTTGTGGGCAGATTGGCCAGCGGGGAGGACATCCCCGTGGTGATGCAGGAGCACACTGGGTCATCTTAGGGCCCGATCTGCTCCCATGGGAACATCTGGCTCCCATGGTGCAGAATAAGGTCCTAATGAGTCCACCCTGCCTGTTGGTGCCCAGATGGCCCAGACTTGCCCCTTTGTGGATCGGGCTCCACATGTTTTAAATAAATCTGTCAATTTTGATGGGTGGCACAGCGAATAAATATGATACTTGAAACATTTACCTCCTGTGCACCTCCTTGGATGAATTTCTTCATAAAGATGGTTAATAAATCTTAACCTTTTCCACTCAGTTGTCCAACCCTGTGGGACATTTACATTTTCCCCTTCCGATCATCTGTCCCACCCTGTGGAACACATGAATAACATACTAGTTTATGGCTCATAATACAACATGACTGGTTACTGCAGAATGCATATGTGATATTGGTTGTAATTTGGCCAGTTTCTTGTTAAAAATTATTCAAATCTGGCATGAGTAACATAGAAAATGTATCCAAGAGGAAAGGGTTAATACGTCAATAAATCAAATGAAAAGTGGGAATAAGCTTCCCAGCTATGCACAGTCTAGGCTAGGAAGGCCACTGTAGCTTGGGATATGCTTTGTACTCATAAGTTAGTTGGGCCCAACACATAGTACCACAAGTGTTAGCATTCACTGACTGACTAAGCATGGTCTGATGAAGAGAGGGGTGCTCATCAGTGGTGTGCTGGGCCTATTTGTCACCTGGATCGGATGCCTGGGAGAGAACAAAGAGTCAGCACAGCAAGCCAGCCAAGGAGTTTAGTACGTTTGCTGCATGCGGGGACCTGGAATTTCAGTACACCCCTCCTCGCCAGCACCCAGAGTGGACCAAACCCACCACCCCGCCCTTGCTACGCCACCGGTGCTCATTCAGTAACACGCTATCACTGCCAGCATGGGAAGGCATCATAATCAGATTACCTTACTGCCATGTCTAAAACAAAAAGCGTGTTTATCTATTTCTGTTTCACGAGTACAAAAACACGTAGTGCTGACAGCACTAGAAGAATCAGGCAAGAGGAGAAGGCTGTGACTGTACAGGAAACAGTTTCTGTTAGACGCAAACGTCCTAACTGTGACACACTAGTGGGATCAGACTGGGTAAATGGTTGTGACCGCACAGACCACACAAGCCCACTCTCTCTCATGACGACACTAGAGGGATCAGGCAGGGCAGATGGATGTGACTGCTGAGGAAAGAGTTTCTGTGACACACACATACTGCCCTGTGGCAGTGCTTGTGGAATGACTGCACAGCACAGTTATACTCCCCACACCCACTCACAAAGAGCACTGTGTCAGCATGAGCAGGATCAGCAAGGGGAAAATGCTGGGAACTATACAGTGTGTTTCAGCGACATACAAACTTGATGTTACCAGATGCCCCTGATTTTCGGGGATTGTCTCTGATTTTAGGGCTTTGTCCCCGACTCCCACTTGTTTCGCAGCCTCTGGTCCCCAACCAGCAATGAGGACAAAGGTGGCTGAACAAAAATATTTTCAATTTAGTGATTTGAATATGACAGTTTTTAAAATTTACATCCATTAAGAGGTGCTGTCAAAACGTTCCTGAACTCGCGCCACTGCGTGGGAACGGAACACAACATAGCAGTGCACCGCCATGTGGCACTAACCGGCAGCCTTGTGAGTCAGTGTGCTAAGCGGCACGGTGCTGAGTGGATGTGGGATCACACTGCGCTTCTTTGTTTACCATGTGTTTCACGACTTTCTCGTGCAACGTGCGTGCCAAAAGCTCAAGGACACTTAATGCTGACAATGACTTTTTGAAATGTATCATTACTGGGGAAGAAAGCTGGGTTTATGGGTATGACCCAGAAACCAAACAACATTCCTCACAATGGAAAAGTCCATCACCACCATGTCCCAAGAAAGCACGGCAAGTGAGGAGCAACATGAAGTCAATGTTGATTGTTTTTGTTGACCACAAAGGAATTCTTCTGTAGGAATTCATTCCTCAAGGGCAAACAGTCAATGCAGACTACTACATTGGTGTGCTGCAGCATCTGCGGGACCGTGTGAGGCACGCACAAACATCCTGGGTTGTGGGCCACTGGGAACTGAATGATCCACTATGACAATGCCCCAGTGCACATGTCCTGATACAACGCTGCGTGCGTGGCGCTATATAAGTGCTAAATAGTAGTAGTAGCAATGGTATCTTCATATCTTGTACAATATGGGGAAATGCATCACTGTTTCTATTTCTCTGTCAATTTTTCTGCTTGGAAGTGATATTGCTGCTGTCATGGGGGGAGGGGGGAGGTAATGACTCCTCTTCCCTCCTCCAAGCCTTATTGCTGAAACCTGTAACCAAGATACCTCGTCCTCCTCTCCCCCTCCCCCCCTTCTGTGGACAAATGACTCAGATTTGCATGCAAAAGGTCTGGTAACCTTAAACAAACTGTGCTGGGGCGGCAACAGTTTCAGTTTCAACATCCTCTGACGAAGAGAGCAGAGCTCTCCAAAGCTAGTCACAAACCTATGGTCAGTGCAGCAATAAAATGGTCTCTCTTAAAACTTGTTAGCCAATGTTTATTTCAATGTCTTATACACTGGAAAGTATTTATGTGACCAGGTTTCGGTAATCAGCAGTTATTAGACAGGAAATGATGAGAAATCACCCAGCAGCACATTTCGGTTTTGGTTAAAGAGAGATTTTATCATTTCTTGCTGCGCCCGACTTGCTTATTTATTTTCTCTCTTTATTAGGATTTATTAATCACCTTCTTGAAGAGATTCGCCTAAGACAAACTACATTGCAGTAGCAGCATAATAATAGCACAATGGCCATGTCAACATAATCTGCTCATACTGCAAGGGTGCTGCCTACTCCTTACTCCAGGGGTTTTTATACCTAAGAATTTTCTCATGCTACCAAGTGCAATGTGCAGGAAGGCAAACAACGGCATGGCACGTTATCAAGGCAACAGGGATCTAAATGACACCAGAGCAGAGAATACCAAGCATCTCAACAATGGAGTAGAGGGCTAACATAGCCGAGTAGAAGCGAGGCATTGGTAATTTCCGGCAACTGCTAACCTGGAAAAGAGACGGCTGAGGGGAGATATGATGGAGGTCTATAAATAATAGAGTAGAATGGGTAAACTTAGATCGATTCTTTACACCATCAAAAAGTAGAAGGATTAGGGGGACATGAAATGAAGCTACAGTGTAACCCGTTTAAGACTAATAAGTGAAAATATTTTTTCACTCAACGTGTAATCAAATTTGGGAATTCGTTATCGGAGGATGTAGTAAAAGCTGTTAGTGTAGCTGGGTTCAAAAAAGGTTTGGACAAGTTCCTGGAGAAAAGGTCCATTAGCCATTATTAAAGAGGACCCGGGAAATCCACTGCTTGCCCCGGAACAGGCATTATGGAACCTATGTGTCTTTTTGGGAAACTGCAAGGTACTTGTGACCTGGATTGGCCAATGTTGGAAAGACTGGGCTTGATGGACCTTGATCTGACCCAGTATGGCATATCTTATGTTCTTATGTTTTGTTCTTAGAATTCTCAAGTTCAGAGTCACAGGTTATGTGGTAATGCTGTCCGAGTTCAGCCCCAGGAGGCCTTGCTTGCCCTCCAGCTTCTGGGAGGTTTGGTCTTAGATCAACACCCAAAAAAACCCTCTGGATAATTACACAACCTTCTCCCACAAAGGGCTACTACACACCATTAGGGTTGAATACAATTTTTAAAAAGAGGAAAAAAGATCTCAGAAGTCTGGTTACCCACCAACAGGGGACTGGTCTTAAACACCATCAATGATCTAAAAAACTCCTGTTATATATTATTAAATCTTTATTTTTAAAGTACTACCGGGTAGCTAAGCTTAGCTTCTTGGACCTACATACATTAATTCAAAAAGATTATATAATCCAATCAGCCTAAATACAATAAACCAGCTTTATATGGCTCAACCAAACTTCCTATAAATCATAGAACCCATTGCTCCAGGTGGCTCACACCACAATACCAATGCCTAGAAAGCGTAGGTACTCACCTGTAACAGGTGATCTCCGGGAACAGCAGGAATTTAGTCTTCACATATGGGTGATGTTGGTACTGACGGAGCCTGTGCGAGAATGCTCCCCAGCGTCTAATAGGAAAGCTTTTGGGAGCATCCCACTGTGCCTACGTAGCTGCCTTCCCACCTTTCCAGCTCTCCCTCCTCAGTTGAATTTGTAGCTGAGATAAAAGGAGAGGAGAAAAAGAACCCTACAACTCCTAGGGGAGGAGTGTGAGTTGTGAAGACTAAATTCCTGTTGTTCTCGGAGATCACCTATTACAAGTGAGTAACTACGATATCTCCAGGAACAAGCAGGAATGTAATCTTCACATATGAGACTCCCTAGCTGTAAGATTCCAGAGAGAGATCTTAGAATCAGTAGTGGTTTTCCTCAGGAAAGAGTAAAAAGGTCATGGATCCCCCATGGATGTCTGGTATCGAAATTCCGGGACGGAGGGTAGGAGTTGCTCTAAGTCTGAAAGAGATGCTGGAGAATAGCCTGGCCAAACATGGCATCCTGGCAGGAGTCCTTGTCCAGACAGTAGTGAGCAGCAAAGGTATAGACCGAAGACCAAGTTGCTGCTTTGCAGATTTCATCAATAGCCACAGAGCGTAGGTTTGCCATCGAGGTGGCCATGGCCCGAACATTATGGGAAGTGACATAACCTTCTAGAGAAAGACCTGCCACATCATAAGCAAAAGTGATGCAATCTACTATCCATTTGGATACTGGCAGCCCTAAATGACTAGAGTCAAAGGAGATGAACAATTGGGAAGCCTTTCGATGCTCTTGAGTTCTCTGAAGGTAGAATGCTAAAGCATGTTTACAATCCAGAGTGTGGAGGGTTGCCTCTGCCCTAGATGAATGCAGTCTAGGGAAAAAGACAGGAAGGTAAACTGCCTGATTCAGATGAAAGGGTGAAACCACTTTTGACATGAAGTGAAGAATAGTCCTAAGGACAATCTTGTCATGGTGGAACCGAAAGTAAGGCAGGACGGCCACCAAGGCTTGAAGCTCACTAATGCATCTTAAGTGAAGACAATTAGGAATATGACCTTCCATGTTAGAAACTTGAGTGTGGTTGTGGCTAAAGGTTCGAAGGGCAGTTTGAGAAGTTGCCCCAGAACAACATTAAGGTCCCATGCCACTGGCAGTAGTCTGACGGGAGGCTTGGTTAGCAGAAGTCCTCTCATAAAGCGTGAGATGAGCGGCTGTGAGGAGATGGGCTGCCCATCTAACGGAAAATGAGAGGCTGCAATTGCACTTAAGTGCACTCTTACTGAGTTGGTCTTGAGACCAGAGGAGAAAAGGTGGAGGAGGTATTTGAAAAGTTTCCCCACCAGAGCCGAGAAAGGATTAAGATCCCTTTGTGAACACCAGAGTGAGAATCTACACCACTTAAAGGCATAGGAATGTCTGGGGGATGGCTTTCTGGAAGCTAAAAGGATGTCCTTAACCTCTTGAAAAAGGTTAAGATTCTGAAAAGCTATGCTTTCAGCAGCCATGCTGTGAGGTGGAGATACTGTGGAATGGGATGGAGCAGCATCCCCTCCCTCTGAGACAGAAGATCTGGAGCAGATCCAAGATCTATCGACTGAGTCTGAGACAGACATAGGAGGAGAGGAAACCACAGTTGATGTGGCCAGCGTGGGGCTATGAGTATCATGGAGCCCATGTCCACCTGGAGCTTGAACAGAGTTTTGGGAATCAGGGGAATGGGGGAAAGGCATAAAGCAGGAAAGTGGAAGTGAAAAGCATCCATCTTCTGACTGTCCGACATGAGAGTCCTGGTGCAGAAGTGTGGATGCTTTGCATTCTGTGGGGTGGCAAAGAGGTCTATCTCTGGAATTTCCCAGGTCTGAAAGATGTAGGATACCGTGTCTACCTGGAGAGACCATTTGTGGGGAAGAAGGATTTGACTCTATTTGTCTGCTAAGACATTTTGTTTGCCTGGAAGATACACTGCTTGTAGTTGGATGTCATGAGCAATGGCAAAGGACCAGAGCTGTAGAGCTTCCTTGCAGAGGGACCAAGAGCCCATCCCTCCCTGCTTGTTCACATAGAACATGGTCACTTGATTGTCTGTTTGGACCAGGACTTTGTGGTAACAAAGGTTTTGCTGAAACACTTTGAGAGCATTGAGGATTTATTTATTTATTAACATTTTTTTATACTGCTTTATCATTTCAATCAAAGTGGTTTACATTATAACTTAAACTTGGTAATGTACATTAAACAGGGACATTGATAACTTGGATTTTTTTTTGAGCAATGGAGGGTTAAGTGACTTGCCCAAGGCCACAGGGAGTGCTAGTGGGAATTGAACCCTCGTCTCTTGGTTCCCAAGCCAGTGCTCTAACCATTAGGCTACTCCTCCGCTCCAGATGGCTCAAAGTTCTAGGAGATTTATTTGGAGTCATGATTCCTGTGGTGACCAGAGGCCCTGAGTGGAAAGATGCCCTAGATGGGCTTCCCAACCCAGTTTGGATGCATCCATCATCAGGGTACATTGATGTGGAGGCATCTGAAAAGGTGACCCTAAGAGGAGATTTTATGGGGAAGATCACCACTGGAGAGACGTTATCAGGGAGGGGGATACTAGTATCTTGTCCCTGAGATGACCTGAGACTTGAGTCCACTGGGAAGCCAGAGTCCATTGGGCTGTGCACATGTGGAGATGGGCATATGGGACTGCATGCTTTGTTGATGCTATATGGCCCAGAAATTGCAGCATTTCCCGGGCAGTAAGAGAGTCTCTGAGACGTGCTTGAGATGCCAGCTAATTGAGTCAAGTGCAGTGGAGTTGGAGTTTTCACAACTTCCAGAGCCTCCACACAGCTAAGCTTTCAGCTTTCTATTTTTTTGCCTGTTGCTAATATAGAATTTAACTGTTGGTTATACATTACTTTTTGGGAATATTCTGACTGCCTAGGTTCCTTGTGTAGCCCTTAATTCAGATATCTGAGTGTGCACACTGTTCATGTAAGGCCTACTGGCCAGGGACACTAGTGATATAAAGCTACTTGGAATAGAAATGCTTAAATTGCAGGGACCTGGTCTTTTACCTGAGTCTCCCACTCACTTATTTTAGAAGCAAAGGTATCAGTTAAAGTTACAGGGACGTTTGTACAGTAGGCAGATACAAAGAAAGAAAAAGTTCAGTTTGACTATTTCTGCTTCCATTGTTTGAATTTTCTGTTGCAAGCCTGCTCCCAGGGAGGGGCTAATTAGATTATCTTACAGCCTGCCACAAGTATCTGGATAACTCCAGTCTTCACAGCTTCCAGAGCCTCCACACAGCTAAGCTTTCAGCTTTCTATATTTTTGCCTGTTGCCAATATAGAATTTAACTGTTGGTTATACATTACTTTTTGGGAATATTCTGACTGCCTACATTCCTTGTGTAGCCCTTAATTCAGATATCTGAGTGTGCCCACTGTTCATGTAAGGCCTACTGGCCAGGGACATTTAGGTTCCCGCCCACCCTACCCCTCACCCCACCTATCCCAGGGCTACATTGCCTATATAGTGGTCACATACTTTGCCATCAATCCTTTTTAATTTGGTGTTAAGCCCACCTTTTCTTCTTCTCCTTCTAGGACTGCTTAATCAGCATGTCGTATATTCAGTGCAATAAATGTGGTGCTTTCATTCTGAGATGAATCATTTGGAACCTAAGAGCTTGTCCTATGTGCCACAAGTCAGCTGCCATGTATAAAGAATTGACTCTACTAAGGGAAGAACTAGCTGCCATGCATAAAGAATTGACTCTACTAAGGGAAGAACTAGCTGCAATGAAACACACCTCTTCTAAGATACAAACAGAACAAAGTCCACCACCACTCCCACAAAGAATCAAACATCCCAGGAACAAATGGATCACAGTGGGCTCGGGTAGATTGTGACCTGTAACGCAGAGACATCCTATACATCGAGAGATATCCCTGCATAATGCCTTCTCTGCTTTGGTGAATGGAAACTGAAGGGCCTTTAAATGAGTCAGTCAATGCCCAATCTCCTGCTAACAGATTCTAAGGTTCACTGCAAAAAATATCACCCCTATATTTCACTGTTTTTGTCGGAGCCAACTGTAGGAGAGGTAGTATGGACATACCACTCACACCAAGCAGTTAGCTACATTTTATTCATAATAGGTTCTTCACCCAGTTAAAACTTCTTATTAAACACTTATCTTATTACTAGCGAATATCGTTGAACACACTCCACCGGAGGATTAAATTGCTCCAAAGATCATCTTTACATGACGTGCACGTTTCGGGTTCCAACCCTGTATCAAGTGCTCACCAACAACATAGAAAATGGCAACATTGATGAAAAAACGCCGTCTTCTGCGGCCACGGTAGAGGAAATTTGCAATAGGCTGAATGAAAGCGTTTTAAAGCAAGAACCCTCCAATCGAAAAGGGAACACCCACCACAAAGGGAATCCCAAATCTAATTGGTGCAGCAAATCATCACAGAGTCACACTCATTTGATACGTCAAAATACACTCAACCAATCGATCTCTCGATTCAGGCCAGCCGGTTCCATTGAATTTAAAATGAATATCCATCTCTGTTCAAGCCACTGAAGATGTTTCTCACGGTCTCCTGCTAAAGCACCAAATATGAAGAAAAACTCACCAAACAGAAAACTACTACTACTTGGAGATTCCATCATCAGAGGCACCAACTTGGGAACACAGTTCAAAGGAGTGAAGATAGTCAAATGCCTCCCAGGCTCTTCAGCCAGCAGGAATACAAACCAAATTGTCGTACTTAGCGCAGAAAGTGAGCACTCCAAAATTGATGTTGTCATCCACCTGGATACAAATGACCTGGCTAGAAACAGTGCCTCTGCAGTTCAAAGGGACTTCCAGACTCTGGGAGAGAAACTCAAGCCCATTAACACTGTAGCATTCTCAGAAGTTCTACCTGTTCATGGTAAGGGGGCAGAAAGGATGCATTGCATAAACAGCTTTAATACATGGCTCCAGACCTGGTGCGAACGAGAAGGATTCAGATTTATTGGCGACTGGGGAAACAGATGGACCAACAAGAGACTATACTGTGCTGATGGACTACATCTCTCTGTTGCAGGGAAAATAATCCTAAGTGAAAAATTCAGGCAGTATGTGGATATGCATTTAAACTAGAAAAAGGGGGGCGACGGATGGGGAAGGACTAGTTCAGGACGTCACTCCCGGCAAATACAGAACAATATCAGAAACAGCCACACTTTTAAACCACACATCAATGACAAGTGGGAAGAAGTGGGCAGAACAAAATCAATGCAAGCCAGTTAAATGCTGGAAAACAATAAGCACAAATGCTCAGAGCTTAGCCAACAAAGTTCCAGACCTGGAAGCCCTAATGGCGGAAATGGACTTGGACATTGTGGCCATTACAGAAACATGGTTTAATGAATCGTATGAATGGGATATAGCCATAGCTGGCTATAATCTATTCAGAAGAGACAGAGAAAGTGGAAAAGGAGGAGGAGTAGCCTTGTATGTAAAAAGCTATATTAAAGCAACTGCAATGCAGGGAGCATGGGGAAAAGAAGAAGCGCTCTGGATTGTATTGGAAAGAGGAGATGGCACTGTCATCCATATTGCTGTAGTCTTCAGACCTCCAACTCAAATCAAAGAAATAGATAATGAATTGATTATAGATATTGCCAAGATAGCCACAAAGGGGGAAGTGATCATATTGGGTGACTTTAATCTATCTGATGTGGATTGGAGTACTCCTTCTGCGAATCTGGCAAGAAGCAAAACAATTGTGGATGCTTTCCAAGATGCGTCACTTAAACAAATGGTGATGAAACCAAACAGGGAAAGCTCAATGCTGGATTTAGTGCTCACCAATGGTGAGAGTGTGTTGAATGTCTGGGTGGGTGCCCTGTGAGCAGCAACAATCATCACACGGTGTGGTTTGAGATAAAAGCCAACGTGCAGTCCAATCATAGCAAGTTCAAAGTTCTAAAAAACACTGTCTTCAGTAAAATGGTCAAGTACCTGAAGGAGGAGTTGGCAGGGAAGAAGGGGATAAGGGAAGTGGAATTGCAATGGGCTAAACTAAAGGTGGCAATAAAAAGGGCAACAGATAAATATGTAAGAAAAGTAAATTAAAACAAGAGGAGAAGGAAACCTATTTGGTTTTCCAAAGAAGTGGCTGCTCAAATAAAGACAAAAAACACAGCTTACACAAAATTCAAAAGCTTGCAAACAGAGGAACACAGAAAGGAATACAGGATCAAACTAAAAGAGACAAAAAGAGAAATAAGGAAAGCAAAATCAAAGGCAGAGGAAAAGATGACTGTGAAGTGTGGCGACAAATCTTTCTTCAGATATATTCGGGAGAGGAGGAAAATCAGAGATGGATTTGCAGGACTCAGAAGTGCTGGGAACGGATTTGTGGAAAGTGACATTGAAAAAGCAAAATTGCTAAACAAATATTTTTGCTCTGTTTTTACGAAAGAAAATCCTGGAGAAGGACCATCTGTGACTCCGAAATATAAAAATGGGAATGAAGTAGATACCACACCATTCACAGAAGATGATGTGTTAGAACAACTTGCAAAACTGAAAGTGAACAAGGGTATGGGACTGGATGGGATACATCCCAGGATACTGAAAGAGCTCAGAGAGGTTCTTGCAGGGCCATTAAAGGATGTTTTCATCAGATCCTTGGAAACAGGAGTAGTTCCTCAGGACTGGAGAAGGGTGGATGTGGTACCTCTTCACAAAAGTGGTGACAGGGAAGAAGTGACAAACTACTGGCCCATGAGCCTTACCTCGGTGGCGGGAAAGGTAATGGAGGCACTTCTGAAAGAGTGAATAGTGGACTTTCTCCAAACCAACAGGTTCCATGATCTGAGGCAACATGGTTTATCTGATTGAGTTCTTTGACTGGGTGACCAGAGAACTAGATCAGGGGCATGAGATGGATGTCATCTACCTGGATTTCAGCAAAGCCTTTGATACTGTTCCTCATAGGAGGCTTATCAATAAACTCAGTAGTTTGGGGATGGGTCCCAAGGTGGTGAACTGGATCAGAAATTGGTTGACTGACAGACGACAGAAGGTGATGGTAAATAAAGCTCACTCGGATGAAAGGAGGGTGATTAGCAGGGTGCCCCAGGGTTCGGTCCTGGGCCTGGCACTGTTCAATATATTTGTGAGTGATATTGCTGAAGGACTGCATGGAAAAGTCTGTCTTTTTGCAGATGACACAAAACTTTGCAACAGAGTCGACTCCCTTGAGGGAGTGGATAACATGAGGAAAGATCTACAAAAGCTGGAAGAATGGTCTAATGCTTGGCAGTTAAGAGTTAATGTGAAGAAGTGCAGTGTCATGCACTTGGGAAGCAGAAATCCAGAGGAAATGTATGCGATAGAGGCCGAGAGGTTATTGTGCACAGACCAGGAGAAAGACCTTGGTGTAATTATTTCTGCGGATCTCAAGGTGGCAAAACAGTGTGACAAGGCAGTGGCAAAAGCCAGGAGAATGTTGGGTTGCATAGAAAGAGGAATTACCAGCAGAAAGGAAGAGGCACTAATGCCACTGTACAAGTCACTGGTGAGGCCTCACTTGGAATACTGTGTTCAGTTTTGGAGACCATATCTTGCAAAGGATATAAAAAGACTGGAAACTGTTCAGAGGAGGCGACCAAAATGATTTGGAGCCTGTGTCAGAAGCCTTATGAGAAGAGACTTGAAGACCTAAATATGTACACTCTGGAGGAGAGGAGGGACAGGGGAGATATGATTCAGACCTTTAAATACTTAAAAAGAAATAATGAACAAACAAACCTCTTCCAAAGACAAGGGGGGGGGGGGGGTGTGTCTGTAAAACTAGAGGGCATAACATGAAGCTGCAAGGGGGTAAATGTCAGGAAATACTTTTTCACTGAAAGGGTGGTGGATGCTTTGAATTCTCTCCCAATGGAAGTGATGGGGGCAAATACGTGACAGAATTCAAAATGGCATGGGACAGACACAATGGATCCCTTTACAGCAACAGGATAAAATCAAAATAAACTTAACTATCTAATTTCTCAACAAACAGGGGTGTCCTACACGGAGCGGTGGGTTCATCCCTAAACAAAGACATGGGGAGGAGTGGCCTGCACGGAGCGGCAGGTGCACCTACTCTTGCCATCTTACTGGGCAGACTAGATGGACCATACTGGTCTTTATCTGCTGTCATTTACTATGTTACTGTGTTATTGTGTTACTATGTTTTACCTCGACTGCTGAGTATTTAAGAAAGCTCCTATGAACACTAGAGTCTGAATGGGAACTAGTTGGGACTTCAGAAGATTTACAACGAATCCCAAATGCTGTAACACTTGCATGGTGCGTGAGAGAGACAAGCTGGCTTCTTGAGATGTGCTTGCTCTTATAAGCCAGTCGTCTAAGTAAGGGAAGACAAATATCCCTAGAGTTCTTAGGAATGCGGCTATGACTGCCATGCACTTTGTGAAGACTCTAGGGGTAGAGGTCAGTCCGAATGGAAGGACCTTTTATTGATAGTGTCTTCCTTGGAACATGACGCATAGGAATTTTTTGTGTTCTGGATGAATAAGGATATGAGTGTATGCTTCCTTTAAGTCTAGAGAACAGAACCCTCCTGACTTTGGAGATAGGGAAGGAGGGTCCCTAGAGAGACCATCTTGAACTTCTCATGTACGAGAAACTTGTTTAGGTTTCTGAAGTCATGAAGGGCCTGTATCGTCCTGTTTTCTTTGGTATGAGAAAGTATGGAGCATAGAAGCCCATTCTCTGCTGAGATGTTGGAACCTTTTCTATTGCACCCTGTAGTAGAAGGGAGGTAACCACTTGCAACAGCAGAGCAGTGAGAGGAGTCTGAGAAGGATACTCTCTTACTGAGGTAGAGGAGGGCAGGCTTTGCAGGTGAAGCCTATATCCCTCTCTCACTATTCTTAATGTCCACTGCTCTGAGGAGATCAGATGCCACCTGTGGGTATAATGGCACAGTCCGCCAGCAATGTGAAGGGGATGGGGGTCCTCCAGAGGCAGAGCAGCTATGTTCTCTAGGAAGGAGTCAAAAACCAGGAGCAGTCTGAGTCTGCTGAGCTGGCTGCACCTTAGGCATCTGAGACTTCCTTTGCTGTTTTGGAGGCTACTGTCTCTTTTGAGGGGCATGATGATGACAATGAGAAGCAGGGGTGTAAGAAGAACAATACTTCTTTTTATTAAAAGAAGGCTTTCTTTGTTGCTGCCTTCTTTTTAGCTGGGTTTGCAGTAGATCTAGAGATCCTATTCAGGGTAGTGTTCTCAGATTCTAACTGAGACACTTTGTCTTGCCAATTCTTGCCAAAAAGGTTTTCACTGGTGCAAGGAATATTACCCAACTTATCTTGAACCCATTGTTCATGATCTGATGCTTACAGCTATGCAATTCTGCATGCACCAATGCAAATTGATGTAGCTCTATTGGTGCACTCAAAGCAATCAAAAGTTGCCCTATTGACAAACTTTGAGACGTTCTGAGCATGTTTGACAAGGGTGAGGTAGTCTGCTCTCTTGTCATCATGGTGAAGAGGAGCTATTGATTCTAAATCCCTAGTTACCTCTTTGAGGAACATACCCATGTAGTGTGTAGGAACTAATTCTGGCTGAAAGCCACATCAACGAAAAGCATTGAGGGTTCTCTATTCTCTACCTGGAGGGTTAGAAGAATGTGTCTTTGCACTTTTGATTCGATGCACTGCCGATTCTAACACCATCAAATGGTGCGGCAATTGTGTCTTTTGAAAACTGGGACATTCCGGTACCCGGTACATGATATTGAGCTGTTGAGTATGCAGAGAAATGGTAAGAGGTGTCTCCCACATATGGAGCATGAGATCATGGAGAATGTGGTGAATGGGAAGTGTAGCTGCTTCCTTAGTTGCTGTTGGGTATTGGAGAATTTCCAGTTCTTTAGATCTAGGCTCTTTCTCTGATGTTACGTTATGGAAAGGCTCCTTGCAACATCACATATAAAGTCTTAAAAAGACATGTCCTCTGGCGGGGACATGCGATGTTGCGGAGATAAAGAAAGCTCCTCTGGTAGACTTTGTAGACCCCGAGTATCAGCCGATTCATCATCTAACGAATCCGATTCTGAAGACTCGAAGTATCAACGGGCGGAGTGTTCCTGCTCTGCCCAAACTCGGTGCCAATCGAAGTCAGTACCGGTACTTGGAATCTGTTCAGCTGGAACCTTGGTACCAGAAATGGACTCGAGGGCAGGCATAGTCTGTAGTGTAGCGAGCTGCATGTAACCCGAAGTGGTTTGCATCAGTACCAAAGATGGTGCCGGCATTTGCGGAACCGACTGAAAAGGTTTTACTGGAATCGAGGCTGCCAGTAAGGCCGCTAAGCTCCCCTCGATAGCCCAGATTCACTGATCCATGGAGCTTGCTGATGCTTGGGTATTGGTACCGGAATTGCAGGACACAATCCCTGAGCATGGCATCAGGATCTCTCTGGAGGTGGAGGCTTTGGGAGCACCCTGGGACCCCTTGATGTCTTTGGAGGAAGGGTTCTCCCGCCGGTGTATCCCCCTCCAGGGCAACGCACAAGGCATCTTGATGCTTAGGAGATCTACCCTTGTGGGGGCGGCCAGTCTTTGATGAAGACTTCTGTTTCAATACCTGAGATCCATGGGAGGGAAACTATGCCCTCAATGACATCAACGCTAGAGAGACGGCGTCGGTGGCAAAGAGGGTGCCTAACTTTGCAGCCCAATTCTGTAGGCCTCTCTTCATCATCCTACTACAGAGGGGACATTCTGATCATTGGTGGTCAGGACCTAGGCATTTTAGACACCAGTCATGGGTGTCGGTGGCCAAGATGGTAATGCCATACTTAGAACATTTCTTAAAACCAGCTGTTTTGTGTCGGTGACAAAATGGACAGCCTGGCCTAAAATGGCATCAATGAACCTGAAGAAAGTAAAACTTTCTCTCTTTTTTTTTTTAAAGGAAGAAAAAAAGAAAGAACCGACAGGAAGTTGGTATCAGCATCGACGGGAAGGCAGATGCTACCACAAAAATATAAAAAATAGGAATTTTCTGCGGTGACGAGATTTGCTTCCTGCCGGTTCCCTGGAAAACGAAGAACTGAGGAGGCAGAGTGGGAAAGGTGGGAAGGCAGCTATGCAGGTGCAGTGGGATGTTCCCAAAAGCTTTCCTATTGGACGCTGTGGAGCATTCCTGTGCGGGCTCCGTTGGTACCGACATCACCCATATGTGAAGACTACATTTCTGCTTGTTCCTGGAGATCAAAGAGACATAAATGTCATAATTCCATTCACAGAAAGCAAACAAATACTTAGCTTCAATGGTGCTTAGATCCCTTGAAGAAATATTAAATGTATTGCCAAAAAACATCCTTGTTTCACCGAAAGGCTTCATCAGGGGCAGCCAACGTTACTCTCCTCAAGGGGATTAACAGAACGATATCAAGCAACAAGCTCTAGCTTAGACTTTAAAAGGAGTCATCTGACCAATTGAAGAGATGCACACATTGAATCATACCCACAACTCCAACATACCCCCCTTGAAGCTTCATGTTATGTCCTCTAGTTTTACAGCTTCCGTGTCTTTGAAAAAGATTTGTTTGTTCCTTAATACCCTTTAAGTATTTAAAGGTCTGTATCATATCTCCCCTGTCCCATCTCTCCTCTAAAGTATACATATTTAGGTTTTCAAATCTCTTCTCATATGTCTTCTGGTGCCGGCACCAAATCATTTTGGTTGCCTTCCTCTGAACCATTTCCAGTCTTTTTATATCTTTTGCGAGATATGGTGTCCAAAACTGAACACAATATTCCAAGTGAAGCCTCACCAGCAACTTGTACAGTAGCATTACTACCTACTTCTTTCTGATGGTAATTCCTCTCTGTATGCACCCAAACATCCTTCTGGCTTTCACAGTTGCCTTTCCTAACTGTTCAGCTACTTTAAGATCATCAGACACAATCACTCCCAGGTCCCGTTCTTTTGTGGACAGAAGTACTTTACCCCCTACACTGTACCACTCCCTTGAATTTTTGTAGCCCAAATGCATGATCCTGAATTTTTAGCATTAAAGCTCAGCTGCCAAATTCTAGACCATTCTTCAAGCTTAGCAAGATCCCTCCTCATGTTATCTACTCATTCCTGGGTATCTACTCTATTGCAGATTTTGGTATCACCCACATACAGGCAAACCTTACCTCATAGCCCTTCTGCAATATCACTAACAAAGATGTTAAAAAGAATCGGACTAGGAGACCACGTGATGCGGACAGGGTAGAGGTCGCATCTTGAGCGTGTCCTGAAGCCCTAAGCCTAAGCCGGCGATTAAGTACCGTGAAAAACCGCAAATATCAGCCAAGAAGGTAAATAAATTGATTCGGAGTGCCTGTGGACCCTCCTACTGCGGCTGGGGTGGCCGAACTGCATGGCGACGGCAGTAAAAGCGCTGAGAAGAGACCGGGAACGGGGAACCGGCTCGAGTAAGATGGCGGACCCAGCCTCGATGCCGGCATCACCCAGGTCTCCTACCTCATTGGATGAGATGTCTGCGGCTGTAGCAACGGCTTTACTACCCCAGTTTGATGCCCTACATGAAAAAATGGATGGATTGCGTTCCTCAGTAGATCTGCTGGGCAATAGGCTGCGAGAGGCTGAAGACCGCGTGGGACTGGTGGAGGAGAAGGTGGAGACGCTGACCATGGAGGTGGCAGGCCTAAAATCTCAGATATCTCTCCAAGAAGTCAAGCTCGACGACCTGGAGAACAGGTCACGAAGAAATAACCTGCGCTTTCTGGGGATTCCTGAGACCGTCTTAGACAAAGATCTAAGAGGCTACCTGGAGGAACTGGTCATGCATACCGTGGGTGAGGGTGAGCTTGGAGACGAGTTACACATCGAACGGGTGCATCGGGTAGGCGCTAAGCAAACGCGCGACCCTCGCCCTAGAATTGTCTTAGCCAAGTTTTTACATTGCCCGCAGAAGGAACTGATTCTCAGGGCAGCACAGCAGAAAGGGAAAGTGACCTATAACAACATTAAAATTCGTGTGGCACAGGACTATTCAATGGCGTTGAGCCGGAAAAGACGAGAGTATACCCCCCTCTGCGGAAAGCTTATAGAGGCCGGAATCCGGTTTTCAGTTCAATATCCCGCCAAGCTTCACGTGCTTTGCGACGGAGCTCATCGCACCTTTGAGTCGGCCGCTGCAGCAGAAGATTATGTTCATCAGATCCATATCCAAAAGAAGGCAACGTCGGCATCTCCTACATGAAGTCTCCGGGGGCTAATTGAACTGAGTGGTTAAGAGAAACCCCCCGTCGGTGAGTGAAGTCTGGGGAAACACAGTGTAGCAATGGACATAACAGTTGGTTACTTTTCGTGTTTGGAATGGTGCTACAGACCCCAAGTAACTTTGTGTCTCTTTGTTCCCTCCTGAGACGTTAATTGCCTTTCTTATGGTAGTGCAACAAAGTTTCCAGTTATCTTGAACCTCCCTCTCCTATTTACCTCTGCTAAGACTTGGGACTTTATGCTGAATATGTTTTTCTCTCTTGCTTGGGTTGTGTATTTTGTGCAGAGATACTTTGTTAAATCTTGCAGGGGGATTTAGAATGGTTTTCTGTTACAGTTGCTGTGTGTGATTTAGCCCCCTAGCAGAAGGGTGGGGGGGGGGGAGGGATTTCACCAGATGGCCTGGCTACATCTTACAGGTACCTGGGCTCCCCCCGCCATGTTTGCTATCTTGTATCATCTCTCCAGCACTTCGTGTGGGGGAGAAGGCAAGATTCCTTGGAGGGCGCCGCGGCTGCAGAGCTTGGGCGGCTGTGGCTGAGTAGGGGAGTGTCCAGGGTTGGAGGGGACTACTATTATGAAAGTGGGCGGGGGCTCGAACTAGAGAGGCCCCGTGTATTTGTGGTTGCAGAAATGTGACGCACATGGCCCGCATAGTCGGGCCGTCTGAGCCTGGACACTGGCAGTATGGGTGACATCCCTCTTCCCCCCTCCCCCGCATTCTTGTGTGCCCCTCTATTGGAGGCAAGTTTGCTTAAATTAAGGAGAGGGTGCCTTGGTGGGAGGTGGGGGGATAACATGCGATGGGGATGACTGGGGGGTGGAGGCCGGAGGGGGGGGGTTATGGCAGGTTATTCCATGCAGGGGGGGGGGGGGGACTGAGAACGGAGGCCCGGCCTATCGGTTTGGTAGTTACCGGGCATTTTGGGGAGGGTATAGCTCCTTCATGGTCAAAGGAGGAAGAATGTTGGTTTGTGGTATTGTGACTTGTTATACGGGCACGGAGTGAAAGGTCACGCTCAGAGGGGTTTCGGGAGGGCTACCTGGGAGGAGGTAGGAGCTGGGAGCCCTGTAGATAGGAGGAGTAGTTGGAAGGGGAGATAGGGGGGGTATAGAGGAAAGGGTTAGGGGAGGTTCTAGGATAGAGGTAGGGAAAGATAGGAGAGGGGTTAGCGGTTGGGGGTGTAGTGGGGTTAGGGGGAGGCGGGGAGGGTGGGGGAGGGGTCGTCGCACTCTGAACTCTATGCAGATGCACAGTGTAAAATACTTTGGTAAAAATGGGGGGAGGCTCCAGGCTGGGAGGGTCTCCCCAAACACGCTGTGCTGGCAGCTGGGACGTAAAAACATTGAGATTCTCTGAGGGTAATAACCTGGAATGTCTGTAGCTTGGGCAGCCCGATAAAGTGATATAAAGTACTGAAGGCGCTGGCTAGGCAACGCTGCGATGTTGCGCTACTGCAGGAAACCCACCAAACAGCTGAAGAACATGCTAAATTATGCTGGGATTGGGTAGGTCAGGTGTGGGGAGCGCCTGCACTGGGGAAGAAGGGGGATGTGGCCATTCTAATTCATAAGCGGGTGCGCTTCTCGATGCAAAAACAGGTGGCTGATCCCAATGGGAGATTTTTGCTACTGCTGGGCTTACTGGAAGATCGTGAGATACTACTGGGGGATGTATATGGTCCCAATTTGCTGGATCGGGAGTTTTTTGATCGTATTGCTGCCACAGTGGAGCAGTTGCCAGATGTACCATTGCTATTGGGGGGGGGGGGATTTCAATGGGGTGTTTGAAGTGAGTCTGGACACCTCCAGTGGCAAGGGGACGAGAGACAGAACACTCAGCTCTCAGGTGTTGCAACGATTTCGGGCGAGATTGGGCTTGATAGATCCTTGGAGATTATTGCACCCCTCCGAGAAGGAGTTCACCCATATCTTGCGGGCACATGGGACTAGTGCAAGAATAGACTATCTTTTGCTTTCCACAACCGCCTTTGCACAAGTGGAAGAAGCACAGATAGGTCCCCTGGAGATCTCCGACCATGCAATGGCCTGGATTGGGTGCAATGGGGGGGGGGGGGGAGGAACTGGTGCATCTCATATATGGCGGTTCCCTATCGAGCTATATAAAGACAATCAATTTCGGCAATTTCTGGGTCAGTGCTGGCGTGACTTTGAATTAAATCATCAGGCACACAGAGACGACCCAGAACTGGTTTGGGAAACCGCCAAAGTGGTGTTGAGGGGCGATATAATCGGGTTTGCGGCTCGGAAACGAAGACTGCTGGCGGAACAAATTGTTCAGTTGGAGCAACAAGTGTCTCAAGCACGAGTGCTCAGTGGTCATACGCCTACAGTGTCTAATAGAAAATGGTTGTGGGAACTTCAGGTTGCCTTAAATGAATTGCTTCATCAGAGAGCCAAGAAATCTATGCTGTATTACAAATATCGGTTATATTGCTTTGGCGACAAACTGGGGAAACTATTAGGACGATGTCTGAAGGGTCCGAGAGGAGGAAAGGGGGTAGCAGCTCTTCGGGATGAGCAAGGGAAACTCCAACAAAATCGGGAGGTGATAAGTGCAATATTTAAAGGCTTCTTTCAAAAACTGTATGCAGTGGAAGAGAATAATCCCTCTATTATGGAGGCCTACCTACAAGGGTTGAAGCTCCCAAAGGTGACAGAGGTGCAACGGGTTCAGTTGGGACAACCGATAACCCTAAAGGAGGTGCAGTCCGTAATTGCGCAGGCCAGCTGTTATAAGACTCCAGGTCCGGACGGCTATGGGGCCGAGTTTTATAAACTCTTGTCGAACTGGGTGAGCCCCCTGTTAGTGGACACTTACCGTCAAAGAATAGAGGGGGGTGGTAGGAGATGGGGAGATAACCAGGCCTATATCACGCTGATCCCTAAGCCGGATAAAGATCCGATGCAGGCGGCCTCCTATAGACCGATCTCTCTGTTGAATTTTGACATGAAGTTGTTGGCGAAAATTCTGTACAGAGCGACTAGCGGGAATATTAGGTGACGTAGTACACGAATCACAGGTGGGATTTGTGCGAGGCCATTATGCAGTCCGTAATATACGCAGAATATTAACATCTTTGGAGTGGGTGCAGTGCCATCAGTTGCAGTCACTTCTGGTGAGTTTCGATGCCGAAAAAGCGTTTGATAGGGTTGATTGGACATATCTGGAATACTTGCTACCATTGTACGGTTTAGGACAGGCTTTTTGTGACATGGTGAAGAGTCTTTATGATACTCCGACAGCTAGAGTGCTTTGTAATGGGGTTTTATCGGCTCCCTTTGCTTTGCATAGGGGCACTAGGCAGGGCTGTCCATTGTCCCTCTTATTGTTTGTTTTGTCTTTGGATCCTTTAATACGGAGTATAGAACTGGACCGACAGATTTGTGGGATTGAGGTGGGCAAACAGGGGTTTAAGATGTCGGCCTTTGCCGATGACATGCTGGTACACTTGCTGGCACCGCGAGAATCTTTGCCGAGACTGATGGCCGAGTTTCGGAGGTTTGGTAGTTTCACTGGCCTTAGGATAAATGCAGATAAATCGGAGGCCTTGGATGTCTCGGGGCGGTTGCGGGAAGGTTGGGGGGAGGATTTTCCCTTGAAATGGTTGGACCACAGGTTTAAATATTTGGGTATTGTTTTGACGAGATTACCGCAGGATTTATACCATACTAATTTTGAGAAAGTCTTGTCTGGGATGCGGTGTCAACTGAGAGCTTGGAACCCGCTACCACTGTCACTACTGGGGAGAATTGCAGCAGTTAAAATGGTGATCTTGCCACGCATACTTTATTGGTCACAAACTCTACCCGTCTGGTTACTCCGACGGGATTTGCTTAGAATGGAAAGGGAGATTCAAGGGTTTCTGTGGAAGGGGGCCAGAACGCGTATCCCGATGTCCCGTATGATTGGTAAATGGCGCAGAGGTGGCCTTGGGCTTCCGGATTTAAGACTCTATGCCTTGGCATGTCAAGCGCGGCCTGTTGGAGATTGCTTGGGGGGAACAGATGTATACACGCCAAGGGACTTGGAGGCGGCACTCGTGGCTCCTTTCTCGCTGGTGGGGGCTCTACATGTGGACAGTGCACAACTGCCAACGTGACTTACGCGTAATATTATGTTAAATGCGATGAGACGTACTTGGCGACAATTAAATAGCTTTTGGCAACGGAACTGGCAGGTGTCAAGCTGGCTGCCCATACGAGGAAATGTGCAATTCTCACCAGGTTCTGATTCTAGAGTGTTTCAAATATGGCACAGGCAGGGACTAAGACATTTAGGGCATGTAGTGGACCTTACGGGTAAATGCAAGCCGTTTTTGGAATTATGTGAGGAGTTCCGGCTGCCCCCCACCCAATATTTTGCGTATATCCAGCTTTCTCATTATGTGGCTATGTTGCCTAGAGAGGAACTAGGGGTGGACAGGTCGGCGCAGATTATCGAATTGTTTGAGCTCGGGGGGGACACCCCCCCGACGATAGCTAGGCTGAAGGCTAGGCTGGAGTGCTTTGGGGTTTTGCCAGACTATGGGAGGGCTGAGATGGCCTGGGGAGGAGAATTGAGACGGGAGGTACCGCCAGGCACTATTTCCATGGCGGTGGGGCGGATAGTGAAGCTGGTGGAGGGAGCGCGATGGAGGGAAATACAATATAAAGCCCTAACTCGAGTGTATTTTTTGCCGCGACGAGCATTGCGGAGTCATATTACGCAAGATGGGTCTTGCCCTAGGTGTTCTATACCATTGGCCACCTTAACCCATATGTGGTGGCAGTGCAGGCGCATCCTCCCCTACTGGTCCCATATTCGTCGATACATTATGAGATTATTACAACAGAGGTTTCCTTGGACTGGAGCTTTGGTCACACTTGATCAATTGCACTGAACCCTACCCACAGGGAGATGGGAGCGGTTATTGGTGCGTAAAGCATGTTTGGTGGGGAAGGGTCCGATTTTACACAAGTGGAGAGATCTTGACCCGCCCACGTTCTTGGAGTGGCGCAATAGTTTCCATCAGCTGATGCTGGCAGAGCGCTGGAGGGCTCGGGGTTCAGTGAAGAGGTCGTCCACCTTTATGTTGATCTGGGAACCCTATATTCAGAGTTTGGGCTCCCGTTGCCGGAATGAAATAGTAAATGTGGGACATTAAGGTCTGGAGGTACTGGGAGTGGAGGGGGAAACGGGAGAACTCAGAGAGGGTCACTGTTGCATTGTAATGGAGTTAGGGGTGCGAGGACGGGGGGTGGGGGTTGGGGGGGAAGGGAGGGGATGGGGTAGGGAGGCTGGGATACCACCAATAAAAAGGGGAAAAATGTTTAACCATGGATGTATAAAAACGTGAACTGAGCTCTGATGTAGTCACATAACTGTATATTGCCTTGGCCTCAGCGGAGATAAGACTCCACTCTGCTGTGGCACACTGTTTTTAAATGTATTGGATGTTATGTTTATGATGGTTAATAAATAAAGCTTTCAAAAAAAAAAATCGGACTAAGGACAGATTTTTGTGCCACACTACTGGTAACCTCCTTCTCCTTAGAATGAGCTCATTTACCTGTGCTGCCTCCCACTCAATCAATTTCTAACCCAATCAGTAACTCTAGGGTCCATCCCCAGGGTGTCAGTTTGTTTATAAGTCGCCTGTACGGAACAGTGTCAAAGCCTTTACTGAAATCTAAGTACACCACATCGAGGGCTCTCCCTCAGTCCAACTCCCTGGTCACCCAGTCAAAGAAATCAATCAGATTTGTCTGCCAAGACCTGCCTCTGGTAAACCCATGCTGCCTTGGATTCTGCAATTCACTGGACTCCAGAAACCTCACTATTCTCTCTTTTAGCAGCGTTTCCAATAATTTACTCTCCACAGAGGTTAGAGTAACCGGCCTGTAGTTTTCAACCTCATCCTTACTTCCGCTTTTGTGTAAAGGGACCACATGTGCCTTTCTCCAGTCCTCTGGGACCACTCCCGACTCCAAAGAAGCATTGAAAAGGTCAATCATTAGAGCCGCTAGAATGTCCCCAAGTTCCTTCTTTATTCTCGGATGTATCCTATCTGGTCCCATCGCTTTATCTAATTTTAGTTTAGCTAGTTCCTCACAGTTTTCTGAAAATCATTTGAGCTTCCCGTCACTTCTGTTCCTATTGCGGGTGTTTTCTGAGGTCCTGCTCCTAGCCCTTCATCTGTGAACACAGAACAGAAATATTTGTTAAGCAATTCCACTTTATCCTCATCAGTTTCTAAATATTCCTCCCTTTCACCCTTAGCCTGATAATACCACTTTTGCCCTTCCTCCTCTCACTAACATATCTGAAAAATGCCTTATCCCCCATTTTATTGCATTGGCAATATCTTCTTCTTTTTGTATCTTTGCTTTCCTGACTACTTTTTCTAGCTTCTCTAAGTTTTTCCAAATTTAGATGCCTGTCTCCCTCTCTCTGTGATCTCTTATATTTCCTGAACGCCTCCCTCTTTTTCTTTATCTTTTCAGCTACTTCTTTTGAGAACCATAGCGGCCTCCTTTTCCTTTTATTTACCATTTTAACAAGGTGGTTTGTTGCCCTTAAAATATCCCCTTTTGGTTCTGCCCCTGTTTTTCTACATCCCCAGCTGTTCCCACCCCACTAACAACTCTTTGAGGTATTGTCCCATCTTGGCAAAGTTAGTTTTCCTAAAGTCTAAGACCCTCGTTTTTAAATGAATTTTATCAGCCCAAGTCCTAATATTGAATCACACCATCTAGTGATCACTGGATGTGAGATGATCTTCCCACTATAACATCGGAAACACTTTCCCCATTGGTAAGCACAAAATCCAGAATGGCCCCTTCATGTTCTGTTACAAGTTGCCTGAATAGCTCTCGTTGTGGAGAATCCAGGATCTCCTTACTTCTACATGACACTGAAGTCAGTCAATATCCGGCATACTGAAATCACCTATCAGTAGCATGTCTCCTTTCACAGCAGTGCTGTGTATGTCTTCTATTAAATCTGCATCCACTTCTTCTTCCTGTGAGGGGGATCTGTTACCATTCCAATGCAAAGGGATTTTACTTTCCCTTTCCCTCTTTCTAGTTTAACCCACAGTGCCTCCTCTCTCCCTTTTAGGCCCTTCTATAGCTTTAATATCATCTTTTACATGCAGTGCCATTCTTCATCCCCTTCTTCCTACCCTGTCCTTTCTGAATAAAGTATAGCCCAGTATAATTACATCCCAGTCATGGTTGTCCATGAACCACTAAATATAGAAATATAAAAATATAGAAAAATTATGATAGAAAAAGACCACATGGCCTATCTAGTCTGTCCTTCCATATCAACAACTATAACAGTCCCCTTTTTTCTTTTAGAGATCCTCTGTGTTTGTCTTATGCTTTTTTAAATTCAGATATTGTCCTCATCTCTACCACCTCCACTGGGAGACTATTCCACAGATCTACCACTCTTTCTGTAAAGAAATATTTCCGCATATCACTCCTGAATCGATCCCCTTTCACCCTCATCCCATGTCCCCTCATAGCAGAACTTGATTTCAATTGAAAGAGGCCCTCCCCCTGTGCATTTATGCTATGTAGGTATTTAAACATCTCAATCATATCACCTCTATCCTGCCTTTCCTCTAAGGTGTACATATTAAGATCCTTAAGTCTGTCCTCATATGTTTTATAATGAAGACCACTAACCATTTTAGTAGCCACCCTGTGTACTGACTCCATCCTGTTTATATCCTTTTGAAGGTGTGGTCTCCAGAATTGCATGCAATACTCCAAATTAGGTCGCACCAAAGACTTATACAGAGGAACTATCACCTCCTTTTTCTGCTAGCCATTCCTCTCCGTATGCACCCAAGCATCCTTCTAGCTTTTGCTGTCGCCTTTTCAACCTGTTTAGCTACTTTAAAATCATCAGACACAACCACGCCTAGGTCCTGCTCTTCTTTAGTGGACAAAAGTACTAGTGACCCCCTATACTATATTGCTCCCTTGGATTGCTGCAGCCCAAAAGCATGACCTTGCATTTTTTAATATTACCCAGCTGCCAAATTCTGGACCATTCTTCAAGCTTAGCTAGATCCCTCCTCATGTTATGTGCACCTTCCTGGGTGTCTACTCTATTGCAGATTCTGGTATCATCCACAAAGAGGCAAACCTTACCCAACAGCCCTTCCGCTATATCACTAACAAAGATGTTAAAAAGAATCGGCCCAAGGACAGATCCCTGTGGCACACCACTGCTAAAATCCTTCTCCTCAGAGTAAGCTCCATTTACCTGTACTCTTTGTCGCCTCCCACCCAACCAATTTCTAACCCAAGCAGTAACTTTAGGGTCCATCCCTAGGGTGCTCAGTTTGTTTATAAGTCACCTGTGAGGAACGGTGTCAAAGGCTTTACTGAAATCTAAATACACCACATCTAGGGCTCTCCCTCGGTCCAACTCCCTGGTCACCCTGTCAAAGAAATAATCAGATTTGTCTGACAAGACCTGCCCCTGGTGAATCCATGCTGCTCGGATCCTGTAATCCGCTGGAATCAAGAAACCTCACTATTTTCTCTATCAGCAGCATTTCCAATAATTTACTCACCACCAAAGTTAAACTAACCGGCCTGTAGTTTTCAACCACATCCTTACTTCCGCTTTTTTGTAAAGGCACCACATGAGCCTCTCTCCAGTCCTTTGGCACCACTCCAGACTCCAACGAGGCATTGATAAGGTCAGTCAGTGGAGCTGCTAGAACGTCCCCAAGTTCTCTTAGTATTCTAGGGTGTATCCCATCTGGTCCCATCGCTTTGTCTACTTGAATTTTAGCTAGTTTCTCACGAACAGTCTTCTGAAAATTGTTCAAGATGCCTCTCCCGTCTGTTCCTGTTTGTGGGTGTTTTCTGAGGTCCTTTTCCTGGTTCTTCATCTGTGAACACAGAACAGAAATATTTGTTAAGCAATTCCGCTTTATCCTCATCAGCTTCTACATATTCCTCCCCTTCACCCTTGAGTCTGAGAATACCACTTTTGCCCTTCCTCTTCTCACTAACATATCTGAAAAATGTCTCATCCCCCCATTTTATTGTATTGGCTATTTCCTCCTCTTTTTGAATCTTTTCTTTCCTGACTACCTTTCTAGCTTCTCTAAGTTTTTCCAAATACAGATGCCTGTCTTCCTCTCTCTGTGACCTCTTGTATTTCATGAAGGCCTCTCTCTTTTTCTTCATATTTTCAGCTACTTCTTTTGAAAGCCATAGCGGTCTCCTTTTCCTTTTACCTTTATTTACCATTTTAACAAAAAGATTGATTGCCCTTAAAATATCCCCTTTCAGTTTTGCCCAGTTTTTCTACATCCCCCAGCTGTTCCCATCTCGCTAACGACTCCCTGAGGTATTGGCCCATCCTAGCAAAGTTAGTTTTCCTAAAGTCTAAGACAGGGGTTCTCAACCCTGTCCTCGGGACCCACCTAGCTAGTCGGGTTTTCAGGATAACCACAATGAATATGTATGAGAGAGATTTGCATACACTGCCACCATTATATGCAAATGTCTCCCATGCATATTGTGGTAAGGAGGGTGCAGCCCAGCTAGGGAAAACTGAGAAAAAGAAGGATTTTTCTTCTTTGCGGGGGATGGGCGCACAAAACCACATACTCCATACTAGAAGCCCTGAAAGGAACCTAGGGGGCAGAGCTAAGGGTAAACCAATCACAGACCACAGGACAACCCTGCATAGGAGTAGGAGGTCCAAGTGGGAGGAGCCAGGAAGGGAGTTGCCCTGCTCAGCAGTTAACAGAGGGAAAACAAACACAAGAGGGAGAGCCAGTTTGAGTTTGGAAGGGGCTTTGAGAAGAAGGTCCAGGAGGAGTGCAAGAGCAAGCACAAGCGGCAGCTGCAGTTCCAGGCCTAGCCCAGGTTCGAGTCCAGTTCCCAGGAGGCACAGACAGGAAAGATCTGGGGCCAAGCTGAGGAGAACCTTTGCAGCCAAGGAGAGCAGCAAAAGGAGGAACCATTATAAAGGCAGCCAAGAAAGGTACGCAGGGAACAAGCATTGCCAGCAGGATAGTTCTTGCTCTGACTCAGAGGAGACTTTCATACCCCTGAAGGCTCAGCACAGCAAGAAATATCTCACCAGGGAGGTTAAACAGGAGAGACCCCCAAGAGACCGGCCTGGAGAAGGCAAGGCCAGGCAGTGGGAGAGACTGTTTAATCTGGTGAAGACTCTTAAGGAAAAGACACCAGAGCACTTTCAGGAAGCACCCAGCTGTAGCTCAATAGAGAGCATGGAAGTAGGCCCTGAGGAAAGTGTTATTGAGTCTGAGGTCTCTGAGATGGAATGCGAGCTGTGCACTAAGGTACACTAGTAATGTGAGCTAGAAACAGTGGAATATAAAAAGAGGCTGTTGCAATTTAAAGACAGTTTCAGAAGCTGGAAGAGAGGAGTAAGCCTGAAGGAAAAAGGTTAAGAATCTCTCCTAGGAAGCTAAAACTGCAGAACCTCAGTGAAGGCCCAAACAGCTGAAACTGTTTGTGTGTGTGTGGCAACAGCAGGCTTGAAGCTGATAACCCATCCACTGTGTGAAGAGTTTTACAAATGCTTTTGTTTTATAATGTTAAGCAATTGCAGTGAGGAACAGAAACTGCTATAAGTTTGTGCCAGGTTACAATGTTTTGGACATTTTGATTTCTGGAGAAGTTATCCTGTATTTTCTTTTGTCTGGAAAAAAGTTATGCTTGAAGAATTTTATGTTCACCACTTACCAGCCTGGAACCCGAATAAAATTTCCTGTGCACTTTATTAACCACTTGGCTCTTCCTTTCGGACACAACTACACAAAAATCCTAGAAGGGATATAAGATGGCCAGCCGTCCCTACTAGGCAACCGCCTGGTAGGGGCGCGAGCGTCACAACATTCATTGTGGTTATCCTGAAAACCTGACTGGCTAGGTGGGTCCCGAGGACAGGGTTGAGAACCCCTGGTCTAAGACCCTCACTTTTGAATGAATTCTAACGGGCCTAGTCCTAATACTGAACCACACCATCTGGTGATCATTGGATGCAAAATGATCTCCCACCATAACATCAGAAATACTTTAACCATTTGTGCCCTTCTCTTCTATTGCTAACTCCAGACTTAGTTCCTTTCACCTTGCTGCTCCTTATGCCTGGAACAAACTACCTGAGTCTGTATGTCAGGTGCCTTCTCTGGCCCTTTTCAAATCCAAACTGGAAACTTACCTCTTCGCTGCCGCTTTTGGATCTTGACTCACCTTGTCTCATTTGTTTCCTTACCATTCATCCTAGATGTATCCCGTGTCTACAGCTACTGTGTTGTCTGTTTTGATTAGATTGTAAGCTCTGCTGAGGAGGGACAGGCTTTTACATGTGTCTGTGCAGTGCTGCATATGTCTAGTAGTGCTATAGCTCAGTAGTAGTAGTAATAGTGGTTGTCTGTTTGGATTAGCACCATTTTGTTGGAATCCAGGACTCAGAGACTTGCAGCCCGTAGTTCCAGCAGGTTGATATGACATTGGTGATCCTGTGCTGTCCAGACCCCTTGTGTGTGGATCTGCTGGAGACAAGCTCCCCAGGTGGTCGAGGAGGCATCTGTGGTGATGACCAGGTCATGCTGTGGTGATTGGAAGAGTCATCCCTGGGCAAGGTGGTCATGCTGCATCCACCAGTCCAATGTCAGCTGGGTGCCCTGGTCTATGGTGACCCTGTGGGACAGGCGCTAGGAATGTTGGTTCCAGTTGTGGCAAAGCTGCCATTGGAGGTACTACATATGTAGCTTCATAAGCAGGAGGACTTGTGTAGTCAATGCCTTATGGCCCAGGAGTCGCAACAGTGTCCTGGCTGAAAAGGTAGTTGAGGTTGATATGGATTATGTCAGGCTGACGACGCTGTCTGCTTGGTGCCGTGGCAGGAAGGCCTTCACTTGGGATGTGTGCAGTGCTGCACTGATGAACTCCAGCGACTGCTTAGGTTGAAGTTGGGACTTCTTGTAGTTGACTAGGAATCCCAGCGATAACAGTGTCACAAGCATGCATTGGACTGACCTCTCTGCTTTTCTAAGCGAGGGGGCCGAGATGAGCCAGCAGTCCAGGCAGGGAAACACACAGATGCCAGATTTCCTTAAGTGTGCAGCTGTGACTGCCACGCACTTTGTGAAGACCCATGGGGCTAGTGAGAGTCCAAGGGAAGTACCCTGTATTAGTAGTGGGGACCCATGATGTGAAAATTCAAGTACTAATAGTGAGCTGGATGAATGGGGATGTGGGTGTAAGCATCCTGTAGATCCAGTGATACAAGCCATTCATTGGGTTGCAGGAGAGGCAAGATAATCCCCAGAGAGTACATACAGAAGCATTCCTGTGGATGAACTTGTTGAGCTGGTGAAGGTTGAGGACAGGGTGTACACCCCCGGACCTCTTGGGAATGAGGAAGTACCTGGAGTAGAAACCAGAGTTGGCTTCGGTGGTCGGTACCTGCTCTATGGCCTTAGCTGCTAATAGAGTGTGAATCTCTGACTCCATGGTGGCAAACAGGTGTGCTAAGGTGTGGCTGTGGGGTACTTTGTGTTGGTGTGGAGTCCTGGAGAACTTGATGCGGTATTCTTGGCTTAAGGTCTCCGGTACCCACTTGTCAGTCATTATTGATTCCCAGGCTTCCTTAAAGAGGGAGAGGTGCCCCCCCACCTGGTATGCCTCTCCAGACTGTGGCATAAAAAGGAAGGGGTGCTTTTCCCTGAGGACACCATGGGTTGCTTCTGCTGTTGGTGGTCCCTCTGTCTTGGTTTGTGTTGGTACTGTTGGCTTGGAGCGCTGGGGCTACCATTTGTGGTAGAGCTGATAGTGCTTGGACAAGGAGTACAGCTTCCTGTAGTAGGCACTCTGTGTCTTCTTGTAATGGGAGTTACGCTCGGAGCTGTCAGAGGATAGGGTCTGGAGGGTTGTGAAATAGTCCTGCATGTCATTCACGGTTCCTTTCACCATTTCTCTGAAGAGGTTGTCTCCTGTGCAGGGTGCATTGGCCAGTCGCTCGTGCCTGTCCTCCCAGAGGCCGGAGACTCTGAGCCAAGTGGTGCACCTGGCCATGATGGCCATCGCCGCTGCACATGCTGCTGCATAGAAGACATCAAAGGCAAAGTGGTTCAGGTGTTTTCCACTCTCCCCCAGATCCCCTAGAAGGGAGGGAAGGTGGCCTTGTCTCCAGGAGTAGCGTATCAATGGTGCTCTTGAGGGTATCTATGAGCGCATCCTCGTAGAGCAAGTGCTGAAACTGATGTGAGGTGATCTGCGTGCTGAGCATCGCCGTTTGATATGCCTTCTTCCTGAAGTTATCTAGGATCTTATGGTCCTTGCCAGGCAATGCATTGGCATGTGTGCAGGATATTTTCACCTCTTTCAGGGCCAATTCCACCACAATGGATTGGTGGGAGAGTTGCGCCCTCTTGAAATCAAGGGTAGCCTGCACTTGGCATTTTGCCTCCATCCTTTGGGAGATGGTTGGAGTGGATGCTGGAGCCTGCCATATCCACATGAGGTTGACCAATAGAAGCTTGTGGACCGGGATGGCAATGATGGACTTGAGTGAATTGAGATACTTCAGGAGGCTAAATGCTTCATTCCTGGGGTCCAGAGTGTCAGCTGATGAGAGCGCTAGACGGTTGAAAGTTTTGGAGGAACTTCGTGTATGTCATGTCCTCTGGGGCGAGGGTGGTGGTGGAGGTGGTGGGAAGAGTTCCACTGAAGACCCTCTAGAGTCCGAGGTGCATTTGTAGCCTCTGAATGAGCCCATGGTGGCAGCCTCTTCCCCTTTGCTGTCTGCCGACAGGGACCTAGGGGTGAACCCAATGGGTGAGGGAGATGACCAGGGTGAAGGAGTCCTGGGCAGTGGTGGTGCATTGTTCTGTGAAGGCTGTGGTTGTGACATGTGTTGCTCCAGGAACTTTGCCCATAGGTCTAGCATGGCCAAAGGTTGGAGCAGAGAAGATGATTTCCACAGAGTCGGGTCCGTAGGGGCTCAATTGTGTGCAGCCTCATTGCCGTGCTTGTGGCCCTTGCCAGCACTGGAGTGTTGCCTGGGTGATTTATCCATTGAGGAGCTTCTTCAACAAAAGGAGGTGCTCCCTCCCCTCCTCCGATTATGCCTCCGATAATGGCTTCTTCCCCCGCACCGGTAGCTGCTGCAGAAGCTATTTGCGCTTCTGTTGCTGCTAGACCAGCACTGTCTCTTGGAGCCATTGGCTGAGCAGGGGGAGCAGAGGGCTTTCCTTGGCACTGCAGTTTCCTTGGCACTGAGTGGGACTCCTCTTGCTGCTGCTAGACCGATGCTGCGTCTTGGAGCTGTGGGCTGAGCGGGGGTGCAGAGGGCTTTTCTCAGTGCCACAGTTTCCTCGGTGCTGTGTGGGACTCCCCTTCTCAGCATGGTGATGACACTCGTCGTCATGATGCCATCCAGTGGTGCTCTTGGTGGGCGGAGCTAAGACTGCAGGACCTGGGGGAAGAGTGGAGGCTGCTGGTGTGTCTGTGGGCAGCGTGGCTGGCTGGTGACTGGGCCTGGGACTATCTGGAAGAGCAAGAGGGGGTGCCCAGAGGCACATCTCGTGCGGCAGCTGAAAGTGAGTTAATTTGGGATGGGTCCAAGATGGCGGTGGTCACACAACCACCAAGTGAACTGTGTTCTCCAGAGGGCTTGGTCTCTCAAGGTGGCATTTAGAGGAAATTTGCTCACTGGATCACTGCGCTGTGGAGTCCAGAAATTCCCTCAGGGCATGGCTTCAGGATCGGCATGCCCTGGGGGACATCTTCCACCTGATGGGACTCCCTGAGGCATCAGACACATCTGTCATGGGCATCGGTGGAGTTCATCTTCTTCAGGCATTGGGGGCACTTTTTAAACCCAGGTTTGATCTCTCTTTCTTGTCTTTGGTCATCTTCTGGTTGTATTTGAGATAAATGTTAGGATGAGGACAGCTGGTGTTCTGTCCTTCTAGATGGGTGGAAGAAACAAGACGGAGGCAGGTAATGGCGGGCTAGGGGATAGAGGCACCTTGGCGCATGTTCAGAAAGGATGTGCCTTTCTGAGCTATAGGAGAGCACTTCCATATCCGTGGCATCATCAGATAGCGTCACCAGGTGTGGCTGACACATCCAGCTGGTCCATGGAAAAATCCATGTGTGTATGGGCTGTATGCTTTTTTTTTTAAATTGATAATAGTGAACAGGGCTGGTGCAAGGGTATTGGGTACCCTAGGCAAACCTATAGCCTTATGCTCATTCCCTCACCCCACCCACCAACAAGACCTACTGTAAAGCAGGAGATATAAAAATTACAATTTAAGACACTGGCATTACAAACACAACTGTAATCAGGACATAGGGAAACTGCACAGACAGAGGCATAGATTGGAGGTGGGACTTGTACTGACAGCCTCTCAAGTTGCTATGGAGGAGAGAGGTCATATGAAAGAAGATCACCACCTTGGTGTGGCAGGAAGTGATCCTGTAACTAGGAACCTGTCCGCCAGGAGATGTAAGACCCTCTTGCACTAAGGAAGTTTCTCCAGGGCCATGTGCCCATGAGAGAAGGGTTAGGACAGCTGTTATAGTTGGTGATTTGATTAGACATAGAAGCTGAGTGGCTGGTGGACATCAGGACCACCTGATAACATGCCTGCATGGTGCAAAAGTAACAGACTCTATGTGCCACCTAGACAAGGTTTTCGATAGTACTGGGGAGGAGTCTACTGTCTTGGTACATATTGGCACCCAGGACTGTACATAGCCCTGTGCGAGCGCTGCAGCCGCACAGGGCACAAAGGCTTAAGGGGCACATTTCAGATGGCTGCCGTTGCCTGCCACCGACACTTTTTCTTCACTCAGTGGTGGCAGGCAATGGCAGACATATGAAATGCACCCCTTAAGACTTCTCGCGGCATGCTAAGCATATCTGTCCCTCCCTGCTCTGACGCGATGTCAGAGAAGGGAGAGACAAATCTGCTTAGTGCACCGGCAACTTACACAGCGGGCGCGCCTCTTCTCTCCTGCCGTGGCAGAGGGGGTCACGCGCCCGTTGTGCAAGTCGCAGAGGGGGCGATTCAACCTCGGTACAGCCCTGTTGGCACCAATGACATAGGAAAGTATGGGAGGGAGGTTCTAGAGGCCAAATTTAGACTTTTAGGTAGGAAGTTGAAATTCCAGGGTAGCATTCTCTGAAATGCTTATTGTGCCATGTGCAGGACCCAAAAGGCAGACAGAGCTCCAGAGTTTCAATGCGTGGATGAGACGATGGTGCAAAGAAGAGGGTTTTGGATTTGTTAAGAACTGGGCAACATTCTGGGGAAGGGAGGGGCTCTTCTGAAGGGATGAGCTCCACCTTAACCGGGATGGAACCAGGCTGCTGGCATTAACCTTTAAAAACGAGTTAGAGAAGCTTTTAAACCAGATAGTAGGGGAAAGCAGACAGTCGCCCAAGAGCACATGGTTCAGAAGGATGTATCCTTGAAGGATACTAGCAAAACAGGGAAGTTAGGGCATCCCAACAGAGAGGTTCCAAGAAAGATAAAAGTAACCTAGATGTCTTTCAGTACAGAGCCGAGATTCCAAATTACACCTAACAACTGATAACCAGATTAATATTGTAAGGGTAGGGTCCTTTTTCCTTTCCAGCACTTATATCACTTACCCTGGGACGTCCGTTAATCCTCTGGGTTGAGGAATTACCTTATCTTCTCTGTCTGGGATCCCAGGAGAACAAACACACACACACAAACTCGCACATAAGTAGCATTTAAGTTTATTCCGTACGTTAGAAGTGCAGTCTATCTTTTATACAGTATCAAAAACATATATACGTCATAAACCCATCCCAGCAGCATAGCCCTGCTCCTGATATTGCTAATTAGCAACCGTACAAACTGGTACCTGTCTCTGTGAAGATCACTGAATCTTGTCTTAGCACAACACATTCCTTTCTATCTAGGTATTCACATATGGGCCTCACGGTCCCTGTGTACAACAAGAAACTTATTTTCCCCTTACAATTCCCCCCTTTGGGCCTGTATAGGCCCACTAGAAGAACAGCCTAACAATCTACTATGAATAAAATACGACCTCTAAAATGTGTGTATGCAAATGCTAGAAGCTAAAAAATAAGATGGGAGAGCTAGAATATATAGCTCTAAATGAGAGGTTAGATATGATTGGCATTTCAGAGACCTGGTGGAAGGAGGACAACCATTAGGACACTGTGATACCTGGGTACAAACTATATCACATTGATAGAGTAGATCAAATTGATGGAGGGGTTGTGTCCTATGTTAGAGAGGGCATTGAATCACATAGGATTAAAGTTTTGCAGGAAACAAAATACACTGTATAATCTCTATGGATAGAGTTCCATGTAAAAAGCGGCAGAGATAATATGCTATGTTACATCTTCAGAGAAACATATTGAAAATAAATGAGTCTTTATAGCCTTTCTAAATGAAAGCAGGTTCTTTATGACCCGGAGCTCGTGTGGAATTGAGTTTCAGAGCAAAGGTGCATACAACAAGAAAGCTCTTTTGGACGTAGTGGAATTGGATTTAGTAAAGAGTATTGGTATATGTAGGGTGTTTTGAGATCCATTTCACCTGGAATGGTTGTCCTTGGTCTCATGTATTAAGGTTTGGAGGTAATTGGGTGAAAGTTTGTTGAAGGCTTTGAAGATGGTGAGGATAGCTTTGAATATCATACACTCAATGATAGACAGCCAATTTGCTCTTTAAGCAAGGGAGTAATATGTTCAGTTATAGACACATTGTAAAGGATACATGCTGCCGTGTTAAGGGCTAATTGAAGCGGGTGAATTGCTGCCTTCAGTAATCCTTGAAAGATGATGTTACAGTAGTCTATATGCAGTAAGATAAGGGCCTGAAGAGCTGTACAAAAGTCTTGGATAGTTAAAAGAGTCTTGAGAAGCTGTATAGTCTTCAGCTTAAAGTAGATGCTCCTGGCAGTGTTTTTGATTTGTGTAGAAAATGTCAGATGCTGATCAATGATAACACCCAAGTAACGCACCCCTCGTTGTGCTTGAATTAGTGCACCATTCAGGTTTATGGTGTCTGGAGGGGTGAAGAAGATGGCTCTGCTGATAAAAAGGGCTTCAGTCTTTTTAAGGTTTATAGTCATGTTTTGGGTGGTGAGCCATGCATTGACGCTGGTGAAGCAGTTGACTATTATCTTGATGTCGGGATTGAGTGTACTGATAAGTGCATAGAACATGACATCATCAGCATATGTGTGGCAGTGGACATTGAGTGCTTGTATGACTGAGCAGAGAGGTTGAATAAAGATGTTAAATAATAAAGCTGAGAGGGCTGATCTTGGGGAATTCTTGGGGAATTCCTTGAATTTGTGTAAATGGCTTCAATGTTGTTGAACCTAATTTCACCTGACGTTGACGGCTTGACAAGTAGGATTTGAACCATTTTAAAGGGGTCTCAGTTAGACCAATTGCTTGCAGTCTTTTGATGATTAGTGTGTGAGATATAGAATCAAATGCAGCCTTAATGTCAAGAAAAATGAGTAAGTATCCTGAGTTTAGCTTATCAGTACCTGTTATAAGTTTATCAAGGAGTGCAGTCATCAGTGTTTCAACTCCGTGGCGAGGTCAAAATCCGTATTGTTGTGGGTCAAGGGGAGAGTGTTCATCAATATGATCTTGTAGTTGTTGGAGCACAATATTTTCTAATATGTTAGTTATGAAGAGAAGACTAGCTATAGGTCTTTATGATGTTGCTTGGTTGATGTTATTGTTTCCTTTACGTACTGGTCAAATAAATGCCATCTTAAAAGTGGTAGGTATCCTTGTTGAAGAGAAAGCTGAATGATTTTGTAGATTATTGGTGCAAGCTCTTGTCTAGAGATTTTAATTAGACTAACTGGGCACAGGTCAATGGGAGATGTGGTTGTGCTGCTATTAGTAATAATATCCTCAATGTAATTAGTTGTGATAGATGAGAATGTCCTCCATGTGTATAGTGGTCTTGAAGGTTCCTGAAGTGAATGACTGACAACGGAACATGTGGAATTATTGATGGGGGAGGTTAGAGTTTGAAAGTAGTTGGCCATTGCCTGTGGAATTAGACTTATTCTACTTGAATAGAGCTATCCTTTGTAAGGGATTTGACAATTTCAAAGAGTTCACGAGGATGGTTGAAAGATTTTTGTATCAAATGTGAATAGAACTCTTTTTTTTTGTTTGTTTGAATGGTGGCTAATTGGTATTCATTAAGTTTCATTTTGTAAAGGGTTAGATTGTCTGATATTTTGGAGTTCCTCCACTTCCTCTCAGCAGCCCTAAGAGTGCACTTCATGCTTTTAAGTTGTGGTGTGAACCATATTGCTAACTTATTACTTCTCTGTGTGCTAGGCTTGGGTTGGTATTGTTGCTGCATCAGCTATAATTCTATTCCATGTCTGAATAAGTGAGTCAAGTGAATAAGGAGTAAATTACAGATTAGACAGTAGTCCAGGAAGGCTTTTTTATTTTACTTAATTAGCTATGAGCTGTAGGCTTAGTGTTGTGAGGGGTCCAAAGCATTATGTTGAGGGGTAAGAAGAAAGATATAAGCCTGTGATCAAACTAGGGGATATTAATGAGAGAAGGGGGCAAGACAGAGTGATTTCTAACTGTGTCTTGAGATAGGAAAATTAAGTCAACAGTGTTTCCCATAGCATGGGTTGGTTAATTGACTATTTGGGCATAATTGAGGGCTTCCATGGCATCAAGAAAAGCTTTTGACTTGTTCACTGTAGTGGAAGCAAGATTGAGATCACCGAGGAGATGAAATAAATGACTGCTTCTTGGGGCAACTGGTTCATAAACTGACAAGAGGGGAAGCTATTTTGGATCTTGTTCTTAGTGGAACACAGGATCTGGTGCAAGAGATAAGAGTTTTGGGGCCACTTGGCAAGAGTAATCATAGCATGATCACATTTGATTTAATAAATGGAAGAAAGATGGCAAGGAAATCCACAGTACTACCTTTTAACTTTCAAAAGGGAGACTATGATAAAATAAGGAAAATAATTAAGAAAAAACTAAAAGGAGCAGTTATAAAAGTTAAAGATTTACATCAAGCATGGGCATTGTTTAAAAGTACTATCTAGAAGCCCAGACCAGCTGTATTCCACGCTTTAAGAAAAGTGAAAGGAAGTCCAAAAAACTTCCAGCATGGTTTAAAGGAGAGGCTGTTGTTGCCAACAAAGCATCCTTCAGGAAATGGAAAAAGGAGCCTAATGTCGAACACCGGAAACAACATAAGCATTGGCAAGTTAGATGCAAGGCATTGATAAGGCAGGCAAAGAGAGAATTTGAAAAAAAGTTTGCTGTGGAAGCAAAAATGCATTAAAAAAACTTTTTCAAGTACATTTGTAGCAAAAAACCTGTGAGAGTCAGTTGGACCATTGGATGATAGAAGGGTAAAAGGGGGCTAAGAGAGGACAAGGCCATAGCGGAGAAACTGAATGAATTCTTTGCTTCGGTCTTTACTGAAGAAAATGTAGGGACGTTACCTGTGACTGAAATGGTATATAAAGGTGTTGTAGTGGAAGAATTGAAAGAAATATCAATAAACCGATAGGATATATTTATTTAACATTTTTTATGCCACTTTATCATTTCAGTCAAAGCGGTTTACATTGTAACTTACACTTGGCAATGTATATTAAACAGGGACATTGATAACTTGGATTTTTTTTCTGAAGCAATGGAGGGTTAAGTGACTTGTCCAAGGCTACAAGGAGTGAGTGGGAATTAAACCTTGGTCTTGCAGTTCCCAAGCCAGTGCTCTAACCATCAGGCTACTCCTCCATACCAACTATATTACAACTGTTTGATAAACCGAAGAATAGCAAATCAGCTGGACTGGATGCTATATATCAAAGGGTGTTGAAAAAACTGAAATAGGAGATTGCAGACCTACTATTAGTAATCTGTGAACTACCATTAAAATCATCTATAATATCTGAAAATTGGAGAGTGGCCAATGTAACTCCAACTTTTAAAAAGAGTTTCAGGAGTGATCCGTGAAACTACAGACTGGTGAGCCTGACATTAGTACTGGGCAAAATGGTAGAAACCATTATAAAGAATAAAATTACTGAACATGTAGACAGCCATGGTTTAACGGGAGAAAGCCAACATGGATGTAGCCAAGAAGTCTTGTCTTACTAATCTGTTATATATTTTTGAAGGTATGAATAAACAGGTAGGTGAGCGGTTGATATAGTGTATCTGGATTTTCAGAAAGCCTTTGACAAGGTCCCTCATGAGAGACTCATGACAAAATTAAGAAGTCATGGGATTGGAGGCAATATAGTATTGTGGATCAGGAACTAGTTAAAAGATAGAAAGCAGAAAGTAAATGGCCAATTTTCTCAATGGATAAAGGTATATAGTGGAGTACCCCGGGGATCTGTGCTGGGTCTGTTGCTTTTTAACATAGTCAATAAAAGACCTGGAAATAGGAATAATGAGTGACGTGATCAAATTTGAGATGACACAAAATTATTCAAAGTTGCTAAAACGAGGATTGTGAAAAATTGCAGGAGGACCTTGAAAAATTGGAAGACTGGACACCCAAATGGCAGATGAAACTTTATGTGGACAGATCAAAGTTATGCACCTAGGAAAGAACAGCCCTAACTATGGTTACACAATGCAAGGTACACCCTTAGAAACCACCACCCAGGAAATGATTTAGGCATCATCGTGGATAATACGTTGAAATCCTCCGCCCAGTGTGCAGCTGCATCCAATGAAGCAAATAGAATGCTAGGAATGATAAGGAAAGGAATGGAGAATAAAAAAAGGGCTATTATAATGCCTCTGCATCGTTCCATGGTGCGACCACACCTTGAATATTATGTGCATTTCTGGTCACCATATCTTAAAAAGAATATAGCTGAATTAGAAAAGGTACAAAGAAGAGCGACAAAAATGCTAAACGGAATGAAAGGATAACCCTACGAGGAGAGGCTTAAAAGGTAGGAATTCGTCAGCTTGGAAAAGAGACTGCTGAGGGAGGATATGATAGAGGTCTATAAATTAATGAATGGAGTGGAACAGGTTTTACAACATCAAAAAGTAGAAAGACCAGAGGACACACAATGAAGCTACAATGCAACCCATTTAAGACTAATAAGAAAAGATATTTCTTTACTCAATGCATAATCAAACTCTGGAATTTGTTACCGGAGGATGTAGTAAAAGTTGTTAGTGTAGCTGGGTTTAAAAAAGGTTTGGACAAGTTCCTGGAGGAAATGTCCATAAACCATTACTAGAGGACCCAGGAAATCCACTGCTTTCCCTGGGACAAGCATTGTGGAACCTGTGTGCCTTTTTTGGGAACCTGCCAGGTACTTGTGGCCTGGATTTGCCACTGTTGGAAACAGGATGTTAGGCTTGATGGACCTTAGTCTGAAAGAGTAAGGCATTTCTTATGTTCTTAAATCAAGACAAATTGTACAACCGGGAGAAAGGCTCCCATATATTTAGGGCTTCTGATCTTAGTTTTTAACCAATAAAGACTGATAAAACATTCTGCTGCAAAAATATTACTGGAAAATTATTGGAATTATTGGAAAAACACCACGTTCCCTGGCTTGACTTGTAAACGTCATTGAGTTTTTTGTACCTTCTCTATGCTGACAATTCCCAAGTGACCCAAACCTACTTATTGGGTACCACTAGAAATATTACCGATTAGTAGTACCTGTGGTGTGAAAACACCAATAAACACAGTGTCGATGACTGAACTAAGATCATTGACCTTATGTAAATGGAGAGGATGGCTGTGCAGACAGCAAATCTCTGAGTGGATGAAAGATATATAGAGGAATGGAAATCTATTGTGCCAGTTTGTCAGAGGAAGTTTACCAAGCAGTTAGATGCTGGGCTACTTGGAAGACTGGTGATCTGGTGAGAAGGGATGTGGGCGAAGGATAGGGGAATGGATGAATGAGGGGCTATGAGTGTAAGCTAAAATGGAGGCTGGGTGGGAAGAAATATTTGGTTAATAAAAAAGGCACAGGACATGCTGGTTTTTAGTTTAGCACTATTTTCAGTTGACTTTTGTTGCAGTTCTAATCTATTGAAAAACTAAATTGTGTTTGAGGCATATATTCTGTGCAATTTGTGAATGTCTCTTTGTTGCATTGATCAATTTAAAAAATATTTTTAAAACATTCTAATTATCTGGAAAACAAGAACTACCTAAATTTAGAATTTATAAATACCTAGGGATAGAAGCCCTACAAATATTATCAAATTTGGCTTTTTCATCTTTCACCAAAAAGATCATTTTTTCACTTGCAGTTATTGTTTTTGCTTACATACATGAATGCCCAGTCTGAGGAGAGAGATTCCATATACAGGTAATTCTGTAACTAATAGTTGAGACAATAGCTGTCTATGTTTAATGCATTGACTTATGTCTAACCAGATCACAAAAAGCCAGAAAGGGTGTTGTTATATTAACTGGGAAATGTTGTTGATTTAGTGCCATCAAGTCAGTGTCGAGTCTGAGGATAGGCATCCTAAACTTTGTTTGGTCTTCAGTCAGGCAACTAAATATTGATAGGGGCCATGGCATCCATAGCTATTGTTATTGTATTGATCTATTGCATTGCTGGTCTTCCTTTTTTGCGTTGACCTTCAACCTTGCTAAGCATGATATTTTTCCCTAATGATCTTTCTCTTTGCATGATGTGTCCAAAGTATGAAAGTTGAAATGTTGTTCTTTGAGCTACTAAGGAAAGCTTAGGTTTGCTCTCTTCTAGTACCCACTGATTTATTCCTTTGGCATTCCATGGTACACAATATTCTTCAAGAGTGCCATAATTTGAAGGCATCGATTTTCTTTTTGTCTTCTTCACTGTTCAATTTTCGCATCCATATAGCATTATTGAAAATACCATGCTTGGACAATCAAATCTTTGTACACAGAGATACATTTCTACGCTTCAGAATCTCGTCCAGGTCCTTCATAACCATTCTGCCAAGAGAAAAGAATCATCAGATTTCTTGACTGCTTGTCGTTTCATTTTTCATTAGTGATCCAAGCAGGTTAAAGTTGTCCACTATTGATATTTCTTCTCCTAAAGTACGAAATTATTGGTTTTGCCAGTTGTCAGAACCTTTGTCTTCTTCACATTAAGCTGAAGGTTCATTTGAAAGCTATGTTCTTTGATCTTGATAAAGAGATGTTTCAGATTGTCTTCACTTTCAGCCAGTAGCATGCTATTGTCAGCATAGCCAAGGTTGAAGAGTCTTCCACCAATCTATACACCTCTGTTGTCTTTATACAGTTCTGGATTCCCTGCTCTAACCATTAAGCTAGTCCTCCATTCAAAACAAATTGAACAGGTATGGGGAAAATATGCAGCATTTTCGTACATATTTGCCAATTTTAAAAACATTCTATTGTTCCTTGTTCCATTCAACCTTTTGATCACTGTAAAGGTTGTGCATGAAAACCATCAAGTGTTCTGGTATACCCATGTTCCTTAACACGGCCCAGAACGTTTCCATGATCTATGCAACCAAAGGCCTTGCTGTGGTCATGTGGCTATCCTTTTAGTGTTCTTTTGCCTTTTCAGTAATCCATCTCACATCTGTGACAATGTCTTTTGTTCCTCGCCCTGTCCTGAATTCTTTTTGCACTTTGAGCAATTCTCATTCCAGATATGGTAGTCTCCACTGAATGGTCTTTTAGTAGAATATCTTGCTGGCATTTGCGATCAGATCATGTGATAATTTCCACAATCAGTCGGATCACCTTTCTTCAGTACTGGTATGTTGGCTGTGATGTTTTCTTCCAAATTCATTACCAGAGGATGTAGTAAAAGCTATTAGTGTAGTTGGATTTAAAAGAAGTTTGGATGAGTTCCTGGAGGAAAAGTCCATAAACCTTAATTAAAGTGGACTGGGAAAATCCACTGCTTACCTTAGGATAAGCAATATGAAATCTGTGTACCTTTTGGGAACCTCACAGGTATGTGTGACCTGCATTGTCCACTGTTGGAAACAGGAAAGTGGACTTGATGGACCCTTGGTCTGACCCAGTATGGCATATCTTATGTTCATATTTTAAGTTCCTGGCAGAGCCTTGTAAGTATTGTAACAGCTGCATCTGATTGCTGTAATACTTCAGTGGGGATACTATCAATGCCTGGCACTTAGTTTTTTGATAATGCTTTCAATGCTTTGACTTCTTCTTTCATCACCAATGGTTCCCGATAATAATGTACACTTGATCCACTTGATCTTTATGGTATTTTGTCTACCTTTTCTTGATTTTCTCAGCATCATTCAAAATGGATTCTCGAGTGTCTTTTAGCATTTCAGTTCACGGTGGAATTTTCTTTTACTCTTGTAGCCTTAGTAAAGTTGATCTTGTTCTTCCTCTAATAGTTTCTGATTCTATTTCCTTGAAAGTGCCTTTATAGTACTTCTCTTTGTCTTATCTTGCTGCACTTTGGACATTTCTGTTGAGTTCCATGATTACCTCTCTTTCTCCTTTGGTTTTAGCTTCCCCATTTTTCTGAACAATTTCAGAGTTTCTTCAGTCACCCATTCTGGCTGTTTTTACTTTTTCACCTTTTGTAGAGACTTTTCACTTTCTTTGAGTACAATTTATTTGATGTCATCCCATAACTTCTGGTGCTCTGTCATTTGTATCCAAAGCAGCAAATTAATTTTGCTGGCAGTCTTTAAATTCCAGTGGTGTATTTTCAAGATCATACTTTGCCACATTCATGAGAGGCTTGTTGTTGCTAGTGATCTGTACCAAAGTCAGCTCCAGATTTTGTCACATTCTCACTAATATATCCTGAATAATATGCTTCCAAACATCCTCATCCTTTGGTTTGATACAAATCCATCTCCGAAACATATGCCTGACCAAAACACCAGTTATCAGGTGATCCCCATCTAAAAGCCTTCACAAAAAATGAAAAACCAGAAACATGTCCCAGTACTGCTCTCTCAGAATAACCACGACTTCTAGCCATGACAAAATACCAGGCCATCCACTTGTCGTCCACCTTTCCACCATACCAACCAAAACTCTGAAGACAAGCAGCTACCTTTCAGAAACCACCCGTATAAGCTGCCCACGTAGCTGGAGCCACCAGTCTTCTCAGCAAGACCCAGACTTCTGCATACCCAGCTACCAGAGATTATCTGGAACTGAAACTTCTTCCAGGTCTGCTCCCAGGGCATGTGTTCTGAACAACCACTACTTGAAGCAGGATAAAGAATCAGCAATTTTATTATCACCACCTAGCATATGACACACAATTGTGTACATTCTACTCCCTCATCAAAGAGTTAACCAGCTGTTTTTCATGCCTCTATTGATCACTTCACAACCCCTTTAGTGTAACACCAATAAACCATCATCCAATCCGTCAATTTTTCTGGTCAAATCTCTATGGCCAACAAAATTGGAAAAAGCTCCAAGAAGGTGTTATTCCGTATGATGCCACTCTCCACCTAATCTGGCGGAATAATTTCAGAAGTTTAAAAAAGACAGTAGCAGCCTTTCTCGAGTTATAAGCATGGTCATTCTGTATATTTCTAAAATTCTGCCTCGTTTTTCAGTAAAGAAGTTAATTTTACATCTTCTACCATGATTGAGAGGACTGCATTCGGAGGGTCTGTAGGAGAAACAATGTCCTTTGCTTCTGTCCGCACTGAAATTGGGGACACTACCTCAAAATTGGGGACAATCCCTGAAAACTGGGGACATCTACATGAAGGAAAGTCAAAACTGTGACAGGACCTTTGCTCTTGCTATGAGCAAGCAGAATGCCAAAGTCTGCAGGAGCCCTCACAAAATCCTCCGTCACCAACACGTATCCATACCAGAAGAATCCACAAAAAGAAAATTGTGCAAATAATGTAATATATTGTCCAACCCACCCACTTACCTGCTCACACAATCACAAAGTAAGCACAGGACACTGAGCAATCCATGAGTATACATTTGTCATAATAAAACTGCCCAAAAAAACGTGAAACCAAACAAAGGGAAGGACAATGGATGAATCATCAGCAATTGCAAAGCTGATTAAATGTTTACCTTAGCAAGCAACGTACCAGTGCCGCATTGCCGCATGAAAGCAAACGTGCATTTAACAGCACACCACTCCTGGGAAAACTGTCTCTATAGGATTAGAGAGATTATGAATCAGCCAAAACTTGCTCAGGTCCTTCCTCAGGATTACCATTATAGGGGATAAATATAAGACTAGAAAAGGCTGACATAGAAATGACCCTGTGACTCTGTCTAGTGCTACCTTCTCACCTAACTTACGAGCCACAATTTTTCACAGATGTCGAACCAAGGGAGCATTCCATACCATGTTAATGCTTATTAACCCTATAAATGGACGAGCAAAACCAGCCTTCAAAGTTAAGGCTCTTTCGGTCTTCTTATAAACTGCCAGCCAAGGCCGCAATGCCTCCACCATGACTGGTGTAGGGACCCTCTGCTATATCCTCAGCTCACTTACCCCTGCTCTTGACTCCACCCAGCCCCCCTTTTTTAACATACGTCATCCGATGTCCAGTTCCACAGTTGGAGCAAGCATGCTTGAATTTACAAACAAGGAACAGACAGCTGGATTTATTATCTTTCAAAAAAAATAATCTGATCCCCCGGTAGCTCCTTTTTCCTGTCAGAGGTCTCAGAAACTGACTAAAATGATCTTCCACTAACAGAGGAAGACCCTAAACCTATAACACCTTTTGCTTGTCCCTGAGACACATCACTCTGGCTTTTAGGAGTCATTTGCACCTACCATAAATGAATATCCTGAGTACTCCATCCTAATCACAAATTTTTCAATGTAATTGAGCAAACACCAGTCCCCATGAGTCTGGTATGCCTCTGAAATTAAATCTGGTAAGCCAGCAATATCCCTTACTGCCCCAGCTCTTCCCATCCCCAAACACTAGCCTGCCTATGCTTTGGAATTCCCTTCCCATGGCCCTTTGAGCAGAACCATCATTTAAGAACTTTAAGGTCACCCTCAGGAGTGGAGAAAAAGCCTAATGGTTAAGAGCACTTAACCCTTCATTACCTCAAAAGAAGGTCCTGGCAATCTACTTCTGTCACACTGCCAAGGAGCTGCTGGGTCGCCAGGATTCAGCATTAACTCAGACACACTTTCATTTTTTGCAAGGTCACCCTTTCAAGATACACTTTTTCACCTTGGCCTACAACTGCACATAGGTGTAGTCCCAGATACCTGGATGGGAGGAGTGGGGACTGCCTGATTCTTATCTCTACACCTGTCTTCTCTTTTGTTTTTTTCTGATTAGGCTTTCCTATTGTAGTATGGCGTTTTTTCTGTTTCTCCATTTTAGACTGTAAACCTCTTTGATTTTTTTTTCAAGAGGCAGCTTAGCAAGTACCAGTAAAGCATAAAGTATTAGCATAAAGCAGCCTCAAAAGGGCCCTCATCCAATAATTGAAATGATACGACATCTTATTCCCCTTATCCAATTCAGCCTCCTCCTCCTTTTTCTTATCACTTCTTCTCCTCCTACCCTCCAATAAGTTGAAAATATCAATACACCTGCATTTCCTTTCATAAAGCCCTTGGAACCACCTCATATATCTCCGTAAGAGCCACTAAAGCTAGTGTCCCCAATTACCCTGATCCCTTCTTGTCCAGAAACTGTCTTTTCTGAAGCAGCACTCTTCTACTTGCCCCCTTTTTTACGCTTTGTTTTCCTCCTTTTCCCAGAGCTCCGACTTCCTTTTGCACCATCAACAGGCTCATGCCCCTCTGCAACTAGTATCTTACCTCTAGGCAAGAGGTTATCACCACAGTCCTCAGGACACGCCTAGCCAGTCAGGTTTTCAGGATAAACACAGTAAATATGCATGAGAGAGATTTGCATACAAGGTATGTCTAGAGGACTGGGTTGAGAACCCTTACTCCAGACCCATTTCCAGGTTTTGTGCTTGATTCATGTTCTCCTCCTCCCCACCCCCACCCCCACCCCACTGTGAACACTCTTTGCTGAGCTGCAAGACCATCAGCTGCCACTAACACCCTTGAACCAACAACAGCTGCTTGCCCCTTACCAACTCTGCCAGGATGGTTTCTTGGGTTCCCAATGAAAATGGCACTGCAAACAGGAAGGCACAGACACAGCATCAGCTCCAAAAATTCCACTTCCCCCAACCAACCTTCATTGAACATTCTTTGTATGAGCTGCCCTGCCCCAACATGAGATGGCACATTAGCTTTGGCCCCAATGCCTCACCCCCAGGCTGCTGCCAGCAGACACATACTGCTCTGAGCTGTCTATTATTGCAGACCCTGTGGACCCATACAACAGCATCAGGAACCATGGACCACCTGAATCACAAACAGAAACCATGCCTGCCTTACAGGGCACATATTGACTAGCCTCCAGCTTTGCCTGCTCCCAGCACAATAGCCCATAACCCCTACAGATGACCCTTCTGGCCAAAACAAACACTCTCCAAATGCACAATGGACTCCAAACCTAGCAAAGCTCCATAGTTGCAAGGCCCCCAAAGCATAGCCATCATTCCTCCCCAACAATGCCCATCAGACCCTCATCTGATCCAATAAATTGATCTGGCCTCCCACCAAACTCAAGCTATATAGCTCTCATCTCCGCAGCAGGCTCAACTGCCTGCTCTTGTAAGACTAGAATGCCAATCTGCTCTCCACCCCCCTATTCATCCCTCTTGTTCCTCCACTCTTTTGAAGCTCCATCCCCCACTTCCTTCAGCTGATGGCCTCTCCATTTTGCCCCGAAGCCTCACCTCCTTCATTAAAACCTCATACCAGAGCCATGCTCCCCATGCTACCCAACACCCCCTGAAGCCCACCAGCTCTCTCCACTGCAACCCCTCTTCCACACTCTATCCACCTTGCCTGCTAACCATCAAAGGGAGAGTCAAACCAGGTGCTGGGCTGTGGTCCTCTGCCGCTCTAATGCCACCGCTGCTGATCCCTCCCCAGCCAGACATGCAAATAAATCTCCAGCTTCAGCCCCCACTGCGTCACCTCCTCCATCACCACAATAGGCTCCACTTGCCGAATCAAGGTCCCCTTGCCCAGCTTGTACTGCATTCACCATACTAGCAGCAGTGCCTTTCTCTCCAGAGTCTTCCCCAAATAACTCCAGTGAATCACTTGCAGCAATTGATACCTCTTAATCATGATTGGCAATCCCCTCCACAGCATCTACTGCAGCAGGCCAACTAGCACAACAATCCTAACACATTCTAGGATTGTTTTCAAAATTTGCTCTATGACTAAAAACACACCAAAAACTAATTCCACTCAGTTTTGCCTTAAACTATGTGTCTTTGCTGGAAGAGAACCAGAACTGTCCCCCCTGGAACTGTTAGCAATGCCAACCACCCTACCCAAACACTGCCTCCCCATACTCTGCCCAATCACAAAATCCCTGATTGGCAACATTTAAATTCAAAACAAAACATTCTCCTGATGCCAGTCTCACGCCCCTATCCTCAGGAACCCCCAACTCCGAAGACTCATGGGATGCAAAGGCCTTCCCAGCACCTTTTATATTTATCTTTATTGTCATTTGATATACCGCCCTAGGCAGCAAGGCATCAGAGCGGTTTATAAAAATCTAAATTAAAAACAAGGAAAAGGAAACGAATGCCAATCATATATAGGACAGGACAGAAAAAAAAAAGAGAATGGAGAAGACAGCAATGGGTGGACAAGGAGGAGAGGAGAAGAAATTAGACTAAGAAGGGAGCGAGCTAAGGGGGAGATGGCTCAGGGGAAGGGGAGGGAAGGTCATAGGCCAACTGAAACAGGTGTGTTTTGAGCTGAGATTTGAACCAGAGAAAGGCAGTCTCTGCACGTAGTGAGGCAGGTATGGAATTCCATAGGGCAGGAGCAAAAAAAAAGAAAGCGGAATGATGCATTTGCTCCAAATGCGCACAGGAAAATGAGGGGAGGGCCAAGTGGTGATGGTGAAGAGAACTGAGGAGACGGTGGGGAAGTGAAAATGAAGACGATCAGCCAAATATTGCGGTATACCTGTGTGGATTGCCTGGTGAGCGGATATGAGAATTTTGTAATTTATGCAAAATTTTATGGGAAGCCAGTGAAGTCAGATCAGGGTGGGAGTGATGTGTTAATGGTGCGAGGCGTAAGTGATAATCTGGGATGCTGTATTTTGGAGACATTGCAATCGACGAAGTTGGTAGTTGGGAAGACTGGCAAGGGCACTGTTGCAATAATCTATTCTAGAAATTACTAGTGATAGAAGGAGAGTAGTAAGGGAGTGCTGGTCAAGAGAAGAACCAAGAGCACAGATCCGATGGAGGAAGAAGACAGACCATTGGACAAGGGAGGAAATGTGGCCATGAAATGACAGAGAGGAATCTAGAATGACCCCAAGATAGTGGAGGGAGTGAACAAGGGGTACTGCGGAGTGGGATAGAGAAGGGGCTATTGTGGGTCGTGGGATATTAAAGGTGAGCCATATTGTGGAACATTTCGAGGGACTGAGAGAGAGGCGATTGGAATAAAGCCAGTCAGAGACAGGATAAACAAGCATTTAAGGGGGTTATATCCGGGGAACGAGTGTTTGTGTGAAAGAGAAGGAGGATACCATCTGCATAAAAGTAGGCAGAGATACCAAGTTGCTGGGTTAGTAGTGCAAAAGGGGCTATGAAAATGTTGAAGAGGAGGGGGGCCAGATCTGAGCCCTGGGGGACGCCACAGGTTAGGGGGAGACGAGATAGAACTGCAAAGACTGAGAAGGAACGTGAGGACAGGAAAGATTGAAACCAGTGAAGGGTTGTGTCCTGGAGTCCACAGTCAGAGAGACGAGAAAGTAGAAGAGGGTGATCTAACAAATTAAAGGCTGCGGAGAGATCCAAGGAAATTGCAAGAGAGATGTTACCTTGTTCATGAGCAATGTGTGTTTCACCGAGCAGGGAAAGAAAGATAGTGTCTGTGCTATAGCCAGTGCAGAAACCAGATTGGCATGGATTGAAGATGTGAGTGGAATCCAAATGTGGAGAGAAGACTAGTTTCTTAAGGACCTTGGAAAGGAAGGGAAGATTAGAAATTGGACTCTAGTTAGCCAGAGTGTCTGGGGCAGGTGAAGGCTTTTTAAGGATGGGACAGACAAGGACGTGCTTCCATAGAGAGGGAAAGATACCTGAAGTGAGCCTGGAATTAAAGATGGAGAGTACAAAAGGAGGGCAAGGGAAGGTTCCGTGATCCAAGGAGAAGGGATAGGGTCAGAGGGGCATGTAGTCTTACAGGATGAATTGATAACCTTGAGTAGGGTGGTGGCAGGGATGGGTTGGAAGGAAGACCAAAGATGAGGGAAGGTAGGGGTGGGTAGGGAGGTGGAGGATGGTAGTGAAGGCACCAAGCCAAGGGTGAGGAGGGAAGATGAAACTTCTGTTATGGGGGGATGAAGAAGGGGAAACAGAACGGTGCACAGCAATCTTCTCAGAGAAGTAACTGGCAAGATGAGAGGGGTGAGCTGAGGGTGCTGAGCTGTCAGTGACCTCTGAAAGAGAGCAAAACACTGAAAAACGTTGCCTGGAAGAATTTTAGGCAGATAAAATAATGGAGGTGTAATAGATATTTTTAGCTGAGGAGATTTGGGCTTTGTAGTGGCGGTAAGAAAGACGGAAGCCAAGAAGGCTAGTGGGGGTAGGTTGACATCACCAGAGACACTCAGGTCTGCGAAGCTGAGCTCGGAGAAGGGAGAGATCATTTGTGAACCAGGGATGCTGATGAAGGGTAAAGCAAATAGTGCGAGAGGGGCCAGCCTGTCAAGGTGAGTGGAGAGAGTCGAATGCCAGGACTGAACCTTGATGTCAGTAGATGAGGAACCAAAATCGGAAGGAAAGATGGAGTCTGCAGAGGGGAAGTGAAAAGGGTGTTAGGAGTGTTGCGCCACTTCAAGTGTGTGGATGCAGAGATAAACTGAGGGGGAAGAGGGGTGGTTGGGAGGAACAAGGAGAAGAACACAGAGAGGTGGTCTGTCCAGGGGGAGAGACAAAGTCGAGATCATAGAGGGGACTACAGACAACAAGGGAACAATAAGAAGCAGGTTGAGAGTGTGACCAACTGCATGTGTGGGAAGGGAGATGTGCTGATGAAGGGAAAGATCAGAGAGACGTGAAATGAAGGCCTTGTCTCTGGGTCAGGAGGGAGAGTCGACTTGGATGTTCAAGTCACCCAGAATTGTAAGGTGCAAATAAGTCGAGGAGACTTCAGACAGGGTAAGGAAGAGGGAGTCCCAGAGGTCAGAATGAATCGAAGGGGGAACATATAGGAGGAGATAATGGCTGGGTGGGGAAAACCCAAGACGAAGAAGAAGTGCCTCAGGGTAATGGAGAGCTGGGGAGGATATTTCCTGAAAAGGTAAGGAAGAATGGTAGAGGAGAGCTAACCCTCTGCTTGAGCGGCTGGAGCAGGGTAGAGAGAAAGCAGAGAATCCAGGGGGAAGTCATTGATTGAGGATAGGCTTCTCACCGGGACGTACGTGCAGGTCTCCATGAGGAAGATGCCATCGAGAGAGCTCTGTAAAATAAGGTCTTGAACACCTTTGGTTTAAAGCACAGGGAGCTGCAGTTGAGCAAAGCAAGGGCCGTAGTAAAAAGAGTAGAGGTGGGGTCCATGGAGGGCGGGTCCGGGGCTGTAGGAGAGGATGAGCAGGTAACGAGGTTAGATAAATAAGGCCCCTCTCGGGTGTTATCAGTAGGTGTGGGAGTGGGCCGCCATGTCCAGTGAACAGGAATAGGAGGCATGGTCCGTGGAGCTGAGAGTGGAGAGCCAGACTGTGAGAGGAAGGAGGCAAAGGAAAAGGCTGAGAGTTAAGAGGAGGGGGACAATGAACAGAGAGGGTCGAGATAGCTGAGGGGAAGCAGGGGGTATACTGCGGTCGTGCTGAACCTCCGTGCCGGACCCCGCCCAAGATACCCACCTAAGTGCCACGCCAAAGGACCCTCTGGCGAGGCCCTCAGGCATGGGCCCACCAGACACGGGTGTGCCTAGGTACACCTGTGCTTTAAACAATGCAGGTGAAGTTCTCACGGTGACAGGGACAGACCCCATCAGCTCCCCATAGAGGAAATGAAAAATGAAATGAAACAATGCATTGCCCCATGTTGCAGGTCCCAATGACCGCACTAAGAAAAGCTGGGAGGGGACATGAAATAGGAGGGAAAAGCCCAATTAGTTGTGAATGAAGGCCCATGGTGCTGAATACCAACCCCAGTTCCAGATCAACTGGAAGCCCAAAGAGAACTGCTGGATTTAACAGCAAATCAGCCCTGTGCTTATTTTGCTTTGCAAGGCTTGTTGCTTAGCAGAAACAGGCCAATCAAATGATAGCACACAGTCACATTAGCAAAGAAGCAGCAGGGAGAGTAATTCCTGCCAGGTTGGCCAAGGCGTGAGGACAATGGTCCCTTTGTACAGGAAGTGAATGGGAAGCAAGTACATGGCAAAGACCTTGTGACTAGCGCATCTCCAATTTCAGCTCATTTTTTTCGGCAATATTGCCAAGCAACTCATCTGCCTATAAGCTCTAAATAGAAGGGGAGCTCCGGTATCATTCTATTGTGCCAATTCCTGTGCAGTTTTTATGTTCTGATGAACAGAGGATAACTCTCAAAAGGTTGCTACAGATATATTTAGTACAGTAAAATAGTATCACTTACAACTTGTTTATGACCCTTTACTTTCACATGTAGATGTCTTTAAATCTGTACCTGTATCAGTGACCAGCTTATGACATGTTGCTTTAATATTAGTATACAAAATATTGTGATTTATATGCTGCCCATGATAAAGTTTATCTGCACAGATATTAGGCATTTCAGCAGGACCTAGCACTTTAATTATGCTAAGCACTGATGTTCCGCATCCCTTTCATAATAATTCCTCCTCCTCTTCCCTCCTTTTCTCTCACATTGTACTGCAGGGCGAAGGAACACACAACCTCAATGATCCTCATGTCGTCCTCTCTCATGTTAAATAGCAATAATGAGCTACGCCCAGTAGCAGCAGCTGTATGTTGAAAAGGAATCACTGCTTCTTTTTGCTTTCTGAAAGCTTTTGCATTCTCAGTGATAGAACGGATTGGTGGTAAGCTATATGTACAGATTTGCCTCTTTTGGGGGCTTTAAGGACATTTTGCCTTCTAAGAGAGTAACTCTATGCTAGCGAGCGAGACCCTTCATTAAAGAGGTTACTTTAGAAGCATCCCCAGGTTTAATATGCAGCATTTACATGTGTAGATGGTATTTCAGAACAGCTTATTATGTTTAAAACAACTGGAGGCATGCCGAGGATGGGTAGAGCGAGTGGTGAGGGTGGGTAAAGGGAGTGGTTGAGGTGGGTCTATAGTATAGACATGAGTTCTCCATTTCACATAGGGAATCCACATCTATACCAAAAATTATAGATGTAGGGGGGGGGAGTGAGTAAGATGGCGGCAGGAAAGAGCACCGTTGATTAGCTGCTCCTGATCATTTGTGCCTGGAGTTGGTTTCACAATTGGAACAATGGGTCGCTGTAAACACAAGCAGGATAACCTATCCTCGGGTCCTGCTCTGGCGTTCCCTCTTGGGCAAAGGACTCTCGATGTGTGTGGCTTCTCTTGCGGCGCTGGAGCGGCATCTTCAGCTGGGCTGGGAGATCTGTTGGCTCTGTGCGTTTTGGGAGTACAGCTTTTGCCAGAGCTGCGAACCCTCCCGCCGAGACCTGGAAGTACTTGGCCTATTGGAGCTGTGTCCCCCTCCAGCTTACCGACGAGCACACCATTGAAGGGGGGTGAAGAGGGCGCTTCAATGGTGGGAGAAGGCTCTCCCAAGGCTGCAATACAGAGTGAGGGGTAGTTGAGTCAGTCTCTCCTGTTGTAGAGGTTTCAGCAGGGCAGACTGGAGAGTCATTATCTTCTGGAGTTCAAAGTTTGGCAAAACCAATGGTTATTACAATGGATGTGCTGTGGGGTGCTTTAGCGATGGTGAACTCTTCTCTAAATCGTCTGGTGGGACCTGTAAGTAATGAATTACTTGAGGTTAAGAACAATTGCTTGAGTATCACCAATAGCAAGTGGGGAAAATCCTCCTATTGGAACAAGAATTGGGTCAGTTCCGGGATTTGGTTGTGGCCCAGATTAAAGACAAGTCTGTATGTGCAAGGAAAGTTGAATACTTAGAAAATCAAGTTCAAAGGAATAACATCTGACTGTTGAATTTTCCTTCATCTCCAGTTTTGTCACCAGTGGAGATGTTGAGGAAATATTTTGGAAAGGTGCTAAAACTCTCCGGAGCACTTTCCGCCATTGACTCGGGTGCAGTACTTGTTTCTGGGGGCCGGAGACCGAGGTGTTGGTCCTGGTTCAGTTTCGGTGGAGGGTGGAGACCTAACGAGGTTTTTGAAAAACTCTTTGGAAGTAATTACAGATAGGTCTACCTTCTTTGTTACCCTGGCCTTGGAATCAGATAAAGCTTTGATTTTTTGCTTATATTTTAAGAACTTATATGTGTTTTTCTTAAGTTCTCATGTTAGATTGTTTCCAGATTTGTCTCTGGGGTCTCAGATGAGAAGGAAGGAGTTCCTGGGCCTTCAGCCTAGGGTATTGGCTATCAAAGCTTTTTTCCAGTTAAAATTTCCTGTTAAATGCTGTGTTTCCTATATAGATAAAGTGTACTTATTTTTTGAGCCTAGGCAACTCATGGCGTTCTTAAATGCTAGAGAAGAATTGTTAGTTCAGGATGCTGTTCCCTCCCATATGGCTGATGCATAAGTCTCCACCTGCTATATACGAGCATTTATTCATAGTCGTATTTGGGGTTTTTTTGAGCTTTGGCTGGCTTGTCCAGTCTGTGCTGGTATTATTTCTTGATATCCCCTCATATTTCCTTTTATTGTGGACTAGTATATATTTCCTTTGATAATTACCCTTTTTTTTGTTATATAAGTCATGTTAATACCTGGATGTATAATTTGAAAATCTTAATAAAAATTTAAATTAAAAAAAATTATAGATGTCAGCATTTAAAGCTGCCCCTAGGCAACCTAAGGAGGCAACAATGGGTACAGGTAAATGGAGCTCACTCTGAGGAGAAGGAGGTTACCAGTGGTGTGCCCCAGGGATCTGTCCTTGGTCCGATTCTTTTTAACATTTTTGTTAGTGATATTGCAGAAGGGCTGTCAGGTAAGGATTGCCTCTTTGCAGATGATACAAAAATTTGCAATACAGTAGACACTCAGGAAGGAGTAGATAACACGAGGAGGGATCTAGCTAAGCATGAAGAATGGCCAAGAATTTGGCAGCTGAGATTTAAAATCTAAGGGAGCGGTACAGTGTAGGAGATGAAGTACTTCTGTCCACGAAAGAAGAGCCAGACCTGGGTGTGATTGTTTCCGATGATCTTAAAGCAGCTAAACTTGCAAAAAAGATTAAGTCGCATAACATGTAATACATACCAGACAGTTTTGTAATCCGGCAGTTGTACTGCCTCTGTTGTACATTATTGTAAATAATACCAAGCTATTTAAATGTACATAGTTACCCCAGTTCAACTCCTTGTTACTTCCCTTGTTTTATGTAAACTCAGGTCAGATATGTTACTGTCCTAGAGTCAAATTGTTAACTGTAAACCGCACTGATAATAAAGAGCACGGTATAGAAGAGCTGTTAAATAAAATAAATAAATAAACAGGTAGAAAAGGCAATGGTGAAAGCCAGAAGGATGCTTGGGTGCATAAGGACAGGAATGGCCAGCAGAAAAAAGGAGGTGATAGTGTCTCTGTATAAGTCTCTGGTGTGATCTCATTTGGAGTATTGTGTGCAATTCTGGAGACTGTACCTCCAAAAGGATATAAACAGGATGGAGTCGATGCAGATGGTGGCTACTAAGATGGTTAGTGGCAGGGCCTGCCTGGCCACTAGGGAAACTAGGCAGTTGTCTAGGGCAACAGCCTCTGGAGGACAGCAAAAGCATGACATTCAAAGTTAAACTATAGATTTTGATAGCCAGATGAGGTGTAAAGCTTGAGGTTTGCCTAGGGCTCCAACACTTTGGACCAACTCTAGGGCCAGCCCTGGTTAGTGGTCTTCATTATAAAGCATATGAGGACAGACTTAAAGATCTTAATATGTATACGTTAAGGAAAGGTGGGATAGAGGAGATATGATAGAGACATTTAAATACCTCCATGGCATTATATTTCCTTAAAAATTGTTTCTCCAGGTGTTGGGGAAGGGGAAGTAGCTGTTCTTGAAGATAAAAATGGGTTTAACTTGACCGCCTTCTTGGAAGACACTCAAGATATTATTTCCACTAGAGCCACATTATTAGTAACTTTGGTTTCTGAAGAAGATAAGGTCTCTATTCTTAAAGCTTATTTTCGGAAAAGGGACAATCTCTATTGTGGTGATAAGGTCTCTATTTTTCCTGATGTATCTCGCTCAACACAAGCACGTAGGAAGTCCTTTCTTGCTCTCAAGTCTAGAACTCTTGTCTTAGGCGCTACTTTTTTCTTGCGCTACCCTTGTAAATGCTTAGTATCTCTTGGATATGACAGGTTTGTCTTTTTGTCATTTTTGGATTTGGATAGGTGGATTCTTGATAAGGAAAAGGCGCAGTGACTTTTGCTTTTCCTTTATGTCATTATGCTGTTTAGAAATTGTCAGGCGGGGGGAGGGTATAATTAAATGACTGCTCTGTGTGGCTGGGACACCTTTCTTTGGTTTGGTGTTCCTTGCCTTGTTTTTTCTTGTTACTGATTTCTTATGGTTTTCTCCCCGAGATGTGGGCTAATGTACTTGTTTGCATTATTTCTCTTTTGAATTATTTCTATTGTTGACTTATTGTGTTTCTCTATACTTTGTGAACATTGTATAGTTTTTGAAAATTTCAATAAACAGAATTAAAGAAAATACCTCCGTGGCATAAATGCACAGGAGGAGAGTCTCTTTGGTTTGAAAGCAAGCTCTGCTATGGGGGGGACATAGGATGAGGGTGAAAGGGGATAGACTCAGGAGTAATACGCGAATATATTTCTTTATGGAAAGAGTGGTGGATCCATGGAATAGTCTCCCAGTGGAGGTGATAGAAATGAGGACAGTATCTGAATTAAAAAAAGCATGGGGCAAACACAGAGGATCTCTCAAGGAAATATGGGACTATTGTAGTTGATATGGAAGGACAGACTAGAGAGTAAGGCACAAGGAGAGCAGAACTCCTGCAGACTAATCTTGGGTGCACAACAAGCAAGAGCGAGAGATGAACACAGTTTACTCATTTTTTAACTTTACGTGATCATTATGTATCTAGATCGGTATTACACTAGCAATAGAGAGTTAATAGTATCATATTTTAGTTTTATTTTATTTCAACTGAAAGACAATTTGACGTTTGCTTATCTTGGGCATTTTTGCATAAAACAATCCGGTTAAACACAATGAATCAAGTCTGGTATTTATTTATTTTAAAATTCACCATTTGTTTTTAGATTCCATGACCAATTAATATGTCAAGACTGTATAACCCCATATGCAAAAGTATCAGAACTACGATTGACCTTCAGGAAGGGTCCATAATACTCATTTCTGAATTGATCAATTTCAATTTTAGATTTTATGATCAATCGTTAAAGCTATGTTTATAGGCACATTTTACGTTTTTTTAAGGGTTTCAATATTATTTCATTAATACCGTTCTTTGCACACATACATCTGTCAAGCAACATCTAAGTCTTTTTACTGATTGGCTGTTAACCACGCCCCTTTTGGCGCGAAAATCGGCATTCTCAAAACATCATTAGATTTTATGATCAATCGTTAAAACTATGTTTATAGGTACAATTTTACGGTTCTTTTAAGGGTTTCAATATTATTTTACTGATTGGCTGTTGTTAACCACGCCCCTTTTGGTGCAAAAATCAGCGTTCTCAAAACATCACTCCCAACACAGCACTGATCCTTTCAGTTGAATGTACTCTCAAAGCTTTGCTTTCCGCAGTAAGTATTTTTTATTGGTTGAAAGATCATCCACGACCACTTAGCTTTTAAGATTGATTTCTTTAGAAATTGATGACATAGACTACATGTCTAACTTTGATGCAATTTCATTTTTTACTTAACTAACAATGATGTTTTGCAGATTCTTATCACCGTTTTTGACGTCTCTTATAAGCGTATGGTTTTAGGTCACATACCTTCTCCAGGTATTTATGATCAACGTTTTTTGTATGTGCTCGTACAAATATAAGTCAGTATGCATTTTAAGTTTTATCTTTTAATTGATTTTATAATTACACTTTATTCTAGTAGTGTCACAATGGGAAGGTTCCATTTTTTATTCACGCTGATTCCTTCATATAACACCAGCTTCACTCAACCCCCACTTTTTAAAAAAAAAATTAACCTATAATTTTCCATTTTGTAGTGGCAAGAGACTCACGCCATTGATGACCATACAAAAGGGTCTCCACACCTTAAAATCAATCCAACGGCACTCTGGTGCATAGTTAGTGAGTAAAAATATGTCTACATTTGTTAGTGTTTTGGATTTGAATTAGTCCCTTTTCTGCCCTGCGTCTATATTTGTGGTGTCTTTTAATTGTTTTTTAATGGTTTTTAATTGTTTGTTAATTGCACTTCTTGTTTTTAACTAATTTATTATGGTTCTTATATATAAATGTTTTCCTAAGTGCCACATGCAAAGGTATTAAGTTACGTGCCTAATTTTACTTTTACATTGTATTTTTATCTATTTATACATTAATGTCTCTGTTAATGTTTTTTAATATGTGCTGTTTTCTTATTATTTTTATTTATAAAAGTACCCCTCCCCCCGAAGAAGGCATCAGCCGAAACGCGTTGGGGACTTCAATAAAGCACCCTTTTAAGCAACTGTGTTCATCTCTCACTCTTGCTTGTTGTGCACCCAGGACAGACTAGAGAGGCCACGTGGTCGTCTTATGCCGCTAAGTTTCTATGTTTCTCTTCTTCTAGGCGTACTGTATGTATCTACTAGCAGGGCCAACTGTAAATGTCAAGGTCTGCCTCCCCTCGCCCATGACCCCCTCAAACTGGCTGTCCTTACCAGTGGCCCCCCAGTCCCTTGATCTGCCCCTTCCACATCCAATCCCTCCAAACCTCCCCAAAGCCAGCCAATCCCCTTACTCCCCATCTGCAAACCATCTGATACTCTGCTTCAGCAAAGACTACTCTTACAATAAGTCCCCCAGCTGACCCCCCTCAGCAACAACGACCCCTACCCCAAGGTTCCCTTCCGCACTGTCACCCTCCTGATTCCTTCCTTGGTCTTAGTGTGGGGTCCCTGGTGCCCAGGGATGGGGATGGGAATTAGGGGCGAGGGCTGCAGAGGTGATCTCGAGGTAGTAGTTGATGTGCTGAGGGGTTAGGTGGAGGGGTTACTGCTGGGGGTAGCTTTTGCTTCAGAAGACTTGGAGGGGAAGTTTAGAGTGATCAGATGTGATCGGAGATTAGTGTAGGGGGAAATTGAGGTATTGGGGGAACTGAATGCAGTAGGAGGTTGGGGGACAGAGGGAGGGACTGGGGGTGCTTTTGGGGTGTGGAGGCCATGCTAGTGGCCTGATGCTCCCGGCAAAAAAATAGCGCCAGCTTTTGCACTATATTTCCTTTGGGATAATGTGGAATCCAGTGATCACCATAAGCTGCATGAGTGCCGTAAAATCCATGATTGTACCATAGCTTAGTAACTACCCCCCCCCCCCCCCTTAATGTGGACATATGCAAGCCTCACTTGGAGTACTGAACACAGTACTCCAAGTGAGGCTTTACCAGTGTGCATTATAACTTCTTCCTTTCTGTTAGTTATGCCCCTCTAAATGCAGCCTAGTACTTTCCTGGTTTTGGTCGCTGCTTTGTCATGTTGTTTTACAACCAAAGCTCCTCAGACCCTACCACCTCAAAGTTTCTCCCCTGGTCTGTTCACATCAGCCTCTCTCTTCCTATCACATCTACTGTAGCTCCCTTGGTTTTTGCACCCCAAATCCATCACGCTGCACTTCTTCACATTAAAAGGTTAACTGTCGTATATCCGACCAGTCTTCTAGTTTTTATAGATAGCTTCTCATGTTGCCTACTCCCTCTTGGGGATCTACATTGTTTCAGACCTTCATGTCATTTACAAAAAGACAAGTTTTCCCCTCCAACCCCTTCAGCAATATCACTCACAAAAACATTGAACAGAGCTGGCTCCATGACCGTCCCTGAGGTACTCCACTATTCATCTTTCTTTCTTCTGAATGTATGCCATGTACCACCACCCTCTGTCATCTGTTAGTCAACCGAGTTTTAATCCAGTTGATTACCCTGAGATCCACACTTATGTCACTTAAGTTATTTATAAGCCTCCTATGAGGAGCTGTATCGAAGGCTTTGCTGAAACCCAAGCACACCACATCTTGCTCATGCCCACTGTCTAGTTCTCTGCTTATGTAGTCAAAGAAATCAATCAGATTTGTTTGGCATGATCTGCCTCAGATAAAACAATGGGTCTGCAACCCACTGGACTGTAAAAAGCTCACTATTTTGTTCTTTAGCAGCGACTCCGTTACTTTTCCCACACTGCGGTTAGACTTGTCAGGCTGTAGTTTCTCACCTCTTCTTTTTACCATTTTTGTGAAGGGCCACATCTGCCTTCTAACTGCATCCCGTCTCCAGGGATCTGTAAAACATAGTGGCATACCAAGGGTGGGGCGGCCTACCCCGGTGCCAGATGGGAGGAGGGTGCACTCCTGCCAGGCCCAAACTGCAGAGGCAGCGCTGCAAACTTACCTTAAAGCTGGGTGGACTGCCGTACTACTTCCAATCCAGACCCGACGGCTCTTCTCTCCCGGCCGAAGTCTTGAAAATTGCTTTGTTAATTCTTGGCTATCTATTTTGAAATATGATAAATAAAAAATATTAAAAATGAAAGTCCTTTAGCCCTGTATTTCATGCTAAATGATCTAGCGCCCTCTGCTTTCTCTTCTTCAAATGATTTATTAACGGAGTAGATACTTTTGCTTTGTACCTTATGGATAAAATGCTCATTATGAAATTCTGGGATGCAACCACCAATAATCTAACCCTTATTGTATCCTTAGAGAGTCCCTCTGCAACATCTCTATGTTATTCTGTCTCTTTGCCTAAGGCTACTACACCCATCTGGGTCAACTAGTTCCTCTGCCTCCTCCCCCCCCCCCCCCTTATACAGATGCCATTTTTAGTCCCTTCAGCAAGGATTCTTGGGCATCTTTTCACCTGGTCTCCTCCTCCTCTGTCACCTGAGCCCTTTCTGAACTTATGGCCAGCCCACTTTCTATGTTTAACAAATTTCTCCTGTTCTACTCCCTTCCCGTGCATACTAGCCTCTCCTTTGATTGTGTCCCTTTCCCTGAAAACAATCTGTTCTCTACCCCTCTCTGAAGAAACCTCAACTAGATTCTGCCATGCTGTCCGATTTTCGTCCCATTTCTCATCTTCTTTTTCTCGCTAAACTGGATGAAAATGTTAATTTTCCCAGTTGATTCATTTTTTTAGACAAAACTTTCATGCTCTACCCCCACCAATCGGGCTTCTGTGCTGCTCATAGCACTGAAATCCTTTTAATCTTACAACCCCTTCTCCCTTTCACATCCAATATGAACTTACTCATCAATCAGTTCTTCTCTATTAACACCCTCCCTCTGGAATGCTATACCTTACTATTTCCGTCAAGAGCACTCTTACACAAAATTTTAAAAACAATTAAAGCCTTGGAAATTTGAGGCAATCTTAAATCTAACAGGACCTTAAGACTTCTGAGATACTGCTCTCCTCCTCCTGTATTTGGTTTTATATCCTTCTCTGCAATTTTATTTTACAATTTATTTTATTTCATGAGTTGTTTTTAATAGAATTCTCTTAACTCTGCCTTTTTAAAATAAATTCTCTGTAATTTAATTACTTGCCACTCATTTTGTAATTCTGATTTATTTCTTCTCTTTTTAATTTCTCATTTTACCATAGTTTTGCCATTTAATTACTATTTCCTTTTGTATTTTTTATTTTTGTTTTTCATCATAATTTGTATTGTAAATCACTCTGATAAACACAGTCTAGAAAATGCTCTTAATCAATCAATCAAATTAATTAATCTGCCCTTGGCTTTGAGGCACATTTCACAATGGAACATCGAAGTGAAATCTGGGACGTCAAAGCCAGAACATCAGAAAAGAAAGGCAGGCACGTGCAAGTTCAGGCACAATTCCAGAAACATGGACGTGCCCGATATGCACATGTGTCAAATGTCTATATAGACGTCCCTGGGACAGCATTTCATAACCAAGACATCTTAAGAGCAGAATGGTCAGGGTTCAAATCCCACTCTGGCCTTTTGTGATCTAAGGCTAGTCACGTAATTCTTTATATTCTCTGGATGTTTTAAGGTGAAAATAAACATTTCCCATCTGCCCCTGCAGGCTTAACAGAGACGCGAGGGAGACACTCTCCCTTCGCGCCTCTCAAAGCCGGCACGGAGGGGCTCAGCCGGGCAGAGGGGGCCCCGCGGGACAGTCCATGCTGCCGCGGCAGCAGCCAGCATTTTGTTTTTTTTATTAAATTGTACTTGAGCCAATGGGGGGGGGCTGGGGCTGGGGCTGGAAATGGGCGGGGGGGGGGGGGGTTAAGACTGGAGGTGGGCTGACACGAAGAAACCAGAAGAAAGTGGCTGGAGCAATTGCAGCTGAAAAAAAATGCACAAAAGGTAGAAAAATATCTCTTTAATTTGAATTTATTAATTGGAATATGTCAGCTCTGGTAAATGTGCATCATTAACGTCTGCGCTTTGTTTAGTACAAGAGCAAATTAATGTGTAGTTTTATTTCTACAGTGTTGTACATTCCAAGTTTGGCTTTTGGGATTCCCAGTTTAATTATGACGTCAGGGCCAACAGCGCGCAGCTGATCCGGCGTGCTCGTTTTTATCTTTTCTGGGGGCCCACAATTTTTGTTGGCGTAGGGCCTCACTCAAGGTAAATCCGGCCCTGGCCATCCCCTCTCTCTTACTATTTCTGTCCCATAGAAAACCCTTATAAACCCATGGCATCCCATCAGACAATCTGTCATATCAGACAAACAAGTCTCCATTACACAGAGACAATGGAGCTTATGGATAGATATCAAATCATGAATCAAAGCAAACATTCAATAAGTCACTGACAACAACAAAAAGTTTCTAATGGAAACATACAATCTTCATTTAAAATTCCAATGCCCTCAAACTATAGGAACTGGATGACTAAAAATACATATCTTGCTCCACTCCTCACACAATAATTCATCAGCTACCCCTCCAACAACTCAGCCAATATAAATATCACTAATGCTGCTCAAAATCATAAGTTCACCAAACACCACTCACACAATCACAATAAAATCTTACCATAAAAAATGTATCTGGCACCCATGAAAAGTTCACAAGTCAACCTAGCTGAGGTTGCTACGCTCCTGAAGGCCTATAACCTTCTGTATGACCCCTTCCATGGGCACAGGGCTTAGAAGGAAAGATACCATTAGGGAAAATACTGCACACAAGGATTCCATTTTTATCCTGTGGCCTGCCTGGACTGAAATACTCCCCTCACAAGGAGTTTTGCCATCTCTATAACAAATCCCAGTAGACTTACAACACTGCTTAAGTTTATTTATTTAATCAGTTTTGTATACCACCTTATCCTTCAATCAAAGTGGTCAACAAGACAACAAAAGGGTTTACATTGGGGCATGAATATTAAATCAAGCTTACAGTGCCTGTAAAACTGTTCAGCAAAACCCGAAAGAGCAAGCCCACCGTATAACCCTAAGCTTCTGCTCCGGTGAGATGCCCTTCCACTGGTCACATCTGAATCATAGTCGCAATGGAAAGATCAGCCCAGAGCTTTCAGCCAACAGCTGCGTTAGAAATAAGAATCTGAAAAAACCCTCACTGTCTCCTCCGATCCAGCTGTGGCTCCTGCATCGTACAGATCTGCGGCTGCAATAAATCCAAAATCCGTGCAGAGCCGCTGAGGAGCCTTCTGGTCTCTGCTATCAAATCCCTGCTGCTACGTCCCACTCCTTCTAGTGTAACTTCATTTTGGGGGCAGGACGCAGCAGCAGGGGTTTAATAGCAGAGGTCGGAAGGCTCTGCAGCTGCCACGCACAGTTTTTGCATTTATTTTAAATTATTATTGCTATCGCAGCCGCGGATCTGTATGATGCAGGAGCCGCAGCTGGATCAGATGAGAGGGTGAGGCTACGGGGGACAAGGAGAGAGATGAAAAGCTGGACTGTGGGCGGACAGAGCAAAAAAAAAAAGGCTTCTCAACGGCCGGTTTTAGCTCTCTGCCTGCAGCCAGCCTGGCCAAATAAAAACCAGTTAGGCTAACTGACTACTGGCTGGTTGGTAACCCTACGTCTAGGCCTGTTCATAACTTCCTTTTTTCTTTGTAATAAATTAGCACTTCCTGCCTTCTGTCCTTTCTGTTGGCAGCTTTCTCCTGGCTGATAACAGATCTCTTTCTACAATTCTCATCATCCTTTCAAAGCTTGGCAAAAAGTTTCAAAAGTTAACATGAAATGAAAAAGAATAAGGCCAAGCCTGAGAACCCTTTTTATCAGAGGCTTGTCACCAACAAGTCCCAGCAGCTCACCCCATCGAAACTAGGAAAACCAGTCTCAATTCCATTCACTGCCTTTAGAAGATATTAGTAATGCCTCAGGCTAAAGAAAGTTCAATTACACATCAAGTTTAATCCACCAAAACATGCCAAAGAAAAGATGCTTTGTCGGAATCTGGATGTAGACGATGGTATATGAAACACCACAACTTCCCTGTGGTTCCTCCAAGTGTAAAAGGTATCTCAAGGTAGCCAGACAGGGGCTGCACCTCAGTATTATGGGGTGGGATGGGGCAAACTCCAGCTCCTGTCCCTGGGTCTTTATAGGTGGCGGTAGACAGAGTCTCTAGGCCTTATCTAGTTGGTAATCTAAAATCTATACACTCCTCTGCAAGAAAGAACTTACTCCAGCCTGGGTCTCTGAGAAAAAAAAAACACCTCTAGTGGCAGAATCTTTAAAAAGGTAATACAAAAGTAAACGAACGCTTAAAACAAAACTGAGTCACATCAGCTCAGATGAACTACTGTAGTTTCTTATGTAAGAGAGATGGACTTAACTTGTCTTGTAGATTTCCTTAGGATGTCCTTCTTTATATTTATTTATTTGAGGTTTTTCTATACCGCGCTCTTTAAAATCAGCTCGGTTTACAGTTAAAACAAATTTGTACAGTGCAGGCGGCATCTGCATTGTACTTACAAGGAAAAACCAGTATGATCCATCTAGTCTGCCCAGGAAGGCAGCAAAAGCAAGCGCACCTGCTACTCTGTACAGGTCACCCCTCCCCATGCCTTTGTTTAGGGGTGTACCATCCGCTCCATGTAGGTCACCCCTTATTTCTTGAAACAGTTATGTTTATTTTGATTTTATCCTGTTGCTATAAAGGGATCCACAGTATCTGTCCCATGCCATTTTGAATTCCGTTACTATCTTTGCCCCCACCACTTCCATTAGGAGGGCATTCCAAGCATCCACCACCTTTTCAGTAAAAAAATATTTCCTGATGTTGCCTTTCAGTTTACCCCTTGCAGCTTCATGTTATGCCCTCTAGTTTTACAGCTTCCCAGTCTTTGGAAGAGGTTTATTTGTTCATTAATACTCATTAAGTATTTAAAGGTCTGAATCATGTCGCCCCTGCCCCTCGTCTCCTCCAGAGTGTACGTATTTAGGTCTTTAAATCTCTTCTTATATGTCTCCTGATGCAGGCTCCAAATCATTTTAGTCATCTTCCTCTGAACTGTTTCCAGTCTTTTTATATCCTTTGCGAGATACGGTCTCCAAAACTGAACACAGTAATCCAAGTGAGGCCTCACTAATGACTTGTACAGTGTCATTAGTATCTCCTTCTTTTCTGCTGGTAATTCTACTTTGTATGCAACCCAGCATCCTTCTGGCTTTTGCTACCACCTTGTCACACTGTTAAGCCACCTTGAGATCCTCAGAAACAATCACTCCAAGGTCCTTCTCCTGATCTTTGCACATCAACCTCTCGCCCCCTATCGCACATAATTCCCTTGGATTTCTGCTTCCAAAATGCATGACACTGCACTTCTTCACATTAAATCTTTACTGCCAAGCATTAGATCATTCTTCCAGCTTTTGTAGCTCTTTCCTCATGTTCTCCACTCCCTCAGGGGAGTCCACTCTTTGCAAATTTCCGTGTCATCTGCAAAAAGACGGACTTTCCCATTCAGTCCCTCCGCAATATCACTCACAAATACATTGAACAGTAATGGTCTTAGGACCGAATCCTGGGGCACACCACTAATCACCTTTCTTTCATCTGAGTGAGTTCCGTTTACCATCACCTTCTGTTGTCTGTCAGTCAACCAATTTCTGATCCAGTTCAACACCTTGGGACTCATCCTCAAGCTATTGAGTTTATTGATAAGCCTCCTATGAGGGACAGTATCAAAGGTTTTGCTGAAATCTAGGTAGATCACATCCATCGCATGCCCTTGATCTAGCTCTTTGATCACCCAGTCAAAGAACTCAATCAGATTTGTTTGTTTGCAGAGGGTGGCAGTGGTTGTTTGTAATAAAGAAAGCATATGGGAACAGACTTAAATATCTCTATATGTAAACTTTGGAGGAAAAGAAGGACAGGTGTGATATGACAGAGATATTTATATACCTCCCTAGAATAAATGCACAGGATATGGCTCTTTTCCAGTTGAAAGGCAGCTCCAGAATAAAAGAGTCATAAGATGAATGCGAAAAGGAATAGAGCCAGGAGTAATCTGAGGAAATATTTCTTTATGGAAAGGGTGGTGGATGCATGGAACAGCCTCCCAGTGAAGGTGGTAGTGACAAGAACTGTATCTGAATTCAAAAAAGCATGGGACAAATACAGAGGATCTCTGAGGGGGAGGATGGGATTGTAGAACGTTACAATTCTTATGCATTAGCAGACTGGATAGGCTGTATGGACTTTATCTATGTTTCTATGTTTCACTATTCTCCTTTCAGGCTCTTTTAACATTTTTTTCCTCAGTGTGGAAGCTGATTCCTAGTTCTCCACAACTCCTGATCTCTCATGCTCCTGGACACTGGACTTTACCTGCGGGAGCACCCAAACTCACCTCCTGGACTGATTACTTCTGTGCCTTCTTCTTGCAGACCAAAGTGTTTCTGGTCAATCTGGGCTCTGGAAATCTCTTGACTCTTGTTCCAGCCACACTTTTATTGCTGGTTATGGTACTCTCTCCTTGAGCCCAGTTGCCCACATAGAAGAGCTGAATCAAGCAGCCTTCTGTATTGGGTAGTCTCTTCCACCTCAGTCCCAGCCACACAAGGGCTCAATCCCACTCACCTCTAGGTCCTGGTACTCCCTGCTTGGGTCTACACTGCCCACATATTAGAGCGCATTCTCAGCTTTAGGCCTAGCCAGCCTAGAAAACCTCTTCTTTCCTACTTGAGACCTAGCCAGCCTTGGATAGAAATTCACCATTTGAAATCCCTCATGCCTTAGGTCCTCTGGACTCTCTTTCAGAATCTCTGCATCAAGTCCCTCTTTCAGAGTTCATTCAAGAGCTTTTTGCTTTCTCTATTAAATCATCAAAAGGCCCAGTAATTCACCCACCCCAATTTGGAAAGGGAATGTTGGTGACCTTGTTGCATCAGTAAGACTGACCAATTCAAAGCTAGGAGGAGACAGCGACAGCGACAGCAAGAGATGAGGGCTTAAGCCTCCTGACTCTGCTTCCAAAAAACCTGCTATGGGTGGCAGTGAGCTAATAATATTTTCCTTTAGTACATCCTCAATCATTTATTTCTTTATTGCCATTTATTGCTTGCCTTTCACACAATAATGTCCACAGCAAATAGCAGCATAATAACAAAGATCTTTGATTAGTAGGAAAATGTCTTCACGTTTAGCCAAACATTTTAACATTTTCCTCCGTCTTCTCCCTAATAGACTTCTTGCCCAGTAATGGGAGATTAGCACACATTCCCTTCTCTTATTTGAAGAGCTTTCCTATGGTGGCAGGTAGGTATTAGAAACATAAAAACATGATGGCAGAAAAGACCACATGGCCTATCTAGTTTGCCCTTCCATATCAACTACAATAGTCCCCTTTTTACCTTTAGAGATCCTCTGTGTTCGTCCCATGCTTTTTTATTTATTTATTTATTTAATACACACTTATATACCGCCGCTTCCAGCGATCAGCAGCGGTTTGATTCATCTATTTGGGGTGTCAAATCAGGACTGGGAGGGTACAGTGATTACATGGGATTGGAGGGAAGTCACAGCACACATGTTGAGTGTCTAGGGGGAAAATATACATATTTACATTTATACATTCACATACTGTCCTCGTGTCCACCATCTCCACTGAGAGGCTATTCTATGCATCTACCACTCTTTCCATAAAGAAATATTTCCGCATATTACTCCTGAGTCTATCCCCTTTCACTCTCGTGCTATGTCCCCTCATAACAGAGCTTGCCTTCAATTGAAAGAGACCCTCCTGTGCATTTATGCCATGGAGGTATTTAAATGTCTCTATCATATCGCCCCTATCCTGCCTTTCCTCTAAGGTAACTTCAAAATTGGTCACTTTTGGAATAACAAATAATCATCAAAATCAATAGAATTACTCCATTATCTCATCACATTTTATAGTATAAACTTAGGAGCAGAAAAAAACAGGAGAGAGGTCTCAGAAAAACAGGGGTGCAGGTGGACAATGGAGGCCAACTTCTAGTCACTACCCCAAGAGACATCAACGACCTGTATACACTCCTATTATTCAATAAAATGTGATCTTCATAGTGAACATTTTCACGAGATACTGAATCACAAAAAATCCAACACATAACTTCAACACAATCTTCAATATCTCTTGTGTCTGCAATTCAACCCCAGCACCTCTCCTTGGTGCCCATTTAGCATTTTGCTATAAATGCTTCTTCAGGGGGATGAGAATTGGAACTATAAAATATCAGAAATCACATAATATAAATACCAAACCACCACCCTCCACACATAGTATAAAAAAACAATACGGACAAGCCATTTATTAACACATACAAACTTTAAAATCTAAACCACCTACCAAAAGACTTAGGTCCATAACACACATAGAACAACATCTACTTCAAAAGATCTTCCAGACCTCTAAAAAACGCTGCGCATGTGAGTTTATATATATATATGATAATTTCCTTTCCTCAATTCAAACATTTAAAAGGAACCATACCACTACCTAGTAGAACCCAACCATAAAAACTGCAAAAAATCACCCCAATCAATTTGTAGATCAAGCCCCCCTAGAATCACTGTTTGCAAATGGAAAATCCACCTTTGCTCACACACCACCAAGCTTGTTCTCTAGTCTGCCCCCTGTTGCCCACCATTATTCTATCAATACAAAAGCAGAGTAAATCCTCAAACTCATGTCCTTTCTCCAAACAATATTGCACAATAGGAGCCTCACGTCTCTTACAATGTAGCTTACTCTTATGTTCTCCAAGTCGCGTCCTAAAAGAATAAATAGTTTTCCCAATATAAATTAATCCGAATGGGCAGCGAATTGCATACACAACAAAAACATAGCCATTTCACAAGAAACTGAACAAATAGAATAGTTACCACATGGCCAATGACCCGGCCTTACTTCAAGTCTGGGGGTCACAGATCGCAAACAAGCTGGACTAAGAATCTCTTTTAAATTCTGATCTCTCGATCATACACAACGAGTCTGCCACCCATCTAAAATGTGGTGAGATAATGCAGTAATTCTATTGATTTTGATGTTTCCTCTAAAGTATACATATTACGATCTTTAAGTCTGCCCTCATATGCTTCATAATGAAGACTATCGATCATTTTAGTAGCCACCCTCTGCACTAACTCTAACCTGCTTATATCCTTTTGAAGGTGCGGTCTCTGGAATTGCACACAATACTCCAAATGAGATCGCACCAGAGACTTATTTTCACCTCCTTTTTTCTGCTGGCCATTCCTCTCCTTATACACCCAAGCATCCTTCTGGCTTTGGTAGTCACCTTTTCTACCTGTTTAGCTACTTTAAGATTGCCAGACACAATTACTCCCAGGTCCCGCTCTTCTTTTGTGGGCAGAAGTACCTCATCCCCTACACTGTACTGCTCCTTTGGATTGTTGCAGCCCAAATGCATGACCCTGCATTTTTTAGCATTAAATTTCAACTGCCAAATTCTAAACCATTCTTCAAGCTTAGCTAGATCCCTACTCATGCTATCTACTCCTTCTGAGTGTCTACTCTATTGCAGATTTTGGTATCATCTGCAAAGAAAAAACCTTACCCGACAATCCTTCTGCAATATCACTAACAAAGAGGTTAAGCAGAATCGGACCAAGGACAGATCCCTGCGGCACACCACTGCTAACTTCCTTCTCAGAATGAGCTCCATTTACCTGTACCCTTTGTCGTATGTATTGAACTACATAGTTACAGGCAGATGCTTTCCTTTCAACAGTAGTCTTCTCCAGTTCAAGCGGTAGCTCATTGGATAAGGGGCTCCCTGGGGTTCTTCCAACAGACTTACCCACCCTGTTGGAAGAACCCCAAGGAGCCCCTTATCCAACGAGCTACCTCCTGAACTGGAGAAAACTACCAAGAGGCACTGCACATCTTGACAACACCAATCAACACTCTTCTCCCTCTCTATGTCTCTTCCTACTTTTGCCTCCTATTTCCATGTTTGTCATTTTATTATCTGTTCTCTCCTATGTGTTGTTATGGGTCTTAAATTTTACTTTTTTGGTAAACACCTTTGGTTTTCCCAGCAAAATGCGGTTAAGCTAAACTTTCTGCCACATCCTACACAATTGGCTTCACTGCAATATGCAGAAGGCTCAGTTTTCATTTGGTCATCTAAAGACACTCTTCTGACATCAACATCATCTGAAATGAGATGGATCGTGCCCAGGAGCATGCTTATAACATAGACCCCCTGTCTTTCCATTAAATATTTTAAAGTTACTGGTAGAAACATAGAAATATAGAAAAATGACTACAGAAAAAGACCACATGGCCTATCTAGTCTGTCCTTCCATATCAACAACTACAACAGTCCCCTTTTTTCCTTTAGAGATCCTGTGTGTTTGTCCCATGCTTTTTTGAATTCAGATACTGTCCTCATCTCTACCACCTCCACTGGGAGACTATTCCATGGATCCACCACTCTTTCCGTAAAGAAATATTTCCGCATATCACTCCTGAATCTGTCCCCTTCACTCTCATCCCATGTCCCCTCGTAGCAGAACTTACCTTCAATTGAAAGAGGCTCTCCCCCTGTGCATTTATGCCATGGACGTATTTAAACATCTCAAGCATATCACCTCTACCCCGCCTTTCCTCTAAGGTGTACATATTAAGATCCTTACGTCTGTCCTCATATGCTTTATAATGAAGACCACTAACCATTTTACTAGCCACCCTCTGTACTGACTCCATCCTGTTTATATCCTTTTGAAGATGCGGTCTCCAGAATTGCACACTATACTCCAAATGAGGTTGCACCAAAGACTTATACAGAGGCACTATCACCTCCTTTTTTCTGCTAGCCATTCCTCTCCGTATGCACCCAAGCATCCTTCTAGCTTTTGCTGTCGCCTTTTCTACCTGTTTAGCTACTTTAAGATCATCAGACACAACCACGCCTAGGTCCTGCTCTTCTTTAGTGGGCAAAAGTACTTCATCCCCTATACTATATTGCTCCCTTGGATTGCTGCAGACCAAATGCATGACCTTACATTTTTTAACATTAAATCCCAGCTACCAAATTCTAGACCATTCTTCAAGCTTAGCTAGATCCCTCCTCATGTTATCTACACATTCCTGGGTGTCTATTCTATTGCAGATTTTGGTATCATCCGCAAAGAGGCAAACCTTACCTGACAGCCCTTCCGCTATATCACTAACAAAGATGATAAAAAGAATCAGACCAAGGACTGATCCCTGGGGCGCAGCACTGGTAACTTCCTTCTCCTCAGAGTGAGCTCCATTTACCTGTACTCTTTGTCGCCTCCCACACAACCAATCTCTAACCGAAGCAGTAACTTTAGGGTCCATCCCTAGGGTGCTCAGTTTGTTTATAAGTCGCCTGTGAGGAAATCTAAATACACCACATCTAGGGCTCTCCCTCTGTCCAACTCCCTGGTCACCCAGTCAAAGAAATCAATCAGATTTTTCTGGCAAGACCTGCCTCTGGTGAATCCATGCTGCCTTGGATCCTATAATCCGCTGGACTCCAGAAACCTCACTATTTTCTCTTTCAGCAGCGTTTCCAATAATTTACTCACCACAGAAGTTAAACTAACCGGCCTGTAGTTTTCAACCATATCCTTACTTCCCCTTTTGTGTAAAGGCACCACATGAGCCTCTCTCCAGTCCTTTGGCACCACTCCCGACTCCTATGAGGCATTGAAAAGGTCAGTCAGTGGAGCTGCTAGAACGTCCCCAAGTTCCCTCAGTATTCTAGGGTGTATCCCATCCGGTCCCATCACTTTATCTACTTTAAGTTGAGCGAGTTTCTCATGAACACAGTCTTCTGAAAATTGTTCAAGATGCCCCTCGCTTCTGTTCCTGTTTGTGGGTGTTTTCTGAGGTCCTATTCCTGGTTCTTCATCTGTGAACACAGAACAGAAATATTTGTTAAGAAATTCTGCTTTATCCTCATCCACTTCTACATATTCCTCCCCTTCACCCTTGAGTCTGACAATACCACTTCTCACTAACATATCTGAAAAATGTCTTATCCCCCCATTTTATTGCATTGGCTATTTCCTCCTGTTTTTGAATCTTTGCTTTCCTGACTACTTTGCTAGCTTCTCTAAGTTTTTCCAAATACTGATGCCTGTCTTTCTCTCTCTGTGATCTCTTGTATTTCATGAAGGCCTCCCTCTTTTTCTTCACCTTTTCAGCTACTTCTTTCGAAAGCCATAGCGGTCTTCTTTTCCTTTTACCTTTATTTACCATTTTAACAAAAAGGTTGGTTGCCCAATATCTCCTTTCAGTTTTGCCCACTGTTTTTCTACATCCCCCTGCTGATCCCATCCCGCTAACAACTCCCTGAGGTATTGGCCCATCTTGGCAAAGCTATTTTTTCTAAAGTCTAAGACCCTCACTTTTGAATGGATTCTATCAGCCCTAGTCCTAAGACTGAACCACACCTTCTGGTGATCACGGGATGCAAAATGATCTCCCACTATAACATCAGAAACACTTTCACGATTGGTAAGCACCAAGTCCAGTATGGCCCCTTCCCGTGTGGGGTCTGTTACCAATTGCCTGAATAGTTCTCCCTGTAGAGAATGCAGGATCTCTTTACTTCTAGATGATACTGCAGCAGGAATGTGCCAATCAACATCTGACATATTGAAATCCCCTATCAGTAGCACTTCCCCTTTCCTAGCAATGCTGCGTATGTTGCGTATGTCTTCAATTAACTCTCTGTCCACCTCTTCCTCTTGTGAGAGAAGTCTGTATATCACGCCAGTGCAAATAGATTTCTCTTTTCCTCTTTCTAGTTTAACCCACAATGCTTCCTTTCTCCCTTTTAAGCTCTGTAATTCCAAAGCTTTAATATTATTTTTTACATAGTGCCACTCCTCCTCCCCTTCTTCCTACCCTGTCCTTTCTGAATAAAGTATAGCCTGGTATAGTTACATCCCAGTCATGGTTTTCTGTGAACCATGTTTCTGTAACTGCCACTAAATCCAAGTCGGCCACTCCCACCAAAGCTTCAACATCAGGGATCTTATTTCCCATGCTACGGGCATTTATACACACTGCTTCCCATATGTTACCCCTTTTACCCATTTTCATAAAGGTATTTAATGTATCACTTACCTGGGGGCTTTCTTCACCCATCCCCAACATATCTAGTTTAAAGCCCTCTTCAGTAGATTAGCCAATCTACTACTGAAGACGCGTCAACCTTTCTTGGACAGATGTATGCCATCTCTGCTCTGCAGCCCTTGGAACAGCATCCCATTGTCCAGGAAACCAAAACGCTCTCAATGACACCATCCATGCAGCCATGCATTCATCTTCAGGATGCGAGCCTCTCTGCCTTAGCCTTTACCCTCAACAGGGAGGATTGAAGAGAACACCACCTGTGCACCTAATTGCTTCACCCTCTGTCCCAGAGCCATGAAGTCACTTTTGATATGCTCAGAGGGATACCTGGCAGTATAATTTGTTCCGACATGGATTAGCAAAATTGGGTAATAGTCAGTGGGCTTGATGAGTCTCTGCAAACTCTCCTTAACATCTTGGATTTTGGCACCAGACAGACAGCATACCTCTCTGGACATCAAGTCTGGTCAGCAGATGGATGCCTCAGTACCCCTCAGAAAAGAGTCACCAACCACCACTACCCTTCGCTTCCTTGTGGTCACTGATTCTGCAACTTTGGGGTACTTGAGCTCTGGTTCTTCCCTTTCCAGGGATGCTTTCACCTCCTCCACTTCCAGGGCTGCATAATGGTTCTTCAATTCAAGGGCTGTAGAAGTTGGATTGGTGATTCTGCAGGCTCTGGTGACTTGTGTCCAACCTTCATCATTCTGTAGGCACCCATCTTCTCCTCTGCTGGAGAGCTTGGTTGCTGCAAGAAGCATCTCATCAATGTACTTCTCACTGTCTTGAATGCTCCTCAGCCTCCACACCTCCTCTCTGAGTTCCTCCACTTGTTCCCTAAGAGCTTCAGCATGCAGGCACCCTGCACATGGAACCGGTCCTTCAAATGGCATTGGGACCTCTCTCTGGCAGAGGCAGAAGCTGTAACGGGGGGCAATAGCTTTAGCGATATGATTTTTCCCAGGCATTGTTCTGTTTGTGGAGCTTAGGTATCTGTTAAAGCAAAAGAGAGAGAGATCTACCAAAGTACCAGCTGATTTACCAGCTGTCCTTTCAGAGAAAAATCAGTTAAATCTCTTTAATTATATTCAAAATGTGCTGTTCCAAGTCCCTGTGTGTTGTTAAATGGGAAGGTGCTCTATAAAGCAAGACTGCTCACTAAGGATGGGTGGGAGTTGGGGGGGGGGGTAGGGAGGGAAATAACACCTGATTAGGTGTCAGCAGCTCCCAAGAGCTGAGAAAGATACCAAAGCAGAGTTTTAAACCTACCCCACTAAAGAAAATATTTCTCCTTTAAACTAAAGCACCAAAAAGAATGTAACTTTGTTTTAAAAATGTACCAAAACCCTTTTAAAAGCTCCCAGTCAGAGAGCTAGGAATTAAAAAAACAACAGCCCTCAAATTCTTACCATTGTCTGAACTGTATAGCCCCTGTTAGGAATGCCTCAACAGGGCAGGACTCTGAAGCTGTTGCAGCCAAGCTGCTGAAAAAGCTCTAATTCTCTCACTCACCCACAGAAGGAAACTCACACAGGCTGGAATGCAAACAGGATCTTTTAATGTGCACAGGTTCAGACAGAGAGCCGGTACCCTCCACAAAAGTCTGAGCTACGAAGGACGTCCTACAATGTCTTATATACAGTACAATTTTAAACTCATTCTATAATCTCATTCGTCTCAGGTATTTTCTGTCCACCAATCAGCAGCCCCTGGGGAAAGTGCCTGGGTGACCTGGGGGAGGTGCCTGGGTGATCTGTCCAAACCGGTATGCTCTGGTCTGCTGATTTCTGGGCAAGAGGGTATTGTGCTCAGGCCTGGAGGGGGGGGGGGGAAAGGGTGCCTACTGAAACCTTTATGTCTTTTCTTAGCAAGCTGATCACTATGTAAAATCCTCATGGCTTGGGGGGAAGGGTTACACACAGCTAAACCTTATGGCTGCCTCACTCCCCCCTTTTTAAGTGAGACCTCAACCGCTAGGGGCGGTAGAGGGCAGTATTACTGGAGGCAAGCCGCAGAGGGGTGTATTGGGTCAGGGCCATGACAGTGGTAGCCGCCTTGCGTTCTACCAGGGTATCAAGGGTGGTGGTAATGAAGCGGTAAAGAATGGGGATACAACATGGCAGAATGGCACACAGCAGTAAAATAAAAAGAACCCCTACCACTGGGATTTTTAGTCCCCCTAGCCAACTGAACCACTTCATAAACCACCCAGGACCCATGGACGGGTCAGTAATATGATTAACTAGATCACGTAGATCTTGGATAGAGTGTTCAATGGAAACACTTGCGTCAGTGAGTTTAAAACAACACATACCCTATACCCTCTGTAGCAACTCCTGCACAAAAGTTTTGTTCTGTGTGCAAAAGTTGCTGTACTGTCTGTAAAAGGTTGTAGGGCCTGCAGAGGCCTCTTTCCTTTGGGACAAAGGAGGGCCGTGTGCAAAAAGTCTGCAGAGGCCTCTTTCCTTTGGGGCAAAGGCTCTTTCCCTGGGATCCACCCTTATTAACATATTAATGGCTTTTATTCTTGCTAGTGTTGAGTCATTCTGGCTACACCCTGCTATCCCCTTTGTTTCATTAATCACTGGCACTGTAGTCTTCAGGGCTCATGAGCACTTTGTATCACCAGCTTTGTTTGGCCTGTTTAACTTGTCCAAGCTTGCCCAACTTGCTCAGGCCTATTCAATCTGTTCAGGCCTGGCATGTCTTTTCTTAGCTGGGTCCATTTTCTGTGCACTTCTGTTCAGAGTATGGTTCCCCCTGGCTTTACTCTTGTTGTGCTGGGCTCTGGGTACTCATTTTCTTAGCCCACATGTTTTTTTCCGTGCCATCATAATGTATTACAGCCTCAGGCAAGGATGCAGCCATACTAGACATACCTATCAGCCAATTTCCCTTCATTCTCCAATTTTTATTTTTATTTTCTTGTGAATGGGGCAAAGGTAATCCCATTAAGGGCAATGGACAACAACCATTTGAGACAGATAGGGGGCATCAGAAAAGCAGCTTCTGGTACTGTTCCCTAGAGACAACATACATTGTAACATCATTTTCTTGCAGCAACTCAATAATATTGAAAACACATAACATGAAAGTGTATCAAAAGCAGCAGTGCTTAATAATGTGATAAAGAAAGCTCTGAGAATAGTACAGCAAAACTTGAGCTGGTGTGGGTATTGCAATTGCTGAAGCCGAAATGGCTTGTAGATTTCAGTTACTTTCTAAGAAAACAATATTAAAAGGATAACAATACAATCATTCACAAAAGCCCCCCAAAACCCCCAGTCAGTCCAATAGTCATTCTCCCATTCTCAGACAATGTGGTCCTGCCTCTCAGCAGTTCCCCAGGACCTCGCAGTGTGCTTCACCTTTCTCTGAAGTTTAAGTTCTGTTTCTCTCAAAATTTGAACCTCTCATTATCATAGGCAGATATCTTGGCCCTTTTTCAATGTGACACACTGATCCAGATAGGGACTCCTTCACACATTTCAGTGGTGGGTAGTTCTGAGTTCTTGGGATGGTCTGTTCCATCTGGACTCTGGCCAATTCTCTCTGCTGTACTCTCTGGATTGCAATTGGTGACATGGCTCCAGGCCTTATTCAGAAAAGCAGCACCAGTATTGAATGAAAAAAACTAAATATGCTGGATTAGATTTCACAATGATATAAACTTAATTTCATCCATATTTACTTAAGATCATAACTATCTCATATGGTGTCAACTATGTCTCTCAGTTTGATAAACTCTTTGTCTCTCTGTCTCTTTACCACTGGAGATTCCTTTGCAGGTAAGAAATATTCCATTATGCCCTTGACTGATCTTTACATGTTTATAGATCAGACAAGTTGCACACACATATTCTGCGTTTTCTGGCAAGGTTTTTTAGAATTATACCAATTTTTGAGAATTTGTCATCAAATCATCCCTCTTTTGCCCATGTGTGCCTGGCCAGGACATACAGGGGCAAAATGAGGCAAAAAGCATCTGGAAGTACCACTTGGCCAGTGTGGGTTTTCTAAAGCTCATTAGGGTGTAAGGTGCACCCAGCCTGTCTCCAGATGTCTATTTCTAATTGTTGAGTATGTGTTGGGGCTTAGATGAATTCTTAAATTGAAGATTCTGGAGACGGCATAGTTGAATAAAGTGCTCATCTCCTTTTTTTTTGTTTGTTTACATATTCATTAGCCAGATACATCACTTCAAATTACCTTCATCAATTTAATGTCCATCAAAGTCCTTCTTCTTAATATCCCACTTCATCCCTCACAACACTCCCCCATCACCTGCATCATTCCACCAATCACATACATAGGTCCCTTTCATGTTTTTATACCATACTAATGTATCCTTATTTGGCAAGGCTGCTAAGAATATCAAACAATTGTTTAAAAAACTTAGTATTGTTTTCTTTTCTCTCATTCTTTTTCTCAAACCTCTCCTGGATCATTGCTGACAAGCAAAATTTGGTTTTGTCCAATCAACTCAAGTTAAATAATTTTACAAATATTTCCATATTTTCTGGTGTAATTGGCACCTATGGTGTTACTGTCCTGTTCAGCTGTCATCAGCACTGAGCTGCCTTAAATCTTACAGTTCAGAAAACAGGCATTCAAATGATGAAACTGATACTTTTGCATGAAAAGGTTGGGGGATATCTGGAATGCAAACACTTCTCCTTGTATATTTTTAATGCAGAATATTCTTTTTCACATTTAATTTAAAACCTAACAATACCTGAGACTGGCATCAAACTGATCTGAAAACCCTCTGTGAGGTGCTTGCCACAGTATATAAAATCCCTTTTAACTTTTAATTTTGTATATGCAGTCAAAACCAAATATATGTACCAGAGATAAAAATTCAAGCTGGATTACCCTTTTTATTCAGATCTCTTAACCTCTACTTTGAAGGTCAAAGGAAAACAGAAACAGTTTCCTTAGTTTCATGCCTTATTTGTTTGATCTAGCATCCAGGGGCACTTGGCAATGAACAGCCAGCAATGAAAGAAAAAACAATATTTACTGTAGATTAAAACATTTAAACACAGGACTACCGTATTAGTCTTTTAAGTATAGCAGCTAGCAGCCTATCTGATTGGAATAAGAAGGTTTTCTTGATAAATTTCACTAAACCCTCCCCCCTGAGTAATTCTGAAAAGTAACATGCTTTAACAACATCTTGGGAAAAACAGGGACCTTAAGGTAAAAAAAAGTCTTTATTTCTTCATAATCTAATAAGGATTTTTCTCTCTTTTTATAGGCTGTAAGAAATGGTTTGCAGGCTAGCTTTTACACATGAGATTTGCCTTACAGATATTCCCCACCCCATACATCTTTGCTAATAGTAATTTGACCAGCCTTTGTTTGATCCCACCCTTACACAATCAAGATGCTGGTCAGACATCTGAGGATGCTCAAAGGAGGCACCCCATGGTTCTAGAAGTTTAAACTCTACAATTAAAATTGATGACAAGAGGATTGTTTGGAGGCTAGGTGAGGCTAGGTGAACTGGGTTTTTTTGTCCTCTTTAATGGGTTTCCAATTGTTTGCTAGGAGAAAGACTCCTAGGTGATTTGTCCTTTTGTCCTCTCTAATGGGCCTCCATTCATCTGCTAGAAGAAGAAACTCCTCCCTGATCTTCCAGTATCTTTCTATAGCTATGCAAACAATTTCAATTGTTTCATTCCTAGTATCTTTCTGTAGTTATGCAAACCATCTCAGCAGTTCCAACCACCCCCCACTCACCGCTGAGAGGCATGACCAAAACATTTTCTAAACTGTCCCTTTCCCTGCAATCAGTAGACCTGGTGTTTTTCACTGTTTGGGGACACAGGGGCGACTTGTTAATAACTTCACCTTTTACTGATAGAGTATCAAAATCAATCCTGAAATATAAAGACCTAATGTCTGGACAAAAACTTTCTTTCCCTAATGTCACAACTAAACACAGAGACACTCTAACATTTACAGAGACACTCTAACAGTTTCTACATAACAGCACATTAACTATATGGACCAGCCATGAATCTATATAGGGAAACTGGTCCGGATGCTCCTTCACTACAATTTAGCCTCCGGACCCCATGCTCTAATCACAATTTACAAATCACAAGTTACAGTGTAAATCTTCTAATCTCAATTCAAGGAATGCAATGTTCAGTGTAAATTTTCTAATCTCACTTCTGGGAATACAATATACAATATAATCCAGGTAACAGGCAGAGTTTGGTTGGGCAAAACACACAGGACCACAAAGGGAAAAAGAAAGAGGAAAAACAGAAAACAGAGACGTCTCAGCAGCGAATACTCATACACTCTCTTTCCTCAGTAGCAGCTGTTACAAATATACATTACACACACTCTCTCTAGCTGTAGCATAGGATTTGACTTTTATCATGAGGATAATAGTAATATGAGAAATATAGCTAGCTATTTTTCTAATGTCCACTAGATGGAGCTCCAGGATCACTAGCACAAAAGATGCCCCCAACACCACAAGCACATGGCAGCACAAGAGAAGCCCCCAACACTAGAAGCACATGGCAGCACAAGCACATGGCAGCACAAGAGAAGCCCCCAACACTAGAAGCACATGGCAGCACAAGCACATGGCAGCACAAAAGAAGCCCCCAACACTAGAAGCACATGGCAGCACAAAAGAAGCCCCCAACACTAGAAGCACATGGCAGCACAAAAGAAGCCCCCCCACTAGAAGCACATGGCAACACAAAAGAAGCCTCCAGCACTAGAAGCACATGGCAACACAAAGGAAGCCCCCAACACTAGAAGCACATGGCAGCACAAGCACATGGCAGCACAAAAGAAGCCCCCAACACTAGAAGCACATGGCAACACAAAAGAAGCCCACTTAAGGGGGTCAAGTGCTAATATTTTAGGCATTTTAATAGCTTTGGCAGCGCTTTAAATACTTTTAAGGGACCCGGGGTGACAGAGTTGAATTTATACTGCAGTCATTTACTGGTGCTCGCAAGCGCCCCCCCCCCCCCCATTCCTTTACCAGATTTTACCAGATTTACCAGGTTTCACCAGAATTTCCAGATACAGAAATACAGAACTACCCAAAAGAGTACCCAATACAGACTGGATGAGCAATGGTTTCAGGGATTCTGGGGCCCTTACTCGGACTGCTGGTTGCGGGTGATCATGCCGCTACAGGTTCACAGAATTTACCAGATTTACCAGAATTTCCAGATACAGAATACAGAACTACCCAAACAGTAAAACAGTAAGGCAGTAGTACTCACCAGACCTCTGATCAGAGAGAGTTTGGATGCCAGTCTATCCAGCCGGTTTTCAATCGGGGGGTCAGCCGCAGGGACCGACTGACCAGACAAGTCAAGGTGTCCTTCTGGAGCACAAAGGGGCCCAGGGCACCAAGGACCGTTAATCACCTGGAGGGGCCGGTCCCTGACCGGTGGAGGCCCGATGCTGCAAGAGCAGAAGTCTTCCCACCGTGGGTGTGATGAGAGAGGCTTTTTGTTTAATTTAAAAGGGTCCCATCTGGGTCACCAAATGTTGCAGCCAAGCTGCTGAAAAAGTTCTAATTCTCTCACTCACCCACAGAAGGAAACTCACAGACAGGCTGGAATGCAAACAGAATCTTTTCATGTGCACAGGTTCAGACAGAGAGCCGGTACCCTCCACAAAAATCTGAGCTACGAAGGACGTCCTACAATGTCTTATATACAGTACAATTTTAAACTCATTCTACAATCTCATTCGTCTCAGGTATTTTCTGTCCACCAATCAGCAGCCCCTGGGGAAAGTGCCTGGGTGACCTGGGGGAGGTGCCTGGGTGACCTGTCCAAACCGGTATGCTCTGGTCTGCTGATTTCTGGGCAAGAGGGTATTGTGCTCAGGCCTGGAGGGGGGGGGGGGGGAAGGGTGCCTACAGAAACCTTTATGTCTTTTCTTAGCCAACTGATCACTATGTAAAATCCTCATGGCTTGGGGGGAAGGGTTACACACAGCTAAACCTTATGACTGCCTCAAAGCCTTTTATGCAGGCCTCAGCTGCTCTCAGTTCTTTCACAAGCTAATCAGGCCCACTAACTCCTGATTAGGTGTCAGTAGTTCCCAAGAGCTGAGAAAGTTACCAAAGCACAGTTTTAAACCTACCCCACTAAAGAAAATATGTCTACTAAAAAAACAAAAAGAATGTAACTTTGTTTTAAAAATGTACCAAAACCCTTTTAAGACCTCCCAGTCAGAGAGCTAGCAATTAACCCCCCCCACCCCCCACAATTTCTTACCTTTGTTTGAAATGTATAGCCCCTGTTAGGAATGCCTGGGGCAGACATGACAAGCATGAACACATACACACCAATGCAGAGCCCTTTTCTTGCTGTTTGTCTGACTCGCATTGACACAGTGAGGTTTCAGAGTGGTCAGTTTGGCTAATCCTTTTGCCCTTTTCAGTGGAGTAGACAAAGAGGGACTTCCTACAACGATCCCTGCAATCTCACGCACAAGGTCCCAGAGGTTTAGAGAAGGAAATAAATAAAATTATACTGCTCCAGGTACGTTGGCGTATACAAGTGAAACACATTACCTATACACAAGGGACCAGGCAATCTGTAATAAAGAGGTTTTTTAAATTTAACTTTCCTATAAAATGTTTAAGAAGGTGGCAACACTAGCTAAAGAACAGGTAGATCAGATAATTATTCACCAGTCAACATGGATACCGGTGAAAAAACATTTGTACAGGTAAACAAACTCTTCCTAACACTTTTACCTTTTTCTCTATTAAAGACCAGAAGAACTATATAAGCCCCTACCCAGCAATTTTCTCCTCTTACCAGTTCAAACACAATTACAAGCGAAACACATAAACCAGTTACATCAGTTCTGAAACTTGAGCCTTCTCCGAATTTACCTTCCATCATTCTGTTGTACCAGTGCACTACTCTTTCTGTAATCAGTTTCTGAGATCTGATAGTATAAACATTAGCAGAGCTCTGTTTCTGCTAATATTCTGATCAGAAACTTGATAGGACGTGGTGAGTGCAACAAGTGAGCTCACATTCTTTAATGCACTGGGGCCCTTATCTCTTGGTCTCCCTCCAGCTGATTCAGATGAGGTGGGTTGTTTAGTCTCATATGGGAGCCTTCTTGGCCCCTCGAACACCCTAGCCTTAACAAACTAAAAAAGAGAAACTCTCTCCCTATTACCGCCTTTTTTCTGAGGGTTAGTGTATGTGTATTACCTACTGGTTAGTATACCTAATGTGAGCACTGGATATCTGTCTAATAAAATAAAGTTAATAAGTCTCTATTGTGGTGTCTATGATGACTATCTCCAATTCACGCTGCATTCTCCTTGTCTCCCTCTCACATAATATGCTGCACTCCAGGGGCGGCTCAAGGCAATCTGCTGCCTGAGGCGAAGAATGAGATGGCGCCACCCCCCCCCCCCCTTAGAGGGGGCGGGGCTTTTTCAGAACTCCAATCAGGGACTGAACCAAAGCAAAAAGCCAATTAGGTTATATGGAGGGAATGCAAGATGTTTGCACACAGGGCCGTACCAAGCTGCAATCGCGCCCTGTGCGATTTGCAGCTTCGGTGCGCGCCCCCATCCTCCCCCCCATACCTCCGTCCAGTGCTGCCTGCTCTTTCCCTGCTGCTGCTGTCCTCTGTTTTTTTCACGGCGGTACTGGCAACAGGGAAAGAGCAGGCAGCACTGGACATAGGTATGGGGAGGAGGAGGGGGCATGTGCCCAATCTGAAAGGCGCCGGCACTTTAAGCAGATCTATCCCTCCCTGCTCTGACATCGTGTCGGAGGAGGGAGGAACCAGACCTGCTAAACATGCTGTGAAAAGGCTTGGGGGGGGGGCACATTTTGGCTGCCTGCTATTGTCCTACCAGCGGCAGCAGGGCAACAGCAGACAGCTGTAATGCGCCTCCAAGCCTTTGTGCCCTGTGCGGCTGCACCACTTGCATAGGGCTAGCTACGGTCCCGTTTGCACATCAAGGAACTAAAAGACAGCAAGAACCAACAGCACAGTTTATAAAACTAAATTATAACTCACTTTTATTTTGTTGTTATAAACGGCGTTATGGTTCTTGCTTTTTCTTTTTCAACATATATTTTGCACCCACAGTAGGTGCTGAGCAGAACCAGGACATTCACACACAGAACTCAATATTAAAAAAAAACAAAATCTGATTGTGATCATCTCACTAACAACAACAACAACAACCACTATTCTCCAGTACCAGGCATATTGTGAACTAATACAAAACCCTACAACAAAGAGCAAACCTACCATAACCATACCATATCAGCACAAACTTCCAAAGCTCACATAAGGAGCCCATCCAAAAAAAGCATCACTGTAAATACTACAGTGGGCCCTGGAACATCCATACACCTATCTGAAAAGCTGAACAAGTCAAATTACTATAGTACAGTATAGATCTTTATATACAAACTGCATGTTAACAGAACACCTGACCTCAATCACACACGCACAACATCGACCCTCACCAAGTACAGAATAAGTAACCACAATCTAAAGTAAAAATAAAAATAGGTAGACAAAATTTAAACTGAAACCCCAAGAAGCCAGAGTCCACATGCAGTGCAGCATCAGATAAATAAGAGATGCAGTTCCCCAATACTGTGTAAAATATAAAAATAGCACAAAGTCCAATCACTAAAATTAAATAAAAAAAATTTTTCTACCTTTGTTGTCTGACCAATTTATTCTCTGATCATGCTGGTCCCGATCTGAGGCTTCTGCTTTCCTGTCTTCTCTTAGCTCTCTTTCTGTGGTCATTGGTCCATCTGCCATTTCTCATCTCTTCTTTCGTTTTCTTCACTTCTTTCCATTAGCCTATTTCCAGTCCCAATGACCCTCCCCAGTATCAGCCACTTTCCAGTCCTCCCTCCCAGTACCTTCCAATGTCAACTTGCATTCCCATGACTGCCACTGGTGTCCATTCCCTTCCAGTCCCCCTCCTTCCCCACTGACCAGTCCCTTCTAGTACAAATACCATGGCAGCCCCTCTCAGCATCCACTCCCTTCCAGTCCCATTCTCCCATCCCCTCGCATCAGCCCATTTGTACCCCTAGCCCCAGCCCCCAGTTTTCTTCCAAGGCCAGCAGCTCTATCCTCCCCTCCCCACCATCAGCCCAGTTCCAGTTGAAGCCCCCCCCCAATCAGCTCACTACCAGTGCTAGTTCCCCCTCAACCCCATTACCAGTGCTAGGCTCTCCTAATCAGCCCATTACCAGTCCTAGCCTCCCTGATCAGCTCATTTCCAATGCTAGCCCCCCTGTCCATTACCAGTCCTACTCCCCCATCAGCCCATTACCAGTCCTAGCCTCCCTGATCAGCTCATTTCCAATGCTAGCCCCCCTGTCCATTACCAGTCCTATCCCCCTCAGTCCATTACCAGTCCTATCCCCCTCAGTCCATTACCAGTCCTACTCGCCCATCATCCCATTACCAGTCTTAGCCTTCCCTAATCAGCTCATTTCCAGTGCTAGTCCCCCCTCAGCCCATTACCAGAGCTAGCCTCCCCTAATCAGCCCATTTCTAGTCCAAGCCCCCCATCAGTCCTTTACCAGTCCTACCCCCCCATCAGCCTATTACCAGTCCCAACCCCCCCTTGATCAGTCCATTCCCAGTCCTAGCCTTCCCTAATCAATCCATTACCAGTCCTAGTCCCCCATCAGCCTATTACCAGTCCCAACCCCCCCCCCCTTGATCAGTCCATTCCCAGTCCTATCTTTCCCTAATCAATCCATTACCAGTCCTAGCCCCCCCCGATCTGCCCATTACCAGTGCTAGCCCCTCCATCAGCCCATTATAATCCTAACCCACACTGTCTCTCCCCTCTTTCCAGCATTTATCCCGTCTATCCATTATGTCCCCCTGTCTCCCCCTTTGTCCCCCATCTCTCACCTTTGTCTCTCCTTGTCCTCCTCCTGTCCCCACTCCCTCCACCTGCACCTCTCATCTGGCGGTGGTGGGGGCACTCTGGCTGTTTTAATTTTAGATTTTGCTACCTCTGCCCTGCCTCTGCCTTCCCGCTGCAAAAAAAAACAAAAAACGGCAGGAAGGCAGAGGCAGGGCAGAGGCAGCAAAGTATAAAATTAAAACAACCAGAGTGCTGCCGCCGCACAAATTAGCCTGATGGCTTGCAGCGATCAGGGCTGATTTATTCGATGCCGGTTGTTCCTGCTGGATGTGAGGAACCCTTGCCAGTTCCCTTCCTGCCCCATCCTCCCTCCCTCCCTCCCTCCATGTCAGCCCCTCCATCCATCCATGTCAGCCCCCTCCCTCTCTCCATCCATCCATGTCAGCCCCCCTCCCTTCCTCCCACCATCCATCCATGTCAGCCCCCTCCCTCCCTCCCTCCATCCATGTCAGCCCTCCCCTCCTCCCTCCTTCCATCCATGTCAGCCTTCCCTTCCCCCATCTCTCCCTCCACCCATCCATGTCAGCCCCCCTCCATCCCTCCCTCCCTCCATGTCAGCCCCTTCCCTCTCTCCCTCCATCCATGTCAGCCCCCCTCCCTCTCTCCCTCCATCCATCCATATCAGCCCCCTCCCTCCCTCTCTCCATCCATATCAGCCCCGTTGTAGGTTCCCTGCCCCCTCCTCCCCTCTCTCCATGTCTGCCTGCTACTGCCCTGTGCCTCCTTCTGCAGCCATGGTTCCCTGTCTCTTTGGGAACTGCGGCTGTGCCTGTGAAGCCATTGCGGAGCCTTTCTGTTTCTAAATGTGCTCTGTGCAGCATTGTCCCGCCTCCAAAGGAAGTGGTAAACAACTTCCTTTGGAGGCGGGACAATGCTGCATGGAGCCCATCAAGAGAACGGAAGGCTCCGCAATGGTTTCACAGGCACAGCCGCGGTTCCCTAAGAAACAGGGAACCACGGCTGCAGAAGAAGGGAGGCTGTGAGTTTACCGCTGCCAAGAAGCGAACTCGGCAGCGGCAGTAACTTGTGCGCTTTTCTATTTTAATTTTTTTTAACTTGAAGGTGAAGTGAAGCGGCTGTTTTGGGGGCATTTGCCGCCCTCAAAACTTTGCCGCTTGAGGCAGCCACCTCACTTCGCCTCATTATAGAGCCGCCCCTGCTGCACTCCATTAACTTAGAATTCAGTGAGCCACACAGGGCCCTTACATGGAACTTCCAGTGTCTTGACATAAGCCTGGGTTGTCTCACACTGCCCAAATCTTTGATGCTCAGTATTTACACTTCCTACCCATTACTGCTGAGTTATCACACACACTGGACTTGCAGGCTTCAAGCATACATCTACACTTAGAGCTCTCACAAAGGCTTGTCCAGCTTTACTCCTGTTGCATTTAAAGTCTGTTTCGCCTTGATGGATCTGTCTATAGAATCCTTGTTGCCAATATGGATCAGCTTGAGTAAAGTGGCTGACCTCCACTGTATTAAATGACACCTGGATAATCAATGCCAAGGTCACATGGCCATCGGCATTGAATATCTGGTTTGCCCAGATAACATTTTGGCTAACTGAGCTGTGGTGAAATTCAGCAGCTGCCCGGGTAGCTAAACTGGCTAAAGTTAGGCCAACCTTTTGTGTGCCTAACCTTAGCCAGTTTATGTTAACTAGCCAGAAGAAACCATGAGGCAGCGCCGGCAAGTTAAAAGAAGTGCTGCCTCGCGATTTCTGAGCTATTGCCGCCATTGCAGGCATTGGAGAGGGGAATATATCTCCCCTTATCTTTTAGGCCTAACATACAGCTTCCACAGTCAGTACATTCCTCTCAAGCACTGAAATATTTCAGCATCTACTGTAAACCTATTCTCAGCCCTTCTCAAGAAGACCGATTCCCCATTCACGCTCGCATTTTCAGCCTTGTCCTCTGGAGACAAGTTCAGTATACTCCAAACTTCTACAGAGTTACCAAGTTACCTGGTTCCAGGAGTGAGATTTTAAGCCAGTCCTGGATTTCTGACAATCTCATTCTGATGCATTATGGGACTGCAGCACTGATTCCAATGGGTAAAATCAGGGACTACAAAGACCATACTGCATCACAAGGCAAATTTAAAACCAGAACTGGCCAAAAATCTCACTCCTGGAATCGGGTAACTTGGCAACTCTGCTTCTAATGCCACCCACAGACTGCTTGCTGTGCTGCTTATTCTATCCCCCGTGCTTTACTTCCTGCCCAGCTACAGCAGGCACTGCTTCTGACTTATAGGGGCAGTACTCTCATAGTACACACACACTGTTTTACAAATACATTGCAGTTGCATTATAAAAGACAAAGTCCCAAGAGCCTTCCATCTATGGAGAAGGAACCCCAGCCAACTTCAACCATCCAGTAAACCTACCATTAAAATAATTTAATAACATCATTCAACCAATTCTTCAGTATGTGTGTAACGTCTGGGGTCTGTAGAATGTGGGACAGAATCTCAGTGTAATCTCTGCCTCCAAATCTCTAGCACACACTCCATATTTACCAAAATTCCCCCAAAAGATCTAGGATGTTTGCCCTTACAACATACCACACACAAGCACAATATATATATATATATATATATATTGAAATTCTGGGGTCCCCTCGGTAATTACAGTACAGACTCCCTCCAGTACCAACCACTTTGTGAAGTGACACAAAACCCCGAGAAAAGGACACATGGAGGCAAGATTTCAGCTATCATTAGGCAAACTAGACAGTCTCCTACATTGGTGGCCCTCTAAGAGCACCCATTACCGATGCTTCTGATCCTTTTCTGGGCCTTCAGTGATGGAAAAGGGACCCAAACAGCACTTATCTGCACATGCTGGTGCTGAGTCATGGTTTTGTTTGCTTTCTGTCTTCCACTTTTGCCCTGCTTCGGCATAGACTTCCAGTTTAGCTACTCCTGACGGGGGCAGAAGTGGAAGATAAGCAAAAGAAACTATGACACAGCACCAGCAGGTGCAGGTAAGTGCTGAGTTGCAGTTTGGAGTCCGTTGCTGCCACTGTAGGGACTGGAAAGGGCCAACGGGTGGTAGCAATGGGGACAGCAGGGGGCCACAAGGGCAGCAGGATGGAGGGCCCTCCTAGGGTGCCTCCAATCCTTGTCACTGGCCTGCATGAAAGGGAAGTCCATAAGAGGCAGCTGGATTAATGCAAATCATGCTTATTCTATAAAGTCAAGTCCACAAACTAAGTGGACATTCACAGCATTGCTATGAAAGGAGAAGTGCTACTGATAGGTGATGCCAATATGCTGGATATTAATTGGAACATCCTTGCTGCAGTATTAGTAGAAGCAAGGAGGATCCTAGATTTTCTACAGGGAGAAATATTCCGGTGACTGGTAAATGAATTCACACAAGAGGGCGCTATACTGGACCCGGTGCTTACAAATGGGGAGGATTTCTGATGTTATAGTGGGCGATCATCTCACATTCAGTGATCACCAGAAGGTGTAGTTCAGTATTAATACAAGAGCTGAAATAGTTAATTCAAAAGTGAGGATGTTAGATTTTAGGAAAACTAACTTCATCAAGACTGGACAATACCTCAAGGAGTCATTAGCTGGATGGGAAAAGTTGGGGGATGTAGACAAGCAATGGGTAAAATTGAAAGGGGATATTGTAAGGGCAACAAACCTTTTTGTTAGGCAAATAAATAAATAAATGGAAAAGAAAATGGAGGCCACTATGGTTCTCAAAGAAGTAGCTGAAAAAGTGACAAAAAAGCAGGTTGCCTTCACAAAATACAAGAAATTACAGAAAGAGGAAGACAATATTTGGAAAAGCTGAGAGAAACCAGGAAAGTAGTCAGGAAAGCAAAGAAAGAAATGGAATTAAAAATAGCTAGTGCAGTAAATTGGAAGGGGTGTGGGGAGCAAAATATTTTTCAGATATGTTAGTGACAGGATAAAGTGCAAAAATAGTAGTCTGAAGGATGAAGGCAAGGGCGTAGCAGCAGGTGTGCCTCACACCAGGTGCCAGCCGGGAGGGAGTTCACCCCTGCCAGGCCCATGGAGGCAGCACAGCAAACTTACATTTAATTTGGGTTGCCATGGTGTCTCATGCTCCAGGGGCCAGCCACTCTTTTTTCCCAGCCGAAGTCCCATGAATTGTGAGACTTCAGCTGGGAGAAAAGAGCAACTGGGCCCTGGAGCTGAAGCACCATAGCAAGTCAATTTAATCGTAGGTTTGACATGCTGCAATGTGGCATACAGTGCTACACCATGCTGCGCAGGTGCCAGCAGCACCCGCCCCAGGTGATGGAAGGCTGGGAACGCTACTGTGTAAAGGGGAGGAATATATAGAAACTGATACGGGAAGTGGAATTGCTTAACAATATTTCTGTTCTGTGTTCATAGATAAAAGGCTAGAGAGTAGGACTTCAGAAAACACACACAAATAGGAACAGAAGTGAGGTGGATCTTGAACAATTTTCATAAGACTGTGTTCATGAGGAGCTAGCTAAAATAAAAGTAGACAAAGCGATGGGACCTATTGGGATACATCCAAAAGTACTGAAAGAATTTAGGAACGTTCTAGCGGTTCCACTGTCTGACTTTTCCAATGCTTCATTAAAGTCAGGTGTGGTCTCAGAGGACTGCAGAAGGGTGCAAGGGGTCCCTCTATACAAAGGAAGTAAGGATGTTAGGAAAGACAGGTTGGTTAGTCGACCTCTGTAGTGAGTAAATTAATAGAAACACAACTAAAGCAGATGATAGTGAGATTTCTGGAATCTAATGGATTGCAGGATCCGAGGCAGCATGGTTTTATTAAAGGCAGGTCTTGTCAGAAATATTTGATTAATTTCTTTGACTAGGTGACCAGAGAGTTCGATTGAGGGAGAGTACTAAATGTGGTATTCCTAGATTTCAGGAAAGCTTTTGACATTGTTCTGCACAGGCAATTTATAAATAAATTGAGCACCCTAGAAATGATCTTTAAAGTGACTGACTGGGTTCAAAAATAATTGAGTAGGAGTCAATAAAGAGTACAGGTAAATGGAGTTCACTCTGTGGAGAAGGATGTTACCAGTGGTGTGCCACAGAGATCTGTCGTTGGTCCAATTCTTTTTGAAAAATTTTAAGTGATATTGCAAAAGCGCTGTCAGATAAAGTTATTATTTATTGCACTTCTATATCGCACATCTGAAAACACTCTTTGTGGTTTACATAATAAATATACAATACATCAATAGTACATGCAGAACACAATTTTCCTCACAATTCCCCCCCCCCCCCCAAAAGCTTGCATAAACAAATATGTTTTCAGTTGAACTTAAAAAAACTTAAGATCACCCTCCATTCGCAATTGAAGCGGGAGGGAATTTTAGGGCACAGGAGCCTGCACCTGGAATAGCTGAAGCAGACTTCTTGTCCCCTGAATGTCTCTCCAACCTGGAACAGCCAATAACCCTGCATCTGCAGACCACAAGATTCGACTGGGGAAATACCATTGTAAAAGCCATTGTAAATAAACCAGTGCCAGCTCATGGAAGACTTAAACATTAAGATCAAGAGTTGGCAACCAATGTAACTCCCTCAAATTAAGGGTAACATGATATGATTTTCCCAGTCCCTTAATTTTTTTAGCTTCAGTGTTTTGTACCAATAGCAACCGAGCCAGCTCCCTCAAAGGTAAGCCCAGCAGCAAAGAGTTGCAGTGATCTATTCATGGGATGATTAAAGCCCTTGTAACTAATGTCAACCACCTTTCAAAAAGATAACGACTCAATGTACAGAGCCTCCGCAAAACCCCAAACAAGGATCTAATCATCCAAGAAATATGATCATGCATGGGCAAAGAACTATCAAACCATTTCCCTAGACTACAACAGAGTCTGGAAACCCCCTGTACTCCATCTGATCTTCCATCAGAAAAAGAAAAAGCATCAATAGACCTATTAGATCTGTGATTCTTAACCTTTTTTGGTGGTCACACCCCTTTCAACTTTGAAATTGTGATCTCGCACCCCCATATAAAATCAAATTTTTGTCTATTAATGGAGAACGATTTTCTAATTTATCTTTAATTGTAATCAAATTTTAGATGGACTTGAGTAATAATGAAAAAATTTCACTGTACAGAAAAAAACTGCATAGATTTTACAATTACTCCTTGGAAGGTCTCTCAAGATCGAACAAGAAAAATACATTTTTAAAAATCTTACAATTACAAAACAAAACAAATCATAAAACAAAATACCTAATCATAATTTTAATCAAATTTTAAAAGAAATACAATGACTTTTCTGTTGTTTATTCTCAATAATATTGATTATGCAAGGCTCTTTCTTTGAAAGATCCACTATAATGTCTTCAGATACATTTAAATGGTTTCTGGCTTTGGATTTTATATGGAGAAGTGATAAGAATCCTGAGTCACATAGATAAGTGGTCGCAAATGGCAACAGAACTTGCAAGGCAATTTTCACCAAACGTGGATATGATTGTAACTGAGCACACCAAAACTGTTCTAAGGTCAACTGATTAAATTGCATCTCGGTATGAGTGCTGGCTTTAATTTCAGTTATATCATCTTTTGCTAAATCATTGTCATTTATAGAGTCGAGATTAAAAAGAAATGGATCCAATATCCATGTCTGATTTGCATTCAGGTGATGAAACAAAGTTTAGTAGGCGTTTCTCAGAGCAATATATATTGTCATAGTTAGATATCAAAATCACTCTATAAAAACCACAATCCTATATTTATCTATGAGTATTGAATTCACTTCACTTTAACTTGTAAAGTGCTTGGACTTACACCAGAGTCTCAGACCAATCGGCAAACATTTTACTGACTTTGACTTCGTCAGGATAGGCAATGCCTGCTTGCATCAATGACCCATTTAGTGTAATTATTGTACAGTCCTTTTTTCTAAAAATGCTTATCTATAGATTATTATGTGTGTAAAAACGTGCTTATCTTAATGGATTATCTTCCCTTTATGTTTTTTTTTTCATTTTTTTCTTAATACATCATCTTTCCCATAGCGTGTCTTCTTCCCAACGCCTTCAATCGGCACCTCTCCGCATTTCACTCGTATGAGTTTCTTCAGGGGTTAAGTCCCGCAATGGTTTTTAGAGAAACAATCTTGTTGCTGCAAATACCTTACTCATAACAAATTGTCGGCTACCCAAGTTGAAAAGAACTGCACAATAATTACACTAAATGGGTTATTGATGCAAGTTGAAAAGAACGATGTGCGGTGTTCTTTTCAACTTGGATAGCTGACAATTTGTTATGAGTAAGGCATTTGCAGCAACAAGATTGTTTCTCTAAAAAACATTTCTTCATGTAGTTCAAATACTCGACTGAGCATTCGACCTTTAGAAAGTCATCGTATGTCTGTGTGAAAAAGTAGAACTGTATGAAGAGAACCAATTTCCTTGCAGAATGTGTGACAGAGTCGATGATTAAGTGCTCTTCCTCCGATATAATTTTTTTTTTTAAAACTCTGTTTATTAATCCACACAAATCACATCACGTAACAATCTACCAATACACTGCATCACCCGGCGGGGTGAACCGCCTCAGAGATAAATCAACCTTCAGTGATAAACACAACTTCCCCCATCCCCCTTCCTCTCCCCCCCCCCAACTCGCCACCGTCCTATCCTAACCACACCCCCAGGAGTGAAATATCCTTCTACTAACCCCTACCAACCACCTCCCTTATCCTTATGCTTATTGGGACCCTCCGATCCCCCCTGGACCTCTTCTCTGGCCCCCCTCTTAACCCTCCTGCAATAGCTCATTATGTATACGTGGTCTTAAAGTTTGAATATAGGGTTCCCTTATCAACAAAAAAGAAGACCAACGTGAGACACTTCCCCTCGCCCCCCTTCTCTCAAAGAGCATCAATTGATGGAAGCTATTGCGCCATTCCTAAAAAGTAAGGACAGTATACGCTCCCATCTCCCCTTTGGGTGAAGTGGTCCAAGTTGATCCAAGACTACGAAAGTCCCTGTCCAGGTGATCTGTTGCCCGAGCAGGCTACCCAAATATGTACTTATTCGCGCCCAATAATGTCGAATTTTCCGACATCTCCACCACATATGACCCAAATCTGCAAGGGGGCATGAGCACTTCGGACAACTACCATCCAAAGTGAGATGACTCCACAGAGCCCGCCTCGGTGAAAAGTGTGCTCGGATAATGCACTTGAACTGAACCTCTCTCCAACTAGTCCCTTCTACCAAATCCGCAATACGACACAGGGCTTTACGAACTGACCTTGAGGCCACCCCGATTCAATTCTTCCACCCACCGGGCTTCCTCTCCTGAATAGTCTGGGACCACACTGTATTGATCTAATCTTTTCTTCAAACCCAAAACAGTTGGCAGAGACTCTCTGCCCAGTGAGAAGAATTCCAGTAGTTGTGCTGAACGTTCCCAGGTTAGCTCACCCTTCAAGAGAGATGCCACATAATGGGAAAGCTGGGCATATGAAAGAAACTGTCTGCTACTCACCTCATATTCCCTACACAGAGTCTCAAAGAGTTTACACTTCCCCTCTAAGTCCACTACATGTCTGATATTCCTGATGCCAAGCCTGTGCCACGTCTGGAAGACAGCCAATTCTGAGCCTGGCATAAATGTAATATTGCCCCGTAGTGGCAACCAGCTCAAAACAGCTGGGGATCTGCCCCAATACCTATTCAACTGTCGCCACGTTTTCCACACCGACATCAGCAACCCACTCCCGCTCACTCCCCTGTGTAGCGCAGGAGTATCCAAGTGTAAGACCACCAGCAATGTCTGTGGCGCTACCTTGGCTTCCTCCAAAGCCCTAGGGGTATAGGTCTCTGTGCCGCCCAACCAGTCTCCTATGTGGCGCGCCTGGCATGCCAATGCATATAGTCGCAGATCTGGTACGCCTATGTCCCCCCGCCTCCATCTCCCTTTCAAACGACCCATCTGGATCCGCGCCCGTGCCCCCTTACACAAAAAGCCACAAATCTCCCTCTCCAATCTATTCAGGTCCTGTCGCAGCAGCCAAACGGGGAGGGTTTGCAGCCAGTACAACACCCGAGGCAACACTACCATCCCCAGTGCTGCCACCCTCCAAAGCAACGACAGAGGAAGGGGGTTCCACGCCTGCAACTGCGTATGAAGTTTAAGAAAGGTTCTCTCAAAGTTCCACTTATACAACTCCGTCAGGCTCCTAGTCAGGAGAATCCCCAGATAAAGAAAGGAATCAGTCACCCATTTAAGTGGGAAGGAGCCACTCCAGATCCCTTGAAGCATACCCGACACATCCAAAGCTTCTGATTTATCTTTGTTAATACAGAGTTCTGCAAAGCTTCCAAAGCGCGCAAATTCCGCCATCAAACTGGGCAGCGACTGTGGTGGGGAAAGCAAATGTACCAGCATATCATCAGCAAACACTGCCATCTTGAACCCCTGCTTTCCAATCCGCACCCCTTGTATTTCTTGCAATGCCTCTATCGTCCGCACCAATTGGTCCAAGGTCAACACAAATAGCAGGGGAGAGAGAGGGCATCCCTGCCGAGTATCTCTCTATAAGGAGAATCTATCCAACATCACTCCATTACATAACACCCCCGCCGTAGGTCCCGTATATAATAGATCCACCATTCTACAGAAAGAATCGCCCAGGCCATACCGCAGCAAAAGGAATTTCAGGTACTGCCAGCTCACCCGATCAAAAACGTTCTCCGCATCAAAGCTAACTAACAGTGATTAAAGCCCTTGCTCCTGGACCCACTCCAACGATGCCAAAATTGTATGCAAATTTCGCACTGCATACCTTGTGATAAGGAAGCTTATCAAAGCTCAGGGAGTAATGACAAAAGAGGAGAATTTACTCTGATTAAGGGACCTGTGCTGGCAGGTTATAGAAATAAGACAGCTTGTTTCCCTAAAAGACTACATGTTCCAGAATGCACCTGTTTGCAGAAAGTCCCTAGGGGAGCTAGAGTGGAAAAGCATGAGTCTAATCAGAGAAAGCATTATGTCATCCCTAATTAAACAGCCTCTAGAAGAATGCTTAATCCAAAACACCTGAAGAATGCAATGGAGGAGTTGCATTCTAAGCCTTTTAAAACTAGAGGGGAATCTTCAGGAAGACAGACGGAGAAGGATACAGAGAAGGGGAATCAGAAGAACAGAAGGAAGAACAACCGGAACCTGAAGGAACAAGGACAAGGAAGCAGACGGTCCAAGAGAGGAGCTCAGGGAAGTACCTATGCCTGGAGAGATACCTGGGGGAAAGATCCATCAGAGGACTGGTGAAAGCCAGAGGTCTGTAGATCCACAGCCAGGGACCCTCAAGCAACACCTAGGAAGAGGTCTGTTGCAGCTAAGGAGAAAAGGAGCCCAAATACCTCTTGGAGGACGTCTGGAGAAAAGATCCTGAGGTCCAGAGATACCAACTGGAGGACAGGACACAGAAGCTCTATTGCATACTGGCCAGAATACCAGAAGAAGCAGCCTGACGCTTGCCTGAATTCAGGTAGGAAATGTGAATGTTTCTCTAGCTTTGAGCAGTGCAAACAGCAGGGAAACAGTTTCTCCCCGTATAGAGGTCAGTTCCTAAAGCCCTCTGAGCCAGACGGAGAAACTGAATCTATACAATTTCAAGAGCAAGGTTTAATATCTGATGCAGAGGATAATTATATGGACTGTTCTTTGAGTAGGTTGTTATTTTAGGAAAATCCTAAATATAAGAGAAAACATCAAAAGGAAACATTCTAAATATTGGCTTCCCATAAAGTTTTGTTGAAAAGAAAAAGCTTTGTTGGAAAGTTTGCACGTGTGCTGAAATCAAGCTACTGATTGCAGTTAATTGTCACCTGTTGGTGGAGGAGAGCCCAGCCCAAGCTGTGCACATGTGGGGCTTAAAAGTTCTTTTCTGTATGGAGAAAGTGAGCTATGTTTTTGTGTAAAGAAGTTTTCCTCTTTGATTTATTTCTACCTCAGCAAGGAGTTTATTAGCAGTGGTTGTAAGGAAGCCTTTCTGTTCCATAAAGGACTTTGATACTTAATTTGCATAAGTTTTTTTCAGTTGCCTTATTTCTGTGAATAAACCCTGGAGAAGTTATCTGGATGGTGTTACCAAGCATATCTGTGTGTGGGATATTCACCCCATAAATAAATTCTAATTTTGCCTTACACTTGACCAACTACAAGAGTCTTCATTATTTTAAAAAGGCAAGCTTTGTGTGAATGGTCTTCAATAACCACAATCCTTTGCAAGACAGTTAATTTACATACTTGCCAAGATGGTGGTATCTTTATAACAAGCACCCCGTTTTACAACCTTCCTTTCACAAACTCGACCTGCGTTCCATGTAGGGGGTCCTCTAAAACCAATGCCAACCGATTTGCCAATATCTTTGATAGTACCTTACCATTATAATTTAATAATGATATGGGCCTATAAGAGGCTGCCTGGAGTGGATCTTTTCCCGACTTAGGTATCAGAATAATATGTGCATGGTTCTCTCCCCACCTAACACTGCCTTGTTCCACTCGCTTGTGGTACACTGCCAACATAGCAGGTAATACCAAATCGCTCAGCAGCTTATAAAATTCTGCCCCAAAGCCGTCAGGACCAGGCGTCTTAGAACAACTAGCTTTCTGAATGACTTGCTGCACTTCGCAAAGCGTTATTGGCCTGTCCAACTGGGCCCTCTGGTCCTCCCCTAAATGAGGCAGATTCAACGCCCAAAAATAGTCCTCCATGTTAGACCTAGATCCCTCCTCCACCGAGTATAACTTCTGATAAAAGGATCGAAATACTTGAGCTATCGCCCTACTTTCCTTGTGCAATTTACACTGGTCATCTCGCAGGACTGCCACTGCCCTAGTGTCCCTGCTCCCCTGGAGACAAAATTCTGTTTCAAATAGAGGTGAAACGCCGTGTCTCGATATAGATCCAATGGGAATCGCCAAATTCTCGCCCGCGTACTGATATCCTGCCACTCCAAGTCTATCCAGCCAACCGAGCCAATCTGTGCGTCTAAGATATGGGCAAAGAGTCTTTGGGAAGTTAAAATATAATCTAATTGGGCACTCAAACCATGCGCCTGTGATTGATGAGTAAAATCCCTATCCGTCGGGTGTAACAGACGCCATGGGTCTATGGCCCCTAATCTTCGACGCAACCCTTGTAACGCTTTGGTGGTTTGCGAATGCACTCTATACCCTCTCCTCGTCATATCTAACTCTACATCCAGCACCCCATTAAAGTCCCCGCCCAGTATCAAAGGGGCATCTGGCAGTTGTTCCACTCTAGATGCCAAACGCATATACAATTCCCTATCCAAATTATTAGGGCTATAAAGATTCCCCAGCACAATGGGCTTCCCCTCCAACTGCCCATATAACAACACAAATCTTCCATCTGGATCCTGATACTCCTGTTCCATCACAAATCTCACCTGTCTATGTATCAAAATAACCACTCCCCCTTTCTTCCCTTTTGCCGGCACCCCCCATCGTTGTCCCACCCAATCTCTCTGCAATCCGATATAATTTATAATGTTCACTACATTTGATAACATGCTTTTCAAATTTGATGGCAAAGCTTTTGACATAAGTGCATGTCAGAGTAGCATACAGTGGTTAATTACAATATCTGGTATTTCCTTTTTCAAGTAAGAAATAAATCCTGAATTTTTACCCAACACGGCAGGGGTGCCATCAGTACAAACTGATCCTATAATATCCATTGATGTTTTATATTTTTCAAAAACATTTTTGACCCTATTATACACATCCATTCCTTTCATTGTCAATTACAGAGGTTCACAAAATAAGAGATCTTTGCTAATTTCTCTTTTACATAATGCACAAACACTAACAAGTGACTGCAATTACTTACATCTGTAGACTTGTCTAACTGGATAGCTACTCTCAATGGGTTATCTTTGATATTTTTAATTACTTGTTGCAAAATGTCCTCGCTCATATTATTAATCTTCCCCAAAATTACATCATTTGACAGGGGAACCTGCTGAATTTTCTTGTGTGCCTCTAGGCCTAACACAATTTTCACTATTTCCAGTGCACAGGGTTTTACCAACTTTTCAGCTAATGTATGAGGGGCCCAATATTGAGTTAGGGCGGCTAGGCGTGAGTACGGAGCCTAGCCGTCGCCTCCGTCCTCTAACCCAGGATATTCAATGGAGTCAAAGCGATCCAGGCATTGAATATCCGGGGTCACCGCACATGCCTGGAAGCTGCAGAAGCTAACTAGTTAGCAGCAATATTGTATCGCTGCCCGGTTAGGTTCTACGGGTAAAGATAGGCCAGCTTTTGCAGTACCTATCTTTTACCATAGAAGCTAACTGGGTTGTGGTGCAATATCGCCACTACCTGGTTAACCTCTGTTCCTGCCCATGACACGCCCCGATGCTAAGCGGTTAGCATTGGGGCATGTAGGGGAGAAGATCGGGGATAGTCAGGGGCACTAATCATGTTAGTGCCTTTGAATATCCCACTGAACAGCATTTACACGGTTTACAGGGCTGTAAATGCCCTTTGAATATATCGGGCCCGAGGTTTCTTTTTTTCACACATAGATAGGCAACTTGGTAGGAGGCTTGTAACAACGGTTTTTCTATTGTCAAATATGTATATGATGTGATAGTACCATCAACATTAAATTTCACCCTTTAACTTTTTAAGATGTTAAAAATATGTCCTGCGGCTTCACCACCATGTTGTTTGTTGAAGTGTTCTAAGAGTTTTGACAGCTTAAAATTAGAATTTGAAAATACCGTGCAACATAGCATACATTGTGGTCGCTGGGTTCCATCTTTTTCTTTCATACAAGTGAAACCATAGCGAACATAATCATCATTCCAAAGATGCTTTTTTGACATTTCAAGATCTGGAAAAAATATTTACATTTTAATATCATATTAACACAAATAAATGAATTCAAAGCTATTTACATAGTGGAATAAACATTTTACATAGGTAAACTATGTCTATAAAATGTATTATTAACACGGTGCATTCACTTTTAAACAAAGGAAGAAAACTTACTTGTAATATTGGGTCAAGGAGGCGAGGCGCAGAATACATGTTAGAAGAAAATCAATGACACAATCATCCAAGGGGCACTGAGGAAATCAAAAGTAGAGCCACACTTCATTCGATTTTAAAAACAATAAGGCGAACACAAGAGTTTTGATGCAGCACATGGTGAGTTCATATTCCCGATTTCTAAGAAAACAATAAAATTTATTCTTTAATAACTTCCAACAATATTTCCTCTCCATCTCCAATTCAAAGCGTGTCTTCCTAGCAGTACTATCTAGGACTGGCAATATGACAATGTGGCAGCTATACATCAGTTAGTGCAACTTCTAATGTGGAAATTATATTGTGTTTTCCGAAAAATGTACCAGCAACTTCTTAGAATTTTCTGGGAAAGCAATCCACTGTTAGAAATGCCACCTCTACCAATGTCTACAAAAACAAACCTGGATTTCAAAAACACCAGTGTAAAACTAGAGCATTCTTTTTGTTGGAATAGCCAGCTCAGTAAAGAGGAACAGTCCTCATACCGCCGTGGCAAATTCCCTTTTATTGATTAATTTAATAAAAATCAGCGTTTTACTTAACTGAAGTATGTAGGCATGTCAGTCCAGTCAGCAATGTAAAAGCACGACGTGGCACGTTTCAGGATAAAAACAATAATATCCCTGCATCAGGTCAAGAAAACATTGCTCCGTAGCCCAGACTTCTAAAGTGCCGCTCCAAACAAACCGGTTTTTAAAACACGGCGTCAGCAACGTGAATACAGCCGTTTCCGTTCAGCTGATTAGGTGAGAAAACACAGAAGGCCAATCGGTGCTGCAGAGGGAGGAGTCACCTCAAGAAGACCACCCCCTCACACCAAAAAGTGCCAAAAATCAAAACAGCTCAAATAATAGTATACCAGTCCAATTGTTGATTCAATCCTGACGGAGAGACAGAGTTGAGACAATATATCCATCGTTGTTCCTGATATTGTAAAGCCTGCAACCGATTACCTCCCTGAGGGTTAGCTGGTATATGATCAAGGATCCGCCAGGTAAGCGTATCAAAGGTATGAAAATTAGACACGCAATGGTCCACCAGAGGCGCTGTCATTAATCGAGTACGTAGTCTGGAGGCATGCTCTCCCAATCTGACTTTAAAGGGCCGAGAAGTGCGTCCTACGTAGTAAAGAGCACACGGGCAAACAATAAGATAGACCACAAACGAAGTGGTACAGGTGGTGTTCCACCGGGCCTGATGGGTGATGTGAGTGCGAACATCACACCAAGATGGGCCCGAAATGGTGTTAGAACAGTAGCTGCAATTGTCTACCAATGTGCCACCTGAGTCAGTCACCTCACCTCCCTCAACCTTCATGCTTGTAGATCACAGTAAAATTTTCTATAGCCTCGCACCTCCATTTAAAAATCACTGTATTAAATGACAACCACAGAACTTCCGTCTTCTGTATATTCAAACTGAGATACATCTGGGGTTGCCTCTTTGCAGATGATACCAAAATTTGCAATAGGGTAGACACCCAGGAAAGGAAAGATAACATGATGAGGATTCTAGTGAAACTTGAAGAATGGCTGAGAATTTGGCAGCTGAGATTTAATGCTAAAAAATGCAGGATCATGCATTTTGGCAACAAAAATCTAAGGGAGCTGTACGGTATAAGGGGTGAAGTACTTCTGTCCACAAAAGTAGAGTGGGACCTGGGGGTGACAGTTTCTGATGATCTTAAGGTAGCTACACAGATAGAAAAAATGATGACGAAAACAGAGGTCTGCCTGAGTGCATAGCGAGCGGAATCTCACTGTTCCACGTTATTTATATTGTTTTAGTTTGCTCACGTTAAGTTAAATCGAGTTAAGTTTACCTACTCTGCTCCATGTACATTGTAACCTGTAAACTGCCTTGACACTTTGATAAGGCGGTATATAAAATCAGCTAAATAAATAAATAAATAAGGAAGGAGGCGGTCATAGTGCCTCTGCATAAGTTTTTGATGAGACCTCATTTGGAATACTGTGATTAATTCTAGAGTCCACACTTTCAAAAGGATATAAGCAGGATGGAGTCGGTGCAGAGGGAGGCTACTATAATGGTCAGTGTCATAAGACATATGGGGACAGACTTAAATATCACAATATGTATATATTGGAATAAAGCTGGGAGAAGGGAGATATGAGAGAGATGTTTAAATACCTCCATGACATAAATGTACAGAAGGAGAGCTTCTTTCAATTGAAAAAATTCTCTGCAGCGAGGGGACATAGGATGAAGGGGAAATGGGATAGACTCGGGAGTAATCTGAGGAAATATTTCTTTACAGCAAGAGTGGTAGATGCCTGAAAGAGTACTTACTCACCTGTAACAGGTGTTCTCCAGGAGCAGCAGGAATTAGTCCTCACATATGGGTGTCATCGGCGCCGATGAAGCCCCAGCGGAGCATTTCCCCAGCTTTCTATGAAAGCCTTTGGGAATGCAGGCACTCATGCGCGGTTCCCTTCCCGCCTAAAGGTGCCATCTTACCTCAGTCAAATGACATAGCTAAGAACAGCACACAAAAATGAAAAAATAAACTATGTACAACTGCAACTCCAAGGGGAGGAGGGAGGGTTGTGAGGACTGATTCCTGCTGCTCCTGGAGAACACCTGTTACAGGTGAGTAACTACTCTTTCTCCAGGACCAAGCAGGAAGTCAGTCCTCACATATGGGCGACTCCCAAGCTCTGGGCTACCGAGGAACCCAGGCTGAACAAGAGTACTCCCTCTAGTCTCAGCAGCAAAGAAAGGCATTTCAAGGACACAACCTCCGCCGGTAGCCCAACAGAGGGCAGGAGGGCAGGAGTTGCCTAAACCTCAAAGAGATTCCGGAGTACTGCTTGGCCAAAAGCACTGTCCCTACGGGACTCCCTCTCCAGGCAGTAATGGGCCGCAAAAGTCTGGCTTGAAGACCAAGTTGCAGCCCTGTAGATGTCTACCAAGGGCACAGAGCGGAGATGAGCCACTGAGGCAGCCATTGCCCTGACATGATGGGCCGTGACCCTACCCTGCAAAGGAAGGTCAGCCGCCTTGTAAGCCCAGGTGATACAGTCAGCCACCCAGATGGACAAGGTACGCTTGGACACAGCCAACCCCAACTTATTGGGGTCAAAGGATACGAAGAGCTGAGTAGCCCTTCTATGCCCCTGCGTACGGTCAAGGTAGAAGGATAAGGCCCTCCTACAGTCCAGGGTATGCAGGACTGCTTCAGCCTGGCTTGCATGAGGCCTAGGGAAGAATGTTGGAAGAACCACCTCCTGATTGAGGTGGAAAGAGGAGACAACCTTTGGGAGGAACTTTGGATGAGTCCTAAGGACTACCCTGTTCCTATAAATCCTGGTGTAAGGCCTATCACAGTCCAGAGCCTGAAGCTCGCTCACTCGCCTAGCCGAGGTAAGGGCTATCAGGAAGAGTGTCTTCCAGGAGAGGAAGCGTAGTGGACAAGTAGCCATCGGCTCAAAAGGTGGGCGAGTCAGTTGCTGCAAGACCACATTCAACTCCCACTCAGGGGCAGGAGGACGGATAGGAGACTTGAGCAAAAGCAAACCCCTGAGGAAGCGGGACACCAAGGGGTGACCTGACAAAGAATGTCCCTCCACCAGAGAGTGGTGAGCTGCTAGAGCTGAGAGGTGGACCCGAACAGAATTGGATTTAAGGCCTTGATTTGACAAGTGCAGTAAGTACTGAAGGACTACTGGCACAGTACAGGAGAAAGGATCAACTGTACGTAGCTGACACCACACAGAAAACCTTTTCCATTTGAGAGCATAGGTTTTCCTAGTGGACTGTTTCCTAGAGGCTAGGACAACCTCCTCAACATCCTGAGGCAGGCCCCAGGGAGCCAAGACTACCCTTGCAGCCTCCAGGCCATCAAATTGAGAGCTTTGAGATTGGGGTGCAGAAGGGAACCCTGCTCCTGTGAGAGAAGGTCGGTTGCAACCCCAGAGGTAGTGGAGGATCCACCGCCATTTGAAGCAGAAGAGGAAACCAAGGCTGTCTTGGCCACCTGGGAGCCACCAGCAGGACCGAGGCCTGGTCCTGAAGAATCTTGAAGAGAGTTCGGGCCACCAAGGGCGTGGGAGGAAACGCATACAGGAGGCCCTGAGACCAGGATATCAGAAAAGCATCCGCTGCTATCCGCAGAGGATGTGGTTGCCTGGAGCAGAACTTTACTATTGGTCAGCTTTTTGAGCAATGCTATCTATGCGTATATGCTATGTTATTTGCTCAGGACTTTACCACTTGAAACTAAGAACAAATTGTGAAATTCACCCAATCCAAGTGTACCAAGGTCTCAGTCAAAAACACACAGCTGTTTGTACAAGATTATTCTTTATCACCCTGACCATTGTTAACATCAATGACCTTGTCTTCAAGTACACATACCAAGTTTTTTTGTTTATAGTATTTTATATTTAAAACTGCTTAGCTTAAATATAAAATACTATAAACAAAAAAACTTGGTATGTTTACTTGAAGACAAGGTCATTGATGTTAACAACAGCGAATGGTCAGGGTGATAAAGAATAATCCTGTACAAACAGCTGTGTGTTTTTGACTGAGACCTTGGTACACTTGGATTGGGTGAATTTCACAATTTGTTCTTAGTTTCAAGTGGAGCAGAACTTTGGCAGCTGCTTGTTCATGGGGCTGGCAAAGAGATCTATCAAAGGGAGACCCCATTTCAGGAAGATCTTCTGAACTACTGAAGGATGCAGCTGCCACTCGTGGGGCTGCAGTATTCTGCTTAATCTGTCTGCCAGGTAGTTGTCCTGGCCTGGAAGGTACACAGCCTTGAGGGGCATGTTGTGCTTGAGGGCAAAAGAACAAAGGTCCTGAGCCTCTTGACAAAGGATCCTGGACCCAGTTCTGCCCTGTTTGTTCACATAAAACATGGCAACTTGGTTGTCTGTCTGAATCAGGACAGACTGGTGAGCCAGGGTAGGAGTGAAAGCTTTGAGTGCTAACCGAATAGCTCTGGGTGCACTTGCCCAGACAATGAGCTCCCCAGCCTTGCAGGGAGGCGTCTCTGGTCACCACTACTGTGTACTCTGGAATCTGAAAAGGCACCCCCTTCAGAAGATTGGGTGGGTGAAGCCACCAGGTGAGGGAGTGCAGAAACGGTCTGGACACCTTTATCCTGTCTCTGAGGCTGCCTGTGGCCTGTGACCACTGAGCCCGAAGGCACCATTGTGCAGGCCTCATATAGAGCCTCAAGATTTCACGGTCTCTTTCTGAACGTGTATATAAACCTCTCAATTCCAAAGATACGTTCAATCAAAACAATATAGTGAAGTAGAGCTATTTACTCCCTTCGAGGACAACTCTTCAACAAGGTCTCAGACTTATACTGCACTTTAAATCTAGACTTACGTCCATTCATATAGTGCTATATTTGCATCAATGACTTTGTGATGTATTGAATCTATATTCACTAGTGCTCAATTTTACTGATAAACATTAGTCAAAGACTTAGCTTAATTATTCCTCCAAATCTTTTTTTTTTTTTTTTTTTAATAGTAGTTTTTATTCAGTTTTAACATATAAAATAACAATACAAATGATCGTGATATAGCAGGATACAAGCAGATGCTATTGATCAAAATAGCAAAAGAATATAATAACTTGAACAAGACAGTACAATAACGTTAACAAGAACTAGTATCAGTCCATGCCAGCACGCCACCCTCCCTCTCTCCGTTCAATGTGGTTACAGCAGAGACCATTCCACAAGGCAGCCTCCAGCAATCACTTTCATCAAACATAATTTTGTAAAGCTGACCATTTCTTACTTAGTTTACCAGACCATGGGTTCTTGGCTATATAGATCTCTTCGTAGGTCTTATGTAGGATTAAGAGACTCCACCAATGCTCGAAACAAGCTTTGTCGAGATTCTTCCAGTGTATTAGAACTATTTTAAGCGCTATCCCGAGCATTAAGTCCAGCAGTTTACTATCCCATTTCATCAGAGTAGGTTCCAGAGCTATGGATTTATATATCACTATCCGATAAGTGATAGGAGTTTGTAAGTTGAGGATCTGTGATATGCGTTCCCATACTCTGTTCCAATATATTTCCAGGGATTTACAATGGAACAACATATGTGCCAGTGTCCCAATTTCCATGTTACAAGACCAACATCGATTTCCCTCCTGTAGTGTCCATTTCATTTTCTTAGCCGGTGTAATATGCGCTCGATGTGCTATAAAGTACATAGATTGTGTGAGAGACGCTGCTCTCGTGGCACGTATTTGAGTTCCCCAAAAAGTGTCCCAATTTTCCGGAGGTAGATCTTGACCGGTTTCAGTAGCCCACACCGACTGTATCTTAAAACATGTCTTGTCACTTTTGGATCGGAGAATCGCAACACATCTCGAAACAGCTTTGGCATCTGTTTGTAATTCTTGAAGTTTCTGTCGCAGTGGCCATCCTGTACGTATCAAGACAGGTGACACACCCGCTTTGCTCATGCAGTATCGGAGCTGACACCATTGGAAATAGCATGTATTAGGCAATCGGAATTCCGTTCTTAATCTGTCAAAGGTTTTAAATGCACTTCCATTGATCAGTTGTCCAATGGTGATAAGATCATGTTCCACCCATTTTTTCCATAAGACAGGCTTCCCTCCGATGATAAGACGCGGGTTCAGCCATATGGGCATATCTGCGGCGAAGTCATCCCCTCCATCGATACATGATGCCAATAATCGACAGGCATGCTGTGTTTCTCGGATAATAGCATTATGTGGTGCAGTCTGGTCTACTACTGTGCCTACCAGTAGCCATGTAGGTAGGGGGGAATGTAGGGCCCGCTCCACACTCAGCCATCTAGGTCCTTTATCCGTGTCGTCAGAGTCGACCCATTGAGCACCCTGCTTTAAAAGAGAGGCAGTGTGCAGCCAGCCGAGATCTGGGAAATGGACACCTCCTTGTGTATTAGGTAACTTCAGTTTCCAGGCAGCTATTCGAGGTACTCGGTTGTTCCATAGAAAGGCTATCAGTTGACTATTCATTTTCTTATAGAAGGCTGACGGGAAACGTAAGGGTATCATACTTAATATATAGCTGAGTTTTGGTACCAACATCATTTTTATCGTTTCTAGCCTGCCCCACCAGCTCAAATGAAGGGGGGTCCACTTGCAGATGTTATCATGTACAATTTCTTGACACATCTTAATGTTGATTGCGACAGTCTCTTCCAAGGTGGTGCCATAGGTCACGCCCAGGTATCTAAAGGATGACTTCTCATATTGAAAGGGGTATCCACGCATCATTTCTTCGCTGACCTGTTCATTCAGAGGAATAATTGTTGTTTTATTCAGATTTACTTTATATCCGGATATCGCTGAGTATGCATCTATGAGTTGCAGTGTTTCAGGAAGGTCTGATGGTTGTAGAAAAATGAGCAGGTCATCGGCATATGCTGACAATTTACAGGGACCATCAGCTAACTCAATTCCTTTTATGTTTTCCTTCTGTCGGAGCGCTATTAATAAGGGTTCCAGGGCTAAATTAAAAAGCATCGGTGACAGGGGGCAACCCTGTCTGGTCCCTCTTTGCAACTGAAAAGGGGCTGAGAGGTGTGAGTTGACCGCTATTCGAGCTGTGGGTTTGGTATATAACAATTCAACGCGTTTTAGGAACTTTTCTCCTATCCCAAACCACCGTAGGGATCGAAATAGAAAGGGCCATTCCAGTCGATCGAAGGCTTTTTCGGCATCCAATGCTAGCCCTATCAGGGGCTCGGCCTTAGTCTTGGCAGATGCCAGTACATGTGCCAATAATCTTCCATTATCTGTAGTGGATCTGTTTTGTATAAATCCACATTGATCCTCATGTATCAAATCTTTTAAGATCCGTCCTAATCGGTTAGCAAGCACTTTAGCATAGATTTTATAATCAGAGTTTAGGAGAGAGATGGGTCTGTAATTCTCTATCTTTTGTGTATCCCTGCCCGGTTTCGGGTGAATTACCACCACAGCCTCTGCCAGGGCTCCAATCTCTGGAGATTCATCTTGCAGGCCACTGTAGTAGATCTGTAGCATGGGAGCCAATTGAATGCAATATTTATTATAGAATTCCAGTGGGATACCATCTGGACCGGCGGCTTTGCCACGAGCCATCTGTTTGATCGCATCTTGTATTTCAGTTACTGAGATCTCTTGTTCCAGCGTTCGACTTTGATGACTGGTTAATGTGGGTCCTACTATCTTGGAGACAAAATCTTCAAAGGCTCTGTCACTACATTGGGTATCTGAGCGATATAGTTCCTCATAGAATTCTTTGCAGCGGTCTAGTATTTTGTCAGATCTCAGGAGAAGGCCCCCGGAATTGTCTTGCAACGCCGCTATAGCGGTCTTGCTGGTTTTTGGTCTGAGCTGCCGAGCTAAAAGGGATCCAGAGCGGTTGCTTTCATAGTAGTATATACTACGTTGTAGCTGGATACTACTCAGTGCTTCTTTGTTGAGGAGAGCATTATATTGGTATCGCAATTTTTGGAGTCTAATCAATATCATTGAGTCAGCTCTTTTGGCTAGTAACCTTTCCCCAGCTTTTATTTGGAGTTCCAATTCATCTTTTTCTTTTTTCCTGGCTTTACGCCGTCTAATGGTGTAGGTGGTAATATGAGCTCGTATGGTCGCTTTAAAACCTTCCCACCAGCTCCAGATGGAGGTATCAGTGGGTGTATTATATTTAAAATAGGTCTCAATTTCCCCTGACAGTAGCTGTACAAAGGAGTCATCTGCTAGTAGGGATTTATCAAATGTCCATCTTGGCGGAACATGCTGTGTAACGTTGGTATTCAACACTAGGGAGACAGCGGCGTGATCCGATACCGTTGTAGCATATATCTCTGCGGACAACACTTGAGGCATCAGCTCTGTGGACAGTAGGAAGAAATCGATCCTTGTTTGGGTATTATGTGGGATGGAATAAAATGTGTAGTCTCTTTCTTGGGGATGAAGTAGGCGCCATGGGTCTACCAAGTGTAGCTCTGTTATGATGCCTTTAAGAATCGCCTGCGATTTGACTTTGTCTACAGCCCGATAGGGCGTGCGATCTAACAGTGGATCCAAGATGACATTGAAATCGCCCCCTAATATGATATTGGTGTGAGCTGCGGCTGTAACTTCTTTAGCTATCAGTTTGAAAAAGTTAGGGTCATCGAGGTTGGGCGCGTAAATATTGAAGAATGTGTAAAGCTGTTGATTTATTTTCATCGTCACTCTGGCCCATCGACCTAGCGGATCAATCTGTGTGCCGGTAATGGCGGATTGCAGGAATTTGCGCACTAATATTATTACCCCCCCTTTGCGTTGAGTGGCAGAGGCCGAGGCCGCCACCAGGAAATATTTAGAGGTTACTTTCTGCGATTCAGTATCTGTTAAATGTGTCTCTTGTAAGAGGGTAATATCTGCTTTTTTTTGCTGGCAGTACGCTAAAATCTTCTTTCGCTTGACAGGGCCAGTAATACCTTTTACATTTAACGAAAGCATTAAAAGATCACTAGACATCAACGTTGGAATAAGCTGTCTTATAGATGAAAGCTATCCTATGGATAGGCCTGCCGCATACTTGCATTTTGCGTGTATGTGGAGGGTTTTGTACTGGACTGGACTGACACAAACAACTGCATAACTGGCAAACATTGTATCGCTAAGGTGAACACAATCCACTGAAACAGTAACCAACCCCGACCTCCCGTTGCCACCCCTACATTACAAGCAGAAATATCTGTTTAATTAAAACTATTTAGAACAACAGAAATACAATCAATGAGGTGTTTAACAAGGCTTAAGGCGTTCTAAAATTTGTGAGAATGCACGGCCGCACCCCCTGAGTATATGCTGAGTTCTCTACACTGCGTGAGAGATCAGAATATTGACCTCAGGTTTCCATACCGCATTTTTCTTGTAGGAAAGTTTTCAGTTTTTCAGCTTCAACAAAATTCCTCGTTTCATTATGCAGCGTGACCCGCATGGTTCCTGGGTAGTATAGCCCGTATCTTGCCTGTGCACTTTGTAGCATGGGTCTACAGGCCAGCAACGCTTTTCTCCGATCTACCGTTTGCTTGCTCAAATCCGGATAGAGTGCCACTTTGTGTCCCTGGATTTGCAGTGATCCGGCCTTCCGTGCAGCTTGAAAGATCTGTAGGACCTGTGGGTATCTCAGTACCTTCATTATGAGTGGGCGCGGGTATCGTGTGTTTTCAGCTTTGTGTGTTGGGATTCGATGGGCCCGTTCTAGTTCAAAAGGCCTTGCAAAGACAAGCTGCAGCATCTCCGGTATGGTTTTTTCCAGAAATCCAATCGGGTCGGTGCCTTCAGCGCCTTCAGGGACTCCAACAAGGCGGATATTATTTCTACGGGTATGGTTATTTTGATCTTCAATCAGATTTTCTATGTGCCGGACTCGTTTGACCAAAGGGCCCAGCTGTTCTAATGCAACGCCATGCTTCTGGGTTTGTAATTCAACTGCATTAAGTCGAGTGGTGATGGTGAGGAGTTTCTCTTTTACCTCCAGCAAGTCTTCTTGAATCATGTTCAGTGAACTAGAATTGGCTGCAATCATTTCTTTAACGCATTTCAATTCCTGTAGCACTTCACGTAGGCCACCGGCAGTCACTCCCTCCTTCTCTCCCGCGGCCATTTTCTGCGGGGAACCCACTTCGGGTTTGGATCGTTTCGCTGCTGAGCCGGATCCCTGCGGAAATTCCAGCCGGGCAGGCTTCAGGGATGCCATCCAGCTGTATTGCGGTGTTATTGATGTAGGTAGGGGGTACAAACTTCAATGTAATACCGGGATATGTTCAGGATTCTTGGGCAGCAACGGGAGCAAAAATTCAGGCGTCCATTCTGTTCAGTGGCTAGCTCCGCCCCCATTCCTCCAAATCTTGACTAGCTTGCAAAGTGGATCCCGATGCACAGTTTTGGCGCCGCAAAGGCGTTTCAAAATGGTGATTTCATCAGGAGATCCATTCACTTATTCTAAAAAACAAACAACAATGACTTTAAACTCTATTTACTCAGTAATGATCATGTCGCCCTCTACCCTCTATTGTCGAAAATATTAAAAACGCTCTTACTCACTCACTTCAATGCTGCCCGCGTCTTCATACATTCATCGCTCTTGCGATTAACAGCTTCCGTATCTACTGAAGACACCGCGCATGCGGAATAGAACTATCTACCATTATTTAAACCCCCCAACCAAACTACTAAACCCCCCAACCAAACTACTAAATATCATACAGCTGTTCCTCACCCGGTCGGGGCAACCGAAAAAATAGTTCCATCATGCTCCTCCACAGTACATTTAGTAGAGAACATTTCAGGAAGAGCTTTATCAAATGAAGCATTGCAGATACTCAATAAAGGCTTATCTTTTGTGCCTAGCATTAAATTTGATTCTTTTCAATTCCGCGTGGATTTTGAGAGATTGCTGCGAAAGTTACATTTAAAATATTATTTTTCTACACATCCTAAGGAGGAAGAACAGGTTGAGGTTCCAATAGAGTCACATGGTGCTAAATAGAGTGTTGTTACCTTTGCGTTCCAATTGGACACCACCCATACCTATGCATCCAGCACTGATCACTTTTAAGGAGTTGATGTTACGAGATCTTAATAATCTGGAAAGCACTATTAGGTTAAGTGGTAAGGCTTTGACTAATGAAGAAAATCAAGTTCTGCGAGATCTTCAGGGTAGAACCGATATAGTAATAAAGAGAGCAGACAAAGGGGGAGCTATTGTTGTCATGGATCGAGGGAAATATGTGGAAGAAGCATTGTTACAATTACGAGATAAAACAACTTATAAGGAGTTAGTAGATGATCCTAAACAAGAATTACAGGGTGAGATCAGACGAATTACATTACAGGCATTACAGAATAAATTAATCTCGAAGAAGGAATTTCGTTATCTGAATGTCACTTCCCCCAGTACAGCAAAATTTTACACCGTCCCCAAAATTCATAAAAACCTGCAAAACCCACCAGGGAGACCTATAGTGTCAACCAGAGGGAGTCTATTGGAGCCTTTATCCACCTATTTAGATTCCTTTTTACGTCCATTACTTTCTACGATACCATCTTATTTGAAGGACACAACTCATTTCTTGAATATTGTAGAAGGAATGGCAAAATGGTCAGAACAGTTAGATACTTTTCCTGTCACTTTGGATGTAACATCTTTGTATACTAGTATACCGCAAGAAGCAGCTTTAATGATAGTTCAAAGTACATTGTCTTTAAGGGGAGACCTTTCCACTATGCATATGAATTTTCTATTGGATTTAGCACGTTTGGAGATACATCGGAATTATTTCATGTTTGAGGGGATACTGTACCAGCAATTAGCTGGGGTAGCGATGGGTGCCACATGTGCCCCATCCATAGCAAATTTTTACATGAGTGTTTTTGAAGCACGTTGCTTGGCCAATTTCCCTTTTTTGCCGAATCTGTTAGTATGGAGAAGATACATAGATGATATATTTGTATTGTGGAAAGGGACCTCGGAATTGTTGTTAGAATTTTTTGAATGGATTAACCAACAGGATGAGCATATCAAATTTACTTATGAATATCATAGGGATGAAATCACTTATTTGGATGTGCAGGTCACCAGGAGAAGTCATGAATGGCATACATCAGTATTTAGGAAATCTACTGATAGGAACACTTTCCTTCATTATACTAGCAAATACCCTAGACAGTTGAAAGAAGCTCTTCCTTTTTCACAATTTTTGCGCTTCAGGCGGAACTGTTCAGATGTTAAGGATTTCAAACGACGAGCAAAAAATCTTAAAAAGGATTTTCGGGATAGGGGATACCCTAAAACGGTAGTACAGAGGGCCTATCAAAGAGCGTTCTATAATCATAGACCAAGTTTGTTGCAAATGAGATCGCCATTGCCGGCAGTACGATCAGATTTGGATGTAGTTAATCTGATTACAGCTTTCTCTCCTATGAGTTATCATATACAAAAACTTTTACGTAAACATAGGAATGTGCCTACAGTAGTGCCGGGATTAGAAGCTAAGAGAATACGTTGTGTGTGGAAGCGAGGGCGCAATTTGAAAGAATATCTAAACCCGACGGTGCTCCCAATGTTGGAACCGACACCCTTGGAAGGTAGTCACAAGAAATGTGGAAACTGTGATACTTGTGAAGTGATGTTGGAGTTATCACAGTTCAATTATCAAGGGGTTAGTTTTAATCTTCGGTCCCATACTACATGTACTTCAGAGGTCGTAGTGTATAGTGTTTTATGTCCGTGTGGATTAATGTACATTGGTAAGACATCACGCTCTTTGAAGATTAGATTACGGGAACATAGGAGCCGTTTGAAGTGTCGAAAGTTGGAGGCCCCGCTCGTAGCACATTGTCTGGCACAGGGACATGTGTTTGAGCAATTACGCTGTTTTGTAATAGAACAGGTGTTAAAGGCCCAAGGGGGGAAAACTCTAGATGAAACTCTCCTGCTAAAAGAGCAAAGATGGATATACCGGCTGGGGACTGTTTCTCCGAAGGGATTAAATATGGCTATAGATTGGTTGGTCTGCACTTGATGATTGTATACAGCTGCAAGATTGTTTATATCCACTCACCAGCGCTTTGTTAAATACAGCGTTTCTGTAGCCTTAGGTTACGGTAGTGATGTTCGGGTGGAAGTTTCAATTCCCAATACATTTTAAAAATAATACATTTTAAATTTAAGATTTTGAATAAACATCATTTTTTATATTTTTAACATATTTTGATACATTAGAGCATAACTAGTAAGATTAGCTGAGGTTAGGAAGGAAAAAGAAGGGATAGTGCAAATAGCGTGAGGAACAGCTGTATGATATTTAGTAGTTTGGTTGGGGGGTTTAAATAATGGTAGATAGTTCTATCCCGCATGCGCGGCGTCTTCAGTAGATACAGAAGCTGTTAATCGCAAGAGCGATGAATGTATGAAGACGCGGGCAGCATTGAAGTGAGTGAGTAAGAGCGTTTTTAATATTTTCGATTTCAAACAACTCGTCCGAGGAGGAGTCAGGGTCCGACCCCGCGGGGCCCTGGAGCACCCGCTCCGACGCCGGAGGCACCGGCGTCGGTGCCCTCGGTCCCGAGGTCGAGGGAGACCGCGACCGAGGTCGACTCCGAGCCACGATGGACTCGAGTATCGGCTCGGTCTCCGGGGTCGACTTCGAAGTCGATGTCCCGGTGGTCGGGGCAGATGCGCCAGACAGGCTGGCCATCAGTGCCCACTGCTGCTCCATGAAGGCAGACAATCTGCTCTCCAAGGCTGTCATCCTGAGACTCAGCTCGGGAGACGCAGCAGCCACCGACTCGGGCCCCGGTGGCGCCGGGCCCGACGTTGGCTCTCTGGGAGGAGAGTCCTCGAGGACTATGGGGTTTACGTGTCCAGCAGACTCCGGCTCCACGCGAGGAACTTTTGCAGGCTTCTCGTGTTCCACGGGCCCGGGGCGACGGTCGGGGGTCTTAGACCTGGCCCTCGAGGAGCCAGGCACCTCCTCCGATGACGCCCTCGCGAGCCGCTGCTTCCTCTTGCATTCCCGGTCGGGGGACCCCCTGTCCGAGGAGCTTCGACGGCGCTCGGGATCGGAATCCCGAGATGTCGAGGCCTCAGACGAGGTCCGGGCCCGGCCGGAGGCTGAGTCCGAGAAAAGCCTTTCTTTTTGCTGCTGGCGACTTCGGAGTGCCTTGGAAGACATCTTTCCACATGGCCCGCACGACTTAAGGTCGTGGCACCGAAGGCAGCAGTCGTGTGTGTCGGTGAGAGACATCAGTTTCTTACACCGATCACACTTTTTAAAACCGCTGGAAGCTATCGGGGAAAAAAGAGTCCCCGCGAGGTCAAAGGACCGGCCTTCCAGGGAAAAATGGAAAAAAGGGCGCGAACGCCAGCCACGAAGGGCAAAAAACGAAAAAGAAGAATCAGGCTCGATACCGGTGTACCGAACCTGGCGGGAGGGGAACCGGCGTCAAACCGGAGAAAAAAATAGCGAAAATCGCAGAAAAAATCTAATTTTAACCAGGAGAACAGGACAGACGTCCGGTGGGCTTCACGGAAAAAAAGAGACTGAGGTAAGATGGCACATTTAGGCGGGAAGGGAACCGCGCATGCGTGCCTGCATTCCCAAAGGCTTTCATAGAAAGCTGGGGAAATGCTCCGCTGGGGCTTCATCGGCGCCGATGACACCCATATGTGAGGACTGACTTCCTGCTTGGTCCTGGAGAAATACTCTCCCAATGAAGGTGGTAGAGACCAAGACTGTATCTGAATTCAAGAAAGCATGTGACAAACACAAAGGATCTCTAAGGAGAAGAAAGGATGGCAAAGCTTAATAGTTGCAATGGAAGACTGGATAGCCCATTTGGTTTGTATTCACCATTATTTTTTCTTTATTTCTATGTATATAAAGCCATAGTCCCTTGCACCATCTCTAGAGCTGGTGCAACTGACCGCGCCTATCTTATATGCATTTGGCTGTATTTTATAAACTATGGGTGGAATTCTAGAAGCTTTATTCATACTTTGGACATAGAAAATGGGCATAGAGATGTCCAAAGCCTTTTTAGAAGCTGGTTCTGGGGACATCCCCAGAATAAGGATGCACATGTCTGAATGGAGGCATGGTGGAGGCCTTCCCAAGAAGCTGGACGTCATTGCCTGATTTCAGAAATGCCCTGCATGTGTCTGGAGTTGATTTTAAGGTTATACCTGCTCCAGGCACAAATAAGCATTGTGAACGCACTTGTTTTAGCTGAAAAACATCCAGAGAATATTGAGGAGAAAGCACTCCAAATCCCCAGTACTCAACACAATTTCAATGATAGCAGCAATGGGATTTGAACCCTCAATTTTCTGTTTCGAACCCACTACTCTAACCATTAGGCTATCCTAGATGGGTGGGTTCTGACATATGGTTCTGGGGATGTCTACGTCCATTAGATGCCCCCACAGACATCTATATCAGGCACAACCATGTTTGTGAAATCATGTCTGCAGTTGGACGTGCCTGCATTTTTTTCAGACATTTTGGCTTAGATGTCCCAGATTGCACTTGGATGTCTCTTCTAAAATTCTACTTTATGTGCGTAAACACGAGCTCCGCCTATGTGCATGCCCTCACCAAAAGTACACACGATTGACCCAAGGGGCGTACTTTCAGAATTACCTCCTCAGAATCTACATAGAAAAATCTGCCAGACCATAATAGTATTAACACAGAAAACTCAGACAGCAATAACCCTAATTATAAATGCAACCCGGCAAATATTCGCCTTCTGCTGGAAAAACAGAGTAAGTCAGGCTATTTGACATCCCACACAGAAATTGCATGCTAACAGAATCCCTAACCTTGGTCACAAGCTGAGCAAAACAATTCCTGCTTAAGACCATACATTTGAAACAGAAACATTCAGACAAAAATTGGAATTCCAGACTCTATAAATGGGAGAGCGCATTGGGGGAGAGAAGCAGTAATACATTTCCAACGATGCTGTCAGGAACAGCAGGGCTTGAACCAGCATGCTCTAAGGCCAAAGGTAGTGCTCTAAGAGAGCCACATGAATAGAAGAGCCGCAAGCAATAAGTTGGTTATCATCAAGCAGAGAGAGGCCACACCCCCAGTCCCACATGGTGACAAGACGACACACATTTGTACATGATTCATGTGTAGACATTCTCTGGGGCTGAGTCGCAAAGAACGCGTGTAGTTCATCCACGAGCAGATGCAAATAAATGCGGGTGCACTTTAGCCATGATTTCTGCAGGTTTTGTAAGACTTTTTTATAAAGGTACATAGGTGCCTATGTTGTCTTCATAAAATAGCTCCAAATTAAGTGCCTACTTGACCTTCCTACTTAGGTGAGGCATTCTGGGGATGGAGCAGAGGTGGCACCTGGTGATAACTGGGCAGTGGCGATATTAAGCCACTGCCAGGTTATCATTAAGTGACAAAAATTAGGCACCTGAAAAGAGTGGCCTAACTTTCACTGCAGAAGCTAAGTGGTCAGCAGCTGAATATAACCTCTGCCCGGTTTCACTTCTCTGCTATCCGGCGAACCTGGAAATTCAATGCTGGTGGCCGGATATGACCCTGGCATTAAAAACCTGGGTCTTTAGATCAGTGGCAATGGCTAGCCACCCCCATGCTCTTTAGACCAGTCCTCAGGACATTTCCATCCAGCTAGCAGAAGGAATGTTTAGAATATTACAGGAAGAACAACATCTATAATTTCCAGAATCTCATGTTTTCAACAATTATTCATTTCTGAAGCACAGAATATACAAAATCCATTGGCAAACTAACAGTCATGCTTCTTGAGCAATCACAGAGGGAGTTTTTCCTCCCATGACCCCAGGAACCCTGACAAAAGTCCTCTCTCTTCCCATTCAAAATTCATTTCAATATCTTGTTGGAGAACAATGTCCCAAGGGAGGCAGGATTAAGGCATACACAAATCAACCACATGCTTCAGGTCCAAATGTTTTGAAGGGACCCTGTCAGATGTGCTATTTCAATGGCTTTCAAGGCAGAGGTTTGCCCTGTTAATTCAACTGCTGACAAAAAGAAGGGTACAGCGGGTACAGAGTTACTGCACCAGCAGAAGTCTGTCTGTGTTTTGTCCTCCCAGTCAGCAGGAGGAGTTGTTGAGCAGTGTTTCTTACCCTTCTCTGTTTGTCTTCCTGTGCAGTCAGAAACACACGGGAGTCCAATCCCATTTATGGGGGTTTTAACATTTATTTCTATTATGATGGGAGGCCCAATGTGCTTGTTTTCCTAGAGCTTACAGTAATTCTGCCTTGGTTCAAAGACCACGTTTCTTTCCCTTAGCCAAATGGATGCTGCTCGGATGATTCTCCTTTTGATTCATTCCAACAGCTAACTCAAAATGGAAAGGAAAAGCATCCTCTTTTTTCCCTTTTTGGATAGTACAGTCCCCACTGTTATCTCTGGTCAACCCTCTACCCCCAAAGATATATATCTGCCCTCACCTTGGGAATGGAGAAACACCTTTTTCTTTTTTACAGAATAGTACTGAGGACCCCACTTGCTTGGTTTGCAGCTTGTGGTGCTGCAAGGGCTTACATGCATCAGTGATGCTGAGAACTATGCTATCAGTAACTTACTGCTGGCAGGATCTCCCAAAATGGAGAGGTCTCGGCTGAGGTGCCAGACTGAGACAAACCACTCATCTGGGAAGCAGCAGTATGAGACAGTGTGGGTGGCACAGGATCACATTTCTGTGACAACGGCAACAACACAAGCATTACCTGCATGGAAGAAAGGCCTGGCAATCTCCTTCTATATCTTTCCATGAAAGCCAAATAGATCATCACAAGAAAACAAATTGCAATATAGTGCTGGAAGATGAGCACCTTAGGTGTCAGAAGGCACTCAACGGGCTGCTGGGGAAGAGCTGAAGACTCTTCAGAGGAAGACCAGCATTTATGATGCAGTTGAGTAAAGCCTCAGGACATCTGACTGCTGATGTAGCTGCGCATGAAATGAAAGTCTGAAACGGCAAAGATGTCTTCCACTCTCTCAACAATTAGCTGCCTGACCGAAGACCGAACACAGTTTAGGACATCTATCCAGAAGGTCATCATGAGTCAACATGGTCTCAACGACGCTTAACAGTTGAGAACTCTCCCAGACTTAGAAAATTCCCTTGTCTCTTAAGGAACTCAAATATACCTTGGTGGAGTCTTAGGAGTTGCCATATGTGTGGGATTTGTGTTTTTAATGTCCAGATGAACATGCAGAGGGTAGAACAGTACTGGAGATACAAAGCCTGGCTCATCCGCTCATGTCTTCACCTTCCACCAAAGACTTGCCTCTTAGAAACAAGTACTTTTAGATGACCTCCTGAGGGCAGAGCATCTGCTACATGTGCTAATGTACAATGGATTTCACTCTCTTCCTCTTGTTTCTTTCTTTCTTCTGTCATTTCAATGATCAAAATTACCAAGCACCATGGAACAGAAAAAGGCAAATAAATATGTGCTCTTTTCAACAAAAATATTTTCCATAGTTAGAGAATGGGGAAAAATTCTTCTTAAATAAGCCCATAGGATGGTATCATATGATTAGGTTTGAGTTTGGTTATTCCAGTTTGCATATCCCATCTTTCAGTACACATTCATCATGCATCAACCCAAATACTGAAGCTATGAAATAGAAAGAGCATCTTAAACAGAATATGGAGTAAGGCTAAATTGTCCACACAGCAGCTGTTTGTTGATAACAACAATAAAATGCACAAATATCTATCTCTAAATATAACACATGGAGAAAGTGATCAGCTACTTGGATGAATGGGGATTGTTGGAACACTGATGGACTCTGCTGGGGTCCCTGAGTAAAGCAGATTATTGTAGCTCCTCTTTCTCAAAGCATGGTCCAGTTCTGAACTTTTGAGGAAAGTTTGCAATGAACGTGCAAAAACACTGTATACGTGAAAGAGCCAGAACGGAAGTGACTTCCTGCAACTTCTTAAAAGAAAACAATTTCACGGAAAGAAAACTCCGCAAACAAACACATCTGGAAAAAGCACAGGGGGAACTTCTGTCCACAGTCTAAGGACTGGGTGTATTCTTACCTATACTTGTTTCTGTGAAATGATTTTTTTCTTTTCCACAAGTTGAAGGAAATTAAAACCTGCTGACAAAGTACAAACAAAGCTGACATGTCCGAGACCTAAATTGGACCCTAAAGGTATTGCACCTGTCCCCCACGAACACTGGGCCCATGAAAACAAAGAAAGGACATCAGATTCTTATATCAAAAAGAAAAAAAGAGAATCTTCTCTTAATTGTGACATATATAAAGCTATTTTATATTGCATATATCATATAAGTAACTTTATACTTGTATATGGCCATAGTTTAGAAGATGGTGCCCACCTAAAATATAAAAGAATACATGATTATATGTGTAAAGTGTGCCTGGAATAACGATGTGACAGGACTGGACTTGCTGAGGGTCTTTACTCTTGTGCTGAAATACATCACCGCGATGTCTTCCTGAACGAGTGCCTCTCCCACAGGAGCACAGACTCATTTACAATGTACAGAAAATGGATATCAGGAAAAGTCATCATCTCCTCATTTCTGCCTCTGTGAGGTGGCCTCCATCCAGGTCGTTGCAACCTGCATGTGCGATCAGAAGAATGTTGCTAAGTAATTCTTTTGTCTATAATTGATGCATATTGGTGCTGCTGCTGATGGTGGTGGTGGTGGTGGTGGTGGTGTGTGATCCCTTGAAACTGCTATGAAATTTCGCTGGTGTGATTTGGAAATTTTTGGCCATGATAGAATATAGATTTAAAAAGCCCTTTCAGGGTGACTGTGGGCTAAGCACCACGATGTGTCATGGGTTCTGCGTCCTCAGGTGCTGCAGCGCTTGCACTGAAGCAATCTGCAGCACATGCTGCTGTGTCATGGGTCGACGCCATTTCCCCGGCACGGCACTGGGTCTTGGCTAAGCTGTGCTGACAGGCGCTGAGTTCAGAGAATGATTGGCCAGCTCTGATTTTGGACTGGAGCTGCATGGCTAAATCTTTAATGGTGTTAATGGATGCGGTGTTGTGGCTTTTTCTGGTCACCGGCGATTTGTTTCCCAGCATTTGTAGATGCTGAGGGATAGGGATGACTTGCTCGATTAGCAGGGGCACAGTGATAGCATGGTAGCTCTTGTCTTTGCAGAGTTCTGCCGCACTCTGCTCCTCAGGGAGTGTCTTCTGCTTAGTGGCGTCTACGCTACTAGCTAGCTGTAGAACGCTGCCTTTGGATTTTGCAGAAACAGCTCTGCTCAGCTCATATATCTGGACTTGGGGCAGTGAAAAGGCACTTTTCTGGAATAACTGGTTTAGGGTGGGTTTAGGGCTGCTGTTCTTTGTGTGGGCGACTGCTGTCTTCTGTGGCTTGTCCAGCCCCTTGGAAGTCTTCAGCACCTGCTCTGTATCACCCTCAGGCTTTGAAGATCTTTGGATCCTGAAGGCACCCACAGATGGTTTAATCCGTGTGAATTTCAAGTTTTGCTCTGGAAATTCCCCATTATACAGCAGTACAAAGCTTCTTTGGGTTTCTAGTGGTAAGATCCGCTGGCCTTTCAGGCTTTTGTGGAAAGTCTCCAGAGACAAATCTAGAATACAAAAACAGGACATACTGATTTATTGAATTCAATAATTTTTGGTCATAATATAGCATGATAAAACAGCTTTGCTGCATTTTGGTTCAATGTCCTTGCTAAAGACCTACAGATTATCATCTGCTTAAATTCTGTGAGTCTTTTAAATGCTTTCTTCCTTCTTTATCTTATGTTAAAATTTCTTTATTGCAAAGCTTCAAGCAAACAATGAATATATAATTGGTCCTTTTGCATACCAGCTATTACAACAAAGAAATACTGCTATTACATTTTAAAATCCAACCTGTAATATACTGTAGCCTGCTTCTCCCCTCCTCCCCCTCATTTAATACCCCCACCCTGATTTTCGACTATGTCTTCCATGAAATGAGTAGCCAACAATGAAAAATAAGATCAGCCATAGTGGTACAGCATTAGAGGATAAACATTGACTGCTTATTTAATAAAAGACCCCTTGCTCTGTCTGCTAGTGAATTCCACAGTAAGTCTCTCATATACTTAGAAAACCTGTCCATCTCCCAGATTTTGCTTCATCCATAGACATCTTTTCCATAGTCATCAAACAAAATAACTGAATACACCATTGCATTATATCATGTGATTCTGACAGCTGCCGATTTAATAAAATACACTTACAGGTGAGAAGGAGAGCCTTCTGAAGGAATCACCTCTCTCCCCGAATTCCTCAAAAAGTGAGACCTGGGCAGATTTGCGGAGTTTCACATTAAAAGTCCCATCAGATACTTAGTCATCCCACCCCAAAAGGACTTCGCCAAAACACATGCCCCAGTGTAGCCTGTTGTGACCCACATTTAGGACCAACATCAGCCTCTATAATTTGCCCAGCATGGTGATATATGTGCTGTCATCAAAACGTTCTATTAAATATCTTGACAGTCAACGTAAGCCACAATTTAGTGCTCTGCTTCACTTGTCAGCTATCACAGCAAAGTTACACATTTCATAGTATTCAAAATATACTAGTGAAAGTCTTCCTTACGAGGTTTATTAGTATCTTCTAGGCATAGAGATTCTTTCAATTCCTCTAATACTTCTCTCATCAAGTGGTCAGACTGCAAACTCAGCATAGGGAGGATCATTTGATAACTGGGCGCCTAATTTTGGGCACCCAAAACGTGCATATCTTAAGCCTATTAGAAACATAGAAATATGACGACCGAAAAAGACCACATGGCCTATCTAGTCTGTCCTTCCATATCAACAACTACAACAGTCCCCTTTTTATCTTTAGAGATCCTCTGTGTTTGTCCCATGCTTTTTTGAATTCAGTTACTGTCCTCATCTCTACCACCTCCACTGGGAGACTATTCCACGGATCCACTACTCTTTCCGTAAAGAAATATTTCCGCATATCACTCCTGAATCGATCTCCCTTCACCCTCATCCCATGTCCCCTCATAGCAGAACTTGCTTTCAATTGAAAGAGGCTCTCTCCCTGAACATTTATGCCACGGAGGTATTTAAACATCTCAATTTTTATAAAGAAAAGCAAGTGGCTACTTTTTATTTATTATTTATCTATTTATTTATTTAATGGTATCTATATACCACCTTTTCCTTAAATTAAGATGGTTTACATCGAACTCAATTTTTACCTTGTGAAACAAGGTGGTTTATATTAAACTCCATCATTGAACTCAACTATTTACATTGTAACAAGGTGTTTTAAAAACTCTATAAATTGTAGTCATCATTGTGTCATAACAGTATGTTTACATAGCTTATTAAGTAATCTCTTTATAGCATGGAGGAGTAGCCTAGTGGTTACAGAAACTGCCTGGTACCCAGAAGATCAAGGGTTCAAGTCCCACTGGCATTCCTCATGACCTTGGGCAAGTCACTTTACCCTTCATTGCCTCAGAAAAAAAGGCCTGGCAATCTACTTCTGGTGATACATTGCCAAGAAAACCCAGAGGCAGCTGGGATGCCAGGAGTCAGCACTAACTTGATGGCACTAAAACAAATAAAAAATCTATTTACAGTTTGTGGTCATATTGTATGATCATGGACATTGTCCAGGTCTGACAGGTTATTTCTATGTGATGTTGCTGAAATGTTTGAAGAATAGGAATGTCTTCAGCATTTTCCTGAATTCGTTAGTGTCCGTCGTGCATCTGATATTGTTTGGTAGGGAGTTCCATAGATTTGACACATATAGTGAAAAGTCTCTATTTCATGTGCATTGCTTAGCTTTGGAGAATTCCATTGGAATGGTTAAAGTGTTTTTATTGTTTGTTCATGACGGGCGGTTTTCGGGATATATTTTTCTTTATAATATAGAGGTGTAAATGGCTGAAAACATGCACTAAATCGAGGCAGGGGCAAGTGCCTAGATTTCTAAAGAACACATGTAAAGCGTAGTTACTCACCTGTAACAGGTGTTCTCTGGGGACAATAGGAATCAGTCCTCACATACGGGTGAAGTTGGCGCCGACAGAGCCCTCGCGGAAGTATCCCCCCCAGCTTTCAAAGAAAGCCTTTGGGAGATGCCACCACTCATGCGTGGTCCCCTTCGCACCCAAGGGAGCCATCTTGCTCAGTCAGATGACATAGCTAAAAGATGGCAAAAATAAAAGGTAAAGGAGCAACTCCAAGGGGAGGAGGGAAGGTTGTGAGGACTGATTCCTGCTGTCCCTGGAGAATACCTGCTACAGGCGAGTAACTACGCTTTCTCCGGGAACAAGCAAGAAGTCAGTCCTCACATATAAGACTCCCCAGCTACAGGCTACTGAAACTCCATAGCAAAAAGCCATGGCTCCCTCACGGGGAGCCACAAGCAGCTGCAATTGAGTCTGTATCCACAGACCACTGTAGGACCCCTGTGTCCGATGAAATCAGCACTCCAGTTGCCTGAACACAGAAGGGTCGGACGGTAGGAGTTGCCTAAACCCCCAAAAAATTACGGAGCACAGCCTGGCTGTCCCCCCCATTGGGACTCTCTTTCCAGGCAGTAATGAGCTGTGAAGGTATGGAATGAAGACCAGGTGGCGGCCCGGCAGATGTCCACCATCAGGACAGAGTGCAAGTTTGCCACTGAGGCCACCATGGCCCTGACACAGTTCACCATGATGCGGCCTTCCAGCAGGAGACCTGCCTGCTCATAGGTGAGGGCGATACAGTCTGCCACCCAGGTGGACAGCATACACTTGGTCACTGCCTCCCCCAGCCTACTGGGGTCATAGGAGATGAAAAGCTGAGAAGGTTTGCGGTGGTCCTGAATGCACTGAATATAAAAGGACAAAGCCCTCTTACAGTCCAAAGTGTGAAGGACCGTCTCTGCCCAACTGGAGTGAGGTCTTGGAAAGAAGATAGGGAGCACTACTTCCTGGTTGAGATGGAAGGGCGATACTCCTTCGGAAGGAATTTGGGGTGCGTGCAAAGTACCACTCTGTTCTTGTAGAACCTGGTATAAGGGGCCTCCACCACTAAGGCCTGAAGCTCACTAACTCTGCGAGCGAAAGTGAGTGCAACCAGAAATGCCACCTTCCAAAAGCGGTAGCGAAGGTGGCAGGTAGCCAGAGGCTCGAAGGGTGGGCGAGTGAGCTGCCCAACACTACGTTGAGGTCCCATTCGGTTGCCAGAGGGCAAATTGGGGGCTTCGATAGGAGCAGGCCCCAAAGAAAATGGGTCACCAAAGGCTGGATCAAGAGGGGCTTGCCGTCCACCAGGTGGTGGTGTGCTGCCAGGGCACTAAGGTGCACCCGGACGGAGTTAGACTTGAGCCTGGATTGTGAGAGGTGGAGAAGGTACTGTAACACCAGTCCCACTGGGCAGGAGAATGGGTCAACCCTGGGCTCAGTGCACAAAGCCAAAAAACTGCACCATTTGAGAAGCCTTGCGAAAGGCCAGCAGAATCTCTTCCACCTCAATCGAAAGGTTGAAAGGGGCCAAAGTCACCCTCTCAGCAGCCACGCTGTCAGCAACAGGGACCCCAGATTGGGGTGCAGAAGAGAGCCCCCCTCCTGAGATAGGAGTCCTGGAGAGGTCCCCAAAGGGATGGGAGTCTCCACCGTCAATTGGATGAGCAATGGAAACCACGATTGCCTGGGCCACCGAGGGGCTATCAGGATGAGCGAGGCCCTGTCATGGAGGGTCCTGAACAAGGTTTTGGTGATCAGCTGCATAGGAGGGAAGGCATACATGAGGCCTTCCAAATTCATCCTCTGCCATTCTGGAGGGGTGGGCCTACCGGGAACAGAAGCGGGGCAACTGCAAGTTGTCCGGTCCCGCAAACAGGTCCATCACAAATTCCCCCCAGATTTGGAAAAACCGATTGGCTACCCTGTGATCCAGCTGCCACTCGTGAGCTGGAGGACTCTGCTCGGCCAGAAGGTTGTCCTGGCCTGGTAGGTACACTGCCCACAGGATACCCTGTTGGATTGCATATGAGCAGAGGACCACTGCCTCCCGACAGAGGGCATGAGACCCTGTGCCCCCCTGCTTGCTCACACAGAACATTGCCACCTGGTTGTCCATCTGGACCAACACCGTCTGGTGACGCAGGTGGTTGCAGAAGGCTCGCAAGGCTAAATATATGGCCCGCAGCTCCAGGGGGTTGATCTGCTGAATATACTTGTCTAGTGACCAGTTGCCCTGGATGTGGAGCACCCCACCTGGGCTCCCCAGCCAAGCAGGGAGGTGTCCATGGTGAGGACCCTCGAGGGGCATGGGGCCTGAAAAGGTATGCCCACCTCGAGATGCTGGAGAGACTGCCACCAGACCAGGGAGTCAGCCACTTGGCGGGTTATAGAAACTCTGTCTCGGAGGCGTCCTGTGGCCTGAGACCACTGGTCCTGGAGACACCACTGACCATCCTCATGTGGAGGCAAGCATCTGGGGTGACGTGGAGGCCATGTGCCTGAGGAGGCACAGAAGAAGCCGGGTGGGCACCCCGGGATGGTACTGTATTCCTGTGCCAGAGTCCTGAGATGGTTGGCTCAGTCCCTGGGCAAGAAGGCTTTCGACTGGAGAGTGTCAAGCTTTGCCTTGATGAACTCCAGACACTGTGTCGGGAGGAGGCAGGACTTGGGGTAGTTTATGACAAAACCCACGAGCTGCAGAACCTGGATGGTGCTTGCGGTGGCCTGTTGCAACTCTGAGGACGTGCCTCCCTTTGTCTTCCCCTACCTGGACGACTGGCTCATAAAGACCCCCTGGAGATGGAGGAAGGCGACCATGACTGCCAGACATTTTGTGAATACCCTAACTAAAAGCCCCAAAATTAGTGACAATATAATAACTTCTAAAAAAAAATCACTAAAATACCCCCAAAGAAACCTTAGTTAAATTTTTTTTGTCGGATAGTACCGGAAAGGGACATAGACTGAAAACCATGTTCACCACTCGGCTTTATCCTTTTTAATCATTTTCAAAGCCAAAAAAGCATCTACTCAACAGTACAAGACTGATATACTCAACAACACAAGAGTGAAGTTCTTTGCTACAGCTAAGTAGATGCTTTTTTGGCTTTGAAAATGATTAAAAAGGATAAAACCGAGTGGTGAACATGGTTTTCAGTCTATGTCCCTTTCCGGTACTATCCGACAAAAAAAATTTAACTAAGGTTTCTTTGGGGGTATTTTAGTGATTTTTTTTGAGAGGACATTTTGTGAAGGCTCTTGGTGCAGAGGCCAAGCCGAAAGAGAGCACCCTGTACTGAAAATGTCTGCCCCCTACTATGAACCGCAGGCACTGCCTGTGGTTGGGGTGAATGAGGATGTGGGTATAGGCATTCTTGAGGTTTAAGGAGCATAGTCAATCTCCCTGCTGGAGGTATGGCAGCAATGTTCCAAGGGACAGCATCATGAACTTTCTTCCTCACCAGGAATTTGTTGAGGTTGCACAGGTTGAGGATGGCTCTTAGGCCCCCTGTTCTTTTTGGTACAAGGAAGTACCTGGAGTAGAACCCCTTGCCCTTGATATGGTGGGGCACTGCTATGTCCTCGAGAAGACCTGCCAACTCCTTCAGTAGAAGGTCTCGGTGGAGGGGATATCTGAGGGGCTCTCCCAGGAAGTAAGGGGGAGTTGTCTGAGTCAGGTGCAGGAGACAACCCTCCCTGACCACTCGAAGTGCCCATGAATTGGTGGTAATGGCCAACCATCTCTGGGCATAGTGGGTCAGACAATGCCCTGTGGGCTGCTGATCTCCTTGGGGTAGAAGAGAGAACAATGTACCCAAAAGCCCTCTAATTCTTCTTCGGGTGGGTTGGTGCAGCCCTCCATTGCCAGGTTTTGTCTTCCTTTGGCCAGGTTCTTGAACCACTGCAAGGGTTCCTTGGAGAGACCAGCTGAGAACCCGGCGAGTTCCTTCACCAGGTCTCTCAGGTACATGCCCATGTACAGCTGGTAGGCCTGGATGTGGCCGATGAGCATTGAGCCCTGATAGCACTTTCTGCAGAGGGCATCCAGGGTGTGGGCCTCCCTTCTGGGGGACACCAATGATGCATGCATGGCCGATGCATGGCCGACTCCACCACCATGGAGTTATGTGGAAGCTGTGACTTTTGGAAGCCCAGGCTCTGGAGGAATCGATACATTGAGTCAAGCCATTTGCTCACCACCGGTACCAATGCCAGTGTCTCCCACATCCGGAGCATCAGCCGTTCCAGGATGGGAGGAATGGACACCATGAGCGATTTACTGTGGAGGAGCCTCAAACTGGAGAATTTCCAACTCATCCGCCTGAGGATCCTCCTCTGACTTGGTAAGGAATGCCAGGGCCTTTGACATATCCTTGACAAAATCCCAACAGGGCTCTGAGACGGGAGTCGGATGGGATGTCGTGGTTGCGATGGGTGTCGGGGGACTCCTCATTCTCTGTTTCCCACTCGAAGTAGTCCGTCGATGACTCGAAAAAGGGCTGCTCAGCGGGCTTCGGGGCTACCGATGCTCCACGACTGATGCCCGGCATACTTGCTGGGGAGGATCGCAGTCCCATTGAGTGGGACTCGGATCATGACTTCAGCCGAGGATCGACTTGAGGCTGAAGGATCTTGAGGATCGGCTCGGCCTCCGGAGATGTCTTGGACATCGAGGGTCCGGTGGTCGGGATGGATGAACCAGTTGTGCCGGACAACAGCGCCTGCTGCTGGTCCCTGAAGGCAGACAAATTGTGCTCCAGGGCTGCCATTCTGGACTCCAGATCAGAAGACTCCGCAGACTTTGGCGCAGGTACTGAGGGACTTGGGCCTGACACCGGCTCCCCCGAAGGGGAATCGTCAACAAGGATGGTGTCTGGGGACCAAGGCCGGTCTGAGGTCGAATCCTTTCGGGGAACCTTTGCAGGCTGCTTCTTCTCCGAAGCCTCAGACTAGCGCCTTGGACTGCGGGACCGGGACCGGGGGGGGGGCACCCAGCCAGTTGGAACCATCCAAAGACACCACCTTCAAGGGTTTCTTCTTCCTGGGTTCCCTTGAGGGAGACCCCCTTTCTGAGAACCCACGACAGGGCTTGGGTTCGGAGGGTTCTGTCCGAGTCATCGAGGCCTCAGACGAGGCCTTGGTCTTTGGAGGCACCGGGGACTCAGGGAAAAACTTGTCATGCTGCTGCTGGCGGCTCTTGAGGGCCTTGCTGGACATCCTTTTGCAGAGACTGCAGGCTGCCGGGTCGTGATCTGGCCCAAGGCAGCAGTGACAGCAGTCGTGTGTGTCGATTAAGGACATAATTTTAGAGAACCGATCAGACTTCTTAAAGCCACTGGCAGCCATGGGGAAACAAGTATCCACAAGGTTGAAGACTCTCCGGGCTGCCAGTTGGAAAAAAAGGCGTGAAGAAGCCAAAGAAAAGAGAGAACAAAATGTACAAAAATAGGCCCGAACTCGACACCGAGGCAATGAGGTCGGGTGGCGGGAAGAGTACCGGTAAGATACTGGAGGTGAGTATGAAAACTCAGAAAGAAAAATCAACTTTTTCCGGGGACAAGCCAGACAGGAAGGGCTCCGCAGAAAAAAGGAGACTGAGCAAGATGGCATCCTTGGGCAGGAAGGAGACCACGCATGTGTGGTGGCATCTCCCAAAGGCTTTCTTTGAAAGCTGTGGTGATATTTCCATGAGTATTAGCGTATGTATGTCATATCCCCTCATGTTAAATGTATCCCCAATTGTGTTGTGACCACTTTGATTGAAGGATAAGGTGATATACAAAACTGTCTAAATAAATAAATAAATGAGGGCTCCATCGGCACCGACATCACCCATATGTGAAGACTGACTTCCTGCTTGTTCTCAGAGAAATGATAATATTTTATAATTTACGCATGTAAATCTGTGTTCTGCCCCGCCACACCCCTGTTCATGTCCCCAGTGAAAGTACACACCATCGGCCTGACATGCATACTTATAAAATAATAGCCGTTAAAGTATATGCGTAAACACTAAAACACAGAAAACTATGTGAAATAAAGACCATAGGCCTATCTAGTCTGCCCATCCATGAGAACCTCCTCTCCCTCAGAGATCCTCTGTATTTGTCCCATGCTTTCTTGAATTCGGATACAATTCTTGACTCTGACACCTCTACTGGGAGACTGTTCCATGCATCCACTACCCTTTCCATAAAGAAAAAAATGCTTCAGATTACTCCTGAGCCTATCTCCTTTCACCTTCATCCTATGACCCCTTGTCTAAAGTTTCCTTTCAACTGGAAGAGGGCCACCTCCTGTGCATTTAAACGTCTCTAGCATATTTCTCCTCTCCTGTCCTTCATCCAAAGTATACAATATTGAGATATTTAAGTCTGTCCCCATATGCTTTATGATAGAAGCCACTGACCATTTTAGAAGCCGACCTCTGGATAGACCCCATCCTGCCTATATCTTTTTGAAAGTGCTGTCTCCAGAATTGTACACAGTACTCCAAATGAGGCCTCACTGGAAATTTATTCAAAGGTACGACACCTCCTTTTTCCTGCTGGCCATTCCTCTCCCTATTCACCCAAGCATCCTTCCTTCATTTGCCGTGATTATTTTCTACCTGTTAGATCAGTTTAAGATATCCGATACGAATACCCCCAGGTCTCACTCTTCTTTCGTGCACTTAAGTACTTCATTCCCTATACTGTACTGCTCCTTTGTTTTTTTGCAACCCAAATGGATGACCTTGCATTTGGGCTGCATGTGAAAATACATGACCTAGGCATTTTGATGGCGCATACTTTACAAAGTTCCTTATAAAATTATCTCTATAGTATCTGAGCTTTAGGTACATTAAAAATCTACTGGTTAGAGACTAAATATTCCTTATTAAAGACTGGAATGACTTTGTCTTTCCAAGAGCATCCAAAATGCTGAAAACTAACGGCATCCGTTTCTGGGTTCAGTCCCAGTGTACTCCTTGTTCCCTACTATTAGCAACAGTGGGATGCTTCTAGCATGTTATTTATTTATTTATTATTTATTTATTTAACATCTTTTATATACCGCACTCTTCGTCATCAGCGCGGTTTACATTTTAACAAGTTGTACTTAAGCATGAACATATGTTAAGTTTACAGATAACAGGGAATGAACTTGGATAACTGGGGATTAAATAGATAACAAGAAATCAAACTATTTACAGCAAGAAATCACATGTTTATAATTCAAAGGCTTGGGGCTCTAAGGGGATTTGAAATGGGGTGAGAAATGAATATGGGGTGTACTTGACTAACCATGATCGTTGTAGGAAGAGGTGTGTTTTTAGATCTTTTCTAAATTGTGAGAGGTCCTTTTGTGATCTGATGTTGGGTGGTAGCATGTTCCAACATCTAGGGGCAAAGGATGAGAATGCTCTTGTGATAGTTGTCTGGTTGAGTTTTGATTGGTATTTTGGGATCACTAGAGTGTTTTCTGTTGTGGAGCATCGGGATCTGGAACTTTGTGAGTAATGAAGGAGGTCAGATAATGATGATGATGAGATTTGGTGAATTGCCTTGAATGTGATGAGAAGGGCTTTGAATAAAATCCTATATGATATCGGGAGCCAGTGAAGTTCGAATAGGATAGGAGTGATATGATGACTCCTTGGTGCTCTGTGTAGAACTCTGGCAGCCGTATTCATGGCCAATTGTAGAGGATTAAGCGTACTCTTGGGTAGGCCCTGTAACACAATATTAGCGTAGTCGAAGTGTGGGGTGACCAACGCTTGGAAGGTTGTTCGGAAGTCTTGTGGTTCAAGCATTGGTCTGAGGTGTCGTAGAATTTTGATTTTGTGATAGATGGCTTTAACTGTATTTTTTATATGATCTTTGAACTCAAGTCGCTGGTCGAGTATAACGCCTAGGTAACGTATGATTGATTTGAGTGGTAACTCGGCATCTCTTGTTCTTAGAGTTGGTGGGGGTGAGAAGTTTTTGTTCCTTGTTACAATCAAAACTTCCGTTTTTTTAAAGTTAATTCGGAGGTTTTGTGAGAGCAGCCAGTCAGAGATTGCATTGAAGCAGGTAGTTAGTGTGGTATAGTCGGGTTTCAGCACGTTGACTGGTGTGAATAGTAGCACATCATCTGCATAGATGAGGCAAGATGTTCCAAATGACCGGGCGATGTTGCAGATGGGCTGCATATAGATATTAAGTAGCAGGGCCGAGAGGGAGGAACCCTGTGGTACACCTTGCTTCTGTTGGAAAGGCATAGATGTATTGTCACCTGACCGGACCTGCTGCCAGCGGTCTTCCAGGTAAGATTTGCACCACTTCCATGCCATTCCTTGAATCCCTTTTTCATGTAGTCGGTTAAGCAGCTTAATATGGTCAACAGAGTCGAAGGCTGCTGCAATGTCTAGGAAGATCAATGCAACTCCATTTTTGATGTTGTCTGTTGTAGTAATAAGCTTGTTCATTAGAGAAGTTAAAAGGGTTCCTTAATTAACTTTCAAAGCTACTGTCACATGCTTCTCAAAGGCATGACCAGAAAAAGGCATTTAATAAGAGATCCCGATATCAAATTAACCGGGTAGTCGGACCCGGCCCTCACCCTCTCCCCTTCACATGCCACCTCCCCATCCGCTACCCCTGCCCTACCTGATCCCACAAACTTCACAGACACTTGCTCTTGGAAACAACTGGTCGCAGCTTTGTTGCCAATTTAACAAAGTAAACATAACGAGCAGAATAAACATCAAAACCAAACCAGCGGAGCGATGCATCACCTGCCATGCAACTAGCAAGGTGACCTCACCTCCGCTCCTGCTGCGGTCAAGCCACTGGCAAAAATCCTACCACCCCTGCCCGACTTCACCATATCAGTAGTGTGATAAGGAAGCCCATAGTGAGCCTATGGAAATAGGAGAAACTAAGGATTTTACCTTTAAGAAAAGTGACATCCCTGCAGTGCACAGGTTTCAGCGTTTCCCTAGAGAGAGCAAGCACAGGGAATCTGAACTTAGGCTGCCGTACCCAAGCTCTGCTGACCTTGTTGCAGGCTTGGATGATGACTGCATGCACCTGTCTAGAGAGAGGGAGACACAGCCCGAGAGGCAGAGATATAAACCGTGGCTAGAGCTGAGGAGACAGTGAGGAAGGAGGACCACATCCACAGCCAGAGCTGAGGAGACAGCCAGGGAGGAGAAGAGATGGCAGTGGAGAGAGACCAGGAGAGGATTGCTCAGAGAGAGTGAGCAGGAAAAGCTTCAAACCCCAATTCCTGTTGTTCAGAGGAGGAAGCCCAGGACTCAGCCCGAGAGTTCACAGAGCCCAGCCTGGAACAGGAGACCATGGCAGAGCTCCAGAGAGGAACTCAGGCAAGTGAGACAGGGACTGTTTCCCACAAGTTGGAGGGAGAATGGTGAGCACAGCCAGTGGGAAGTGACCAGAGCCTCAGAGATAACTTATCCTTACCAGGGAGAGCTGTACTCCAGAGAAACGCAGGGTTCCTCAGAGAGGGTTTACCCTGGAATGTCCGTTGAAGCTTCAGAGCAGGGCACTGCATTGCCGGAGCTAGACAAAATGCAGGTGGACCTCATTGAGCAAGATTCTTTGCAGCCAGAGGAGCTCATGGACTGTATACTGTGTAAAGCTGATAGTGTTGAGTCTATTAGCTAAGGAATACCTAAGATGATAAAAGTCTTCTGAAAAGCTGAGTAAGGAAGCCTAGCCTTAAGCTGAAGGTAGGAGCCTGCTCTTGGTAAGAGGAGAATACTTATTGCTTCTATATTTGACTGTTGAATCAAGACAAAGGTAAAAGAAGTTATTTTTACTTTGGCTGAATGAAGAAGCTCTGTTTTGCTTTATCTGTTATTTTGAAGAACATGCATAGAAGTAAGGACTGTGAAAGCTCATAGAGCCCAGTTTGTAAATGACCTGGAGTGAATACCTGAAAAGTATCCTATTACAACATGCTTGAACTTTGTTTGCGTTTTGGGGAAATAAACCTTGTCAGTTTTGCCTACACTCTCGGTTCATAATTACACTTCCTATTAGAAGGCTAGAACTACAATTCCCAGCATCCTTCACTGGAGAAAAAGGATGTTCAACCTCTTACAAGGGAAGTAAATGGCATTCCTATCCCTCTAAGCCCTAGGCGGAGGGCTGGGGCATGACAGTAGCAAAAGTCTGCCAGGGGTTATCCGGGTCATGGGCACCACACCCACTCCCCAAGTAGCCTAAGGCTCCGGACCCCAGAAACCCCCAGGATCCCGCCCCCAACCCCCGCTGCGACACCCCAACTCACCCCAATCGCCCATCTATGTATCGGGTGGGCGGGCGGGACACAAGCCCCGGGACCTCCAACCGCATGTGCTCCGGCAACCGCTCACACACCCGAGCACATGCCTTTACATCTCCCTGATTGGCTCCATCACGTTCGTCCCCGCGAGCGGAGCCAATCAGTTTGAATGATGCGTGCATTAGCGCGCTGCCGAGACGCCCCCTCCCTTCCCCACTGACGTACGCAGGGTCCGGCGCCGGGCTGAGCATCCGGTTACTCGCATCCGTCGGGACCCTGCCCGCGTCCTTTTATTAACCGGGTAGTTGGACCCGGCGCTCACCCTCTCCCCTTCACATGCCACCCCCCCATCTGCTACCCCTCCCCCACCTGATCCCACAAACTTCACAGACACTTGCTCTTGGAAACAACTGGTCGCAGCTTTATTGCCAATTTAACAAATTAAACATAACGAGCAGAATAAACATCAAAACCAACCCAGTGGAACGATGCATCACCCGCCATGCAACTAGCAAGGTGACCTCGCCTCCGCTCCTGCCACAGTCAAGCCACTTATGTGAAAATCCAAAATGATTACTCCATTCTTAACTACTGGCTATAAATTAAGGAACTGTTGGTGTATTATTAGCTTAAACTTTTAATCTCACCCGTATGTAGTCTCAGATCAAAGCTGCGCTCTCGTGCACCTTATGGCAAACACCTTAACCGCGCTTGATGACATCAATGACTACCGGGTTTCCCCTGTTTGTATGTCTGATATTCAGTACTTATGTTTCTTTTTTTGTAGTTTTTTGTTGCTTTTACACCTGTGTTCACTCCTTTATAATTTAATTAAATAACTGTGGTTTAAAATTCCGTAGAGAACAGTAAATACTGAAATTCTTTAAAGAACAAACTTATCTTCGTTTCTGTATATGTTTGTTCATCTGAGTTCCTAAACAATTCTCCTCACGCCTCACACTTTTGACGTCCTCGCGTTGCACTCCTCAACAGGAGTCTTCTCATGGAGAATCTAAAAACAAATATCACCAACTAAATTAAACTTTTTTACCCACCGTGAAACTTTAAAATATTCAATTAAAAAACCGCTCTCATTGGTATATACATGTGTCAGCTACTATTAGTACTCACTAGTAGATGCTGCCCACGTCTTTCTAAAGTGTTCTCTGATTTCTGTCTGTCCAAAAAATAGGTGCTGTCATTACCTTATTTTGTAATCGACTCTTGTGTTCCTGAATCCGGCATTTAAAAGGTCGGCTGGTCTTGCCTATGTATAATTTAGCACACGGGCATCTAATTGCGTATATAACTGAAATAGTATCACATGAAGTCACTTTGTTTAACCGGTAGGTTCTTCCTAAATATTCAAATTCTGTAATATTTTCTGTGACTGGGCAGATAGTACAATGACCGCATGCTGTATGTCCCCTTTCCTGTGAACCCATAGTCTCTATCGAGGAGGAATTAGTATTAGTTGAACTTAATTGTTCTTTAATATTGTTGTGTCTTTGCCAGACACATCTCACTGGTTTGTCTGCCATGCCTGGAATGGTGTAAATTAGATATTGATGCTTTTTCAAAATCTTCTGAATTTGATAACTAAGAGGGGAAAACTTAGTAATCAGATTTACACTCTCTTTCTCTTGTTGTCCCTTTTTGTTTCTTGTTTCTAGTAACCATAGATGGCAATATGTGAAGTCTGGATCAGAAGAGTCTAGCCACTTCCATCAAAAACAAGGGGTACCTCAAGGATCCTCATTATCCTCCTTACTCTTCAATATCTACATGCAGCCCATATGCAATATCATAAGATCATTCAACGTAAACTGCATGATATATGCAGATGACATTCTTTTATACATGCCTTTCTCCACAACCCACATGGACCTGACCCCACTCACAGATTGTTTCAATGCAGTTTCAACATGGCTCCAGACACAGAACCTACGTATCCAGCATAAAAAAACAGAGGTCCTTTTCATCTCCAGAGACTCCAACTTTACGCCCCCATCCCACGTCAGTGTCAAGGAAGCTGATTTGCAAACTAAAGATGCAATAAAATATTTGGGAGTTACCCTGGACCAACATCTAGACATGAGACGCCACATAAGCAGCGTAGTCAAAGCCATCTATTTCAAAATCCGTTCCCTCAAACACCTACGCTCCCTGCTGGACCCAGACGATTTCCGTACCATATATCAAGCGCTGATCCTGCCGCATTTTGACTTTGCAAATGCCATCCTACAAGGTCTCCCCCAATCCACACTAACCCCCTTACAGTTGGCCATGAATGCCGCAGCTAGGGTCCTCTACGGTGCATCCAGAAACGACCACGTGACTCCCATTCTCAAACAGCTGCACTGGCTACCAATTCACGGGAGAATCACCTTCAAATCCCTTGTATTAGCATTTAAGGCAATCAAAGGCACCTCATCCCTCTCACTCACGAATCTAATCCACATGGTCCCCCCCAATAGAGCAAGAAGAACATCAGCTGTAAACTTGCTAGCAATACCAAAGGCTTCAACAAAGTCCAACACGAACACCACAAACAGGGCATTCAGTTTTTATGTACCAAAATGCTGGAACACCCTACCCCCCGACATTAGAGCCATCACCAATCTATATCAGTTCAGAAAGGCTCTCAAAACATACCTTTTCCGCCAATATTTCCCAGACAGCAACTGAACCAGATATCCCCTCCAAGAAATAACCCAATCTAGAAATGCCCGCACACTGCAGTGTAGATAGATTATGTATATAGTTAACCCAGTTATCCAAGTTTGTACTCCTGTTCAATGTAAAACCTGACAGTTTGTCGTAATGGTCATTTTGTTATGATGTAAACCGCGCTGATTCTAAATAGCGCGGTATATAAGAAACTGTAATAAATAAATAAATAAACCAGGCACGATCATTGTTCAGTGCTCTCGTATATGCCCTCTTTGAAATCTGTTCTGGGTAACCTCTGGCCATGAAGTCTTTAAGTAGCTGCTGAGACTTCTTTTTAAAGTCAGATTTATCTGAACAATTACGCCGGAACCGCAAGAATTGAGAAAACGGTAAACTTTCCTTCAGACGAACTGGATGGGCGCTTTTATAGTGCAAGAAAGTATTCCGAGTCACTGGTTTTCTGTATATAGTAGTTGTCCATCCTTCCTCTTTTTTTATTATTTTTAGATCCAAAAAAACTATGTTCTCTGGGTCTATTGTGGACATGAACTGTATGGCCGTATTACACTTGTTAAGCCAGCTTATGAACTCGTTGGGCAGAAAGACGTGGGCAGCATCTACTAGTGAGTACTAATAGTAGCTGACACATGTATATACCAATGAGAGCGGTTTTTTAATTGAATATTTTAAAGTTTCACGGTGGGTAAAAAAGTTTAATTTAGTTGGTGATATTTGTTTTTAGATTCTCCATGAGAAGACTCCTGTTGAGGAGTGCAACGCGAGGACGTCAAAAGTGTGAGGCGTGAGGAGAATTGTTTAGGAACTCAGATGAACAAACATATACAGAAACGAAGATAAGTTTGTTCTTTAAAGAATTTCAGTATTTACTGTTCTCTACGGAATTTTAAACCACAGTTATTTAATTAAATTATAAAGGAGTGAACACAGGTGTAAAAGCAACAAAAAACTACAAAAAAAGAAACATAAGTACTGAATATCAGACATACAAACAGGGGAAACCCGGTAGTCATTGATGTCATCAAGCGCGGTTAAGGTGTTTGCCATAAGGTGCACGAGAGCGCAGCTTTGATCTGAGACTACATACGGGTGAGATTAAAAGTTTAAGCTAATAATACACCAACAGTTCCTTAATTTATAGCCAGTAGTTAAGAATGGAGTAATCGTTTTGGATTTTCACATAAGTTGTAATACTCCGGAAAGACCAACAATTGTTCTTGTATTTCTACAGTCAAGCCACTGGCAAAGATCCTACCACCCCTGCCTGACTTCGCCATATCAATAGCAAAAGTCTGTCAGGGGTTATCCGGGTCGTGGGCACCCCGCCCACTCCACAAGTAGCCTAAGGCTCCAGACCCCGGAAAGCTCCAGGATCCCGCCACCGGCACAGGCCCTCTGATGTGCCTGGGCCGCCCCCCCCCCACCCCCCAATATCAAGCTGCGACCAGCGTGCCTCCTGCACCACCCACTCCACGGCTTCCTGCCAATCGTTCAAGAGCAAGTCCAATCCCACAGGAGATATATGTACACCATCACTCCTATACAGCCCGGCACAATCCACCTCAACCCATGAATGCTGCACCTGATGACCACCCTGCTCACATACCCACTGCCCAATCTGCCTGTTAATTTTTGTCAGTCCTCTAGACCAACGCCGCTGCCCCCAGCACGCAGGCCGTGGGATGATAGCCGAACATATTAACACTACCCCCAAAAACATTTGAAGCAGTCAGGCAAGATCCTTCTTTGCAGCTCTGATCAGTTGCTTGCAGGTCCAAGACGCCAATTCATTGCCCCCCAGATGCAGCAGGATAATCACTGGCCTCTCCCATACGCGCTCATGGTGTCGGAGCAAAGGCAGCAACTGTGTCCACCGCAGCCCTTGCTCGCCCAGCCATGAGACCGACACCAACACTGGATCAAGTCCCAGGTTCAGCCCGATAGGCCTCACTGCTGCACGCTGACCAGCCCAAAACATGAAGGAATGCCCTATCATCCAACATCCCTTCCTCAGCAACGCACATATCCGATAAAGACCTTAGACCTCCATCGACCAATGCTTTGTATCTGGCCCCCCCGTAAGCCCGACTGCTGCCGTGCTAGTTGCCACCCCGATGCGAAAAGAATGCGCAGAAAAAAGCTTCGGTCTTCACCTATCTGCCGCAACACCAACCTTAACACCGCCGATACCTGATAACGAGTTAGAAGCCTTGCATCTCTATGAACAAATAGCCCACACTCAACCACCGAATGTAAGCCTAAGTAGGCCCGCATAGCAGCTACCGGGCACGTGATCCCGCCAATCTCCTTCAGGACCACCCACAAGCCTTTACCCAGCTGGTCCGTTTTTGATTTCTCTAACAGGACCCGTAACTGCCCGCTGTTTACGTGGACATGCTTCCTCCGCAAACTACTACCCACTCCGGCTTTTGCAGAGTTTGCTACCATTTCGCCCACCCAGAAAGCACCAAAAAAGGCCAGACTGAACACTGCATGGAAGAGTGCGGCTTCATATTTTGACTCGGCCACCTGTGTAATTTGGCACATAATCTCATAAGTAGTTCATGTGTAATCGGCCATCGCTGATCCCGCGGTGTTGGACTCGAGCGCTCCCACCCTTGGAGTAACCGCCGGGCTAGGAACCCCCGCTCCTTGAATCCCCATCCCACCGCTCTCACAAAGAACGTGAAACCCGCTAAATGACTCTGCACTGTCGATCTCAAGACACCTTGCCCTTTTGCGCTAAGGATATATTGCCCTACCAGGTGGTCAGAAACCTCCCCCGCCTGCCGCCTGCGCTCTTGCAAAAATTCCACCACCCTCTCACAACCTCGCAGATAAGCATCCCAGGTCCGTTCTGCCACCGAACTCTGCAGCAGACTCCTCATCTCCTCAGGCCAAAGCTCCATAAGTTCCAAGGGACTCCGAGCCCTTACGTATCCGCTTCCGGTGCCAGCTTCCGAAACCGGTCCCATTGTAAACGGGAAAGAGCATCAGCAATACCATTAGTGTGCCCTGGGATATGTCTAGCCTTCAGTGCAACATTCAGATGCAAACAGGACAATACTACCTCCTTCATTAATGATGCAACTTGGATGCATCGTGGTGAGTAATGATTAATGACGCTCACCACAGCCTCATTATCACACCACCATACTACCTTGCGGTTTCACAGCCTGTCTGGCCACAACTCCAATACAACCAACATTGGAAACAGTTCCAAGAAGGTGATATTACTTAACAATCCTGCCGTCTCCCACGCCTGCGGCCATCTATCGGCACACCAGGCCTCCCCCAAAGTAAATACCCATACCAACTCCTCCCGCTGCATCCATAAACAGCTGCAGGGCTTCACTAGTAATCTCAGCTTCCATCAACACCAAAGTCCCATTAAAATCCTTCAAAAATATGTCCCACACGCGCAAATCCTCTCAGAGAACTTTTGAAACCCAAATGCGGTGATGAGGCTTAAACAGTTTACGGAAACTTCGCCCCCCACATTTCACATCCCACATTTCGCCCCTCACATTTCGCCACCCACATTTCGCCCCCGAGGAAACATCGCCCCTCACATCTCGCCCCCGGGAAAATTCGTCCCCAAACATTTTGCCCCCGGGAAATTTCAACCCCGAAGTAGACAAACTTATTCAGAATATTACCATAGTTCATGTTTTAGCACCACCTTCATTTGTGAAGGCGCTAACTGAAGGATGTTGGCGCCCAACACAATCCAATTTGCACGGTTTACGGAAACTTCGCCCCCCACATTTCACCCCCTCTCCAATTTACACACATGCCTAATTGGCTAATTTTTCATGTTTTTCAATTTTTGCACAAAATTTATGTTTGTACGTTGCGCAAATACTGAATTTTTTTGTTGCACAGCATTATCCTGGATCCACCACTGAAAGAAAATTACCGTTTAAAATTCAAAATTATACGAAATGCCTCGTAAGTAAACAATCAAGTTCCTGTTGTCAAAATCTTGAACAATACGTCGAACTCTAACAGAAATTGACAGATATTTTTTGTTTCTCGTATTGTTTGGGTTTCCTGCAACCAGTTGAGCAATTTCGTAGTCATGCAAACCTTGCTGTCTTTTCAAGCACTGGATAAAACGGCATATATTGGGGTAGAGCATGCCACAGGTTTCTTGGAAGCTACGATGCCACCCTTCGATATCATTGTATGTTCTGTGCCGACCGTCCAGAGTTCTTTGGTATACGTTCCAGAAATGTGTAGGAAATGGAGGCCTTTGACGACTACGACGCTGCCTTCTTCCGATGCACGTATCTTCAAAATAATTGGCAATAGGCATCGCCTCAGCAGGAAAATCGGGGCTTTCTGTTAATTCTTCGAAGGCATCAACCACGTTTTCGGGAGGGACAAATGCCAAAGCAGGGATCATTCGTACCCAGCGTGCAAATTCGTGATCGTTCTGGTATTGGCCCTAAAAAATGTTTAAGTCGGGTTATATAGTACAGCACAAATGCAGGAATGCTTATGTGCTACGTATCATTGAAATTAAGGAAACAAGTAATTTTTGGTCATTAATGAGGAAGGTTCAGAAAATCAGCTGAGTGTGTATACAGCGATGTACATCTTTCATTTACATTTTTTGCCCTAATAAACTCGACTTTTGAGAAATACGAAGTGCACACATCTGACGATCTCTGCACAGTGTAACGCCATTTTAATGAACAAATTTATGACAGACTTAAAAATTAAACCTTTGAGCTTTCTTAATATGCATGTTTTGAAACTACTGTGCGAAACATATAGGTGCATGGACTGTAAAATGTGTACGTATAAAATTTTCTAAACTTAAAATTTTAGGATTATTTGCATTCAACTCAATGGTCCTCTCCATAACTCCATAGTTTCGAGATCTTGTGTTCAATTTATTACCTTTAGTTCTTCCTGCGTGACCTTTCGCCAGACGGATTGTGACAGGTGGAAAAAGCAGCCAGTTTTGCTCACGCCTGGAAATTCTTCATCAAACGCCAGAATAGAGGCTTGTTCAAAGTCGGTCATCAATCTTTGTGGATGTAGACCAGGCCGGAGGCTTTTTAGTTCATGCAGAAACCGGACGTAGGTAGCTCTGGTCTTATTGGGAAGTAAGGCGTAAACTGCTGGCATGACCAGGTCTCCATGAATGGCATGCAGCGTGTAAAGCTGTTGAAAAAGCATAGGAGCCGTACTGAAAGTGCCATCTGCGAACCATTCTTGGCTTTGGGACAAAAGTTGGAGATTGTTAGGAGTCGAAAAAATCAGCATGCGGTCAGCTTCGTTGCCAGAGTCGAACAATAGAAAACGTTGTCTAATCCCATCGATAGTGATGTACTGGTAATCCTGAAACACTGAGATACATACGCGTATGTTGCAGTGATACTAGAGTAAGGTGCTCTAAACTAGAATTTTGAAAGTGTAAAGTAACTCCAGATTTTTGTGCTTCTAAAAAACGCATATGCATTTTTCAACAGAAGGTACTAATAAATGTACGAAAAATGAGGCATGCTCCGTAGCATGCTCCAGTTCACATGTTTCTGTTCTGTTCCTCAAAAAAAATTTCTCAGGTGCTCTTTCATAGAGAACGTGTAAGGGGCTGTGCTGTTGCTTATTCCTTCTTATTGCAGGATTGTTTGTGCTCCCTGAACGCTAGAACATAATGGGACAAAGTATAAAAAGTATCTGATACTTTGCAGTCAAATTAAAAATTAAATGAAGTACGCAACAACTATTTCATTTTTGAGCATATTTTCCTTCATCCAATCTTGTCAAAATTTCAAAATGATACGCTTAAAAACTTGATAAAATCACAGTTCGTTTTTAATAAGTCCTCTAGCCCATATAACCAAAAGCGTTAACTTAGTTTTATGGTCATAATTTTTTGCGCTCGAAAAATATAAAATCATCAGAGCCACCTTAAATTTTGAGCAGCATACCTCTGGTATAACAAGCTGATCAACCGATTGGGGCAATCGAGGAACTCCACCTTCCCGACGTGCCTTCCGTATAGTCCTTTTCAGTGAATGGGCTTCACTCACAACGTTTGTAACGATCTGTTGCGGCGTTTCGTGCGTGGTTCTTGCTCTGCTCCTCATTTCGTTGATCAATTGAACTGCCTCGGGCCTTGCAGCTTGAGCTGCATGATTGTGCGCCATTACAGATTTCACAAATTTACCATTGGCACAGGATGTCCACACTCGGCCTCTACACGTCGATCGCTTTTCGCAGACCCATATTGCATTAAGCTCGTCTTGAGTCCTCTTTGAAAAGACATAAACGTAGTTCTCGTGAACCAGCTTCCTTTTTCCATGGATTGAAACAAGCGAGTCCATGTGCGTGATATAAAGAATTGGATATACTGACTGCAGATATTCGCTTCACCCTTATATACACGTCCGACGATCTTGGCAACCAATAGGCTGCAAAACTTTCCCCGCCATCATTTATGATTGGCTGATCATCGGCAACAAGAGATAAACAATAATAACTGCACAATATCAAATGTATTAGAACTTCGGGGACAAACTTTCCCGGGGGCAAAATGTGCAGGGGCAAAATTTCCCGGGGGCAAAATGTGCAGGGGCAAAATTTCCCGGGGCGAAATGTGAGGGGCGAAATTTCCCAGGGGGCGAAGTTTCCTCGGGGGTGAAATGTGGGGGGCGAAATGTGAGGGGCAAAATGTGGGGGGCGAAGTTTCCGTATCCCGGCTTAAACACCCCCGCCGTGGATGCTGCCAACCGATGACTAAACACCCTCCCCATCGGGATTACTCTGCAGGCAAAATTCAACGACCCTACCAGAGCCTGTATTTCCTTCAAAGTTAGCTTAGAGGAAGCCAAAACATTAGCTACCAAAACTCTACCGGCAGGCAAGCCACCTTCTGTTTGGAATCCAACTCTACACCTAAGAAGACTATCTTCGTCGCTGGACCCTCCGTCTTGCTGTCAGCCAATAGCACCCCCAATTCACCCGTTAAACTAACAAAACCTTCCAACAGCTCTCTACACCCAGCCGACTGCGACGCCCCCACAAACAAGAAATCATCGAGGTAATGCACCACCTCAGACCGACCCACCTCTGCACCACAGCCCACTGCAGGAATGTACTAAATTTCTTGAAGTAGGCGCAAGAAACGGCACAACCCATTGGCATGTATTTATCAAAATAAAATTCCTCCTCGAATCAGAAACCCAACAAATGAAACTCCGAGGGGTGCACTGGCAACAAGCGGAAGGCAGATTCAATATCCACTTTCGCCATCAATGCCCCGCAACCAGCCTTCCTGACCAACTCAACAGCCCTATCAAAAGAGGCGTACCAAACTGTACAAAACTCAAGCGGGATGTGATCGTTCACTGATGCACCCAACGGAAATGATAGATTGTGTATCAACCGAAACTTCCCTGGCTCTTTCTTAGGGATAATTCCCAGCGGAGATACCACAAAATTCGGGAAAGGTGGCTGCGCAAACGGTCCTGCAATTCGACCTAACTTCAACTCTAAGGCCAGCTTCTCATGCGCTATAGGTGCAAAGTGTCGTACAGATGGGGAATTCCTCACCACCGTGACTGCCACAACACCTTGAACAGGAATAACAAAACCAGCCTGGAACCCTAACTGCAAAACTTCCTTATCCCCTTTTCTGGGGTAGCGGCGAAGCAAAGTGCCTAAAACCTCCACCTTTATTGGAGTGGGGGCTAAGCCACAAGACGACTTATTTTTTTTATTTTATTTATTTAACTTCTCTTATATACCGCGCTATTCATATCAGTGCAGTGTACATTCAACAAACAATATACCATGCAGAGGGTTCGCATGGTATTTACAGTGAACCGGGAATTAAAACTTGGATTTAACTGGGGTAACTTTTCTACAGCTTATTTACAATGATGCCTATGTTTCAGGCTAAAGTCTATTAAAGACTAACCAGCTTGGGCTGGCAATGTTTGATGTGAGTGCTCTTTGGTTGGTTTCCATAGCTGGTTTCTGGATAGTGTCTTATGAACAGATGATGCTTCAGTGCCTTCCTGAATTGAGTCAGGCTAGTAATGACTCGCATGTCGGTGGGGAGGGCATTCCAGGCTCTGGGTGCGTATATCGTGAAGGCCCTGTCGGATGTTGCTTTTGTGCACACTGTCATTTCTTTTGGGATCATCAGGGTGTTTACCGTTATGGATCTTCTGATTCTGTTTGGGAGTGTGATGTGGATCATCTCGTTATTGGATGTGGGAGGATGGTTGTTTAGGGCTTTGAAGGTCAGGACTAAGATCTTGTAGATTAGTCTGGCCTGAATGGGTAACCAGTGAAGGTTCTTCAATATTGGTGTGATGTGGTCCGTCCTTGATACCCCAACTAGGACCTTTGTAGCTGTGTTCATTGCAAGTTGGAGCGGGTGTAGTGTTGCATGTGGGAGCCCATATAGTATAACATTAGCGTAATCAAAGTGTGGGAGTACAAGGGCTTGGTAGATTGTTTGGAAATCACTGGGGTCCAGTAGTGCTCTTAGTTGTCGAAGTGTCTGTATTTTGAAGTATATTGTTTTTACTGTATTTTTAATGTGTGTTTTCATGTCCAGCCTTTGGTCCAGCGTGATACCAAGGTATCTAATTGTGGATTTGGTTATCAGTTCTGCATTCTTGACTTTTAGGGAGGATGGGGGGGGGGGGGTGAATTCTTGGCTCCTCGTGATGAAGAGGACATCTGTCTTGTTATGGTTGATCCGAAGATTTTGCGTGTGGAGCCAGTCCGCTACTGCATCGAAACATCTTGTTAGCGGGGAGCAGTCTGGTTGGTCGGTTGCAAATGGCATGTATAGAAGGATATCGTCTGCGTATTCTATACATTGGACATTGAATGATCGGATCAGAGTACAGATGGACTGCATGTAAATATTAAACATTAATGCCGATAGTGATGATCCCTGGGGCACACCTTGTTTTTGTAGGAATGGTTCTGAAGTTGTGGTACCGATCCTCACGTGTTGCCATCTGTTGGACAGGTAGGATTTGCACCAATTTAGGACAGTGCCCTGTATTCCCTTTTCCTCGAGACGTTCTATGAGTATTTCATGGCTCACAGAGTCGAAGGCTGCTGTGATATCCAGAAAAATGAGGGCGAAGCCCTGCCGAACGTTATCAATTCCTGAGATTAAGGTATTGAAGAGGGTGGCGAGGAGGGTTTCAACACCGTGTGCTTCCCTGAAACCGTGTTGGGCTGGGTCCAGTGGTGCTTCGGTATCAATGTCGTGTTGAATTTGGTGTTGTACAACCTTTTCGATTATTTTGGCAAGCAGTGGTATGCTTGATATTGGTCTATAGGATTCGACTTTTGATGGGTCCAATTTGTTGTTTTTTAATAACGGTCTGATGGATGTGTTTTTTAATTTTTGAGGAAAGGATCTCGTTGAGAGTGATTGATTCAAGAATTTACTCATGAACTGGCTTAGTTTGCAATGCATTTCTCTTATCCAAGGTGCTGGGCATGAAGCCGCCAAGGGGGCCACTAAAGCACCTTTCTTGATGCATTTTGCGGCCGAATGTGCCCCCCCCCCCCCACAGACTGAGCAGGCGTGCCGGAACTTGACATCCGGGAACGGGTACGAGGATTTATTAAACCTCTAGCAAACGTCCCCGCCTCCACTAGCCACTGGCCTGGTCTGCACGGGGACTCCATCCCCCCCCCCGAAAGGATCGGTTCCACCCTATAATGGCTGCCGACCCTCCCTTACCACCACTCCCACTGCCGGCATTTGCTCTGACAGACATCTGAGTGAGCCACAAGTTGATGTCCTGCGTGCCCCAAGATAATAACTTGTTCTCCTCCATTTTGTCTCTAAACCTCTCATCATAATTTAGCCACGACCAGCCTTCATGAGTCTGTGATGCTTCCAAAATCGAATCCGCATATGCCAACAACATCCCATACTGCTCAGGGTAATGCTGACCCACACACTCGCCAAACACAAGAATGCCCTCGCCCAATTCACCACATTTCTGGAGACCTTCCTAATCCGGCCGGCCTTTTCATCCTCCTTACGCTTCTTCTTACTCTCTACCATCCGCTTCCTACCCTCTAGTAATCGGAAAATATCAATATATTTCCGCTTCCGAATTTTCCGTCGCAACTTCTTTGGCACCCCTTCCCACAACTCAGATAAAGTTGCTAATGTAGGAGTTCCGCTCCCAACATTGCTTCTCGACGAGACATCTCCGTGCACTCCTGATCTCCCGCCTTCATCCCCCGATGACACCTCCGACGATCCTGATGACGATGAGGAGGACAATTCTGAACTACGCCGACGATGGCACATGTGCCGCCTCTTCCTGCCCGCCTTTCCTACCCACTCTGTCCTTGCACCGTTCCCTTCCCCCGCAGCTCCTTCCACTGCTAGCAACTCACCCGTCTCTGTTCTAGCAGCCGCAGTAACCACTGGTTGGCGCAGCACTTCCTGCGGATGATCCAACGTCAACTGCTGTGCTCGCACACCTTGTGCCGAAGCCCCATCCTCCGACACTCCCAGCATAGCCGTGACTCCTGTGTCCATATTGAGCACACCTGACTGTCCCGCCGTTCCATGCCCGATTCCAGGCAACGTCAAAATTTGCACCTGTGGAGACATAAAAGGAAAAACAGGGGGAGGGAAACCCAGAGACCATGCTGGTTGCCAGGCCCCAGCCCAATCAGCCCTCGATGGGCCTTGCCCTCTCCCCTCCAATGGTCCCAAGCTGTCTGCCGCCCTGCCGACCCATAACCCATATGCATGCCCAGCCCCCCCTACTGGGGACAGCAGTCCTCCCCCCACCCCACTGGAAACCCCATACCCCGTCATGCTAACCTCCCCCGAACTCTCCGCCCCTTCTGAACCAGCCAGCACACCGCTCCCCTGCTCCAGCTCCACACCCCCTCCCCCTTGCGTTGTCCACTGCCCCCACACTGTTACTACCCCAGCCGCCCGACCCTGTGGCAGGAACAGGCTCCGCCACCCTCAGGCCCCCGGGCCTCTGCCCCACCCAGCTCTCTGCCCTCGAGCTCTGGGTCTCCTCCTCGCCCTCACCATGATACTGGGGACCCTCGCCTCCCCCCTTTGCCGGTCACCGAGCACTGACCACATCCCGCTACGTGGTCATATGCACCGCTCGTCCCCGCAGCCCCATTGACGTCCCCCTCTCTACTCCTTGACCTCCCTGACCCCCAACGGGCCTGCCCCCACCGTCCCACCAGCTCACTGCCTCCTGCTACGATGAGCCCTCCGAGGAGACATGTCCTGCTTAACCTAATATGTCTACCCTAAGCCAGCAGCTGCCCCTGCTCACAGTAGCCCTAAGCTTCACTAAGCAACTTTGGGGTATGTTTACTAAACCGCGCTCATGTGCGCGGCGCACTTGAGTGTGCGCTAAGGTACCTTAGCGCACGCTAAAGATGCGTTTTTGTGCCCCGCACACGTGCGCGCCGCATTAACGGGCCCGCAGAAGTGCGCGGTGCACTGATGTGCGATAGAGGCGTGGAAAGGCTTTTGGAGGGCAGAGGAAGGCTCCCCAGGGGCGGAGAGACGGGGTCAATGGGTGGAGAGTGGGAGGAGAGAGGTTCCCCACACACGAGCTGGGCTGAAATTCAACTAAAATAATACCGCGAGTGAAAACCTCGCGTTAGAGCCGATTTAAAGGGAAGAGAAACTATTTCTGTCAGCAATGTACAGCAAAACCAGGGAAACCTACAAAACGTGAGCAGTGTGATACTTGTGCACAGAACAAAATAGCAAATAAAAATTGAAAATGACCACAACAAAATTCTAAAAAATTATACTCCAGCTGGGCAACAGTGATAGTACTGGAAAACATCAAAAATCACTCCCAATAAAGCCTCAAAAAAGAAATATGAATTTTAGAAGGGTCTACGCTCCGTCCCCATACAAGGTAAATGATCCCACAGTGAAATAGCAATGATCAGGGTTTCCCTCTCCATTGGACAGGTTACTTATGGCATGCACATTTCCACAACAGCAGGGCGGCCAGGTCGGAATGGGCAACTGGACAGATGCTGGGAAAGGGGATACAGAGGGCTGCAGGCGGAACATGCTGTGGTGCAGCTGGGGCACAGTGCGGACTAGGCAGATGCCTAGATGGCACCTAGGAATGCTGAAACTAAACAGCAGCCAGACAGCAACTGATGAGGGCCCAACATGGGCACGAGAGTGTTTATCACAGTGTCACAGTGGATAGTACCCAGCAGGTACCCCCAAGGGCACAGAACATTGGCAGGTGGTGATTGGCGGACGTGCGGACAAATTTGCAGGCACCCCTACCCCAGACCCCGCACCATAGGCAGCCGCCTATGCGTACACAGGATGGCCTGAGACTGCGTATCACCAGCACCACCAGCAGAAGGGCATGTAAGCAGGGTGGCACAGGGGTACTGGAGGCGGAGGGGGGCAGTGGCAGCTGCCCAGAGCAGACCATTGCCTAGCCCTGTGTAGGTGGGTGCCATGCACTGCAACAGACAGGCTCTGTCTGACAAACAACCATGGTATCTCCAGGGACTGCCCTGTCTCTGTGAGCACAGTGTGTTGCAGTGAACACAGCCAGTGTGTTTAGGAGCAGAAGGTCACAAGTTCAAGTCCCAGCTGGGTCTACTGCCAATCCAGTACCCATATTTTACCCACAACTAACTAGTGATAGTAAATACAAACCTTTACTGCAGAGAACATACACATGGTTAATACGCCTATATTTTACCCCACCAAGCACAGACACCATAAACAGGCGCATTACCTGGAGCGGAGTCTCCCAAATGTAGTCCTGGAGGGCCAAACACCATTCAGATGCCATGCTGCCTCTCATAAAGATGCCTTTGCTGCATATCTATGCACCACCCCCATGGTATGCAGATGTATCTCATGCATATTCATGAGGGACAGCATGAAAACCCGAACAGTGTTTGGCACACCAGGACTGGAGTTGGGAACCTCTGCCGTAAAGCAGCAGCCAACAGGGACAGACACACCCACACCCACACCCACAGGCCCCATTGGCTAATGCCTCCTGGAGAGGCAGGACATTGGGCCCTGCGTGCATCTCTCAATACTAGCACTTGCATACCTTAGCAATGCCACCCTACACCTGGGTATACGGTACACACCTATCAAACGTTTCCTATGATTACTGGCAGATAGCAAGACCTACGTTAAGCACAGTTTGCTCATTGAGCTCCATCATAACAATCTTTCTGATGTCTGCGGTGTGTGCTTCAGGTCTGGTCTCTGACAGTGTTTACCACCCTGGGGAGTGACCCCCAACAGTATTGCATAGCATATCCATGCCTGTACTGTGCCCAGGACTGGTGTGGTGGGCAGGGCTGCTAAACGCCTCTATAGTAGCACAATGCTGGCATAGGTGTGGGAGTGTGTGTCTGTCTAGACAGTGTGTGGTGGCTGCAAACACCTTCCACAGCCCACACTGCCAGCACTGTTGCCAGTATTGGCCTGCCAATGTGCATAATGAGGAGCAAGGTACCATGGGTATAGCCCAGACATGGTGGCCTGGCCAGGATGCATCTGCACAGGGCATAGGGGCACTGGCTGGGACATTTTAGTGCCCGGCCACCACCTACACAGACAGGGTGACCTCAGTATGTCCTGCTGGGAGATCACTCTCACCCTGACTGTGCAGTGACGACAGCATGGCTAGGCACCCCCATAGTGCTATATAGTATTTCTCTCATGTGATATTTATGGGTTTCCTTTTGGGGCCCAGTCACTGATTTATCTGCTTGTTGTGTATGCTGACATCCCAGTTCTGGGTGCACGCATTTCCACCAGGAACATGCACTATGGACTAGCTAGCAGACTGTTTGCAGCTGGTATGTGTCTTGATGGAGCGGCTTGCAGGGTGCAGCGGCTGAAGGCTTGCTGCAGGAGAATATCAGATAGTGGTGGGGTGCAGCTTAGCATATCCAGGCCTAATGTCTGTCTGCTATTGTGTTATGGATGTGTACAGAGCTGCATTGACTGCCCTGTAGGGTGTCTGTTCCCCAGCAGGACAGGGGTTGATGGTCCCCTCTACTGCCACGATTGCAGGGAGGTAGAATGTGGATCTGTTGATGGGAGACCCTGTTTGCCACCCTCAGCCCTGGAGGAGGAGGGTGGTGGTACATAATCCTCCTAAGGGTCCATAGGGGCTACACCTGACTGAGACAGACAGAGATATCCCAGGTGTTTCTGCAGAAACTACCTATCTCACACATTAACACTGCTTTGGACCTCCAGCATGGCCTCTTTCAGCCATGGAAGGTGCTGTGGACCTGGTGCTGGGCGCCTCACCGCACCCTCAGGGTGAGCACAGTACCCACACAATGTGACGGTGTGTAGCTACTCTGTGCCAGTAAAACACACAGTCAGTACCCCCTACCAGGCCGAGGTGCTGTGGGAGTGCACATGGTCACTTCCCTCTACCAGGCCGAGGTGCTGTGGGGGTGCATACCCCATCTTGTCTTTATCTGTGGACAGCTGATTTGCATGTGCAGTGCATCATGGGTACGGGTGGGCTAACCCTATCCTGGTGACCACAGCAGACTGTCTGTGTGGTGACGCGCACTCCCTCTGCAGCCAGCCAGGGGCTTGCTAGCAGCTATAGAGCTGTAGCACAATGGTTACTTCACTGCCTGTGGAGCCAGAGGTCATAGGTTCAAACCCACAGTGGGGTTATTTGATAAGGCTGCCCAAAGAATTATCTCTTTTTAATGTACATTATTGCTGCCAGCAAGAACACCCTCATCGTACTGTACCCATAAGGTGCCTCAGAGGGCGCTTTATAGGGCGCCCTATAGGTTACCTTATGGTTACCGTCCATATAAGCAGCAGCCAACAGCACTCTGTATGATGTGCTTTTCTGACAATCTGTATGTAAACAAAATTTGTACCTGCCTTGATTCGGCAGTTTCACAATAGTAATCCTACCCGCTTCTGATCGCTGGAAGGAGCGGGCTACAAATGCTTGCTAAATAAATAAATAAATAAATATAAGGTACACTATATGTTATCCTGTGGAGCAACTTATAGGGTGCCCTATAGGGGACATTTTAGGGTGCCGTGGCGGACAGTGCACTTTATAATGTGCCCTCTGGGGTACCCTATGAGGCGCCTTATGCAGCACCTTATGTTACCATACTATGAGGGTGTGTTTGCTGGCAGCACTAATGAAAATAAAAATAGAATGCCCCCTACAGAAATATTATGTATAACAGGTTATGCCCCAGCCAGCCTTCTTCATTAGGCACAGTGGGGGATTGAACCCAAGACTCCTGCATCAATGGTCAGTGTCTTAACCATTGTGCTCCACTGCTGCTCCTCCTTGCATGTCAGCGCACCTACTTATGCTTTTCATTCCTTACACTGCACAGTGCTGCCATCAAAAACATTGCTGTGACCTTGCGGTACCTCATACAGCACCCTATAAAGCACCCTATAAGCAACATTCTAGGGTGCCTTGGCGGACAGTGCACTTTAAAATGTGCCTTATGGGGCGCCTTATATTAACACGCTTTGAGAGTGCATTTGCTCGTAGTAGTAATTAAAATAACAAATAAAATGCCTTCTAAAGCAATAGCGCGCTGCCTTATGCACATCAGCGCGCCGCCTTATGCCGCCCAATATTGAACTGCCTCCTAAAGTAATGCCTCAGTCAGCCTTCTTCATTGGGCACAGTGGGGGATTGAACCCCTGACCCCTGCACCATTGGTCAGTGTCTTAACCATTGTACTGTGGCTCTGTTCCTGTGCTTGAGCATCAGCGCGCCACTTATGCTTCCCGCGCAGCTTTCTCATGCACTAATGTGCGGGGCGCACATGAGCGCCACGCACATTGGCGCATGTTTAATCCCGGTTTTGCTTTTTTCAGCCTGAAACTCCCACTCCTTATATGGCACCCGCACACTAGCGCGGCCCGCACATTACCGGGGTTTTAGTAAACATACCCCTTTGTGTTGTTGTTTGGGTTTTTTTGCTGTCTACAGGCCCCTAGCCGCACCAACTGGCACCCGAGTTCCTCCCCTACTTCCCGGCCCGTCCGCCTCGTGCTACCCTCCTTTTCCCTTTTTTTAATATATTGCTAGCCCTGACTCGCCTGCACCACCGACGCCTTCCTTTTCAGGCTCACAGCCGGCTCCGTCGGTCCCGCCTTGCACCGGAGGTCCTTCCCCCGCCTCAGCGCTCACACTGCACCCGCCGCTTCCGAATTGCTCCAGACCAACTGCCGCTCTCCTTCGCTCTGCCAACTGTTCTGGCTGCGCCCTCACTACGGCTCAATCGGCTTGATCCGCACCGCCGACGAACACCACGCAACACAAGCCCCGGGACCTCCAACCACATGTGCTCCGGCTACCGCTCACACGCCCGAGCACATGCCTTTACATCTCCCTGATTGGCTCCTTTGTGTTCATCCCCACGAGTGGAGCCAATCAGTTTGAATAATGCGCACATCAGCGTGCTGCCGAGACGCCCCCTCCCTTCCCCACTGACGTGCGTAGGGTCCTGAGCCGGGCCGAGCACCCAGTTTCTCGCATCCGTCGGGACCCTGCCCGCGTCCTTTTATTTCTCTTACAAACAGGAAGGCAGTATCACAATACAACAAATCCAACAGGACCCTTGAATAAGATGTCTCCAGAAAAAATGTTTATATATATAAATGGACCTCACGCATAAAGAGCTTATATTGCTCCCAGCAACAGAGCCAAAAGAAACTTAAGGCAACACAGCCAAGATTGCTCTTATGTCATCACTGGTCTATCATAAGTTCCATCACCCAGAACTGGAATAAATATGTAAGTAATTTTATTTTTGAATATTTTTTTGTAAAGCATATTAACAACATCTAAATTGTAGTTGAATTCAAACAGAGTTCATTCAAAAAAGTTCATTTAGAGAATCCTCAACTGCAGTAACATTCGAGCAGATGCAGTAGACTCCAGTGTAGATCCATTTAGATTTATTTTATTTATTTAGAGAACATTTGTATACCGCTGCTTCCAGCAATCAGCAGCGGTTGACTATACAACTTTAAAAGACTGGGAGTGGACATATCCAGCAAACAGCAGACATGTGATGGAGTGAGCAGGAATACTGAGAAAAGCTGCTCTTGCTAGGATGATTCTGTAATTGTAGGTATTTATTTGCTGGTAATTTCTCAGACTCTTGGGTTAAAGAGAACTCTTTGGGTTTAAACTGATAAAATCTCTGCCTATTTTAAAGTTTTCTGGGTTTTTTTTAAACTTTTTATTTATGCATTTCAAATATGTTACAAGCATACAGCAACTTGCACAAGATATAAAGGATAGCTAAAGAAAAGCAAATCAGCATATAGATACACAACATTAAGGAATTAACACAAACGGACCCCTCCTCTAGCTCACAACTAAAGGAACCAAAATGAAAGAAAATAAAAATACAAAATAATACTCTCATAAGGAAAAAGTAGAAACTAAACAGTTTATGTATTACATTCTCATGTGGTAGGAAGATCCCCTTGCCCTGACCCCGAGGATCCATGGGCATTTAAATGAAGATTAAATGAGAGGGAAATAAAAAAATATAGGAAACTGCTTGCATCTTGACCAGACATTTACAGGGGTACCTAAGAAAAGATAGCCCCCCCCACCGACCTGCAAAACCCAAGGTCGCAGGATCAGAACCCTCCTGCAGCATTGGGTTTCCCTAGCCAGGTCACGGAAAATCCAGAAGTTCTATGTTTTTTTTAAAGCCATATAGGGCACTATTTTAGCAAGTCAGCTTTTTACTTAAAACCAACTCTAAGGGTATGTCTATTAAGTGGCGGTAGCGGCTTTCGTGCGATATCGGGGACACGGCTCTGATATTTTATGGAAGTCGCTACCTCCATTTAGTAAACATACCCCCAAGACTCAGTCATGGCACTGTTTTAGCAAGCCAGCTGATATTAAGTGTTTCTTTTCCTTCCGACCACCCCAGGCATAATCTTAGATTTATAGGCTCTTACAGGGACAGATGTAGTCAAATTCACTTTTAGCTGTAGCTGGTTGCCCTCATCAGGTATAGCTTTATGTAAGTAAACAATTTAAATATCTTAACAAAACCTTAGAACTAAGATGCAGACAGCAGTCCAGCAGCAAAATGGGGGCTATCCAGTCTTTTGCACTGAGTGTCACATGAACAATTTTCTTCCAGTTGGTAAAGGGTCTTACATGTGCACTTGGTTCAAGGAGCTCTTTGCTTTCAGGGAACAAGTCCAATTTCTGAAGACCAGAGCAGCAGACTTGGAGGACCTAAGGAAGACAGAGAAATCTATAGACAAGACCTACAGGAACATAGTATTGAAGTCCCACCTCCAGTCTGGCAGCCTCTCTGTTGCCATGGAGGAGAGAGGTCACGTGAAAGGACAGCATCACCTTGGTGTGGCAGTAAGTGATCCTGTAGCTAGGACCTGTTCTCCAGGTGATGTAAAACCCTCTCACACAGAGCAGATTTCTCCAGGGACATGTGTCCATGAGGGAAGGTTTAGGACAGCCATTATATTTGGAAATTTGATCATTAGGCATGTAGATAACTGGGTGGCTGGTGGACGAGAGGATCGCCTGGTAACATGCTTGCCTGGTGCAAAGGTAGCAGACCTCACGCACCACCTAGACAAGGTTTTAGATAGTGCTGGGGAGAAGCCTTCTGTCTTGGTACATGTTTGTACCAATGACATAGGAATTGGGTGGGAGGTTCAGGAGGCAAATTTAGGCTTTTAGGTAGGGGGAAGTTGAAATCCAGAACTTATAAGATAGCATTCTCTGAAATACTTCCCATTCCATGCACAGGACCCAAAATGCAGCAGAACACCAGAATCTCAATACGTGGATGAGATGATGATGCAAAGAAGAGGGTTTTGGATTTGTTAGGACTGAGCAACATTCTGGGGCTTTTTTGAAAGGATGGAACCAGGCTGCTGGCATTAACCTTTACAAAGGAGATAGAGCAATTTGTAAACTAGATAATAGGGGAAAGCCGACAGACACCCAAGAGCACATGATTTGGAAGGATGTATCTTTGAAGGATACAAGGAAAAGGAAGTCAGGGCATCCCAACAGAGAGGTTCCAATAAAGATAAAAGTGGCACAGATGTCCTTAAGTATAGAGCTGAAAGACTCAAAATTACCCATATCAACTGATAACCCGATTAATATGAATAAAATACAATCTCTAAAATGATTGCATCCAAGTAGTAGAAGTCTAAAAAACAAGATGGGAGAGTTAGAATACATAGCACTAAATGAAAGGTTAGATATGATTGGCATCTCAGAGACCTGGTGGAAGGACAACAATGGGACACTGTGATACCAGAGTACAAACTATATTGCAGTGATAGGGTAGATCCAATTGGTGGAGAGGATAGAATCTATGTTAGAGAGGGCATTGAGTCACAAAGGATTAAAGTTTTGCAGGAAACAAAATACACTGTAGAATCTCTATGGATAGAAAGGGGAACGTGATGGTAGTTGGAATTTGTTACCATCTGGCTGGTCAGAATGAACAGAGGGATGATGAAATTCTAAAAGAAATCAGGGAAGCTAACAAGTTACAACACAGTAATAATGGGTTATGTCAATTATCCAGGTTTTGACTGGGTCAATGTCACAGCAGGACATGCTAGGGAGATAAAGTTTCTAGATGAAATAAATGACTGCTTCTTGGAGCAGTTGATTCATGAACCAACAAAAGAGGAAGCTATTTTGGACCTAGTCCTTAGTGGAACACAGATCTGGTGCAAGGCATAAGGGTGATGCGGCCACTTGGCAATAGTGATCATAGCATGATCACAATTGATTTATTAAATGGATGGAGGATGGCAAGGTAATCCACAGTACTACCTTTTAACTTTCAAAAGGGAGACAATGATAAAATGAGGAAAACAATTAAGAAAAAATAAAAGGAGCAGTTGCGAAGGTTAAAGATTTGCATCAACATGGGCGCTGTTTAAAAATACTGTCTTGGAAGTGTAGACCAGATGTGTTCCATGCTTTAAAAAAAGTGGAAGGAAGACCAAAAAACTGCCAGTATGGTTTAAAGGTGAGGTCAGAGAGGCTGCTGCAACCAAAAAAAATAAATTTCAGGAAATGGAAAAAGGAGCCAAATACAGGAAAACACATAAGCACTGGCCAATTTTCCCAATGGAAAAAGGTGAATAGTGGAGTACCCAGGAATCTGTGCTGGGTCCGCTGCTTTTTAACATATTCATAATGACCTGGAACAGGGAATAACAAGTGAGGTTATCAAATTTGCAGATGACACAAAACTATTTAAAGTTGTTAAAACCCAAGAGGATTGTGGAAAATTGCAAGAGGATCTTGATAAATTGGAAGACTGGGCATCCAAATGGCAGATGAAATTTAATGTGGACAAGTGCAAAGTTATGCACCTAGGAAAGAACAACCCAAACTATGGTTACATGATGCAAAGTTCCACATTGGGAACCACCACTCAGGAAAAAGATTTAGGCATCATCATGGATAACATGTTAAAACCCTCCGCCCAGTGTGCAGCGGTGGCCAAGACAGCAAATAGAATGCTAGGTATCATAAGGAAAGGAATGGAAAATAAAACAAAGGATATTATAATGCCCCTGTATCGTTCCATGGTGCAACTGCACCTTGAATATTGTGTGCAATTCTGGTCGCCGTATCTTAAAAAAGATATAGCGTTATTAGAAAAGGTACAGAGAAGAGCCACCAAAATGGTAAAGGGGATGGACAGATATTCCTACGAAGAGAGGCTAAAAAGGTTAGGGCTCTTTAACCTGGAAAAGAGACGGCTGAGGGGAGATATGATAGAGGTCTATAAATTAATGAATGGAGTGGAATGGGTAGATCGATTGTTTACGTCATCAGAATATAAAAAGACTAGGGGACATGCAATGAAGCTACAGGGTAACCTATTTAAGACTAATAAGAGAAAATATTTTTTCACTCAATGTATAATCAAACTCTGAAATTCGTTACCGGAGGATGTAGTAAAAGCTGTTAGTGTAGCTGGGTTTAAAAAAGGTTTGGACAAGTTCCTGGAGGAAAGGTCCATAAACCATTATTAAAAGGGACACAGGATATCACTGCTTGACCCAATACAAGCATTGAGGAACCTATGTCTTTTGGGGAAACTGCTAGGTACTTATGATGTAGATTGGCCACTGTTAGAAACAGGATATTGGGCTTGATGGACCTTGGTCTGACCCAGTATGGCATATCTTATGTTCTTATGTTCTTAAGTTAGATGCAAGGCATTGATAAGGTAGGTGAAGAGAGAATTTGAAAAAAGCTTGCTGTTGAAGCAAAAATGCATAATAAAATCTTTTTCAAGTACAATTGCAGCAAAAAACCTGTGAGAGAGTCAGTTAGACCATTAGATGATAGAGGTGTAAAAGGGGCGCTAAGAGAGAACAAAGCCATAGCGAAGAATCTGAATGAATTATTTATTTCAGTTTTTATTGAAGAAGATGTAGGGAGGTTGCCCATGCCTGAAATGGTATTCAAAGGTGATGTATCAGAAGAATTGAAAGAAATATTGATAAACTAGGAAGATGTATTACAACCTTTTTTTCCATATATATGCATTTAAGTGTCTAATTCATTTTTTGTATTTATTATTTTTGTATTTACTTTTTTTATACAACTTTTAACAAAACATAATAACATTACAAAACAATAAAAAGGGAAGAAACAAAACAAAAAAACACCAAAAGACATCATAATATCTCACTCTTAACACCCCAACTAGCCCACCCGCCCATCCCCATTATTCCGTAAAAGGATATTGAGGGGCACTTCTTGAGGCAAATAGATCCTCATATACACTGTGTCACACGCTAAGCTATTGCAACACTTACAACAGATAGGACTATGCAAGAATACCCTGAAGTGGTTTACATCATACCTGGAAGGGCGAATGCAACAAGTCAAATGCGACCAAAAGAAATCACTACAATTCCCTGTCACACAGGGAATACCTCAAGGCTCAGCCCTATCTTCAATGCTATTCAACATCTACATACAGCCCATATGCAACATCATCAAGCACCACAAACTACACTACCACATATACGCTGATGACATCATGGTGTACGCTCCACTCAACTTACTAGCACTAAACACTACAACAATAACAAAATGCCTCGAAGACATGAATGACTGGCTCATAGCCAACAACTTAACGGTCAACTACAACAAAACTGAGGCAATGTTCGTCACCAGGAACCCCACCTTCATACCTCCACAAACTATAAGCATCCTAGACAAACACATAGTAGTCAAAGAAGAAGTTAAGTATCTGGGAATCACACTAGACAGAGCTCTGAACCTAAATTCCCACATCACCAAAACCACAAACAAGGTATATCATCGATTGAAAACAATAAGACAAATCAAACCAATGCTCCGTCAAGACCACTTCCGCACAGTGTGTCAAGCACTCATTACACCACTGCTTGATTATGGAAACTCACTATATCAAGGCCTTCCTCAGCAGACACTCCACCCACTACAGATGGTACAAAACACCACAGCATGCATCATTACAGACACACCAAGGACCAAGCACATCACTCCCGTACTAGAACAACTACACTGGCTCCCAATGGTGGCAAGAGCTAAATACAAAACAATCATGATTATCTTCAAAATCATTCACCAATCTCTCAGCAGACGTACTCCGAAACGTTATAACAAGGGACATCAGCAATAGACCAAGAAGAACCAATAACGACAACATGATCAGCACACCTGCAGGCTATCACAAAACCAAACAACTTCAAAAAGAGCACCATCACTACTGGCATCCACACTATGGAATTCCCTACCAACGAGCCTGAGGGTGTTAGATGACCTCACAGACTTCTGCAAAGACCTCAAAACATTGTCATTTATAGAAACATATGAACATTCAGGCAGCATCCCCTACCCAAACAGTAACACTACTACCTCCGCCAACTAAACACACACCCATCCGACCCACACACACAAACCTATCATACCACATTATTGAATACCTTTTTGTTAAATGTTACCTCAATTGTACTGTCTAAATACTGTTAAGTAACTCTACTGTCTATAGCTTACCACATTATTGAATACCTTTTTGTTAAATGTTACCTCAATTGTACTGTCTAAATACTGTTAAGTAACTGTACTGTCTAAATGTTTACACGTACCCTAATGTTAAATGTAACCCTCCAATTGGAATGTGATGTGACCACCTTGATTGAAGGAAAAGGTGGCATACAAATCTGTCTAAATAAATAAATAAATATACAGAACACAACTAGTATCAATACCCGTACCCCTGAGGGAAGGCCATCTGCTTGATCACTACTGACACTTAAGAAGGACAAGGGAATGCATAAATATAGAGAGGCAGGAGAAATAGCCTAGCATGTACGTTCAGCGTATTTATCTAAAGCCTTCCATTTTTCTAGAACGAAAGAGTGGGAACCACCTGAAATCAGGCGAATACGCTCATATTTATTGTATAGACCCAACTGGTTCCACCACAGGGACTAACTAAGCTGCGAAGGGTCTTTCCAGTGCATAAATATTAGATTCAGGGCCACTCCCAACATAAAATCTAAAAGAAAATGATCCCTATCTTTAAGGGAGGAAATACCCACTAGAAATCGAAAAATAAGTATGTACCATGTCAATAACGCTTGAAATACTAAAATTTGTTGGATTCGTTCCCACACAGGCAACCAAAACAGCTGAACGCTAGGGCAATCTAGTAGCATATGGGATAATGTACTTGGTGTATCTTTACAAGATCAGCAACATTACCAGCATTGTTATCCCATTTAGCTTGTTTGACAGGGGTAATGTATGCTTTATGTGCCAAAAAATAGAGAGACTGTGTAAGGGAAGTGGATTGAGACACTCTTATCATTGAATCCCAAAATTTGGCCCAAAGTTGTGGTGCAGCCAATTCTCCAAGATTCTTTCCACCCCAATGGGTCAACATTGGCTATGTTCACGGATGAATTTGTACAGCCGCGAGGCGACCCCTGGCTCACCTACCAGCGAGGACATATGCCTTACCAATTCTAATTTCTGTTAGCGAAGATACCACTAATTTAGACCTACTAACACAATGTTTTAACTGCAACCACTGATAATAACAGGACTTTGGGAGATCAAACTCTTCTTGCAAAGCAGAGAAAGTTTTCCACTTAGAGTCTTGAAAAAGCTGGCCTAATGACCAAATACCATGAGAGTAAGCGTAGTTACTCACCTGTAACAGGTGTTCTCCAGGAGCAGCAGGAATCAGTCCTCACATATGGGTGACGTCGGCGCCGACGGAGCCCTCGCGGAGCAATTTTCCCCAGCTTTCAAAGAAAGCCTTTGGGAATTGCAGCGCGCATGCACGGTCGCCTTCCCGCCCAAGGGTGCCATCTTAGCCAGTCAGATGACATAGCTAAAAAAGACAGCATAAAAATTTGCAAAAAAACTAAAGCAGATGATTGCAACTCCAAGGGGAGGAGGGAGGGTTGTGAGGACTGATTCCTGCTGCTCCTGGAGAACACCTGTTACAGGTGAGTAACTACGCTTTCTCCAGGACCAAGCAGGAAGTCAGTCCTCACATATGGGACTCCCAAGCTTAAGGCTACCGGAGACCCTAAGCACAAAAATGAGCTCCCTCTAGCTCAGCAGCACAGAAGGAAGGAATCTTCGCTGAATTATTACCCACCGGTAGCCCACATCCGGGATGGAGGGTAGGAGTTGCTCAAACCTCAAAGAGATTACGGAGGACTGCCTGTCCGAAAGCACTGTCCCTGCGGGACTCCCTCTCGAGACAGTAATGGACCGCAAAAGTCTGGCTCAAAGACCAAGTAGCGGCCCGGCAGATGTCTGCCAGCGGAACAGAGCGGAGGTAAGCCACTGACGTAGCCTTTGCCCGAACGCAATGAGCCGTGACTCGACCTTCCAAGGAGAGTCCGGCTGCCCCATAAGCCCAAGTGATACAGTCCGCAACCCAGATGGACAGAGTACGCTTGGAGACCGGGAGCCCCAATTTATTGGGGTCAAAAGACACAAAAAGCTGAGCAGCTTTACGGTGCTCTCGCGTACGGTCAAGGTAGAAGTTCAATGCCCTTCTACAGTCCAGGGTATGGAGGACCGTTTCAGCTCGGCTGGAGTGTGGTCTGGGAAAGAAGGTCGGAAGTACCACCTCCTGATTGATGTGAAAAGGGGAGACCACTTTTGGAAGAAATTTTGGGTGAGTCCGTAGGACTACCCTATTTTTGTAGAACCGAGTGTAAGGGGGATCAGACACGAGGGCCTGCAATTCACTTACGCGTCTAGCGGAAGTGAGGGCTATCAAGAACAATGTTTTCCAAGAAAGAAAACGGAGAGAACAGGTAGCCATAGGTTCAAAAGGCGGACAGGTGATCCGCTGTAAAACCACATTCAGATCCCAGTCAGGCGCTGGCGGGCGCAGAGGTGGTTTAAGCAGAAGGAGACCTCGGAGAAACCTCGCTACAAGAGGGTCGCTGGAAAGAGGTCTGCCGTCCACCGGCACATGATGTGCTGAAAGAGCACTGAGGTGAACTTTGACGGAGTTGGACTTAAGTCCCAGATTAGAGAGGTATAGCAAGTACTGCAGGATCACCGACACCGGGCAGGAGAAGGGATCCTGAGACTGTTGGGTACACCAAACGGAAAAGCGACGCCATTTAAGGGCGTAGCATTTGCGGGTAGAAGGTCGCCGAGAAGCTAGGACGACCTCTTCCACCTCTGCCGGCAGGAGAAGGGGAGCAAGGACTACCCTCTCAGCAGCCAGGCCATTAGATTGAGAGATCTGAAGTTGGGGTGTAGCAGAGACCCCTGATCCTGAGTGAGGAGATCCGGTTGTAACCCCAGAGGGAAGGGATCCTCTACCGCTAATTGCAGCAGGAGTGGAAACCATGGCTGTCTGGGCCAGCGAGGGGCCACCAGGATCATGAAAGCTTTGTCTCGGAGAACCTTGAAAAGAGTTCGAGAGACTAGCAGGATGGGAGGAAAAGCATACAGAAGGCTCTCCGACCATGAGAGTAGAAAAGCGTCTGCCGCAACTCGAAGGGGATGTGGCTGACGAGAGCAGAAGCGAGGAAGTTGCCGGTTTAGAGGGCTGGCAAAGAGATCCATCGTGGGGAGGCCCCACTTTAGAAAGAGCTTCTGAACTACCAAGGGATCCAGGCGCCACTCGTGCGGCTGGAGGATCCTGCTGAGTTTGTCCGCCAGGCAATTTTCTTGGCCTGGGAGATAAACTGCCTTGAGAAGAACGCCGTGACTGACGGCCCAAGAGCAGAGCTTCTGTGCTTCCCGACAGAGAAGGAAGGAGCCCGTGCCCCCCTGCTTGTTCACGTAGAACATGGCAACTTGATTGTCCGTCTGGACAAGGACGGACTGGTGAGAGGTCAGGTGGGAGAAGGCCTTGAGAGCCAGGCGGATCGCTCTGAGCTCCAGGAAGTTGATCTGCTGAGCAGACTCCCACGTGGTCCAGAGGCCCTGAGTACGTGCCCCTTGGCAATGTGCTCCCCAGCCCAGGAGGGATGCATCTGTCGTCAGCACCTGGGCCGGCTGAGGTGACTGAAAAGGCATGCCGAGTACCAGGTTCGGCCGATGAAGCCACCACTGGAGAGACGAGGCCAGCGGCTCGGAGACGCTCACTAGGTCTGCTAGGCCGCCTGTGGCTTGTTGCCACTGCTTGCGAAGACACCATTGAGCAGGCCGCATATTCTGGCGGGCATTGGGGGTCACATGGACGGTGGAAGCCATATGGCCGAGTAGTCTCAGGAAGCGCCTGGCGGAGACCAGGGGCTGGCTGTGAAAACGGTCGGCTAGGTCCATGAGCCGTTGAGCCCTGTCGAGCGGTAGGAACGCTCGTGCCTGAGGAGTGTGCAGCCTTGCGCCGATGAACTCGAGATCCTGTGAGGGGAGCAAAGTGGACTTTGCGAAGTTTATAACAAAGCCCAAGTACTGCAGAAGAGTCACCGTGCGGCGTGTGGCGTTGGTGACCTCCGGAGCGGACGCTGCTCTGATGAGCCAGTCGTCGAGGTACGGAAAGACATAGAGGCCGTGAAGCCGGAGATGGGCCGCCACCACCGCGAGACATTTTGTGAAGACTCGCGGTGCGGAGGACAGGCCAAAGGGCAGTACTCTGTACTGGTAATGATTTCCTGCCACCACAAACCTTAGGTATTGGCGGAGGCTTGGGTGGATGAGGATGTGCGTGTAGGCATCCTTTAGATCCAAGGAGCATAGCCAATCTCCCTGCTGGAGGTAGGGCAGAAGGATTCCAAGGGTAAGCATTTTGAACTTTTCCCGCACGAGGAACCTGTTGAGGTTGCGCAAGTCCAGGATGGGTCTGAGGCCTCCTGTCCTTTTTGGCACTAGAAAGTACCGGGAATAAAAGCCTTGACCTCTCAGGTGGTGGGGCACCGGTTCCACCACCTGTTCCTGTAGAAGACCTGCTAACTCCTGAAGGAGTAAGTCCCTGTGCAGAGGGGGGGGGTGGGACCTGGTGGAAGTGGAGAAGATAGCCTTCTCTTACGACTTGAAGCACCCAGGCATCTGAAGTGATGCTGGACCACCTGTGGGCGAAGTGAACCAGCCGGCCTCCGGTGCTGGGAGGAGCCAGCGGAGGGGGAGAGGCTATGCTTAAGGAGTCAAAAGCCCCCACCCTGCTGAGCAGGGGCTGGTGGTGCAGGCTTGGGGGCTTGCTGCCTACGGGACCCGTTACCCCGACCCTTGGCCTGCTGGCCCTGTTGGGGAGCTGCAGGGGCCTGATATTGGGGGTAGTGTTTGTAGGCAGCCGCCTTTCTCGGGTAAAAGGACTTCTTTCCCGAGCCCTTCTTTTTCTGGGAAGGGGCGGAGGTCTTCCTAGAAAGCCTAGTCCTGGTGAGAGTCTCCGTCTCGATTTGTGCAGCCTTTTCAGCCATGGGCTTGCCAAAGAGGTTTTCACCTCGGCAGGGGACATCGACCAACTTGTCCTGCACCCAGGGTTCAAGGTCAGACGACTGAAGCCAAGCCTGTCGGCGGGCACCGATGCCGGCTGCGGCCACTCGAGCCGATGCTTCAAAGCCATCATAGGCTGCTCGGGATATGAATTTTGAGCATTCCCGAATGCCAGTGGACAAGGCCAGGAACCTCCGCAAAGGTTCCTCGGACAAACCAGCGGAGAATCCGGCTAGCTCTTTAGCCAGGTCTCGGAGATATATGCCCATGTATAGCTGGTAGGTCTGGACACGACACGCAAGCATAGAGCCCTGGAAACACTTCTTACCAAGGCCATCCAGGTTACGGGCCTCCCTGCCAGGAGGCACCGAGGAGTGCATCTTCTGGCTCTTAAGACGATGCATGGCCGATTCCACTACCATGGAATGGTGTGGTAGCTGTGCTTTTTGGAAGCCAGGGCTCTTGCGGACTCGATAGATAGAATCGACCCGCTTGCTCAGGACCGGCGAGGAGGCCGGACTCTCCCACATGCGGAAGAGTAGTCGTTCCAGCATGGGAGGAACCGGTACAGTAAAGTGTTCCCTGGCGGGAGAGTCATACTGGAGGGCGTCGAGCTCTTCGGCTCGAGGCTCCTCCTCGGGATCCGCAGGGAAGGCCAAAGCCTTGGCCATATCCCTGACGAAGTCCGAGAACCGGGCATCCTCCGGGGGGGACTGCTTCCGAGGTTCGGACTCAGGTGAGTCCGAGGGGACACACCGAGTCCGAAAAGAATCAGGTGACTCTTCCTCTTCAGACTCCCAGACCGACTCCGACGAGGAATCGGTGGGGTCGGCCCGGGCAGGCCGCGGCGCCTGCCGCCCCGACACCGAGGGAGTCGGCGTCGGCGACCTCGGTCCCGAACGGGAGGCCGAGGGTGACCTCGACCGAGGATCGACTCGAGTTCGCATGGACTCGAGGATCGGCTCGGTCTCCGGGGTCGACTTAGACGTCGACGTCCCGGCGGTCGGGGCAGCGGCGCCAGCGAGGCTAGCGAGCAGTGCCCGCTGCTGGTCCATGAAGGCAGACAGTCTGCTCTCCAAGGCCGTCAACCTGAGTCCGACCTCAGGTGACCCAGCAGCCCCCGACTCGGGCCCCGACGGCGTCGGGCCCGACGTCGGCGGTCTCGGAGGCGAGTCCAGGAGGACCACAGGACTTACCCGAGCAGGCAGCTCCGACTCCAGGCGAGGTCACTTCGAGAGGTGCTCCTTCTCCAAGGACCCGGGACGGCTATCGGGGCTATGCGACCTGGCCCTCGCGGAGCCAGGAGCGTCCACCGATGCCGCCCTCGTGGGTTTCACCTTCCGTCGATGGTCCTTGGAGGGAGATCCCCTGTCGGAGGAACTCCGGCGACGGTCCGAGCTGGAACCTCTGGACGCGGAGGCCTCCGACGAGGTCCGGGTACGGCTGGGGTCAGCGAAGATCCTATCCCGCTGATGCCGCCGACTTCTCAACGCTTTGGAGGACATTTTGCCGCAGGCCCCACAGATCATTTCTTCATGATCCGGGCCCAGGCAGCGGAGGCAATTGTCGTGTGTGTCAGTTAGTGACATATTTCGGTCACACTGACCACACCGCTTGAAACCACTGGCAGCCATCGGGGGAAAAAGGGCCCCTGCGAGGTCAAAGGACCGGGCTGCCAGGGAAAAACCGAAAACGAAACTGACTAAGTCAGAAAAAACCGAAAAAGAAGAAGAGGACTCGTGACCGGTGTCGCGAGTCCGGGCGGGAAAAAGACCGGCGTCGAACCGAAGGAAAAAAGAGACAATTATGAGTAAAATCAACTTTTTCGCGGGGACACGACGGGTACGTCTGTAGGGCTCCGCGGAAAAAAGAAGACTGGCTAAGATGGCACCCTTGGGCGGGAAGGCGACCGCGCATGCGCGCTGCAATTCCCAAAGGCTTTCTTTGAAAGCTGGGGAAAATTGCTCCGCGAGGGCTCCGTCGGCGCCGACGTCACCCATATGTGAGGACTGACTTCCTGCTTGGTCCTGGAGAACCATGGTTTACATTTAACAGTCTTGCCTTGAATTTTAAAGTCTGGGTTAAACCATATAGGAAGTTTCTCTGACAATTTGTTATCACTATGCAATTTATTGACTAAGAATCTATAGGCGCGTTGCGTATCTCTAATTATAATAGAGATCTCATCAGCGTCCTGAAAAGACATTTCAAGAAGAACCTCCATCAGTATAGGTGCCACCAACTTACTATTTCCCACCATCTTGGTTGTTGTTCTGACTCACTGCTCCCCACCCATTGTGTACCTTGTCTTAGAAGAAAAGCGTAATGATACCAATGAAAGTCCGGGAATTGTACTCCACCTGCCTCTCTACTCCGCTTTAATTTCCATGTGGCAATCCTGGGAGGTTTCTCTTTCCAAAGGTATTGAACCAGGATACGCTCCAATTTCTTATAGAAAGAGTCAGCGAGAAAAAAAGGCAGCATAGATAACACATAATTTACTTTGGGTGCAATGGTCATCTTTATAGTTTCCAACCTTCCCCACCAGGTTAATCTCAAAGGTGACCATTGTTCTGTCATGTTCCGGACTACCGATAATGGTTTATCCACATTTTGATGCATCGTTTCTGTAAGTGTCGCAGCGTAATGCACCCCCAAATATTTAATCCCATTAGGCTCCTAACAGAGCAGATGGAAGTCAACCTCTGCTTTATATGTCCGGCAATTGAGCGGAAAAGCAAGAGATTTAGCCCAATTTATTTTATAACCAGAAATCCGAGAATATAAACTGATCTGCTCAAATATCTTAAGAATAGAGGCGGGTGTAACAAACAATAGCAGGTCATCAGCATAGGCGGATAGCTTTAGCTCTAAATCCGCAACTCGCAGACCATGAATATCTGGGTTTTGCCGAATGAGAAGGGCTAAAGGCTCTAATGTGAGATTGAATAGTAAGGGGGACAAGGGACAACCCTGCCGAGTGCCAAGCTTGAGCAGAAATAATACAGATAATGTGTGATTTACCGCTATAGCAGGCTTGGGTTCCGCATACATTACCTTGACCAGATTTATAAAACCCTCCCCGAACCCAAACCACTTGAGTGTGGCTAGAAGGAACAGCCACTCCAGCCTATCAAATGCCTTTTTGGCATCCAGCGATCTCCCAACTAGAGGGCCGTCCCTCCTACCCGCCTCCGCTAAAACATGACACAGCATCCTTGCGTTGTCCGCCATAGAATGCCCAGTGATAAATCCACATTGATCTGGGTGTACCAAAAGAGAAACCACCTTTGCTAGCCAAGCAGCTAATACCGAGGCATATAACTTATAATCGTCATTTAATAGCGAAATGGGGCGATAATTCCCCACTATTTGAGGGTCTCTCCCTGGCTTTTCCCAGACCACCACTGTTGCAGCTGCAAAATCTCCAACCTTGAGGATTGCCGCCCTATCAACTCATAATAAGAAGACAAAAAAGGAAGGAGGTCCTCTGCAAAAGTCTTGAGGAATTCTATCTGGCCCAAACACTTTGCCCGATGCTAGTGACTTGAGAGCTTGAAGGATCTCCTTGTTGGTTATTGGGGCATCCAATCTGATAAGCTCTTCTTTCGCAAGAATAGGATGTTTAACCTTTTGAAGCAAATCTGCAAATGCGTCCTCTTCCATTTTCACTTCTGAGGAGTACAAGTTAAGGTAGAAAACTCAAAAATACTCCGCAATTTCCTGGTCCCGAGTCACTAGTTGTTGAGAAGCATCTTCAACTATCGCTGTAATTTTGCACGCACCCTTCCTACCTTTCAGGGTTTGCGCTAATAATCTCCCTGCCCTATCTGCCTCAGAATAATACCTTCCTGCTTGGGCCTGCAGGGTTAGAACTGCTTCAGTAGTTAAGAGAGAATTATATTGGAATCTTAAACACTGTAAACGAAGAAGTATACATGGATCCTTCCGCCTTACAAGGAGGCATTCCCCCGCTCTGAGTTGTTTGTTTAATCTAACCATATCTGCTTTACATTGCCGTGCTAATCGTATTGTATAACTAGTGATATTTGCACGGATTGTAGCCTTGAAGGCTTCCCACCACGCCCACCCGGAGGTGGCCATGGGGTCATTAAATTGAAAATATTCTTTTATCGTTGCGCGTACAGTGTCACAAAACTGTGAGTCAGCCAATAGAGCTTTATCAGACTTCCATAAACCTGAAGGACTTTCATTTGGGTGGACCTCAAATTTGAAAGATGTCGCCGCATGGTCCGAAATGTGAGTAGCATGGATATTGGACTGCGCCACTCCCGGAACCAATGATTTGGAAATAAAAAAGAAATTTATACGTGAATGTGAGGAGTACGGTGTTGAAAATAAGGTATAAGCTCTTTCAGAAGGGTGTTGAAGCCTCCAGAGATATCAAGTAAACCATTATCTTTACAAAATACTTGAAGCACATTATGCGCTCTAGGAATTTTACATGGACGATAAGGATGTCGGTCAATCAACTGATCCATAACTAGGTTGAAATCTCCACCTAATACCAACAGATATGGGTCAGTTTCCACCAACTCCTCAGCAACTCGCTGGAAAAAAACAGGGTCATCAGAATTGGGAGCATACAGAGTAAACTGGCCAACTTGCATCACCACCTTAACCCATCTCTCTTCCACGTCCGATCTTGTATGAGACAATGTCGGCGCAAACGCCTTACATACCAAAATAGACACTCCATTTCTTTTTTCATAGCAGGCGAAAAGGCCACTACAAGAAACACCCCATTCATTAACTTCAGGGATTCACCAGTGTTCAAATGTGTTTCCTGCAAATAAATTATATCTGCCTTCTCCTTTTGGCAATAAGCAAGAATTTTCTTGCGCTTAATTGGATTATTAATGCCCTTCACATTCAGTAACAAAAAGTTAAGTTTGTTCACCATTTGGCCAAATCCAGAACCATTTAAATCCCCTTACCCTTCAGTTTACCACAATAAGAGTTACCCTGTATTGCCATAAATATCTCCAATGTCCTTTTCCCCAATCAAAGCAGATGACCACCCCTCTAAAACATATGACTCCACTACACCTTAGACGAGTAGACAGCTTGCCTCTACTCATCTGGGTGAGACTGGCTACAGATCAAGAGAAACCAGAGGCACCCAGCTGGAATTCCCTTTGTTGCCCAGTCACACATTCCACAAAAGAAAGATAGAAATTGTAATCCCAACCATAAAGTCAATAAAATAATGACACCTATAAATCCAATAATAATAGTAATAGCGTTAACTATCAGTTATTAAAATCAAAAATAGTATCAATACTAATACCAATACCAATATTGCCCCCCACTTTTCTCACTTTGCCCACCCCCAGGCACCTTAAACTTCCTAACATTACTTAAAACCTTACCTCTTAAACAGAGCATATCCCCACCCCCCTCAATCTAGATCATCATATCAGCCCAAAAGGGTCCCTTAATCTTTATTATCCTTAACTCACAGTAAATAGAAAGTAAATTTAACCAAGATTACTTCTAAGATATTAGTTTAACATCACAGGCCCCTCTCCTATTTGACTCGGCCCTACTAAAAAGCTTAACAGATGAGAGTGTCAGAAAGAAAACCTATTTGCAGCAAATCAGTGGGTTTAGAAAGTATAAGGATACAGCAAAGAGACAAGTAAAAGAGAAACGCAACTTCCTAACCCAGCCTGACTCATCACAGCGATTAAACTCCACAGCCCAACTACCAAGCACTAAGGAAAATTACAGCTGTATTGGAAGACAGCCAAGTCAATGCATCAACATAGCCTCTTTTTCTTCCACAAATGAGCGCAGAGCCACAGGATCTTCAAATGAACATGTTTGGTTATGTAGGGTGATCCACATCAGCGCAGGATAGTACATCCCATATCGGGCTTGTAATCTCTGAAGTTGTGAACGTAGTGCCAATAGTTGTCTCCTTTTATCCACTGTGGCTTTGGAAAAGTCAGGAAAGAACATAATCTTGTCACCTTCATGCATTATTGGAGAATAAACTTTAGCTGCAGACATAATCGTTACAACTTGTTGGTAATGCAAGACTCGAAACACCACAGGTTGTGGTATTTCCCTACAATTTTCAAGTGCGAGGGTACACAATGAGCCCCATCGATCTCAAGTGGAAGGGCTGCAGATGCAACAGCTTAGGTAGAAATGCCTCAAAACATTTAACAGAGTCCGCACCTTCCGCTCCTTCAGGCAGCCCTAGTATCCGGATATTATTTCTTCTTGTTCTGTTATTCATGTCCTCCAGGTTCAGCTCCAACTGTACAATCCTTGCAGTGTTTTGCTCTACCAAGCGAAGTCTCTCTTCATGTGCTGCGATAATATTGTCAGCTTTATCTGATCGCAACATGAGCGTGGCCAACTGTTCCTTCAGAACAAGGAGATCAGTTTGCATGGAGCCCAAAGAGTTGCCATTTTGTAGCACCAACTCCTTCACTGCTCGGATCTCAGCAAGCAGTTCTGTGAGGCCTTCAGGCTGTTGTCGAGAAGACACCATTTTTTGCGGCAAAGGGGGCTCCTGTTTAGAGCGTTTTTACTCCTGCCGCAGCGTTGCTCTGAAAGTCCAGTCTCGCCAGTTTAGGTGTGGACATATTCTGCATCTAATATAGGAGAGGGGAGAGCGAAATAGCAAACAATTCTAGGGCTGGGCTGCTGAGTCTCTCAGGATTCCTCTGGAGCATCCATCTTGTTCCGTGGCTAGCTCCACCTCCGTATTACAACGTTTTGATAAACTGCGGAGTAGCAAATCACCTGGACTGGATGGTATACATCTGAGGGTATTGAAAGAACTAAAATATGAGATTGTGGACATACTATTAGTAATCTGTGAATATCATTAAAATCATCTGTAGTACCTGAAGACTGGAGAATGGCTAATGTAAGGCCAATTTTTAAAAAGGGTTCCAGGGGTGATCCAGGAAACTACAGACCAATGAGCCTGATCTCAGTACTGGGCAAAATGGTAGAAACTATTATAAAGAAAAAAAATGACTAAACATGTAGATAGTCATGGTTTAATGAAAGCCAACATTAGTAAGACAAGACTTTCCTTGGCTAAATCAATCTATTATATTTTTTTGAAGGTGTGCATAAACAGATAGACAAAGGTGAGCCAGTTGATATAGTGTATCTGGATTTTCAGAAAGCCTTTGACAAGGTCCCTCATGAGAGACTCTTGGCGAAATTAAAAAGTTATGGGATAGGTTGTGGATCAGGAACTGGTTAAAAGATGGAATGCAGAGAGTAGGGCTAATGGTCAATTTCCCCAATGGAGAAAGGTAAATTCATTCATTCATTTTTTCTTTTTTTTTTTTTAAAACCGCATTTCCTAGGATCAATCCAGTTTACAGGAACCAAACTTTAACCATTCATGGAACAATTTTACAAGAACTGGATTAATTAAACATGTTAGGTAAAACAGAGGAGAAGGTAACTATATACAAAAAGAGAGGTTGTGGAGTACCCCAGGGATCTGTGTTGGGCTTACTGCTTTTTAACATACTTTGGCACATACTCTGGGACAGAGGGTGAAGTAGATAGGGGCACAGGTGGTGTTCTCTTCTATCCTCCCTGTTGAGGGTAAAGGCCAAGGCAGAGAAACTTGCATCCTGGAGATAAATGCATGGCTGTGTGGATGGTGTCATCGAGAGCGTTTTGTTTTCCTGGACCATGGGATGATGTTGCAAGGGCTGCAGAGCAGAGATGGTGTCCATCTGTCTAAGAAAGGTCAACATGTCTTCAATAGCTAGACTAGCTAACCCACTGAAGAAGGCTTTAAACTAGATTCGTGGGGATGGGTGAAGAAAGCCCCTAGTAAGTGAAACATTAAATACCTTTATAGAAATAGGTAAAAGGGGCAACATCTGGAAAGCAGTGACTATAAATGCTTGCAGAATGGGAAATAAGATCCCAGATGTTTAGGCTTTAAGGGGAGAAACTCACTTGGATTTAGTAGCAGTTACAGAGACATGGTTTACGGACAACCATGACTGGGATGTAATTATACCAGGCTATACATTATTCAGAAAAGACAAGGTAGGAAGAAGGGGAGGAGGATTAGCACTATATGTAAAAAATATTATTAAAGCTATAGAATTGTAGGGCTTAAAAGGAAGAGAGGAGGCACTGTGGGTTAAATTAGAAAGAGGGAAAGAGAAATCCATTTACATTGGAGTGATTAACAGACCTCCCTCAGAGGGAGAAGAAGTGGACAGAGATTTAATAGAAGACATACACAGCATTGCCAGGAAAGGGGAAGTGCTACCGATAGGGGAATTCAATATAACGGATGTTGATTGGCGCACCCCTGATACGGTGTCATCTAGAAGCAAGGAGATCCTGGCTTCTTTACAGGAAGAACTATTCAGGCAACTGGTAACAAAACACACACGTGAAGGGGCCATACTGGACTTGGTGCTTACCTATGGAGAAAGTGTTTCTGATGTTATAGTGGGAGAATCATCTTGTACCCAGTGATCACCAGATGGTGTGGTTAAGACCAGGGCTGATAAAATCCATTCAAAAGTGAGGGATTTAGACTTTAGGAAAACTAAATTTGCCAAGATGGTCCAATACCTCAAGGAGTCGTTAGCGGGATGGGAACAGCTGGGGGATGTAGAAAAACAATGAAAGGGGATATTTTAAGGGCAACCAACCTTTTTGTTAGACTGGTAAATAAAGGTAAAAGGAAAAGGAGGCCATTATGGTTCTCAAAAGAGGTAGCTGAAAAGGTGAAGAAAGAGAGGGAGGCCTTCACGAAATACAAGAGATCACAGAGAGAAGAAGATACACATCAATATTTGGAAAAACTTAGAGAGGCTGGCAAAGGAGTCAAGAAAGCAAAGATACAAAAAGAAGATGAAATAGCCAATGCAATAAAATCGGGGGGAATAGGACATTTTTCAGATATGTTAGTGAGAGGAAGAAGGGCAAAGGTAGTATTGTCAGACTCTAGGGTAAAGGGGAGGAATATGTAGAAACTGATGAGGAAATATTTCTGCTCTGTGTTCTGTCATGCTGCCGCCCCAGAGGCCAAGGTTGGTATGGGCAGGTCAGATGGACATGAGAGTTTTTTTTATATATTTTGAATTTGGTCCTTCTGTAAGAGGTCTTGGTAATGTTCCCAGGACCTACCGGGGGCCAAAGTTCAAGAGAACACACTAGCCAGAATGTAGGGAAAATAAGGCTTTATTTCCCTTTAAGCACAATGGTTCAAGTTATGGGAGACTACTTCAACAAACTGAAAGAAAACCTTGCTTCAGGCAACAAAAAGAAAATATATTCACACTTGCTTTGTTTAACTGTTGCTTCACAGTACTTGGCATAAACAAACTTTACAGGCATTCGCTACTGTTCACTGTTTTATGTTTCATGCACAGACCTTAGGCTACCTGCCTGACAGTAGCTACAGTCCATCGGGGTTTCAGGTGGGTCTTCGTTGAATTCCACCTGCATGGGCTGAGTATCAGACAGCTGGGAATCAGTGTCAGTAAACTCTTGAGGAGTGTACTGAGGTTTCTCATATAACACATTTACTAGCTTCCAATGTTCAGCATTCAAGTCAGGGCCGCGCCCATGTGAGTGTTTGTTATGGCAGTTACTTCCCCTTGCAGGCTGCCTTATGTTATACAGTCTTTTTACCAAAGGGCTTGTGCCCTGTTTCACAAACAGTTTGATAGGGAGGATATACTCCAGTATCTTGTGTTTCCTGTCTTCTTAACTTATTTTGCTTATCAGAATAAGAAGGTATTTTACCTTGTTTAGTTGAGTCCCATGGCCTGGTCCTGCTGTAGTTCAACCTGTCTTGAGCAGTAGGCTTTTCCCACTCCAGCTGGCCTTCATGCAGAGTCACCACTCTCTCACATTCACACCTTTTACCATTTGAATAAGGAATATTACCATTTGCAGCAAAGACTTCATCCTGGCTCAGATAATGCTTACTGTGTCTTGCATTTACTGCTGCCGGTTCTTCACACCAAACTCTGGGGTTTATTTCTCCCCTTGTGCCTTTCTTTCCAGTACCTCTCAACCAAGGACTCCTGGAACTCTGTGGCCTCGGATTCACTATGCCCTCCTGCCAGGAAATCCTTCCTCTCTGGTGCTCTGGACACTCCTTATGGTGCTCTCCTTCTTGGTTCCTTTCCAGAAGCTCTCTGTGGTGTGACTCTCCGTGGTCTGCTTTTCCTTGATAAGCCTCTTCTTGATATGCCTCCTTTTGGTAGGCCTTCCTTGGTATGCCTCCCCTTGGTCTCTCTCTCCCTGGTCTGCCTTTAACTTGTCCTAGTTCCTCCTTTTCAAGTTCCCAGCCTTTCTTCAGGGGAACTCCCCCTTTTCTCCATTGGCTGTTAGGTTGCATTACCTCATCAGCTCTGAGGTGCAGTTCTCTGGGCCTTGGAAGGTCACTCCTGCTCCCTCTATTGGGCTCCTCATAATATTGTAGCTGATGATAAAATCTTTTTTCAGGATTTAAAACCCTTTTTTCTCCATGAATAGGCTCTGCGGTACCACAGTTCACAGATGAAAGACCAGGAGCAGGACCTCAGAAAACACCCACAAACAGGAACAAATGTGAGGGGCATCTCAAACAATTTTCAGAAGACTGTGTTCATGAGGAACTAGCTAAACGAAAAGTGAACAAAGTGATGGGACCAGATGGGATACATCCGAGAATACTGAAGGAACTTGAGGACGTTCTAGCAGCTCTACTGACTGACCTTTTCAATGCCTCTTTGGAGTTGGAGATGGTGTCAGAAAACTGAAGAGAGACACACGTGGTCTCTTTACACAAAAACAGAAGTAAAAATGTGGTTGAAAACTACAGGCCAGTTAGTTTAACCTCAGTGATGAGTAAATTATTGGAAATGCTGCTGAAAGAGAAAATAGTGAGCTTTCTGGAGTCCAATGGATTACCAGATCCAAAGCAGCATGGATTCACCAGAGACAGGTCTTGTCAGACAAATCATATTGATTTTTTTCACTAGGTGACCAGGGAGTTGGATCGAGGGAGAGCCCTAGATGTGGTATATTTAGATTTCAGTAAAATCTTTGACACCAAGGAGATCACGTGATGCAATGAGCTAAGAGGTCGCTGGTTGTCTTGGTTCCGGCGCACTTCTCCGTAAAACTCTGAAGAATCTTAATTTTCAATAGCCCATACAGCATATTAACCTTCTAGGTGGTGACTTGGAGGATACCAATGGAATAAGTCGAGGCAGGGTGGCTGCATGCAGATGGTGACGAAACCAACCTGCAAAGAGAAAAACTGGGGCCTGGAGAGTAAAATGGCGGATCCTGCTTCCCCGAAGGAAGGTGGAATGGAGACAGTGAGTTTGGTGCAGGGGGTTTCTCAGGCAGTAGTGGCAGCCTTGGAAAATAGGCTGCGGGGGCTATCAGACCAAATAGCGCAAGAAGCCCAAGTTGTCACAGATAGTGGAGGTCAAATGACACAGGTGGAATAAAAGATATCTAATACGGAAGATGTTCAACTCACACACTCCCAAAACATCCAAAGACTGGAAGCGCTTATTAAGGCCCACAGCGAAAAACTTGACGATTTAGAGAATAGAAGTCGATGGAAAAATCTTAGATTCATTGGTGTGGCTGAATTGGTTACAGAGAGGGAGCTGTGAGGCTATATGGAGACATGGATTGCAACTAATTTATCTTTGGGAGAGCATGGTGGGAAGGTCATCTTAGAAAGTGTGCACTGCGTGGGCCCGAAGCGGAGCGGGGCCAACCGCCCAAGAGTAGTCATCGCTCACTTCCATAACTATCTTCAGAAGGAGACAGTACTACAAGCGGCAAGAGTACGGCAGAGTGCACTGCAAACGCCACTGGATTTGCTGGTGTTCCAGGATTACTCGGCCGAGGTGGGACAACGTAGAAAGGCCTTTGTTGTCGTTTGTGGGAAGCTTGCTGCTACAGGACTGAAATTTGCCCTCCAATACCCGACACTACGGGTGGACCACCTGGGCCGCCAGTATACTTTTTCTACCCAAGTATTCCTGGACACTCTCCCCAACAAAAACCTGCAAGGCACTTGAACTGTATGCCAGAAGTAGTGGTGGACATTACCACTGGGAAAAAGGAGCGCCCGGTGGAATTTGAAGAACTGCAATGAGAGGGTAGGCTACACCAATTGTGGACTTTGTTATCCTCAAAATGTGAGCGAGATCTGCCCTCTCTACATAGACTGATAGATTTTCGACGGATGAAAATGGACCCCATAATAAATGTGATTTTTGAAGGAGTTCCCTTTTTATTTTCTTTTTCTTTTTTCTTACTCTTTCTTTTCTTCAACATGTGCTAATGTGTAGATGGGAAAGATGGGTTAGGAGGGTGGGGGTAGGCTAATTAATGTTAGGTAGGATGCCTAGGCATTGGGAGAGGATATGTGGGAGTAAAGGGGGGAGGTGTAGTGGGAGGGGCACACTGGGGATGCGATTTGAATGATTAAACAAGGAGAAGGGCCTAGAGGATGGGGCGGTGTACCGGACATGGGGAAGGGTTGAAGTGGTCTGTCTGGAATGCACTAGGCATGGGTCCCTAGGCTGGTTTGAGCCCCTATGTGATGGTCAGTGGGGAATGTTAGATGGGGAATATGAAGGATGTTATAGAGGGGAGACTTACTTAAAGGGGAGTATAGATAGGGCTTGTGAGCACAGTTAAATAGAACAGGGTTTCGGGAAGTCCTACGCTTTATAGATCTCCATTCTTCCCACTATGGGAAGTGGTAGGGGTAGGAGAAGAAAGGAAAAGAGAGGAGGGAGTGAGGGGGAGGGAGGGAGGACTTAATAGGGGAGGGGAGGGAGAAGAGAGGAGATAGGATAACAGGGGGATATACAATTGGATATTTAGGGGAAGGTTCTGTGGACAATCTGACCGGAAGGCCCTTACATAAGGACCAGGAGGGGTCTCTAGGCTGGGGGGGGGATCCCTAAACACGAAGGAAGGAAAGGAATTATTGGAAAAATAAGTTAAGCTGGAAAAGGGCCGAGAGTAGTGTCGTGGAATGTAGGCGGGCTAGGCACTCCAGTTAAGCGGTTGAAAGTGATACGGGCATTGGTGCACCATAAGTGTGACATGGCCTTCCTCCAAGAAACGCACCAAACAGATGTTGAGCATAGTAAGTTGAGCCGAGAATGGATAGGCCAGGTTTTTGCTGCACCCGCATAGGGTCGAAAGGGAGGTATAGCTATTTTGTTCCATAAATTAATTTGATTTACCTGTGAGCATTTTCTGGTGGACCCCCAGGGCAGATATGTTATTTTTCAGGGCAAACTTGAGGGACATGCTATTGTGTTTTGCAAAATATTTATGGTCCAGGTGTGACAGATGGCCCTTTTTATGCCCACCTGGCCGCCTCTGAAATGGAACAGTTACAGGGAAATCAGTTAATAATTGGTGGAGATCTCAACAGTGTCTTAGATCCTCTGTTGGATACATCTGGATTCAGACCAGGGGTTAGAGATCAGACATTGTGTGTGCTGCAGAGATTTCATAAACGATTAGGCCTCATGGATCCCTGGCGACTGCTCAAATCCACGGAGAGGGATTATACTCATTTGTCCAAGGCACATGTATTATAAACACCAATTATACCAATATGGGGATAAAATGGGGAAATTGCTCGTTCGATGTCTATGGGGTCCCCAAGGAGCTAGAAGAATTCCGGCTCTGCGAGATGCAACAGGTCGACTGCAGAAAGATACTCCTGCAATTGCTAGAGTATTCCGGGAGTATTACCAGTAACAATATTAAAAAGGGTTGGACCCCCATATAATCTTTCGAAGTATCTTGGGGATCTCGCATTGCCTGGAATTACAGCACATCAGTGTGTTGAATTGGGGGCCCCTATAACAGTGGTGGAAGTTTCCTTGCAATTAAGCGCAAGATTATAAGACATCGGGTCCCGACGGGTTCCTGGCAGAATTCTACAAGCTCTTACAGGATAGGGTTGGGGGCCCCTTGGTGGTGATTTATGCAGACCGAGTAGAGAAAGGGAAATTCGAATGGGGCTCTAATCGGGCACATATTTCTCTTATACCGAAGCCAGGTAGGGATCCGATGGAGGCTGGTTCACATCGCCTGATCTCCTTAATAAATTTTGATCTGAAAATATGGATGAAGATTTTGGCAGAATGATTAGGGCCACTTCTGCCGAATTTATTGCAGCACTCCCAAGTGGGTTTTATGAGGGGATGCTACGCCACATATAATCTGTGACAGATAATAGCACCTCTGGAGTGGGTAAAGGAGAAACAGATCCCCTCACTTCTTATTAGTTTCGACGCTGAGAAGGCATTTGACAAGGTAAGCTGGGAATATCTGTTTTGTCTCTTGCCAAGGTATGGTTTGGGGGACTCATCTGTCCGGATGGTTCAGGTATTATACAAGACACCAACAGCAGCTGTAACACTTAATGGGCATGTCCCTGAAGCTTTTGAATTCTTACGTGGGATGTGACAGGGGTGTCCTTTATCCCCCTTTTTGTTTGTACTTTCCCTGGATCCATTTTTATGGAGAGTGGAAGGATGCCAAGAAGGGTGGGTGTGCGTATTGGTGGAATGGGGTTCAAGATCTCAGCTTTTGCGAACAATCTTTTAGTCCATATTACTAAACCGCAGTCATCATTGCCACGGTTGTTGAAAGAATTTGCAGATTTTGGAAGCATCTCGGGATTGTAACTAAATATGGAAAAATCGGAAGTCTTGGATGTGGTGGGCCACCTGCGAGGACAGTGGGGGCAAGAGTTTCCTCTTCAGTGGGCAGACTCTTCTTTTAAGTATGTTGGTATTCAATTACCTTGCAACTCACGAGCTCTGTACCATCTTAACTTTGGAGCCTTGTTATGTCATCTCCGTGTAAAGGTGAGGGATTGGGATCCCTTGCCGCTGTCTTTGATGGGACAGATCGCAGCTTATTGCATGGTTTTGTTTCCTAAGATAATATATGTGCTGCAGCTGCTACTCCTTCGGCTTCTATGTAAGGATCTTTGGTTATTTGAGAAGGAGCTGCGGTGGTTCCAATGGAGGGGGGGAAACCATGGATAGCATTGTCAGTGATGAAGAATAATTGGGAATGGGGCGGTTTGGGAGTACCAGATCTGATGAGATGTGCTAGAGCTTGTCACGAGGCATGTTAGAGATTGGTTGGGCTAGACTGAGATTTTTACCCCAAGGGAACTGGAAGAAAATTTTGTTTTTCCGTACTCTTTGACAGCAATGCTCCATTTCCCAAGTCAAGAGCTGGTCCTCCGGATAACTAGGAGTGCACTAATTGGACACCTGCACAGTGTATGGAAGTTCATCTGTCAACAGAGGCAGATTTTGTATACAAGTACTAGTTTTCTACCGTTGAGGGGGAACCTTGGCTTTATTCCATGGATGGAATATTGGGTATTTCGGGAGTGGGAGGCTAATGGAGTGCATAATGTGGGACACGTAGTGGATCTGGAGGGATCAGTGAAATCGTTTAGTGATCTCAAAGCAGAATTTGATTTGAAAGCCCATCATGTATTTGCATATATGCAAATGCACATTATGTCAGATCTCTCTCAAGAAGTGCATTGTGAGTTGCAAAGTCTGCGCAGATCATTCAGTTTTTTGGCCTAGGGACTCAGGACTGGCTGTCCATTTCCCAATTCGCCCAGTGGCTTCAGCTAGAAGCGTCAGTGAGTGAACTTACAAAGACTGAGAAACGCTGAGTAATGGAGATAGGGATTCAGATAGTACCTGGAATGCTTTGGAGAGCGGTGGCCCAGATTTCGCAACTGGTGAAAGGAGCGCGCCTACTGGAGTTACAATACCGAATATTGTATTGGGCTCATTTTTCGCCCAGGCGCGCTTTGCATAGTGGGGTAGCCCAATGGGAGTAGGAGTGGGAGTTGCCCTTGTGGGACCTGCCCTCGTTGTGGGACCACTTTGGCAGACCTGGGCCATATGTGGTGGACATGTCAAGGAATGCAAAGATATTGGATGCAAATACGGAGATATGTGGAACGGCTGATCGGACAGTTTGTTGGACAGCCACACTAGTGGTGTTTGATGATTTATCTCAGTTCAGACCTAAAGGTTGTTGGGATAGATTGTTGGTGTGGAAGGCATGTCTAATTGGAAAGCAGATAGTGGTGCGGCACTGGAGGGAGGCCGTCACTCCATTCTCCTGGGAATGGCGAATTGCATTTCATAATTTAATGTTACAAGAACGGATGGCATCAAGGGGGGGATGCTAGGCAAAAAGGGAAATTCTTGGTCATTTGGGGGAGTTATATAAATATGTTGATGTCGATAGCCCGTAACGAATTGTTAACCTGGTAGATACAGGGAAGCAATGCAATATGACTTGGTTAAGAGTTTCATTCGTGACCATGATAGGGTAGCACTGGGTGGCCCGGTTGAGGGGTCCTCAGAACATAAGCTGGGCATGTAAGGATGCAGTTAGGAAGCCAAGAGCCAAACATGGCCTGCTCTGCATCTGCTTCAGAGAACTTACTGGTACCGTTAGACAGGTGCCCCATTTCTCAGGTCATACTATATCACCTAATGTTTGGGAGTCCCAACTCCCTCTGGCAATATGGGCATCAACAGAATCTGTACTGGGTCCCTGCTTTCCTACCCTACAATAAACATTTCCTCACAATCTCAAGTAGGTACAACCTTTCCTTGTGTTATATTTATGGGAGAAGCATTTGAAAAGTATTCAGTCATTTTGGCACTTTTACCATGTAATAGAAAAATATTCTGCCTATTAGGGATGGAGATAAAGAGTACCATGTTCCTAATGTGTCTGTGACTCTTGAAATAGAGAGAATACATTTACCAGATCAAGATCTTTACGATATAATGGAATTCTGCTAACTAAATATTTAATAGACTTGCTAGCCCAGCTTAGTAGAAATCCCAGACCCCAAAGGTCTCTCAACTCCTGCTGATTGGAGAGTGGCTTTGATTTAGAAAGTTTGCGTTTAAGTCCTCAGACTGCCCCAAAGCCTTTAAACTCATGTAATGCATTGAGTAACAAGTCCCTGGTGTCATTAAGATATCATCTGCAAAGCGAGGCACTTAACTGTTTCTGTCCCATCTGTATGCCACTCTCTTGTTCACTGTCCCTTAAAACTTGCAAAAGGGCTTCAGAAATAATAAAGACAACAATGACAACAGGGGGCAACTTTGTCTGGTACCCCTGCCTAAAGCAAATGCTGTAGATGTCTCTCCATTTACCAAAACTGATACCATAGGATTGGTATATAACACTCACATTGCTCCAAGAAAGGATTCCTCTATCCCATATTGCCTAAGTGCCTGAAACAAAAATGGCCATCTCACCCTATCAAAGGCTTTCTCTGCATCAAAACTAATGATCAGGGCCGGATTGTTTTTTCTATAGCATATTTCCACTGCAGATAGCAATTGGCTCATATTGAGAACTGCAAGTTTACCCTTCACAAAACACACCTGCTATTCAGCCATTAAAATTGGAAGAGGTCCCACTAACCCTATCTGCTAAAATTTCTGAAAACAGATAAAGGCCGATGTTTCAACAATGTTTTTCAATGGATTTGTCATCTCCATCCAACCGAAGGTTTGTTATCTTGAGGTCATCTTAGACTCCACTCTACTATGTGCCCTCAGATCTAAGAGTGGTTTGCAGTCGTTTATTTCATGCTTAGAATGGGTAGAGGTTTTAAACAATATTTACCTACTGACTATTTTTGCATGACTGTTTCTGGTTTATTATACTTTCCATACCACCCTTCAAACAAATGCTAGAGCGGTTTACAATACCATCATGTGAAGGTACAACTCTGGTTTATTATCGCTTGATTATTGGAACATTCTTTATTTAGGTCTGCCAGATAATTTGCTTCCTTTTCTGCAGTGATTCAGAATTCTGCTGTTTGAGTTTATCGTTAATTTATAAAAGTTGTATCATGTTTCTGAATATTTTATCGCATTACATTGGTTGTCTATTAAGCAGTGGGATTTTTTTTAAAATATGTGATTAGTATATTGAATTTTAAATCTATGAGAAAATGAGAAATCTATTGAACTTGAAACTTCATTGATCCATTACATTTTGTCGCAAATAATTTGTTCGATTCAGCTGGAATTATTAGATATTCCTGCAGTTTCTCTTGTGCGCAAAGCCACACAGTATGAGCATTCTCTGTTGCTGATCCAGTTAGGTGGAACGTTATTCTGCTCTTTATTCAACAACAAAATGATTAAAATTTTGGAAGGCCTTGAAGCTTCATTTGTTTCATTGATATAATTATTTTCTAAACTTCTTTTCCTTTTATTGTTTGTTTTTATACTTTTATTGCTTTACTTTGTTTTATTATGTTTGTTTTATTATGTATGTTTTAATGTAACCTGCCCAGTAATGGTGATGGGTGCGAAAGAAATAAGAACAAATAAAATGAAATGAAATAACAAAATACGTCTATAGGATCTCAAGTTTTGGCATTATACAGATTAACACATGGTTGGTGTCACTAGGAACTATTTATTTATTTTCTTTAAATTTATTTTTATACTGCTTTTCTATAAATCAAAGCGGTTTACATTGAACCAGAATGTACAGAGCACATTGTGTCTCATTTACATAGAACAAAACTAAATAACTTACAGAAACAGCTGTAAAGTAAGAACAGTGATACTTAAAACATAATAACTATTTACATTGGCAGTGTGGCACAAACTACATATTTTCTGAGAAAGAACTGCCTCATAAGATGCTGCATGAGGACCACGTATTTTTAGCTGCAAACTTTTATGGACTTTCCTTCTTTATCTTCTACTAAAAAGGGCACCCTCTCTGAGGCCAGTCACGAGGTCAGTATGGATCAGTATATCTGCATGGATCAGTATATATGACACAAACATTTGGGTACCAATATTCAGAAGCTCTTATCCAGATAACCACAGAGGTTATCCAGATAAGGCCATTGAGAGAGATATGCAACAATGGTGCTATCTAGATAGTGCTGCTGAATTTTTCCATCCGCATCTTCGGCACTATCGGGACAGTGCAGGGGTGATCTGTTAGCAGAATGGAGGTGATATGCAGAGCGAGTAGTGGTAATATGCGGTTGCTATCCAGATAGGCTAGTTGTCTCAGGACAAAATTTATCTCCATAACTTAGGATAGCAGAAAACGCCATAACTTAGGACAATTTTTCTGCTGTCCTAAGTTATGGAGATAAATTTTGTCCTGAGACAACTAGCCTATCTGGATAGCAACTGCATATTACCACTACTCGCTCTGCATATCACCTCCATTCTGCTCATAGATCACCCCTGCTCTGTCCCGATAGTGCCGAAGATGCGGATGGAAAAATTCAGATAGCAGATGTCCAGATAGCAGCTGAATATCAGCATTGTCCAGATAGTCACCAACCCTTAATAACTGGATTATATTTAAATTCTTGGCTAATCATCATGGTGTTTAAATATTTGTCGGTTCGAATACTGGTCCCCTTATTTATTTGTCATCCTTGATTTCTTGCCTGATCAATCAGGAAACCCCCAAGGCAAGTCACAAATAAATAAGGCAACAGATTAAAAATACACTCAAACAAATAATAATATGTTAAGGGGTATGTTTACTAAACGGTGGTAGCGGATTACGTGTGATATCGGAGCCGCTGCCCCATTGATTTCAATGGGGCCGCAGCTCCGATACCGCACGGAGTCCGCTACCGCCGTTTAGTAAACATACCCCTAAGCATTACTAGTAATATATTACTAGGAAATCATTTAATACCCAAACAACAAAAAGAAATACATTTCTCATAGGATTCTGTGTCATTTAATGCAGGAATTGCATTACCTAAGGAAGCTGTTCCACAAATCCACCTATGTAACAAGATGGAAGTTTAAACATCAGGACCAGATCAATCCATTTTCAATGACCTGGGCTCTTTGCTAGCACTGCATGCATTAAGTGACTGCCCCATGACGTGGGATTTGGATTTGCATGCTGACATTAACCAGACTGCACTGTTTCTGCAAGCTGTGCCATAAAACTAGCACTTGTTTCCCAGGTAATAAAAGGTGCTCACCAAGGGTTTCGTTGACCACAGAAGGGATAATGTTCTTCAGCACCTGGCAATTTGTATGCAATGCTGGATTACTGTTCATTTCCAGAACCCACACCTGCAAAATACAGTTGTTTACAAAGAGCAGCAAGCAGCCATCTCCATAACCCTTGCCATGCCATCAATCAACAGCACAGAGGACACCAGGGGCATTTAAGAAAAAGATTTGGCCTTCTTCCACACAATAAAATGAATGCTGTACATCTGTTGGAATAATACCTCTTTACATTAATGGTTGCTTGGAGGATTATCAGATGATTCCATGAAACCTAGCACAGATTGTACCAGTCCTTGTTTGACCCCATTGGCTGCATGGAGATATATATAGGGCCCAATATTCACAGTAGCGGCTAGCTGCCGCCGCTGAACTTTACACCCATATATTCAATGCTGGGGCCATAACCGGGCTCCGGCACTGAATATCTGGGATGCCCGGATTGCCATGCAGTTAACAAGGCACAGGTGATATTCCGCTACTGCCTGGTTAGCTTCAGCAGTGAAAGTTAGGCCAGCCTTTCTGCGCCAATAACTGAGCTCCCAGAATGCCCTGAGGCTAGCCAGTTAGCTTTGGGATATGCAGTGGCGGCACTTGTGGATATTCAGCATTAATCCCTTTATATATCTGGCCCTTAGCTTTGATATTCCTAAGAAACACAGAGCCCGATATTCAGTACCAGTGGCTAGTGCTGCTAATGCGCCTAGTCACCAGCGCTGAATATTAAACCCAGATACCTTGCTAATCACTTTGAATATCAGGTCCACAGATGCTACATCTCCAAAAACCAAATTGGGTAAAATCAAGGGCTAGCTGTCCTGGAAGACTAGGAATCATCTGGTGACATCCTTTTCCACAGTCCAGGATTTTCTCTATCTCCCTGTAAAATGGAAAGTGTTAGTCTGACCCACTTATAAAACCTAGCAATTATATGACACTGGATGAGAGAGAATATGGCACATCTGACACACACTCAGGATAATTTAATAAAGATTTTTCCACGTGCAAAGATCTTTTATAAAATTGTACAGTAGTATAGCGTAGTTACTCATCTGTAACAGGTGATCTCCGGGAACAGCAGGAATTTAGACTTCACATATGGGTGACGTTGGTTCTGACGGAGCCCACATGGAACGCTCCCCAGCATCCAACTGGAAAGCCTTTGGGAGCACTCCATTGCATCTGTGCAAAAGCCTTCCCACTTTCCCAACCCCCTCTCCTCAGTTGAGTTTGTCGCAGAGAAAAAGAATGTAAATGAAACCCTATAATTCCTAGAGGAGGAGGGCAGGTTGTGAAGACTAAATTCCTGTTGTTCCCAGAGATCACCTGTTAGAGGTGAGTAACTACGCTATCTCCAGGAACAGGCAGGAATGCAGTCTTCACAGATGGGACTCCCTAGCTCACAGATGCCAGATGAAGTGACCTCAGAACCCATGGAGGTTCGCCTCGGAGTAGGCATGATGAGGTCATGGATCCCAAATGGATTTCTGGTATCTTCAAAGTCCGGGATAGAGTGTAGGAGTTGCATCTAAGTCTGAAAGAGGTGCTGGAGTACAGCCTGACCAAACATGGCAGCCCAATGGGAGTCCTTGTCCAGACAATAATGGGCAGCAAAGGTATGGACAGAAGACTAAGTTGCTGCTTTCCAAATTTCATTGATGGCTACTAATTGAGGTGGCTATGGCACGAACATTGTGAGCAGTGAATGCCCTTCCATGGAGAGCCCTGCTTTGTCACAGGCAAATGAAATTCAGTCCGCTATCCACCTGGAGAGCGTACGCTTAGAGACAGGTAATCCCAGGTGACTGGGATCAAATGTGATGAAGAACTGCAAGGCTTTACGCTGAGCCTGAGTCCTTTGGAGGTAAAAAGCCAACGCATGCTTGCAATCAAGAGTGTGCAGAGTTGCTTCCGCTTGAGCCGCATGCAGTTTAGGAAAGAAAACCGGAAAGTAAATTGACTGATTTAGATGGAAGGGAGATACCACCTTTGGCATAGTGGGGTGAGTCCGAAGGACTACTTTGTCATGGTGGAAGCACGTATAGGGTGCATCTGCTACCAAAGCCTGAAGCTCACTAATGCATCTAGCTGAAATGAGAGCAATTAGAAAGATCACGTTCCACGAGAGGAATTCAAGTGAGGTCGTGGCTAATGGTTCAAAGGGCAGTTTGAGGAGCTGCACTAGTACGACATTGAGGTCCCAAGCTACCGGGGGTAGCTTAATGGGAGGTTTAGGCAGCAGGTGACCTCTCATGAAATGCACTACTAGTGGTTGTGAGGAGATGGACTATTCATCAAGCAGATGAGAGACCACAATGGCAATAAGGTGGACTTTCCCAGAGTTTGTTTTTAGTCCTGTCGAGGACAGGTGGAGGAGATACTATAGGAGTGACTCCACTGGAGCAGAAAAGGGATGAATATCTTTCTAGGAATACCAGGCAGAAAATCTACACCACTTAAAAGCATATGAACATCTGGTGGAAGGCTTTCTAGAAGCCAAAAGGATCTCCTTAACCTCTTGGGTAAGGTCAAAGCCTCGTAAAACTATGCTCTCAGCAGCCAAGCAGTGAGTTGAAGAGACTGTGGATTGGGATGGAATAGTGAGCCATTGTCCTGGGAGAGGAGATCCGGCACACATCTCAATGGCAGAGGATGAGTCTGAGTCAAACGTAGTAGCAGTGAAAATCACAGTTGCCATTGCCAGTGAGGGGCTATGAGAATCATGGAGCCCCTGTCGGACTGAATCTTGAAAAGCATTTTGGGAATAAGGGGTATAGGAGAGAATGCATAAAGCAGACCCTGACCCTAGAGTAGATGGAAGGCATCCAAATTTGTTGGTTGGTGGATGTCGGAGTTCTTGTGCAGAAGTGAGGAAGCTTGGCATTTTGCGGAGTCGTGAACAGATCTATGTCTGGAGTTCCCCAGGTCTGGAAGATGCAGGACGCTGTGTATGGATGCAGAGACCATTTGTGTGGAAGAAGGATGCAACTCAGTCTGTCTGCCAAGACATTGGATTCCCCCGGGGGGTAGACTGCTTGGAGGTATATCTGATAAGCAGTGACAAAGGACCAGAGGTATATCGCCTCTTCGCAGAGGGCCCAAGAGCCTGTTCCTCCTTGCTTGTTCACATAGAACATGGCAACCTAATTGTGCATCCTGACTAGGACCTGTTTGGCTGTGAGGCGATGTTGGAATACCCGGAGGGCATTGAAGATAGCCCGAAGTTCCAGGAGACTGGTCTGGAGTTGTGACTCTTGCACTGCCCAGAGCCTCTGTGTAGTCAGCTTGCCCAGATGGGCTCCCTAACCCAGCTTGGAGGCATCTGTCATCAGGGTGCATTGATGTGGAGGCATCTGAAAAGGTGACCCTATGAACAGGTTTTCTGGAGAACATCACCTTGTGGTCTTGGGCATGCCACTTAACCCTCCATTGGCTACTTGGTTGTCAGTTTGAATCATCACAATTTGGTTTTCCAACTGATCTCTGAAAGAACACTGGCTATTGCTCTCAGCTCCAAAAAATTGATCTGATGGAGACTTTCTTGGACAGGCCAAGTGCCCTGAGTGTGAAGCCCATTGAGATGAGCTTCCCAACCCAGCTTCAACATATCTGTTATGAGCAAAGTTTGATAGGGCTGAATTTAGAAGGGGAGATTCCTGGCCAGATTGGAATGAAGCATCTATCAGGACAGGGAGTCCCAGAGGGAAAGAGTGACAGATATGAGCTTCCCAGTTGCCTGGGTCCACTGAATGCTCAGGGTTCACTGAGATAGTCTTATTCGGAGACATGCCAAAGGAGTGACATGAAACTTTGATGCCATATAGCCAAACATTTTCAACATGGCATGTGCTGATGGCTGCTTACTCATTTGTACTTTCTGCACTATGGCCAACAACTGGGTGAGTTGGTCATGTAGAAGACAAGCTTTTGCTAGAGTTGTGCATAGCTCCTATGAACTCCAATTGTTGTGACAGACTGAGATTGGATTTGGGATAATTGATGATGAACTCTAGTTGTTCCAACGCCCGGGTGATGACACATACTGATTCCTGAGCCCCTTTCAGAGTTGTGCTCTTGAGAAGCCAATCATCTAAATAGGGAAAGATATGCATTCCCAATCTGCATAGAAATACTGGGGGTGGGGATATTTAGCAGCGGCGGCTAGCACTTGTAAAGTGGCTAGCCAATGCCACTGAAGCCTAACCACGGATATTCAGTGCGGGGGCCCAGTTAGCTTCCGTGGGTAAAGTACAGCCGGCATTTGCTGCTCTTTACTTTACCCATGTGTTGCTAACTGGACAGCGGTGATATGGAGCCGCTACCCTGACTAGAAACAGGTGCTACCTCTGCTCCGTCCCAGAACACCCAGATGCCAATTGCTTAGCATCGGGGCATATAGCGGTGGCACCCACGGATATTCAGCGGCACTAACCATGTTAGTGCCGCTGAATATCCAGCTCAGCAGCATTTACACAGTTTGCAATTCTGCAAACCATGTAAATACCTTTGAATATCCTCCTCGTTACTATAGCTAGACATTTTGTGAATACTTGAGAAGCAGACATGAGGCCAAAGGGCAATGCACAATACTGGTAATGTTGTTTCCTTATGACAAATCTGAGATACTTCCTGTGTCCAGGATGTATCTGAATGTGGCTGTAAGCATCCCTCAGATCTAGAGAACATAGCCAATCTCCCTTTTGGAGAAAAGGAAGAAGGGTCCCCATAGAAGCTATCCTGAATTTTGCTCTTACTAGATAATTGTTCAGGTCTCTGAGATCTAGGATGGGATGGTATTCCTCTGTCTTTTTTGGGACCAGGAAGTACCTTGAGTAAAATCCCTGACCTTCCTGCCCTGGCAGAATGGGCTTAATTAAGTGCATTTGCAAGTTAAAGAGCAGAGATTTCATCTTCTTCTCCTGATGCTGAGGGGAAATGGAATGACCCCTCCATGGACAATTTGAAGGGAGTTTGAATAGTCTGTACTCTTTTTGGTCTATTTTTAAAACCCAAAAGTAGGAGGTTACAAAGGGCCAACCTTTGGGAAAAGAGAGTGAGCTTCTCTCTGACTGGCAGATTGTTTGATGAGTGAGACATGGGAAGAGAGGGTATATTCTCGAGAAATAAGTCAAAACTCCACCCCTGGTTTTGGCTGGGATACTGGCTGGGAATTCTGAGGCTGCTCTTGCTGAGGATGGGCACAAGGAGTCTCTTTAGATTGAGTATAGTGAGACGCAGAGAAATACCTATGCCTGAGAGAGGAGTAGGATTTCCTCTGACCTCCACTGTAAAACCTTCTGGAAGAGGAGGCAGAATTGGAGGTGCATGTGGGGAGTGTTCTAAGCATGTCAGAGTGCTTCTTGATTATGGTAGAAGCTTCTTGAACTTTATCTCCAAAGAGATTTTCTACATGGCACAGCATGGCGAGCAGTTCCTGAACACCTAGTTGCCAATCTGGGGCCCAGAGCCATGAGTGTCTCTGGGCGCCAATACTCATGGAGTATTGATGCTTTATTGAAAATATCATATGTCGCATGGACAATATATTTCCCACACTCCTTCCCCCTTGACTCACTAGGGAATGATAACATTTTAGTTTCTCTGGAGGGAGAAAAGTAGACATATCATCAAGTCTGTGCATGATGTAAGTGTATGTCCATGCAGAGCTGGTAGAATGCCATGGAGACAAGAGCACAATGTTCTGAAACAGCTTCCTCCTAAAAGAGTCCAAAGGCTGCTGAGGAGTGTGATTTGGAATTGTTGGCTCTTTTGAGGGTGGATTTGATGACCATAGAGTGGTGAGGCAATTGTAGCATCTTAAATCAGCAGCCTTTTGGACTGTGTACATAGTCGACCTTCTTGCTGACAGAAGGTAGAGAGAGGGGGAGTCTCCCACATTCTCATCTGTAAGCTCTGAAGTATGTGGTGCACGGGCACTGTCACTGTTTCCTTAGGAGTAATGGAATACTGGAGGATATCCAATTTTTTAAACCTAAGCTCCTCCTCTATTTCCAAAGAAAATGGAATTCCCTGAAAAAATCATGGAAAGATAATTCCTCAGGAGGGAATTTTCATCTCTCATGAGGAGGAGAGGGTTCTGATGAGAGTTCTGGAGATCTGTCCTACAGTAGGTATTCAGAATCATCATCAGATACCCAGTGGTCTGATTTGGACACAGATGTATTCAAAGGATGTAAGTCTCTGCCTGGATGGCTCTCTGTCCCTTTGGGGATCTTGAACTTCTATGAAGCGCCTATGCACTGATGACTTCCAATACTTTGAGAAACCACTGTGTCCCGATGCACTAGAAAATGTTATCAGCCAGTCAGGTATAAGTGTCAAGGCCCTTCATTGCTCCGATGATGATCCTCAACCACAGCATATGATGTGTCTCAAGGATGGGATCAACATCTCAATGTACCATGCTTAATGTTGATGAAGCTTTAAGATTGTGCATGACAAACAGCATCTATATTCTGTTATCGATACACTTCAGAAGCCACTTCTCCATGGCTGACATTTCCAAAGGCATGGGGGACATGGCAGTATTGACTGATGTTCCCAGAATCTGTCATGATTTATCGGCAGGCTGGTCTCTGCTTCATGGAGTCTGGCATTGCCCCTTAGAGGATAAGGAGAATGAGCCATTCTCACATCAGGGCTGCTTCAAGGGTCAAACTTATGAGCCTTCTGTGCTCTCGGTATTCTGCCAATGCATTGGAGCCTCTGCCGATGCTTGGCATCCTTAGCTCTTGATAACAATGAAGTCGAGGATGAATCCGTACTAATCTTCAGGAAAGCATTGGTGAATGACTGATGCTCTAGCACTCTATGGGAGCTCTGTTCTGATAGAGTTTGAGGACCTCTAAATACCAATACTCTGCCAGTGTCTGAAGCCATTGAGACCGATGCCATCAATGGCAAAGTTGATGGATCAGACTACGCAGCACCAAAAATTCATTGATGCTGGTTCTTTTGGCCCTAGAGCCATCTTCTTGTCATCTGTAAACACAAATCACAAAAAGCAGCTTAGGGCCGGGTACCTGTTGCACTTTTTAAATCCACTGGCGAGTTTCTAGGACATCTTGGCCAGAAAAATAGCAGCTATGAGATCAAGCGACTCAATGGTGAAAAAAGAGTTATTCAGCCAGATCACCTGAAGCCCATGTAGGCAAACAGCAATGCAAGAAAAAGAAAATGTTTGAAAAACCTACTAAAGGACACTAAAAGGTACATGATGGCAGGGCAGGAAAAAAAAACTTCAAAAAATGAGAGTGACAGTTATCTAAAACTCACAAACTGAAGTTTTCATAGTGCAAAGTAAAATGGGCATCTGGCATGCTCTACAGCAAAAAACCTGAGGCAAAATGGTGCAGTGACAGCAGGCAGGTGGCCTCACATATGCATGATGAAGCTTTTCAAAAGCTTTTAGAGGGAGCTGGAAATACTCCTTTGTGAGGGCTCTGTCGGTGACATCACCCATACATGAGGACTTCATCCTGCTTGTCCACAGAAAAAGTACTGCTTTGCCTGCAGGGATACTTTTGAAAATTAACCTTAGAGTGGATAGTTTTATAAACAGAACTTATACGCATATCAGCCTTTCTAAAATAACCCCTCAGAAAGTAAGCACCCATGACTACATCTGCTCTCAGTGTCCCAGTTGCACAAGAACGTGCAGGTAGACTGCCTGTGAACACCTTTAGGTGTATAAACCTTGGGCAATTTGTAAATGTTTATTTCAGCATTTATTTATTTAGCTACATTTATATCCCGCTTTTCACCGGGTCAAAGCGGTTTAACAAAAAAAAGGGGGGGCCGTCACCAAGAGGGCCAACATTGATGATTCGAACAGAAAGTAACGTCCCTTAGTTGGTAGTGGAGAGGATAGGTCAGGGGGGTTGGAAGTGTAGTCAGTGAGAAAAGTCTTTTCCTGGTTCAAGGTATTCTTGAAATAGGATGGTTTTTTAGTTGTTTCCGGAATGTGGTGATGTCTCTGTTGTTTCGGATTGGGTTCGGGAGGGAGTTCCAGAGGGAAGGCGCATAAATGATTTCTAAAATTACCTGCTTTATATATTGGCAACACTTGTAAAATTGTCATGCAAGTAAAGTTATCTGACTCTGAGAAAGCTGGCTCCTAAGAACTTAGTATAAACGTAATATGACAAGAGAGAAACATGATTCCATATATTTACATATAGTTCCAGAGGGAAGGTGCATAAACGATTTCTAAAATTACCTGATTTATATGTTGGCAATATACGTAATACGACAAGAGAGAAACATGATTCCATATATTTACAATTTACTTTAAAATCGGCTTGATTTCAGTAAAGAGGAGGTAATGCTAAAGACCACTAGAGGGCATGTGAGCATCAGAGATTATGAAAAACTAGTTTCACAGCTGTTAGAAATAGAATATGCAGAGGCCAACATTTTTTTGTTCTCATTTGGTGTGGTTTTTTTTTCCCCCCCCCCCCCCCCCAGATTTTTGGGCAGTTCTTTTGGCTCATTTCACATTCATTTTAATCTTTTTTTTTTAACATGTATTAAAGCTTTTTAAACTCACACAAATTGATTATACACACATTAATTTGTAGGTTAACATGCATGAAATCAGTTTTGTGTACACTAAAATGTTTAAGGTGTGTTAATGAACTGAAAGATCTCACTGGTTAGCCCAGAGTTACTCTCTTGGAAGAGCTGCAGGAAAAACAAAAACGAAAAAACACAAGAGCACCAGGTAAAGAGGCAAATTTGTAAATCGAGCCTACCACCAATCCATTCTATCACTGAGAATGCAAAAGCTAGAAGCCACTTATTTTAGAAAACATCAGCGATTCCTTTCCAATATACAGCTGTCAGTACTGTGTGTACCTTAGAATTTATTTGTGCAGATATGGCATACCGCCATTCATAAAATAAAGATTTAATATGAGATAGGAAGGAATGAGGATCATTGATGCGGTGTACTCTGTACCACTGCAGTATAATAACTTGAAAATGGGTATATGCTATAGGGTTCAGTTTCTAAAGTATTTTCCGCATGCAAAGCATGTTATTCACCCAGAAAAGGTTTGCTCTAAAAATGTTTTCTATGGAACGTACTGCCATTGGTATTACAGCAGGACAAAGACTGCCCCATATTCAGGGCCAGCGGCTAGCACCATTAAAGCAGCAAGCTGCTGGTACTGAACTTTAAAGCCTGGATATTCAAACTTAGGGGTATGTTTACTAAGCTTCCATGTGATATGGCTCTGATATCACATGGAAGCTACAACCGCTGCTTAGTAAACATACCCCTTAGATTGTAAGCCCTCTGGGGACAGGATAATACCTACTGGACCAGAGTGTAATTCACCTTGAACTATTACTGGAAAAGTGGAGCTAAATACTAATAAATAAATAAATGTACGCCACTGATGATGAGTAAACGTGTCCTATTATAAGACTCTGATGTAGTTGTGATCGGGGTGGATTTTGGCAGAGTCACGATTTAAGTGCTTTGTGTATTAAATCCGTGCAAAGATTTACACCTGCTCCCGAGCAATTGCATTCAGCTTCATTTTACTTGTGATTTCTGCAGGATTTGTGATAGTATTTTATAGGTCAACAAGAAAAGGCAAAGGCAAATCACACATAGAATGGTCAATCAAGTTATTAAAAGACCAAACACAGTCATGGTTCGGCAACCTGCTGGTCACAGCAGTCCAGATCTACAAAAATACTTATGGAAAAATGGCAATTCACAAAAACCCCCACATAGGATCTATGAATCTGTATAAAATAAGTTATAAAATCTGGTGTGATTTGGGTGGGGTGAAGCAAGCAAAAATAATATATGCTCACTAGCTGCATTGTAGCACTATACGAATGATAACTAGTTGTTGTAATAGTAGCATTAGTAGCTGCTAAATGTATACACTGTACTGTATTATTGCTATTGCTGTTGTTGTTTTTAGTGCCATTGAGTTGATGTTGACTCATGGCAACCCTCTGGATAGTTCTTCTAAACTGTGTACTTGTACTATTAGGATTTTTGCCTTGCTCCAAGTTTATCTCACTATTTTGAGCATTCTGTTGGCATGTGGTCATTTTATTATTATTACGCTGCTGCTGCAATGTAAGTTGTCTACAGTATATCAAATACACCTGTTCTAGAAGATTCTCAATATAGGCATGCGTTTTGGTTTCTTATAGGCATCCTGTTATAATTTTATATGTGGAAAACATGTTTTGCATGCAAAAAATGACTCTTGTGAACCGCTGAATATGTACATACAACTATGTGCAGCAAGATGGTGCATAGTTGTATGTGCGTCATTCATAGGCATTCGGGGGCGTAGCAGACATGTATATGCATATGTTATAAAATATGCCAGTACACACAGAGAAAACACACCCACATTGACACCTTTGGAGCAGGTGTGACTTTGTTTGAGAGATTTTGTGTGCTACTGCAGCTAGTTCTGGGGATCTATTTTATAAAGACTTCATCCAATTGCCATAAAATAGGTGTCTTGTAAGACTTTCTACATAGGTGCCCTGTTATAAAATTGCCCCCAATATGGCACCACATAAAAATATAATTGGGTCAATAGTTTAAAAACATACAGATATTCAGCTCATGCCAAACGTCGAAGTGCATTTTTATAAAACTCCAGCCACATTATATGTACCATATGTATATTTTACGTATAGCGTAAATACTCACCTGTAACAGGTGATCTCCGGGAACAGCAGGAATTAAGTCTTCACATATGGGTATCGTTGGTATCGACAAGGCCTGCGCGGGAACGCTCCCCAGCGTCCAATAGGAAAGCTTTTGGGAGCATCTGACAGCGCCTACGTGCTGCCTTCCCGCCTTTCCAACTCTCCCTCTTCAGTTGAGTTTATAGCTGAGACCAAAGGAGAGAAGTAGACAAAGAGAGTGATAGAGACAACTCCTAGAGGAGGTGGGTGGGTTGTGAAGACTTAATTCCTGCTGTTCCCGGAGATCACCTGTTACAGGTGAGTAACTACACTGTCTCCAGAAACAAGCGGGAATGTAGTCTTCACATATGGGGACTCCCCATCTGAGAGATGCCAAGGGGATGACCCCAGCAAGCTGCGAACCCCAGTAGAGATGGGTCATGCTTCCCCCCATGGATCTGTGGCATCGAAACCCAGGACGGTGGGTAGGAGTTGTACTAAGTCTGAAAGAGATGCTGGAGAACAGCCTGGCCAAACGAGGCATCCCAACGGGAGTCCTTGTCTAAGCAATAGTGGGCTGTAAAGGTGTGTACCGAAGCCCAAGTGGCTGCTCTACAGATGTCGTCAATGGACACAGAACAAAGATTAGCTGTAGAGGCTGCCATTGCTCTCACATTGTGAGCTGTGACATGGCCTTCGAGAGAAAGTCCCTTACTCTCATATGCAAAGGATATGCAATTTGCAATCCACCTAGAGAGAGTTCTTTTGGAAACTGGAAGTCCCAAATGACTAGAATCAAAAGCAACAAAAAGCTGAGAAGATTTTCTATGTTGCTTAGTTCTTTGAAGGTAAAAAGCCAAGGCTCTTTTACTATCTAAAGTATGAAGATTCCTTTCTGTATTAGAGGCATGAGGCCTAGGGAAGAATACAGGAAGGTAACCACTTGGTTTAAATGAAAAGGCGAAACCATCTTTGGCATAAAGTGGGGATGAATCTTAAGAACTACCTTATCATGGTGAAATCTTGTATGAGGAGGATCCACCACTAAAGCCTGTAACTCACTGATGCGTCTTGCAGAAGTGAGGGCAACTAGGAAGATGACCTTCCAGGAAAGAAACTTTAGAGATGTGGTGGCTAAAGGCTCAAAGGGCGGTTTCATTAGCTGCCCGAGAACAAGATTCAGATCCCATGCCACCGGCGGTGGCTTAATGGGAGGTTTTGTTAAGAGTAGACCTCCCATAAATCTTGCTACGAGTGGATGAAAGGAAATAGGTTGTCCATCCAGAGGTTCACGAAAAGCAGCAATGGCACTAAAATGGACCCTTACTGAATTGGTTTTAAGACTGGAATCTGATAAATGGAGGAGATGCTCCAGAAGCGATTCCGTAGGCACTGTATGGGGGTTGTCCCCTTTGAGAACACCATACAGAGAATCTTTTCCACTAAAAGGCGTAGGATCGCCTTGTGGAAGGCTTCCTGGAAGCCACAAGGATATCCTTTACCTGTTGAGACAGGATGATATCCGGGAATCCTAGGCTTTCAGTAACCAGGCCCTGAGGTGCAGGGACTGGGGATTCGGGTGCAATAGCATCCCATTCTCCTGGGAAGAAGATCTGGAGCACATCCCAACTCCAGAGTTGTGGCTTGAGAGAGACACAGAAGCAGAGGATACCACATCTGCCATGGCCAACGTGGAGCTATGAGTATCATATGACCTCTGTCTGAAGCTTGAACAACGTTTTGGGAATGAGGGGAATGGGTGGAAAGGCAAAGAGGAAGTCCCGACCCCAATGGAGGAGGAAAGCATCCCTTGCTTGACAGTTTTGAGCCGGAATTCTGGAACAGAATCGGGGAAGTGTAGCATTCTGTGGACTTACAAAGAGGTCTATATTTGGCGTTCCCCAGATTCGAAACACTCGAGCAAGCTGGTCTGAGTGCAGAGACCATTCGTGTGGCAGCAGTATTCGACTGAGTTTGTCTGCCCAAAGATTTTGAATGCCCGGAAGATATACCACTAGAAGGTAGATTTGAAGCTCTCTGGCGAGGGCCCACAGTCACAAAGCTTCGTTGCATAATGACAGAGAACCCGTTCCGCCCTGCTTGTTCACATAGAACATGGCTACTTGATTGTCGGTCTGGACCAGAACTGTCTTGTAGCTGAGATGGGTCTGAAAAACTTGGATAGCATGAAAAATGGCTCTGAGGTCTAGGAGATTTATGTGAAGACAAGCTTTCTGTGGGGTCCAGAGACCCTGAGTTGAGAGATCGCGCAAGTGAGCCCCCCCCCAACCCAACTTGGACACATCTGTTGTTAGGGAGGTTTGGCATAGAGGCTACTGGAAAGGAGAGCCTATGAGAAGGTTTTCCAGTGATTGTCACCATTGCAGGGACAAAATGAGATGTGTGGAGTTTCTGATTTTGTCCGTTAGCCGACCCTAGGCCTGTGTCCACTGAGAGGATAGGGTCCACTGGGCTGCTCGCATATGAAGGCGAGCATAGAGAACCACATGGACAGTGGATGCCATATGCCCCAGAAGCTGAAGCATCTCCCAAGCAGTCAGGAAAACTTTCATAGCTGCTTGGGAGGCCAGCTGTACTATACGAAGACAACGTGGCTGTGGCAGGAAAGCCCTTGACTGCCTTGTGTCTAGACGAGCCCCTATGAATTATAGAGATTGAGAAGGGGTGAGGTGAGATTTTGGGAGGTTTATAACTAGTCCCAAATACCGAAGGATTTGCATGGTGCGAGAAAGAGCAAAGCTGGCTTCTGGAGCTGTTGATGCTTGGATGAGCCAGTCGTCTAAGTAGGGGAAGATGAATATTCCTAGAGTTCTCAGGAATGCTGCTATTACTGCCATGCATTTTGTGAAGACTCTTGGAGCAGAAGCCAGACCGAAGGGAAGAACCCTGTATTGGAAGTGTCTTCCCTGGAAAAGGAATTGAAGGAATTTCCTGTGATCTGCATGGATGAGAATATGCGTATATGCATCCTTTAGATCAAGAGAACATAGCCAGTCCTGACTCTGAAGGTATGGCAGGAGTGTTCTGAGGGAGATCATCTTGAATTTTTCCCGGAACAGATACTTGTTTAATTCTCTGAGGTCCAGTATAGGCCTGTGTCCCCCTGTTTTCTTTGGTATGAGAAAGTAGGGGGAGTAGAACCCCGTACCCTGTTGGGGTATGGGTACCTCTTCTATTGCTCCCTGAGCAAGAAGTGATTTGACCTCCTGACCCAAGAGATTGGTGACAGGGACCTGATAATTGAACTGTCTTATGATTGTAGGAGAGGGCATGCTGTGAAAATGAAGTCTGTACCCCTCTCATACAATGGACAGCGTCCAGTTTTCTGATGTTATTTGTTGCCATCTTCTGGCAAAATGGCATAACCTGCCCAGGTTCTGGACCTTTCAGGGGCAGAAAAACTAAGTTCTCTAGGAAGGAGTCAAAGACCCTGAAGAGGCTGAGTCTGTTGAGCCAGTTGAGCTCTTGGAACTTGTGGCTTCCTCTGCTGTCTGGTTTGTTGCTGCCCCTTTTGGGAAGCATGATGGGTGTAAGATGGGTAACATTTCTTCTTCTTGTTGAAAAAGGGTTTCTTGACTGAGTTTTTCTTTGCTGGATTGGCTGTAGACTTTGATAGTCTGTTCAAGGTAGTATTTTCAGATTCAATCTGATTGGCCTTGTCTTGCCAATCCTTGCCAAAGAGATTTTCTCCTGTGCAAGGAATGTTTCCCAGTTTATCTTGCACCCATTGTTCTAAGCCTGATGCCTGAAGCCAGGCAATATGACATGCACCGAAGGAAATAGCAGAGGTTCTGCTAATGCATTCAAAGCAATCAAAGGTTGCATGGTTCATAAACTTAGAGACATCCTGGGCATGTTTGACCAGAGTAAGGAATTCTCCCCTTTTTTCCTCAGGGAGAAGAGGGCTCATGAACTCCAAGTCTCCTGCAACCTCCTTGAGGAACATTCCCATATAGAGAATGTAGGAGCTGATCCTGGCTGACAACATGGAGGATTGAAAACATCGACGCCCAAAGGCATCGAGTGACCTCGATTCACGGCCTGGAGGATTGGAAGAATGTGTTTTAGCACTCTTAATCCTACACATCGTCGATTCCACTACAATTGAATGGTGTGGTAATTGAGTCTTTTGAAGAACCAGGACAGCTTGGAACTCGGTACATGGTATCGAGTCGTCGAGAGTGTGGAGACACCGTTAAAGGAGTTTCCCACATTCTTAGCATAAGATCATGCAAGATCCTATGAATGGGCAGGGTAGCTGCCTCTTTAGGAGCCTTAGGGTATTGAAGAATTTCTAATTCTTTTGCTCTGGGTTCCTTCTCCAGAGTCACCGTGATTGAAAGACCTCGAGCTAAATCACGTATGAAATCCTGGAAGGACATGTCTTCCAGAGGAGACATTCTACGTTGAGGAGAGGGAGATGGATCCTCCGGAAGGATTGCTCTGGTACCGGCAGAGTCATCAGAGTCATCGGAATTGGAGGATTTGAAGTATCTCTGCGCCGGGTGTTCCTGCAACGCACGGTACCGGTACCGCTCGAAGTCGGTATCGGGGTGTCTCAGTACCAGTCTGTTGATACCTGAGATAAACTCAAGGCTCGGCATGTGGGGAAGCATACCAGCCGAGGTGCTCAGTACCGGTACCAATGTCAGTACCAATACCTGTGGAACCGTCTGTAGCGGTCTTAGCGGTGCCGAAGCTGCTAAGAGGGCCGCTAGACTGCGTTCGATAGCGAAGTTTCTCTGATCCATCGTTCCTGCCAATGCCTGGGTGTCGGTACCGGTGGAAGCGGCTACGACCCCAGAACATGGCACCAGTAGTTCTGCAGAGATGGAAGCCTCTGGAACATTCTGGAGCTCCGTTAATGCTTTGGAGACCAAGGCCTCCTGCCGGGGCTGTTTTGCCAGTGAACTTTCCTCGAGGGCAATGCCAGTGGCATCTCGATACCTGGAAGGAGATCTACCCTTTGAGGACCGGCCAGTCTTAGAAGACTTAGTTTAGTTACCTGAGATCCATGGGAGGAAGATGAAGCCCTGGAAGATGTTGATGCATGACATCGTATCTGCGGCAAAAAGGGTACTGAGTTTTGCAGCTCTATTCTGCAGGCCCCTCTTGGTCATCTTTCTGCAGGAGAGATACTCCGATGGAGAATGGTCAGGACCTAAACACTTAAGACACCATTCATGGGTGTCGGTGACGGATATGGTACCGCCACATTTAGAACATTTCTTGAAACCGCTAGCTGGTTTCTCCATGTTTGAAGAAAAATGGGCCTAGTGCCCAAACTGGCGCCTAGCACCGAGAGGGGAAAGACCCCTGAAAGAAAATCTTTTAGAAGCTAGGGGTTTTTTTTAAAAAAAAGAAGAAAAGAGAACCGGCGGTACCAGTAGGCATCGAATGAAGGCAGACGCGACCACAAAAAACAAAAGAATAAGAATAAATTTTCTGCGGTGACAGGGTATATATCCTGTTGGCTCCGCAGAAAACGAAGAACTGAAGAGGGAGAGTTGGAAAGGGTGGAAGGCAGCACGCAGGCGCTGTGGGATGCTCCCAAAAGCTTTCCTATTGGACGGTGGGGAGCATTCCCGCGCAGGCTCTGTCGGTATCGACGATACCCATATGTGAAGACTACATTATATGTTTCTGGCCTATATTCCTTGCATAGCTTTTAAATCAGATATCTGAGTGTGCTCTCGGTTCATATAAGGTCTGCTTCCAGGGACACTTAAGTTCCCGCCCACTATACCCTCGCCCCACCCACCCTAGGGTTGAATTGCCTATATCGCCGTATACATTGACATCTGTCTTTTAATTAGGTGTTACACCCACCTTTTTTCCTTTTCTCCTTCTCCTAGGACCACTTAATCAGTATGTCATGTATTCACTGCAATAACTGTGATGCTTTCATTCTGAGAAGAATAATTTGGAGCCTAAGAGCTTGCCCTATATGCCTCAAGTTAGCTGCTATACATAAAGAATTGACTCTACTAAGGAAATAATTAGCTGTAATTAAACACACCTCTTCTAGGGTACAAACTGAACAAAATCCACCACCGCTCCCACAAAGAATCAAACAGCCCAGGAACAAATGGATCACAGTGGGCTGTGGTAGGTTGCGACATGTAACACAGAGACACCCTATACATCAAGAGATATCCCTTCATAATGCCTTCTCTGCCTTGGATAACGAAGGTGCCCAATCCATAGAAATGAAGTGCCCTTAAAATAGAGAGTCAATGCCCAATCTATGATAAGGCACCAAATATGAACAAAAAAAAAATCACAAAACAGAAAACTACTACTACTTGGAGATTCCATCATCAGAGGCACCAAATTGGGAACGCAGCTCAAGGGAGAGAAGATGGTCAAATGCCTCCCAGGCTCTTCAGCCAGCAGGCATACAAACCAAATTATTGGCATAGTTAGTGCAGAAAGTGAGTACTCCAAAACTGATGTTGTCATCCACTTGGGCACAAATGACCTGGCTAGAAACAGTGCCTCTGCAGTTCAAATGGACTTCCAGACTCTGGGAGAGAAACTTAAGACCATTGGTAACAGTATAGTATTTTCAGAAGTTCTACCTGTTCATGGTAAGGGGGCAGAAAGGCTGCATCACATAATCAACTTTAATACATGGCTCCAAACCTGGTGCAAACAAGAAGGATTTAGATATATAGGCAACTGGGAAAACAGATGGATCAACAAGAGACTATACTGTGCTGATGGACTACATCTCTCCGTCGAAGGGAAAAGGATCCTAAGTGAAAATTTCAGGCAGTATGTGGACACGCATTTAAATTCGGGAAAGGAGGTGACAGATGGAGAAGGACAAGTTCAGGACATCACTCCCAGCAAAAGCATAATAACATTGGAAAGAGCCACTCTTTTAAACCACACATCAATGGCAAGTGGGAAGAGGCGTGTAGAACAAAATCCATGCAAAATACAGGCAAACCAGTCAACAAATGCTGGAAAGCAATGAGCACAAATGCTCGAAGCTTAGCCAACAAAGTTCCTGACCTGGAAGCCCTAATGGTGGAAATGGACTTGGACATTGTGGCCATTACAGAAACATGGTTTAACGAGCCACATGAATGGGATATAGCCATAGCTGGCTATAATCTATTTAGAAGAGATAGAGAGGATAGAAAAGGAGGAAGAGTAGCCCTATATGTGAAAAGCAATATTTATTTATTTAACAGTTTTTTATACCGCTTTATCATTTCAATCAAAGCGTTTACATTGTAACTTAAACTTGGTAAATGTACATTAAACAGGGACATTTATAACTTGGATTAAAGCTGCTGAAATGCAGGGGATGTGAGGAAAAGAAAAACCGCTGTGGATTGTGTTTGAAAGAGGAGATGGTACTGTCATCCACACTGGTGTAGTCTACAGGCCTCCAGCTCAAACCGAGAAATAGATAGCAAATTGATTATTGATATTGCAAAGATAGCCATGAAGGAGGAAGTGATCATATTGGGTGACTTTAATCTACCCGCTGTGGATTGGAGTATTCCTTCTGCAAATCTGGAAAGAAGTAAAAAAAATTGTGGATGCCTTCCAAGATGCATTACTTAGACAAATGGTGATGGAACTAACCAGGGAAAGCTCGATGCTGGATTTAGTGCTCACCAACAAAGATAGCATGTTGAATATCCTGGTGGGTGCCCATGTGAGCAGCAGCAATCATCACATGGTGTGGTTTGAGATAAAAGCCAAGATGGAGTCCAATCACAGCAAGCTTAGTCCTAGACTTCAAAAACACTGACTTCAGTAAAATGGCCAAGTACCTGAAAAAGAAGGGCAGGGAGGGAGGGGATAAGGGAAGTGGAATTGCAATGGGCTAAACTAAAGGAGGCAATAAAAGGGGCAAAGATACATATGTAAGGAAAGTACATAAAAACAAGAGGAAAAGGAAATCTATTTGGTTCTCCAAAGAAGTGGCTATGCAAATAAAGGCAAAAAATAGAAATTACACTTACCTGGTAAATGTAGTTCCTGGAGGGTCCAGTTTAGTCCTCCACATCAGGGTAGTGCACCTCCTCCTGCAGCAAGGAGACTGGACCAATCAAATCCTTTCCCTATGGGAATGTATACTACTGGAGCTCCAATCAGCCCCCCAGTGAACTGTTAACAAGCAAACTAAAACGAAGAATATGCAGAGAAAAAAACAGCAATGATCTCCCCCCCTCAAAAAACTCGACTCCCTCCCCAAACGAGGGAACCGAAACTGTGCAAATCGCGCCCATCTGGACTACTGAGCGAAAAGAAGGCACGGCCACACCATGACAGAAAAAAGAACGGACCGGCCTCAAGTGAACCTCGAGTGAACCCAGGCAAAGCAGCGCCCTCTCACACCGTATCCGCGCGCCGAATGTAAAAACAAAGATCCTCGGGAGGGAATGAGGACTAAACTGGACCTTCCAGGAACTACAATTACCAGGTAAGTGTAATTTCTATTTCCTGAGCGGTCCTCCAGTTTAGTCCTCCACATCAGGGATGTAACAGAGCAGTACTCAACGGGAGGGACCTACCCAACCGGCACGCAGAACCGCCACACCGAAGCAAGAATCCTGGGATGCCAGAACATCCAGCCGGTAATGCTTACTAAAGGCATGTAGCATCGACCATGTAGCCGCTCTGCAAATATCCAATGGCAGAACCAAACTGTGCTCCGCCCACGAAGTCGCCTGCGCCCGAGTAGAATGGGCCCGCAAGCCCACCGAAACTGTCCGGCCATGCAAGATATATGCCGACGCAATAGCTTCCTTGATCCATCTAGCAATGGACGACTTCGACGCCGCCTCTCCCTTGCGTCGACCACCAAACAAAACAAAGAGACGGTCTGTCTTACGAACCGACTCGGTAGCCCGGAGGTAACGACGGAGCACCCGCCGAACGTCCAGACGATGCAACCCTCCAGACTCGTCCGCCTCCGGGGAGGCAAAAACCGGAAGGAAAACGGCTTGATTCAAATGGAAAGGAGACACCACCTTAGGAAGAAAGGAAGGGACAGGACGCAAGACAACTCTGTCCCGGGAAAAAGACAAGAAGGGCTCACGACACGAAAGCGCCTGCAATTCCGAGATACGGCGAGCCGAACAGATGGCCACCAAGAACACAGCCTTCAACATGAGATCTTTGAGAGACGCAAGATGAAGAGGCTCAAACGGCCGCTGAACCAAAGCCTGCAACACCAAATTCAAATCCCACGGAGGAACGGAGACTCTGCGTAGAGGACGCAGCTGAAAAACAGCTCTCATAAAACGTTGCACATCCGCGTGAGCCCCCAGGGGAATCCCCGTGACCTTACCCCTGTAACACGCCAGAGCTGCCAATTGCACCTTTAGAGAGTTTGCAGCAAGACCCTTGTCAAAGCCGTCCTGCAAGAAATTAAGAACGGTGGGAACGGAAGCCGTCGCGGCTCGGAGATCATGCCTCAAACACCAATCTTCAAAAATTCGCCAGACGCACACATAAGTGAGCGACGTAGAAGTCTTTCGGCCCGAAGAAGAGTTGCAATAACCGCGGAAGAATAACCTTTCTGCCTCAACTTAGCCCTCTCAATGGCCAGACCGTAAGCGAGAATCGATCCACTTGTGGCATCTGCAGTGGCCCTTGAAGTAAGAGGTCCCGCACGAGCGGCAACCGCCATGGAACGCCGTCGAGGAGCCGAATGAGATCCGCATACCACAGACGCCTGGGCCAATCCGGAGCCACGAGAAGGACCTTCCCCGGATGTGCTTCTATGCGTTGAATTACGCGACCGATCAATGCCCACGGAGGAAAGACGTAAAGAAGCCCGGGAATCGGCCATGGGCGAATGAGAGCATCGATGTCCTCGGACATGGGTTCTCTCCGCCTGCTGAAGAACCGAGAGGTCTTGGCCGACTGAAAGCTGGCCATGAGATCCATGATCGGCGGCCCCCATCGGCGGACTATCTGAGCGTATACTTGTGGGTGAAGTTCCCACTCCCCGGCATCTACGTGCACTCTGCTGAGGAAATCCGCCATCACATTTTCTTTTCCGGCGATATGGCCCGCCGAAATGGCTAGTAGCCGCGGTTCCACCCACTGGAACAACATCTCGGCCTCCGCTTCCAGCGCTCTGCTGCCCGTGCCGCCCTGACGGTTGAGGTATGCAACTGTTGCCGAGTTGTCCGAAAGAATCCTCACCGCCCGGCCTGTCACCAGAGATTCGAACGCCTGAAGCGCCCGCAGCACTGCTCGCAGCTCGAGGCGGTTGATCGACCAAGAAGTCTCTAGAGCCGACCACGCTCCCTGCGCGAAGCGACTGTTGCAATGAGCCCCCCAGCCCACCAGGCTCGCATCCGTTGTCACCGGCAGCCATACCGGCTGTTCTAGGGGAACTCCCGCCTGCAACGTCCGCGAACTCAGCCACCAGCGTAACGACTGCCGCACTTTCATCGGACAAGGCAACCGCTTGCTCAGAGAATCCGTCTGATTGGACCAACACCGTAAAAGGGCCCGTTGCAGCGGACGCATATGAAACCTGGCCCAGGGAACCACATCTAAAGTCGCCGCCATCGTCCCCAGGACCCGAAGGTACCACCAAGCTGACGGAGCCGGGAACGCTAAAAACTTGCGAATCAAGAGCCGCAAGGCCCGCGCTCGACGATTCGGTAGGAACACCAACCCTTTGGCCGTATGGAAGAGAACCCCGAGGTACTCGAGGGACTGGGTTGGTACCAACTGGCTCTTTTTCCTGTTTACCACCCAGCCGAGACTCTGCAGAAGAGCCATTACCCGGCACGTGGCTTGGAAGCTCTCCGCCTTGGTCTTTGCTCGAATTAACCAATCGTCGAGATAAGGGTGAACTAAAACCCCTTCCTTTCGCAATGCCGCAGCGACCACCACCATGACCTTGGTGAAAACCTGTGGCGCCGTGGCTAGGCCGAATGGCAGCGCTTGAAACTGGTAATGGCCCCACGGCAGAGCAAACCGGAGTAACTTTTGATGAGCCTCTCTGATCGGAATATGCAGGTAGGCTTCGGAAAGATCGAGAGACGTCAGAAACTCTCCCTGACGCACCGCAACTAGGACGGAGCGAAGAGTTTCCATCCGAAAATGAGGAACTCAAAGGCAGCGATTCACTCCCTTGAGGTCCAGGATAGGACGGAGGGACCCGTCCTTCTTTGGCACCATGAAATAAATAGAGTACCGACCGGCTCCGAGATCGGTATCCGGAACAGGCACTACCGCCCCCAAGGCTAGCAGATGGTCCAACGTTGCGTGCATGGCTAACACTTTTTGAGGACCCTTGCAGGGCGACAGAACGAAGGCATCCTGGAGAGGACAGGCGAATTCGAGAGCGTACCCCTCCCGGATGATCTCGAGGACCCACTGGTCCGAAGTTACCTGGACCCAGGAAGAAAGAAAATGACAAAGCCGCCCTCCAATCACCGGACTTCCTCCCGGGGTCCGCCTCGCTTCATTGCGGCTTGCGACTAAAGGAAGAGGATGATGAAGAGGAGGCAGCCGAGAATCCTCTACCCGCTCCTCGAAACCCTCGAAAACCCGAGGATCTATTTGCCAGTCGTCCGCGCTGGAACCCTCCAAACCTGGAGGCCCGGAATCGGCAAAAGTCACGAAACGAACCTCTAGTCGAGGAGACACCCCTAAGCTGTCGGGGCTTATCCTCCGGCAGACGCCCGCCTTTAGATTCACCGAGGTCCTTGACCAACTTATCCAGATCGTCCCCGAATAACAGCTTGCCCTTAAAGGGTAGTTTGCTGAGGCGCGCTTTAGAGGAGCCATCAGCAGCCCAGTTGCACAGCCAAATAGAACGGCGCGCAGCCACGACAGACGCCATAGTGTTGGCCAAAGTCCGGATCAAGTCGTAGTGAACATCCGCCAAATAGGCGGACCCCGATTCTAAATGGGCAACCTCCAACAACCCCTGTTGGTCTAGACGGGAATCCTGTTGCAAATGTTGAGCCCATCGCAAACATGACCTAGACACCCAGGCTCCACAGATAGAGGTCTGTAAGGCCAAGGCATTAGTCTCAAAGGCCTGCTTCAACAAAACATCCACCTTCCTATCCTGGACATCCTTCAAGGCCGCGCTGCTCTCAACAGGAATTGTAGTTTTCTTAGTCACCGCCGAAACCGCAGCGTCAATCCGCGGGGAACGAAATCTCTCCTTATCCTTGTCCGCCAGAGGGTAGAGACGATTCATCGTCCTAATACCCTTCAAGCCTGAATCAGGGTGATCCCACTCAGCTTGAATCATCTGATCCACCACTTTATGAACCGGGAACACCGTTTGAGAAGCTCGGACCGCTTGAATGAGAGGATCCTCCAAAACCTCTTCCTCCCCGGGTTTCCCAACTGTCAAATTCAGGGCTTGAAGAGATTCTGTAATCAATGGAATCAGTTCTTCCCTGCGAAAAACCCTGATGATCCGAGCCTGGTCCTCAGGTTCCGGAATCTCCCCTTCCTCCAAATCCTCGAGTCTGTCCTCAGGATCCGCATCAGACCATTCCTGCTCCGGCCAGGCCAGCTCAGGTAGTTCCATCGCAGAAACACGAGGCCGCTTAGCTGCCATAGGGACGTCCACCCCCGCTCCCTCTCTTCTGTGGGACGGCGGATCCGAGGGAGCCGTACACGGCTCCGGACCTTTCCCCAAGCGGCTCTTCTGAAAGGCCTGGTGCATAAGAAGCACAAACTCAGGAGAGAAATCCCCCCAGGCAACCTCGGCAGACGCTAAGGCCGGGACAGCCGCTGGCGCCATCGAGGTAGATGGGAGAGAAGGCAGGATAGACCCTGCAGCCAAATCTTCTCCATTAGAAACTGAAGGGACCACGGAATCCACGGGAACGCTGGGCTCCATTGGCTGTTGGCACTCTGGTGGATTGCAGGCACAGCCCTTGCAAACTCCCGCGTCCGAGACGGAGCCTTTGCGGGACCCACAAATCACGCACTGCGGCCGACGAGACATGTGAAGAGAACACTGCAACAGTGCAGAACTGTCCAGAGAAGAACGCAGCCCAAATGTGCCACAGGACTGCAAAGCTTAGCCCGTGTTGCAAAAGGACCTGTTGTCTTTTTTTTTTTTTTTTTTGTTGTGTTAGTTTTACACACCCCGACTCACTGCAATGCCAGCAATAAATTAAGCAAAGCTGTCCGAGTCTGAATGCCCCGTGCCAAACGCGCCAGAGCACAGCCCCCGAAGAAAAAAGCGGGATCTGAAAAAAAAATGGCCGCCGGCGCTGCGGAAAGCAGAAAAAAAGGCGCGAAAAATAAAGAAAAGTAAAATCAACTAGAACAAAAGAAATCACCGCGGTCCAGCTGATCTGAGGAACGGGGGCACTGCAAACGGGCTAAAAATAAAAGTACACTTACCCCGAAGCCAGAACAGACAACGGCAACGGAGCTGAGCCCAAGACGGAGGAAGCTGTAATGGCCCCGCGGTGTGAGAGAACACCGACTTACACGCTAAGCTACCTGGGGTCTCTCGAGTATAGGTAGCGGTCAGAAGTTATTCTCCAGCTAGGAGAGGGCAGCGGTGGCTAGATTCCTCCTCCGAACTGTCTTGGAGGGGAGATCAGCAATAACAGAAAAAAGCAGCCGACGTGCCGTGCTCAGCAGAAGGCAGACGGTCAGCACAAGCTTGGCTCCCTCCCACACAGAATTTAAAGACACAGAACACCTAAACTGCAATAAAAGAAAATGTGCTACAAGGAGCAATGAAAAAAGGAAAATAAGCAAAAAACTGAAAGTCCTAAGCACAAGTGAGCCCAGAAAGGCTCACACCGCCTCCTGCTGCAAGGAGACTGGACACACTGGGGGGCTGATGGGAGCTCCAGTAGTATACATTCCCATAGGGAAAGGATTTGATTGGTCCAGTCTCCTTGCTGCAGGAGGAGGTGCACTACCCTGATGTGGAGGACTAAACTGGAGGACCGCTCAGGAACCACAGCTTTCACAAAATTCAGAAGTTCACAAATAGAGGAACACAGAAATAATACAGGATCAAACTAAACGAAACAAATAAGGATAGCAAAATCAAAGGCAGAAGAAAAGATGGTTAAAGATGTGAAGTGTGGCGACAAAACGTTTTTCGGGTATATCCGGGAGCGGAGGAACATCAAAGGTGGAATTGCAGGACTCAAAAGTGCTGGGAATGGATTTATGGAAAGTGACATTAAAAAAGTGAAAATGCTAAACAAACACTTCTGCTCTGTTTTTACTGAAGAAAATCCTGGAGAAGGACCACCTGTGACTCCCAAATATACAAATGGAAATGGAATAAATACCATACCATTCACAAAAGATGATATGTTAGAACAGCTTGCAAAACTGAAAGTGGACAAGGCCATGGGACCGGATGGGATACATCCCAGGATACTGAAAGAACTCAGAGAGGTTCTTGCGGGGCCGTTAAAGGATGTTTTTAATAGATCCTTGGAGACAGCAGAAGTTCCACAGGTACCTCTTTACAAAAGTGGCAATAAAAAAGAAGTGACAAACTACAGGCCAGTAAGCCTTACCACGGTGGCCGAAAACATAAGGTAGGTGCTCCTGAAAGAGCAAATAGTGGACTATCTCAAAACCAACAGGTTGCATGATCCAAGGCAACATGGTTTTATCAAATGATGATCTTGCCAAATAAATCTGATTAAGTTCTTTGACTGGGTGACCAGAGAACTAGATCAAGGGCATGAGATGGATGTGATCTACCTAGATTTCAGCAAAGCCTTTGATACTGTTCCTTATAGGAGGTTTATCAATAAACTCAATAGCTTGTGGATGGGTCCCAAGGTGGTGAACTGGATCAAAAATTGGTTGACTGACAGACAACAGAAGGTGTTGGTAAACGGAATTCACTTGGATGAAAAGAATGTGATTAGCAGTGTGCCCCAGGGTTCAGTCCTCGGACCAGTATTGTTCAATGTATTTGTGAGTGATATTGCTGAAGGACTGAATGGAAAAGTCTGTCTTTTTGCAGATGACATGAAAAATTGCAACAGAATGAACTCCCCTGGAGTGGATAACATGAGGAAAGATCTACAAAAGCTGGAAGAATGGTCTAATGCTTGGCAGTTAAGATTTAATGTAAAGAAGTGCAGTGTCATGCACTTGGGAAGCAGAAATCCAAGGGAATTGTATGTGATAAGGGGCGAGAGGTTGGTGTGCACGGACCAGGAGAAGGACCTCAGAGTGATTGTTTCTGAGGATCTCAAAGTGGCAGAACAGTGTGACAAGGCAGTGGCAAAAGCCAGAAGAATGCTAGGTTGCATACAGAAAGGAATTACCAGCAGAAAGGAAGAGGTACTAATGCCACTGTACAAGTCACTGGTGAGGCCTCACTTGGAATATTGTGTTCAGTTTTGGAGACCGTATCTCGCAAAGGATATAAAAAGACTGGAAACGGTTCAGAGGAAGGTAACCAAAATGATTTGGAGCCTGTGTCAGAATACTTATGAGAAGATACTTGAAGACCTAAATGTGTGCACTCTGGAGGAGAGGAGGGACAGGAGAGATATGATTCAGATCTTTAAATACTTTAAGTTTATAAATGAACAAACAAAGCTCTTCCAAAGATGGGGAGGCAGTAAAACTAGAGGGCACAACATGAAGCTGCAAGGGGGTAAACTGAAAGGCAACGTCAGGAAATACTTCTTCACTGAAAGGATAGTGGGTGCTTGAAATGCCCTCCCGATGGAAGTGGTGGGGGCAAACACAGTGACAGAATTCATAATGGCATGGGACAGACACAGTGGATCCCTTTATAGCAACAGGATAAAATCAAAACAAATATAACTATCTCTTTTATCTCAAGAAATAGGGGTGACCTACATGGAGCGGTGGGTACACCCCTAAACAAAGGCATGGGGAGGGATTTATTTATTTATTTATTTATTTTATTTAGACAGTTTTTGTATACCGCCTTATCCTTCAATCAAAGCGGTCACAACACAATTGGGGGATACATTTAACACGCAGGGATATGAGACACATACACTAATACTTACAGGGAACATGGGCAATGGAGGGTTAAGTGGCTTGCCCAAGACCACAAGGAGCATCTGTGGGACTAGAAACCCCAGTCCTTCCGGCCCAAGGTTGCTGTCCTCTAGTGGGATTTGAACCCCCGACCTTCCGGCCTGAAGTACCTTGCCCCAACCACTAGGCTACTCCTCCCTGACCTGCATGGAGTGGCAGGAGCAGCTACCCTTGCCTCCTTGCTGAGCAGACTAGATGGACCATACTGGTCTTTATCTGCCGTCATATACTATGTTACTATATTACTATGTATGGAATATGACTATTCCGCTCGTACATAGAGCAAGGTGGGCAGGGTTGGGATGTCCTGAGGCAGAGCTGCAGATGCCATAAATTATATGTATAGGTACCAATGTGCTCAGACATGTGAAAACCAGGCATAACTTGGGCTGTCAGAGACAAAGGTATAAGCTATTCAGATTGCACCAAAAGTCAGAGCCTTATATGTGTGAAGCGGCATTTTAGAAACATAGAAAAATGATGATAGAAAAAGACCACATGGCCTATCTAATCTGTCCTTCCATATCAACAACTACAACAGTCCACTTTTTACCTTTAGAGATCCTCTGTGTTGGTCCCATGCTTTTTTGAATTCAGACACTGTCCCCATCTCTACCACCTCCACTGGGAGACTATTCCACGGATTCACCACTATTTCCGTAAAGAAATATTTCCGCATATCACTTCTGAATCTATCCCCTTTCACCCTCATCCCATGTCCCCTCGTAGCAAAACCTGCTTTCAATCGAAAGAGGCTCTCCTCCTGAACATTTATGCCACGGAGGTATTTAAACATCTCAATCATATCGCCTCTATCCCGCCTTTCCTCTAAGGTGTACATATTAAGATCCTTAAGTCTATCCTCATATGCTTTATTTTACTTATTTATTTATTATATTCTCTTCTATACCGTGCTATTCTGCATCAGTGTGGTTTACATTGAATAAACTGAAATTACATTGAACAGGGCATTATAACTTGGAGATAACTATTTTACAGGGAACATGGGCTATGGAGGGTTAAGTGGCTTGCCCAAGACCACAAGGAGCACCTGTGGGACTAGAAACCCCAGTCCTTCCGGCCCAAGGTTGCTGTCCTCTAGTGGGATTTGAACCCCTGACCTTCCAGCCTGAAGTACCTTGCCCCAACCACTAGGCCACTCCTCCACTCCAACTTTATAATGAAGACCACTAACCATTTTAGTAGCCACCCTCTGCACCAACTCCATCCTGTTTAAATCCTTTTGGAAGGGATGTCTAGAAAGAATTTGGGACGTCCAGATCACAATGTCCAAAATACCAGTGGAGTGGCAGCAGTGAAGGGAGCAGGGCCGGCCCATCCATTGAGCAAGAATGTTTTTTGCACAGGGCCCCGCGTTTCAGGGGGCCCCGCGCAAAGAACATTCTGCTTTTTTTTAAATTTCATTAAAAAATAAAAAGCTGGCTCTGGCTGCTGCTGCTGCCGCTATCACCGCGGCAGCGGCAGAATGGAGTGTCCCGCGGGGCCTCCTCTGCTCGTTGAGCCCCTCTGCAAAGGCTTTCAGATTCGCGAAGGGAGAGTGTCTCCCTCGCGTCTCTGTTAAGCCGGCAGGGGCTAATGGGAAATTTCCCATCTGCCCCTTTAGACGCGAGGGGCTGATGGGAAATTTCCCATTAGCCCCTGCGGGCTTAACAGAGATGCGAGGGAGATACTCTCCCTTCGCAAATCTGAAAGCCTTTGCAGAGGGGCTCAACGAGCAGAGGAGGCCCCGCGGGACACTCCATTCTGCCGCTGCCGCGGTGGTAGCGGCAACGGCAGCAGCCAGAGACAGCTTTTTTTTAAAAAATTTTGCCATAAGCCGGTGTGTGTGTGGGGTGGGGGGTTAGGACCGGCAATGGGCGCGGCGGGGGGGGGGGGGTTAAGACTGGCAATGGGCTGGGGGCTGTCTGGAAATGGGGCTATGGGGGGTTAGGACTGGTAATGTGCTATGGGGGGGGGGTTAGGACTGATAATGGACTATGGGGGGAAGCTAGGACAGGAAATGGGCTGATGGGGAGGGGTTAGGACTGGTAATGGGCTATGGGGGGGTTAAGACTGGTAATGGGCTGTGGGCTGATGGGGGCTCTCTGGAAATGAGGTGATGGGGTGTTAGGACTGCTAATGGGCTATGGGGGGGTTAGGACTGATAATGGGCTATGGGGGGCAATGGGGAGGGGTTAGGACTTGAGGTGGGCGGATGTGGTGAGGCCTGCTCATGGGCTGTGGGGCGATGGGGGAGGTTAGGACTGGCAATGGGCTATGGGGGGCTGACCGGAAATGGGCTGATGGGGTTAAGACTGGAAGTGGGCTGATGGGGGGTTAGGACTGGTAATGGGTTATATGGGGGCTTAAACTGAAAATGGGGTGATGGGGGTTAGGACTGGAAGTGGGTTGATGGGGAGCTAGGACTGGTAATGGGTTGGGGGGTTGCTATGACTGGAAATGGGCTGAGTGGAAGGGGAGGCTTGAACTGCAAATAGCTGATGGGGAGGGAGCTTGGAATGGAAATGGGCTGTGAGGGAAGGGAGCTAGGACTGAAAATGGGCTGATGGAGCAGCTAGGATAGGACTGGAAATGGGCTGTTGGGGGGAGCTAAGATTGGAAATGGGCTGTGGTGGGGGCTTGAATTGAAATGGACTCATGGAGGGGCTAGAACTGGAAGTAGACTCATGGGGTGCTTGGACTGGAATTGGGCTGAGTGGAGGGGAGCTAGGATTTGACATGGGCTGATGGTGGGGCTAGGAAATGACTAGAAATGGGCTGATGGGGGCTAGGATTGGAAATGAGCTGATGAAGGGACTCAGACTGAAAATGGATGGGGGAACTAGGACTGGAAATGGGTTGATGGGGGGCTAGGACTGGAAATGGGCTGATGCAGGGACTAGAAGGGAATGGATGCTGGGTGAGACTGGAACTAGAAGGGAGCTGATGTTGGAGGAGGATTAGAATGGGATGGGGCTGGGAGAGTAAAATGGAGAGGGGAAAATATTTTGTGTGGGAGGGATGAAAAATCTACAATTGGCCGGGTATTGGGAGAGTAAGTGGGGATTGAGGATGGAGGGTTAAAATTTGTGTGGATGAAATAGGAATGAGGAAAGAGCAAAAGGAGAAAGATTAGTATGTTAAAGCAGATGTAGAGAGAGAGAATGGAAAAAAAAAAACTAGAAGAGAGAAGAAAGAACAAATGGACAGCAGACGATGGACAGTTAGCAGAAAACATGAAGAAACCAGAAGAAAGTGGCTGGAGCAATTGCAACTGAAAAAAATGCACAAAAGGTAGAAAGATATCTCTTTATTTTGAATTTATTAACTGGAATATGAAAGCTCTGGGAAATGTGCATCATTAACGTCTGCGCTTTGTTTGGTACAAGAGGAAATTAATTTATAGTTTTATTTCTACGGTGTTGTTGTACATTCCAAGTTTGGCTTTTGGGGTTCCCAGTTTAATTATTGCCTTCCTGTTTCTAAATTGTGATTCCTTGTTTGGTGATGGTCTATGTTCTGCATGTGTAACTGAGCTGAGGTATTCTATTTATGTAATTCCTATTTGACATTGCCACTTGTTCTCTTTCCCCAGTATTCTCTGAAATATATTGGTTTAATATTTGCAGTGTTGCCTTTTGATAGGTAGGGTATGGTGCTTTGTGAGTCCTGGTAATGCTGTCAGGATACGGCGGATTTGCTATGGGTTCTAAATGGGCAGCGTTTGTAGTAGTTCCTAATGTGCCTGGCGGTTGGCACTGGATTATAGTAATGTAGAAATCTTTTAGTCTTTCTTTATCCATACACTCATTAAGAGACATGTTAGTGTATGGTAACATTATGGAAATGGGCTGAGTGGAAGGGGAGGCTTGAACTGCAAATAGCTGATGGGGAGGGAGCTTGGAATGGAAATGGGCTGTGAGGGAAGGGAGCTAGGACTGAAAATGGGCTGATGGAGCAGCTAGGATAGGACTGGAAATGGGCTGTTGGGGGGAGCTAAGATTGGAAATGGGCTGTGGTGGGGGCTTGAATTGAAATGGACTCATGGAGGGGCTAGAACTGGAAGTAGACTCATGGGGGGCTTGGACTGGAATTGGGCTGAGTGGAGGGGACTGGAAAGGGGGGCTGTTACTTCTGGAGAGAAATCTGAAATTGTGAGTATATACTTCTGGGAATTTTTCTGAAAGGAATTTTTTTTTTCTTTTAAAGCTAATTAATCTGTGAACCCACTATTTTTTTTGTTAAATCAGTCAGGGCCTAGTAGCAACAGTTTAAGATTCAATTTAAAAACACAGAAGAGAACTTTCTGGTTACCTTTCATACCCAGTAGACAGCTGTAGTTTAAATTTCATAGTCACTCAGGGCCTAGCATCAGCAAAGTACTTTTAGTTTCAAATTAAAACACAGAAGAGAGCTTTCTGGTTAAATTTAGAATCCAGCAGAGAGCTTGTAGTTTAAATTTCATAATAGGTTAGAGCCTAGTAGCAGCAAAGAGCTATAATTTAAATCAAATCAGAATATAGTTTTCCTCAGCAGCACAGGACAAGGTACTGTGTAGCAGCCCTTTTTTAATAAGTGTTATATCCCTCCCTCCCTCCCCACACCCACCCTCCCCTGGGAAAATCACAGCTTTATAGGTACTTGCACAACTTAAAAGACAGGAGGTGCTCTCAGGTGAAGCTCATTACCCAAATCAGTCATACACCAAGGACCTGAGATTAATTAAGCTTCAGGTGAACAAGGTATATTAAACTTCTTAGGTACAGTTTTAGTGGTATAAATATCCATTGCACCCTTTAGTACATATAGAACTTAAAGATCTAAACACAAACTTAAAACTAAGATGCAGACAGCAGTCCAGCAGCGGGATGTGGGCTTTCCAGTCTTTTGCATTGAGTGTCACATGTATGATTTTCTCCCAGCTGGTGAGAGGTCTTACGTGTGCACTAGGTGCAAGGAGCTCTCTGCTCTCAGGGAACGAGTCCGTTCTCTAGAGGCTAGAGTAGCAGACTTGGAAAACATAAGACAGACAGAGAGGTACATAGACGAGACCTACAGGGATATAGTCCTGAAGTCCCACCTCCAGTCTGGCAGCATCCCTGTTGCCATGGAGGAGAGAGGTCACGTGACAGGAGAGCATCACCCTGGTGTGGCAGGAAGTGATCCTGTAACTAGGACCTGTCCTCCAGGTGATGTAAACCCCTCTCGCACCGAAGAGGTTTCTCCAGGGCCAAGTGCCCATGCGGGAAGGGTTAGGACAGCAGTTATAGTTGGTGATTCGATCATTAGGCATGTAGATAGCTGGGTGGCTGGTGGACGTGAGGATCGCCTGGTAACATGTCTGCCTGGTGCGAAGGTAGCGGACCTCACACGCCACCTAGATAAGGTCTTAGATAGTGCTGGGGAGGAGTCTGCTGTCTTGGTACATGTTGGTACCAATGACATAGGAAAATGTGGTAGGGAGGTTCTGGAAGCTAAATTTAGGCTTTTAGGTAGGAAGTTGAAATCCAGAACTTCCAGGGTAGCGTTCTCCGAAATGCTTCCCGTTCCACGCGCAGGACCCAATAGGCAGGCAGAGCTCCGGAGTCTCAATGCGTGGATGAGACAATGGTGCAGAGATGAGGGGTTCGGATTTGTTAGAAACTGGGGAACATTCTGGGGAAAGGAGGGGCTCTTCCGAAGGGATGGGCTTCACCTTAACCGGGATGGAACCAGGCTGCTGGCATTAACCTTTAAAAAGGAGATAGAGCAGCTTTTAAACTAGATAATAGGGGAAAGCCGACAGTCGCCCAAGAGCGCATGGTTCGGAAGAATGTATCCTTGAAGGATACTACAAAAAGCAGAGAGGTTCCAAAAAAGAGTAAAGTAGCCCAAATGCCCTCGAGTATGGAGCAGACAGAACTTAAAGATCCCAAATTACCCATGTCTACCAATAGCCAAATTAATATGAATAAAATACAGTCTCTAAAATGCTTGTATGCAAATGCTAGAAGTCTACAAAACAAGATGGGAGAGTTAGAATATATAGCACTAAACGAGAGGTTAGATATGATTGGAATATCAGAGACATGGTGGAAGGAGGACAACCAGTGGGACACTGTGATACCTGGGTACAAACTATATCGAAATGATAGAGCTGATCAAATTGGTGGAGGGGTTGCGCTCTATGTTAGAGAGGGCATTGAGTCAGAAAGGATTAAAGTTTTGCAAGAAACAAAATTTGCTGTAGAATCTCTATGGATTGAAATTCCATGTAAAAAGGGGAAGGCGATGGCAGTGGGGGTGTACTATCGTCCGCCTGGCCAGAATGAACAAATGGATGATGAAATGCTCAAAGAAATCAAGGAAGCTAGCAAATGTTACAGTGCAGTAATAATAATGGGTGATTTCAATTACCCCGGCATCGACTGGGTCAGTGTCACAACAGGACATGCTAGGGAGATAAAGTTCCTAGATGAAATAAATGACTGCTTCTTGGAGCAGCTGGTTCATGAACCGACCAGAGGGGAAGCAATATTAGACCTAGTCCTTAGTGGAACACCAGATGTAGTGCAAGAGATAAGGGTGTTGGGGCCACTTGGCAATAGTGATCATAGCATGATCGCCTTTGATTTAATTAGTGGAGGAGGGATAGTAAGGAAATCCACAGTACTACCCTTTAACTTTCGAAAGGGAGACTATGATAGAATGAGGAAAACAGTTAAGAAAAAACTAAAAGGAGCAGTTGCAAAGGTTAAAGACGTACATCAAGCTTGGGTGTTGTTGAAAAATACTATCTTGGAAGCCCAGACCAGCTGTATTCCACGCTTTAAGAAAAGTGGAAGGAAGTCCAAAAAATTGCCAGCATGGTTTAAAGCTGAGGTCAGAGAGGCTGTTGTTGCCAAAAAAGCATCTTTCAAGAAATGGAAAAAAAGAGCCAAATGATGAAACCTGGAAACAGCACAAGCACTGGCAAGTCAAATGCAAGGCATTGATAAGGCAGGCAAAGAGAGAATTTGAGAAGAAGCTTGCTGCGGAAGCAAAAACGCGAAATAAAGACCTTTTCAAGTACATTCGTAGCAAAAAACCCGTGAGAGAGTCAGTTGGTCCATTAGATGATAAAGGGGTTAAAGGAGCACTAAGAGGCGACAAGGCGATAGCGGAGAGACTGAATGAATTCTTTGCTTCGGTCTTTACTGAGGAAGATGTAGGGATGTTACCCACGACTGAAGTGGTATTTAAAGGTGTGGAAGAATTGAAGGAAATATCGATACATCGGGAAGATGTCTTACAACTATTAGATAAACTGAAGAGTAGCAAATCACCTGGGCCGGATGGTATACATCCAAGGGTGTTGAAAGAACTGAAATTTGAGATTGCAGACCTGCTATCAGTAATCTGTGAACTATCATTAAAATCATCTCTAATACCTGAGGATTGGAGGATCGCCAATGTAACACCAATTTTTAAAAAGGGTTCGAGGGGTGATCCGGGAAACTACAGACCGGTGAGCCTGACATCAGTACCGGGAAAAATGGTAGAAACCATCATAAAGAATAAAATTACTCAGCATATAGATAGTCATGACCTAATGGGAGACAGCCAACATGGCTTTAGACAAGGAAGATCTTGTCTTACTAATCTATTATGTTTTTTTGAAGGAGTGAATAAACAGGTGGACAAAGGTGAGTCGGTTGATATTGTGTATCTGGACTTTCAGAAAGCCTTTGACAAGGTCCCTCATGAGAGACTTTTGGCAAAACTAAAGAGTCATGGGATAGGAGGCAGTGTACTACTGTGGATCAGGAACTGGTTAAAAGATAGAAAGCAGAGGGTAGGGCTAAATGGCCAATTTTCCCAATGGAGAAAGGTGAATAGTGGTGTACCCCAGGGATCTGTGCTGGGTCCGCTGCTTTTTGACATATTCATAAATGACCTGGAAAGTGGAATAACGAGTGAGGTTATCAAATTTGCTGATGACACAAAACTATTTAAAGTTGTTAAAACCCAGGAGGATTGTGGAAAATTGCAAGAGGATCTTGATAAATTGGAAGACTGGGCATCAAAATGGCAGATGAAATTTAATGTGGAGAAGTGCAAGGTTATGCACCTAGGGAAGAACAACCCAAACTATGGTTACACGATGCAAGGTTCCACATTAGGAACCACCACCCAAGAAAAAGATTTAGGCGTCCTTGTGGATACCATGTTAAAACCCTCGGCCCAGTGTGCAGCGGCGGCCAAGAGAGCAAATAGAATGCTAGGTATGATAAGGAAAGGAATGGAAAATAAAACAAAAGATATTATAATGCCTCTATATCGTTCCATGGTGAGACCGCACCTTGAATATTGTGTGCAATTCTGGTCGCCATATCTTAAAAAGGATATAGCAATTTTAGAAAAGGTTCAGAGAAGAGCCACCAAAATGGTAAAGGGGATGGAAGGCTACTCCTATGAAGAAAGGCTAAAAAGGTTGGGGCTCTTTAACCTGGAAAAGAGACGGCTGAGGGGAGATATGATAGAAGTCTATAAATTAATGAACGGAGTGGAACGGGTAAACGTAGATCGATTGTTTACCTTATCAGAATATAGAAAGACTAGGGGACATGCAATGAAGCTACAGGGTAAACTATTTAAGACTAATAAAAGAAAATATTTTTTCACTCAACATGTAATCAAACTCTGGAATTTGTTACCGGAGGATGTAGTAAAGGCTGTTAGTGTAGCTGGGTTTAAAAAAGGTTTGGACAAGTTCCTGGAGGAAAGGTCCATAAACCATTATTAAGAAGGGACCCAGGATATCAATGCTTGAACCAATACAAGCATTGTGGAACCTGTGTCCCTTGGGGAAACTGCTAGGTACGTATGACCTAGATTGGCCACTGTTGGAAACAGAATACTGGGCTTGATGGACCTTGGTCTGACCCAGTATGGCATATCTTATGTTCTTATGCAAATATTTATGCAAATAAGGCCACTTATGCAAATGAGGCCCTGCACCGAATCTCCGCACCTGGCCCCGCACCCCCCTTGGGCCGCCCCTGGAAGGGAGGCCTGTGTAACAGCCAACTCCACCCCTGAAAGATGCACGTACCCGCAACTGCTTCTGCAGACAGACCTGTGCAAATGTCATGGCCAGGTATGCGCTGTACTGTAGATGTCCCCAGCATGCACGGCACAGAAATGGGTAAACTGATGTGTCAGCTGAGGTATTTCAGAATGGGGACATCTATGCTATGATAAATGCACATCGCAGTCTGCCACTTTAGATCTGTAGATGTATGGCGGCAGGGCAGTAAAAAAGAAAGGACTGTTATTAACATGCGGGTTTTGTTGACCTGGCAAAAAGTACTGTGGCGGTGAGAGCACATTTTGCTCTTCCCCCTGCACGTGTTTCTGCCATGAAATGAGCACTTTTCTTAACCTATTCGTGGCCAGGAGCAGATATAGGCGTGGAAGCATCAGCAGCCAGGGCCAAATGTGCACAGGCCTTTCTGAAATCATGCAGCAACATGCATCTTCATAGGATCCCCCAGGCTACGCCTTCAGCGTGCCTCCGCGAGACATGGATGTGATCACATTGGGGACGTCTATATACCCAGCTTTATAAAATGGCTCCGGGACGTCTTTGTGATTTGCAAATCACAACTAGAACTTCTAAAATGATCCCCATGCTGTACACATAGAAATCCCAGTGTTCAATGCTTCTACATATAAGATACATACACCTATACGTATAAGTTATACGGATATATTGAGCGCTGAATATAGGAATAATTTGAAACGCCTAGATTAAATGTTTCACATTATTCCCCAGATGTTTTATTGAATATTGACCTAATTATTTGGTATATTAATATTTAAAACTCCATGTCAGTATAGTGAAGACAAACTAATATAGGAACAGATTTGCAGACACCTGAAGACGCCCTTGGTGGGTACTATTTGCACAGATAAGGCTTGCTCTTTTAATTAATCACACAGGAATTGGCACAATAGAATGATACCGGAGCTCCCCTTCTATTTAGAGCTTATAGGCAGAGGAGTTGCTTGGCAATATTGCCGAAAACAATGAGCTGAAATTGGAGATGCGCTAGTCACAAGGTCTTTGCCATGTACTTGCTTCCCATTCACTTCCTGTACAAAGGGATCATTGTCCTCAAGCCTTGGCCAACTTGGCAGGAATTACTCTCCCTGCTGCTTCTTTGCTAATGTGACTATGTGCTATCATTTGATTGGCCTGTTTCTGCTGAACAACAGGTCTCCCAAAGCAAAATAAGCACAGGGCTGATTTGCTGTTAAATCCAGCAGTTCTCTTTTGGCTTCCAGCTCAATTGGAACTGGGGTTGGGATTCTGCACCGTGGGCCTTCAATCGGAACTATTTGGGCATTTTCTCCCTATTTCATGCCCCCCTCCTCCCCCAGCTTACTTTAGTGCAGTCCTTGCCATGGTACCTGCATTGTGGAGGAATGCAAGGAACAAGCTTTTGTTTCATTTCATTTTTCATTCCCTTTCCGTCATTTTAGTGCAGCATGCACTAAAACAGAAATCCTGTATTGTTTTGGATGGGAAACGACACAAAAGAAAAAATGTTTTTTCTTTGTCATTTAAAACAGTAGCAACTGCATCAGGGTCCCTGCAATTATGGGCTCAACATCCAGCCACTAGGTTTTGCTACTGAATAGTGAACTGGCCTCTGCATCCCTCCAGAGGTCAGTGCATATCACTGGCACTGCATCTCAGGGCTGGCCCTACAGCACTTGCTTTCAATAGTTTGTGGGCGTCCAATTGCCTGTCCTTGCTTTCAATAGTCTGTGGGCGTCCAATTGCCTGCTGTGGGCGTCCAATTGCGCCTGTCCTTGCTACTGCATAGAGGTTACATGCTTCCAGTGGCCTGCTCCTTACTGCATTAAACCTGTGAGCAAGTTGACTAGTGGACGTCATCCCCAATGCTTATAATGCTGTTAGTAGACTGTGCACCTTCTGTCTAGAACAGGATGGATTCTTTTTTATCATTTAATTCCTTCTGACCTCCACTCTATTAGTTCTATAACGTCCTTTGAAGGAGTTATATCTACCTTGTACAGCACCTAAAAAGCCCTCCAAGAAAAGTGATATCAGAAGCCAGTTGAGTGAAACAAAGTAATATAAATATGCGAACAGCCATGTGTTAATATACAGATTCATTATCAGTTCACTTACTTTCTTATCCTCTGCACGCATGCGTGCGCACAAACACATGTTCTTGCTCATATATACTTTGATGCAGGGCCGGCACAAAGGCTTCTGCCATCCCAGGCAGGAGTCCTGGCCGTGCCACCGCCCCCCCCCCCCTCCATGCCGAGCCGCACTGCTACTGCCCGCTCACTGCAACTCCCGCCACCAATTCTGTTTTCAGGAGGGTCAGCAGGGCAGTTTAAAAGTGACGTTGGAGGGGGGGTCAGAAGTGGAAGCCATGTGTACCAAAGCACATGACCTACCACAAGCACCAAAGGTGCAGCACAAAGCCGCCATGCCGCCTGCCATGGTACATAAGAACATAAGAACATAAGATATGCCATACTGGGTAAGACCAAGGTCCATCAAGCCCAGTATTCTGTTTCCAACAGTGGCCAATCTAGGTCATATGTACCTAGCAGTTTCCCCAAGGGACACAGGTTCCACAATGCTTGTATTGGTTCAAGCATTGATATCCTGGGTCCCTTCTTAAAAATGGTTTATGGACCTTTCCTCCAGGAACTTGTCCAAACCTTTTTTAAACTCAGCTACACTAACAGCCTTTACTACATCCTCCAGTAACAAATTCCAGAGTTGGATTACACGTTGAGTGAAAAAATATTTTCTTTTATTAGTCTTAAATAGTTTACCCTGTAGCTTCATTGCATGTCCCCTAGTCTTTCTATATTCTGATAAGGTAAACAATCGATCTACATTTACCCGTTCCACTCCGTTCATTAATTTATAGACTTCGATCATATCTCCCCTCAGCCGTCTCTTTTCCAGGTTAAAGAGCCCTAACCTTTTAAGCCTTTCTTCATAGGAGTATCCTTCCATCCCCTTTACCATTTTGGAGGCTCTTCTCTGAACCTTTTCTAAAATCGCTATATCCTTTTTAAGATACGGCGACCAGAATTGCACACAATATTCAAGGTGCGGTCTCACCATGGAACGATACAGAGGCATTATAATATCTTTTTTTTATTTTTCATTCCTTTCCTTATCATACCTAGCATTCTATTTGCTCTCTTGGCCGCCGCTGCACACTGGGCCGAGGGTTTTAACATGGTATCCACAATGACGCCTAGATCTTTATCCTGGGGGGTGGTTCCTAATGTGGAACCTTGCATCGTGTAACCATAGTTTGGGTTGTTCTTCCCTAGGTGCATAACCTTGCACTTGTCCACATTAAATTTCATCTGCCATTTTGATGCCCAGTCTTCCAATTTATCAAGATCCTCTTGCAGTTTTCCACAATTCTCTTGGGTTTTAACAACTTTAAATAGTTTTGTGTCATCTGCAAATTTGATAACCTCACTCGTTATTCCACTTTCCAGGTCATTTATGAATATGTCAAAAAGCAGCGGACCCAGCACAGATCCCTGGGGTACACCACTATTCACCTTTCTCCATTGGGAAAATTGGCCATTTAGCCCTACCCTCTACTTTCTATCTTTTAACCAGTTCCTGATCCACAATAGTACACTGCCTCCTATCCCATAACTCTTTAGTTTTGCCAAAAGTCTCTGATGAGGGACCTTGTCAAAGGCTTTCTGAAAGTCCAGATACACAATATCAACCGACTCACCTTTGTCCACCTGATTATTCACGCCTTCAAAAAAACATAACAGATTAGTAAGACAAGATCTTCCTTGTCTAAAGCCATGTTGGCTGTCTCCCATTAGGTCATGACTATCTACATGCTGAGTAATTTTATTCTTTATGATGGTTTCTACCATTTTTCCCAGTACTGACGTCAGGCTCACCAGTCTGTAGTTTCCCGGATCACCCCTGGAACCCTTTTTAAAAATTGGTGTTACATTGGCGATCCTCCAATCTTCAGGTATTAGAGATGATTTTAATGATAGTTCACAGATTACTAATAGCAGGTCTGCAATCTCATATTTCAGTTCTTTCAACACCCTTCCGGCCCAGGTGATTTGCTACTCTTCAGTTTATCTAATAGCTGTAATACATCTTCACGATGTATCGATATTTCCTTCAATTCTTCCGCACCTTTAAATACCACTTCAGTCATGGGTAACATCCCTACATCTTCCTCAGTAAAGACTGAAGCAAAGAATCCATTCAGTCTCTCCGCTATCGCCTTGTCGCCTCTTAGTGCTCCTTTAACCCCTTTATCATCTAATGGACCAACTAACTCTCTCACAGGTTTTTTGCTACGAATGTACTTGAAAAGGTCTTTACTTCGCGTTTTTGCTTCCGCAGCAAGCTTCTTCTCAAATTCTCCCTTTGCCTGCCTTATCAATGCCTTGCATTTGACTTGCCAGTGCTTGTGCTGTTTCCAGGTTTCGTCGTTTGGCTCTTTTTTCCATTTCCTGAAAGATGCTTTTTTGGCAACAACAGCCTCTCTGACCTCACCTTTAAACCATGCTGGCAGTTTTTTGGACTTCCTTCCACTTTTCTTAAAGCGTGGAATACAGCTGGTCTGGGCTTCCAAGATAGTATTTATCAACAACAGCCAAGCCTGATGTACGTCTTTAACCTTTGCAACTGCTCCTTTTAGTTTTTTCTTAACTGTTTTCCTCATTTTATCATAGTCTCCCTTTCGAAAGTTAAAAGGTAGTACTGTGGATTTCCTTACTATCCCTCCTCCACTAATTAAATCAAAGGCGATCATGCTATGATCACTATTGCCAAGTGGCCCCAACAACCTTATCTCTTGCACTAGATCTGGTGTTCCAGTAAGGACTAGGTCTAATATGGCTTCCCCTCTGGTCGGTTCATGAACCAGCTGCTCCAAGAAGCAGTCATTTATTTCATCTAGGAACTTTATCTCCCTAGCATGTCCTGACGTGACACTGACCCAGTCGATACCGGGGTAGTTGAAATCACCCATTATTATTACTGTGCTGTGACTTTTATTAGCTTCCTTGATTTCTTTGAGCATTTCATCATCCATTTGGTCATTCTGGCCAGGCGCTCGATAGTACACCCCCACTGCCATTGCCTTCCCCCTTTTACATGGAATTTCAATCCATATAGATTCTACAGCAGATTTTGCTTCCTGCAAAACTTTAATCCTTTCTGACTCAATGCCCTTTCTAACATAGAGAGCAACCCCTCCACCAATTTGATCAGCTCTATCATTTCGATATAGTTTGTACCCAGGTATCACAGTGTCCCACTGGTTGTCCTCCTTCCACCATGTCTCTGATATTCCAATCATATCTAACCTTTCATTTAGTGCTATATATTCTAACTCTCCCATCTTATTTTTTAGACTTCTAGCATTTGCATACAAGCATTTTAGAGAATGTATTTTATTCATATTAATTTGGCTATTGTTAGACATGGGTAATTTGGGATCTTTAAGCTCTGTCTGCTCCATACTTGAGGGCATTTGGGCTACTTTACTCTTTTGTGGAACCTCTCTGCTTTTGGTAGTATCCTTCAAATATACATTCTTCCGAACCATCCGCTCTTGGGCGACTGTCGGCTTTCCCCTAATATCTAGTTTAAAAGCTGCTCTATCTCCTTTTTAAAGGTTAATGCCAGCAACCTGGTTCCATCCCGGTTAAGGTGAAGCCCATCCCTTCGAAAGAGCCCCTCCTTTCCCCAGAATGTTCCCCAGTTCCTAACAAATCCAAAACCCTCATCTCTGCACCATTGTCTCATCCATGCATTGAGACTCCAGAGCTCTGCCTGCCTTTTGGTTCCTGCACGTGGAACAGGAAGCATTTCGGAGAACGCTACCCTGGAAGTTCTGGATTTCAACTTCCTACCTAAAAGCCTAAATTTATCCTCCAGAACCTCCCTACCACATTTTCCTATGTCATTGGTACTGACATGTACCAAGACAGCAGACTCCTCCCCAGCACTATCTAAGACCATATCTAGGTGGCGCATGAGGTCCGCTACCTTCGCACCAGGCAGGCATGTTACCAGGCGATCCTCACGTCCACCAGCCACCCAGCTATCTACATGCCTAATGATCGAATCACCAACTATAACGGCTGTTCTAACCCTTCCCTCATGGGCACATGGCCCTGGAGAAACGTCCTCGGTGTGAGAGGGTTTTACATCACCTGGAGGACAGGTCCTAGTTACAGGATCACTTCCTGCCACACCAGGGTGATGCTCTCCTGTCATGTGACCTCTCTCCTCCATGGCAACAGGGATGCTGCCAGACTGGAGGTGGGACTTCAGGACTATATCCCTGTAGGTCTCGTCTATGTACCTCTCTGTCTGTCTTATGATTTCCAAGTCTGCTACTTTAGCCTCTAGAGAACGGACTCGTTCCCTGAGAGCAAAGAGCTCTTTGCACCTAGTGCACACGTAAGACCTCTCACCAACTGGGAAAAATCATACATGTGACACTCAATGCAAAAGACTGGAAAGCCCCCATCCCGCTGCTGGACTGCTGTCTGCATCTTAGTTTTAAGTTTGTGTTTAGATCTAAGTTCTTTACTTACTAAGGGTTGCTATGGATATTTATACTTATAAAACTGTACCTAATACGTGTAATATACCTTGTTCACCTGAAGCTTAACTAATCTCAGGTCCTTAGTGTATGACTGATTTGGGTAATGAGCTTCACCTGAGATCACCTCCTGTCTTTTCAGGTGTGTAAGTACCTATAAAGCTATGATTATCCCAGGGGTGGGTGGGTGTGGGGAGGGAGGGAGGGAAATAACACATTAAAAGAGGGCTGCTAGGCACCCTAGGCGGCCACCTATCTCCCTAGTGGATGTGCAGGCCCTCCTTTGATGTTAATATGGAAGACTGACCAGATCTCAAACCTCTTTCCACATAATGAGGGTGCTAGCTACAGAACCACAGGGAGGCTCTGTCATTAGGTGAAGTGAGGCAACTATTTGGGGACAGCAGCAAGTACCCAGCGACCACTTCATTTCTTTTCCAGCTACCAGCTGGGTTGCTTTCAGAAGAGACAGACAGCACTGTCTCCCCTACAGGCTGCCCCCTCCAGCCATGGTCACAACTGCCATCGCATCACCCTAGACCTGCAGCCATGGCAGTAATAAAGTGAGGGTCTTTCAAATTTCTCTGCTTTGATGGCTCTGCTGGTCTTGCCCATCTAATGGGAAAACTATGCAGCAGAGGAGGTAGGACTGATGGGGCCTTTGAAGTGCAATTGAGTCTTAAAGGTCTCACACATTTTTTTTCTATGTTGCCACAATGAGTGTAGGCCTGGCTGCAGTAGCTGTGGTGGGGGAAGTTTAGAAGTAAAATGCAGGGGGAAGTAGAAGGGGCAATGCTAGGATCATGTGGCAGAGGGAAGGAAGAGAGACATGAAAAGGACATGGGGGAAGAGGCCAGTGGGGACTAGTGAAACAGACAGGAATTGGACAAGGCAGGCATAAGAAGATGGAGGGGAGATGCTAAATATGGGGGAGGAGGACCTAGGGAGATGGAAGGGAGATCCTGGACACAGGTAGAATAAGGAGAGATGCTGGGCGGGAGAGAGACAGAAAAAATCAGGGGAGAGACAGAGAGAGAGAAATGTGAGAGAGGGAAGAACAGAGGGAGAGACAGTGGATGGGGCAGAGCGAGAGAGAGAGAGAAAAGGAAGATGCTGGATGGAGGGAGGGGAAAGGATGCTGGATGATGGAGGCAGGGGAGGGTTGAAGGGGTAAGGCACAGGGAGGGAAGAGAGACAGGAGATGCTGGATACGGGGAGCTGGCCAGGGGTATTAGGGAGACAGAGCAGACATGCTGGCAGGGGCAGCCCACGGGTGATGAGGGGCCATATGCGGAGACTCATTGTGGGGCCTCACTTGCATGTCCACTGGACCTCATTTGCATAAATTTAAGTTATTTTATTTTAAAATGTATATGTTGCCCATCTAAAATTTTAGGTGGCTTTCAAAGGAGCTCTTCACAAGCCTCTTTTTTCTCCTGGAAATGACTTTGGGGCATGTTTACTAAAATTAATGTGCGTTAAGTGTCACTGCACCAATAGAAATAAATGGGTGTTCCTGCACTTAGCGCACATTAACATTTGTGAATGCGCATTAACTTTTAGCAAACACACTTCTTAATGAGTGTCTGAATACCATTTGAATGGACAGGGAGGATAAGGAAAGGCTACAAGATTTCTACATTACTATAATCTAGTGTCAATTGCCAGGCATATTAGGAAGTACTATAAACCCTGCCCATTTAGAACCCATTGCAAACCTGCTGTATCGTAACAGCACTACCAGGACTTACAAAGCACTAAACCCTACCTATCAAAAGGCAAGACTGCAAATATTAAACCAATACATCTCAGAGAATGCCAATACATCTCCTACTGGAACAAGAGAACAAGTGCCACTGTCAAATAGAAACTACATAAACAGAATACCTCAGGTCGGTTACACATGCAGAACATTGACCGTCATCAAACAAAAAACAAGGGATTACAATTTAGAAATATGAAGACAATAATTAAACTGGGCACCCCAAAAGCCAAACTTGGAATGTACAACACTGGAGAAATAAAACTATAAATTAATTTTCTCTTGTACTAAACAAAATACAAAGATGTTAGCGATGAACATTTCCCAGAGTTGACATATTCCAGTTGATAAATTCAAAATAAAAAAGTATTTTTCTACCTTTTTGTTGTTTGGCCATTTTATTTTTCAGTTGCAATTGCTCTACTTACTTTCTTCTGGTTTCTTCGTGCCTTCTGCTAACTCTCCATTGTCTGCTGTCCATTTTTCCTTTCTTCTTTCTTCTAGTTTTTTTACGTTCTCTCTACATCTACTTTAACATACTGATCTTTCCTCCATTTCTTTCTTTATTCCTTTTTCATCCAATCAAATTTCACCCTTCCATCTTCAATCCCCACTTACTGTCCCAATACCTGGCCAATCGTAGATTTTTCTACCCTCCCATACAAAATATCCTTTCCCCTCTCCATTCTCTCTCCCCTAGCCCCATTCCCATCTAGTCCTCCCCCAACATCAGTTCCTTTCTAGTTCCAGCCCCATCCAGCATCCGCTGCCTTCTAGTTCCATTCTCCCATCCCCCCACATCAGCCCATTTCCAGTCCTATTCTAGACACCCATCAGCCCATTTCCAATCCAAGCCTGCCCATCAGACCATTTCAGTCCTAGCCTCCATCAGCCCTTTCCAGTCTAGCCCCTACAAATCAGTCCATATCCAGTCCTATTCTAACCACCCATCAGCCCATTTCTAGTCCAAGCCCCCCATTAGTCCATTTCCAGTCTTAGCCCCCCATCAGCCCTTTCCAGTCCCATCGTAGCCCCTCCAATCAGTCCATTTCCATTCCTAGCCTCCCATCAGCTCATTTACAATCCTAGTTCCCCCATCAGCCATTTGCAGTCCTATTCTAGCCCCCCCATCAGCCCATTTCAAATCCTAGTTCCCCATCAGCCTATTTCCAGTCCTAGCCCCCCTCCCCCCAAAGAGCCCTGCGCCTGTCTGACAGGCTTCAGAGGGAACCGGGGAGGCCTGAAGCCCTGGCTCACCTCTGCACAGCCGCCGGAGTGAAGAGTGGCGTTTTGCTTCACTCCGGCTCTATGTTCTCATTCAACCTGCTGGCGCGCTGAGTACCGGGAAACAGGAAATACCCTTTAAACTCTGGTGCCCCATTGGACTGCACAAGAACACAGCCGCCGGAGAGAAGGAAAATGCCGCTCTTTCCTCCGGCGGCTGTACAGAGGTGAGCTGGGGCCTCGGCCCTTCCCGGCTCCCTCTGAAGCCAGCCCTGCAAATGGTTGGGACTGAACAGCATGTGCGGCATGAGGTTTGGCACGGGGCCCTGTGCGAACAACATTCCCGCAGAACGGATGGGCCGGCCCTGCATGCTGGTGTAGTATCTTCCGTGCAGCACTGCCAGCAGCCCTTCACACATGCAGCAAGTCAGTCTCAGGAACCATCAGCAAGGCTTTCTTAGCTGGCTCTGGTCAGAAGTCAGGATAAACCTTCTGAGCACATAACATCAAATTCTTTTAACAGAAAACACATCATGATGGCATAGTAGGATTTTTTTTTAACATACAGTATAGGATTAACAGTAGCACAACAACAGAAAGTCATACAATATATTTTCTTGAAAACAGGACCAGAACAACTCCAGGGCCCTTCAATCAAAACCAAATACAAACAGGATGAAGAAAAAGCTCCAGTTCCAGTGTTCCTTATGCTCAAGAAACAGAAACAGAAAAGCTAATTAGAACTTAACCTCTGACCCAGGCAGACTGGAAAAAGGGGAAAGAGGAAGGAGTGGAAAGCACAGGTAAGCTTGGGCAGAGGAACTGGAGGGGCCAAACCAACCAAGCTCCAGCCTACCTCCGAGATCTCTATTGCTGATGCTTTGCTGGGCAAAATATTGGTAGCGCTGTGGCTCCTGTTGTCCACCCTTTTCTGCTGCCTTTGCAGGGGAGGTTGGAGAAAAGAGATTCCCCAGAAAGATACTCATGCTCAAAATGTACTTACAAACAACAAAATGCCACTGTGCTTTATTAATATAGCTTTCATATTACAGAACAGAACTGTGCTAGGTGAGCTAGGAGTATGTGTTAATCACAGAGAAGAATAGCCACAACTGCCCGACACTACAACCTCCCTTTTCCAGTTTACATATTGGAAGAGCCTTACATAAGAACATAAGATATGCCATACTGGGTCAGACCAAGGGCCATCAAGCCCAGTATTCTGTTTCCAACAGTGGCCAATCTAGGTCACACGTACCTAGCAGTTTCCCCAAGAGACACAAGTTCCACAATGCTTGTACTGGGTCAAGCATTGATATCTTCGGTCACTTCTTAATAATGGTTTATGGACCTTTCCTCCAGGAACTTGTCCAAACCTTTTTTAAACCCAGCTACACTAACAGCCTTTACTACATCCTCCGGTAACAAATTCCAGAGTTTGATTAGGCGTTGGTCTGTGGCGATTTATCTTTGAGGGCTTCACCGACGGCATGGATCTGGTTGTTGTGCCCCTATGTTGTGGTAACGTGCTGTTCCATGTTCCTCTTCTTCTTCTATCTGTCTGCTTGTCTCTGTTCTCTATTCTGTCCTGTTATATAAATGGCATTCCTTTCCTATTTCCTTGAATGATGTAGTATTGTAAACCGCTCTGATGCCTCTGGCCTGAGCGGTATATCAAATTCTGAATAAACATAAACATAAATAGTTTACCCTGCAGCTTCATTGCATGTCCCCTAGTCTTTCTATATTCTGATAAGGTAAACAATCGATCTACGTTTACCCATTCCACTCCGTTCATTAATTTATAGACTTCGATCATATCTCCCCTCAGCCGTCTCTTTTCCAGGTTAAAGAGCTCTAACCTTTTTAGCCTTTCTTCATAGGAGTATCCTTCCATCCCCTTTACAATTTTGGTGGCTCTTCTCTGTACCTTTTCTAAAATCGCTATATCCTTTTTAAGATACGGCGACCAGAATTGCACACAATATTCAAGGTGCGATCTCACCTTACTGCTTGCTAGAATGATAGTTAGCTCAAAAATAACCCCAAAGAGAACTCACCCAGACCTATAAACAAGAAAATAAAAGTTCCATCAGAATACACAGCAGAAAATTATTTCCCATATTATTTTTCTTTTTGCATCTGCTACACTAGACATGGGGGGAGATAGAGAGTGAGAAAGTAGAGGTGCTGGACACAAAAAGGGGGAAATAGGAAGATGGAAGAGAAATTCTGGATTTGGGGGTCATAAGGAGAGAGAAAGGAGTGATAGATATGGGGAAATAGGGAGGGATTGGGGAGCCAGTGGATGGGGAGAGAGTATGAGGGAGATGCTGGATGACAGAAACAGAAAGAGGGGAGACACTGAATGGCAAGAGAGAGGATGAGAGAGAGAGAAAGAGTCTGGAATGAGGGAGAGAGGGGGCAGACCTGGATGGGGGAAGAGAGAGAGAAGAAGCAAAGGATGGACAGCGGAGAGAGATAAGAAGAGATGCTGTACATGGGAGGGAAGAGAGAAAGGTGAGAGTTAGTGAAAGACAGAGGAATAAGAGACTGGAGGAAAGAGATGGGGCATAGGAAGGCCGTGTTAGTGCTGAAAGAGAGACAAATACAGCCAAAAGAAGGAGATTGAGGACTAGATGATAAGAAGGAGAAATAAAATCTGAGTTAACACAGAGAAAGAAATATAAATGAAAGAAAGCTGAAAGGAAAAAGTCAATATCAGGAATGTAGGGGAGGAAGTGAAGAAGACAGGAGGAGAGAGAGAAGTGTCAAATGGACTGGAAACCCTGAAATAAAAGTTAAGAGAAGTCAGAGAAAAACAGAAACCAGAGACTGAGACCAACATAATTAGAAAATTAAAATAGCCAGACAACAAAGTTAAAATAATAACAATAATTTTATTTTCAATCGTCAATTTTTGGAAATTGCATGTGCTATCTTTATATTTTGCACAATACAGAAAGAAATGCATCTCTTCTGTTTCTGTGGTGTTGTACTGTATGCAAAATCTGTTTTCTAATGGTTTCAGTTACATTTTTGGCAATATATTTATATTCTTATTTTGTGATCCTTTTTTCTGTATTTGATGAGGGTCAATCTATGTGCTTAGTGTGTGACTGAGGCTAAAGAGCACATTTTGGAAAGACTGTTTAGGTGCTATCTGGGATGTCCAAGTCAAAACGTCTGAAATTCTGTGGAAGGGGAAGCAGAGAAGGTGGACACATGTAAATACCTACTAAAATCAACCTATCTGCCCCAAAAAATAAATGTATCCGCAAAATAAGAAGGAAATTAGGACATACAGAAGACTGTCTGATTTTCAAAATGTGGAGAAGTGAAATATGGTTGTTAGCAGTCCCAGCAACACACGTGTCTGCACCGATATTTCCAAATGTGCATGTGTACTGTATATGTTGCCACATACATGTTTCAGCCTGCCAGATGTGCAGCACCACAGCAGTATTCAAAGAGGCCCTGATTTTTGCCTATTTTCCTTCTTTGAAGGGGAAGAAAATATTATAGCAATAAGAGGGAATGCTCCTGTCATCACTAGAGTTGAAAGTTGACTGAAACGAGCACTTTCCAAATTCCTTTTCATGACATGGATTTGTCTGCTAGAGGTATGCATCACACTTTCTCCATTGGTGAGTACTAGATCCAGCATTGACCCTTCCCTGGTGGGTTCCATCACCAAATGTCTGAGTGGTGCCTCTTGTAAGGCATCTTTCAACTTCTTTCCAGATTTGCATATTGGATACGTCTATTTAGATTCAAGTTACCTAGTATCATCACTTCTGCTTTCATTACCACCTTTGCATTATCATTGGCCAAGTCTCTGTCTATTTCTTCAGTTTGAGTTGGCGATCTGTGAACTACACCAGTGTGGACAGTAATATCATCTCTTTTTTCCAAAATGATCCACACAGCCGTGGCTAGTCCATCCATTAGGCAAACTAGGCGGTTGCCTAGGGAAGAAGCTCCTTTGGGGTGTGTGGCAAAGAGCAGGGCATTCAAAACTAAACAAGAGATTCTGATAGCAAAGGGGGGGGGGGCGGCGTCATAAGGCTTAAGGTTTGCCTAGAGCACCAACACCTTGAACCATCTCTGGGGCCAGCCCTGTTCACAGTGCTGCTTCTTTTCCCTATGTCCCCTTCATTTCAGTAGCTTTATTATTATTTTTATTATTTTTGACATAGAGGGTTATTCCTCCTCTGTTTCTACCCTGACTGTCCCACCTAAACAGATTATAGCCAGATATCTTTATCTTTATTTAATATAGTGCACAAGATGCAGGTATCTGAGAGGTTTATGATATTACAAACAATTGCTGCAAGGTCCGGAGGAGGAAAGGAATGCCAATGTTATGATGGAAAAAGAAAGAAACAGTCCTACCTAAGGATACCCGGGAGGAGAATAAGGAGAGAGAAAGGGGGAGGGAGTGGAAAGGAAGAGGGGGAGGGCCAGGTTAGGCCTCAAGGAAGGTCAAAAGCAGCATGGAAGAGGGGTTTTTAGCATAGCCTTGAAGTTTTTGAAAGAGAACTCTAAATGGAGGGCAGGTGGGAAGGAACTCCATAGTGCGGGGCCAAGGAAGAAAAAGGCGGAGTTACGTGTAAACTCAAGTGAGCCTGTGATGCTGAGGGAAGGACCAGGCAGTTTGTGTCAGTGGACAGCAGAAGGCGGTGGGGGGTATGGTGGTCATATCCCATTCATGAGACTCATTGAGCCATGTTTCTGTAAAAGCCACAATGTGTAAGTACATTTCCACCATCAGGGCTTCCAGGTCAGAAACATTGTTGCCTAGACTATGGGCATTTGTGCTCATAGCCTTCCATCAATTTCTGTGTGGCTTGCTTGTATTTTGCATGGTTTTATTCTTAATGCTTCTTTCTCTTTTTATTGATTTGTAAATTAAGATGGTCTCTTTCTTTTTTCAACAATCAAGCAAAAAAATCCTTCTCCAATATTTCAAAAATATACATTCATATATAAATATATTCAAATCTTACAGGACCTCAAATAGTTATTAAGTTATTCATCCGCAATATAGCCCAAAGAGATGTAGGCTATTGGGCCAGCATAATATTATATCATCATCGGTCCATTAGACTGGATTTATACCGACAATATACAAAACGCTTTGAAAAAGGACCAAAACGGGTCTGCTAACACATGGTAAATTATAGTGCAGAGTTACACTTTATAAAGAATCTGACACAACATTGCATTTCAATGGTAACATTACTCATCCGCATCAAGGAATGGCCACAGATTCTCTCAGCCTCTCTTGCCATGGTCGATATAAAACAGAGCATACATACCCATTCATTCATCAAATCTTCAATTCATCCGTACAAAACCAGCCACTCAACAGCCCAGTCATTCCATCCTATAATAAAGGACCAATAAATACAAAAGTGGAGCCCCAGTATATCCATAACATAAATGTTATCATAAATGTTCAAAAACCCACAAATCAATAAACAGCCCAAACTGATAAACTAATAAACAAAACCTAATCAGTCACATAAATGATAACCATTCTATTTCTTGGTTCAAACATCCATTCCACTTCTTTTTTTTTTAAACTTAGTCAACCTATGCCCCCATTTCTATTTTCAACATTACTGTGATACTTTTGCTGAGAGTAACATCCTATACTTGTTTTCTTCCATCATCCCCTTTCTCTAGTTTAAATGCCTCTCCATGTATTGTCTGAATTTATCACTTATGATTCTTTTCTTTTCCACCAAAAGATGTAGTCCATCAATGGAGTATAGCAAGTGTTCTCCGTGGACAGCAGGAATAAGTCCTCATGTATAGATGACGTCTCCGATGAAGCCCCTGTGGGAACACTTCCCAGCTTCTATTGGAAGTTTTTGGGAAGCTCCACCATGTCTGTGCACCTCCTTACCACCTCCTTACCACCTGCTGTCGCAGCACCATGATGCCTCAGTCTGAAAACATAGCTTAGCAGAAGACAACTCCTTGGGAAGGTGGGAGGGTTGTGAGGACTTATTCCTGCTGTTCATGGAGAACACCTGCTACAGGTGAGTAACTACCTTTTCTCCGTGGATAAGCAGGAATCAGCCCTCATATATGGGACTCCCATGCTACAGGCTACCGAAAATCGAGAAGGCCACCGAGAAGCCCAACAGAGGCAACTCAAATGCGAAATGGCAAGAGGCCAGAACAACTCAACCACCAACTATGTACAAAATAAGTGAATTTCTCTCTTCTCTTATTTTTTTTCTTTGGTAGCCTGAACAGAATAGAATTGGCCTAGGGGGGATGGAGTTAGATACTAATCCCCAAACAGATTCCACAGTACACATTGGCTGAAGTTGCTGTTGCATCAGAATCCCTGTCTAGGCAGTAGTGGGATGTGAATGTGTGAACTGAAGACCACGTTGCATCCCTGAAAATCTCTTCAATGGAGACTGGGCATAAATTGGCCACCGACAGTCATAGCTCTGACATTATGAGTAATGACATGACCATCAAGGCTCAGGCCTGCCTGGGCAAAAGTGAAAGATATACAGTCTGCCAGCCAAGTTGAAAGAGTGTGTTTGGAAATGGCAGTCCCTAGCTTGCCAAACAAAAGAAACAAAAATCTGGATGAACTTTCTATGGGCTTTTGTCCGCTCCAAGTAGAAGGCTAAGGCTCGCTTGCAGTCCAACACGTGCAACACAGCTTCCCCTTTGTGTGCATGAGGTCTCAGGGAAAAATGTTGGAAGAACAATTGACTGATTAAGGTAGAAATATGATACCACTTTTGGAAGGAATTTAGGATGAATATGAAGGACCACTCTATTATGGTAGAATTTGGTGTAAGGCAGATGAACCACTAGAGCCTGAAGCTCGCTCACTCTGCCTGCTGAAGTGACCACCACCAGAAAGAATACTTTCCAGGTCAAGAACTTCAGAGGACAGGAATTGAGTAGCTCAAAGGAAAATTTCATGAACTGAGCAAGAACCACATTGAGATCCCAAGACACTGCGGGAAGCTTCAAAAGAAGCAAGGCCTGCATAAAGGGAACTGCTAAAGGCTATACGTGAGATGGACTTGCCTTCCACACCTCAATGATTAGCTCCAATCGCACTGAGGTGGACCCTGACAGAGTGCAGACTAGGAGAGGTGTAGAAGATATTCAAGAAGTTTTTGCGTGGAACAGACAGAAGAATCTAGGGCCTGGCCCTCACACCAGACAACAAACCTCTTCCACTTGCAAGAGTAAGACTTTCTAGTAGAGACACTGCTGAAGGCCAAAAGGACTTTGGTTACCCCATCCAGCAGATTGAGCTGAGAGAACATTTGCCTTTCAACATCCACGTTGTGAGGGCCAAGGACCGGATGTTGGGGTGCAACATCATCCCATCGTCCTGCATTATTAGACCGGGCACATGGCCGAGCCTTAGTGGCTCTAGACTTCAGAGCTGCAGTAGGAGGGGAAACCAAGGCCAGTAGGGAGCAATGAGAATTATCATGTTGCCGTTTGTTTTGAGCTTCAGGAGGGTTTTTGCAATGAGAGTAATTGAAGGATTAGTTTACAGAAATCCCTCCCCCTAATGGAGGAGGAAAGCATCTGATGCTAATATGCTGTCTGATCTTACTCTAGAGCAGAACTGATTCATCTGGGCATTCTACGGGGTGGTGAACAGATCTATTGAGAGGGTGGTCCCACTCTCAAAAGATGCAAGTTGCAACCTTCCTGTCCAGTGTCCACTAGTGCAGTTGGAGAACTTGACTCAGTCTGTCTGCCAGTGTTTTGCTCATCTGGCAGGTACATGGCTCTCAAGTCCATCCCATGTGTGATGGCGAACTTCCACAACCTGACAGTTTCCCAACACAGGAGATATGAACCCGTTCCTCCTTCCTTGCTGAAAGTTGGTCTGAACCAGAACAACTTGGTTGGCCAATTGATCTCAGAAAGCCTTTAGAACATTTGCCACTGCTCTTAGTTCCAAGAGGTTGATCTGATGAAGACTTTCTTGGATGGACCAATCACCCTGGGTATGCAACCCAGTGGGACAAGATGAACTCCCCACCCTAGTTTGAATGCATCTGTCATCAGCACTTTTTGGGGTACAGCAATTTGGAAAGGAAGACCGTTAAGTAAATTGTGGAGGACTGTCTACCAGTGTAATGACTGAAAGTGAGGGGTGGTGACACACAGACCGATCCTTGAGTTGACCTGAGGCCTGGGTCTGCTCACGGTTCACTGAGCTTGCCTCATCTGAAGATGTTCCAAGGATGTGACATATACTGTGGGAGGCCATGTGACCTAGCACATTCAATATCCTGCAAGCTGTTACCTGCTGACTCAAATGAGTCTCCAGCACAAGTGCTGTCAATCTGAGAAGTCGGTCATGTGACAGGAAGGCTCTCACCTGAGTCATGTCAATCAGAGCTCCCATGAAATGCAATTGTTGCTTCTCTATAAAGCCAGCTTTCTCCTCAACCTGCTCACCAAAGAGATTTTCTCCCTGGCACGGGACATCTGCCAGCTTGTTCTGCATGGATTGCTCTAGGTCCGATGACTGTAGTCAAGCAAGTCTATGGGTGCCAATGCCTGTGGCAGCATTCCTAGATGCCGTTTCAAAATTATCATAGGTCACCCACACCATGAACTTAGAGCAGTCCTTGTCATGGGTCACCAGGGTACGATATTGTTCCAATTTCTCAGGGGGGCATAAATTGGGCCAGGTCAGCTAGGTTGTACATGATGTTCTTCAAGAACATGCCCATGTAGAACTGTTAAGAGGCCACGAAGGCGATGAACATGGAACTCTGAAAACATCATCTCCCGAAAGAGTCCAATGTCTGAGCCTCTCTCCCTGGGGGGTGTCGAGGAATGAGTGTTGATACACTTGATCTTCTTTAGGGCGGATTCAAACACCAAAGAATGGTGTGGAAGCTGAGGCTTCTTGAACCCTGGAGCCTTTTGAACTCTGTACATAGAGTCAAGCCTTCTACTACGAACTGAAGGTACAGTGAAGGGGTTCTCCCACATCCTCATCTGTACCCTCTGCAGGATGCGGTGCATGGGCACTGTCACCACCTACTTAGAGACTGAGGAGTACTGCAGGATCTCCAACTCCTCTGCCCTGGGCTCATCCTCAGTCTCCAAAGAAAATTAAATGGCCTTTGTCATATCCCTCACAAACTCTTGGAAGGTCATGTCCTCGGGAGGGGATCTGTGCCACTCATGAGGTAGAGAAGGATCCAACGGAAACTCAGGGGATCTGCCCTCTGACAAATTCTCTGATTCCACATTGTTGACCCAGACTTCTGAATCAGAGAGGAAGGCAAAGTACTTCTGAGTCTCTGTCTGGATCTCCTTCCTGCTTTGAGGGGATTGGGAGTGCTATCAGGAGCGAAGATACACTGATGCTCTTCTTGATTTTGAGGACATATCAAACCCCAAGACTCTAGAGAGGGAAATCGGCTGGGCAGGCATCAGTGTCATGGCCCTTTGATGCCCTGATGTTGATACTTTTCCCACAGGCTGTGCTTGCATCTCTAGGAACAGCTGCATGGTGGTCAATGTTGATGTAGCTGACGTCAAGGCCCTGGCATGCTAGCAGCATAGCGATGCATTCCTAGAGTGCTTATAGAAGGTGCTTCTCCATGGCTGCTGATTTTGAAGGCTGTGGGGTCTGAACAACTTTGAACAATGTACCTGGTATGTGTACAGGGATATTGGTGGCTGGGCTCAGCTGTCGGTAGGCTGTAGGTGCCTGATGTCCTGGAGGATGAGCTCTTCTCCCTTTGGGGCACTTGCGAGGGGCACTCATGTGGACCTCCATCACTCTCGACATCAAGCCTCGATGGGCTCCGACACTTATGCACCACAATCTTCACCCAATGTTTGGCATGGTCACCCATCAACACTGAAGATGAGGAGACTGAATCTTTCCTCATCTTCGGGTGGAGATTGGCCAATGCTCCGGGGCACTACGGGTGCTTGGCTCCGATTCAGCTCGAGAAGTCCCCGATGTCAATGCATTGCCAGCATCTGATGCAGCCTTGGAAGCCATAGAGATTGGTGTCGTCGACACCAAAAAGTAATTTGTGCTGCTTCTCTTGAATCTTGAGTCCTCTTTTTGTCATCTGCAAACACAAATTATAAGAAGAGGGCTGATGATTGGGTCCCAGGCACTGTAGGTACCAGTTATGAGTATCCGTGGTTGATATGCTCCTAGAGCACTTGCAACACTTCTTAAACCTGCTAGTGGGTTTCTGGGACATGTCATCCAGAAAAATACCCATGGCAAAGTCAAAGGGCTCAATCACAAAGACCGAGGGCCGAACACTAGCTACAAGAATGAAACAGATGACCAGAGAGAAAAAAAGTTAAAGGGAGGAGAGAACCTCAACTGCAGGTGACTAGATTTAAAAATCCAAGGTGAAAACAACCCCGTTGGGGGGAAAAAAAGAAGTTTACCAAGCGTAGGATGTCTGGAACGTGTCCAGGAGGCTCCGCAGAAAATGAAAGACTGCTTCAACATGGTGCCATGGTGGCAGGAGGAAAGGAGGCAGGCAAGTATTGTGGAGCCTCCCTAAAGCTTCCAATAGAAGCTGGGGAGCGTTCCCACGCAGGGCTGTGTTGCGGACGTCCCCCATAGGTGAGGACTCATTCCTGCATGTCCACGGAGAAATTCATAGTATCTGTTACAAGAAGCAGAAACTTAAAACTTTGCCTTTATATAGCATTGTTATAACAAAAGCCAAGAGAAGAGTTTAGAGCCTATGTAAATAAAATGATTTTCTACCTTAAATTCTTCATCGATGAGAAAGTCACAGCCAATGAGGTCAAAGTAACCTAGTTTGCATTCTAGCTTGGATTTGACAGCCAGGAAACATTGCATCATGATTTGCTGCATTCTCTTCTGCCGAACAAAGAACAAGATTAGGTTCTAATAAGGCCAGAACTGATTCAGCAAGAACCACTCAGTGAACAAGACCCAGAACTAGTGTTACAGTTTGTCAGGACCCAGTAGAAGATAAAAGGAGTAAGCTGGTCAATAAGACAAGAGTCGAAACCAACTACTAGTTCTCCACTTCACCCTGGTTTTTTTTCTTTTTATGCCCCTAAAACAGTCTTAGGGGTATGTTTACTAAGCAGTGTGGTAGCAGCTGCCGTGCGATATTGAAGCTGCGGCACCAATGAATTCAATGGGGCCGCGGCTCCGATACCGCACGGCAGCCGCTACTGCTGCTTAGTAAACATACCCCTTAGTGTTTTTAGTAGTTCGATTCTAAAATCCATACTCCTGTGGATGCAGTCATTTGATGGGTTCATTTAATTAGAAATAAAACAACGGATGAACGGAGGAAGAAAAGTCACTATTAGCATATAATCCCTTTGGAGTGAATTTTGCTATTCATACTCTTGCTTGTCTCAGTAACAACAGAACTTCATGTAGAATGGGTAGGATTAATATCAGATAGAAATGGCAGGAGAAGCAAAGCAAATACCATTAGCACAATACAGCAATATGGAGATGACAGAGAACACATCTAAAAATCCAGCTATAAAGCAGGTGATTTGCTGTGCAACTCTTAGGGAGAGAACAAATCATTCTTGTCCAGTTTTGCTTAGTACCGTCATGTGGTAACCCTGTTATATAAAATCTATACCAAATCTCAGTAAGATGACTATTACAGATCATGCATGACAGGAAATATAAATATATTCATACTACCCTTTAGTCTTTCTCATCCCACCCATAGCTTAAGCACTAGGAGTAATACTGGTGGTAATGATAGTGCAGATATTGCAGATAAACATAACATCTCTGCTGAAGATATAGGCCATGGTGAACTTGTTCATGACCCACTGTGACAAGAGATATACCACAGAGGTAAAGAGGGCTAACTATAATTTACTGAATCCCTGCACATAAAGAAGAGATGATGTATTGCTTCTGTTTAGCATTAGCTGTCAATCTGAGAGACTGAGGTAATCTCCCACAAACCCTGGCATACAGGAGAGGCTCATTCCTGTTATAGTGTAAACACAATGAACCTATTTGGAGACATCACCTCAAGACTGGAAATTACTACATCTGATCAATTGGGCATATCTAGGATTTAATAGTAGAGGCAAAAAAGAAAAGATGAGACGGGTATTTGAACAAACATTTCTAGGAAAGAAAGATGGGCAGGAGGTACATGTTGCCAAATTACCTCAGGTTAACGCATCCAGTCTTGGTTTTGCCCCATTGCAAGCATAGAACATAGAAATATGACGACAGAAAAAGATCACATGGTCTATCTAGTCTGTCCTTCCATATCAACATGGTGTTGAGGTCTGCTTATATGGGAAATCAATGGGACAATCTACACTAGAACTCTATGCAAGACTCAATCAGCTTGTTCAGTCGACGTAGGGTGAGCTGGGGAACCTAGTGGAGACAGATGAGCAAGAACTATCTCACCAAAACCCTCAATGGCAAACTAGCTAAACATACCTGCCTGCCTTGTGTATTCCTCTTTTAAATGATTAATTCAGCTTCAATGTTGTCTTCAGTTGCAGGAAACTGTTGAAACTAGTTCAATGAGACACAACTGGAATAAAGTGCCAGTGGATGAAATTGCTGATCAGGCTGGGAATCATTCGCAAAACCAAAATAACTTGGTTGCAAAGTGAAGCCGCTGAGGAAGCTGTTACCATGAAGGTGATAATGGCATAGTGCTATTCTATTGCTCGGCAGAAAGCTGGGCTTCATTGCTCCTCTCTGGAGAAAAGGTAAACTTGTTGAGGCCCTCTTCTACTTCACAATTAGAATTGCGTACACATGCACATAAACACACACAGATACACATGCTTGTATGTACTCACTGTGAATAAATTCAAGACCCAGTCACCAGGGAGACCCTTTATTTTCATAAAGTTCTCATTAACGTAAGTGTTGAAACGCTCCATGCTCCACACCGTCTCCTCCTTCAGCAATTTGTACTGTGGGTTCTTCTTCTGCATGTACTAGAGGGGACAGAGGAAGAGAGGGCAATTAGTTCAGTGACAGATTCTCTTCTGGGGAGCAGAGTGGAGAAAGGTAATTGAGAAAAAGGTACGAAGAACCTCAAACCAATTTATTGCCAACTGCCCCTGGAGAAAAGGTTTCATTTCCATGAGCCTCTGACAGTACCGAGGTGAGATGATGGGCTGACACAGCCTTTATTTATTTAGACAGATTTGTATACCACCTTATCCTTCAATCAAAGTGGTCACATCACAATTGGAGGGTTACATTTAACAAGAGGGTACTTAACAACATTTAGACAGTACAATTGGAAGGTTACATTTAACATGAGGGTAATTAACAGCATTATATAATGAACTCGTATGTCTAGTTGGGATATGTGGGTGTCGAGTTGTTGGAGGTAGTTGTATTACTGTTCAGGTTGTCGGAGGCAGTTGTATTACTGTTCGGGTGGGGACTGTTGTTTGCTCATATGTTTCTGTAAAGAGCAGGGTTTTAAAGGCCTTGCGGAAGTCTGTGATGTCATTTAATGCCCTTAGGCTCGTTGGGAGGGAGTTCCATAGTGTGGATGCTAGTAGTGAAGGAGCTCTTTTTGAAGTTATTTGTTTAGTTTTGTGATATCCTACAGGTGTGCCAATCATGTTGTTATTATTGGTCCTTCTTGGTCTATTGCTGATATCCCTTGTTATGATGTCTTGGAGTACATCTGCTGAGAGATGGTAAATGATTTTAAAGATGATCATGATTGTTTTAAATTTTGCTCTGGCCATCATTGGGAGCCAGTGCAGTTGCTGTAAGACGGGGGTGATATGCTCAGTTCTTAAAGTGTCTGTAATGATGCGTGCTGCAGTGTTTTACACCATCTGGAGTGGGTGTAAGGTCTGTTGGGGGAGGCCTTGATATAGTGAGTTTCCGTAATCAAGTAGAGGTGTGATGAGTGCTTGGCAGACTGTGCGGAAGTGGTCCTGGTGGAGTAATGGCTTGATCTTTCTGATGGTCTTCAAGCGTTGATAGGCCTTGTTTGCGGTTTTGGTGATGTGGGATTTCAGATTCAGAGCTCTGTCCAATGTGATGCCCAGGTACTTAACTTCATCTTTGACTACTATAAGTTTGTCTAGGATGCTGATAGTTTGTGGTGGAATGAAGGTGGGGTTCCTGGTGACGAACATTGCCTCAGTTTTATCGTAGTTGACCGTCAGGTTATTGGCTATGAGCCAGGCATTCATGTCTTCAAGGCATTTGGTTATTGTTGTGGTATTAAGTGCTAGTGGGTTGTCTTTAGCATAGATGTGATAGTGGAGTTTGTGGCATTTGCTGATGTTGCATATGGGTTGGATGTAAATATTAAAGAGCATTGATGATAGGGCTGAGACTTGAGGTATTCCTTGCGTGACGGGGAACTGCAGTGATTTCTTTTGGGCGCATTTGACTTGTTGTGTTCGATCTTCCAAGTAGGAGGTAAACCACTTCAGAGTATTCTTGCATAATCCTATCTGTTGCGGGCGTTGCAGTAACCTGGCGTGTGATATAGTGTCACAGGAGAGACTCAAGTAACCTGATGCAGGCAACACTTGATTACCCTTCCAAACACAGTAAACTCTAAAGATTCTCTCTTTTTTTGTTTTTCTAATACCACTTTGTATTTTTACTATGTATTTATTAAGTTTTAACTAGAGACTGTAGGGCAGTTGCCTTTTTTTGATTATCCATAGATCGGAAAGGATAGACCTAAGATGAGGAGAGAGAAAGTTCTCGAGCGAGACAGTGATTTGTTAATGTCCTTGTGCTTTTGCTATATTTCTCTCTCTTCACTGCTGACCACACACTCAGCCACTTTATAAAGACTCGCAGAGTCCCGAGAGTTATACACAAAGATCAGCTTGCTCCACAGACTTGATTAATTCTGTGTCTACAGTAGTCTGTTCCTGCTATATATCTGTCATCTATCTTTCTGTTGTATCTAGCTATACACAGGGCAGGCGCAACCACTAGGCAAACTAGGCAGTTGCCTAGAGTGCCAATGGCTTGAGGGTGCCCATTGCCACTGCTGCCACCCCTCTCTGGGATGTGCAATGGCAGCAATACTTTTAAAATGGCACCAAAGCACTGGAGTTACCTTCAGCCCCAGCGCTGCTGTGCCATTTGTGCTTCCGCTCCCCTTTGATTCCACTTCCTCTTTGCGTTGTAGTGGACGCTTTGGTGCAGTTTTGTGTACAGTATTGCAATCGGAACAGAGACTGGAGTGGGGAGGGGGGAGGGCACTTGGAATGAGGTTCATCTAGGATACCTCATATCCTTGCACCAGCCCTGCCTGTATCATCAGAAACCACTGTTATATTTACGATTAGCAGAATTTTATAAGGAGGTGCCTAGTTTTAGGTGCCAACAGCATGCCCTTATATGGTATTTTAGTCATTTGAGTGCATAAGTGGCTACGTACGAGCGTCAATGACCTCTTATAGAATCCCAACTAGCAGGAAAGCACGGGCGTTCTTTGCATCATGTGTACTTTCACTGTGGGCACGCATAGGGACAGAGTTTTGGGAGAGCATCAGCAGTGCAAGCAAGTACATGCATTGCTTACAAAATACTATAGTTTACACATATACTTGCAAAAAATAGGCATGTAAGTCATCATGGCTTAACTTAAGGTGCATTCTTTACCAGTTCTGCCGGTATTTTATAAAGTCAGTTATGCACATGCTTGACTTTGTAAACTAGGCATAAAATATACATATGAAAGCATATAAAATTATCCTCCATATGTGCATGAGCATGGCAGAGGGTCTTTTCTCTCAAATCTTAATGTTTCAGTGTTTCCCAGGAGGAGACAGTCTGGCGTAAAGGTGTCATCATCTCTATCTGAGCACCACAGAATACCACAAGGAATGAATCCTGTGCAGGGAGGCTGTGATCACACACACTTCTGGCAAACAACCATACACAACGCTGAGAGGGAGGCTTGTGAAGAGTTCATTTCACCACTTAATTAATCCCAGAGTCAGCTCAAAATCACCTGGCAGGTGATATTACAAAGCCAAAGCAGGGTCTGTGTTTCCCCAGGTGAAAGCGTTCCCCTCCTGTTGCCTTATGCAAGAGCCAAGATACATTGCAAAGATCCATGACCCAGCTGCGAAAAAAGCAAAGAACTTATGCACCAGGCCGCAGTATATTATAATGCCCTCTGCTTTGCTCAGTCTAGATGGACATAACAGAGATTATAGCAAAGCCATTTCCTATAAACTTGATGTATTGTTATGCATTTTTTAAAAATGTAAGTATGTTTAAGTGGAATTGCCTTGAAACTGGTATTTGCTATGAAGGGCAATTTTTAAAAGCATTTTGGTGCATAAAGCAGTGTCTTATGGACAAAACAGCACATCTGGTATGCATGTAAAATTGCATATGTACTTCCTGTCCATGTGCCACTTTACCTGAACTGAGCAGAGGCGTTCCTGGGGCTGTATTTGCATTTAAGCACATACCTGGGAAAACATGCCCGAATGCATGTAAAGTCAGCCAGATGTAAATATAAGCACATATATTTCCTGGAGCATTTTCAAACCAGAAGGATGCCCATACTTTGCTTTTGCAAATTCACCAGTACCCTCACAGGAAAAGCTGTGAATGTATTATTTATGATCTTATGGTGATTTCATAAGGCATTTCCCATGTGTAAAGCTCTTAGAAAATTGCAGAACCAAATACAAGCTTGTGAGTATATGCGCCAACAAGATGCTTATATTGCCTTTATAAAGTTTTCACATAGATGCCGTGTTATAAAATTAACTCCTATAGATTTTGAACAGTGGATGTAGGGAATGGACTCCTGGGGAGGTGGTGCAGGCATTTAAGAAAGCCCAGGATAAGCACAGAGGATGCCTGGTGGCAAAGAAGGGAAAGCCAGAGATCATAGTAACATAGCGGTAGCATAGTAAATGATGATAGCTAAAGACCAGCATGGTCCATATAGTCTGGCCTGTTGGGTTGCCAGCACTATGCCTGTCGCTCCGTGCAGGTTCCCCCCCCCCCCCCCCACAATCTATGCCTTTGTTTCGGGTTGTGCAGGTTATGCCCCTCTATGCCTTTGTTTAGGGTTGCACCCATCAGTCTGTGCAGGTTACCCCCTTCTATTTTTTTAATGTAATTGTTTTTCTTTGATTCCATCCTCTTGCTATAAGGGGATCCTCTGTGTCGCTCTTTTGTCTTTTTGAATTCTGTCATTGTTTTTGCTCCCACCGCCTTCACTGGGAGGGCGTCCCAAGCATCCAGCACCCTTTTGATGAGAAAGTATTTCCTGATTAGCTTTTGAGTCTACCTTCTTGCAGAACAACTGATGTCACTGGCATTGCTTCAGGAGTGAAACTGGGCAGAGACTGGATGGGTCTTAATGCCTTTCTATGTTTCTGTGCTAGAGAAGGTATACGTTTTCTTTTACAGATGCCAATGAGCTACAATGCAGAAATTCCGTAAGCTTAGAAAAAATGATTTACTCTTATTTTTAAAATGGATATCTGTAGAGCAGCACAAATTCTATCTTCTGTCATTTTCCTGTTGGTCAATCTGCAGACAGTGAAAAGCAAAGAGATGCTCGTGGACTGCCTCCAGAGGGCCAGGGCTTTTGGGCCATCTTACCGGAATTAATAGCCAATAGAAATTAACAATAAAAGCGTATGCATATCACATTAAGCAGAGTTTTTATAGCCATTTGAGAATGGAGAATGCCTGAACCTCTTGCAGGCTCTGATGGCTTTCATTTGACTAATATGAAATTATGCAAAGAAGCTGTGATCTTTTTGAGGAAGGGACATGTGTCATTTCAAAAGCTCCTGTACACAGGACTGGTCCAACCACTAGGCATAGACTTGGCATAGCAGGGCAGAAACTGCTCCCTCCCCTCCTTCACTGCCACCACCCTACCTCTGCCCAGGTTGTCCTGAAGTGGTTTAAAGCAGCATGCATGGTGTGAGGTCTGTAAGTGCAGGCACATATTCAGGCTCTGCTGGGTCCTGCCCCCTCCAGCAAGAGGTGAGCGAGCATTTCTGCTCAGTGGCCTGCGCTGGGCATGTTACTTTAAAGTGCTTCAGGTCAGCCTGGGCAGAGGTGCCTAGTCTCATTCATTAGGCGTGTATCCCACTCATTTGAAGCCTTTCTCACTCTCTTACTCTTGAGTCCTTTCTCTCAAGCATTAGAGCCTCATAGTCCTTGCACTGATCCTTTTCACTGCTTTCACAAAAGACAAGCCTAAGAGAAGAAAAATCAAATGGCCCAGCTAGTAGGAAGACATCTGAGCTCACCCTCCTGTGCACTGCTGCCTCCTGCACCATCTCTTTACCTTGTACCTACGAGTATGGGTGCTGTGACACCTACATACTGTACACACTTTCATCCACTTAGTAAAGAGAGAGATTTTAGTCCACAGAATTTTCCCATATTGCCTCCACTGTGCCTCTGTCCTTTCAGAGGCTCCAAAGAAAAGCAAATATGTTATGCTATCTTTTTTTTTTTCATTTGCAGAGCAATTTTTTTTTAGTGCTGACTCCTGGTGACCCAGCTGCCTCTGGGTTTTCTTGGCAATGAATCACCAGAAGTAGCTTGCCAAGTCTTTTCTTCCGAGGCAATGGAGGGTAAAGTGACTTGCCCAAAATCATGAGGAGTGCCAGTGGGAATCAAATCCTTGATCTTCTATGTACTAGGCAGTTGCTCTATCCAGTAGGCTACTCCTCTACTCAATTAAATATTACATTGAATTCTTTTGAGATTTATATTGTGGATGCATTATATCTGAAAAAAATCTCACTCTTTGGACTTGAATCACACTCTCTGGGACAGTAAGTCTTATTATTTGGGGTGTTCACCTTTGGCATGTCTGCAGAGGGAGGTAGGGTGGCAGTGATGGAAGAGAGAAGGGAGCAGGCCTCGCAAGGGACAGGAAATATATGGAAGAGGTGGTGTGAAGAGAAGGGAGTTGCTGGACATGAGGAGGGAAGGGAAGGAGAGGGGAGGGGAGATGCTGGAGTAAGTGGTAAGGGGGAAAGGAGAAGGGGAGAAGGGAGGTGCGCCGCTGAAGGTTCACCTAGGATGTCAGATGTCCTTGGGTAAGCCCTGCCTCAACCATATCTTCAGAATCTTGTCATCTTGGTCCAATAAAAGCTATCAGGCCCTTTAAACAGTCCTGGTAGATCATGTGATAATTTTACATAAATGAAGGAATATGAACCAGAATTTCTAAGGACTGTGAATTGTAGAAACAGGTGGTGATGATTTTCTGCCAGATCAGCTGAAATCTTTCTAAATCTGCTTTCTTTGCTCTATTACAGCTGAAGTGAAAGGATGAACCTCCACTGGCCCTTTTGTATTTAAATTACTACAGAAAACAAACTATTTTGATCATCTCCACTGAGTGATGGAGGGAGTGGTCTAGTGGTTAGGACAAGGTACTTCAGGCTGGAGGGCCGGGGGTTCAAGTCCCAACTGGGGACAGCAATCTCAGGCCGGAGGGACTGGGATTTCTAGTCCTATAGGCACTCTTTGTGGTCTTGGGCATGCCACTTAACCCTCCATTGCCCATGTTCCCTGTAGGTATTAGCGTATGTGTCTCATATCCCCTTGTGTTAAATGTATCCCCCAATTGACTGCTTTGACCCGGTGAAAAGCTGGATATAAATACAGCTAAATAAATAAATAAATCTCAAATTGCAAATGAGAGAATTATCTGATCTCAGACCTATCACACATGTTCCTCTCTGTGTCACTGCAAACAATTATGCAAGAAAAAAACCCAGAAAGAAATGTGGGCAGGAGAAGGCACAGCTGGTCTAACCATTAGGCAAGACTAGGTGGTTGCCTCAGGTGGCACATTCGAGGGGGTGTCAAAGAGCAATTGCTGTCAAAGCAAAGCAAAGCAATAATTCTGACTGCCACACAAACTCAAAAGAATCATTAGCCTGTACTTTTACCCAGAGGGAGAATAGGCAATTTTCAAACAGTCCATTTTGAAAATTGCCCTTCTGGAGGGTAATATTATAAAGCATTTTTGTAATGCAAACCAGCAATTTATGTGCATAAATGAGCTCTTATAAAATTAGGACACACCTAAAAGTATATGCATTAAAAAGCTGGTGAGTACCGGCACTGTAGGCTTGCACAGAGCAAGGGCAGAGTCATGATTTACGCATGTAGGGCCCGATATTCGAAGGGCATTTACACTGTCTGCAGCCTAGTAAACCATGCAAATGCCTTAGATGGGAATATTCAATGGCACATCCACGGGTAGAGCCATTGAATATCCCGGTCTATGTCCCCTACACGCCCTGATGATATCTGGCTAGCATTGGGGCATGTCAGGGGTGTTCCGGGGCAGAGTGGAGGCGGAGGCATGACATAACTGAGCAGCAGCGGTACTGCATGCTACCTGCTTATTGCTCTGCGTCAAGATGATAGGCGAGGAAAACCCTTGCCTAGAATTACAGCACAGGCGCTAACTGGGCAGCATGCAATATCGCTACTTCCTGGATAGCTTAGGCGGCTTCCAGGCTGTGCGGCGATACCCGGATATTCAATGCCGGGGCTGCCTATGACCCTAGAATTGAGTATCCGGGTTTAAGGGTTGGCGAGCAGGGCTATGTGCCGATGCGAGGCATAGTCTGCCCAGAAGTCTATCGGGCCCATATTTCATAAAATGCGTGTGTACACATGTAAAGGTCAACATTAACATTTACACCTGCTGTCAACAGGCTAAATGTCTGCGCCTCCAATGATTACACTTTTGCTGCTGATTTTGCACTATTTTAGTCACATCGTGCCAAAATGGGCACCTTCCTGCTCACTTAATTCAAGCACCCCTTGATACAATTACTCTCCCCCCATGTGTGTAAGTATATATATGACATAAAGCTTCATATTATTTATTATTTATTTTATTTATTTATTTATTACAGGCTCTTATATACCGCACTATTTAGCATCAGCGCGGTTCACAATATAACAACAGACCAGAACAACAAGCTGTTTGGTTTTACATAGAACAGGAACAAGAACTTGGATAAAAAACATGGGGAAATTGTTAACTGAGACTATTTACATATGTAATTACATGTATATACAGCGGTATTATTCTTAGATTGAGATTGATATTAAAAGTAGGATGTCCAATTATGCATTTTTACAGGATCGTTCTGGGAGGGGTGATGTTGAAATGATCATAATTGTGAGTTTAATCATCAAAATCTCAGGAGTGGGGGTTGCCTTAGAGATAATTGAGGGGGCATAAGGCTGAAGGTTTGTCTAGGGCACATAATAGCCTTGCATCAGCCCTGGGAGAAGGTTGAATTCTGGCACCTGCTCAGGTCCATTCCCCTCCCCCTTGGGTTTTGCAGTAATTTAAGCTAATAAACAGCTGCCATTTGTTTGATTTTAGTTGGAACAGAGGAGCTCACTTGCGTACCTGAATACTCTTCCACACTGCTCAGCCGCATCATACACGTGTTATAATTAGAGAGCGGTAAGAGGTGGGCATTGCAGGGCTACTTGCTGAAGGGGTAATCTGAGAAGACATGTATGTAGAAAGACAGATGCTGGCCAAACATCCTGACTACACAGGAGTTACTTTTGCATGCAACTTACCTAGTCACTTGCACCATTGCCTCAGGTACAAACTTAGACTGTAAGCCCTCCCGGCACAAGAAAAAATATCGACTGTAACTGAATGTAATGTGCCTTGAACTTCTGAGAAAAGGCGTAAGCTAAATCCAATTCCATTAATTTATCTTTATTATTTCTTTCTTTATTAATTATTTAAGGGGTCATTCCGAGGCACGAATAGTGGGGATGGATGTCCCAAATCCCCGCTATTCAGGCCCCTTCCCAATCCCGACTGACGTCTACGCTCATTGTACGTGGAAGTTAGACAGCGGTGGGAAAGGGGCAGATTGGGGGCGGTGTAAGGGCAGGCAGTGGGTTGTCGTCGGCCCCGGACATATAGGGCCAATTCCAATGTCAGTCCTGTACGTCTGGGGCCAGTGGCTTGAACAAGGAACTTATTCCACCTTGGAGGTAGAATAAGTTTTCCTAGTCGGTGGGGGACGGCGGGCCCAGGGTGCAGAAAGGGCAGGAGGGGGCAGAGGACATTCCCCACAGCCCGAACCTGGCCTTGGGATGCCAGATTGGGGGTCAGGCTGCGGGGAATGCACCTCCTGAGTCAGCAGCCAGTGATCACGGCTTTTCAATGGAGCTGTGGTGCCATGGCAACCGGATGCCATGGTGTCGCGGCTCCATTGAAAAGCCCTGACTGAGCTATCCGGGCAAGACTTGTATGTGCAGGCCAGACTGAATCGGGGTCCTGCCTTGCACGTACAGGCCTGGTTGTGATTCTGATCCCACGGGGATAGACATGCCCCGCAGGATGAGAATCCAGACTACCTCTGTGCTTCTGATTCCGACCGGATGCACAGAGGGTCAGGACATGGATGTCAGAATCGCACCCTTAGTATTTAGCTCATGCCTTTTCAGTAATAGTTCAAGGAAATGGCCCCTCCTGCATGTCCAGCCCACCAACAATTTTTTTCTTTTGTTTAGACTTTAGAAGGCAGAGACTTCTGCTCCCCTGTCTTCAGTGTCCTATCTGTCTTGACTTGCTTGGAAGTGCCTCAAAGCAGTGTTTGTTTTTTCTATGTGCCTATGCAGTGCTGCAAACACCTTGTAGTTCTACATACATGTTTTACAGTGGTAACAGCTGTAGTAATATACAGTTGTGGTCAACATTATTGCCACCCTTGCAGTTCAACCCCTTTATATCCAATATCTCCAAAAACAAAGTGGCCAGTGAAATGGCTTTGGACTATATATGCACACATATTTGACACATGAAAGAATCAAATAAAACAAGATCAATTAAAAAAGGAAATAGTATAAAAATTGGGACATTGCCAGGATATCATTATTGGCACCCTTATAAATAGCTCAAATCAGTCTGAACACGAGAAACACATTTTCATTGCAGTAAAATTAGACATACCTGTGATCAATTGTCAGTACACACATGACGAATCAATGAATGAGGGTTCTAATGTTTAAAATGGCCACATTCACTCCCTCTTCCATTTTCACAATAGTGCAGACAAGAGAGCTTAAATTTAGGTTTTTTTTCTCAGAAATTACTATATCTAAGTTGCATAGACATATTTTTCTTTTTCTGTACTCTTTGAACATATTATTAAAATATTATAATGACATACATTTGGAATATTTCCAATTATTTCTCAAGATATTGTACACAAGATATTGTTTTCCAATTTATCAAGGTCCTCTTGCAATTTTTCACAAAAGGATTGTAAAAAATTGCAGGAGGACCTTGATAAATTGGAAGACAGAAGGTCAAATGTCAGCTGAAAATTTAATGTGGACAAATGCAAAGTTACGCATCTAAGAAAGAACACCCAAACTAGGGCTACACGATGCAAGGTTCCACATTAGGAACTACCACTCAGGAAAAAGATTTAGGCGTCATCGTGGATAATGCATTGAAACCCTCCACCCACTGTGCAGCAGTGGTCAAGAAAGCTAATAGAATGCTAGGAATCATAAAGAAAGGAATGGAGAATAAAAGCAAGGATATCATAATGCCTCTGTATCGTTCCATGGTGCGGCTGCAAATTGAATATTGTGTGCAATTCTAGTCGCCATATCTTAAAAAGGATATAACAGAATTAGAAAAGGTACAGAGAAGAGCCACCAAGATGGGGAAGGGGATGGAAGGATACCCCTTTGAGGAAAGGCTTAAAAGGTTAGGGCTCTTCAACTTGGAAAAGAGACGGCTGAAGGGTGATATGATAGAGGTCTATACATTAATGAATGGAGTGGAACGGACAAACGTAGATAGGTTGTTTACAACATCAAAATGTAGAAAGACTAGGGGACATGCAATGAAGCTACAATGTAACCCATTTAAGACTAATAAGAGAAAATAGTTTTTCACTCAATGCATAGTCAAACTCTTTACTGGAGGATCTAGTAAAGGTTGTTAGTGTAGATAGGTTTAAAAAAGGGTTGGACAAGTTCCTGGAGGAAAGGTCTATAAACCATTATTAAAGAGACCCCAGGAAATCCACTGCTTATCCCAGGACAAGCACTGTGGAACCTATGTACCTTTTTGGGAACCTGGCAGTACTTGTGACCTAGATTGGCCACTGTTGGAAACACGATACTGGGCTTAATGGACCTTGGTCTGACTCAGTATGGCATTTTTTATGTTCTTATGTACAACATACCTAAAATGCAAGGGTGCCAATAATATTGACTACAACTATATCTATACCTACAGAACTAGTTTAACAATATGGAGATTTATGGGTTACCCATTGATGGTGGGACCTAATAGGCAGGCAGTCACTGCAAAAAATAACACCCAGGGCAAGGTTTGCTTTAGTTGTTCCCCTTTTCTTTCAGGCATATTTGGAGACCCCAGGGCTGGGACAAGGATATTGGGTGCCCTAGGCAAACCTTCAGCCTTATCCCCTCCCCCCCCCCCAAAAAAAAACCAAATGTGGATAACTAAATTCATAAATCATGATTATCCCAACACAACCATTCCCACAACAATCCTGTAAGAATGCATAACTGGCAACATATTTTTCAATATTAAACTTTGCTGTTTATATATGTGTGGGACCACTCTCCTTGCAGATAAAAGTATGTGCAGTTGGTTCTCTGAGTCAGGGGGCTGTCTGGATCTACTGTTTTAATTTGACTGTTGCTGGTCTTTCCAACCCCTCAGAAGCTGCTGTCCTAGGCAAATACCTAGTCTTGGCTAATGGTTGTGCTAGTCCTGGGAAACCCACCGAGTCCCATGGTACATCCACATCCTGGTCTGACACTCAGGACAGTCATTCTTCTTCCTCATCCCTTGTGATAACAGCTCTGTTGACAGTGAGTAACTATGAGAGGAAATCTTACAAGGGGGCACTAACAGAGGGTCCTTGTCTTGCAAAGGGAATGTCAGAGAGGTTTTTACTGCTGAGGAATCCAAGGATCTAGTCTGGACACTCAACAATGCAAGGATCTGTAGGAACTCAGAACTTTATAGACGCTGGTGTTTAAAAACTAGGTCTCATTTTAATTTAAGGACTTATAGCTCACTTTTTCAATTACTGGATTGTACAGAGTGGCAAATAACAGAATATATTCATACATATTATGATCATTGTTAAGAACCAATAAATAAATTACAATCAATAAGTACAAAACTATAATCAAATTGACTTTCCAGTCCTCAGCCTCACTATCCTTCCTGTTTAAGGAAACTACGAACCATTAGGGGATATTTTAGAAGCGTATTCACGTGTCTTTTGGGGAAACTGCTAGGTACCTATGACCTAGATTGGCCACTGTTGGAAACAGGATACTGGGCTTGATGGACCTTGGTCTGACCCAGTATGGCATATCTTATGTTCTTATGTTCTTAGATTGGCCACTGTTGATAACAGGATACTGGGCTTGATGGACCTTGGTCTGACCCAGAATGGCATATCTTATGTTCTTATGTAAATAGCGGCATTTACACATGAAGACGAGTACAAATGTAAATGGAGGTCCATACCACATAGAGATACATACCATGTAGAAATTTCTACAGGGCATGGTGGAGGCATGGTTTGGATGAGCCAAAAATCTACACATGTATTTTCAATTTTACAAAAGGAAACCAGGTATATGGACAAAAATGTCCATGGGGGGATTTACACCCACTCAGAGGCAAGAATTAGATTTTGCAAAATGCTCGTTTTGGCCAGGGTTTTAAGGAAGTTATTAGTATTAGTATTTAGTATTTTTCTTAGTCCCTTACTTTTTGATACTCCTACTTATTTCCTCTTCAAAACTGATAATTATGATGAACTGTGGGATCAGTTGTTAATTTGGCGGCTCTGATACATACAGGTTTCCAAAGTGGCTCTGCTACACATGGGCAATGCCAACACTTGCACATGGAAGCTGCCATGTTGTCTACAATAAATGTTCTCACATGTAGCTTTCTAAAATAGCTTCTCCAGCTGTACATGTCCACAAATCTACTAGAGCTCTTGGATATTGGGTCTTGGGCAAGCCACTTAACCCTCCATAGCCCATGTTCCCTGTAAAATAGTTATCTCCAAGTTATAATGCCCTGTTCAATGTAATTTCAGTTTGTTCAATGTAAACCGCACTGATGCAGAATAGCGCGGTATATAAGAGAATATAAATAAATAAATAAATAAATATTCTTACACATATTATACAAAAAGCTCCACATTTGGTAGAGCATTTTGTAAGCTTTTGCCAGAATTCAGCACGTCTCAACCTCAACTTCTCAACTCTGCTCTCAACATACTATACAAAATGGGCCTTATTTTCTCTGTGTGTCTGTGTGTGTGGAGGGCGGCTGCCATTCTCCTAGGACTAGCCCAATCATTAGGCAAGTCAGGCAGTTGCCTAGGGCAGCAACTTCTCGAGTGGGGGGGGGGTGCAGTAGCAAAGAGCAGGGCCTTCAAAGCTAAACAGATTTTGACAGCCAGCGTAAAGCTTAAGGTTTGCTTAGGGTGTCAACACCTTGAACCAATTCTGGGGCCAGCCCTGCATCCTCCCCACCCCCCATCATTACTCGTTTTCCTGTGGCGTGTGACTTAAAGTTCCTCTGTTCACATAGGCAGGTTGTATCTCTAAAGGGAAAGATATGCCTTTACTCCTAGAGTAGTCTCTGATCCCCCACAGACAGCATGTTGGAAGGAGTGTACAGTGTTGCACGTCCAAGAGGATGTGAGCACAGAGTGATGTAAGGCAGAGGAGGGTTTATAGGGTTTCCTTCTAATCCTACCTCTCTGATGCCAGGCAGGCTTGAAGAGCTCCTATGCTGGTACTCGAGTCAACTATGCCTGTGAGTTTCAGGGAGAAGAGTCCAGGAGGTTCTATGCATCTACCTAAGGGCTGGAGGTGCAGGTTCGCAGACTCTCTGCTGTGGGAGTTGGATGGGGGAATACCTAAACCTACTGCAATGAAGGACAAGTACAGAGGATTTCTGAGAGAGAGGAAGGGAATGAAGAACTTAATAATTCCTATGGATGGGCAGACTGGATATAATATGCTCTTTCTCTGCCATCATTTTCTTTGTTTCTATGAATTACTGAAGTAGGAGTTGAAAGTGTGAGTTCCCGAACCCAATGGGGATGGAAGGATAAGTTAGGGCTGGAGGGTTGAGTTCTCAGACCATCATGAAAGGAGGCTATAGGTGAAGAGGGAGGAGAGACTCCAGAGGGAACCCTGACTGCTGTCCCAGTAAGGGAAGACAAAGATGGGCTAGAAGAAAATATTCTGATTACTCTACAATGTCTTGTTAGAAGATTTTATAGTAACATAGTATATGAAGGCAGATAAAAACCAGTATGGTCCATCTAGTCTGCCCAGCAAGGTGGCAAGAGTAGGTGCACCTGCCGCTCTGTGCAGGTCACCCCTCCCCATACCTTTTTTTAGGGGTGTGCCCACCACTTCTTTTAGGGCACCCCTGTTTGTTGAGATATAAGAGATAGTTATGCTTATTTTGATTTTATCCTGTTGCTATAAAGGAATCCACTGTCTCTGTCCCATGCCATTTTGAATTCTGTTATGGGACAGACACAGTGGATCCCTTTATAGCATATTCCTATATATGTTGGCTTTTTACTTTGAATAAATTGTGTTTTTATCCAAAAGACTGGTTTGGAAGTGGATTTTGGTTGTGAGCCCTAGGGAATGTGTTTAGTGCAGTCCTAGGAAGAAGACCCCATTTCTTGAGAATTCACTTTCTTCCCATCAAACAAGGCCCCAGGGGTAAAAAGCCTAGTTACTCCCACCCCAATTATGCAAGCCTAGTATTTAGCTCATTAGTCATTCAGGACCTGCTATATAAGGACTTCCTAGAGGGAAAAAAAAAGAATCCTTGACACACAGTCTAATCTATATTTATTGTCCCCACTAACCAACAATTAAGGTCTGCCAAAAAGCCAAGTTTTTAATTTATAGTGAAACAGTAGACCCGTATTCTACCACTGTTTTCAATTCTAATGGCAGTGTGTTTCGTACTGCAAGAAACACTCCTATGAAAGACCCAACCTTTGTTTTTACCAAACTGAACAGGATTTCTTAAGCATGGCTAATAAGGCGTCATTTTGGTCTTTACCTGATTGGTCAGGTGGCCAGTGAGATCATCAGAGTTGGGGTCGTAGTTGTTGCAGGTCAATCGGACATAGCCATGGCGGAAGAAGACAACATATGGCACTGTGCAGGCAATGAGGAGATAGGAGCGGACATCAAACTTCCTACCTTCCAAAAGCAGAGGATTCTGGATGTACCTACAAAAATAACGATGAACACATAAGGGACAGAGCAATGGAAGAAGCACGTACATTGAATGTGTGCAGTAACTGATGTTGGACTAGCTAGAGGTAAAGGACTAGAAATCATTACAATAAAGAGCAAGACTTTAGGAGCTGCCTTTGCACCTATTCCAGAACATCCAGGTTACAGTTTGAAGTTTATTTCAGTACATCACTTTTTTTTGTACTGGGATACTGCACGCTGAAAGGGGACTTTGAAGCCTGGGCAGTTTTCTTCCCTGCTCACAGCAGCATCAGAGAGTCTGCTGAAGAGCTCATGAGACTGGTTAGAAAAGACCAAGAACCTTCTCTCTTGCCTTCACAACCTAGTTCTTGCCTCCTTTCAGTGATATCATCAAACATTGCCATGATATGAAGAATAAGATGAAGGAATTAAATCTTAGCACTTGATGGGGTGAAAAGGAAGTAGAGAGGATGGTCCATGAGGTACAGAAAATTATAGGCATATATTTCTTTGTAAAGATATCTCAACAGAACTCTAAAGGAAAAACGAGATTATAGTAGTTTGTATGGAAGGGCAGATGAGATAGGCCATATGGTCTTTTTCTGCTGCCATGTTTCTATGCAACATATATAACAAGATACTATGGGCCTGATTCTGTGACAAGGGTTGCGGGGTTGCACATAAGCCGTCTGGGCCTGATTCCCCCTCCGACTCTCCACGTACGTCTTGAGCATCAGGATGGGGAGAGCTGGCAGGGGTAGGGGAAGGCAGAATCTGGGTGGGGTGGGGCGGGCCAGCCCAGCAGGACATAGGGCTGATTCAGGTCACAGCCCTATATGTCCTGCCAGATCAAAGGGGACGTGCTGCTTATTCCACCTCAAAGGTGGAATAAACAGCACAAATCCGGCGATAGGGCACAGAGATCCCCCCCAGGCCCAGGGCCAGGTGCGAGGGGGTCCCTGCCATCCGATCCAGGCCCCGGCAGGCCAGCTGTGGGTCAGGCAGCAGGGAAAAGGGGGGCTGAGGCCATAGGAGTCGGGGGCACCTGCGGGGAGGATGTCCCCACAGATAGCAGGGACACGCCAGGCCGTCCATGGGCCCGATTCTGTACATCATGGGAATGTTCTGTTCCTGTGGTCCAGAATCTGGTCCAAATGGGCCCATCTTCCTCAGGGATGTCCAGACGGCCCGGACATTCCCCTACTTGAATCGAGCTTCACGGGGTCAAGGATCAAACTGCTTACATTACTGAAAACTCTGCAGGCAATTTTTACTCATAGGGTTTGCAACAATAACTAAATCACAATTACACAGGTAATTTTGTTTTAATTGTCAACTATCCCTGCATCTGTTTTTTTTCTGCAGTACTTTTTTCAACCAAAACTACAGTATGCCCCCTTACGTACGGGCCAAACCCTATTGTCTCCATGAATGCCTTCACTGTTTGATGGTAAAAAGTACAAGTGCTGGAATGATATATGTAATTTTACCCTCATAGAATGTGGGAAATGTTCAAAGAAAACATTTCTGTGGGTAAAATTGAGGGCAATTTTATAAGGCGTGCCAAGGTTAATGTGTTATTTTATATGCGTTAATCGCACCTATTTTATAAAGTCAAGAACACACGTATTTGATGGTATAAAACAGGAGTGTAAGTAGTAGAAAAATGCATCAGATCTAAGCACGACCGTGCATTTGGCTGTATTTTATAAAGTAAGTGCGCACTAAGTTTACACAAAATAATGTGCAGAGCTTTTTTCAACTGTGATAGCAGATGGTGAGTTTTAATCATTGCTGGAATGGAGAAAAGGACACACTGTTCAGCGCAATGTTCCAAGCTCAGATATGCTTATTTCAATAATTAGTTTACTCTCTGTGCTGTACACAGGATCAGGTTGGAAGATCACATACAAAAGTATTTCTCAAAAGATTTGACAGCAGAGGGCACTCTTAGGAAAGCTACTGATTAAACCCAAACCAAATGGTAAAGAGGGCTTGCGGTGTGCCTTCTAAGCTACATTGGAGTCCATGACCCGTGTTCTAACCATGGCATGTGTTTCAGCCCTTCCATAGTTTGAACTGCGTGGAGTTCATGGATTCTCACAAGTCTGCCTCCCCCCACATTTTCAAATTATATGAGAGTTGCAACATGACCCACGTATAGAAAGTAGGCAACAGACTCTCATCCAGTTTAGAGGGGACATTAGGAAGCAGCATTTGAACCTTAACATTTTTCTTAATGTACCTTTTGTACTGTACTTACAACAGCTGCAATGATATTCACATGCATCCTGCAGGTCATTATTGCTGTGACTTACTAAATGGATCTCTCACAATTCCTCAGACCCTCTGAGTGATGCTGTACCAGCGTGAACAGATACGTCAAGCATTTTCGAGTACAAACAGAACTGGAGAAAGCCATTATTACATGTGACATGCCATGGGATGACCGGATCATTTGTTGTTAAAGTAAATGCTCTGACCCAAAATCTAGTCAAATATGCATTAAGTTAGTCCAATAAAAAGGTATCAAAGTTATAGGTTAACTACACTATTTTACTTAGTACAGGAAAAATGCTGTTCAGTATACAGAAGGTGCAGCTGGCGGTATGAAATACTCTGAGTCATGTCAATTCACCCTCATTATTTAAAGGAAGCCATTGTTTGTCCTGCTGCTAAGACTAGGTGACATGAGACCTTGGATTGGTACAGTATACGCCAAGATAATACGGGACAGTTGTCTTCATCTTTTGGAACAATGAGTTATGTGCAGCAGAACAGGTCTAGGAGCACAGAAAAAGAAGCAATGTTTTCTAAAAGCTGATAGCCAGCCTAGAATTAGTGGGGCTGACAAGTACTGGTGTGAGGTTTCTACCATATGCTGTGTCCAGCTATGATTATTCCCTCCAAGTTTTCCATTCATCCTATGCACTCTGAAAATGGACTGTCCAATAGCATGAGAAGGGAATTCATCAAAATGCCACGTTGCTGAGCATTTTAAAAGAAAGCAAAGTTAATTACCTGTAATTGTAATGGGGTTTTTTCATAGATGGCAGGGGAATACCTCCATACAAACAGGTGACATCATCCTGTGATGGCAACTCTCCTGGGAGAAGAAGTCATTTGAATAATGATCAATATCCATCCGGAGAGCTGCTGTCGCAGGATGACATCACCTGTTTGTGTGGAGGCTATATGGAGAACTCCCATTACAGGTAAGCCTCTTGCTTTCTACTGGCGTTTTGATATATGTGTGGGGGGGGGAGGTCATTTAAATAATTATCAAAGTCCATCCGGAGAGATGCCGTCACAGGATGACATCACCTGTTTGTCTGGAGATTTGATTTCATTCAGGTAGAAGATGTGCACCATCAGGTGCTGACTGCACAAGTGGTATATTAAAATATTTGTTGCCCCAGAGATTAATTTTGAGGCTAATTTTATAAAATATTTTCTATGTGTAAAGCATGTTTTGAACATGGAAAGGCGCTCTTATAAAACTATGCAGCTGAACATGCACATATAAGTCAGACGGTGTGCACTTCTATGCGCACAGGTATCCCAGGGTAGCATAGTCTGGGCAGAACTGCAATGTATTTACATACTTTATAAAATAAACTAATACATACACTGACCTTAAACTTGCAAATGACTGAGGTAATGATTTTGGTCCCTTCCATTACAGATGATTGCCCTACCGATTTTGAAAGTACCAATATTAAAATACCAGTTTCATAGTTTGGTACCTTGGGGTTCTGTTTGATTCAGAACTGTCTTTTCGGCCACATATTAGAGACCTTTTGCTACTACTTACGACTAATCATTTATATAGCACTACTAGGATACGCAGCGGTACACACATACATATAAGAAACAGTCCGTGCTCCACAGAGTTTGCAGTCTGCTAAGACAGGCAAATAGAACAAGCAGGGGACTAGCGTTATTCTTTAAGAGAAATGATTAAAACATACATGAGTACAGACAGGAGAATAAGGGAGGCAGGATCCAAAAGCAGCCTCAATGAGATGAGCTTTTAGCCTGGATTTGAACAGGACCAGAGAAAGAGCCTGATGTAATAACTCAGGTAGTCTCTATCCAGGCATACGGTGCAGCAAGATGAAAGGAACAGAGTCTGGAGTTGGCAGTAGAAGAGAAGGACATAGATAACAGTGATTTGCTTGATGAGTGGTATTGCCAAACAGGGGTGTAGGGAGAGCTAAGAGAGGAGGTCTGGTTCATAAGTCCTTTCCAAATTATGTTTATTGCGATATCTATTTGGAACCTGATGATTTCCAAACTGTCTTGCATCTCCTTGGGTTGGCATCCCTAGATTATTGTAATTCTCTTTTTTGGGGTTTGTCATCTACTGATATTAGACAGATACAAATTGTACAAAATTCTGCCATTTGCCCCATTACTGGGACATTGTCTCATGATCATATCCTGTCAGTTCTCACTTCTTTGCACTGGCTCCCCATAGAGTGGCGGGTGCAATTTAAGGTTATATTATTTGTTACTGTGGATTGGGAATCTTCTCACCAGTTGTGTTAAAAGCACATGAGTCTGTTCATCATATGCATTCTCAAATTCGGGCTTTGTTGGATGTCTCTGAATGCTTTCAGATCTCTGAAGTCAAGATTCAGAATAGATTGCTCTCACTATCAGGCACTGTTCCCTCTAAGCTGTGCGCGTGTGCGCGCGCGCACACACCTCGCCCGAGTGAGCATACATACTTTACAACAGAGCGCACAAAAATTACGGTTCTGATTCTGATAGAAAACAACACAGACGTTCTTAAAATTGAAAAGTTGTTGTGTATTTATGTTTTTCACAAGTTCTACAATATTTTCTAGTGCAATCAATATGGTGTACATACTGTATTCTGACGTGTAGTCAAATTTTAAAGTATATAACTCCGAGTGTCGTTATGTGGCGCACAAAAGTTTAACCTTCCTTCAAAAGCTGCACAGCTGATATTTTATGCGCACACAGCCTACACAAAATTAGAGGGAACATTGCTATCAGGGCCAATTGTGCAGAATCAGCATACAGTATCTACTCTATTAACATTATGGGGTCTATTCTGACGCCACCCCTTGCCATCCCCGAAGAAAGCCTCCCCATATGAACAAGGAATTTGTACAGGGAGACTTAGATGGGGGCGGGAGGGGGCATCACGGAGGCAGGGTGAGGGGGGTAGGAGGCGGTCCATGGCCTCGGATGTACAGGGCCAATTCTGAAGTTGGCCCTGTATGTTCAGGGCCGGCAGACTGGATGGGGATGGCAGGCCTGGGTGGCGAAAGTGGGGGCGAGAGGGTTCCCCACAGCCAGTGCCATGGCAACGGGACGCCATGGCACTGCAGTTCCATTCAGGGGCCTGTATGTGCAGGACAATTTGAATCGGGTCCCAGCCTGCATGTACAGGCCAAACCGATTCCGATCCCGTGGGGCACATCTAGCCCCCACACGATCAGAATCGGATCTGCCTGAGTGCATCCTGTTTCCAATCCGGTGCACAGGAGCCTGGGTGGCCAACTTGGAATGTGCCTCCACATAAATAAGTGAAAGCATTTATTTATTTGCAAGTCTTTGAAGTGAAGGGATGTTAATTGTCTCTTGGATTTGATTTACTTATTAAAAAATAGAGTTTTACTATATTTTATTGTTTTATTCTATGTTTGAATTGTATTGTTTTGTTAATATGTTGTTTGGTAATCCCCTTGGGACTTTTTTGTGATTGGCAGAATGTAAATATTAAATAAATAAATGCATACCTTCTTTAGAGAAGCGCCGGCCCAACTGTTAGGAAAACTAGACTATCGCCTAGGGTAGAAGCTTCTGGGGGACAGCAACGAGCAAGGCATTCAAAGCTCAACAATAGATTTTGACAGCCAGGGGGGGTCATAAGATTTAAGGTCTGCCTAGGGTGCCATCACTTGAATGAACTCTGGGGCCAGCCCTGCTTTGGAGTAGTAAATTTGTGAGTTATTGGAAGCCATTGTATGGGCCTATTTTATAAGGCATATAGGTATCTGTTACTTTTCTAAAATAGATTTTTTTGTACTTCTCTAATAGGTTCCTTGTAATAAAGTTAGCCTCCCACATGGAAAATGTGTTTCCATTCCAAAGTACAGTGGGATTAGGTGCGGAATGGTGAAATACAGCCACTGCCCATATAACCTAAGTGTCAGTCTGAATGCAGAAATAAGCAGGAATAAGTTTAAACAGATATGCTATCCACACAATGTTATATTGGCATTTCAGCATTTCCACTGGAAATCCACTTAAAATTATACAGATAAATTATCCAAATAAGTTTATGCAGGCGCCATCTTACTGAATACTGTCTCCTATATCTTTATTCATTTAATAAAATGTGTATTCTGCCTCTCTAGATTAAACGAAGCATCTTATCAGATAACTCAGCTATTAAAACCAGCCTCCCAATTACACTGGCCGAATATATATGCTGTTGCTACTGCACTGATTTCTGACTCTAAAATATCATCTGACAGCTCTTCTGAGGGACATCTAGGGGCGAGAGGAGAGAGAGTAGTTACTCACCTGTAACAGGTGTTCTCCAGGAGCAGCAGGAATCAGTCCTCACATATGGGTGACGTCGGCGCCGACGGAGCCCCCGTGCGGAGCATTTCCCCAGCTTTCAAAGAAAGCCTTTGGCAATTGCAGCGCGCATGCACGGTCCCCTTCCCGCCCAAGGGTGCCATCTTGCTCAGTCTGATGACATAGCTAAAAGACAGAAAAAAAATTAGCAAAAATAAATCATATGACTGCAACTCCAAGGGGAGGAGGGAGGGTTGTGAGGACTGATTCCTGCTGCTCCTGGAGAACACCTGTTACAGGTGAGTAACTACTCTTTCTCCAGGACCAAGCAGGAAGTCAGTCCTCACATATGGGACTCCCCAGCTTAAGGCTACCGGAGACCTCAAGCGGAAAAAATGAGCTCCCTCTAGCTCGTCAGTACGTAAGGAAGGAATCTTCTCTGAGAACGCCCCCAACCGGTAGCCCAACACCAGGGCCGGAGGGTAGGAGTTGCCTAAACCCCAAAGAGATTATGGAGTACTGCCTGTCCGAAAGCACTGTCCCTGCGGGACTCCCTCTCAAGGCAGTAATGGGCCGCAAAAGTCTGGCTTGAAGACCAAGTAGCAGCCCGGCAGATGTCTGCCAACGGAACAGAGCGGAGATGAGCCACTGACGCAGCCTTCGCCCTGACACGATGAGCCATGACTCGACCCTCCAACGAGATGCCGGCTGCCCCATAAGCCCAGGCGATACAGTCAGCGACCCATATGGACAAAGTACTCTTGGAAACAGGTAACCCCAATTTATTGGGGTCAAAAGAAACGAAGAGCTGAACAGCCCTTCGATGCTCCCGCATACGGTCAAGGTAGAAGGACAACGCCCTCCTACAGTCCAGGGTATGCAGGACCATCTCAGCCCGGTTGGCATGCGGTCTGGGAAAGAAGGTCGGAAGAACCACCTCCTGATTGAGGTGAAAAGGGGAGACAACCTTAGGAAGAAACTTCGGGTGAGTCCGTAAGACTACCCTATTCCTGTAGAACCTAGTGTAAGGGGGATCAGACACTAGTGCCTGAAGTTCACTTACTCGCCTAGCAGAGGTAAGAGCTACCAGAAACAAGGTTTTCCAGGAGAGAAAACGGAGAGGGCAGGTAGCCATAGGTTCAAATGGCGGACAAGTAATCCGCTGTAAGACCACATTGAGATCCCACTCAAGGGCTGGTGGACGCAAAGGGGGCTTAAGCAGGAGGAGGCCTCTGAGAAAACGAGCCACCAAAGGGTGGTTGGAAAGAGGCCTCCCGTCCACCGGCGAGTGGTGTGCTGAGAGAGCACTGAGGTGAACCCTGACAGAGTTGGACTTAAGGCCTAGATTGGAGAGGTAAAGCAAATATTGCAAAACTACCGCTACCAAGCACGAGAAGGGATTCTCACTGTGCTGAGCACACCATGCGGAGAATCTACGCCACTTAAGAGCATAGGATTTCCTGGTGGATTGCCGCCTAGAGGCTAAGACTACGTCTTCCACCTCTCTAGGCAGTAGTAGGGGAGCCAGGACTACCCTTTCAGCAGCCAGGCCATCAGATGAAGGGACTGGAGGTTGGGGTGCAAGAGAGACCCCTGGTCCTGAGACAGGAGATCCTGTTGAATCCCCAGAGGAAGAGGAGTGTCCACCGCCAGTTGCAGCAGGAGTGGGAACCACGGCTGCCTCGGCCACCTGGGGGCTATCAGAATCATTGAGGCCCCGTCCTTGAGGACCTTGAACAGTGTTCGGGACACTAGTGGCGTGGGAGGAAACGCATACAGTAGGCCCTGGGACCACGGAATCAGAAAGGCATCCGCTGCTACTCTGAGAGGATGCGGTTGTCTGGAACAGAATCTCGGGAGCTGCCGGTTCAGAGGACTGGCGAAAAGATCCATGGTGGGGAGGCCCCACCTGAGAAAGATCTGCTGAACCACCAATGGATTCAATCTCCATTCGTGTGGTTGCAGGATCCTGCTCAATCTGTCCGCCAGGTAATTTTCTTGACCGGGGAGGTAGACAGCCTTGAGGAGGATTCCGTGATTGACTACCCAAGAGCACAGTCGTTGTGCCTCCTGACAGAAAAGGAAGGAGCCCGTGCCTCCTTGTTTGTTCACGTAGAACATGGCAACTTGATTGTCCGTCTGGACCAGTACAGACTGGTGAGATGTGAGGTGGGAGAAGGCTCTCAGAGCTAGGCATATTGCCCGTAGCTCCAGGAAGTTTATCTGGCCATGTGCTCCCCAACCTAGAAGAGAAGCATCTGTCGTCAGCACTTGAGAAGGTGGAGGGGATTGAAAACTCACTCCGAGTACCAGATTCAGAAGATGAAGCCACCATTGTAGAGAGGAGACCAGCAGGGAGGATATTCTTACTGAGTCTGCAAGGCTCTCTGTGGCTTGTTGCCACTGAGTTCGAAGGCTCCACTGCGCAGTTACCTGTCTTAATTTGTAAATAGTTACCTGTCTTAATTTGTAAATAGTTACCCTTGTTATCCAAGTTATTTCTTCCTGTTCAAATGTAAACACAAAGTACCATCGGAAATGTGTAAATTCTTTGTTCAATGTAAACTGCGCTGATGCTGAATAGTGCGGTATAGAAGAGACTTTAAATAAAATAAAAAAAAATGTGCAGGCGGGCATTGGGGGTTACATGAACCGTGGAAGCCATATGGCCGAGAAGTCTCAGGAATTGCCTGGCAGAGACCAGGGAATTGTTGTGAAACTGCCTGGCTACATCCATCAACCTGTGGGCTCTGTCCACTGGCAGAAAAGCCTTCACCTGAAGAGTGTCTAGCCTCGCTCCTATGAATTCTAAGTTCTGGGACGAGAGCAAAGTGGACTTTACGAAGTTTATGACAAACCCCAAGTGCTGAAGCAGAGCCACAGTGCGAAGGGCGGCTTGACTGGTCTCCTGGGAAGACTGGCCCCTTATGAGCCAGTCGTCCAGGTATGGAAACACAAAAAGACCTTGAAGCCTCAGGTAGGCCGCCACCACCACCAGGCACTTGGTGAACACCCTGGGAGCGGAGGTTAGGCCAAAGGGTAGTACTCTGTTCTGGTAGTGGTTTCCCCCAACAACAAATCTGAGATATTGTCTGTGGTCTGGATGAATAAGGATGTGAGTATAAGCATCCTTTAGATCTAAGGAGCATAGCCAATCTCCCTGCTGGAGGTAGGGCAGCAGGATTCCAAGGGTAAACATCTTGAACTTTTCCCTCTCTAGGAACTTGTTGAGGTTGCACAAGTCTAGGATGGGTCTGAGGCCTCCTGTTCTTTTTGGTACCAGAAAGTACCTGGAATAAAAGCCGTGACCTCTCAGGTGGTGGGGCACCGGTTCCACAGCCTGGTCCTTTAGCAGACTTGCTAACTCCTGAAGGAGTAGGTCCCTGTGCAGAGGGAGTCTTGGAGGTTCCCCTGGAAAATAGGAGGGTGGTACCTGGTGAAAATGGAGAAGATAGCCCTTGTGGACTATATGGAGCACCCAGGTATCTGATGTGATGGCTGACCACCTGTGGGCAAAGTGGGCCAGCCAGCCTCCTGTGCTGATGTGAGCCAGCTGAAGAGAAGAGGCTATGCCTTGTGAGTCAAAAACCCCCACCCTGCTGAGCAGGGGCCGGTGTTGGTGGCTTGGGGGCCTTCTGCCTACGGGGCCCATGACCCTGTTGGGGAGATGCAGAGGCCTGATAATGAGGGTATTGTTTATAGGCAGATGACTTCCTCGGGTAAAAGGTCTTTTTTCCCGAGCCCTTCTTTTTCTGAGAAAGGGCAGAGGTTTTTCTGGACAGCCTAGTCCGGGTCAGAGTCTCAGTCTCGAATTCTGCAGCCTTTTCAGCCATGGGCTTGCCAAAGAGGTTTTCACCTCGGCAGGGGACATCGACCAACTTGTCCTGCACCCATGGCTCGAGGTCGGATGACTGTAGCCAAGCCTGTCGGCGGGCACAGATGCCGGCCCCGGCTACTCGGGCTGAAGCCTAGAAGCCATCGTAGGCTGCTCGAGAGATAAACTTCGAGCACTCTCGAATACCAGTGGACAAGGCTTGGAACCGCTGCAAAGGTTCCTCGGAGAGACCAGCAGAGAACCCGGCAATCTCTTTTGCCAGGTCTCGGAGATACATGCCCATGTAGAGCTGGTATGTCTGGACACGGTAAGCAAGCATAGAGCCCTGGAAGCACTTCTTACCGAGGGCATCCAGGTTCCGGGCCTCCCGGCCAGGAGGCACCGAGGAGTGCATCTTCTGACTTTTCAGTCGATGCATGGCCGATTCCACAACCATGGAGTGGTGCAGTAATTGTGCCTTTTGGAACCCGGGGCTCTTGCGGACTCGATAGATGGAATCGACCCGCTTGCTTAACACCGGCGTCGAGGCCGGGGTCTCCCACATACGGAAGAGCAGCCGCTCCAGCATCGGAGGAACCGGTACAGTAAAGGCCTCCTTCGGGGGAGAGTCATACTGGAGGGCCTCGAGCTCCTCGGCTCAAGGCTCCTCCTCGGGATCCACGGGGAAGGCCAAGGCCTTGGCCATATCCCGCACGAAGTCCGAGAACCGGGTATCCTCCGGTGGGGATCGTCTCCGAGGTTCGGACTCCGGCGAGTCCGATGGGACACACCGAGTCCGATAAGTGTCGGGTGACACTTCATCTTCCGTCTCCCAGCCCGACTCCTCGGAGGAGGAATCGAGCGGCTCCGGTCGGGCGGGCACCGTTGCCATCCGCCCTGACGCCGAGGGTACCGGTGTCGACGACCTCGGTCCCAAACGGGAGGCCGAGGGAGATCGTGGCCGAGGATCGACTCGAGCCCGCATGGACTCGAGGATCAGCTCGGCCTCCGGGGTTGACTTGGACGTCGATGTCCCAGTGGTCGGGGCAGATGCACTGGTGAGACCGGCGATCAATGCCCGCTGCTGTTCCATGAAGGCAGCGAGGCTGCTCTCCAAGGCCGTCAACCTGAGTCCAAGCTCAGGAGACTCAGCAGCCCCCGACTCGGGCCCCGACGGCGTCGGGCCCGATGTTGGCTCCCCTGGAGGACAGTCCACAAGGACTACAGCACTCACGTGTCCAGGAGACTCCATCTCGATACGAGGATGCTTGGCAGGCCTCTCCGACTCCGAAGACCCGGGACGGCTATCGGGGCTATGCGACCTGGCCCTCGAGGAACCAGGAGCGTCCACCGACGCTGCCCTCGTGGGTTTCTTCTTCCTGCGCTGTTCCTGCAAAGGAGACCCCCGCTCAGAGGAACCCCGACTCTGCTCGAGGCCGGAGTACCGAGACGTCGAGGCCTCTGACGAGGTCCAGGCCCGTCCGGACGCGGAGTCAGAGAAGATCCTATCCTTCTGGTGCTGCCGACTCCTCAACGCCTTCGAGGACATTTTGTCACACGGACCACAGATCGGGTCATGATCGGGTCCGAGGCAGCAGAGGCAGCAGTCATGTGTGTCGGTAAGAGACATAAGTTTCTTACACCGATCACACATTTTAAACCCGCTGGCAGCCATCGGGGGAAAAAGGGCCCCTGCGAGGTCAAAAGACAGGACTGCCAGTGAAAAAAGAAAAATGGCGCGAACGCTAGTCACAAAGGACAAAAACCGAAAAAAAGAGAGTGGGCTCGATACCGGCGTATCGGGCCCAGGCAGGAAAGGGATCCGGCATCGAACCGAAGGAGAAAAAGAAAAAACAGGGAAATCAACTTTTTCTGCGGCGAAAAACGAACTACGTCCGTCGGGCTCCGTGGAAAAAAAAGACTGAGCAAGATGGCACCCTTGGGCGGGAAGGGGACCGCGCATGCGCGCTGCAATTCCCAAAGGCTTTCTTTGAAAGCTGGGGAAATGCTCCGCACGGGGGCTCCGTCGGCGCCGACGTCACCCATATGTGAGGACTGACTTCCTGCTTGGTCCTGGAGAATTCTGCATTCTCCATCAACAGGGATCACTTTAGAAACTTGAACTTGATGTCTATTTTAGAAAGTCAAGTATGTGCCTAACTTGACTTTATAAAATACTAGCGTAACAGGCAGAGATCATGCTTTAAGTTAAGGTGCCTTAGAGCTCGTGTAAATTACTGCACTTGCTTTTTTCATGCATCAATGATAGTATTTTAGAATCGATGCGTGTACTTGCTTGCATCACACTCGTGATCTGCCCAAACTCTGCCTATATGCACACCTACAGTGAAAGCATGCACCATGCAAAAGATGCACAAACTTTCCCTTTAGTCTGTATTTTATGTGCATAAGCGCCTCCTTAGAAAATTACCCTCCAAATGCTTTGGCATAAGATAATAGTTTGGGGAGAGAGAGAGCAAGACAGAATATGACTTTTGTTGCTATGAAGAGAGCTGGGAACAGGGAGTGTCCCCCTGTGCACACAGGAATAGCTGTCTTTACCTTTGCACTATTTTGGCCTGGGGAAACTTATAGGCCAGCTTTCGGTTTGTCGGATCATTCTCCAGGCTCTCCAGCTGGGTACGTAGACTGTCTACGTCCTCCTTTGTTTTCAGCAGGAAGATTCCTCGGCCCTGGTTTAGGCTGGTAGGCTTACAGATCCAAATCTGACCCCCTACACCCAAACACAGTGGATATGAAAATATTATACACAATGCAAAAAAATAAACAGCGGAAAAAAAGGTCTACGTTACATCAAGTGAATACAGACCTTTCAATGTCTGCTACTTTCTCTCACTAGTAGGATTTGTTTATCTATTCCTGAAGTATCTCAAAGAAACTGTATATTCAAGATGAATATGTGATATAACGGGTTTGGGGTGTGGAGCTAAGTTTGAATCCTTAAAAGTATCCAATGAGCATAAAGGAGAGAAAGGGGATTATATCAGTTAAGTCCTAAATCTAGAGACTGCTGTGCATTGGTCAGAATGCAGTTAGTGGCCTGTGACAAGTCCTGACAGCTCTTAGATCAATTTTCCCAACCTTATTCTATTTGATTTTATCATCATTTACCCCTGACATACATGAAATAGAAATATTAAATGTTACTTCAGTCAGAGGCTTGCTCTGTCCCTGCTCATTTGCTTAATTTAGATGTAAATAACGAGCGTTTAGGATCTGGAAAGAAGATTGGGAGACATTTCACTTTACCCTCTTCTCACTGGTGATGCCCTTTGCATCCTTCTCTACTCCATACTATTTGCCCCAGCTTAGATTTCAGCATCACCAACCACAAAAATATCGAGATTATGCCACAGTCACATTTTCTGGAAATCAGTCAATGGACTAGCTGGACTTGAACTGATAAGGCTCTATCCTGATAACCAGCAAATGCCACGTTTTTAAGGGCACACAAAAATATTGTTTCATCAGTGCTGGTTAGTTCTTGTGTCATGGGTTATATAAATTCCTCCTGAGTTGCTACGATGTTATATGCATCCCCTCCATTTCTGTGCTGTGTTTTAAGCGCCCCTTCTACTTCAGTTGTGTTTGCTGCCTACATCATCCCTTCTGTTTTGCACTATGGCCGTTACCTTTATATAGTGAAAAGAAAGCATCCCTCTCCTCCTTCAGATCCATGCGGAAAGTCTCGGGGAAGAACTCATCAAGCCTCAGTAACCTATCAGAGAACAAACAGATCCATGCATCTCTGAGACAACGGAGAACTTTTCCTTGACAATCACAAACCAGTCAGGCTTTCAGGATATCCATAATGAATATGCATGAGATAGATTTGCATGTCAATCCCTCTCTTGCACGCCCATTAGGGACATAGTGAAAACCCAAGTGGTTTGCTGACTCTGCAAAACAAAGTGAAGTAAATCCCATTAAAAATAACCGGGTTGATATTCGGCTATTACATTTCGCATTTTTTAAACACCGGCCGCAGCAGTTACATGAAGTACATATATTCAGCACCACACCACTATCCAATAGCGGGTGGTGCTGAGTAGATATGTATAGTATGATCAGTGCATTCAGCCTTTCTGCTGTCCTAAGTAATCTGGATAGTTTATTTGGAAAGGAAGTCACATGATTCCAGACACTGTCCATCTCTACCACAGGATTATATTGGTAGTGCCAGGACATTCAGTAATAATTTTCAGCAACACCATCTGCATAGTGTCACTGAAAACTGCTGGAGAGACCCAGTCAGCGGTACTTACCCTGATAGCAAGTACTTCTTGACTACTGTTAACCACTTTATTTGTTGCCTACTTTCTACTCATCTAATCTCGAGAAAAACAAAGTTACTCTCCTGCAGCAGCTGTTCTCTGTGAACTGCAGGATAAGTCCTCACATATGAATGACATCACCGATGAAACCCTGCACAGGAACTTCTCTCAGTTCCTTCTAGAAGCTTTTAGAGCAATCCCTCCATGAAGGCACACATTTTGCTGCATGCCGTCTGAGTTTTGTAACCAGCCTAGCAGAATACTGCTCCAAGGGGAAGTGGGAGGGTGTGAAGACTTATCCTGCTGTACAATGAGGGCACTTACTACTGGTAAGTAACTTGTTTTCTCGATAGACAAACAGGATAAATGCTTATATATGGGATTCCTTAGCTATCAGTTGCCTTGAAAAGAAAAAGGATAAATAGTTTTGCAACTGGCAGACACTAACTAGTAGTGTGGCAGGCTATGGCCTATAATAGTCTGCAAATGTGAAAGGCCTGTAAGTTAGGCCCTGATTCCAACCCCCATCTCAGAAAAGAACCAAAGTCTGTAAAAGTTTGAGAAAACTGTTTAAACTGCTTAATAAGAAGTTTTCATGAATGCATAAATCTTTCATTATTCTCTTGTGCTGTGAAAATAAGAAATGTTTCAATACTTGCATTCCTAGAGCTAGAAACGACCTTGCAGTAGAGAAGTATCCAAACCTAGAAACTGCACCATTGTTAGAACAGTCCAAGAGGAGGGAGCTGGGTGCTAGGCCCAGGAGGGATCTCTGATTGGACAGGTGCAGGGGGTGTTGGAACCAATAGAAAGTTTGCATGTATCAAACTGGAAAGAAATGTATCAGTGAATATGTCTCTGTAAGAACATTGCTCAGTCCTTTTTGAAGCTCTGACTAACTGGGCCTTGTGCACAATAAATTGGTTTGGACCCTGTAAATTGACTCCTGGATTTATTCATTGATTGCACTTCGCTGCAGCAGTAGAACAGCTTTTATGGGGAGAGGGGGGTTGGCAATAGACCAGTGGCAGAAATTCAAATAGAGGACCTCCAAGCAAAATATCTGAAAGGGCTCTCAAAGCGGGTAGGAACCCACTTCAGAAAATATGGGAACGGCTATAAATTAGTCCCTCTTTCTCTGGGTCCCCTGCACTGCAGGGGTGGCTTGAATAGAATTTATGCCACTGCAGCAGGCCCTTAGGTATATACAGCCAGAATAAGGCATTATGGAACAAAAGAAAAAATGGGCCTGGAGGGATAGAAACAGAAACATAAAAACATGATGGCAGAAAAAGACCACATGGCCTATCTAGTCTGTCCTTCCATATCAACCACTATAACAGTCCCTTTTTTCCTTAAGAGACCCTCTGTGTTTGTCCCATGCTTTTTTGAATTCAGACACTGTCCCCATCTCTACCACTTCCACTGGGAGACTATTCCATGGATCTACCACTCTTTCCGTAAAAAAAAATTTCCATATATTATTCCTGAGTCTATTCCCTTTCACCCTCATCCTATGTCCCCTCGTACTCGTAGCAGAGCTTGCTTTCAATCGAAAGAGGCTCTCCTCTTGTGCATTTATGCCACGGAGGTATTTAAACGTCTCAATCATATCACCTCTATCCCGCCTTTTTTCTAAAGTATATATATTAAGATCCTTAAGTCTGTCCTCAAATGCTTTATAATGAAGACCACTAACCATTTTAGTAGCCATCCTCTGTACTGACTCCAACCTCTCTATATCCTTTTGAAGGTGCAGTCTCCAGAATTGCACCAAAGCCTTATACAGAGGAACTATCACTTCCTTTCTTCTGCTGGCCATTCCTCTCCCTATGCACCCAAGCATCCTTCTAGCTTTCGCCGTCACCTTTTCTACCTGTTTAGCTACTTTAAGATCATCAGACTCAATCATACCTAGGTCACATTCTTCTTTTGTGGACAGAAGTACTTCACCCCCTATACTATATCGCTCCCTTGGATTGCTGCAGCCCAAATGCATGGATTCTAACCCCCAAATAGAATTTGAAGTATAGTCTGGCCAAATTTGCTGTCACATCAGTTCCTTTCCAAAGAATAGTGTGATGGGAATGTGTGGACCAAGATCCAAGTTTCAGCCTTGAAATCTCTTCCATGGAAGTTGAGCGCAAGTTGATATCGATGCAGTCATAGCTTGGATGTTGTGAGTCATTCCATGAGCCTCAAGCATCAGACCTGCCTAGTCATATGTGAAAGAGATGCAATCTCGTGTTAACGTGAGCCCCCAACCTATTGGGGTCAAAAGAAACAAAAACCTGGGTGGACTTTCTCTGAGCTTTAGTCCACTCCAAATAGAAGGCCAAGATTCTCTAGCAGTCCTTCATGTGCAACATGCTCTTCCCTTTGTAAGCTTGCAGTCTTGGAAAACATATTGGAAGAACTACTGACTGGTTGAGGTGGAAATCAGACACCCTGTTCAGAAGGAATTTATGATGAGTATGAAAAACCACTCTATTGCTGGTGCCTCCACTTAGGCCTGGCCCAAGGGTTTCTGCCATCCTAGGAAGAAACCCTGGCCTGCATCCCCCCTCCATCCTCTACCCTACCCCCCCCCCCCCCAGCCAATCCTGGTGCTGAGCCGCACTGCCACTGATTCTGGTAGCTGGGTCGGGTGGCTCGACAGAAGTAGCAAGCCATGCTCTTCGGCACACATGGCCTGCCACTTCTGATCCCTCTGACCCAACTTTGGGAGTGGGGGCCAGAAGTGGAAGGCTATGTGTGCTGAAGCATATGGCCTGCTGCTGCCACCAAGCTGCCACTGCTGCCAGAATCAGTGGCAGCAAGGGGCTCAGCTCAGCATGAGGGAGCAGCAGGCCATGTGTGCCGTGCCACCCACAGAGGTCTGCCATCCTAGGTGACCACCTAGGTTCATCTAGTGGTCGGGCCGGCCCTGGAGTTCACTAATTCTGTATGCTGGAGTGACTAAAACAAGACCTCCCAGATCAAGTACTTCAGTCCACAGGTATCTAGTGGCTTGAAAACAGACTTCATCAGCTGAGTCAAAACCATGCTGAAGTTCCAAGATACTGAGGAAAGCTTTAGGGAAAGCATCATAAGAAGCAAGCCCAGCATAAAGCAAACAACTAAAAGGTGTGTAGAGAGATGGGTTTATCTTGTTCATTATGGTCATAAGCGCCTACTGCATCAAGGTGAACCCTGACAGTTGTTTTTTAAACATGACTCAAACAAATGTAGAAGATATTCAAGCATTTTTTTGTGTGGGGCATAAGAAAGGGTCCCAATGCTGAGAGTTAATTGAGTGGACTCTCAGCGGGCAATTTGGCAGGAGCTCGAATAGGTATAGTTTGTACCCCTCCTGGACTATTTTCAGGACCCAGACATTGGAGGTTACAAGGGGTTAGTGATCAGCAAAAAGGGCGACCCTCCCTCTGACTGGAAAGTTGTCCAGGAGTGGTACAAGAGTAGCAGCAATATTCTCTAGAAGCCAATCAAAATCCTATCTCTGGTTTTGGCTGGGATGCTGACTGAGGCTTCTAAATCTTCAGCTGCTTAGGCAAGTATATGAAGACTGATGGGTCTGGGAAGAATGGGAGAGAGGAGGATACCTACACTCATGACAGCAGTAGGCTGCCCCCTACTGTAGAGCCTCCTAGATGGGGAGGTTGGTCAGAAGTGGGCCGGGAGAGTATTTGCAAATATCAATAGCTACTTGGATCATGATTTCAGCCTTTTAGACCTTGTTTCTGAAGATACTGTCTCCGCAGCATAGCACATCAACAAGTTGCTCCTGCACACTAGGCTGTAACTCTGAGGTCTGGAGCCATTGAATCTCCGGGTGCCAATACTCATTGAGGCGGCTCTTGATGCCGTATTGAAAATATTGTATGTCATCTTGAGAACTCCTTCCATTGTGCAACCGGGGAGTAGTGTTGGTCAACTTTCTCTGAAGGAGGTCAGTCAATTCCTCCAAGTTGTGCATGATGTTGTGCAAATGTATGTCCATGAAGAGCTGGCAGGCTGTTATGCAGAAGCATAGCATTCTAAAAAAACCATTCTTCCAAAAGAGTCCAAGGTCCTAGCCTCCCTCCCTAGGTGTAATGAAGAGTAAGACTTGGAACTCTTGGCCCTTTTGAGAGTGGATCTGGAGTGGTGCGACATCTGAAGCTTTTTGAAATCTGGAGCCTTATGGACTCTACCAATGGAGTCAACCTTCTTGCTGACTGGTGGCACAGAGAGGGGGGATCTCCCACATTCTCACCTGTAGCCTCTGAAGAATGTGTTGCATAAGCATTGTCACTGCTTCCTTCGGGGCAACAAAATATTGGAAGATATACAACTCCCCTACCCTGGGCTTCTCCGTCTCTAAAGGAAATGGAATGGACTTGGCCATTTCCCTAACAAAATCGTGGAACGTAAGCGCCTCAGGTGGGGACTTATAATGCTTATCAGGGGGGATGGAATCCAAGGGAAGATCTGGAGACCTCTCCTCTGAGAAGTATTCAGAGTCAAACTCAGATTCCCCAGAGCACTCTGAATCCAACTCAGCTATGTACTCAAAGGATGTCCAGGTCTCTGTCTGGGTCAACCTCAATCTCACTGGGGAGGAAGATTTCCTTTGGGAGTGCCAACGCACCAATGACTTCTGATGCCATGTGGTGTAATCACCTCCCGAAGCACCAGAGAGTGGTATCAGCCAGGAAGGAGTCAGTGTTGAGGCCCTTCAAGGTCTTGATGATGATTCCTCTCCTGCAGGCAGACTCAGAGTTTCAAGAATGGGCTCAAGGCACCATTGCACCAGCTTCGATGCTGTTGAAGCTACAGCCTCATGAAGGGCAAAGAACATTGTCATCCTCTGCTGAAATCCTTTCATGAGCTATTCCTCGAGAGCTGCCATGGTCAAAGATATAAGGCCTACAGCACATTCAGCCAATGTCTGCAGAATTGGAGGAGGGGTATCACAGCAGGCTAGTCTTAGCTCCTTTGAGATTGCCATGGCCCCTCCAGTATTGAGAAAATTCTTCATATTGGTCTGTCTTGAGGTTAAGAGTTCATCTGAAACCTCAGTGCTCTTGACAACACACTCTAATGGATCTTGATGCTAATGCACCAATGCCTCCGCTCAATACTTACTATCTCTGATCCTTGATGTCTTTGAGAGTGAGGCCGAATCCTTCTTCTTCCTTGTGGCGATATAAGTGGATGTTTAATAGCAGTGGGATCTACTGGTGCTTGGCTCCAAGTGAGCTCAGCAGCCCCTCAATGTGGCTGCACCGCCAGCATCCAATGCAGTTCCTTAAGCCATGGAGACTGATGCCACCGAGGCTGAAGATGTTGGATCAGTCTTCTCAAGACCAAAATTAATTTGCACTGTTTCTCTTGACCCTGGAGACCTTTCCTTGTTATCTGTGAATACAAAACGCAAGAAGAAGGCGAGTACCATTTGTGAGCGACTATAATAGACATGGTCCGTCTTGAGTAATTTGTTGGTGATTGGTGATATCTAAAAAAAACATTTGTTGTGGGATACAGGGCCCCACACTTTTAATCTCTTTGGCCAGTTTTTGGGACATATTCACTCAGAAAAATAGCTCAGTGAAATCAAATGACTATTTTGATGAAAGAAAAAAGTACCATGACAGAACACGTGAGACCTAAGTGCAGCCTATAGCATCACTTCAAGAAAAAGAAAGGAAACTTTAACAACCAAAAAAATGCTAAACTAAGGGAAAATAAAGAGAAAAAGCACATGGCAATGACAGTGGCAGAACTCAAACACAGCCAAAAGACAAGCAAACTGACTAATAGAGTGAATGCCAAAAATAGCACAGACCAATGCAAAAAAGGGAAGACTGAAGAGATCAGGCACAGCAATGGCCGACATGAATACATGCATATATATATGGATGGACTGCTCTAAAAGCTTCTCGAAGGAGCTGAGAAAGGTGCGAGGCTCTGTCAGTAACTGGTATAGCGTGGCGTGCAGTGGCAAGGGGCTCTTAAAATATCAAACAACAGTGCAGGGCCAAACAAAAAAAAGACTTTTATTGTCTTTCAACTATCCAGCAATCATTCCCTAGCTTGTTGCCTCCACAAGGCTGGTTTTCAGTGCCCTTCCCCTGACCCACAATTTAAAGTTCAGAATTAAGTTCATCACAAAGTCCAGTCACTCACTTGGGCTTCGGTTTCTGTAAATATGGTTCCCACTTCTTGAATCTCCTCCCTCGCAGCAAGACTCCTTTCCCAACCCTGTTTGGAAGGAGCTTCCCGTCTCCATGGGCCTCTCTGTCCCTTGTGCACTCAACTAGATTCTTAATCCCTCTGTCTGAGTCATGCCCTCGCAGCCTGTAGAGCCTTTTAAGCTGGACTGCTAACAATCCCTTTGGAGAGGGACAGGTAACCTCCTATATACCTCTATTACATACCCTTGCCCTCACCTCAACCATACCCTGAGCACCTGTTGCATTTGGGACCTCTACCCGGGAAAGGAAGTCAGCATTCAGGTGAGACCAACCTGTCCTGTGGTGGATCCGATACTGGTAAAGCTGGAGACTCAATAACCACCACATAATAAAGCCATTGGACTCCTTAGGTTGAGCCAGCCATTTGAGGTGTTGGTGGTCCATTACCAGTGCAAATGGATAGCCCAGCAGGTAGTACTTAAAGTTTCATGTGCCAACTTGACAGCTGGGGCTACCTTCTCGATCTCAGCATAATGTTTCTCCCGAGGGAGCAGTTTCCTGCTGATGAATGCCACCGGATGTTCTTCACCTCTGGCTTCCTGGGCCAGAACAACTCCCAGGCCCACTTCTGAGACATCTGTTTGTACAATAAATGGCAGAGAGAAATCAGGGCTAATCAGGACAGGTGCCGAACACATGGCCTCCTTGAGATGCTGGAAGGTCCAGCCCAGGTCTGGTGACCACTGAATCCACTCGGGAGATGTCTTCCGGAGAAGATTAGTTAATGGCTCTTCAATCTCTGCAAAGTTGGGGATAAATTGGCAGTAATAACAAACTAATCCAAGAAAGGCCCAAACATCTTTCTTCGACTTCAGAGCAGCTACTTCTATAGTTGAAGTCGTATTTGGCCATTCCCGATTAAGTAGCCCAGGTATTGGATGTTCTGGCCTCCCTGGAAGGGTTAGCCATCAACATGGCTTTTCACAGGTTGGTCAACACGGCTTGTACTTGGGTTAGATGGGTGGCCCAGTCTTTGCTGTAAATGATGATGTCATCAAGGTATTCAGCTGCATACTCTTTGTGTGGTCTCAGCAGGCAATCGACCAGACATTGAAACGTGGCTGCAGCCTTGTGTAATCCAAATGGTATCTGGTAAACTAGAACATATCCTGCAATGTCGAAAAAGCAGTTTTCTTCTTGGCAACTGGTATCAAGAGCACCTGCCAATATCCCATGGTCAAGTCCACGGTCTACATAAAGCAAGCTCCACTGAGTTGCTCGATTAGTTCATCTACTCTGGGCATTGGATACGCTTCCAATTTAGAACAGCATTGATTTTCCATAAGTCAGTGCAGAATCTGATGCTCCCATCTGGTTTAGGAACCAAGATGATGGAGGATGACCAGTCACTCATAGACTCTTCTATAACTTCCAGGTTAAGCATTTCCTCAAGTTCCTTGGTGACAGCCTGTTGCCAGGCCTCTGGAATTCGATAGGGTCATTGTCAGATAACCAGGGTCAGGAATGATATCCTGATAAGTGAGGTGGGTTTGTCCCAAGCAGATGGAGAACACTTCTAGGTTCCGATGGATCAAACCCTGTAGATCTCTTCTCTGGGTCATGGAGAGCTGATCTCCAATCAATACGTGAACTGGATCAGACAGGGCTGAAATTTCTGGTCCAAAATCCTCCTGTACTACCACAGCTGTCACTGGAGTTCACTTTTTCAGTAGATTAATATGGTGAATTTTGTCCTTCCGTTTATCTGACTGGGCAATTTTGTTGTTAATAGTCCCAGCTTTCTTTTACACCTCATAGGGTCCCTTGGACGAGGGCAGCAAGACTAAAACTCTGTCACCCACTTGGAAGGTGCGGTGCACGACTGCTCGATTGTAGCCTTTGGCCTGTTTGGCTTGGACTTTTTCCAGACTGAGTCTGGTCATTTCTCTGGATTTCTTCAGCTGGTCTTGCATTTGTAAGACGTACTTCACCAGATTACGCCCAGGACAGGGTTTCTCTTCCCAGGTTTCTCTCATCACATCTAATATGTCTCTTGGCCATCTTCTGAAGAGCAATTCAAAAAGCAAAAACCCCATGGAACTCTGAGGCATCTCGCAGATGGAAAACATCAAGTAGAGTAGGAGAATGTCCCAATTCTTCCCATCCTCCTGCACAAACTATTTTAACATCTGATTCAAATTTTTATTGAATTGCTTGACGAGGCCATCCATCTGTAGATGAAATATTGATGTTCGCAGCATCTTAACCTTCACCAAGGCACATACTTGCTACATCTCCCTAGATACAAAGGGTGTTCCTTGATTTGTGAGTATCTCACTGGGTATTTCCACCCATGGAAAATCTTCCCAGAGGGCATTTGTGATCATAGTAGTTTTCATATTTCTCAGAGCAATGGCCTCTGGATATTTGATAGTGTAGTCCGGAATGACTAAAATATACTTGTTACCTCAGAAGGTTCACTCCAGGGGCCCTACCAGATCCATGGCCACTCTTTGAATGGGGTTTCCATGATGGACATAGGCACTAGAGGGGGTCTGACTCTGGCAGGGTTGTGGAGTTGGCAGGTGGGGCATGACTGACAATTTAATTGTACCTGCTTACGGACTCTGGGCCAGAAAAATTGAGCTGAAATACGCTCCAGTGTTTTCTCCATCCCCCAGGTGTTCCCCTATCAAATGGCTATGTGCTAACAATAGCACCTGACAATCAGTTGTTCTACCTCCTCCCCCTCTAGGGAACCCTTTAGCATAAAATAGGGAAATGTTTTCCTAGGGGAGTCTCCACTGCCTACTGGAACCCCATCTACTTCCAAGACCTTCTCTTGGGTATGTTTAAGAAACTCATCCTCTAGCTGGGCCCTCCTGAAGTTCCCTGGGTCTCCTTCTGGCCTCCATTCTGGCAGGGGTACTAGTGTGTTTGGGTCACTACAGCTGGGACCTGAGATATCCCTAGGGATTTCTTCAATAGGCTTTTCCTCCCTGGATCCCTCCTCTTTAGCCGCGCCGAGATTCTGATGGTAGTGTAGCTTCTCCTGGCAATGCTGACTCCAGGATTTAGCAGACTTGGGATTCTTATTTTTAATTGAAAATTTCAATTGTTTACATAAAAAGAAAACAATCAAATTGAGATAAGGAAGAAAAATAAAAAGAGAACAATAGAAAAAACTGAAAATCACACAAGTCCAAATCTAGGAAAGGTTGATGCATATATAGAAAACATAGAATACAATATGAAGCTAAATTACATTCCAGCAAATAATAATATACCCTATTTATACTAAGCTGTCTAGTAACATAAACTTCAGGTAACAGCTAAAAAAGAAGCAGAAGCACCTCTTCAAGACTTCAAGAAATCCTCTAAATGTGTCACCTCATAAATTATAAAGTTATCTGTTCCCGATGTCACCAGGCATTTATTTACAAGGAAATGTCAGGAAAAAAGTAGCACCTACTTCCAAGACTCAAGGCCGCAAACTCAAAAAAGCCATGCACTTTGCTGGGTCTGTCTGGAGACGCTGAGAAAGATATGAACTTTTTGACCACAAAAAACCGCAGCTTTCTTTTGAAAATAAAATTTCAAAATTGCATTCTTATCTAATTCAGAATTGAAGGAGACCAGTAGGGTCGCCCAACTTTGTATCTCGCGATGACTTAATAAACTCCGAGATATTCAGGCTTTCCACAGACAGGAGAGTTTATTTATTTAGCTGGGTTTATAAACCACTTTTCTCCAGGTCAAAGTGGAGATTATCATGCTCCCCTCCCCCCATTAACTACCTTCATCCCCTGGGGAAGGTAATATAATATTAAGGGATAAAATAGCAGGATCCTGATAACCCAACACTTCTTTTAAATACTTATGAAACACAAACTCACTATACCACTCTCCAGAACAAAGTACTTACAACAAACATACCACAGAGCCTTCAAACTATATGCACCCTCCCTCTGGAACACACTCCCAAACCTTATAAGAAATATCTCTGATCTCCACTCCTTCCGCAAACACCTCAAAACCTTCCTGTTCTCAAAACACTTCAACCCTGACTCCGAAACAGGAACATACTGACACCCTCAGTAAATAAGCTCACTGTAACTGCTGATATTATGGACCTACTCGTTACTTGTATATAGTTACAATGTTCCTTGTACATAGTTAGCTGTTATATGTAATTTGAATCTCTTCTGTTTAATGTAAACTGCTTTGACCCGGTGAAAAGCGGTATATAAGCTCTGCTAAATAAATAAAGAATCATCATCAGGGACAGGTAATATGTAAAAGGAAAATTAAAACATTTACGATTTTTAACACGGGAGGCATTTTCCAACATCTCATGCTGCCGATGCAGCACAAGCTTATCTTTAATGGAGGAAGCAGCAGCCTCCTGTAATGTGGACACCTGAGAATCAAGCTTTAACAGATGGGAATCACATGAGGAAAAATAAGAATCATGTTGGGCGATCTTCGCCACCATCTCCTTCGTAAACACAGTAAATTGCGATACAGTACTATTTTAAGCAGGGGCGGCCCAAGGGGGGTGCGGGGCCATGTGCGGAGACTTGGTGCGGGGCCTCATTTGCATAACTGGCCTTATTTGCATAAATATTTGCATAATGTTACCATACACTAACTTTTAGTAAACATGTCTTTTAATAAGTGTATGGATAAAGAAAGACTAAAAGATTTCTACATTACTATAATCCAGTGCCAACCGCCAGGCACATTAGGAGCTACTACAAACGCTGCCCATTTAGAACCCATAGCAAACCCGCCGTATCGTAACAGCACTACCAGGACTCACAAAGCACCATACCCTACCTATCAAAATGCAACACTGCAAATATCAAACCAATACATTTCAGAGAATAAGAATACATGACCTACTGGGGAAAGAGAACAAGTGGCAATGTCAAATAGGAATTACATAAACAGAATAACTCAGCTCAGTTACACATGCAGAACATAGACCATCACCAAACAAGGAACCCCAAAAGCCAAACTTGGAATGTACAACAATACTGTAGAAATAAAACTATAAATTAATTTCCTCTTGTACTAAACAAAGCGCAGAAGTTAATGATGCACATTTCCCAGAGCTGGCGTATTCCAGTTAATAAATTCAAAATAAAGAGATATCTTTCTACCTTTTGTGCATTTTTTTTCAGTTGCAATTGCTCCAGCCACTTTCTTCTGGTTTCTTCATGTTTTCTGCTAAATTTCCATCGTCTGCTGTCCATTTGTCCTTTCTTCTCTCTTCTAGTTTTTTTTCCATTCTCTCTCTCTACATCTGCTTTAACATACTAATCTTTCTCCTTTTGCTCTTTCCTCATTCCTATTTCATCCACACAAATTTTACCTCTCCATCCTCAATCCCCACTTACTCTCCCAATACCCGGCCAATTGTAGATTTTTCATCCCTCCCACACAAAATATTTTTCCCCTCTCCATTTTACTCTCCCAGCCCCATCCCATTCTAATCATTCCCCAACATCAGCTCCCTTCTAGTTCCAGTCTCACCCAGCATCCATTCCCTTCTAGTTCCTGCATCAGCCCATTTCCAGTCCTAGACCCCCATCAGCCCATTTCCAGTCCTAGCTCCCCCATCCATTTCCAGTCAGAGTCCCTTCATCAGCTCATTTCCAATCCTAGCCACCCATCAGCCCATTTCTAGTCATTTCCTAGCCCCACCATCAGCCCATGTCAAATCCTAGCTCCCCTCCACAGCCCAATTCCAGTCCAAGCCCCCCCATGAGCCTACTTCCAGTTCTAGCCCCTCCATGAGTCCATTTCAATTCAAGCCCCCACCACAGCCCATTTCCAATCTTAGCTCCCCCCCAACAGCCCATTTCCAGTCCTATCCTAGCTGCTCCATCAGCCCATTTTCAGTCCTAGCCCCCTCCCCATCAGCTATTTGCATTTCAAGCCTCCCCTTCCACTCAGCTCATTTCCAGTCCTAGCAACCCCCCAACCCATTACCAGTCCTAGCCCCCCATCAACCCACTTCCAGTCCTAACCCCCCATCACCCCATTTTCAGTTTAAGCCCCCCTATAACCCATTACCAGTCCTAACCCCCCATCAGCCCACTTTCAGTCCTAACCCCATCAGCCAATTTCCAGTCAGCCCCCCATAGCCCATTGCCAGTCCTAACCCCCCCCCCCATCAGCCCACAGCCCATTACCAGTCCTAACCACATCAGCCCACCTCAAGTCCTAACCCCTCCCCATCAGCCCATTTCCTGTCCTAGCCCCCCCATAGCCCATTATCAGTCCTAACCCCCCCATAGCCCATTACCAGTCCTAACCCCCCCATAGCCCCATTTCCAGACAGCCCCCATCAGCCCACAGCCCCGTACCAGTCTTAACCCCCCCCATAGCCCATTGCCAGTCCTAACCCCCCCCAACAGCCCACAGCCCATTACCAGTCCTAACCCCATCAGCCCACCTCAAGTCCTAACCCCTCCCCATCAGCCCATTTCCTGTCCTAGCCCCCAATAGCCCATTATCAGTCCTAACCCCACCATAGCCCATTACCAGTCCTAACCCCCCAGCACCCCATTTCCAGACAGCCCCCATCAGCCCACAGCCGGTTACCCGTCTTTACCCCCCCCTAGCCCATTACCAGTCCTACCCCCCCCAACAGCCCACAGCCCACCTCAAGTCAAGTCCTAACCCCCTCCATAGCCCAATACCAGTCCTAAACCGCCCCCCATGGGCTCATGGAAAATTTAAAAAAAAAAAAAAAGCTGGCTACTGCTGCTGCCGCTGCAGCAGCAACAGAATGGAGTGTCCCGCAGGGCCCCCTCTGCCCGGCTGAGCTCTCCCGGCCTGGCTGAGCCCCTCTGCGCCGGCTTTCAGATACGCGAAGGGAGAGTGTCTCCCTCGTGTCTCTGTTAAGCCCGCAGGGGCAGATGGGAAATTTCCCATCAGCCCCTGCTTCCCATCTGCCCCTGCGGGCTTAACAGAGACGCAAGGGAGACACTCTCCCTTCACGTATCTGAAAGCCGGCGCAGAGGGGCTCAGCCGAGCAGAGGGGGCCCCGCGGGACACTCCATTCTGCCGCTGCCGCGGCGGCAGCAGCAGTAGCCAGCTTTTTCTTTTTTTTTTAAATTTAATTTTTAAAAAAGCAGAATGTTCTGCGTTTCACGGGGCCCCGTGCAAAAAACATTCTTGCTCAATGGACGGGCCGGCCCTGATTTTAAGAGGATTCCATCCTAGTCAACAGTGACCAAATATCTTCAATGACACGCCCTGCGGTTGTTCCCCTGAAGCAGAAGCACCAAGAAGCACAGACGAAGACTTGGAGGCCTCGGAGAGCTGAACAGCTCGCGGCAGTGGGACCACTGCACAGAGCTCCCGCAAACCCCGAGGCGACTTGTCCTCTAAGCCACGGCTGCCCCTCCAAAACAGGTGAGGAAGTCCCTAGGCCCAAAACATCCTTGCTAGACAATGGGGTTGGGTTATCTACCCCAGATAACAGAGGAGACTTACTTGAGGAGTCTGAACTTGCAGTCAAATTCAACAAAAGTTCCTTCGGACACTTGACCGGTACCACCACATATTTGTCCATAGGGCCTACTGCCTTTACAGTCTTAGATGGATTCAACATACTCACAATAGATGTCTTCTTCTTTCATTCCCATTCCACAAACTATATCTCCTCAGTCTCTCTGGGCTCTGAAGGGGCTCCAATGGGGCAGGACACACCACTTCAGACGCACCCATGACTGTGTTGCGTGGCACAGGACCACGCTTTAAAGGTCCCCCAGATGACATCGGGGGAAGCATAGAGATGGTCAAATCAGCAACAGGCAGTGCTCCAGCCAACTGCCCGTACCTCAGCAGCACAGTGTTCCGGAAGCGCAGCATGGCTCACACAACACCAACTCCCAGCAGACTTGGGATTTTGATATACAGATCTGGGTCTTCTAGGAGGAACCTCTGGGAAATTTACCTGGCTCGACTTAGTGAAGTCATCAGTTAGCCAGGACCATATTGCCCAAAAGCTTGGGTAGTCCTGGCCATTCACTACTGGGTATGGGAGTCAGGGCAGCACTATGACCTCAAACTTGTCACATCCTACCAGATTCTTGAGTGAAACCTGTACCATTGGATACCGCCTCTGGTCTCCTGCACACAGGCCAGTGTTACGGTCTTTGCATAGTCAATCTGAAATTGGTTTATGGTTCCTCAGTGAATGAGGGTCTACATACTCCCTGAGTCTATCAAGGCCTGGAGACAGGTCCCCTTGAGCTCCACTGGAATCACAAAGTTTGGTGCACCTGGGCAGGGAGTGTCCACAAAAGTGCAGGTGTGAGGGGTAGTTAGGCTGACATCCATTGGTTCCTTCGTACCCAGGTGACATTCCTGTGCTAAGTATCACCAGGCTCCACACCTATAATAGGTGAAGAAGTCATAGCTGGGTCTATGTCCTCACCTAGGAGGTAACTTAGGGTTCAAAATATGGGAGCTAACATCTGCTTCAGCATCCACTTCCATCCTCCCAGGCTAATGGGTGACTTCTTCACGTTCTCACTGTCTGCTCCAGTCACCAGCTGTGTTTCATGATACCCTTTGGCTATTTCTAGTGTACTCTCTCCAGTGTAAGCTTGGGGTGCTGGCGTACCCATTGTTTCATCTGAGCGGTCAAGCCCTCTAAAAGTTGCTCCAATAGCACAATCTTGGCTATCTCTGGCCCAGTCTTTCCCTCCAGTTATAGCTACTTCCATGTGAGATCCTTCAATCGATAGAAGAACCTCCGAGAGCTCTCTTCTATTTGGAGTCCCCCCCCCCCCCCTTTCTGAATCGCTTGCAGTAGGTCTCTGGTGTACAGCTGGCCCGTTCCAGTATGGCAACCTTGACAACTGTGTATGTAACTTGCCCATCTGGGTTGACATCCTGGAATGCAACCTGATTGCTACCTTGTAGCAGATTCCCCAAATAAGTAGTTCATATTGCCTATGGCCAATTGGCCATGCAGGCAGTTCACTCAGAGTTCACCAAAAAGTGGTCAGGTTCATCATCAGCCATCATTTTAATTAGCGCTTGCAATGGAGGGTGGAGTTGCGGTATCTGTAGGGCCTGGGTCAACTGAGCCAGTCAAGTCCTCTGTAGCTCCCCCTGTGCTTAAACAAGCTTCTGTAAGTGCTGCTGATGTTGCTGGTAGAAGGGCAGCAGCAACAACAACATGCTCAATTCTGGCTTGTCACTGCTCTTTTGAAAACACATCCACAGCCCACTCTACTGTTGCTGAGTTAACTCTGCAGCGTTCCAGTTCTAACAAACCTTTAGCAGCCTCTAGTGACCAAACAAAATCCTGCTTGTCCAGCAATGGCTAGACTTCTCTTCCAGCTCCATAGCTAGGGCAAGGCTAACCCTCTTAGTCCTTACAATAAAAAAAGAAAATCCTGACTTGCTGTAGAGAGGCACAGCCTAGAGGTATGTGGATTTTCCCTCTGTCACGTGGTTAGAGGAAATCCCCAAGCTGCCACCACATATGATATAGCGTGGTGTGCAGTGACAAGGGGCTCTTAAAATATAAGGCAAACAACAGTGCAAGGCCTAAGGAAAAAAAAAACACTTTTATTGTCCATCAGTTATCCAGTAATCCCTCCCCAGCTTCTTGCCTCTACAAAGCTGATTCACAGTGCTCTTCCCCCGACACACAATTTAAAGTTCAGAATTAAGTTCAGCTCAAAGTCCAGTCACTCACTTGTGCTTTAGTGTCTGTGAATATGGTTCCCACTTCCTGAATCTCCTACCTCACAGCAGGACTCCTTTCCCAGCCCTGCTTGGAAGGAGTTTCCTGTCTCCACCAGCCTCTCTCTCCCTTGTGCACTCAGCTGGATTATTCATCCCTCTGTTGAAGTCACGCTCTCCCAGCCCTGAGTTCTCAGCTTTAGACCCTTTTTTTTAAATTTTATTTTATATTTATGCCATTTTTACATATAACACTAAGAATAAATCTTGTACAGAAACTGGAAAGTAATTGCAAACATTATACAAGGAAACATAGCTGCAAAGAAAACATTACAATCAATCCCACTCTAGCCCTCAAGCTAGGGGATCCAAGTTAGGAAAATGCAAGAATAATCAAGATAAGCACAAATATCAATCGGAATACCAATCGCCTCAGGTGGATCTACTGGAGACCTTGGAGGATTCTCCAGACAGCGAGCGTTAATGAAGGCTAGCAGCTGGGATAGCTCATAAAAAAACATAAGAATTAATGCTGAACCAAGCACTTGCAAGGATATTTCAAAAAGAGAAGAACTCCCAGCTGCTGTACTCCAGGGAGCAAAAGAAGAAACTCACGCCTTCTCCGCTGCATATTCCGAGCCACATCAGGAAACATACGAACAAGAAGTCCCTTGATTCTCAGGTTCCTTCTTTAAAAAAAACCCTTCATCAACCACTCCTTATCAGATAGCAGAGCAAAGGTGACAAGGAGTGTGGCAGGAGATAACAACGTCTCCTAAGAGTCCTCCAACATCACAGTCAGCTTAATGATATCAGCTTGCACCAACCCAGATTCCGCAACCGTTGAAGAAGACTTTCTAGCCACAGGGAGATAATAAACCTTAACCAGTGGTTGAAGTGAGTCCACTGGAACCCCCAGAATATCAGTCAAATATAACCGGAACATAGCTCTGGCAGACAGCAAAGAAGATCTAGGAAAATTAATCAGTCTTAAATTAGCAGCTCTAACTGAATTTTCCAATGTCTCCAATTTCCCTTTTAGTGCAAGAGAGTCTTTAATGAAAGAATCTGAGAAATCTTTTAATACTTTAAGCTGAGACTGAACTGCCATAACCAAATTTTGCAGAGAAAGTACCTTTGCAGCATTTTCATCTATGGCCACCGAATTTCTCTGCACCTTCTGAGACAAAGAGGATACCTGAGGAACCAAGGCTGCTCCTAACTGTTCAATTGCAGTCCATATTGCCTCCAAGAAGAAGGACATATGAGGTGTGACAAAAAAGAAATGAGACTGTCCCATAAATGTTTTATTACAAAATCTGTGGAGAAATTACGCATTGTCCCCTTCAAAGTAATCCCCCCCAGAGTTAATACACTTCTGCATTCGCTTCTGCCACATACGGAAGCACTTGGTAAAGTCCTCCTCCTTGAGGTCAGCTCCCTCATCACAGTGGCCTTGATCTCTTCTACAGAGGCAGAATGAGTTCCTTTGAGCACAGTCTTCAAACTGGGGAAGAGCCAAAGTCGCACGGTGCGAGATCTGGGAAATAAGCAGGGTGGTCGATAACTGTGATCTGTTTGTTTGCCAAGAAATGCCTCACACTGAGCGCAGTGTGTGCAGGCGCGTTGTTGTCGTGGAGCAGCCACGACTTGTCTCTCCACAGAGCCCACCTGCTGCACTGAACTGGGTCATGAAAGCAATTGAGAACCTGCTGGTAGAAGTGTTGGTAGACTGTCTGACACTCAGGCACAAACTCATGATGGATCACTCCTTTCTGGTCGAAGAATGCGAACAGCATGACCTCGATCCTTGATTTGGACATGCGCGCCTTCTTGGGGCTAGGTGACAGTCGAGTCTTTCACTGCAGGCTCTGTCTCTTGCTTTCAGGGTCATACTGGAAGACCCAAGTCTCATCTCCTGTGATGACTCAGCCAACGTACTCTGGATCTTCTCCGATCTTCTCTAGCAAGTTTTGACAAACATTGACCTGGTGCTCCTTCTGGTTGTCTGATAAAAGCTTGGGCACCATCTTGGCGCACACCTTCCACATCTCCAGCTCCTGCACCTAGATAGTCCGCACTGACTCCCGTTCAGGCTGAGCTCCTCAGCTATCATCTGCACTGTCAATCTGCGATCACTCCACACCAGCTGGTTCACTCTGTCAATGTTCTAAGGCATCTTTGTCGTGGAAGGCCGTCCTGACTTGGGGGTCATCCTCTACCTCCTCGTGGCCAGACTAGAAGTGTTTGTGCCACTCAAAGACTCACGGCCTTGACATTGCATCTTCTCCATAAGCCTTTTGGGGAAGTTGGAGACACTCAGTTGGGCCCTTCTCCAACTTAATCAGAAATTTCAAGTTGATTCTTTGCTTCATATTTCTGCCACCTCCAGTTGCACGACAAAGCAATGGAGCAGTATGCTACAAAAAAACCTGAAAAAGAAAAACAGAGTGAGAGAGATGAAAAATATTATAGAAGAATAGTGGTGAGATATTGCACAACAGAGTGACATAAGCGGTTAGCCAATTGGCATTGAGTCATGGGCATGGCTGCCACAGTCTCATTTCTTTTTTGTCACACCTCGTATGTCACTGCAGAGAAAAGGCAGTAGAAGTCAAGGAAAACTGTGCCTCCACAGAATTCCCCTCAATCGCGCTTGGTGCCATTCTCACCATGTCAGCCGAGCTGCTGCTTGGGTCTCCGCCATTTGCTCCAGAGTAAGAGCTTGCAAGTCCTGGACCGGGGGGCCAAAAACCCCACCTGCGACATCCCCGAGGCTGTCCCTTGCCGGCCATCAGGATTCGCTTCCGCAGACAAACCCTCTGACTGCAGCACTTCCGGGTACATTTGCAGTCACACTAACTTTGGAGTTTGCTGAGGCACAGGGGAGACAGAATCGCTGCCCGAAGAAACCATCCAGTCACCCGAAATGAGCAGGATCACAGCTGGGCCACACTCCCCCAAACTCTCCGGTCCATGAGGCAGCCGAAGTACATAGGAATCTATAGGGCCCACAGTAGGTAACGGAGTGGAGGTCAAGGGGGCAAAAGAGGGCTGCTTTGCCCCCTTAGCCTTCCACTTCTTTCCCATGAAGAAACTCGTGCTGCTCACAAACACCTACCATCTGCCATCTTGGATCCCTGTAGACCCTTTTAAGGTAGACTGCTGACAATCCCTTTGGAGGAGGATGGGTAACCTCCTATATACCCCATCACAGTGACATCCTTGGAGAAAATTTGTTTATTTTCCTCTAGTTATTGACTACCTCTTCCCATCCTCGCAAAGTATTTTGATTTGATTTTTGTTCCTTTTTTCAATCGTCAGCCCTTTCCCTTATCACTGAGACACCTTACATGGATGTTGCTATTCATGCCACAGAGGAGTGGTGTCTTTGTGTCCTACCCCATGGGAGGGTTTATGTTTATGTTTTTTAATGTATTTAATATACCATCTTTCTAAGAACCAAAGCGGTTTACAATAAAATAAATTTTGGAAAAGGAGAAAAGGAACTCCATCGTTAGGACAGGACAGGGATAGAGAGGAGATAACGTAAAGGTCAAAATAGAGAAAAAAATTAGAGAAACACATAGATCAATCACCCCTCACTGTTAGCTCTCTAACTGGCCTCCCATTTCCCTACCCCCCCCCCCGACAAATAAATGTAATTAAAACTCTTGCTAAAATAAATGGGTTTTCATTTGGGATTTGAATTTCTAGCCATAGTTGAAGAGGGAGAAAGTGCCAAAGCATTGGGACAAAAAAAGAATAAAGTGGAATGGCGAGATGACTCCAATTGGGTCCGCAAGGGCGGAGGAATGTGTAACGGATTATCATAAAGTGAGCGAAGAGCACATGCAGGAGTGTGAAATGTATGTGTAAAGAGTAGAGATAAGATGGCATATCAGTGAATAGCACTTTATGTTCAAGTGTGAGATGCTTGAAGTGTATACAATAGGTAAACAATGGTGCTATTGTAGAAGTGGTGAGACATGATCTGATCATTTTGCAAAGGTCAAAATGCGGATGGGAGTATTTTGTATTAATTGTAGTCACTTAATCTTTGACTTCCGGATTCCCGCATAAACTGCATTGCAGTAGCAAATGTGAGAGTGAGCTGGTTGGTTGATTGGTGCCCAATGGTCCTGGCTCGGCACTGGTGACACAAGGGGAGTTGCGTGACTGACCTTGCCTGTGTAGGCACATGGGTTACAATAGCAATACATCCTTGGATCCTACAGAGATCTTGCAAGGGATCTTTTCAGTAAAAGGCTACAAACAAAACTAGGGGCATCTTTCAGATTTCACCATTTTCAAAAGAAAGGAATTTTTGATTCAAAGAGTGGACAAGTTATGGAATATTTTGCCAGAAGCTGTTACAGCTGCAACAGTATATCCATTCAAAGGTAAATTGGTCAAGTTTGTAGAGGAAAAAGCTATTTGTTTATATGATACAGCTAAATGCTAGACTGACAGAGATTGGTCTCAATATAGACTAACCAGTTTTTGTTTTTGCTACTCCAGACAAGTATGGCTACCCCTCTGAAAGCTATGTGCTAGAAATTCATGCTAGTCTTACAAGTCTGAGGTCAAGAAAACAGTTATAAATACAGTTGCAGGAAACAGTATTGGACAATCCTAAAAAATATGGATTTGATGACTCAGTTTTCTTTCAGTCTATACCAGGTATGGAAAGTAGGACCAATACAGATGCTTCTTATTCTCATCAGATCAGAAACAAAAGCATGCAATACTATACCTGGGTTGATGAAACTTGTAGACTTTATTCATGACTCTCTCATATTCTCTCAGACTGGTCAAGAGACCAATTTTAGTTGTGAGAACTTTGTTGTTGGGGATCTGGTACAAAAGTTGTTCTCCTGTATTAGATAACAAATTTTATTATAATTTCTAAATGCATCTGGAATGAAGGGCTAGTGAAAGGCAACCATATCATCTCAGCATACATGTGCTACAGATTTGAAGCAGTAGAAGTGGAGAAGGGTAGTACAAAAACAAGGTGCCATGGTTAGCACTTGAAAAGCAAAGGGTGCTACAGGTCAGGACTGAGGTAAGTTCACAGAGCTGTGTTTGTTAATGCAGTAACTACTGCAAAGCAAGACTAAAGTGCAGTGGCAGAGCTATGTGGGTGGGGTCCTAGTACCAGCCTAACAGACAGCAATACAGATCAGGAGAACTATGAGGTTGGTCTAAGTACGGGGATAGCAGGAGGTGCTGTAGGTCACGACGAAGGTGCACTGGCACAGCTGTGTGTATGTGTGGCGTGTCTCTACTGTAAAAGGAAGGAGACATGAAACAAACTGTTCCTTAGCTTCATTTTCTTAGTCTTCGCTTCCCTTACGCCCTCTCAGTGGTGTTTACCTGCCTTGAAGCAGTAATAATTTGATGCACACTTGCTCTCACACCATTTCAGTTTATAATCATCTCTTTTCCGGTCCTGGAGCTGTTGCCACCCTTTGCTTGTGCAATAGTCATTCACCCTGCATGGAAAACACAACACCTGTAAAAGCCATTGAGCTAATGAGGCCTTAATGAGTGCTCTCAGTGTCTCCCCCAAGACTTCCCTTAAAGAGCTGCCATAGCAACATCCAACACATTAAAGGAGGATTTGGAACAAAGGCATTCTCTCTGCACTGTTATTCAGAATAAGATCTTGGGGTCTTCCACAATAGGAAGAGGTCCAAGGGTTTTAGAAGGTTGAGTACTGTAGATAGCTGCTAGCTGATGGGTTAAATGAAGAAGGTGAAACAAGATCAAAACCTCCGCAGATACCACTTCTTAAATAGACAGGATTATTTAACCTGGCCAGAGCCTGATTTATGAATGCTTTTTTCCTGTTCTGTATCTATAAGCAAAGACCTTGATGAATCAAGCCAAGTTGCAGGGCTGGTTTAATCATTAGGCAAGACTAAGTGGTCGCCTCAGGACATCAGCTTTGAGGTGGGGGCAAAGAACAACTGCAGTCAAAGCAAAACAATAGTCAAACTCAAAATAATCATCAGCCTGCTCTTTTATTTACAGGGAGGGTGGGCAATTTTCAAATTGCCCATTTGGAGATAAATTGCTTTTGGAAATTGTCCTTAATACATTGATATTTGAAAGTGTGATGTCCAATTATATATTTTTAGGAGTTGATGTTGAGGTGAACATTAATGTCAACATTAATTATTAAAATCTCAAGGGGAGGTTGCCTAAGGACCTTGAAGTTTATGGGCAGAAAAGGGGGAGGGGTGCAAGGCTGAAGATTCTCTAAGGGCATAAAGTATCCTTGCACTGGGTGTGCTTAGTTGCTAAAGACGAATGGTGAGTGATGTCATTTGTGGGAATCTTATCTTTTGCCATCTTTTGCCATCTTGGAGGAACACAACATGAAATGCATATATATCCATGTTTTCACAACATACTGTATGTATGTCATATACACTATTTTCTATACCCATAATATTCTCAAAATCAGAGACCAAGAAAATGTGGCAAGAAGATTCAGATGTAGCCAGAACTGTCTTAGATGCCACTAACTTGATTAAAAAGAACTTCCAAATGCACCTTGATATGTTACATTCTATGTGCTCTAGGAAGAAGCTCTCCGACAACAATACTACTACTACTACTACCATGAATCATTTATATAGTGCTATAAGGCATACTCAGTGCTTTACAGACACATATAAAGACGATCCCTGCTCATCAGAGCTTACAATCTAATCAGGACAGATAGTACAATAGATGAGAACAAGGATACAGTAGGGAAGGGTAATAAGACAGAAGGAGAACAAAGTATTAAGATCCAAAAGTAGCCTGAAAGATGTGAGCCATTAGCACAGATTTGAAAAGGGGGAGAGATGAAACCTGATGTAAAGGTAGAGGCAATCTGTTCCAGGCATAAGGGAGCAGCACGGTGAAAGGTTCGAAGTCTGGAATTAGCTGTTGAAGAGAAGGACATAGAGAGAAGCAAGCCAGAGGAAGAGCGGAGTTCACGAGGAGGGGTGTAGGGAGAGAAGAGAGAGAAAAGGTAGTGAGGAGCAATAGAATGAATGCACTTATAGGTCAGAAGGAGAAGTTTGTATTGGATACGGAAACAGGAGGGAAGCCAATGAAGTGATTTGAGAAGAAGGGTTATATGAGTATATTGGGGATGGCAGAAGATTAGCCGCTTAGCAGATTTTTGAACAGATTGAAGGGGAGAAAGAAAGGAAGGGGCAAATTTTGTTATTGTTGTAGAGAAAGAAATGACAGGTTTTTGCTATCTGTTGGATATGTGTGGAAAAGGAGAGGGAGGAGTGGAAGATGACTCCAAGGTTGCGGCTGAGGAAACAGGAAGCAGAAAAGTGTTATCAACAGAGATAGCGAAGGGAGGAAGGAGGGGAAGAGGGTTTAGGGGGAAAAAGTAAGAAACACAGAAACATGACAGCACAAAAAGACCACATGTCTTATCTAGTCTGCCCTTCCATATCAACTACTACAATAGTCCCCTCGATTTTGGCCATGTTCAATTTCAAACAGCAGTGAGACATCCAGGCAATGATGTCCGATACACAGGCAGATTTACGGGCTTGGAGTGTAAGAGAAATATCAGGTGTAGATAGGTAGATCTGAGAGTCATAGTAACATAGTAAATGACGGCAGATAAAGACCAGCATGGTCCATCTAGTCTGCCCAACAAGATGGCAAGAGTAGGTGCACCTGTCGCTCTGTGCAGGCCACCCCTCCCCATGTCTTTGTTTAGGGGTAAACCCACCACTCCATGTAGGACACCCCTATTTGTTGAGACGTTATATGGTTCAGAAGTTAGATGGTACCGATTATCTTGTTTTTATCCTATGGCTGTAAAGGGATCCACTGTGTTTGTCCCATGCCTTTTTGAATTCCGTCACCGTGTTTGCCCCCACCACTTCCATCGGGAGGGCATTCCAAGCATTCACCACCCTTTCAGTGAAAAAATATTTCCTGACATTGCCTTTCAATTTACCACCTTGCAGCTTCATGTTATGCCCTCTAGTTTTACAGCTTCCCCGTCTTTGGAAGAGGTTTGCTTGTTCCTCATTTCTCTTTAAGTACTTAAAGGTCTGAATCATATCTCCCCTGTCCCTCCTCTCCTCCAAAGTGTACATATTTAGGTCTTCAAGTCTCTTCTCATAAGGCTTCTGACGCAGGCTCCAAATCATTTTGGTTGCTTTCCTCTGAACAGTTTCCAATCTTTTTACATCTTTTGCAAGATACGGTCTCCAAAACTGAACACAGTATTCCAAGTGAGGCCTCACCAGTGACTTATACAGTGGCATAAGTACCTCTTCCTTTCTGCTGGTAATCCCTCTTTGTATGCAGCCCAACATTCTCCTGGCTTTTGCCACCGTCTTGTCGCACTGTTTTGCCACCTTGAGATCATCAGAGATAATCACACCAAGGTCTTTCTCCTGAACCGTGCATACCAACCTCTCGCCCTCTATCGCGTACATTTCCCTTGGATTTCTGCTACCGAAGTGCATGACACTGCACTTTTTCACATTAAATCAAAGTTGCCAAGCATTAGACCAGTCTTCCAGCTTTTGTAGATCTTTCCTCATGTTAACCACTCCCTCGGGGGAGTCCACTATGTTGCAAATTTTTGTGTCGTCTGCAAAAAGAGAGACTTTTCCATTCAGTCCTTCAGCAATATCACTCACAAATACATTGAACAGTGCCGGGCCCAGGACCGAACCCTGGGGCACCCCGCTAATCACCTTCCTCTCATCCGAGTGAGCTCCATGTACAATCACCTTCTGTCGTCTGTCAGTCAACCAATTTCTAATCCAGTTTACTATCTTGGGACCCATCCCCAAGCTACTGAGTTTGTTGACAAGCCTCCTGTGAGGAACAGTATCAAAGGCTTTGCTGAAATCCAGGTAGATGACATCTATCGCATGCCCCTGATCTAGTTCCTTGGTCACCCAGTCAAAGAACTCAATCAGATTTGTTTGGCAAGACCGTCCTTCGGTAAAACCATGTTGCCTCGGATCTTGCATCCTGTTGGTTTTGAGAAAGTTCACTATTCGCTCTTTCAGGAGCGCCTCCATTACTTTTCCTGCCACCGAGGTAAGGCTCACGGGCCTGTAGTTTGACACTTCCTCCCTGTCACCACTTTTGTGTAGAGGTACGACATCAGCCATTCTCCAGTCCTGAGGAACCTCTCCTGTTTCCAAGGATCTGTTGAAGACATCCTTTAATGGTCCTGCAAGAACCTCTCTGAGCTCTTTCAGTATCCTGGGATGTATCCCATCCGGTCCCATGGCTTTGTCCACTTTCAGTTTAGCAAGTTTTTCTAACACCTCGTCTTCTGTGAATGGTGTGGTATCTACTTCATTCCCATTTTTATATTTGGGAGTCACAGCTGGTCCATCTCCAGGATCTTCTTTAGTAAAAACAGAGCAGAAGTATTTGTTTAGCAATTTTGCTTTTTCAGTGTCACTTTCCACGAGTCCTTTCCCAGCACATTTGAGTCCTGCAATTCCAACTCTGATCTTCTTCCTTTCCCGAATATACCTGAAGAAAGTTTTATTGCTACCCTTAACATCTTTAGCCATCCTTTCCTCTGCCTTTGATTTTGCTATCCTTCTCTTTTTGTCTCTTGAGTTTGATCCTGTATTCATTTCTGTGTTCTTCTGTTTGCAAGCTTTTGAATTTTGCGAAAGTTGTGTTTTTTGCCTTTGAGCAGCCACCTCTTTGGAAAACCAAATAGGTTTCCTTCTCCTCTTGTTTTTATTTACTTTTCTTACATATTTATCTGTTGCCCCTTTTATTGCCTTCTTTAGTTTAGCCCATTGCAATTCCACTTCCTTTATCTGCTTCCACCCCGTCATCTCCTCCTTTAAGTACTCTGCCATTTTATTGAAGTCAGTGTATTTGAAGTTTAGGACTTTGAGCTTGCTATGATTGGCCTGTACCATGGCTTTTATCTCAAACCACACCGTGTGATGGTCGCTGTTGCTCACAGGGGCACTCATGCAGACATTTGACACACTATCACCGTTGGTGAGCACTACATCCAGCGTTGAGCTTTCCCTGGTTGGTTCCATCACCATTTGTCTAAATAATGCATCTTGGAGAGCATCCACAATTTTTTTGCTTCTTTCTAGATGTGCAGAAAGAGTAATCCAATCCACATCAGGTAGATTAAAGTCACCCAATATGATCACTTCCCCCTTTGTTGCTATCTTGGCAATATCTATAATCAATTCGTTATCTCTCTCTTCAATTTGAGTCGGAGGTCTGTAGACTACAGCAATATGGATGACAGTGCCATCTCCTCTTTCCAACGCAATCCAGAGTGCTTCTTCTTTTCCCCATGTCCCCTGCATTTCAGTAGCTTTAATATTGCTTTTGACATACAAGGCTACTCCTCCTCCTTTTCCATTTTCTCTGTCTCTTCTGAATAGATTATAGCCAGCTATGGCTATATCCCAATCGTGCGATTCATTAAACCATGTTTCTGTAATGGCCACAATGTCCAAATTCGTTTCCACCATTAGGAAACGGTTATCAGCATAAAAATGATGTTGAAAGCAATGGGAGGAGATGAGAGAACCAAGGGAGTGAGTACAGAGAGAGAAAAGGAGAGGGCCTAGGACAGACCCTTGGGTTACACCAACTGAAAGAGGGATAGCAGTAGAGGAGGAACCGCCAGAACAGACAATTACTAAGGGGCATGTTCATATAAGGATTTAACGTGCTTTAATGAAACTAACATGCATTAAGTGCCCTTATGGTACTTAAGGTGTGTTAACTTCATTGACACGCATTAACCTTTAGCAAACATGCCCCCCCTAAGAGCACTATCAATAAATTTGAAAGATTGAGGTCAAACCCAAATACCTTGGTTTATGAGGGAGGTCCATTCCTGCTATGAATTGTGTAAAACAAACCCATTTGAAGGCACTATCTTGTAAGTAAACCTAGCTAAATATTCAAATCAGAAAGCTGGGGTCACTAAAGCAATTTGTGGTGGAAACAAAATGAATATTTAAAATAATATGTTAAAAACAAACAGCTCAATACACAAACCCGGCAGTGAACATTTTTTAAAGCATTGATCAAAGCATTTTTAAAAAACTACATGTCCAAAAAACATTTAAGCTCTAATTACTTTGCATTACAGAACACAGAAACATAATTACTGCTTCGGAGCCTGATGAACAATAAAAGATTCTAAAGATGAAATCTCAGAAAAAACATATTTAGTGCCCTCTAAAACCACCACACATTTACAGGGAAATTTAAGGAAAAAAGATGCTCCAAGAGCTAAGACCCGGGGCTTTAAGGCTAAAAAAGCCCTGCGCCTCAGCTGCGTTTGTCTAGAGACATCAGGAAACATAGTTATCTTAGCCCCACAAAAAAGAGCGTTCTTATTAGCAAAAAATAATCGCATAACAGAATTCTTATCTGCCTCAGACACAAAAGATACAAGAAGTGTAGCACGGGAGGAAATCAAATCCTGAGAGGACTCTATAAATTCAAATAAATCCATAGAATCAACCGGAGGCTTTGAAACCGCACCCGGGGAACCAGTGACAGGAGGAACCCCGACCACAGGCAAATAATAAAGCTTATTTATAGGTGGCTTCGTATTGTTGTCATATCCCAAAACTTCAGTTAAATACTTATCAAATAATATCTGAGGGGATAACAACCTAGTGCAGGGGAAATTCAAACAACGAATATTCATAGCCCTCAATGAGTTCTCCAATAATTCCTGTTGCATATGTAAAGTAATACTATCCTTCATAAAAGATAGGGAAGATTTCTGTAGGGAATCATACTGCTTTTCCAAACTCTGACATTTAGCATCAAGAACAGCAATTTGAGAATCATGTTGAGCCATTTTTGCGACAGAACCTTTCGAAAAATCGGAAAATTGAGAGGCAACAGAGGCTAAGGAGGTGATAGAGGACTCAATATGTGAAAGAACTGATAATACATCAACAAGAGAAACATTTTGAGAATCAACTTCAACAGAAGCAACTTCGGAGCGTATAGCAACACAGTCCCCCGGTAACTGAATAGTCTGTGGCAAGGGAACTACCAAAGGCACACAGTCACACTCCAATGAAACAAAAGGGGATACAACATCCCTATTTTGTGAAAGAACTTCCAGCATTGGAGAGGAGGTCACTGGATCAATAATGTCCAAATCTGTAAGCAGGGCAGAGCTTGATAAACCCCCGGAGGCGCTATCTGGAGGGGAAACACACTTGGCAGCAGACCTGGACGCAGCCTCCTCATCTTTCACCGATACAACGTGTTTATCCATAGGACCGACAGTTTTTACCACTTTAGAAGGATTAACAGTACTCACATTGAGGGAGCGCTTCCTACGCTTGCCCATGCCAAGGAGACCACCGCCAGAGCGCCTCGAGCGCCAAAGGAGCGCATAAGGAGCAGAAAATGCCCCTTTAAACGCGCCCCTTCAAGTGCGACCGCTACCGCGTGACCGCAGAGCGGCACTGATCTTATGCCCCGTAGATGGCGTCGGGGCAGGCGCCGCGTGGATGCAGGCCCTACAGGTGCCTGTAGAGACCACACAGCAGCAGAGCACAATCGGACAGAGACTCCTTCCACTCACTAATTAGAGCTTAAATGTTTTTTGGACAGTGCTCCTTTTTTTGTAATTTGTATATTTTCCTGTTTTGGTTTCCTTAATTGATTCACTTGTACTCCCCCTTGATGTTGACTAGGTTGATTTCTGTATCGTCCTTAATTGTATGAATATTGGTTTTTTTTTACCTTGTCTTAAACAGAATAAAAATATATTTGAAACCCTCCCCCCCAAAAAAAAACAAAAAAAAAAAACCCTACATAAATTTAGCTTCAATATACGGATAGGTGATAGCACTGAATATATATGGACAGTGTTCACTGGTAGCAGCGATACATAAAGAGGCAATATTCAAATGGTAGCTAAGCAGTTTAACTTAGGGCAGCCTTTAGCATTTAGAGGGAATTTTTTGAGCTAATATCCAAATGGTGCAGCTGAAAATTCACCGATAGGCAACTTATGTTTTACAGAGACTGCTAAACATGTAAGTCCCCTTGAATATTGACCCAATTTTTTTTATTAATAATAGTGGATATGTCCTTAGCCAGATTCTTCTCATTGATTCTACTTGAATTTGATTTAATTCATTCATTATTATTTCTCGGGCATTAATTTGTTTTATATTGCAGAAAGGCTATGCTTTAACTTATAGGGGTATGGTTTGCCGAAGGATTACTACTGTGGGATTAATGTACTGGTTGGGGTGGGGATTTTTTGGGATATTATGAGAAGAGTGAATTCAAATGTTCTTACTGTAATTTTGAATTCTGTGTCATTGTTGATGAGATGATTGAACAAATGACACTTAAATAAGAACAAACTTGAATTGTTGAGCTATGAACGCAAATGTATACAGAGAGGAATAACCAGCAGAAAGGAGGAGGTATTTCTGTACAAGTTGTTGTTGGAGTATTGTGTTTAGTTTTTGAGACTGTATCTCACAAAGGATATAAAAAGACTTGAAACAGTTCAGAGAAAGGCAACCAAAATGATTCAGAGTCTGCGCCAGAAGACATATGAGAAGAGACATGAAGACCTAAATAAGTTTACCCTAGAGGAGAGGAGGGACAGGGGAGATATGATACAGACTTTTAAATACTTAAAGGGTATCAACGAACAAATCTTTTTCAAAGAAAGGGAAGCTGTAAGACTAGAGGGCATACAATGAAGCTGCAAAGTGGTAAACTTAAAAGCAACATCAGGAAATACTTTTTCACTGAAAGGTGGTGGATGCGTGGAATGCCTACCCGTTGGAGGTGGTGGGGGGCAAATAAAGTGATAGAATTCAAAATGCCATGGGCAGACACAGTGGATACGGTTAGAGCAAGAAGATGAAATCAAAGCAAATATCTTTTGATAGAGGGGGTCTGGCCTGCACGGAGCAGCAGACACAACCCTAAACACAGGCATAGGGGGGGCGGGGTGATCTGCACAGAGCTATAGTTACAACCAGTCTAGCCACCTTGCTGGGCAGACTGGATGGACCATGCTGGTCTTTATCTGCTGTCATATACTATGTTACTATGTAAATAAATAAATAAAAATATATTGATGTTTTATCGCTCATAAAGGCAATAAATTGACTAAAGCAAGCATAAGGGATTATAAAACCTGATAATCACGTTAATCCCACTGAGCGGGATATTCAATGGCACATACCCGGTTTATGCTGCCGAATATCCCCTCTTAGTCCAGCTGAACACCCTGACACTAATGGCTTTGTGTCAGGGCGTTCCACGGATCAGGGCCGCTCTTACTTATGGGCAAAAGGGGCAGCTGCACAACAGGGGCCCAGGTGCCCTGCTGCCCATAAGTAAAAGCAGCCCTGCTCCCGCTCCCACACCCATTGCCGCTGCCGCTGCTGCTGCTGCTGTCCCTATCCAGGACGTGCAGCGGCGCCAATACATTGAAAATTCACCACAATGCCGAAGTTACCTGCATCTCCTGCTCTCCAACTATGTGCTTCCTTACCATTCCCTAGACATATCCATGTCCCCAAGTTTTGTGTTGTCTGTCTTGACTAGATTGTAAGCTCTGATAAGCAGGGGCCGTCTTTTACATGCGTGTGCCTTGTAGCACTATACAAAGGATCTGTAGTAGTAGCTCACCCTTGCGCTTCCATCCCCTCCGCTGAATCAGAAGGGGGAGGAAGCACAAACAGCGCCACGGTGCTAGAGACTCCAGTGCTGTGGTGTGCTGCAGCCACTGCACATCCTGGACAGGGGCAGCAGTGGTGGTGGGTGAAGGGGCCCATCAAACAAATGGGCAGGGACCACGGATTAGGGGTACCTGCCAGAAGCGTTTGCCCCAGCTCCATTAGGGGTTGAAGCGGCCCTGCCAGGGATGGATTAAGGGTGGTACCAAGGGTTAGCCGCTCAGCAGCATTATTGAGCCGCTAACTGGTTAGCCCAAACGACCTAAAGTTAGACTGAAAATATCCGGTACATCTGGATAGCAATTTACCTATTCGGTCAGCGCCGATATTCATCTACTAGCTAGATAGCTAAATCATTATCCAGGCACATCGGATATTCAGTGCCACTGGCCAGATATGGTCCCGGCACTGAATATTTGGGGTTAGTTTAAAGCAGCGATGATGGCCAGTCACTTTAATTACGCTGACCACCACTGCTGCTGAATATGCTCCCTAACTCTACTGGATATGTAAACATTTACACGAGCACCTTGGGGGAAATTCTGTTCCAAATGAAATTATATCTTTATCTTTCTTGAAGTTTTGATTTACTGCTCAGGCAATGCATCAGAGTGGTTCACATAATATAATATTGGCTACATAGGAAGAAAAGGAAAAGAACACCAATGTCAGTAGGAAAGCGGAATAGACTAGCAAGTTCCAAAAAGGGTACAGGTACAGAGAGGTATTGGTTGTGGCTAGCCGCTACTGCTGAACTCTAAACCCAGATATTCAATGCCGGAGGCATATCCAGGTCCTGGCAGTGAATATCTGGGTTGGCCAGATTGCCAGATGCTAACCGGGCAGTGGCAATATTCAGCTACTACTTGGTTACCTTCTGTGGTGAAAGTTAGACCGGCCTTTACTGCATCTGACTTTCACCGTGTCAGTAACCAGGCAGTGGCTCAATATAGCGCCATTGAACATCCCACTGAGCAAACTGGGGAAATGCCTTTGAATATCACCCCCCCCCCCCCATAAGCTTTTTCTTCTAATCTAAGTGGTTTGAGAAACATCAGGAAAACATACATTTTTTAGTTCAAAAACAAAGACTCCCTGTTTTAAAACAGTGTTGTAAACACTACTTCTACCCAGTTCAGGCAGAAAATGAATCAGCCAAGTGGCTTTCCCTACAACCTACTCAAATTCTTGAGTAAGGCCTTATCCTCCTTATTGGTCTTCCTCAGCCAAAAAAGTCTCATGTTCCAATAATCCAGTCTTTGTAAATCAGAGGTAAAAAGAAAAAAAAAGAACTTAATAGCAGAGGGGATGTCTTGAGTACTTTGGCTATGCCATGTGTAAGAGGTTAAGGGGCAAACAGTAAACCTTTGGAACATTGATACATTTCTAAATTGTAAATTTTTGCCAAGTTCTCTCTCTTCCATTGGAAAATAATGCTATCCCAGTGCTGTAATCTGACTGGCCTCCAAAAAGGAGGACAGACACCTTATAAAAGGACGCCTAGGCTGACAAAGTCCATAAGTGCACATGACGTACCTAGGTGCCTTTATAAAACTACTTCGCTAGAAAATAGATCCAAACATTTGCACATCTTCTGAGGCAGGTGCAAATGGCCCACCTACGTTTGCACAAATATGCACATATTTTATAACATATGCATATATTTCATAACTTTACCCAGTCTCTGCCCCCTGAACACCTACGTGTATACTGTGAAAGGAAAAGGCTATTCATTAGGAGTGCATACTTTTGTGTGTATATATCCCCCTGCAGTTTAGCAAGTGCCTATTTTTGCCTGTAAAATTCTCTTTTACATGCAAAAATAGCTTACAAATTCCTTTAAGGCTTAAACTGTTTTTAGTGTCTACAAGGTCTGTGCCTGCATTTTAGATTGCAAAGTATTAAAAGAGGTGATAAAAGAGGTGAGAGATGTTCTAAGCCTATAGGCCACAGTTTTATCTACCATCTATATAGCCTTCTAAATCAACTGTAGTGTGGTAAGAAAAGGAGTCCCATGTACACTTTCCAATCCAACCAAACCAGCCTGTAAAGATCCACCTGGGCATCCAGGAGCTGGTTCCTGGACCCACAGGGTCCATCTCAGGGGGATGTTCAGTGGGAAGCAAAAGAATTGTGGAGCACTCCATTATTCACCCATTCATACAACTTTGGAGTAACTCCTAGAAACTTCCTAACATCCCGCTCTACAGGTTCCTTCCCTTTAGCTGTTGACACTGACTCCAACAAGAGACAGTCAGGAGACAAAGACCCCAAAAGCGCTGGTAGCAGAGCCATCCTAGGAGAAAAGTTCTACCAGACTAAGTGGGCAGTGGTGGAGTACCCAAGCTTAAGGGCTGAATGAAATCACTGGCCATGCCAGGGATTCAACCAAAGGGCCATCCCTAGGCTCACTGCTGTAGCAGCTGGAAAGATGGAAAGGGCGGCTACATTTTCATTTTCCCCTTACTCTTCATCACAGTGTAAGAAAAAAGAAAGTAGGTATGATTCCAATAAAGACAAAACTTTTGGTACAAAAAGAATGTCTATCTCCTTCCTGATTCCCCTAGTTCTCATCTGTAAAATTAGTTTTGGGGTTTTCTATTTCCTTTTCTTGCTGTGTAACTTACATCTGCTATATTGCTGGCAGCTTGTCTAGGTTTTTTTTGTATTTTTAATTAATTTATCTGGAGATTGAAATCTGTATCGTCTCTTTTATGGACTTTTTCATTTAAAAAGTATGCATTGTCTAATATTTGATTTTTTAATTCAGTTATTTTCCTTTTTTGATTCTGTTTTGTCTTTCAAGATTGTTTTTCTTGGAATGTTAATAAAAATTTCAATATATATAACTTTTTAAAAAAATCATTTTTCATTGTCATGTACATTTTTAAGCATGCTATGAAGTTCCCACAGACATGTTCTCTCAGACCGAGTCAGCTGACATCCAGATAAATTTTATATACTCTAATGGAGGAGGACATCAGTGGGATGACTTTTAAAAAAGTTAGAGAAATAGAATGAGAGATGTAATAACTTTTAATGATAATATCTGGAGTGACCATCGGTGCTCCTTCTAAAGTCTGCTGGACACCGTTCTCCTCACCAGGTATATTTCAGCCATTCTTCTGTTTGAACTTGCTGAAGACATCAAACCGCAGAACCAGGGCCGGCCCAACCATTGTGCGATAATGTTGTTCGCACTTCAGGGGGCCCCGCGCGAACTCAATGGACGCCCATGTGAGGCAATGCCCTTTAACCTTTTCCGGCACTCGCGGCTTCACAGAAACAGCCGCCAGTGTGAGGGAGAAGACTCTTCACGTTGGCGGCTGTGTAGAGGGAGGCGGGGGCCTCTTAGATGGCCATGGGGCTGTTCGGAGGGGGGTGCTAGGACTGGATGGGCTGTGATCGGGGGGGACTTGCACTGGAAATGGGCTGTGATGGGGGGGCTAGAACTGGAAATAGGCTGTGATGGGGGGGCTAGGACTGGAGATGGCCTGTGATGGAGGGCTAGAAGTGCAGATGGCCTGTGATGGGGGGAGGAGCTTGGACTGGAAATGGGCTGTGATGGGAGGGCTAGCATTGGAAATGGGTTGATGAGGAGCTGGAATAGGATTGGAAATGGGCTGATGGGGGGAGCTTGGACTGCAAATGGGTGATAGGCTGGAATAGGACTGGAAATGGCTGATGGGGGAATAGGACTGGAAGTGGGCTATTGGGAGCTGGAATAGGGCTGGAAATGGGCTGATGGGGGGTACTAGGATTGGAAATTGGCTGATGGGGGAGCTTGGAGTGGAAATGGGCTGATGGGGGGCTGGAATGGAACTGGAGAGCATATGGGGGGGCTAGGACTGGAAATGGGCTGTTAAGGAGCTGGAATAGGACGGAGACCAACCAAAACCGTAGATTGCAATGGAAGAACTGTTTGTTCATTAAAATTCAGCCAGGCCCGACACAGGCCGTGTTTCACAAAACCTTCCTCAGGGGCTTATTGTCTAAACACACAAACATTAATAAAAATAATAAAAAATATGAAGAAATATAATAAATAATATAAAAAGGATTAAGAAAATCATCAGTGCACATAAAATAATTATTAAAAATCAAAACTTTGAGGACCATTTATATTTGATATCGGCATATTTATTACCGCCAGTATAAATGATTATAAAGCGCACGTGCTGGTTTTTAGAGACATAACAAAAAGTCTTTAGAATAAGGAATTCTTTTACACGCCCCCTCAGATGGTCTCACATTGATAATGGGACATAAGTTTTATATTTAAATGTCTATTTAGGATACAAAAATATTCTTTTTAGATGTCCTTTTGGCTGGTCCCCCTTAAAAAATGAGCCCCATTCTATCTGTGGGTTTGCAAGGTTTTATAGATATTTATATGCCCATAGTAGAGATCCTAATTCATTCGTGGAGAAGGATATTCCGTTTTTGTATTCATTGTATTCAATTTGTTACACATTATTTTATGATATTTGTTTAGCTTAATTTTTAACATACATAAGATTCATTTGACATGCTCTTCTGTTGCTCCCTGTTGTATTAGAACTTCTGGAGATCATTTACATATGACGTTTGTATGTTAATTATCGCCATGTACAAATTCACACAGTCGCGCACGCGCTGGCGTTTTTGTAATGAAGGAAGAAACAATATATACTTCGCGCCCCCTTCGTTGCGGTTGACGCGTTTTGTTTTATACTTTAGGTAAGTACGATTCAATTTGTTGGTTGTATTTTTTAAAAGTATTATTTTTTGGCTCAGCGCACTTAATTTTGGTTACGGTATGATTTATGTGATTATCCCATTGCAACACCCATCCTTTCAGAAGAAAACACTTTTTACAGATAATATAGGTACCAATAACCGAAGGAAGGTTTTTAGTTTTGAACCCTTCTTTAAATTTTTAGAATAAAAAGCTCGGGTTTAGCGGGTGCCTTAGTCATGAGGTCGTGGATACATTCGACTACCTACTATCAGCTGTTGTTTTTTAAACAAGTGTGAATTCAACACGCATTAATTTTGACTGCTGGGTTTTCACTGGGAACTTATACGAATCTTAGTGGAGTTAAGTTTTGGATCTCCAAGGTGGAGTATATTCCCAGTTTGGCTGATGGAACACACCTATAATGTTACATATTTTTAAAGTTACACTATATATATTTTTAAAAAGAGAGATTTTGTTCCGTCATATATGGTAGTTAATAAATCTACTTAACAAATGGGATTTTATCTACCACGATTGGTTTTACATAAGTGGACCCCCCTTTTTTTTAAATGGCGTTGCGATTGGTCATACATTCTTTTCAGACAGTAAACGTTTTTTTGAGTGCTCCCCTAGTTGAGCTCCTTCGGACGGTAACTGTTCATTAATTCCAGGGCGTGGGCAGGGTCCCAGGGCCCGTTTGTAACCGGGTGCACGGCCCGGCGCAGGACCCTACTCGGCGGCGGGATCGCGCGTGACGTCGGGACGCCGGGGGGCAACTTTGAATTGATTGGCTCTGCTGCGATATGGACGAGCAGAGCCAATCAGGTGGGCGCAAACTCCATGTGCTCTGAGGCTTGTGGCTTGCCCGGAGCACATGGTAACGGGGCGCGCACTGGGAAGGAGAGGCTGCTGCGTCGTCGGGTCCTGTAAGGCCTAGGATTCCCCTGCTGGCGGGCGAGCCGTCGCTCTGCTGAGTACCGCGAAGAGAAGCGGTGGTGTGGTCGTGGTCATCCCAGGCCCTGAACTTTGGCGGCTTCGGAGCAGCGCGATCGGGTAACCGGCATTCAGCGGGGCCGGCATCTCCGGGCACGTGAGCTGAGGGAGTGCGAGCAGCTTAGCTGATGGGGGCGGGGTACAGCAGAGGATTGCGAGCCGAGAAAGGGGGGGGGGCAACGAAGCATCTGCTGACTGAACAATTTTGTTGGGGAGTTTAAAGAGGATACTTTACGTGCGGTGAAAATGGGTCCTAAGAGGCTTGCGGGGGGTAGGGCGGCTGGGAGGTCAGCAGCCTCGAGGGGGGCTGGAAAAAATGGTAAAAAAGGAGGGGGTAGCAGGGGGGGGCTGCAGCAGGGAGGCAGTGGAGAGGGGCATGCATCCGGGGTAGCGAGGGGCAGGGGGATAGACGCTGGCACAGCTTCTAGGGTGGGGAGGGGTGCTGTAAGGGGGCGTGCGGCTAGGCCCCGAAGAGCGCGGGTAACAGGGGGGGTGGGCGGAGCCGGCGGGCTGTTGCCTGAACCGGCCCCTGTCGGGGGTGATCCGGGTAGCGGTCCAGAGGGGAGTAGCACGGGAGCAGGAGGTCCTAACAGTGGGACCCCCCAAGGCAGGGGTGCATGGGGTAGCATGGCGCCATGGGAATGGAATGGTATGGGGAACAGCCCAGCTTGTGGGGTGGGCAGGGGAGGAGGATGGTTTAGGGGGTACCCCCTCTCGCCCGGGGTTACAGGTCCTCTCGAGCAGCATACGGCTTGGGATAGGTGGCAAGCCGGTGGCCAAGGCTCCTCGGGTAGGGATTGGATGGGGGCATGGCAGTCGGCGTGGCCCGCATTTTTTTCCCCCTTTGTGTCCCCCTTTTGTATCTCCACAGGTATCCTTTCCGGTAGCGCCTCGGGGTGCGCCGCTTCCCAGCGAGTCGAAGCGAGTGATGGATAGCGAAGCTGGCGGCGGTGTGGCGGAGGTGAACACGTCGGCGGTGGAGCGGGAGCGAGACGCACGTGATCAGCAGCGGGTGCGGGACCCTCGTGGGGGTGTTCTGGTGGCTCCAGAGGGCGCCGTGCCTGGCGGAGCTGCGGGTGAGTCATCAGTGCGGGGAGTTGAGGTGAGGGGGGGTCGCGGGGGGAGCGTTCGGAAAAGGCGCGCAAGAAGAGGAAGCATGCTTGTCGGCGGAGGCATAGCTCCAACTCATCGTCCTCTTCTTCGTCGGAGGGTTCGGATTCTTCGTCAGGCGGAGCGCAGAATACGGTTGTCTCGGGTGACGGGGGGAGCGCCGGGATGGGAGGTGTTGGTTCTGCATCATTGGCGGCAGTCGCTGAGTTGTGGGAGGGTGTTCCGAAGAAGTTGCGGCGTAAAATTCTCAAACGCAAGTACATTGACATTTTCCGTTTGCTCGAAGGCCGAAAACGTTCGGGGGATAGTAAGAAGAAGCGTAGGGAAGACGAGAAGGCCGGACGGGTACGTGCCGTATCACGCAACGTGGTCAACTGGGTCCGATCGTTCTTGCGATTGGCAAGTGTCTGGGGGCATCAGTTTCCGGAGCATTACGGCAGCTTGCTGTCCTATGCTGATTCTATTTTGGGAGCGTCTCAAGCGCACGACGGATGGTCGTGGCTTAACTACGACGAGAAGTTTCGGGACAAGATGGAAGAAAACAAGTCACTAACGTGGGGGACGCAGGACATCAATCTGTGGTTGACGCAGATGTCTGTCAAGACGGGTATGGGGGGAGCTAGCGGAGCTAAGATAGGGCCGGGTTATACCGGTGGAGCAAACCGTTCCTTTCGTGGAGCATCCTCAGTGGGACTGTCAAAGCCAGTCCTCGGGGCTGGGGCAGACCTTTGTTGGAGATATAATCGAACCACCTGTCCGTTCCCGGATTGTAAGTTCCGGCATGCATGTTCGTCGTGTGGAAGTGCCCATCCCGCGACAAAGTGCCTTAAGAAAGGTGTGGCCCCTACGCCACTGCCTGGAGCCAAGTGATGTGTCGCATCGCGCTTTAGCGCCTTCCCCAATTCGGAGGCAGGTGCTCAGTAGTTGGCTTCTGCGGTATCCGAAGAAAAAGGATAGTTTGACGATGCATTTAGGTTTTAAGTTTGGTTTCATTATTCCCATACGAGGCGAGGTGGTCACAGGGGCGGTTAGGAATGCGGTGAGTATTCGGCGCTGGGCGGCTGTGGCGCGGACAAAACTGACTGCGGAATTGCGTTTAGGGAGGATTGCGGGGCCTTTCCGCATTCCACCGTTTCGGAATTTCGTCGTGTCTCCGTTAGGAGTGATTCCCAAGAAAGAGCCGGGAAAGTTCAGATTGATACACAACCTCTCGTCGCCGATGGGAACTTCCGTTAATGACTCCATACCGCGTGAGTTCTGCACTGTGCGGTATGCTTCCTTTGATAAGGCGGTGGAGTTAGTATCCGAGGCTGGTCGCGGGGCGCTGTTAGCGAAAGTCGACATTGAATCAGCCTTTCGATTATTGCCAGTTCATCCATCGGCTTTTAGGTTGCTTGGGATGCTTATTACTACGACAAGAGTCTGCCGATGGGGTGTGCGATATCGTGTGCCTACTTCGAGATGTTTAGCTCCTTCTTGCATTGGATGTTAGTGAAGTGGGTTGGTGGCTCTGAAGTGGTGCATTATCTAGACGATTTCCTCTTTGTCGGTAGGGCGGGGTCGGATGGCTGCAAGAGGCTGCTCGAAGGTTTCGAAGGAATGGCGGAAGAGATGGGGGTGCCGCTGGCGGAAGGCAAGACGGTGGGGCCTACCACGCAGCTTACTTTTTTAGGTGTGGAACTCGATTCGGTGCATATGGTGGCGCGTTTGCCGCGAGAGAAGGTGATAAAACTCAGGGTCTTAGTGGCCAACGTGCTAGCCTCGCAGAAAGTGACATTGAAAGAGCTGCAGGCGCTATTGGGGTCCCTTAATTTTGCCTGTAAAGTCATTCCGATGGGGCGTGTGTTCAGTCGGCGCTTGGCGGCGGCGACGGCCGGAGCAAAACGGCCGCATCATCGCATTCGGGTCTCTCAGGTTATGAAGGAGGATCTATGGGTTTGGGATGCCTTTTTGGAAGGATTTAATGGAACGACTGTGCTGCGCGAGGTGGAGGTCACCATTAGTGACATGCATCTTTACACGGATGCTGCAGGGGGAGTTGGCCTGGGTATCTATTTCGGGGGCGCATGGTGTTCTGCAAGATGGCCGCAGTCCTGGGCGGAAGGGGGTTTGTTGAGCAATATAACGTTTCTGGAGCTCTTTCCAATATTAGTCGTGTTGGAATTGTGGCCGGATCGGTTGGCTAACCGCAGGGTGGTGTGGTGGTGCGACAACGAGGCGGTGGTACATGTCGTAAATCGTTATTCGCCCCGGTGTGCTAAGGTGGCTTCGCTGATGCGGCGGGTGGTGCTTGCTTGCATGCAGTTGAATATTGATTTGAAAGCGCGTCATATCCCAGGGCATATTAATGAAATTGCTGATGCTCTCTCCCGCTTGCAGATGGAGCGTTTTCGGAAGTTGGTGCCGGAGGCGGACGAGGAGGGTCAGGTGGTCCCCTCGAGCTTGTGGAGCGTTGGCCTGCAGAGATGAGGCAACTTTTGAAGAGCTCTGTGGCGTCTAACACCTGGGAAGCCTATCAGCGTGGTTGCGCAAGGGTGCAGCGGTTCTTATGTGAGCGGGGATGGAGAGGGGGGAGGGCCCCTGCTTTGTTGCTTGGACAGTATGTAGCGTGGGCCAAAGGAAATGGGGCTGCGCGGTCGGCGGTGCGTGGACATTTGGCAGGCTTTGACTTTTTTGCTAGGGCGGTAGGGTTGGAGTCCGGAGGTAGGGGTTTGCTGGCGCGGCGGCTTTTGCAAGGGTGGGAGCGGTCGCACCCGGCTCCGCGGGATCGCCGATGGCCGATTACGCACGAGTTGCTCGTGACGGTGTGCCAGGAGCTGGGGCAGGTGGCGAGAGATACCTACGAAGCAGTGCTATTCAGGGCAGTGTTTTGTCTGGCTTTTTTCAGGGCGTAGCGGGTCAGTGAGTTGGCGGAGGCTTCGCGTCGATGCGATAGCGGCAATAGTCTGCGGCGGCAGCACGTATGGATTGAGGGAAAAAACATGCGGATTCTACTGGCCAAGTCCAAAACGGATCAAAAGCGAAAAGGGTCATGGGTGGTCCTAGTGGCGACAGGCGGGATTACCTGCCCACTGTCAGCTATGCGGGCGTACTTGGCCATTCGCCCGGCGGGAGGGAAGGGGTTGTTTGTACACAAGGATGCTTCCCCGCTGTCGCATTTTCAAGTAACGGCGGTATTGCGTTTAGTTTTGCGGCGGATGGGTGAGGACCCTTACCATTTTTCATCGCATTCTTTTCGCATCGGGGCAGCCACCAGTGCGGCAGCGGCGGGCTTGTCCGGTGCGGCGATACAGAATATTTGCAGGTGGCGCTCGAGGGCTTTCGAGGGCTATGTACGCTTATAAATTCAGAAAGGGGGGGGGTTGGGGGGGTTAACTAATGTTGTGTCTTTCTGTTACAGATGGGGGTGTGAGTCTGCTGGGATGCTGGCTCCTGGGGCATTCCTTCGTCTATTGGGCTGGCCAGCAGGCGGCGCAATGCCCAGGTGGAGCGAATTTGCGACTTGACCCGGCAGTGGTGGCTGTGTCATGGCTGGGCGAGCGGGGTCTGCGGTGGTCGCAACTGCTGCCTGTGCTTCGCCACCACCAGCGCGTCAGAGGCCAGCCAGCGATCCTGTTGGTACATCTTGGGGGGAATGAACTCTCTTCGTGGACTTGCAAGCAGCTGATTAGGGCTGCCAAAAAAGACTTTTCCGTTTTGCTCCGGATGTTTGATGGGGTAGTCCTGCTGTGGTCTGACATCATACCGCGGCCTGCGTGCTGGGGGCAGCGGCGCTGGTCACGCGGGTTGATCAAGATCAACAGGCAGATCGGGAGATGGGTCGGTGAACAAGGCGGATTGCAGGTGCAACACCCCTGGGTGGAGGTGGCCTGCTCCGGATTGTACAGGGATGATGGTGTGCACCTATCTCCAGTGGGTACAGATTTGCTATTGAATGATTGGCAGGAAGCGCTGGAGAAGGTGGTGCAGGAGAGGCCACACTGGTCGCAGCTTGGGACTTAAGGGGGCGGCACAGGGAGATATGATCCCCCGTGCCGGTGGCGGGATCCCGGAGGTCCGGGGTCCGGAGCCTTGGGTGACTTGGGGAGGGGGCGGGGTGACTTTTGCTAGTAACATGGCAAAGTCGGATAGGGGGGGGCCGAACTGGGCCGTTGGTGGGGACCACGGCTTGAGCGGAGGTGTGGCCGCTTTGCTAGTAGCACGGCTGGCGGTCCATCAACCCGCGGGGCCGGTTGGCTCCATTTATATATATATAGTTACATTTACCTGTTAAATGTTTCATGGGTTGTTAAATAAAGCTGCGACCAGTTTCTCCCACCAAGAATGTGTTTGTGAGTTATTTGAGGCATTGAAGGGGGGGGGGGAGCGTGCATGATATATGACATAGTGGGGGAGGGGGGGGGAGGGGCAAAGGGAGAAGGGAAGCCGGGTCTGGCTACCCGGTTAATTCCAGGGCGTGGGCAGGGTCCCAGGGCCCGTTTGTAACCGGGTGCACGGCCCGGCGCGGGACCCTGCTCGGCGGCGGGATCGCACGTGACATCGGGACGCCGGGGGGCAACTTTGAATTGATTGGCTCTGCTGCGATATGGACGAGCAGAGCCAATCAGGTGGGCGCAAACTCCATGTGCTCCGAGGCTTGTGGCTTGCCCGGAGCACATGGTAACTGGGCGCGCACTGGGAAGCCCTCCCACCCACCCTCTTGGAGGGCTGGAGAGGAGGCAATGGGGTGTCGCAGCTGGGGGAGGAGGGGGGGTTTCGGATGGGCGGGATCCCGGAGGTCCGGGGTCCGGAGCCTTGGGTGACTTGGGGAGGGGGCAGGGTGCCCTCGACCCGGGCAACCCCTGGAAGACTTTTGCTAGTAACATGGCAAAGTCGGATAGGGGGGGCCGAACTGGGCCGTTGGTGGGGACCACGGCTTGAGCGGAGGTGTGGCCGCTTTGCTAGTAGCACGGCTGGCGGTCCATCAACCCGCGGGGCCGGTTGGCTCCATTTATATATATATAGTTACATTTACCTGTTAAATGTTTCATGGGTTGTTAAATAAAGCTGCGACCAGTTTCTCCCACCAAGAATGTGTTTGTGAGTTATTTGAGGCATTGAAGGGGGGGGGAGCGTGCATGATATATGACATAGTGGGGGAGGGGGGGAGGGGCAAAGGGAGAAGGGAAGCCGGGTCCGGCTACCCGGTTACATGTACGGTCATTGAGAGTGATAGTTTTTCTTGTTTGTGTTTAATACCATGTTCCATTGTATTTTTCAAGGTCTTAAAACTTGAGGTTAGGCATATTCTATTGAATTATACATAATATTTAATTATATTTTATATAATATCTCTCAGGTTGTTCTCAATTCAACTGATTAATTACAAGGTATATGGTATGTATAAACCCTTGAGTGTCCCGGGTTAGGTTCACCTGGAACATCTATCAAGATATAAGGGAAAGGAAATCACAACAGGCATGTATTTGTTAGTGTTTTATTATTTTATTCTTTTATTTCTCTTTTTACTGCCTTTTGTCCTTTTATTCCTCTAATTTTAATGTGTATATTTACGATTTATTTTATATACATATAAGTGCCTGCACCTTAATGTAAAGAAGACAAAGATCATGACAACTGGCATAATCAACAGGTTCATCGTTGAAGGAGAAGAAATTGAAATTGTGAACAACTTTAACCTACTTGGATCAACTATCAATAAAGAAGCAACAAGCAGTCAAGAAATCAGACGACGCATTGCTCTTGGCAGAATGGCTATGAAAGACCTAGATAAGATTCTCAAGAGCAGAGATGTCTCTCTCCATACAAAGCCATGGTATTTTCAATAACATCATATGGATGTGAAAGCTGGACAGTGAAAAAGATAGACAGGAAGAAAATTGATACCTTTGAATTATGGTGCTGGCGGCGAATAATGTGTATACCATGGACTGCCCGAAGAACAAACCAGTTGGTACTAGAGGAGATCAAACCTAAGCTTTCTTTAGAAGCTCAGATGACAAGACTTCGACTTTCATACTTTGGACACATCATGCGAAGAGAGAGATCATTAGAGAAAGACATTATGCTTGGCAAGATAGAAGGTCAACACAAAAGAGGAAGGCCAGCAATGAGATGGATCGATACAATAACAGCAGCTACGGGTACCAGTCTGTCAACAATGAGCCGCCTGACTGAAGACCGAACACAATTTAGGATAGCTATCCAGAGGGTCGCCATGAGTCGCCTCCGACTCGACGGCACTTAACAACAACAACATAAGTGTTTTGATAAGTATTTATTTATTTTATAATCCTCATATTTAATCTATCCTTAACTTGGCACAGTAATTCTTTTTTGGAGCCCCCGCTACTTCATTGTCACACTCCTGTAGTTTCCTTGAGTCATCTATATACTGTTTTAACTATTATGTATCATTATTTATTATTTTTAACACATCCTCATTTATTTATGGATTGTTATAAATGTATGTGTATTTATGAATGCCTATATGGTTTTTATGATATATTTATGATATATTCATTGTATTATATATGGTTTTAATTTATTGTGTTTTATCTATAGTTCCGTACTATTGTTTATATGTACTTTTTTAAGTAATTCATAATCCATTTTTGTTGTCTATATTCAATTTTGATTTTTAATAATTATTTTATGTGCACTGGTGATTTTCTTAATCCTGTTTATATTATTTATTATATTTCTTCATATTTTTTATTATTTTTATTAATGTTTGTGTGTTTAGCCAATAAGCCCCTGAGGAAGGTGTTGCAAAACACGGCCTGTGTCGGGCCTGACTGAATTTTAATGAATAAACAGTTCTTCCATTGCAATCCACGGTTTTGGTTGGTCTTTGTCTTGGCACGTGGATAAGTGCTCTTCGTTGGTAGCTGGAATAGGATGGGAAATGGGCTGATGAGGGGAGCTTGCACTGGAAATGGGCTGTGATGGGGGGCTAGAACTGGAAATAGGCTGTGATGGGGGAAACGTGGACTGGAAATGGGCTGTGATGATGGGGGGGCTAGGACTGGAAATGGGCTGTGATGGGGGGGCTAGGACTGGAGATGGCCTGTGATGGAGGGCTAGAAGTGCAGATGGCCTGTGATGGGGGGAGGAGCTTGGACTGGAAATGGGCTGTGATGGGAGGGCTAGCATTGGAAATGGGCTGATGAGGAGCTGGAATAGGACTGGAAATGGGCTGATGGGGGAGTTTGGAATGCAAATGGGTGATAGGCTGGAATAGGACTGGAAATGGCTGATGGGGGAATAGGACTGGAAGTGGGCTATTGGGAGCTGGAATAGGGCTGGAAATGGGCTGATGGGGGGACTAGGATTGGAAATTGGCTGATGGGGGAGCTTGGAGTGGAAATGGGCTGATGGGGGCTGGAATGGAACTGGAGAGCATATGGGGGGGGGTAGGACTAGAAATGGGCCGATGAGGAGCTGGAATAGGACGGGAAATGGGCTGATGAGGGGAGCTTGGACTGCAAATGGGTGATGGGCTGGAATAGGACTGGAAATGGCTGATGGGGGAATAGGACTAGAAATGAGCTGATGGGGGCTGGAATAGGACTGGAAGTGGGCTGTTGGAAGCTGGAAAAGGGCTGGAAATGGGCTGATAGGGGGGCTAGGATTTCAAATTGGCTGATGGGGGATCTTGGAGTGGAAATGGGCTGATGTGGGGGCATGGGAGAATGGGACTAGAAGGGAGCGGATGCTGGGTGGGTCTAGAACTATAAGGGAATGTGATTTGCGAGGAGAACTAGAAGGGATGGGGATGGGGAATGAGAATGGAGAGGAGAAAAGATATTTTGTGTGGGAGGGAAGAAAAATCTACGATTGGCCGGGTAATAGGAGAGTAAGTGGGGATTGAGAATGGAAGGGTGAAATTTTTAAGTGGATGATAAAGGAATAAAGAAAGAAATGGGGGGAAGAGCAAAAGGGGAAAGATTAGTATGTTAAAGCAGATACAGAGAGAGAATGGAACAGCAACAGTCTCTGTGTGATAACTGGCAGATTTCTCTCTTTTCTTTATATTACTCTACTATTTATTTTATTTATTTATTTAACAGTTTTTTTATACTGCTTTATCATTTCAATCAAAGTGGTTTACATTGAAACTTAAACTTGGTAATGTACATTAAACAGGGACATTGATAACTTGGATTTTTCTGAGGCAATGGAGGGTTAAGTGACTAGCCCAAGGCCACAAGGAGTGTTAGTGGGAATCAAACCCTGGTCTCTGGGTTCCCAAGCCAGTGCTCTTAACCATTAGGCTACTCCTCCACTCCACTAGTAGCTTAGTAGCTACTAATCACTTTGTAGCTACTCTTCTCTAACACCTCTTGCAAAATACTCAGGGGGTAATTTTATAATTGTCCACATGGGTGGAGACTTTCTTGGGCTTTCAAGGGGTAATTTTATGAGAGGGTACATAGGTAAATAGGGCAGGAAGGAGCCTATGTGTCTTTATAAGATAATAGCACAAATCCTGCCTACATTGAAGGAGACCAATAACAAAAACTCTAAACAAGGCAGACCAAAAAACAAAAAAGAAGAAAAAGAAAAACAAAATGTGAGACAGAAATCACTAGTTGGAGTGAGTGGCATAGAGGAAAAAAGACCTCAGTAACCCTCCATGTATACAATGGAGGAAACACGTCTCACAGCAGGGTACATAAGAACATAAGAACTGCCATACTGGGTCAGACCAAGGTCCATCAAGCCCAGTATTCTGTTTCCAACAGTGGCCAATCTAGGTCACATGTACCTAGCAGTTTCCCCAAGGGACACAGGTTCCACAATGCTTGTATTGGTTCAAGCATTGATATCCTGGGTCCCTTCTTAATAATGGTTTATGGACCTTTCCTCCAGGAACTTGTCCAAACCTTTTTAAACCCAGCTACATTAACAGTCTTTACTACATCCTCTGGTAACAAATTCCAGAGTTTGATTACACGTTGAGTGAAAAAATATTTTCTTTTATTAGTCTTAAATAGTTTACCCTGTAGCTTCATTGCATGTCCCCTAGTCTTTCTATATTCTGATAAGGTAAACAATCGATACACAGGCCAATATTCATAAGAAAGGTACACAGCCCAATATTCATGAGAAGTCTCTATTTACATCAATGGTCTGAAAAAAAACCTCTGGAACGCACAAACGCCAACCAGTGTGTTTGACACAGCAATGCAAGTCACTCAGCAGCAAAGAAAAGTACATTGAAGGAAGGCATGGACATTATGTCTGCTAGCACATACTTTATAAAATGTAGATGTAAATCAAGACTTTGCCCATATTCTACCCAAATTCTTCCCTTGAGTATGCTGACTCTAAAAGCACATGCTGGCTTGCACCGCACATACTTTTAAGCATAAATTAATTTTATTTGAGACATTTTATGTACAAAAGAGATTTATAAGATTAACCTCTCAAAGTGAAAGCACACATATGGCCGGCAGTCAGCCGATGCGCTTGAATATCAGCAAGATATTTAGTGGCAGTATCCGGATAGGAGCCGCTGCTGAGTATCAGGCTGAGTGGTGCTCATGAGGTAAGTGCCGGCACTGACTCAGTTACCACGATTTTCAGCTGGCTCTTATCAGGATTGCAACTTAGGCCTGCTTTTCATGTGGCCAAAGTTGTCCAGACAAGGGCAGCTGAAAATCAAGCTAACCAGGTAAATAAGGGCCCTTACTCTGTTAGCGCTGGTACCGCCCCTGTTCCACCCACAGACCGCCCCCTACACTAACCAAATAGCGCCAAGGCATTCTGTGGAAATATTCAGTGACATTAGCCAGATACGTGGCCGGCCAGCTATGGACTTTGAATTATCAACCTGATATACCTTCACTTTGAAATTTATCCCACAAAATGTGCTCATACACATTAATGTCTGCTAAATACATATAGTTCCAAAGTCCACCCAAATCCCCTACTCAGGAACTTCTCTCCGCTGCATGTACATATTTACCCACATATGGGGTTATTCATTTTATAAAAGCCCATATTTGCTGGTAATGCAGGAGCTGATAACCAGTGCTCTGGAGATTCACACACCATGGCTGTCAGCTGCAGCATTTAAATAATGTCCGGATCTTTTGCACTGGAATCTGGGTAGTCGCTGGTGCTGAACACCAGACAATGTGGTGGCAATATTCAGCCACTATCCAGGTATGAGCATGAACATGTAGTTGCCTTGTTAATCCACTTGGATATATGCAAACAAAGGTCAACAAACAAGTTGTAGGTGATAGCTTTTTACTATATAACTTAAGCTTGTTGACCACTAATTGCACATATTTAGTGGAATGGAAATACAGTATTCTTGTTAGCGGATAAGGATTGTGTGTCCTGACCACTTACCCTTCTCTGGTCCCTTCTCTTCTGAATTTTATCCTTATCAATGTCTTTACAAAGGTGTGACCTCTACGGGACCAGGGGTAAATGACTTTAGAAAACTGCCTTCATAAGGCTTGATTTTATAACAAGACACTTAGGTGAAAAGTACAAAAAGGTACCTATGTTAGTTCTGTTTTATAAAGGCAACATAGGCTCCAACAGCATACAAATGCAGGTGCATGAATTTATATCTCTTCTGTAAAAGCTGTAAATTTCTACATGTACTATACCTACGTATATGCACATTTGATAAAATACTCTTGCATATTGCATCTCCACTTCTACTTCACCCAAACTATGCCACTAGCAATAAAGACATGAAGATTACATGAAAGCAGGCATGCACTTTTTGTTTGAGTACATTTCACACATTATATGGGTGCACGGTTTTATAAAAGTTCTTTTCCACATGTTTAAGAGGCTTTACACATGGATAAAACTTTATAAAATCACTCCATTATGTACAATTATGCATTTTACAGGATTGTACTGGGAGGAGTGGTGCTGAGGTCATCACAATTATACAGTTTAATTATCAAAATCTCAAGGGGGCAGGACATTAGGCGCCTGAAAGGTAATTGTGGGGGCATAAGGCTGAAGTTTGTCTAGAGCGTCTTTGCACCAACCTTGGGCTTCCAAGTATAATATAACACCGCTCTTCATCTGGCATCACATTATTTAGTGTTTCGTGGTTTTAGCGAAGTGAGATGTCTCATGGATACTTACAGTTGTGCCCCATTTCTGCCCCCAATGTAGAAGAAAGGGCCTGAGCCCCGAGGATCTTCCTGTTTCTTGTCTTCCATAGGTGGTGCATCCAAGGTTAGTTTATGGATTGCTTTCAGCTCAATGGCTTTGGTATCATCCAAAGGCTCAGAATCAGAAGAGTCAAAGCTGGCTGTATAGAGGGGGGGGGGGGGGGGGTAAATGAAGCCATGTCAATATCATAGCCCAGTGAGGAATGAGAAGCACTGCTTATTGCTTATTGATAATATAACCTGCCCTGTTGCTTATTGTTTATCCTTCCAGGGTGATACAGGATTATTTAAAGGTCAGACAAACAGCAAAGCAAGAAAGACAAAAAACAACCATACAATTTTTTTTCCCTGAGAATATGACACTTCTAGTCTCATGTGCCTTATACACGTTATTTTGCTGTTGCTAGGGATCTTTGAAACCCATCTTGGTTTCCTCCTTATTCTAATTATCCTGGACTAGTTCAATCTTGTAGGATTAAAAGCTTGATTTCCTGGAATAAAGAATTAATCTCCCACTAGATTACACCGAGTCTTCAAGAATACATTATTATAATAGCTACACAGTTTCCATGTCTCCAGGAATGGCCAATATTGCCATAAAGAGATCCTTTAGGTCTTCCTCTTAGGTAAAAGAGCCAACTGTTGAGGCTAAGGCCTGAAAACAATAGGACAGGACGAATACTACCCGCACAGTTAACAGAGATTTTTATAATATACTGAGATGTCTCTTTTAGGACTCATTATGTTTTCAGGACCAGATCTACCATTGAGTGACTGTTTTTTTTCGCACATGAGCCTACTTTTCAGCTCCTACATGACTTATGCAAATGAGGCCTCGTAATGAGTCTTTGCACATGGATTTGCATCACCCCCAGGCTGCCCTGCATGTTTTTATAAACGTAGATGCTTCTGAAATCATTGGGCATACTATATATTAAATGAGCCTCTCTGTACAACTTATATTTCTTGACATAAGTGGGCAGAAGACAGCTGATAAATGATATCCAGACTGCTATCATTACATCTTAAATGTAATTATTTAATGGAAGCTGTAGCTTGTTGGATCTATATCTAGATGAAATAAATTTCTTCCCAGATGGAGATAGTGAAGCTTTGACGTCCCTTTCTCCAGTCTAATATGGACATGCTTGCACCACTTTCTTTCTGGGACCTAATTTAGATTTCTTTTTCCCCAAGTCATTAGTGACTAAGACAAAGGATGCCCCTACAAATTACAGATCTATCATAGTCCCTCAGTGGTATACCGATAAACAAAAGCTGCCTATTGCTTTTGTTTAATACCCATAATTATCAGTGCTGGTTCATTTTCAAGCTTTTCCTGTCTACTTCCTAGCCACATATCTGTGAAAAAAGAAGAGACAGAGAAATAGTTAGTGAAAAGAGAGCCCTTGGTTCTTGAGAATCAAGATCACTAGTGTTGGTAATGACTTACAGTAGCTCTGACAGGAGAAATGCTTACAGTTTCAGAAAGGACAAGACACCTTAAAGGTGTTTGAAAAGAAAATCTTTCCATAGGTTAAGATGTCCTGTAAATTCTATATCTCCTGACATGCCCCTAATTATTTATTATTATTTATTTAAGTCTTTTTTATACCGCATTCTTTAGAATCAGTGCGGTTCACAAATAATATTAAATTGTACAATGTAGAATGGAACGTACATTGAAACTTACAAGGAACAGGTGATAAAACTTGGGCTTCAACAGGGATAAATCTATATACAAGTTGTGCAATTGTATCAATGGATATGGTTTTGTCAACATGACAGGTGTGTGTTGGGTTGTGTCGTTGTGAAGGGTAGAGGAGGCGTGCTGGGTTATGTCGTGTCACCGGGCTGAGAGTAATGCTGAAGGAAAAGGTGGTGCTTTAGAGCCTTCCTAAATTGTGCGAGGTCAGAAATAGACCACATAGTGGTAGGGGGGGCATTCCAAAGAGTGGGTGCGTAAAACACAAAAGCTCTGTTCTTTGTCGCAAGGGAGCATTTTGTTATCGCATTGGGGACAGTGAGTGTGTTAGCAGCTATTGATCTTCTGGATTATTCTGAGGAGTGGGGTGAACAAGGTCTGTGAGGGAGGTGGAGGATAGTTTGTTAAGGGCTTTGAAGGTAATCAGTAGTACTTTGAAGGTGAGTCTGCAGTAGATAGGGAGCCAATGGAGATGTTGCAAAATAGGAGTCATGTGGTCTCTTCTGGAGACTCCGTGCAGGATGCGGGCAGCGGCATTCATTGCCAGTTGAAATGGGTTAAATGTGCTCTTAGGAAGACCATGTAGGATGGTGTTGGCATAGTCGAAGTGGGGGATTACAAGGGCTTGAAAGATCGTCCGGAAGTCAGCAGGCTCAAGTAGGGGACGTAGGTGACGAATTGTACATATCTTGTGGTAGATTGCCTTGATGGTGTTGCTTATATGCATTTTCATATCAAGCTGCTGCAGTCTAGGGTGACGCCCAAATAGCGGATGGTGGGCCTACTTGGGAGCTCTGCGTCTCTCACCTTAATTGAAGCGGGAGGGGTGAAGCATTGATTTCTTGTGATAAATAGGACCTCTGTCTTATTGAAGTTAATTCTGAGCTTTTGCATGCGGAGCCAGTCAGTAACAGCGTCAAAACATCTTGTTAGTAGCGAGAGGTCAGGCTGGTCAATAGAGAATGGTGTGAACAGTAGTATGCCATCGGCATACACAAGGCAGGAGATATTAAAGGAGCGGATGATTGAGCAGATGGGCTGTATATAGATGTTAAAAAGGAGGGCAGAGAGAGAGGAGACTTGGGGGAAGCCTTGCTTTTGATGAAAAGGCTCAGAGGTAGTAGAGTCAATTCATACTTGTTGCCATCTGTCTGATAGGTAGGACTTGCACCAACTCAAGGCTGAACCATGGATTCCCTTCTCTTGAAGACGTGTAAGGAGCAGCTCGTGGTTCACCGAGTCGAAAGCGGAAGCAATGTCCATGAAGATTAGTGCATAGCCTTGATTGATATTATCAATCCCGGTGAGAAGGGTGCTGAGTAGAGTGGTGAGGAGTGTTTCGACACCGTGGAATTCTCTAAAGTCGTGCTGACATGGGTCGAGAGGAGCGGTAGTCTCAATGTTGTGCTGGATTTGGAGTTGAACAACCTTCTCGATTATCTTGGCCAACAGGGGGATGCTGGAGATTAGTCAATAAGATTCTGCCTTCTGGAGATTCAACTTGCTGTTCATTAGAAGGGGTTGGATGGAGGTTTGCTTTAGGATCTTGGGGAATGCCCCTGTTGAAAAGGATAGCTCCATAATCTTAGCTAAGATTGGGCTGAATTCCGCATGCAGAGATCTTATCCAGAATGCTGGGCAAGGGTTGTTGGGGGATGTGATGGTGTCCTTGATGGACCTCTCAGAAGGGGGCATGAAGGAGGTCAAACGTGTTAGGGAGCGTGGCATGTGACTTGGTGTGGGATTAGGGAGAGAGGTGTCTATACCCAAGCTCATCTCTCTTCCATGCAGATATATGACATCTCCTCATTCTCTTTGTTTTTATGATCAACTGCATAGATGGTTTTATTTATTTTATGTTGTTATATGATTGACTAGATTAGGTATAGGTTTAGTTTTATTGCTATATGTGATTATTTTTTATTCATTTTCTGTAAATCATGATGCTATTTTTTAATTATGTGAATGTCACTTTGTAAACCTGCAAATGTATTTATGATGAGAAGTTTTATAAGAACTTAATAATAATAATAATAACATTAGAAACACTGAAGAAGACGAGAGACTCTAAAATAATGAAATGTATTCCTGGCTTCTTTCTGTGCATTTGTGCCCCGTGTTCCCGATGATGTTTAAGATGGATTGAGGTCAAGGTGTGCCACACTCAAGCACCCAAAAGTAGTCAGCATCATATCCAATAAGTTTTTACCATTTATAGGATCAATTTTTAGCTTCAGGTTTTAGATTTTGTCATTAAGAACATCGACAATACTGGAAGTTGACTAACACTAACATGTCATTGTTTCCCATGGTGAAATACATAACTTAACTAGCTAGTTTTCTCTGTGTGCACTACCAAACTCTGTCATCAAAACCTAAGAAATGTTAGAGTAGGTGGTGCCCCGATGCACTTAGTCAATGAATTCATGCTTAAGATTCATTTAGTGCTATGGCATTACACTGGATGTGCATGCTCCGCCTTGTCTTATTGCCATGCACTTTTGGATACTGACTGTACAGAACATGTCCCTGTTCGTCACCAAAGCACTGCGTATGACAAAGTACAGGCAACACCATGGACATTTGACAAGTTTATTTGGGACTATAAATTGCTGTGGATGGATAGCATTCTGTAGTAGTTCAAATACAACCCTGAGAGTCTAACTATGATTTGCAGACATATCTTCTCCCAGCGGATGTGGCATGTGAGCACAATATGCTCTGATGCATTAAAAAGATATTTGCTGCTGGGCCACTAAAAGCAGTTAACTGTCTTATATTACCAGGTTAGTCCATAAAACAAAATGGAGAAATTATTAAATGTGGTGGTATGTTTATCCTACCTGAAAAGCAGGAGGACTGCTTAGCTGTTCAGGCGACTGGGTCATTTCAAAGATCATGAAGTTGATTTTGGCAGATAATTGTTATTGAGGGCACATGAGTTCATCTTGCCTTGAATTTATCTTGCCTTTCCTTTAGGATTAGTCATAATATAAAAAATGATGTCACCTGTGACTTGCACTTACTAACTCTCTGTAACCTGGATACACAGGGAAGAGGCTGCAGAAACAAGTCTGACTTTGGAGAATGTCTTTTGATTCTTAATCTAAATGCTGGTAGAACTCTCAGATGTAGTTTCAAGGTATGTTTCCTTAAAGAATTCCAAGACACAGAAGCTTTATTCAGTCCCAAAAGAAATACCCAGGACATACGGCACAGTTCCAGACCAACATAAAACCCCAAATTACAACTCTAGGGCATAAGAAATGGCTCCAAATCGGTATACAATGGTAAAATAGGTCTGTATGATGTAACTGCAAGAGAATATCATCTATATAATCCTTATTTATCAGTGTCTGATAATAATTTGTGAGCCACTGTTTAATAAAACTCCGAAACACACTTCCTTACTCATGGTGTTTGTGGATATCTGGGACTGCAAAGTTCACAACATATCCCCAAAGTAATGACAATAAAAAGGTGCTTCTTTTCAGAAGAGTGCACCCTGTGATTGATTCACTACCTCAGATAAAAATGCTGCAACTGAGACAGAGAGATGCAAATTTTTCTTTTTTCTCTCTATAATTTTAAATATTTCTTAGAATACAACAGAATTACTAGACATAGCTTGTTTGTCAATAAAGACAGATTTTTGTGATTTTACTGTTTTTCCTGAATGTTTTGATATATTAAGCAGTGACTCTGCCCCACATTTACTAGTCTTTCCACTCTATTAATGTGTGATCTTAAAATCACCAATATTCAACTCAACAAAATTAATCAGGAGAGCTTCCTGATGAGTCCTGACTACAGAATAAAAGTCCCCTATTTTCTAGGGCTACATTCTGCTTACTGAGGACTGGATGCAAGCTAGAAAGAGTCCAGACAAACAGGCAGAGGCAAGGAATCCTGAGGGAGAAGGGAACAGGAGGGGGAAGAGGTGGGGATGGGAGTGGGAGTGGGCTGGTCCATGAAGTGCATCAGGCTGTGACTATTTAAATTCTGGGAGCTGGGCTAGTGCCATCGCTCTTGCTTGGCACAGTGTTTACCTTGCATGATTACCTGGTACTTCTTACCTTGCTGCAGATATGTTACTCCCTCTTCAACACCCAACAGTGACATTTCCCCCACAAGCATGGCCAGTCCAGATTTGGTGATAGTGCAAGAGAGCAGTAAATTCAGATGCATGGATTCTGTGGCATTTGCAAGCTTTGACACTAGTGGTGTGAAGTCATTTGGCACCCCTGGAACCCAGACTGCCCATTGCTGTCCTGTTGGGACGGTAAGATTGGATATTTCATTGTTAAATTAATTCCCTTATGTGCATTTTGCTAGGACAGTCTGCCACTGGGTTCCTGGGGCTCTTTGCACATGATGGAACCACTGGCGGTTTATTCATTGGTGATTTAATTCCAGCACTCCAGGAGGGCAATGGATGCTATTGTTACAGCAGGACTGAGGTCCTTATTGCCATGGCAGATTCATCACTCAGCTGACAGGCTTATTCAGGAGCCTTTGGGTCAGGCCCCATTGAGCAAAGTCATTATTGAGAGGATGGTGGGAGTCAGGTGGTCACCTGTTGTGGGGCAATATATGGGAGCATTGGTGGTCTGGTGTCACTTTCTCCCCCTTCCCCCATCTTTTCTTCCTCTCTTTTCCTCTCCTTTCCTCTCCACTGTCTGTGAGTGTGCTACAAAATGGACAAAGGACTTTCTGGACAAACAATGGAGCCGATATGTGCTCATAGGTCATAGCTGTATAATACAGAGCAGGGGGCCACCTCACTAATGTTGTGAGCAGACAGGCGAGGGCAACCACATGATGCAGCACTAATGGTGATATCAGCCATATGGTTTGAAGGCAACCATTTTGGTGGGGGCTAGTAGGCATGTAATATACTGCACACATGGGCATCATATTAGTTCTTTAGTGGCAGTAGCCATCTTGGGGAGTTCACAATCATAATTATTCATGATGGACAGCCATATTAAGAAGGCCATCTTGGAGAGATCTTCCAGGAGCAGCAGCCCTATTGGGGAGGTCTGACATGACTGTGAGTAGCAGCTATCCTGGAAAAGATGGCTGAAAGCATCAGCCATCTTGAAGAGGTCTTCCTGGTTATTATTACAGACAGCAAGCAGCTCTTCCAAATATGGCAGGGTTAGCTAATTAGCTCCATGAGAGGGCTAGCAAAGAGAGGGTTAACTTTCCATTGTTGTGGATGTGCATCATTGAGTATCAAAAAAAGGGGCAGAATAGACATATCTAAATGGGATAAGAATGGTATATAGTATTTGAATATGAACAACTTCTCCTTGAACTGAACTTCCCATTGATCACTGTCACCTCCAAGCATGTTGACAACAACTTGCCTTGCCTTAATGCCTGTTTTATGCTTAGTTGAGTGACATGCCACCCAAGAGAAGACCAGACATGCAGAACAAGAAAGATCAGACAACAAAGGCTGCCCAGAAGAAAAAGACAACAGTGAAATGAAAATCATCAAATGACATGTATCTTCTTCCTGCAAGAAGGTTGAAATGCACTGCAAAAGGAGACCAGCTTAAACTGGAAGAACTGATCAATGACCTTCAGCATTAGGTCAGGACCCATGGCATCAGTGCAGTGAGTCAGCGGTTATGTGCTAGCAGCAATTCCACTAGTAGTGGTCCATAGACCCATACACCTGTGGAGGATTCCATTCAGGTGACTTGAAACAGATCACTGGCTCGCAGAAGCGCTCCATCTTCACCTAAATCTGGTACGCCTCCAAAGAATTACAAATCAATGATGTTTGTTTCTTAACTGCTGGGCAGTCCAACTCAGACAGCAGTGATAAAAAGCTAGCCATAAGCAACACCATTCAGATGCACAGGAAGATGAAGCAGGAGAAAAGATGCCTACCACGTCCACACTCATACCCAAGAGCCATGTAGCAGCCCCACTGACAACAACTGGGAGGAATTAACTTTCTAGCAAAGAATGTACCCAGAAAAATGAAATGAAAATATGGAAGAGAACATTCATCGATTCCTCTTAATCATGGATCAGGACAGGAAGAGGACTCATTCTAAGAGGCGTGTTTACTAAACCGCATTAGTCTTTTGCAGCTAATGTGGTGTATCATGCAAATAGTGTCGTGTTAGCTGCAAAAACCAGGTGTTATCTCTAGAAGGTATGCACAGCAATTTCCCAACAGAAAATGCAAACAATGTGGCTTGGCAGCAACATTGACGCAGCTACCACCACCCACTGAGGTGGAGATAGTTGGACCTGTGATGTCTGAAAAGAATACATTTACCGCATGCTGTTGATGATTATGATAATTGCAAGTTGCCATCACCTCCACTCTCCATTCACACTCCAACCATGTACAGAGCTAACACATGGTTTGCAGACAGTGCAGTAAATTGCTGAGCTATCTGTATTTGCCCAGTGTTAGCTGTGAATGCGGCACACTTGGCAAGCATTATCTGCCATGTTAACAGCTAATGCAGTTTAATAAGCATGCCCCTAAATATAAGAATGCTAATAATGGGGAGTGCTAAGGGGAACATCCTTATTCAGGCTGGCCGGGCATAAGAACATAACATAAGAACATAAGATATGCCATACTGGGTCAGACCAAGGTCCATCAAGCCCAGTATTCTGTTTCCAACAGTGGCCAATCTAGGTCATACGTACCTAGCAGTTTCCCCAAGAGACACAAGTTCCACAATGCTTGTACTGGGTCAAGCATTGATATCTTCGGTCACTTCTTAATACTGGTTTATGGACCTTTCCTCCAGGAACTTGTCCAAACCTTTTTTAAACCCAGCTACACTAACAGCCTTTACTACATCCTCCGGTAACAAATTCCAGAGTTTGATTACACGTTGAGTGAAAAAATATTTTCTTTTCTTAGTCTTAAATAGTTTACCCTGTAGCTTCATTGCATGTCCCCTAGTCTTTCTATATTCTGATAAGGTAAACAATCGATCTACGTTTACTCGTTCCACTCCGTTCATTAATTTATAGACTTCTATCATATCTCCCCTCAGCCGTCTCTTTTCCAGGTTAAAGAGCCCTAACCTTTTTAGCCTTTCTTCATAGGAGTATCCTTCCATCCCCTTTACCATTTTGGTGGCTCTTCTCTGTACCTTTTCTAAAATCGCTATATCCTTTTTAAGATACGGCGACCAGAATTGCACACAATATTCAAGGTGCGGTCTCACCATGGAACGATATAGAGGCATTATAATATCTTTTGTTTTATTTTCCATTCCTTTCCTTATGATACCTAGCATTCTATTTGCTCTCTTGGCCGCCGCTGCACACTGGGCCGAGGGTTTTAACATGGTATCCACAATGACGCCTAAATCTTTTTCCTGGGTGGTGGTTCCTAATGTGGAACCTTGCATCGTGTAACCATAGTTTGGGTTGTTCTTCCCTAGGTGCATAACCTTGCACTTGTCCACATTAAATTTCATCTGCCATTTTGATGCCCAGTCTTCCAATTTATCAAGATCCTCTTGCAATTTTTCACAATCCTCTTGGGTTTTAACAACTTTAAATAGTTTTGTGTCATCTGCAAATTTGATAACCTCACTCGTTATTCCACTTTCCAGGTCATTTATGAATATGTCAAAAAGCAGCGGACCCAGCACAGATCCCTGGGGTACACCACTATTCACCTTTCTCCATTGGGAAATTTGGCCATTTAGCCCTACCCTCTGCTTTCTATCTTTTAACCAGTTCCTGATCCACAATAGTACACTGCCTCCTATCCCATGACTCTTTAGTTTTGCCAAAAGTCTCTGATGAGGGACCTTGTCAAAGGCTTTCTGAAAGTCCAGATACACAATATCAACCGACTCACCTTTGTCCACCTGTTTATTCACTCCTTCAAAAAAACATAACAGATTAGTAAGACAAGATCTTCCTTGTCTAAAGCCATGTTCGCTGTCTCCCATTAGGTTGTGACTATCTACATGCTGAGTAATTTTATTCTTTATGATAGTTTCTACCATTTTTCCCGGTACTGACGTCAGGCTCACCGGTCTGTAGTTTCCCGGATCACCCCTGGAACCCTTTTTAAAAATTGGTGTTACATTGGCGATCCTCCAATCTTCAGGTATTAGAGATGATTTTAATGATAGTTCACAGATTACTGATAGCAGGTCTGCAATCTCATATTTCAGTTCTTTCAACACCCTTGGATGTATACCATCCGGCCCAGGTGATTTGCTACTCTTCAGTTTATCTAATAGTTGTAAGACATCTTCCCGATGTATTGATATTTCCTTCAATTCTTCCGCACCTTTAAATACCACTTCAGTCATGGGTAACATCCCTACATCTTCCTCAGTAAAGACAGAAGCAAAGAATTCATTCAGTCTCTCCGCTATCGCCTTGTCGCCTCTTAGTGCTCCTTTAACCCCTTTATCATCTAATGGACCAACTGACTCTCTCACAGGTTTTTTGCTACGAATGTACTTGAAAAGGTCTTTATTTCGAGTTTGCTTCCGCAGCAAGCTTCTTCTCAAATTCTCTCTTTGCCTGCCTTATCAATGCATTGCATTTGACTTGCCAGTGCTTGTGCTGTTTCCAGGTTTTGTCGTTTGGCTCTTTTTTCCATTTCCTGAAAGATGCTTTTTTGGCAACAACAGCCTCTCTGACCTCACCTTTAAACCATGCTGGCAGTTTTTTGGACTTCCTTCCACTTTTCTTAAAGCGTGGAATACAGCTGCTCTGGGCTTCCAAGATAGTATTTTTCAACAACACCCAAGCTTGATGTACGTCTTTAACCTTCACAACTGCTCCTTTTAGTTTTTTCTTAACTGTCATTTTATCATAGTCTCCCTTTCGAAAGTTAAAAGGTAGTACTTTGGATTTCCTTACTATCCCTCCTCCACTAATTAAATCAAAGGCGATCATGCTATGATCACTATTGCCAAGTGGCCCCAACACCCTTATCTCTTGCACTAGATCTGGTGTTCCACTAAGGACTAGGTCTAATATGGCTTCCACTCTGGTCGGTTCATGAACCAGCTGCTCCAAGAAGCAGTCATTTATTTCATCTAGGAACTTTATCTCCCTAGCATGTCCTGACGTGACACTGACCCAGTCGATACCGGGGTAATTGAAATCACCCATTATTATTACTGCGCTGTAACTTTTGTTAGCTTCCTTGATTTCTTTGAGCATTTCATCATCCATTTGGTCATTCTGGCCAGGTGCTCGATAGTACACCCCCACTGCCATCGCCTTCCCCCTTTTATATGGAATTTCAATCCATATAGATTCTACAGCAGATTTTGTTTCCTGCAAAACTTTAATCCTTTCTGAGTCAATGCCCTCTCTAACATAGAGCGCAACCCCTCCACCAATTTGATCAGCTCTATCATTACGATATAGTTTGTACCCAGGTATCACAGTGTCCCACTGGTTGTCCTCCTTCCACCATGTCTCTGATATTCCAATCATATCTAACCTTTCATTTAGTGCTATATATTCTAACTCTCCCATCTTATTCTTTAGACTTCTAGCATTTGCATACAAGCATTTTAGAGAATGTATTTTATTCATGTTAATTTGGCTATTGTTAGACATGGGTAAATTGGGATCTTTAAGCTCTGTCTGCTCCATACTTGAGGGCATTTGGGCTACTTTACTCTTTTGCGGAACCTCTCTGCTTTTGGTAGTATGCATTTCAGGGATTATTTTCAACAAATGCAATATGGATTTCAATTCATAAATGTATGCATTGAATTTACTTTTTTACAATGTACCCTGAAAAATCACAGATGGAACATCAATCAAACACCATAATGTGATTTCTCAAATGCATTTGTATGTATATATCTGTACACATTTAAATCCATGTGATTAGGTATTCAGCCACCCTATCAATTTAAAATGAGTTGTTTCTTTAAAGTAGGGAGTGGTCCCAGAGGACTGTAGAAGGGCACATGTGGTCTCTTTACACAAAAGCAGAAGGATGATGTTGGGAACTACGGGCTGGTTAGTCTAACCTCTGTGGTAAGTAAATTAATGGAAACGCTGCTAAAACAGAGGATAGTAGGGTTTCTGGAATACGATGGATTGCAGGATCCAAGGCAGTAAAGATTTACTAGAGGCAGGTCCAGGGCTGGCCTGAGGATTCCTGCCACCCTAGACAGCCCTCCATGCTGCCCCCGAAGACTGCAGCACCACCCAGCTTACTGTGCCGCCCCCCTTCTGGCATCCATATTCTCACATGAGGGAGGGGGTGGAACAGCGATGCCTCCGCTGCGTCAGGCTTTAAAGTGCCCTCACTAGTGCACTCATAACCTGCCACTGCTGCCCCCCCCCCTCTGATGCAACTTCCTATTGAAGGGGGCAGGAGTGGCAGGAATTTGGCTCAAACAGAGGGTAGGAGTGGCAGGCCATGAGCATGCTACTGCGGGCACTTTAAAGCTTGATGTAGCGGAGGCATCACCGTGCCATCTCCCCTCACCCAGGTGAGCAGATGGATGCCAGAAGGAGATGTGGCATGGCAGGCTGGGTGGCAATAAGCTGCAGCTTTGCTGGTAGGAGGGGGGCCAATACGCTCACTGGGGCCTACCACCCTAGGTGACCACTTAGTTCGCCTAGTGGACGGGTCGACCCTGGGCAGGTCTTGTCAGACAAATCTAATTTGGAACAAGATAGAGCCCTCGATGTGGTGTATTTAGACTTCAGTAAAGTCTTTAACACGGTTCCGCATAGGTGGTTTATAAATAAATTGAGCATCTTAGGGAAGGATCCAAAGTGACTACTGGGTTAGAAATTGTTTGAGTAGCAGGCAACAAGGGTACAGGTAAATGGAGCTCACTCTGAGGAAAAGAATGTTATCAGTGGTGTGCAGCAGGGATCTTTCCTTGGTCCGATTCTTTTTTGATATTGAGGAATGGCTGTCTGTTAATGTTTGCCTCTTTGCAGATGATACCAAAATTTGCAATACAATAGACAGCCAGGAAGGAGTGTTGAGGAAGGATCTAGTCAAGCTTGAAGAATGGTTGAGAATTTGGCAGCTAAGACTTAACACTAAAAAATGCAGGGGCATGCATTTGGGCTGCAAAAATCCAAGGGAGCAGTACAGTATAGGAGGTGAAGAACTTCTATCCACGAAAGAAGAGTAGGACCTGGGTGCGATTGTTTCTGATGATCCCAAGGTGGCTAAGCAGGTAGAACAGGCAACAGAAAAGCCAGAAGGATGGTTGGTGCATAGGGAGAGGAATAGCCAACAGAAGAAGGAGGTGATAGTGCCTCTGTATAAGTCTTTGGTGAGATCCCATTTGGAGTATGGTATGCTATTCTGAAGACCATGCCTTCAAAAGGATATAAACAAGATGAAGTCAGTGCAGAGGGTGGCTACCAAAATGGATAGTAGGTTTCATCATAAGGCATATGGGGACAAAGATCTCAATATATATACTTTGGAGGAAAGGCAGGAGAGAGGAGATAAGAACATAAGAACATAAGATATGCCATACTGGGTCAGACCAAGGTCCATCAAGCCCAGTATTCTGTTTCCAACAGTGGCCAATCTAGGTCATATGTACCTAGCAGTTTCCCCAAGGGACACAGGTTCCACAATGCTTGTATTGGTTCAAGCATTGATATCCTGGGTCCCTTCTTAATAATGGTTTATGGACCTTTCCTCCAGGAACTTGTCCAAACCTTTTTAAACCCAGCTACACTAACAGCCTTTACTACATCCTCCGGTAACAAATTCCAGAGTTTGATTACACTTTGAGTGAAAAAATATTTTCTTTTCTTAGTCTTAAATAGTTTACCCTGTAGCTTCATTGCATGTCCCCTAGTCTTTCTATATTCTGATAAGGTAAACAATCGATCTACGTTTACCCGTTCCACTCCGTTCATTAATTTATAGACTTCTATCATATCTCCCCTCAGCCGTCTCTTTTCCAGGTTAAAGAGCCCTAACCTTTTTAGCCTTTCTTCATAGGAGTATCCTTCCATCCCCTTTACCATTTTGGTGGCTCTTCTCTGAACCTTTTCTAAAATCGCTATATCCTTTTTAAGATACGGCGACCAGAATTGCACACAATATTCAAGGTGCGGTCTCACCATGGAATGATATAGAGGCATTATAATATCTTTTGTTTTATTTTCCATTCCTTTCCTTATGATACCTAGCATTCTATTTGCTCTCTTGGCCGCTGCTGCACACTGGACCGAGGGTTTTAACATGGTATCCACAATGACGCCTAAATCTTTTTCCTGGGTGGTAGTTCCTAATGTGGAACCTTGCATCGTGTAACGATAGTTTGGGTTGTTCTTCCCTAGGTGCATAACCTTGCACTTGTCCACATTAAATTTCATCTGCCATTTTGATGCCCAGTCTTCCAATTTATCAAGATCCTCTTGCAATTTTCCATGATAGAGACATTTAAATACCTCTGTGACATAAATAGGAGTGGAGGAGTAGCCTAGTGGTTAGAACAGTGGCTTGGTAACCAAGCAACCAGGGTTCAATTCCCACTAGCACTCCTTGTGGCCTTGGGCAAGTCACTTAACCCTCCATTGCCTCAGAAGAAAGGCCTGGCAATCTACTTCCGGCAACACTGCCAAGAAAACCCAGGAGCTTCTGGGTCGCCAGGAGTCAGGACTGACTCGAAGGCACACTTTGCATTTTTTTGTGACATAAATGCACGAGAGCCATGATAGAGACATTTAAATACCTCTGTGACATAAATGCACGACAGCCTCTGTTGATTGAAAGCAAGCTCTGCTAAAGGGGACAGAGGATGAAGGTGAAAGGGGATAGACTTAAGAGTAATATGTGGAAATATTTCTTTATGGAAGGAGTAGTAGATACATGGAAGAATCTCCAAGTGCAGGTAGTAGAAATGAGGACAATATCTGAATTCAAAAAGCATGGGACAAACACAGAAGATCTCTAAAGGAAAAAATGGACTATAGTAATTTGTATGGAAGAGCAGACTGGATAGGCCATATGGTCTCTTCCTGCCATCTTGTTTGTATTCTAGGATAACTGTAAATGGCTAATTTAACCATTTAAAATTAGGTCAGCTATGCCAGCAGGCCAGCTACAAGGATAAATTAATCCATTCACTGGCTGCATATTCTCAACCAGGGCAAAATGCTACCTCTATGTGGCCACAATATTGTCATATATCAACCAGGATATTTTTCTTAACAAGTCCTTCTGTGGTGAGCACCACTGCTGATCATATAAGGATCAAAATATACTCCTAAGAAAATATAGTCACTAATTAACAGCCAAAAGGCTTGAACACCACATGTTCAAATTTTTAAGAAACTTTCAATTTGGGCAATAATGTGTTTAGAAACCTCAACACACAGCCCTTAGCACCACACCATCATCGTTCTCCTAAAGTGGTTTTTTACTAGAAAACCTTTTATTCCAATATTTATAATTATTTTTCAAAATATTTAATAATAAAAAAGCACTTATCTGATTTACACTGTTCTACAAATATCCCTCTTTTGACATGAATTCATCTTTCAGGCTCACTAGGAGACCTGCTTCATGGGAACAATTACTAAGAACGCATACCACATTGTTTCATAGTCAAAAAGCCTCTCAGCGACCTGTTCTTACAGCTCTTCCACAGTCACTGCAAAAGATGGAGGTGACATCAGAATTTAAAGGCAAATCAGCAAACAAATGGCTAGTTAAGATCACAAGCAACTCATTCTACAATAATGTAGACCCCTCAATCTCCTGATTAAGCCCTCGAGGGGCAACAGATTGTAAACGAAAAATCCATTGTTGCTCATGCAAATGCAACAATTGTTCATGATTGACACTTTTCCAATGCTCAGGCATCACATCAATCACTCACCAAGTAAACTCTTTACCAGCATGCCCACAGTCCAAAAAATGATACACAAGTGGGGCAGTCGTAAATTGAGTAAATGCACCTTCATCTGATGTTTCATTTGTCCCACATAAATTTTAGGGCACATGCACATGTTGAAAGAATTCACAAATATTGATAAACAGAGGTCTAATGGTAAGAATAATACACATGATTAGTCAAAGGATGAGTCCAAGATAACCCCGATAAAGTATTAACACCACTGATAATGTGAACAAGGTTCATCATTATGGTCCACCAAAACCAAAGCATAAGGAAGTTGTAACCAATCAGCAATATTACATCCTCAATAGGAGGCACAGCAAGATCTTGATGCATAGCTAATACTCTCCAATGATGTAGAATCAGCTGAACAATTTTTCCAATCCCATGCACATACGGTAACACACAGATCAGATTGTCACACTCAGAGCGCTGTTTATAATGCAGTAAGTGTTCACAATGCACATGCTTTGCTCTACGAAAAGCTTGGAGAATAATGTCTTCCGGATATCCCCATTGAAGCAATCACCATTTCAAATCACTAGCTTTCTCAAGGAATTGTGCCATTGTAGAGCAAATCCTTTTCAAATGTAGAAATTGTCCCACTGGCAAATTATTTTTTTAAATGGTAAGAGTGTGAACTCTAAAAACACAGAAGATTATTTCGATCTACTGCCTTACGATAAATAGTTGTATATAACACATCCCTTCTCTTAGTAATGAGGACATCAAGAAACTCAATACAATTAGGAGACGTCTTCATGGTGAATTTAAAATTTACATTAACAGAGTTAATCCAACGATCAAATACCTGAACAGCTGAAAAAGGTCCTGACCACAAAAAAGATATAATCTAAATATCTTCACCAAAATACAATGTGCGAAAATCCCCTCAGATTTATACACATAACAGTCCTCAAAGGCAGCCATCACAAGAGTGACCAAAGAGGGGGTCACAGAAGCTCCCATGGCAATTCCATGATGTTGCAAGTAGAAATCACCATCATAATATGATGATAACTCATACATAACCTAGCTCCATCCTTCCTCTCCACCCTTATCAGCACGCAACCAACCAACAGAGACAGGAGAACCATCAACTCAGACACACTACAAGTTCCAACAAATATCAGATCTGTAAAAGCTAGTACTAGCCGCCGAGCATTCTCATTCTCTGCCCCAACCCTCTGGAACCAACTACCATATGAGCTACGAGCGATCAAAGACATTACTGCTTTCAGGAAAAAACTAAAGACACATCTATTCCAGTGTCATTACAATTCGATGTAAATCCCAGTGGGCTACAAGATGACCTGAAAAATGTAAATATGTAAATTCTAACTCCTCACCTGTAAAAATGTAAATATGTAAATTCTAACTCCTATCCCTAAGACCATATTTCTGTGTGCTGTGCCTTACCCTCAAATCTATGTGTGTATACCCCTACATTTCTGTCATGATTTGACAATTCCCAATCTATAATCAAACTGCTACTGATCGCTGGAAGTAGCGGTATACAAGTGTATACTAAATAAAATAAACAATAAAAATAGTTACAAGTCAATTCCAATTGTAACAGTTCCAACAAAAATGAAGCCGATATATGATGTTGCACCTGAGAAGCCGTTAAATTTTGAGAAGCCACATCCAATTCTTGTTGTTGCGGGATCACAGTGTATAAAGAGTTCACATCCATGGTAACTAATATCAAAGAATCCATTTAACATGAAAGCCAGAGGATTCAAAAAAACATCTACAAATGTAGCGGTTCTAAAATAGTGCTCCTTAAAGAAACTATAGGGTTTCCTAGTGGAGAATATAAATTCTTATGCACTTTTGGAAGCATATAAATATAAGATGTTTTTGAAAAATAGTCTAAGAGAAACGCAGCTTTTTTATCCAATAGCATACTACAAGCTTTAACTGGACTTATAACATTCTCAATTCATTCAACAAGTTCTTTCAAAGGATTACAATGTAACTTCTGATAGTATCTTAAATTGGTAATCTTTCTTAAAACCTCCTGATGATATTGAGCATGAGACTGAAGAGCAATACTGCCACCCTTATCTATATGTTTAATCACAAGGTCAGATGTACTGAGAAGTTCTTCCAAAGCTTTGCATTCCACACTGGAAATACTTCGATATAAGCAGGAAGAGCAGCCTTTTCAAACTGATCATGATCCTTAGGCTACAGCGGCGTCAAACAGTCCTGGTGGACACTATTTAGATTTCTTCTGCGAAATGGCAGTCTCACCAGTTCAAGGTTTGTTAGAAAAAAACACAGAGCTGCAACTTTCTGACCAGTTGACAATTGGTCACTCGACATTTAGAAGGATCATAAGGCATAGTTGGTACAATATTAAGTCCTTTGTCAAGTACTAACCCTGGAGCCACAAATAAGGCCACAGGGAAGAGATTAAATCACAATGGATTACTCCGTGTTTGAGAGCATATCACTGGTCCGGTTCAAGGTCCAATTGTCTTTGCTGACATATTGTCTCCTGTGGCCTCTGCTGCATCCACTTTGGAATCAATGCCAATCCAAAAAACACCCCCAAAAAACTGATCAGACCTTAGAGCAGAACCACCATCACTGCTGTATTCAGAATCTTCAGAAGACGATCAAATGTCACCCACTTCTTACGCTCAAAACAATCTTGCCGCACCGAAGGATAAACTGAAGATATCTAATAGACTCATCCCTATGGCATTTATAGTACGCTGTAATTTGCCAAATTGAGATTCAGACTCATCACTCAAGATCTTATCCTTCAACTGAATGGTTATAACTTGAATCTCCTCCTTGATTCCTTGCTCACAGGTGGTAGTCATCTCAATAATTAGCAGCATTAGGTCTAAAGCACACTTATTTAAAATTAAATTCCATTTTTCCAAAAAATTCCAATCTTGCACAAACATCTGAGGACATTTAAGAATCTGTAATCCTCAGGGAAACATTTGTCTATCAAGATATTCACACAAGGAGCTCCATGCAACTCCACACAAATAAAGTTTTTATGTAAAGTCTGTAAGTCAGACATACTGTGAGCACCATTACTCTGATGACAATCCGTTAATGATGCTCCAGTCTGCAAAATATGTGCCATCTGATCATTAGAATAATTAACCATTTGCCATGCTTCTGTATCCACTACCAATTTGATAAACAATCAAAACAGATCCACCCACCGTAGTATACAGGGATGTTTGTGGAACACTGTAAAACAGATAAGTATTTTTTGTATTATTATATATTTTGAAAAATGATTATAAATATTGGAATAAAAAGCTTTTCTAAAAAAAAAAGTTCTTTAGGAGACCAAGATGGTGCTAAGAATTGTGAGTTGAGGTTTCTATACACATTATTGCCCAAACTGAGGGTCTCTTAAAAATTTGACTGTATGCTGTTCAGGCCTTTTGCTGTTAATTAATGACTGTACTTTCTTAGGAGTATATTTTGGTTAGTTTGAGTTAATCCTTTTAAGATCTTGTATTGTTTGGATCATATAAGGGTGTCAGAATATTGATCTTTTAATCTTAAATTATATATTTAGAATTAAGGAGATCCTAGATTCTCTACAGGTAGAACTATTCCAGCAACTGGTAACAGAACCCACCCGTTTCTGATGCCATAGTGAGAGATCATCTCACACCCAGTGATCACCAGATGGTGTGGTTCAGTATAGGACTAGGACTGATAAAATCCATTCAAAATTGAGAGTCTTAGACTTTAGGAAAACTAACTTTGCCAAGATGGAACAATACCTCAAGGAGTCGTTAGCAGGTTGGGAATAGTTGGGGGATGTAGAAAAGCAATGGACAAAACTGAAAGGGGATATTTTAAGGGCAACAAACCTTTTTGTTAGAAAGTTAAATAAATGGAAAAGGAAAAGGATGCCACTATGGTTCTCAAAAGAAGTAGCTGAAAAAGTGAAGAAAAAGAGGGTGGCCTTCACAAAATACAAGAAATCACAGAGAAGGGAAGAAAAGCATCTATATTTGGAAAAATTTAGAGAAGCTAGCAAAGTAGTCAGGAAAGCAAAGATGCAGTACAAAAAGAAGAAGAAATAGTCAATGCAACAAATTGGAGGGATAAGACATTTTTCAGATACGTTAGTGAGAGGAGGAAAGGCAAAAGTGGTAGGGTGAAAGGGAGAAATATGTAGAAGCTACTGAGAATAAAGCAGAATTGCTTAACAAATATTCCTCTTCTGTGTTCAGAGATGAAGGGCTAGGAACAGGACCTCAGAAAACACCCACAAATAGGAATAGAAGTGACGGGGATCTTGAACCTATTTTCAGAAGACTGTGTTTAGAGAAACTAACAATGATTAGCAAGCCTCCCATTCACCACAAAGATCATTGAGAAGATAGTTCAACAACAGCTGCAGGACCACCTGGACAAAAACAACAACCTTGACCCACAATAGCATGGATTCCAATCTTCTCATGGGGTCGAAACCCTCATGATCTCATTAATAAACACCCTAACCAAAGGAATGCAGACCAAACAAAATGGATATACTCTGATCTTTCTGGACATATCTGCAGCATTCACTACTGTCTCACACAGCATTCTCCTACACAGATTACAAGAAACCAGCATACAAGACAAAGTATTACAATGGTTCAAAGTCCTACCTAACAGACAGGTATTAATTAATTCGAACCCACTTCCTCCCCATTTCAACAAACTCAAGGAATACCACAGGCTCTGCACTCTCAGCTATGCTCTTTAACATTTACCTTCAACCACTCTGCTCTATAATACAGACCCACAATGTCAACTTCCATATATACTTAGATGATACTATGCTTTATGGACCCATCATCACCACAAATCCAACGAACCCACAGTTAATAAACTGCTTCAATAATGGCTCCAGGAAAGCAATCTCACGATAAACCTCAAAAAGACAGAAGCCTTATTTGTTACAAAGGATCAAGCCTTCACCCCCACCAACACACCTCTCCATAGGAACAATCCGAATAAAAGTTCAAACACACATAAAATACCTAGGAATCATTCTATCTTTTAAGCAACAGATTGCGAAACAGCAAGAACAATATTCTTCAAAGCTAAGATGTTACACTGCCTCAGACCACTCATAGACCCACAGATCAGTCAAGCATAGTTACTCACCTGTAACAGGTGATCTCCGGGAACAGCAGGAATTTAGTCCTCACATATGGGTATCATCGGTACTGACGGAGCCCGCGCGGGAACGCTCCCCAGCGTCCAATCAGAACGCTTTTGGGAGCATCCCACAGCGCCTGCGTGCTGCCTTCCCACCTTTCCCAACTGCCTCTCTCCAGTTGAGTTTTAAAGCCATGGCAGCCTCAATGGCTCATCTGCACTCTGTGTCTATTGATGACATCTGTCGAGCAGCCACTTGGGCCTCGGTTCATACCTTCACAGCCCATTACTGCTTGGATAAGGACTCCCGCCGGGATGCCTTGTTTGGTCAGGCTGTTCTCAAACACCTGTTCCATACCTAATCAACTCCTGCCCACCATCCCTGGTAGGATGCCAGAGATCCATGGGGGAGAGTGGAGCCCTTTTCAGGGACACACATTTTCTGGGGTCTCTCCCTGGCACCTAAAGCTAGGGAGTCCCCATATGTGATGACTTCATTCCTGCTTGTCCTGGAGATAGCATAGTTACTCACCTGTAACAGGTGATCTCTGGGAACAGCAGGAATTTAGTTCTCACAACCCACCCACCCCCCCTAGGAGTTGTATCTCTCTATCTCTTTCCTTTCCTTTCCTTTCAGAGAGAGAGAGGGAAAGGAAAGAGATAGAGAGATACAACTCCTAGGGGAGGTGGGTGGGTTGTGAGAACTAAATTCCTGCTGTTCCCAGAGATCACCTGTTACAGGTGAGTAACTATGCTATCTCCAGGAACAAGCAGGAATGTAGTCATCACATATGAGGACTCCCTAACTTTAGGTGCCAGGGAGAGACCCCAGAAAATGTGTGTCCCTGAAAAGGGCTCCACTCTCCCCCATGGATCTCTGGCATCCTACCAGGGATGGTGGGCAGGAGTTGAATAGGTATGGAACAGGTGTTTGAGAACAGCCTGACCAAACAAGGCATCCCGGCGGGAGTCCTTGTCCAAGCAGTAATGGGCTGTGAAGGTATGAACCGAGGCCCAAGTGGCTGCTCGACAGATGTCGTCAATAGACACAGAGTGCAGATGAGCCATTGAGGCTGCCATGGCTCTCACATTGTGAGCTGTGACATGGCCCTCCAGAGAAAGGTTCTTACTCTGATAGGCGAAGGAAATACACTGAGAAATCCAGTTAGATAGTGTTCTCTTGGAGACTGGAAGTCCCAAATGAGAAGGATCAAAAGCAACAAAGAGTTGAGAGGACTTCCTATGTTGCTGTGTTCTTTGTAAGTAAAAAGCTAGAGCTCTTTTACAGTCCAAGGCATGAAGATTCCTTTCTGCATTTGATGCATGAGGTCCTGGAAAAAAGACAGGTAGGTAGACCTCTTGGTTTAGATGAAAAGGCGAGACCACCTTAGGCATAAAGTGTGGATGAGTCCTAAGGACTACCTTGTCATGATGGAACCTTGTATAAGGTGGATTAGCTACCAGCGCTTGCAACTCACTAATGCGGCATGCTGATGTGATTGCAATGAGAAAGATAACCTTCCAAGAAAGGAATTTTAAGGAGGTGGTAGCTAAAGGTTCAAAAGGTGGCTTCATGAGCTGCCCAAGAACCAGGTTTAAGTCCCATGCCACCGGAGGTAGTCTAATGGGAGGCTTAGTCAGAAGGAGGCCTCTCATAAATCTTGCTATGAGAGGATGAGAGGAAATAGGCTGTCCATTTAGAGGTTTAAGAGAAGCTACAATAGCACTCAAATGGACTCTTACTGAATTTGTCTTAAGGCCTGCATTAGATAAATGGAGGAGATACTCCAGCAAAGATAGGTATCGCAAGGGGGTTAAGACCCTTTTCCGAACACCAAATAGTAAACCTTTTCCACTTGAAAGCATAAGAGCGTCAGTGGAAGGTTTTCTGGAAGCATAAAGAACATCTTTCACTTGCTGAGAAAGATTAAGATCTTGGAGATCTAGGCCTTCAGCAACCAAGCCCTGAGATGCAGAGACTGGGGATTGGGATGCCATAACATTCTGTTCTCCTGAGATAGGAGATCCGGAGCAGACCCTAACTCCAGGGCGGGAGCTTGAGAGAGATGTAGAAGCAGAGGGTACCACACTTGCCGTGGCCAATGTGGTGCTATGAGAATCATGTGGCCTCTGTCTCTCTGAAGCTTGAAGAGGGTTTTGGGAATTAGGGGAATGGGTGGAAAGGCATACAGGAAGTCTTGACCCCAGTAAAGGAGGAAAGCATCCCTGGCCTGAGTCCCCTGAACCGGAATTCTGGAACAGCACCGGGGAAGTTTGGCATTCCATGGACTTGCAAAGAGGTCTATGTCCGGGGTTCCCCAAAGTTGAAATATCCTGGTCACCTGGTATGCATGCAGAGACCACTCGTGTGGAAGCAGAACTTGACTGAGTCTGTCCGCCCAAGAGTTTTGAATGCCTGGAAGATATACTGCCAGCAGATGAATCTGATGCTCTCTGGCGAGGGCCCATAGTCGCAAAGCTTCGTTGCAAAGCGACAGAGAGCCCATTCCCCCCTGCTTGTTCACATAGAACATGGCTACTTGATTGTCCGTATGAATGAGGACTGTCTTGTAGCTGAGCAGGGAGTGGAACACTCGCAGAGCCAGGAAAATTGCTCTGATTTCCAAGAGATTGATATGCAGACAACTCTCTTGAGGAGACCAGGTGCCCTGGGTGGAGAAGTCTTGCAGATGAGCTCCCCAACCCTTTGGAGAAGCATCTGTTGTGAGAGTTGCTTGGGGTAAGGGTTGTTGAAAGGGGGACCCCAGCAACAGGTTTTGAGTGGACCTCCACCATTGGAGAGACAAAATGAGGCGACTTGTGTTTGCTATTTTGTCTGACAGGCACCCTGATGCCTGGGTTCATTGGGTGGATAAAGTCCACTGAGCTGCCCTTATGTGGAGGCGAGCATATGGAACCACATGCATGGTGGATGCCATGTGGCCTAGCAATTGCAACATTTCTCGAGGAGTTAGATGAGGCTTTAGCACTGCTTGAGAAGCTAACTGCACCAAGCGAAGGCAACGGGCCTGGGGAAGATAGGCCCTTGCCCTTGTGGTATCCAGAAGAGCTCCTATGAACTCTAAAGACTGAGTGGGAGTCAGACTGTATTTTGGGATGTTTATTACCAGCCCTAAATACTGAAGGATACGCATTGTGCAGGATAGAGAAGTCTTGGCCTCTGACTGTGTTGGAGCTCGAATGAACCAGTCGTCCAAGTAAGGGAAGACAAATATTCCTAGAGTGCGGAGAAATGCTGCTACTACAGCCATGCATTTCGTGAACACCCTTGGTGCTGAGGCCAGACCAGAAGGAAGCACCCTGTATTGATAGTGCTTTCCTTGAAAAAGGAACCGAATGAACCTTCTGTGGGTTGGATGGATGAGGACATGGGTGTACGCATCCTTGAGATCTAGAGAACAAAGCCAATCCTGACTCTGAAGGTATGGTAGCAGAGCTCCGAGAGAAATCATCTTGATTTTCTCCTTAACAAGGAATTTGTTCAATTCTCTGAGATCTAATATAGGTCTGTATCCCCGTTTTCTTTGGAATAAGAAAATAAGGGGAATAGAACCCTGTGCCCTGTTGATGAAGAGGCACTTCTTCTATTGCCCCTTGGGCAAGAAGGATGGCAACCTCCTGACCTAACAGGTTGATGAGAGAGGTCGGAGAATTGAACTGCTTCACTATTGTGTGAGGGGGCATGCTTGAAAAATGAAGTTTGTACCCCTCCTTTATGATGGAGAGTGTCCAATACTCTGCTGTTATTTGCCCCCATCTGGGGGCAAAATGACATAACCTTCCTGGAATGGTGGATGGTTCTGGTCCCTCCAGAACCAGAAAGGCTAAGTTCTCTAGCTGAAAGTCAAAGGCCCTGAGGAGGCTGAGGCTGCTGGGCCGGTGAAGGCCTAGCAGCCTTTGCTTTCTTCTGTTTGGGTGGTTGCTGACATTTGCTTGAAAACTGACCTGCAGAAGATGCCTGCTGACCATAAGCAGGATAAAATCTTTTCTTTTTAGAAAAAGATGTTTTCTTGAACAATTTCTTTCTAACAGGATCAGCAGTGGACTTGGATAATCTATCCAAGGTGGAATTTTCAGCATCCATTTCATTGGCTTTTTCCTGCCAATCTTTACCAAACAGGATCTCACCAGTACAAGGGATATTTCCCAATTTATCTTGTACCCAGAGCTCTAAATCGATACCAATGCCGATGCCGGTGCCAGTACCGGTGGCGTTGTCTGTCGCAGTACCAAGGGCGTCGATGCCGCAAGGAAAGCCGCCAGACTGCGTTCCATGGTCAGAATTCTCTGGTCTATGGACACCGCCAATGCCTGGATGTCGGTACCGGTGGAGACCACCGGTACCCCAGAGCATGGCACCAGGAGATCTGTCGAGGCCGAGCTATCTAGAACATCCTGGAACCCCGATAATGCTTTGGAAGCCGAAGCCTCCCGCCGGGGTAATTTTGCCGGTGCAGAATCCCCGAGAGCAACGCCAGAGGCATCTCGATGCTTAGAAGGAGATCTACCCTTCGAGGACCGGCTGGATTTATGTTTAGTTACCTGAGATCCACGGGAGGAAGAAGCAGCCCTGGAAGACGTCGATGCCACCGAAGCCGCATCAGAGGGAAACAGGGTACTGAGCTTGGCAGCTCGGTTCTGCCGACCTCTTTTAGACATCATGGCACAGGACACACAACAATCCATGATGGAGTGGTCAGGACCTAAACATTTTAAACACCATTCATGGGTGTCGGTGACGGAGATGGTACCGCCACACTTGGTGCACTTTTTAAACCACACTCAACCCACTACAGACAGCCCTCAACATAACAGCTGGGGTCATCCTAAGGGGGAAGATATATGACCATGTCACACCGATCCTGAGAGATCTCCACATCCTCCTTCTAGAAGCACAGATCAAGTATAAAGCATTGGTATTGATTCATAAAGCGCTTCACCAACAAAAAACTTCACACCTTCATACCCCACTAACATGACCAAACTCGGAAGACCAACACGGCAGGCCACAAGCAACTTACTGACTCTGACATATGAAAGGATTAAGTTTAATCATCAAACTTGTAACCGCACATTTGACTTGTATGCCCCCTCATTATGGAACTCTCTTCCAGCCAAAATCCAGAGCAACAAGGACCTCTCCTCATTTAGGAAACAGCTAAAAACCCATTTATTCAAGGAATACCTAGGATCAGAACAGAGCAGCACCAATTGAAGTCATGCACATGATGGTCATTGGAGAAACAGATGAGAGATGTAGATAAGATATGAAACCCTGATGCATACCAATTTCAGGAATGTAAATATCTTTCGATCTCCCCTGGTGATGGTTCAACACCACTCCCCTCCCCCCCCCCCCCCGCCATGTAAATTTATCCCCTCTTGTTTATTGTAAACTTCTTTGACCCAGTGAAAAGCGATATATAAGCACAACTAAATAAATAAAATAAATAAATAAATAAACTAAACTAAACTAAAAGTAGACAAAATGAAGGGGCTGGATGGGATACATCCAAGAATATTGAAGGAACTTGAGGACGTTCTAGTGACTCCACTGCACTGACCTTTTCAAAGCTGCTTTGAAGTCGGGAGTGGTCCCAGAGGACTGAAGAAAGGCACAAGTGGTCCCTTTACACAAAAGTGGAAGTAAGGATGATGTTAAATGTACAGGTCAGTTAGTCTAACCTCTGTGGTCAATAAATTATTGGAAATTCTGCTAAAAGGGAGAACAGTGAGGTTTATGGCTTCCAATGGACTGCAGGATCCGAGGCAACATGGGTTTACCAGAGGCAGGTCTTGTCAGACAAATCTGATTGATTTCTTTGACTGGTGACTAGGGTGCTCGACAGAGGGAGAGTCCTAGATGTGGTGTACTTAGATTTCAGTGAAGTCTTTGACACCATTCTGCATAGGTGATTTATAAACAAACTGAGAACCCAAGGGATGGATCCTACAGGCGATAAAGGGTACAGGTAAATAGAGCTCACTCTGAGGAGAAGGAAGTTATCAGTAGCGTGCCGCAGGGATCTGTCCTTGGTCTGATTCTTTTTAACATCTTTGTTAGTGATATTGCGGGAGGGTAAGGTTTGCCTTTTTGTGGATGATACCAAAATCTGTAATAGAATAGACACCCAGAAAGGAGTAACATGAGGAGAGATCTAGCTAAGCTTGAAGAATGGTCAAGAATTTGTCAGTTGAGATTTAATGCTAAAAAATGCAGGGTCATACATTTGGGCTGCAAAAATCCAAAAGAGCAGTAAAATGTAGGGGGCAAGGTACTTCTGTCCACGAAAGAAAAGTGGGACCTGTGCACGATTGATTCTGATGACCTTAAGGTGGTTAAACAGGTAGAAAAAGTGATGGCGAAAGCCAGAAGTATACTTGGGTGCACAGGGAGAGGAATGACCAACAGAAAAGAGGAGGTGATAGTGCCTTTGTATAAGTCTCTGGTGCAACCTCATTTGGAGTAATGTGTGCAATTCTGGAGACTGCACCTTCAAAAGGATATATACAAGATGGAGTAGGTGCAGAGTGTGGCTACTAAAATGGTTAGTGATCTTTGTTATAAAGCATATGAGGATGGACTTAAAGATCTTAATATGGTGAGATAGAGGGGACATAGGATGAAGGTGAAAGGGATAGACTCAGCAGTAAAATGTGGAAATATTTCTTTATGGAAAGAGTGGCAGATGTGTGGAATAGTCTCTCAGTGGAGGCAGTAGAAACGAGGACAGTATGTGAATTCAAAAAAGCATTGGAACAACACAGAAGATCTCCAAAGGGAAAAAAGGGACTATTGTAGTTAATATGGAAGGGAAGATTTGACAGGCCATGTGGTCTTTTTCTGCCTTTATGTTTCTATGTTTCTGTATTGTTACAGCACTGTTCCAGGTGTATTGGTGATAGCATCATGTTGACCTTTATTTTAGTTTGATCAAAAGATGGAGAAGGGAGGTAAAGGGCAGTAAGCCCTTTCATGGCTGTGGTTGCCATATGGCAACCTTCAAATTTTCCTCCAAATTTTTCACCGGATTCTATATTTCCAAAAAATCCGCACACTGTGTGCGAAATGTGATGTGTATCTGTGCTTGACATCTGAAAAAAACTGTTATTCTTCTCTCACCCAACTACGTAGACTTGAGCGCCGATGGCGCCGATCACTCTCTATTGAAGATCAGACCGCCTACCAAACTCACCTCTCAATTCATCGTGAAGCAATCACAACCAAAATGAAACAATATCACACCGACACACTAAAGAGATCATTGAATAAACCACGTGACCTCTTCAACTTGGTCAAATCCCTCTCGAAAGAACCATCACCCGATCAGCACAGTGTGATTCACCCACAAGAATACGCAGACTACCTGCAATCCAAGATCATTCAAACCAAAAAGGATTCAGCAATTCAGTTTCAGGAACCAACAGGCCTAACCCTACTTGACAAGTTCTCTACACCATCCACTAAATGCATTGAAGATATCATAACATCCCTCAACACCTCCACAGCACAGACTGACCCATGCCCAGCCTTTTGGATTAAGGAACTACGTGATGTGTTCAGTCCATTCATCGCAAACCTAATGAACCTCTCCTTCACAACAGGATACTTCCCCACAACACTTAAGCAGACATCCATTAGGCCACTATTGAAAAACCCCAAGCTTGACCCGCAGAAGGCCGATTCTTATAGGCCAATAGCCAGTATTCCCTTGCTAGCCAAGATAACTGAGAAAGAGGTACAACGGCAGATTCAAAATCACATAGACTCCGCAGCTCCCCTAGATCACTGCCAACATGGGTTTAGAGAATATCATGGAGTTGAGACCCTACTTACCAGCCTATTCAACGCAATAATCACAGGCATAGACAACATCCATCAAGGTTTTGTGCTCATCTTCTTGGACATCGCCGCTGCGTTCGACTCGGTGAGTCACGAAATTCTCCTGGGAAGGTTGAAAGAGAAGGGCATCTGCAACAATGCACTAGAGTGGTGTAAATCCTATTTGGAAGCAAGATGGCAATACGTAAAGTCTGGATCTGAGGAATCAAAACACTTCCATCAAAAACAAGGTGTACCTCAAGGCTCCTCCTTGTCCTCCCTACTATTCAATATTTACATGCAGCCCATCTGCAACATCATAAGATCATTTAATGTGAGCTGTTTGATATATGCAGATGACATTCTTTTATACATGCCGTTCTCCACAGCCCAAATGGACCTAACACCAGCAATAGACTGTTTCAATGCTGTCTCAGCGTGGCTTCAATCACAGAATCTACGCATTCAACATAAAAAGACAGAGGTTCTTTTCATCTCCAGAGACCCCAACTTTACTCCTCCACCCCATGTCAGTGTTAATGAAGCGGACTTACTAACCAAAGAAACAATAAGATACCTCGGAGTTACGTTGGACCAACGCCTGGATATGAAACACCACATAAACAACATTGTCAAAGCTGTATACTTCAAAATCCGCACAATCAGGCATCTGCGCTCCCTACTGGACCCAGATGACTTCCGGACCATATACCAAGCGCTAATACTGCCGCACTTCGACTTAGCAAACGCCATCTTTCAAGGGCTCCCCCACTCCACGCTGGCCCCTTTACAGCTGGCCATGAATGCTGCAGCAAGGGTCCTACACGGAGCCGCCAAAAGTGACCACGTGACCCCCATTCTCAAACAACTTCACTGGTTACCTACCATGGAAGAATCATCTTTAAAACCCTTCTCCTAGCGTTCAAAACAATCAAAGGTATTTCATCCCCTTCACTCACAGATCTTATTCACATGGTGCCCCCCAACAGATCCAGAAGAGCAATAGCCATAAACCTACTAGTAAAACCAAAGGAATCATCAAAGTGCAACATATCAACCACAAACAGGGCGTTCCGCTACTATGTACCTAAATGCTGGAATGCCCTACCCCCTGACATTAGGGCGATTGCCGACCTATCACAGTTCAGAAAGGCACTCAAATACCATTTATTCCTCCAATGCTACCCAAACTCCAATGACACCCCTCTGAAGAGATGACCCACTCTAAGAAACAACCCTCACGTTCATTATGTTATTTCACCCACTCATTGCCATGTAAATATCTCATGTATATAATCAACCCTGTTATCCAAGCTACTCTTTACTATGTAAAAATCTCATGTATATAGTTACCCCTGTTATCCAAGTTTGGACCCCTGTTCGATGTAAAACCAAACAGCATGTTGTTATGGTTGTTGTGTTATAATGTAAACCGCGCTGATGCCAAATAGCGCGGTATATAAGAATTTGTAATAAATAAATAAATAAAATAAATCACACCAGCAGTAAATGAAACTGATGCCAAGACTGTTTTTAATTTTCAGCCATTTAGGACCATAGTTGCCATGTGGCAACAGTAAATATTGTTTCGTAGAAATAAACTTTTCAAAAAAACTTTATATTCTGCATCATTTAGCTCAAATCTTAATAAAAAAAAAATAAAAAAAATTCAGTTACAAAACAATTATGTGGACGCAGAAGGGTTAGGGCTTGAAAGTTACATATTGGGTTTCAGACCAAATTCAAATTTCTCCTCAGTCCATCAAGCTTTTTAATCATGGTTTTCCTTATTACTTATCTAGCTATCTTGTTCCAGTCACTTCTAAATTCCTCACTAGAATGCAACATGAAGTTCATTGGCATTTGCCAGCAGAGTTTGTTGTGAAAGCACACGCGGTACTGCTTTTGTTTCTATTGCTCTGCAACTTTGGAATTCTGTCCCAGTTTACTTGCGTAAAGAGACCTCCCTCTGCCAAATTTAAGACTGGACTTAAGACATTCTTTTTTTCTTTGCCTTTTAGCATTGAATTGGAGCTCAGCTCAGTTGTATAATGTTTTTAAATTCCATTTTGTGTATTTCTGACTTATACATTTATTTGTAACCCTGCATGCCCTTCCCCCATTACATTTTATTGTAAATCATTTCAGTGCTCATTTGTGAAAAGGGGTCTATCAGATAAAGATTAACTGAAACTGAAAGTGATATCTCAGATAAGATACTTATCAATTTATCACTCAAATTATCAAAATCTTCAAACATTAAATATATTTGAATATAATTAGCATATATCATATAAAAAACAGATCTCAAAAAGATGTTAAACAATGTTGTTGAAAGGGCTGATCCTTGGGGCATGCTAGAATGAATTGATTTTCAGCTGGAATAATTCCTATCTTGCTTAACCCTAAACTGTGTATTCTATAAAAATGACTAACCATAGAAGAACCTGCCAAGTGATACCTCAAACGCATCAACAAAGTGAATGATCTATAGTATCAAAGGTAGCAGTTATATTGCGCTTTATTAGTAGAGTCTGCAAACCTTTATCCAAAGATAAAGCATGTCTATCATTGACTCATGCAGTTTCGGTATTATGATTTTGACAAACCCGCACTGATACCAATCTAACACATTGGAGTGGAGGAGTGGCCTAGTGGTTGGGGCAAGGTACTTCAGGCCAGAAGGTCAGGGGGGTTCAAATCCCACTAGAGGACAGCAACCTTGGGCCGGAAGGACTGGGGTTTCTAGTCCCACAGGTGCTCCTTGTGGTCTTGGGCAAGCCACTTAACCCTCCATAGCCCATGTTCCCTGTAAAATAGTTTATCTCCAAGTTATAATGCCCTGTTCAATGTAATTTCAGTTTGTTCAATGTAAACCACACTGATGCAGAATAGCGCAGTATATAAGAGAATGTAAATAAATAAACACATCGTTAGCCATGAAATAATCATCAAGATGTCTGAGAACCACTTTTTCCCAACACCTTGGCTAGTATGGCCAAATTTAAAATTGGCCAATAATTGCCTACTAACTTGGGATCAACCAATACTTTTTCAAAACTGGCTTAATCAACGCTGTTCTTAACAGGTCAGGAACCCTACCTGCCTGCAGAGAATTGTTCACAACTGTCAGCAGGATAGAGCCAGTTATCTATTAAATTGGCTATAGAATCCATGCCCTAATGCGACAGAAGACAGGCTTTTTGTTTAACTGTTTGAAAGTACTCTCAATATTGGTTAGAGAAATACTGTGAAATTTTACCCAAGCCATATCATCATGGGTCAGGTTAGCGAAACTCAGCTGACCAATCTCAGCCATATCACCAGGTCAAGAGCAAACCTCAAGAGGTTTTTGCTCAAAGTAAGATACATGTTCTTCCACAGAGTGGGTAGAACCAATCAATGCTTCCGATTTATGGCATCTCTTCCACTGAAACCAAGCAAACAAATGCCGAGGCTGGCTCATATCATGCATCAGCTGAACAGCAAGAAATTGATATTTTCTCAGTTGTACAGAGACTCATATTTTCTAAGTGTCAAGTTAAAGTCATCCTTTGCTTGATCATAACGATTTACGGCACTAGTAGTATTCTAATCTCCTTATCGCAGTCTTTTGCTGATGTAAATGTGCAGTAAACCAGCCCTTAAAAGTCAATCTAGGCAATTGACTCTGTTTTAATGGGGCAACTTTATCTAGGACCTGCTTTAACGAGCTTTTCCACAATGATATTTGGTATATATAACACCAATCATCAAAATTTGGGTGCTCTCAACCAGGGCCGGATTTACCTTGAGTGAGGCCTTACGCCAACAAAAATTGTGGGCCCCCAGCAGGGGCGGCCCAAGGGGGGTGCGGGGCCTCATTTGCATAAGGGGTCTCATTTGCATAAATATTTGCATGTTACCATATACTAACTTAGTAAACGTGCCTCTTAATGAGTGTATGGATAAAGAAAGACTAAAAGATTTCTACATTACTATAATCCAGTGCCAACTGCCAGACACATTAGGAACTACTACAAACACTGCCCATTTAGAACCCATAGTAAACCCGCCGTATCCTAACAGCACTACCAGGACTCACAAAGCACCATACTCTACCAATCAAAAGGCAACACTGCAAATATTAAACCAATACATTTCAGAGAACAACAATACATGACCTACTGGGGAAAGAGAACAAGTGGCAATGTCAAATAGGAATTATATAAACAGAACACCTCAGCTCAGTTACATATGCAGAACATAGACCATCACCAAACAAGTAATCACAATTTAGAAACAGGAAGACAATAATTAAACTGGGAATCCCAAAAGCCAAACTTGGAATGTACAACACTGTAGAAATAAAACTATACATTAATTTGCTCTTGTACTAAACAAAGCGCAGACGTTAATGATGCACATTTACCAGAGCTGACATATTCCAATTAATAAATTCAAAATAAAGAGATATTTTTCTACCTTTTGTGCATTTTTTTCAGCTGCAATTGCTCCAGACACTTTCTTCTGGTTTCTTCGTGTCTTCTGCTAACTCTCCATCGTCTGCTGTCCATTTGTCCTTTCTTCTCTCTTCTAGATTTTTTTCCATTCTCTCTCTACATCTGCTTTAACATACTAATCTTTCTCCTTTTGCTCTTTCCTCATTCCTATTTCATCCACTCAAATTTTACCCCTCCATCCTCAATCCCCACTTACTCTCCCAATACCCGGCCAATTGTAGATTTTTTATCCCTCCCACACAAAATATTTTTCCCTTCTCCATTTTACTCTTCCAGCCCCATCCCATTCTAATCCTCCCCCAACATCAGCTCCCTTCTAGTTCCAGCCTCACCCAGCATCCATTCCCTTCTAGTCCCTGCATCAGCCCATTTCCAGTCCTAGCCACCCATCAGCCCATTTCCAGTCCTAGCAACCCCCCAACCCAATACCAGTCCTAGCCCCCCATCAACCCACTTACAGTCCTAACTCCCCATCACCCCATTTTCAGTTTAAGCCCCCCCTATAACCCATTACCAGTCCTAACCCCCCATCAGCCCACTTCCAGTCCTAACCCCATCACCCATTTCCAGTCAGCCCCCCATAGCCCATTGCCAGTCCTACCCCCCCATCAGCCCACAGCCCATTACCAGTCCTAACCCCATCAGACCACCTATAGTTTTAACACCACAGCCAATTTCGAGTCCTAGCCCCCCCATAGCGCATTTCCATACAACCCCCATCAGCCCACAGCCCATTACCAGTCTTAACCCCCCCAAAGCCCATTACCAGTTCTAAACCCACCCCACATCCCATTAACAGTCATAACCCCATCAGCCCACCTCCAGTCTTAACCCCCCAGCCCATTTCCAGTCCTAGCCCCCCCCATAGCCCATTACCAGACAGCCCCCATCAGCCCACAGCCCATTACCAGTCTTAACCCCCCCCGTAAGCCCATTGCCAGTTATTAGCCCCCCCAACAGCCCACAGTCCATTAACAGTCCTAACCCCATCAGCCCACCTCTTGCCTTAACCCCCCCCAGCCCATTTCCAGCCCCAGCCCCCCCAATAGCCCATTACCAGTCCTACCCCCCCCCCATAGCCCATTACCAGTCCTACCCCCCCCCCTTGTCGGCCTAAAGTAAATTTTAATTTAAAAAAAAAACCTGCTGGCTGCCGCCGCGGGGCCCCTTCTGCTGCCGCGGCAGCACCGACTGACCCGCGGGGGCCCCCTCTGCAAGCTGACTCTGTCAGTCCCTCCCTCCCTCCGTGCACGCTGTGAGAGGCGCGAAGGCAGCGTGTCTCCTCGCGTCTCTGTTAAGCCCGCAGGGGCTGATGGGAAATTTCCCATCAGCCCCTGCGGGCTTAACAGAGACGCGAGGAGACACTCTCCTTTCGCGTCTCTCACAGCCTGCAGCCTGCACCCTGCACGGAGGGAGGAACGAACCGACGGCTTCAACTTGTAGAGGGGGCCCCCGCGGGTCAGTCGGTGCTGCCTCGGCAGCAGAGGGGGCCCCGCGGCGGCAGCCAGCAGGTTTTTTTTTTTAAATTGTATTAAAAAAAAATTAAAACTTGTTCTTTTTTTGTGGGCCCCTGCCGGCTGTGGGCCCTACGCCATGGCGTACATGGCGTATAGGCAAATCCGGCCCTGCTCTCAACCCATTCCTCTCTAAACTCATAGGTTTGAAATTGTGGACGATATTGATGTATTACTGCCAAATTACCATTCTTCTAATTCTTAGCTTCTCATTTAAAAAAAACATGTCAGTAATTTATGGTCAGACTAAGGGACCTTGACTGATCATGACATTGACTATGCCTTGCTGCACCAGACATGTCATTAAAAAGATTTGATCCAATATATGACCAGCCTCATATGTAAACTTCACAACTGGTTCCATTCCTAATTGCTACATTACTGATACAAAATTCGCAGTATGCTGCCCTGGTTAGAACTGTACACATTGGCAGCACTTCCAGTGGCTATCACACAGGAAGAGGTTTCTGCATCCTCTTATAGTAGCCCACTAGGGGGCAACTCAAACTGCATCCGCATTTCATCACTGATTTAGCAGCGCTGACAAAAGGCCAAGTTAAAAACGAACAAAGAGTTGGCCCTGGGTAGGAGTGTGGATCCACTCTCAAGCCTACGAATGCCGGACTAAATTGTGTCTCCATTGCGCATTGTGCCTAAGAAAAAGGTCATAAAATTCTACCTCATACAAAACCATCCAACCCCTAAGGATCTTCTATCAATGCTTACAATGACCCTCAACTCTGTTCTGTCCAGTATGCTTCCCTTCATCGAGTTGTCCAGAAGATTAAACGCAGCTAAGTGTGCATTGCCATTTAGCAAAAGCTGATACAGAATCTGTCTCCAGGCTACTACTATCTATTCACCCAGAGTCTTCTTTGCTGGCCAAATTTGACATAAGACATGGATTAATGTTTCACGCCCATTCTGCATCAGGAATTCAGCTTTCCCTCAACACCTCCTGAAAGATCTTTTAATTCATAAAAGACAATGAAGCAAAAGTTAGGCTGAATATTGCTGCCGACTGGCTAACCCTTGTCACAACCCTCGGAACGCCCCAAAGCTAAGCTGTTAGTGCCGGGACGTTCCGAAGGTTTAGGTATGTACCACTGAATACCCCAGTCAGCAGGATTAACATGGTCAGCTGGTCTGCTAATCACATTACTCCTTGTGAATGTGCCCCACTACTTTATTAAGTCATTGCTATCTATGAAGTTTAGAAGTCCTGCATTGATGAATTATTCACACAGATGAAAGATTTTTAGGGATATGCATACCTTTGATTCCAAGCATTAGAATGGGGGCCCACGCTAACCTTTGGGGCCGAGTCCACATCCTCTTGCTGTTAGTATGTTGAGGCCATGGCTCATCATGCTAAACAACACATGGGTGCACTTGCCACCATCCCATGAGAAGGTGGTAATGGTGCCCATGCTAACGTCAATATTCGTGGTTAATAAGTGCCAAAAAATGCCCACGTTAACTGAGATATACATCAATGCTCATGTTCCACCCCACACCTCCCAATCCCACCTTATTGTGCACTAACTAGTTAGTGTGGGGTGTTACTGCAGCACACTTAGCATGCAGTAAACCCCACACTAAGAACGGTTTAGTAAATATGCCCCTTATTTGATCACCTATTTAGGTATTTTTTTGGAATATTTGATACCACATACTCAATAACGAATGTAATTTGTTCTGATATTTTTGACAAAATAGACAGTCATTATTATGAATTGAGCTCCCATTCTGCATCCTCTCTTGGGATTGTTTTACTGTAAGCCACCTTACCATACCCTGAAGGGTGGTATATCAAATTTGAATAAACATTCTGAAAGTCCAAAATATTATATATATGATATGATATTTAGTTTGGGTGTTTAGTGCAATGGAAAACTGTACTGATATTATTGTTCAGGTTCCATTGCTGTGGATTGTTGTTGTTTGAGTACTAGTTTATGCTGTGGTCACAATGTCACCGCAGTTCTTATCAATGAATTGATAATAGAACCTGGTTACTTGATAGGGATCTGATATAAATGCAAGACTAAGGGAGGCTGAATTAGGTACTAGCCACGGGTACGTACCTGTATTGGTGGGGAAAGGTGACTGAATGCTGACTGCCTCAAATTGTGCTGACCTTGGCTAATACTGCTTCATACATCTGTCTGTACAGCAATCTAATGCCTAGTATGACCTTAATTTCTCTACCAGCAATTGCACATTCAGATTTGCTAATATTTCATGGGTGACTGGAACACAAAAAAAAGGTTCACAACAAAGAAGAAGGCAGAGTGGTTGAAAAATATTGACTTGGCAACAGAAACAAAGCTGGAGAAAGACTGATAGAATTCTGCAAGACCAATGATCTATTCATCTCAAACGCCTTCTTCCAGTAACACAAGTGCTGACTGTACATGTGGACTTCACCCAATAGATTGTACAGAAATCAAATTGACTACATCTGTGGAAGACAAAGATGGAAAAGCTTGATAACATCAACAAAGACAAAACCTGGAGCTGACTGTGGTACAGATCACCAACTACTACTATGCAAACTCAAGCTAAAGTTGAAAAAGAGCAAGCCACTCATGAATGTAGCAAAATATGACCTTGAGAATACACCATTGGAATTTAAAGACTGCCTGAAAAATTAATTTGCTGCTTTAGATACAAATAACAGAGTTCCAGAAGAGTTATGGGATGACATCAAGAAGGTTGTGTTGGAAGAAAGTAATAAGTCTCTACATAAAGTGAAAAGCAAAAATGGCAAAATAGATGACTGATGAAACTCAGAAAATTGTCCAGAAATGCAGAGAAGCTAGTCAGAGGAGAAAGAGAGGCAATCAAAGAACTCAACAGAGATTTCCAGCATGCAGCAAGACAAGACAAGGAGAAATACTACAATGACACATGCAAGGAAATAGAATCAGAAGCTATTACCCCCACCCCCGCCCCCCCCTCCCATACTTCACCCTACACTACACAGGCACTCAACGTTCAAGAAACCCCCTAGATGACCTTCCACTCGCCTGCACCTTAACCCCAACATACCCTCATGTACTCTACAGACTTCCCTTACCTCTTCCTGCATAGAAAGCATAGTTACTCACCTGTAACAGGTGATCTACGGGAACAGCAGGAATTTAGTCTTCACATATGGGTATCGTCGGTACCGACGGAGCCCGCATGGGAACGCTCCCCAGCGTCCAATAGGAAAGCCTTTGGGAGCATCCCACAGCGCATGTGTGCTGCCTTCCTGCCTCTGTACCTCTCTACCTTCAGTTGAGTTTATAGCTGAGACCAAAGGAGAGAAGTAGAGAAAGAGAGAGATAGAGACAACCCCTAGGGAAGGTGGGTGGGTTATGAAGACTAAATTCCTGCTGTTCCCGGAGATCACCTGTTAGAGGTGAGTAACTACGCTATCTCCAGGAACAAGCAGGAATGTAGTCTTCATATATGGGGACTCCCCAGCTGAAAGATGCAAAGGGTTGACCCCAGCTAGCTGCGAACCCAGGTGATATGGGTCATGCTTCCTCCTGTGGACCTTAGGCATCCAAACTGTGGATGGTGGGTAGGAGTTGTATTAAGTATGGAAGAGATGTTGTAGAACAGCCTGGCCAAACGAGGCATCCCGATGGGAGTCCTTGTCTAAGCAATAGTGGGCTGTGAAGGTCTGTACCGAAGTCCAAGTGGCTGCTTTGCGGATGTCATCAATAGAGACAGAACGAAGGTTAGCCGTTGAGGCTGCCATTGCTCTCACATTGTGAGCCGTGACATGGCCTTCGAGAGAAAGTCCCTTACTCTGATATGTATAGGATATGCAATCTGCAATCCAATTTGACAGAGTTCTTTTAGAAACTGGAAGTCCCAAATGACTAGAGTCAAAAGCCACAAAAAGCTGAGAAGATTTTCTATGTGGCTTAGTTCTTTGGAGATAAAATGCCAAGTCTCTTTTACAATCCAATGTGTGAAGATTCCTTTCCACACTGGAGGCATGAGGCCTAGGGAAGAATATAGGAAGATAAACTGACTGGTTTAAATGAAAAGGTGATACCACCTTTGGCAGAAAGTGAGGATGAGTCCTGAGGACTACTTTATCATGGTGAAACCTTGTATAAGGAAGGTCAGCTACTAATGCCTGTCGTTCACTAATGCATCTTGCAGAAGTGGGCTACCTCCGAGTACTCCTCCACGGCCTCCCTCAGGGCCTCTACCCCTTCAGTGCCATCCACGTAAACTGAGATGTCGTCAGCGTAGGCGACGACGGTCACCGGGGGCGCACCAGGCGCCTCCAGGCCCCGCAACCCACCTGAGGACAAGCTCCGGAGGAAGGGGTCGAGGGAGAAGACATACAGCAGGGGGCTCAAAGGGCACCCCTGCCGCGCCCCGAGGCGACACCAAATGGCCGTCCGAGCCACCCGTTAATAAACGGGAAGCTCACCCCCCCTCGGTACAGCGCCTGCAAGATGAAGAGGAAACCTGCGGGGAGGCCGAAGTGCTGGAGCACCACCCACAGGTACCGGTGACTGACTCGATCGAAGGCTTTGGACTGGTCCAAGGAGACCAACCAATGGTCCCGTTGGAGCGACCGGCCTCTCTCCACCACCTCCCGGACTGTGGCGACAGCGTCCAGAACCCCTCTCCCCCGAACGGAACAATACTGGGAAGGGGACAGCAAAGCGCCCGACACCTCCACCAGTCGGTTGGCCAAACACTTGGCCAGAATCTTCCGGTCCGCGTTCAGAAGAGAGAGCGGCCGCCAAAAGTCCAAGGAGCTATCGTCCTTCCCCTTGGAGAGCAGCAGCAGGACAGACTCGCGAAATGACCGCGGGAGAAACCCCGTGTCCATGATCTCCTGAAACAGGGAGGTCAGGAAGGGGGCCAGCTGGGCGATGAAAGTACGATAGAACTCCACCGGGAGCCCATCGCGCCCAGGCACCTTCCCCAACGGCATGGCACGAATCGCCCTCTCCACCTCCACCTGCTGAATCGGAGCAGCGAGTGCATCAACCTGTGCCTGGACCACAGCCGAATACACCGGGGGAAGGCCCAGGTACTCTCGGATATGGGTGAGGTCCACGGGGCGATCCCCAAACAGGTCCGAGAAGTATTCCCCCACCATCCGCAAAAGGTCCTCCTGGGAGGTATGAATGGTACCGTCCTCGCCCCGCAGGGCCATGACCTCCCGATTCCGGACCCTCTCCTTGCAAGTCAGGAAAGGGTCTGGAGTGGCGACCCCACCGGCCGCCCCCTCGAAGCATAGGGAGGCATGGCAATCATAAAGCAGGCCACGGAGCTGGACCTGCACCTCTTCCACCTCCTCCCGCGCTGCTCCTCGGGATACCAAATGATCCAGCGACCTCCGGAGGACGGTGTAAGTGAGGTAGCGGGATCGAGCCATGGAGGTACCCCGGGAACGGAAGAGTTGGCGGGCACGCATCTTCACCTCATCCCACCAGGCGCCACGGGAAGGAAAAACACCCAACAGGGTCTCCTGGTCTGCGAGAAAGGCCAAGAACTCCTGGACCACCTCTGATGTTGCCAACAACTGCACATTCAGTCGCCACAGGCCAGGACCCCTGCTGAGCTCCTCGTGGTTAGCCAAGAAGGACACGGAGAGGACGCGGTGGTCCGAAAAGTCAACCGCCTGCAACTGCGGAGGGGAACACTCCACCCGGGCACTCACATATATCCGATCGATACGACTCCTGCAGGTCCCATGGTAGTAGGTGAACCCCGGCGACCATGGAAAGGCCCGGTGGAAGACATCCACTAGGTCAGCCGTCCGGGTCATCTCGGCCAAAAAGAGGCCCTCGTAACTGGGTGGGCAACGATCCCCCCCTCGATCCTGCAACAGGGTGGTGGTGTTGAAATCCCCGGCGAGGACCACCAAACGGGAGGAAGTGACAGCAGCTAGCTGATGGCAGCCATCTTTCAGCTCTGTACGGCCCGGGGAAAGCCCTGCTAACTCCTCCTCCTGCGGGGGAATCCCAGCAGCTGCAGTGACGGCAGTGCTCGAGCTCCGGCGGCCATCTCGGAATCGGCTTTCAGCTGACAACGACTCTGGAAATGCCGAAAACGCCGCAGAAACAGCCCCAGAAATCGTCTGCTCAGTTCTCCTGCCTTCTCTCAACTCTCCTACCCGATGCACTGGTGCGGCGGCCATTTTTTGATCCCGCGGATCTCGGTGGGCCAGGACCCCGCCCCCAAGCTCCCCGGGGGCATCAGACATCAGGGAATACACCGGGCTAGGAAGAGCCACCCCAGCAGCCACGGAAGCCTCATCCGTCAGCCCAGCAGTAGCCGGCAGGTAAGACACTCTAGGATCTTTAATATGAGACAAGAATGGCAAGGATGACATTCCTTTCTCAACTGCACCCGGGAATGACAAGGGGGGATAGCAGCACCTTTGGAGATCCACCGGCCGTCCCACCCCCGGGGGCCCCCCCCCCCGGACTGCAGCTACACCATGATCCCACCTATCATAGTTGTAATAGAGCTCCGTGAGGGACCCACAACCCTGTTGTGTGAGGTAGACTATTTCCTGATATTTGCCCTTCAAGGCCCGCTTCACCCCCTTTCTATAGGTGCTATAGGCCACCCATTCCTCACCGGGAATGGTTGCCTGCAGGCTCTCCAGGTGGGAGAGCTGGGCTTGCAGCTGGGCCGCCTCCTCCTGGAGACCCCGAAGCCGCCGTACTGCCGCCACGATCTCATCTGGGGCCCTAGCTGGCTGCTGGAAGGAAGGCAGGCCCGACCCGCCATCCTCATCCTCACTGGAGGAGGTAGAGGCCTCCTCCAGGACCTGAGGCGGAGGGGGGAACCCGCCTCCTCCAGTACTATACGTCACAGTCCTCCAGGGTCTCCCCAGGGCCTCTCCCTGCTTCCACCCAGCCTCCACACCCTGCCTGGGAAGGAGACAGGAGCCTCCTCCCTGGGGTAGTGGGCCCAAACCTCCATACCTGTGGGTCCCTCTTCCCTGGCCAGGTGCAGTCCTACCTGGGGAGTCCCCCTCCCGGGGCACCGGCTGCACCAAGCTGCCTGTCTCCCCATCCGGTGGCAGCAAAGGAGGCCCACCAGGCTTGGTAGGCCTCAGGGCCTGGGCCTCTCCTGCTGGAGGTGGCCCAGGATCCGTCATCCAAACTCAGGCACACAGCTAGGCTCCGCCCCCTAGCAGGAGCTCTGCAGGATAGGTCCTCACACCTTGACTGCTCAGGAGCAACTGAGTGGAGGGACCACTCGTGTGGCAGCAGTATTTGACTGAGTTTGTCTGCCCACAAGTTTTGAATGCCTGGAAGGTATACCGCAAACAGGTGAATTTGTAACTCTCTGGCGAGGGCCCATAGTCACAAAGCTTCGTTGCATAGCGACAGAGAGCCTGTTCCGCCTTGCTTGTTCACATAGAATATAGCTACCTGATTGTCGGTTTGGACCAGAACTGTTTTGTTGCTGAGATGGCCCTGAAAGACTTGAATAACATTGAAAATGGCTCTCAGCTCTAGGAGGTTTATGTGAAGGGAAACCTCCTGTGAGGTCCAAAGACCCTGAGTGGAGAGATCGTGCAAGTGGGCCCCCCAACCCATCTTGGACGCATCTGTCGTCAGAGTGGTTTGGCATAGGCATAGAGGCTGCTGGAAAGGAGAGCCTACAAGGAGGTTTTCTAGGGATTGCCACCATTGCAGGGACAAAATCAGATGTGTGGTAGTTCTGATTTTGTCTGTTAGTCGACCCGAGGCTTGTGACCACTGAAAGGGTCCACTGGGCTGCTTGCATGTGGAGGCGAGCATAGGGAACCACATGGACAGTGGATGCCATGTGTCCTAGCAGATGAAGCATTTCCCAAGCAGTAAGGAATACTTTCATAGATGCTTGAGATGCCAGTTTAATTATATGTAGAAAGAATGGCTGGGGCAGGAAATCCCTTGACTGCCGTGTCTCTAGATGAGCCCTTATGAATTCTAGAGATTGAGAGGGGGTGAGATGAGATTTTGGGAGGTTTATGACCAGCCCCAAGTATTGAATAATTTTCATTGCTCAAGAGAGAGCGAAGCTGGCCTCTGGAGCTGTTGATGCTCGAATGAGCCAATTGTCTAAGTAAGGGAAGACGAATATTCCCAGAGTCCTCATAAATGCTGCTACCACTGCCATGCATTTTGTGAAGACTCTTGGAGCAGAGGCTGGTCTGAAGGGAAGAACTCTGTACTGGAAGTGTCTTCCCTGGACCAGGAATCAAAGGAACTCCCTGTGATCTGAGTGGATGAGAATATGCGTGTACGCATCTCTTAGATCTAGAGAACATAGCCAGTCCTGGCTTTGGAGATATGTTAAAAGTGTTCCGAGGGAGGTCATTTTGAATTTTTCTATGAACAAATATTTGTTTAATTCTCTGAGGTCTAATATAGGTCTGTGTCCCCTGTCTTTTTTGGAATAAGAAAGTAGGGGGAGTAAAACCCTGTCCCCTGTTGGGGAATGGGTACTTCTTCGATTGCTCCTTGAGCTAGAAGTGATGTGACCTCCTGCCACAAGAGGTCAGTGGCAGACCCCTGAGAATTGTTTTACTATTGTAGGTCGGGGCAAGTTGAGAAAATAAAGCTTGTACACCAGTTGTACAATGGACAGAGTCCAATTTTCTGATGTTATTTGTTTCCATCTTTTGGCAAAATAGCATAATCTTCCTGGAATGGTCAAGGGTTCTGGGACCTTTTAGGGGCAGAATGACTAAGTTCTCTAGATAGAAATCAAAAACCCTGAGGGGGCTGGGTCTGTTGAGCCAGTTGAGCTTTTTGAGCTTGCGGCTTTCTTTGCTGTCTGTTCTGTTGTTGCCCCTTCTGGGGAACATGGAGCGGACAGTGAGTTTGATGGGTGTAAGATTGTTAAGGCTTCTTTTTCTTACTGAAAAAGGGTTTTTTGTGTATTTTATTTTTTGCTGGGTTTGCTGTAGACTTTGACAATCTGTTTAAAGTAGTATTGTCAGATTCAAGCTGCCAGTCCTTGCCAAAGAGATTTTCTCCTGTGCAAGGAATGTTTCACAGCTTTTCTTCCACCCACTGTTCTAAGTCTGATGCTTGAAGCCAAGCAATACGATGTGCTCCTATGGATATAGCAGAGGTTCTGCTAATACATTCAAAGCAATCAAAGGTAGCACGGTTCATGAATTTTGAGACATTCTGGGCATGCTTGACCAGAATAAGGTAGTCTGCTCTTTTTTTTCCTCCAAAACACAAGGACTAAGGAGCTCTAAGTCTTTTGTGACTTCTTCCAGGAACATTCCCATATAAAGAATGTAGGAACTGATCCTGGCTCCTAGCATGGAGGATTGAAAGCATCGACGGCCAAAGGCATCGAGAGTCCTGGATTCACGGTCTGGAGGATTAGAAGAATGTGTTTTAGCACTCTTGATCCTTCGCATGGCCAATTCCACTACCATTGACTGGTGTGGTAACTGAGTTTTTTGAAAACCAGGACAACTTGGCACTCGGTACATAGTGTCAAGGGGTCGGGAATGTGAAGATATTGTTAAAGGAGTTTCCCACATTCTCAACATTAGATCATGTAAGATCTTGTGAATGGGAAGCATAGCTCCTTCCTTGGGAGCCATAGGGTATTGTAGAATTCTTAATTCTTCTGCCCTAGGTTCCTTTTCTGGAATCACAGTGATTGCAAGACCCTTTGCTAAATCACGTATGAAATCCTGGAAGGACATATCCTCTGGAGAAGACATTCTGCGTTGAGGAGAAGGAACTGAATCTTCTAATAGATTCGCTCTGCTACTGGTAGAATCATCAGAGTCATCGGAATCGGAAGACTCAAGCACCGGGTGCTCCTGTAACACATGGTATCGGTACCGCTCGAAGTCGGTACCAAAATGTCTCAGTTCCTGATCCCCGATACCGGAGATCAGCATGGGGGGAAGCAATCCTGTTGAAGCAGGTACTGTCGGTACCGGTACCGATGTCGGTACCGATATCTGTTGGACCGTCTGTTGCGGTCTTAGTGGTACCGAAGCTTCTAAGAGGGCCACTAGACTGCATTCGATAGCGAGGATTCTGTGATCCATCAATCCTGCCAATGTCTGGGTGTCGGTACCGGTGGAAGCGGCTACGACCCCAGAACATGGCACCAGTAGTTCCGCAGAGGTGGAGGCCTCTGGAACATCCTGGAGCCCCGTTAATGCTTTGGAGCCTGAAGACTCCCGCCGGGGCTGTTTTGCCGGTGAAATATCCTCAAGGGAAACGCCAGTGGCATCTCGATACTTTGAAGGAGATTTACCATTCGAGGACCGGCTAGTCTTAGAAGACTTAAATTTGGTTATCTGAGATCCATGGGAGAAAGATGAAGCCCTGGAAGACATCGATGCAACTGACATCGTGTCGGCAGCAGAAAGGGTACTGAGCTTTGCAGCTCTATTCTGCAGGCCCCTTTTGGTCATCCTTGTGCAGGAGAGACACTCTGTTGGACAATGTTCAGGACCCAAACATTTTAGACACCAATCATGGGTATCAGTGACGGAAATGTTACCACCACATTTTGAGCAGTTTTTGAAACCACTAGCTGGTTTCTCCATGCTTGAAGAAAAATGGGCCTAGTGCCCAAAATGGCGCCTAGAACCAGAAGCAGGGAAAGATCCCTGAAGAAATACAAGTTCTATTTTTTTTTTTAAGGAAAGAAGAAGAAGAGAACTGGTGGTACCGGTAGACGCGAATGAAGGTAGACGCAACCACAAAAAACAAGAAATAAAGGTAAATTTTCTGCAGTGACAGGGTACCACGTCCTGTCGGCTCCACGGCAAACGAAGAATTGAAGGGAGAGAGGTACAGAGGCGGGAAAGCAGCACGCATGCGCTATGGGATACTCCCATAGGCTTTCCTATTGGACGCCGGGGAGTGTTCCCACGCGGGCTCCGTCGGTACCGACAGTACCCATATGTGAAGACTACATTCCTGCTTGTTCCTGGAGATCTCATTAACACCAGATCTGTAAGGAATAAAACCAACACTATCCTAGACCACATTCAACACCATCAGACTGACATACTATGTATAACAGAGACCTGGCTAACCGATGCCGACCATGTAATACTAAACCAGCTGACACCATCAACCTACATAGCCTTCAACTGCCCCAGAACACAGAAGAGAGGGGGAGGGGTACTAATCCTCGCCAGAACCCACCTCAGATTCAATACCGCTACAACTCTGAACACACAACACTGCAATACTATCACACTGCAATACAGAACACTGCAATACAGAACAAACACCTGGCCATCTGCCTCACATACAGGGCCCCCAACGGCTCCCCAGATGACCTCGCTTCTACCCTGGAAACAATATGTGCAACAAATGTCCCCCACAAACCACTTCTGGTCCTAGGGGATTTCAACCTTACATCCATGCCAGACCGAGAAGCAACCTCATTCCTCAACGCCATGAAGGACCTCGACTACTCTCAACTACTCACTGCACCTACCCACCAGGGGGGCTCTACAAAGGAATGCAATATCCACCCCCCCCCTAATCACTCCGATACCATGGTCAGACCACCATACCATACAATTCAGGGTGGCCCTTCCCAATAGAGCCACACTGCAAGCTGAACAGAAGCCCACCAGAAGATTCAAACCATTCAACAAGGAACAATTCCTGCTCGAAATCCTCCCAGTACTAGAACATGATGCAACCAACCTGGACGCTGCCATAAACCACTGGACCTCCACTCTATCAGCAGCATCAGAGATTCCAGTTAACAACCCCCGACAGAGTAGCAAAGAAAGAAATCACTCGGCACCCTGGTATTCTGGATCAATACGAGAGGCCAAATGAGCCCTCAGAAAACTACAACGAGCATGGAGAAAAAACCAAGACAAACTACCCGGTCACTCTATCAGGAAAAACAGGAACAATACAACAAGCTAATCAACCAACATAAACAGGAGCACCATACCAAAATTGTCCTCAAAGCAAAAACAAGCCTCGTGAGCTCTTCAGTATAGTCCGCATGCTTACTAAGGATCCAAGCAACACTGGAGTGATTAAAATCTCCCCAGAATCCTTCACACAACACCTGGCTACCAAACCCCCCTCCCCATACCGAACTAGCGCAAGAGGTAAACCACACACCTGCAGCTACCATCCCCAATACCACAAGGAACGAATTTCACATACCCACTAAAAAGAAATCACCCATACCATATCTAGCCTCAACACCAGCACTGCACCTATGGATCCCTGCCCGGTCACATGGGTCAAGGCAGCTAACGAAGAGCTAGCAAGCCACATCCAGAAGATAACCCATGCTTCACTAACCCAGGGCTACATGCCCCCACCTCTCAAGCTTGCTACCATACACCCTATCTCCAAGCTTACTACTCCCTCTCCTACTGAACCATCAACCTATTGTCCAATTTCCAGCCTCCCCTTCCTAGCCAAGATCCTGGAGAAGGCGGTATATCGACAGCTTCAGGACCATGTAGACACCCATGCACTGCTTGACCCCCACCAATATGGCTTCCAACCTCTTCACAACGTTGAATACCTGCTTACACTGCTCCTAGACAATCTCATCAAAGGAATAAACAATATCAAGACGGGCTTCCTCCTCATCTTCATTGATATAACAGCTTTCGACACTGTATCCCACCCTGTTCTCCTCAGAAGACTAGAGGCCATTGGTCTTCGCAACACCATGCTCAAATGGTTCGACATACCTCAAAGGAAGACAGCAACAAGTTAAGATCGGAGCCACCACGTTGTCTCCATTTCTATTAAAACAAGGAGTACCTCAAGGATCCTCCTTATCCGCCCTACTCTTTAACCTCTACGTCCAACCCATCTGCAAAATCATAGCACAACATGACATCCAATATGCACTCTATGCCGACGACATCATGATCTACACCCAAATTGATTTAGAAAAGCCTGACTATGCGCCTATAACCAACTGCCTCCATGATTTATCCCGATGGCTATCTGACAACAACCTCAAGATCATCTATAAGAAAACAGAAGCTCTGTTCATCACATTCAACAACAGTTTCTCTCCCCCTCAGCACATTGACCTTATCAACAAATCCATCCCTATCAAAAATGAGATAAGGTACCTGGGAATAATTCTAGATAAGAACCTGAACTTCCACTCCCACATCGCCAGAACCACAAAAAATGCATACCACAAATTGGCAACCATTCGATGGCTAAAGCCCATACTAAGCCAAGACCATTTCAGGACAGTCTGTCAAGCAATAATAACACCCATTCTGGATTACTGCAACTCCGTTCTCCTCGGACTGCCTGCATCAACTACTCGCCCCCTACAGATGGTTCAGAATACGGCTGCTCATATCCTCACAGGCTCTGCAAGACACCTACACATCATGCCTATCCTGAGCCAACTACACTGGCTACCCATCACACTCAGAATCAAATTCAAATCTGCCCTCATCCTTTTCAAAATCCAACCCAACCTGGCACCGGACACCCTCGAGAACTTGATTAAGACAAAAACTGACACTAGGCCCAGACGTAGACCAGTGATGGACATCCTCCAAACACCGGCCTCATACCGCAAATCATTGAGCTTGACATCCAAGAGGGCACTTTCTCTCGCTGCTCCCTCCCTGTGGAACTCACTCCCCCAGGACATTAGGTCTACCTCAGATGCGAAAGACTTCATGACAAGACTGAAGACCTTCCTATTCACCGACTACTATGGGATCATCATTTAGTCCACTCGTCCCTCAATAAAAGCCCCTACCCCAGTATTCCCGTGCTGTATATTCTTTCTCATCTGTATATACTTTCCCCTTTGCTGTATATAACCCTCTCATTTGTATATATATACATTGTATATGCATCCCTCTTTCGCTGTATATAACTCTCCTTTGTAAATAAGCACCCCTGAACTCCCCAACCCCCCTACTCCCCTCGCCTGTAAAGTCCTCTTCCTGTAATAGCTCCCCTCCTCCCACCCTAAGTGTCTCAGCACCCCTTATATCACCTTACAATCCAATGTTCACTAAAATTAAGAGTTAGTTATTCTGCTGTGTAGATAAGACTACCTATTTTGTAAACTGCTCTGATTGAAGGATAGAGCGGTATATAAAACCTGATAAATAAAATAAATAAATTAGAGGAAGAACAGGATCGGCTTTTCTAAAGCTATGAGAATTAAAGAAAAAATTTCAGCCTTGAATTGGAATGCTACAAGATGCTCAAGGATTCATGTTGAATGATGCTGAGAAGATCAAGAAAAGGTGGAAAGAATATACAAAGTCATTATAGCATAAAGATCAAGTGGATCAATAGCCATTTCAACCTGTACCTTATGATCAGGAACCACTGGTGATGAAAGAAGTCATCGAAGCAGCATTGAAAGCCTTATCAAAGAATAATCCAAAATAACCACCTAACTAAAATTTCTCCCCACTATACAATTGTTGAAAAATAGAGAAATGTGTAACCTAAGTCAAAAAACTGACGTGTGTAAATCTGCAAATGTCGGAAATATAGCCTTGAGACAGCGTGCTATCTCTTGTAGCTAATGTTCCATTTTACTCAAAATATTGAGCTCATATAAGAGCTTACGATAAATAAGGTTTAACACCACTTAAAAGTGTCACCAATAATATAATGTCATAAAACCACTGTAAGGTTTTGAGACTAAGGGCCAAAGCAATCACTGTTAACAGGATACTTAACTGAAGCCTCTCCACCATACGGCCAAAGTCCCGTTGTATCAAAGTCCGCAATTAGCCCCAATTCACTTCCTTTGGAAATTATTCAAGGGTTAAAAGTTGTAGAAAAGTTTCTTCAAAGTAGTAAATCAGCACATTTAAGTAGCCAAATAGCAGACACAGTACTGCGTTTCGGGCGAGTCAATGTCTTTCGCCCTGTTTCAACGCTCACCAGCTACATCCACTCCCTTCATTGTTGCTGATTCAAGAGTAAGACGCCAGCGCATGCTCAATAGCAATCAGAATCAGAAAACAGGAACTCAGTTTAAATAGCCAAAAGGCATGGGTTGTCCGAGACACAGTACTGCGTTTTGGGCGAGTCAATGTCTTTCGACCTGTTTCAACGCTCACCAGCTACATCCACTCCCTTCATTGTTGCTGATTCAAGAGTAAGACGCCAGCGCATGCTCAATAGCAATCAGCTATTGGTGGAGAGGCTTCAGTTAAGTATCCTGTTAACAGTGAATTGCTTTGGCCCTTGGTCTCAAAACCTTACAGTGGTTTTATGACATTATATTATTGGTGACACTTTTAAGTGGTGTTAAACCTTATTTATCGTAAGCTCTTATATGAGCTCAATATTTTGAGTAAAATGGAACATTAGCTACAAGAGATAGCACGCTGTCTCAAGGCTATATTTCCGACATTTGCAGATTTACACACGTCAGTTTTTTGACTTAGGTTACACATTTCTCTATTTTTCAACAATTAAGAATAAAGCACTGGGCATTGATGGCATTCCTATTGAAGTATTACAGCAATCAGATAAAGCTGTTACCATACTTATAAGGCTCTGCCAGGAAATTTGGAAGACAAATTCATAGCCAACTTACTGGAAAAAGTCTGTGTTTATACCAATACTGAACAAAGGTGACCCGACTGAAATTATTGCACAATCGTTCATGCCAGCATGATTCTATTCAAGATTATTCAGCAGAGACTACAACCATAACTGGAACAAGAACTGCCTGAAGTGCAAGCAGGGTTCAGAAAAGGGTGAGGAACGAGAGACATAATTTTTATTTATTTTATTTTTTATTTAACTATTTCTTTTATACCGCCCCTTCCAGAGATCAAGGGCGGTTTACATATAACAGATTAACAGTCTTGTACACAATTTGTATACATTTTACATAGAACAGTAGAAATCAACTATTTACATTGAACAGTAAATATAAACTTTGTAGGTATTGTAACAAAAAACAACTTGAAGGTATTAAAGCAAAATCTTTGTAGGTATTAAAGCAAACATATCAAACTTTGTACAAAAGTATATTTACATCGTGTAGTGTGTGTGGTGTATGGGGTAGAGATTGGCGTAGGTGCTGGAATTTAGTTCCTTTTATTTTTGTCATCTTTGGGGCGTGTGTGGGGGGGACAGGCTTGTGGTTATATTGTTGGGGTTAAGGGAGTTTGTGCATGGGTGCCCACATTTGTGGTAGAGCTGGCTTTGGGGGAGTAGGGGATTTCGAAGTGTTCAGTGAACAGGTAGGTCTTTAATTCTTTTCTGAATTGGATGAGGTCTCTTATGGTGCGAAGTTCAATAGGGAGGTCGTTCCAGAGTGTAGGAGCAGTGAATGAGAATGCTCTAGAGCTAGTGGTATTCTTGGTTTTACAGATGGCTTTAGGTATGATGAGGGAGTGGGCTGCGTTTTGTCTGAGGGTCCTTGTCGATGTTGGAGATTGCAGTAATGTGGTTAAGTGTGAGGGGGCTATGTCGTTTATGAGTTTATAGGTTGTTAGGATAATTTTGTATTTGATTCGGCTGTTTATAGGAAGCCAGTGGAGTTCCAGCAGTATTGGGGTTACGTGGTCTGTTAGGCGGGCTTTAGCAATTACTTTTGCACAGATGTTTTGTGCTCTTTGTAGAAGGTATGTGCTTTTTGAGGGAGGCCTATTAGGAGACTATTGCAATAGTCGAAGTGAGGGGTGATCAGTGTACTTACTACGGATCTAAAGTCTTGTGTTTCAAGGAGTGGCCTTAGGTGCTGAATAGTTTTGAGTTTGTAGAAAATGGTTTTTACTGTTTGTTTTATGTGTGGCAGCATGGATAGGGTGTGGTCTATTATTACCCCTAAGTATTTTACCTGTTTTCTGACAGGTATTGAAGTTTTGTTGATTGTGATTGTTTCCGGGTAAGTGTTTTCAGTCATAGAAGATCTTGTTACAAACATTGCCTCAGTTTTTTTGAGATTTATGCTGAGGTAGTTCGTTTCCATCCAGGAGGAGGTCTCGGCCATGCATTTGGATAGAGAGTCATATGTATGGTTTTTAGTGGTTATGGGGATAGCTAGCATGATGTCATCAGCATATATAAAATGGTTAATCCTGTGTTTTTTAAATATGTTTGTTATCGGTTGCAGATACAAGTTAAATAGGAGGGCTGAAAGGGCTGATCCTTGGGGTATTCCTTGTCCTTGGGGGAATGTTTCTGATGTTTGTTGATCAATTTGGACGCGTATTAATCTATGTGAGATGTAGGATTTGAACCAGTTAAGGACAATCCCGCCTATTCCTAGGTTTTCTAATCTGTTGATCAGTGTCTGGTGATTAATGTTATCAAAGGCAGCAGAGATATCTATAAATAGGAGTAAGAAGCCTTGGTGTTTGTCATCTGTGCCCTTGATGAGGAAGTCCATAAGGGTGATTAGGAGGGTTTCTACTCCGTGGAAAGGGCGGAAGCCAAATTGGTGTGAGTCAAGTGGTTTGTGTTCATCAATGTGTTCCTGTAACTGAATTTGAATTGTTTTCTCTATTATTTTAGCTATGAATGGAATGCTGGCTATGGGTCTGTATGAGTTTGGGTCTTTTGAGTCAAGCTTATTATTCTTTATTATTGGTCGGAGTGTTGTGAGTTTTAGGGCATCAGGCATGATGCCCTGTGAAAGGGATTGGTTAACTATGTGTTGTAGATTTACCGCTAGTTCATCTTTCACACACTTAATCCATGAAACGGGGCATGGGTCGAGTGGGGAGGTGGTGGTGTTTATCATTGTTATGATTTTGAGAAGTTGCTTTTGTTCTACCAACTGGAAGCTTGTCCATTCATGTGTGGTTTTCGTGTTTGATAATAGCGGGGTTGGGGTAGTGGTCTTGTTTTTTAGTTTTTCTGCAAAATGTTTTGCTAGAGTTTGTATGTTTATTGCTTGTTGTTTAGGTTCGGTGTTACTAGTTTTGGTTAATGTTTTTACTATCGCGATAAGAACATAAGATATTCCATACTGGGTCAGACCAAGGTCCATCAAGCCCAGTATCCTGTTTCCAACAGTGGCCAATCTAGGTCATACGTACCTAGCAGTTTCCCCAAAAGACACAGGTTCCGCAATGCTTGTACTGGGTCAAGCATTGATATCCTGGGTCCCTTCTTAATAATGGTTTATGGACCTTTCCTCCAGGAACTTGTCCAAACCTTTTTTAAACCCAGCTAAACTAACAGCCTTTACTACATCCTCCGGTAACAAATTCCAGAGTTTGATTACACGTTGAATGAAGAAATATTTTCTTTTATTAGTCTTAAATAGTTTATCCTGTAGCTTCATTGCATGTCCTAGTCTTTCTATATTCTGATAACGTAAACAATCGATCTACGTTTATTGCAGATGTGAGATGGATCCTTGAAAAGACAAAAAAATACCAAAAGGATATCCATATGTGTTTTATTGACTACAGCAAGGCTTTTGATTGTGTAAACCATGAGAAACTCTTGGCCATATTAAGAAGCATGGGTATACCAGAACACCTGATCATTGTCTTGCACAAACTTTACATTGATCAAGAAGCAACAGTTTGAACAGAACTAGGAGAAACAGAATGGTTTAAAATCAGCAATGGTGTACGACAAGGCTGCATACTTTCCCCCTACCTCTTTAATTTATATGCAGAACAAATCATCAGAGAAGCAGGACTGTATGAAGACAACCGAGGTGTGAAGATTGGTGGAAGACTCATCAACAACCTTCGCTATGCTGATACCATATTACTGACTGAAAGTGAAGACGATCTGAAACATTTGCTTCTCAAGATCAAGGAATATAGTCTTAAAATGGGTCTGCACCCTAATGTTAAGAAGACAAAGATCCTGACAACTGGCAAAATCAATAAGTTCATCATTGATGGAGAAGAAATTGAAATAGTTGACAGCTTTAACTTACTTGGATCAACAATCAATAAAGAAAGGACTAGCAATCAAGAAATCTGACGATGTATTGCTCTTGGTGGAATGGCTATGAAGAACCTAGACAAGATCCTCAAGAGCAAAGATGTCTCCCTCCATACAAAGATTTGGCTTATCCAGGCCATGGTATTTTCAATAACATCATATGGATGCAAAAGTTGGACAGTGAAAAAGATAGACAGGAAGAAAATTGATGCCTTTGAATTATGGTGCTGGCAACAAATACTGTGTATATCATGGACTGCCTGAAGAACAAGCCAGTCAGTACTACAGTAGAGGCGATCAAATCTAAGCTTTCCTTAGAAGCTCAGATGACAAGACTTCAGCTTTCATACTTTGGACATATCATATGATAAGAGAGATTATTGGAGAAAGACACAATGCTTGGCAAGGTAGAAGGTCACCGTAAAAGAGGAAGGCTGGCAATGAGATGGATCAATACAATAACATCAGCTATGGATACCACTCTATCAACAATAAGCCGCTTGCCTGAAGACTGAACAAAGTTTAGGTCAACTATCCAGAGGGTCGCTAAGAGTCGACAGCGACTCGACGGCACTTAACAACATCAGGCAGTATGTGGATATGCATTTAAACTAGGAAAAGGGGGTGACGGATGTGGAAGGTCAACATCTGCCTGCCACCCCCAGCAAAAGCAGAACAACATCAGAAACAGCCACACTTTTAAACCACACATCAAAAACATGTAGAAAGAAGTGGGCAGAACAAAATCAATGCAAAATACACACAAGCCAGGAAAATGCTGGAAAGCAATGAGCACAAATGCTCGAAGCTTAGCCAACAAAATTCCAGACCTAGAAGCCCTAATGGTGGAAACGGATTTGGACATTGTGGCCATTACAGAAACATGGTTTAATGAATCACATGATTGGGATATAGCCATAGCTGGCTATAATCTATTCAGAAGAAAAAGAGAAAATGGAAAAGGAGGAGGAGTAGCCTTGTATGTCAAAAGCAATATTAAAGCTACTGAAATGCAGGGGACATGGGGAAAAGAAGAAGTGCTCTGGATTGCGTTGGAAAGAGGAGATGGCACTGTTATCCATACTGCTGTAGTCTGCAGACCTCCAACTCAAATTGAAGAGAGAAACAATGAATTGATTATAGATATTGCCAAGATAGCAACAAAGGGGGAAGCGATCATATTGGGTGACTTTAATCTACCTGATGTGGATTGGATTACTCCTTCTGCACATCTGGAAAGAAGCAAAAAAATTGTGGATGCTCTCCAAGATGCATTATTTAGACAAATGGTGATGGAACCAACCAGGGAAAGCTCAATGCTGGATGTAGTGCTCACCAAAGGTGATAGTGTGTCGAATGTCTGCATGAGTGCCCCTGTGAGCAACAGCAACCATCACACGGTGTGGTTTGAGATAAATGCCATGGTACAGGCTAATCATAGCAAGCTCAAAGTCCTAAACTTCAGATACACTGACTTCAATAAAATGGCCGAGTACCTAAAGGAGGAGCTGACGGGGTGGAAGGAGATAAAGGAAGTGGAATTACAATGGGCTAAACTAAAGGAGGCAATAAAAGGGGCAACAGATAAATATGTAAGAAAAGTAAATAAAAACAAGAGGAGAAGGAAACCTATTTGGTTTTCCAAAGAGGTGGCTGCTCAAATAAAGGCAAAAAACACAACTTTTGCAAAATTCAAAAGCTTGCAAACAGAAGAACACAGAAATGAATACAGGATCCAACTCAAAGAGTCTAAAAGAGTAATAAAGATAGCAAAATCAAAGGCAGAGGAAAAGATGGCTAAGGATGTTAAGGGTGGCAACATAAATTTCTTCAGGTATATTCAGGAAAGGAAGAAGATCAGAGTTGGAATTGCAGGACTCAGAAGTGCTGGGAAAGGACTCGTGGAAAGTGACACTGAAAAAGCGAAATTGCTAAACAAATACTTCTGCTCTGTTTTTACTAAAGAAGATCCTGGAGATGGACCAGCTGTGACTCCCAAATATAAAAATGGGAATGAAGTAGATACCACACCATTCACAGAAGGTGTTAGAACAACTTGCTAAACTGAAAGTGGACAAAGCCATGGGACCGGATGGGATACATCCCAGGATACTGAAAGAGCTCAGAGAGGTTCTTGCAGGACCGTTAAAGGATCTCTTCAACAGATCCTTGGAAAAAGGAGAGGTTCCTCAGGACTGGAGAATGGCTGATGTCGTACCTCTACACAAAAGTGGTGACAGGGAAGAAGTGTCAAACTACAGGCCCGTAAGCCTTACCTCGGTGGCGGGAAAAGTAATGGAGGCGCTCCTGAAAGAGCGAATAGTGAACTTTCTCAAAACCAACAGGATGCAAGATCCGAGGTAGCATGGTTTTACCGAAGGACGGTCTTGCCAAACAAATCTGATTGAGTTCTTTGACTGGGTGACCAAGGAACTAGATCAGGGGCATGCGATGGATGTCATCTACCTGGATTTCAGCAAAGCCTTTGATACTGTTCCTCACAGGAGGCTTGTCAACAAACTCAGTAGCTTGGGGATGGGTCCCAAGATGGTAAACTGGATTAGAAATTGGTTGACTGACAGACGACAGAAGGTGATTGTACATGGAGCTCACTCGGATGAGAGGAAGGTGATTAGCGGGGTGCCCCAGGGTTCGGTCCTGGGCCCGGCACTGTTCAATGTATTTGTGAGTGATATTGCTGAAGGACTGAATGGAAAAGTCTCTCTTTTTGCAGACGACACAAAAATTTGCAACAGAGTGGACTCCCCCGAGGGAGTGGTTAACATGAGGAAAGATCTACAAAAGCTGGAAGACTGGTCTAATGCTTGGCAACTACGATTTAATGCGAAAAAGTGCAGTGTCATGCACTTGGGTAGCAGAAATCCAAGGGAAATGTACGCGATAGGGGGCGAGAGGTTGGTATGCACAGTTCAGGAGAAAGACCTTGGTGTGATTATCTCTCATTTATTTATTTATTTATTATTATTTATTACAATTTCTTATATACCGCACTATTTCGTATCAGTGCGGTTTACATAAAACAAAATGACCATAACAACTGTTTGGCTTCACATAGAACAGGAGTAACAACTTGGATAACATGATCTCAAGGTGGCAAAACAGTGCGACAAGGCGGTGGCGAAAGCCAGGAGGATGTTGGGCTGCATACAAAGAGGGATTACCAGCAGAAAGGAAGAGGTACTTATGCCATTGTATAAGTCACTGGTGATGCCTCACTTGGAATACTGTGTTCAGTTTTGGAGACCATATCTTGCAAAAGATGTAAAAAGACTGGAAACTGTTCAGAGGAAGGCGACCAAAATGATTTGGAGCCTGCGTCAGAAGCCTTATGAGAAGAGACTTGAAGACCTAAATATGTACACTTTGGAGGAGAGGAGGGACAGGGGAGATATGATTCAGACCTTTAAATACTTAGAGAAATGATGAACAAACAAACCTCTTCCAAAGACGGGGAAGCTGTAAAACTAGAGGGCATAACATGAAGCTGCAAGGGGGTAAATTGAAAGGCAATGTCAGGAAATATTTTTTCATTGAAAGGGTGGTGGATGCTTGGAATGCCCTCCCGATGGAAATGGTGGGGGCAAACACGGTGACGGAATTCAAAAAGGCATGGGACAAACACAGAGGATCCCTTTACAGCAATAGGATAAAAACCAAATAAACGGTACCATCTAACTTCTGAACCATATAACGTCTCAACAAATATATAACGTCTGAACAAATAGGGGTGTCCTACATGGAGTGGTGGGTTTACCCCTAAACAAAGATATGGGGAGGTGTGGCCTGCACAGAGCGACAGGTGCACCTACTCTTGCCATCTTGCTGGGCAGACTAGATGGACCATGCTGGTCTTTATCTGCTGTCATTTACTATGTTACTAATATTTCTAAATTAAAGAGGCATGCGCTATTTAAGATAGTCCCTCTCAGGGGCTCTTCACTAAAATCTGTCTCCTTCCTTCCATCACCAATCTTACACATTACAGTGGAGGCTCATTCATTCCTTCTGTCAATGGCCTGAGACATTACAATGAAGTCTCTCTTATTCTCCCATTATTAGCCTCACACACTACAATGTCGATTCCCTTATTCTTCCAATTGTTGACCTTACAAATTACAATAGAAGCTCTCCCATTGCTCCCATTCCTGGCCTCACACATTACAGTGGAGACTCACTCTTCCACATAGACTAAAAGGAAACTACAATGGAATTCCTCCTATAAATGGCCTCACATAATTACAGAGAAGCCTCCCTTATTCCTCCTATCGCTGGCTTCACATATTTGTAGGGTGAGGGTTTCATGTGGGAATGAGGATGCAAGGAAGGTTATTATTAATAGTACTAAAATGAAATGGCAGAAATGCATGAGGAAGGTGGGATCTTATACCTATAATCATGAAATGGACTCAGAATTCTGTATCAGAATACAACTTTTGGAAATGCAGCGGCATAAATGCTGCCCAAGTAGCCCCTATAGGGCACAGGGTGTCAAGGAGGAAAGGGGCCTACTTGCAGCCTCTTCTGGATCTTTTGAACCAGATTCTTCCTGCTTTGGGGGCCCTTTCATAATCTGTTGCTTGGGGGCCATTAATCTGAACTTTTGCCACTGTAGAAATGGCATCAGTCTTGTGTCAATAATCCACAGTAAAGAATCCTTTTTAAAATTTACTTAGACGTACTTTTCACAGTTCTGCATATGAGGCATCACACACTGATCAGGTTTTGCTTTACCATTCAGGACACAGCTGGCAAATGGGCAAATCAATACCTTCTGTTAGTTAGCAGCTTTGGTGCCACTGCCCTTCCAATATCTGGCTGATTTAGTCAATCCACCTGCTCTTGTATTCTTCCCCAATTAAGGCATTAGCAAAAGGTCTATTCATTGATGGTTTCTGCCTCGAGCATAATAGGAGAAACCCTTAGGGTCTAATTCTGTGCCACAAATAGCGGGGATGGATGTCCCAATGGGACGTTCATCCCCACTATTCGTGCCTTCTCCCACCATGTCTAACTTCCCCACCGGTTGTGCAGGAAAGTTAGATGGGGGCAGGGAAGGGGCGGTTCGGGAGCAGAGTCTGGGAGAGCGGAGGGCGGTTGCCAGGCCTGGACATACAGGGCCGATTCTAATGTCAGTCCTGTACATCAAGGGCTGGCGACATGTGCGGGGAAGTAATTCCACCTCTTAGGTGGAATAACTTCCCTGGACGTGTTATTTTGTCAATGCTGGGGTGCGGATTGAGCAGGAGGGCCAGAGGACATTCCCCGCAGCCCAACCCTGGCCTTTGGAGGCCAGATCGGGGGTCGAGATGTGGGGAATAAGCTTTTGTTTCCAGCGGCCAACATCGCAGCTCTTCAATTGAGCTGCGGTGCCATAGCAACAGGACGCCATGGTGCTGTGGCTCCATTGAAGAGCCTTGACTGAGTTAACCGAGTTAACAAGACTGTTCACAATTCTGATCCCACAAGGCTAGACATGCCCCGCGGGATCAGAATCGCAATCCCCTCTGTACGTCTGGCTCAGACTAGACGTACAGAGGGGATCTACATCCGGAATGGAATGAGCATTTTATTGAATAGGCTCCTGAATGCTTACAGTTTCATAGAAAAAGGAGTTGCAGTAAGAGAAGAGCTAGATAGGCAAAACCATGTGATAGACAGAGGTCACTGTAACCTGCTGGCCTCCAGCTGCATCACCTGGCTGTTGTTCTCCTTTCGATGGCATGGGCGTAGTTTTCCTTGCTCTTTTGTTATCAGCTATCAACTTAGAGTTCAGTCTGGAGATGAATATAGCATTTTTGGTAATGTCACTGGAAGACTTGTTACATACATTTTTCTCTTTGTTACCAGTAGTTCTGCTTGGCAAGGGCACAGCTTTTGTAGATCTCTTTGGTTCTGTGTTTCTTTCAAACTTACTCAGACCTGAATCTCCCTGAAATTGTGTGCTGTTGGAGTTTTCTTTACTGAAGTTCTTTGCTAATAGGTCCATTTCTGGTATACATGTATTTTTATTGCCGAGCGCTTCTGTAGCTTTCTCTTGCATGCTATCTTTGATGTCTTCTGGTTTTGTTCCTGAGATCTCCTGACAATTGCGGGCCATAGCCTCTCTCTGGTCCTCCCAAGGTGGCTTAGAGCTAACATCTTGTTCTGTGTCCTGTGAACTGGACATATATGGATTTTTCATCCGTATTTTGGGGTAACCAGGATTACATTTGGCGTTATCCTCAATATCATCTTCTGCAGCTTGTTGTTCATCTTCTAAATAAAAGATGGACCTTTTACCTGGAAGTGCTAAAGCTGATCCCCACTTATGTTCTGGACAATGGCTGACAAGATAAAAGAACCAAAAATATAAATAATTATTTCTTCAGGACTTAGGATAACATGCCAATGTTCCAAGCTGCTCTTCTTTATGGGAGATATATTTCAATAGCTAGATGGGGCGACAAGTTGTTTCTAATGATAAAGCTTTACAAAGATATATTATAAAACCAATTAAATGGACAACACATATAAAACATAAGGTTTCCCTGCCTAAAATCAAGCTCCTTAAGAGTTCTCTGTAGACAGTAGGATAGAGGTTCTTACCACATAGACTGCATGCACTGTTGCAGTATATCAAATAAAATTAACCATTCCCATGTGGGTCATGTCACCAATGGAGCCTGGACATGGGAAAGTTCTTCCGTAGACTTTATAGAAACTAAGCTTTAAGTTTCACTGCACATGTGTGAGAATTCCTGCATTGTGTCACCATTCAGGGCCACCTCAGTTCATTTTGTAATTTTAAAGAATTCAACTGCAATGGGAGGTTGATGGGTTATCTTCTATCCTGCTGTCCACAGAACATCTGCTACAGGAATGTAAATTGGTTTTCTCCTAGGTCAAGCAGGACAGTTAATCCTAGCTACAAAGTTCTCTTTAATATGTGTGTGTGGGGGGGGGTAATTGTTAAACAGGTCACCTAGGTAAGAAGGAACCTACCTTTATCCTATTTTATAGACACATAAAAGCCAGTTTTGCATAGCACATTGACATCGAAATTGAGACATAGAGATTATGATGTATGCAATTCCAGCAGTATTTTACAAAAGATTCCGACGAGAATAGAGTGTACAAGGATATGTCACCACAGAAAGGATCAATTTTACAAATCTAATGGTGGAAAACTGAGCATAGCTAACATGGCACCTCCACATGGAAGTACTGATTTTGCAGCTTCCACATCACAGTACCAGCACTTCCAGGTGTAGCAGGGCCATGTATGCAAACCTATAAATGGAAGTGCCAATTAAGTCCTGAGCCCAAAATCTGGGACATTTTCATTTTGGAAGAGGAAATAAATAAAGGGGGATTAAGAAGAATAACTCCTTTAATCCATCGTAACAGCACTTTGTAAAAATCTATTTCTGCCTCAGAGCTGGCATATATCCCCACATTATAATAAAAAATAGGGATATAATAAAAGACCACCTGGGCTATTACACTTAATAAATAAAAGTCCAAATGTAAAAGCTTAAATAATGGATAAGAAAAATGACAAAATGAATTAATAAATACAATTAAAATAATCTAAAACAGATAAAGATCACAACCAAGAACCACAAGATATGGTATCTAACACATCAACACTGAAACTTATGATTAACCACATCTGTAAAATGAAATCAAGTCATTCAACATGTTTCGGCCAAAGCCTTTCTCAAGGGACTTGTTGTAGGGGTGTGACATAAGGGGACAACCATATACCACTTGCAGTCTAAAAGGAAAAATATAAATAAAAGAAAAAGAAAAAAATTCTTAGAACAGAAAGTTAACCCTTTCATGGCTATTGTTGCCATATGGCAACCTTCAAATTTCCCCCAATATTTTTGACCGGATTCTATATTTCCAAAAACTCCACACACTGTGTGTGAAATGTGATGTGTATCTGTGCTTGACATCTGAAAAAAACTGTTATTTAAACTATCACACCCAGCAGTAAATGAAACTGATGCCAAGACTGTTTTGTAATTTTCAGCCATTCAGGACCGTAGTTGCCATATGGCAACAGTAAATATTGTTTCTTAGAAATAAACTTTTTTCAAAAAAACTTTATATTCTGCATCATTTAGCTCAAATCTTAATTTAAAAAAAACAGAAAAAACATTTTTAGTTACAAATAAATTATATGGACGCGAAAGGGTTTAGCAAGAAAAAAAAATAGTATTGGAAAGGACTATTGTCAAAACTTACCCTACAAGAGGAAACTGCTAACCTACCAGGTCGCAGTATAGTAAAACCCTCTTAAAGAACTCATGATCTGGGCCCAGATACTGCAAGCATCAGTTGGGGTCCTACATAGTAACAGTGAAAAAGTAATTCCTGACATTGCCTTTCAATTTACCCCTTGCAGCTTCATGTTATGCCCTCTAGTTTTACAGCTTCCCCGTCTTTGGAAGAGGTTTGTTTGTTCATTATTTCTCTTTAAGTATTTAAAGGTCTGAATCATATCTCCCCTATCCCTCCTCTCCTCCAGAGTGTACATATTTAGGTCTCAAAAGGCCTCTGGCGCAGGCTCCAAATCATTTTGGTCGCCTTCCTCTGAACAGTTTCCAGTCTTTTTACATCCTTTGCAAGATATGGTCTCCAAAACTGAACACAGTATTCCAAGTGAGGCCTCACCAGTGACTTATACAGTGGCATTAGTACCTCTTCCTTTCTGCTGGTAATTCCTCTTTCTATGCAACCCAACAGCCTCCTGGCTTTTGCCACCGCCTTGTCGCACTGTTTTGCCACCTTGAGAGCCTCAGAAATAATCACACCAAGGTCCTTCTCCTGGTCCGTGCACATCAGCCTCTCGCCCCCTATTGCGTACATTTCCCTTGGATTTCTGCTTCCCAAGTGCAGGACACTGCACTTCTTTGCATTAAATCTTAACTGCCAAGCATTAGACCATTCTTCCAGATTTTGTAGATCTTTCTTCATGTTCTCCACTCCCTCAGGGGAGTCCATTCTGTTGCAATTTCCGTATCATCTGCAAAAAGACAGATATTTCCATTCAGTCCTTCAGCAATATCACTCACAAATACATTGAACAGTGCCGGGCCCAGGACCGAACTCTGGGGCACCCCGCTAATCACCCTCCTTTCATCAGTGGGCTCCATTTACCATGACCTTCTGTCGTCTGTCAGTCAACCAATTTTTGATCCAGTTCACCACCTTGGGACCCATCCCCCAACTACTGAGTTTATTGATAAGCCTCCTATGAGGAACAGTATCAAAGGCTTTGCTGAAATCCAGGTAGATGACATCCATCGCATGCCCCTGATCTAGTTCTCTGGTCAACCAGTCAAAGAACTCAATCAGATTTGTTTGGCAAGATCGTCCTTCGGTAAAACCATGTTGCCTTGGATCATGCAACCTGTTGGTTTTGAGAAAGTCCACTATTCGCTCTTTCAGGAGCGCCTCCATTACTTTTCCCACCACCGAGGTAAGGCTCATGGGCCTGTAGTTTGTCACTTCTTCCCTGTCTCCACTTTTGTGGCGAGATACCACATCAGCCCTTCTCCAGTCCTGAGGAACTTCTCCTGATTCCAAGGATCTGTTGAAAACATCCTTTAGTGGCCCTGCAAGAATCTCTCTGAGCTCTTTCCGTATCCTGGGATGTATCCCATCCAGTCCCATGGCCTTGTCCGCTTGTCCACAACCTGAATTTTAAAGTTAGTGGAGGCTTTCTTCTGGGCCATACTGAGAAAAATGGCCAATGTAAAATCAAATGACTTGCAGGCTGATATTCAAAAAAGGCAATACATATTCAAAAAGGTGGATAAGAAAATGCCATGGCAGTTGGTGGGATATTCAGCAGCAATATGCAGACAGGAACAGCCATTGAATATCCGAGCCGAGGGCTACTGTCTGGATAAGTGTCAGTTTTATCCAGATAGTGGTGATTTTCAGTTGACAGTTATCTGGATAGCAATTTAGGACTGCTTGTCATGTGGCCTCCAGATAAGTCCTTAGTTATCCAGATAAGTGCTGACTGAAAATCATCACTATCTGGAGAAGGTGGCACCAACACCACCCTCGCTCCATTCATAGACTGTCCCTACACTAACTGGATAGTGCCAGCATGGTCTATGGAGCTATTCAGCAGCACTCTCTGGATAGTGCTACTGAATATTGTAGTCAGCACCCTCACCCAGACAGCCTCCCGTTGGCCAACCAGCTAAGGATTCTGAATATCGGCCCTTCTCTTTTCGAAAAGTCTGGTGGAGAGAGAGAAGGGAAAAAATAAAGAACCCATTAAAGGTGTCAAACACCTATGGAGACTAAAAGTGAGAAAATAGAGATGCATGAAACATTAAAAAAAAGCACAGAATTAAAATAAAAGGAAAACCTGTGAGGGTATGAAGGCCATAGAGGAGAGATGTCTGTACTGCTCTATGGAAAAACTGAACTGAGGTGATGCAATGCAGGAACTCATACACCTGTGTAGTGAAGCTTAAATGTTCGTTTCTAGAAAGTCTGGGAAGAACTTTCCTGTATCCAGACTCCTTCAGTGATGACATTCACATGCAAGAATTTACAATTCCGCTTGTCCTCAAAGAAATAAATTATCATATGGGCAATTTTCAATAACCCTTTACTCTGGTTAAGTTTTGATTTACCTGGGTAAAGAAACTGTCTGAAAATTACTCACCTTTTACTCAGCTCAAAGTATTCATGGGGTTTACAATGTGGGTATTATTAGTCATATTAAGAAGAGGACTTTCCATGGGAGGGGGAAATATGTGTAGGCTGGGGAGGAGTGTAACATACGTAGACTTTATTTTCTAATCTACACGTTATTTTCCATGCAAAAAGTATCCACAGTAAAAGCTGGTGCAAATATCCATCATATACTTTAGGCCCAATTCCGGGATGTGGGTTGCGGGGTCGATTCCCCCTCCATCTCTCCTCGTATGTCCTAAGCAGCAGGATGGGGAGAGCCGGCGAGGGGCGGAAGGGGGTGGGATCAGGGTGGAGCGGGAGTGGGCCGGCTTGGCAGGACATACAGGGCCGATTCAGGTCACAGTTCTGTACATCTTGCTGGGCCCATGGGGATGTGCTACTTATTCCATCTCAAAGGTGGAATAAGCAGCAAAAAAACAGTGATTGAGCCAGGATATCTCCCCCCCCCCCCATGGGGCCAGAGCCAGGTGTGGAGGGGGCCTCGCAGCCTGATCCAGGCCACAGCAGGCTAGCCTTTAGTCAGGTGGCAGGGAAAAGGGGGGTTGAGAATGATGGAGTCAGAAGCAACTGCAGGGAGGATGTGACGGGGTACTCCGGGTCGTCCTCAGGCCCGATTTTGGTTACCACAGGAACATTTTATTCCCGTGGTCCAGAATCAGATCCAAATGCCCATCTTGCTTGGGGGTGTCAAGATGGCCCAGACGTGCCCCTATCTGAATCGGGCTCCACATCTCCATGGCAGTTTTCAAAGCAAGAATACGTGTGCACTTTCACTTTGAAAACTTGTGCAAAAACAAACAGGTATAAACTACCCATGGACTTTACAGAACGTAGGCAGTTTGATAATTGCCCCCTTTATGACTTCTGTCTTTAACTGCTTCTCTCTGCAAGAGTTTCTGCCTCTTTGAGAGTCTAGTGGGAAATCAATGCTATTGACCTCTCGGAGCTGCTGGTGCTGATGACCATGGGCAGGAACCAGAGCCAAGAACAGCCTCACTCTCGACCTCTCTATAACCCACTGCAAAGACTCAATCAAGGAGAGCTCATCCACTGTCTCTTCTCCAGCTCTTCTGACACTAGGCCCCATAACTAAATTAGAAAACCCCATTTGAACCATAGAGCATATCATCATCATATAATAATCATCAGCTATTCTTAGAACAATTGGAAATGAAACTATAAATATATATTAAATTATTTAACTGTTTTTCTATACCGCTTTTCACTGGGTCAAAGCGGTTTACAATTAACAGAACCTTTCAGATACAAGGAGCGAAAATGTATCTACAAAGAACAATAAAGTATGTACAATGGATTGCGCAATGCGAGCAAGGGAACTGTTAAAGGTTACATTGAACAGTATGAGTAATAATTCTTACATTGAACTATATATGTGCATATGGGCATTACTAGACTTTAGGGAGAGATGTGGTGCAAGCATTCGGGAGGCGGGGGGGGGGGGGTAGGTTATTAACAAGAAATGGATCAAGGGAAGGTTGAGGGAGGCAAGGGAGGGATGGCAGTGGGGAGGATAGCAGTAAAGTGGAGTACTTGATGTTATATGGTTGGTCCAAAGTGTTCTATGAATAGCCGGGTCTCTTGTTGTTTGTGAAATGTAGCGAGTTCTGTGATGTTTTGTATTCTCTCTGGTAGCGAGTTCCATAGGCTTTGCGTGTAGAGTGCAAAGGATCTGATGCAGGCATATCTGGGTGCTTTTTGCTTTTTCATGAGTTATGTTTAATATGTTTTGGGTGCTCTGTCTTCTGGATCTGGTTCTTTGCACTTTGTGTAGTAAGGTTTGCAGGAGGGAGGCTGATTGGTTGAGGCTGATCTTAAAGGTTAATAGCAGGATCTTGTACTTGATTTGGCTTGATAGGGGAAGCCAGTGTAGGTGTTTTAGGATTGGTGTTATGTGTTCATATTCTGTAACTCCTTGTATGATGCAGGCAGCTCTGTGCAAAGCTGTGCGTAGTGATAGCAGGGTGGATTTTGGTAGATCATAGTATATTGTGTTACAGTAGTCAAAATGTGGGGAGATTATAGTCTGGAATACTGTGCAAAAGTCAGATAGTTCAAGAAGGGGGTGGAGGTGCTGTAGGGTTCGTATTTTGTGGTAAATCATTCTGTGTTGGTTATGTGTGATTTCAAGTTTAGACGCTGGTCCAAGGCTATGCCTAAGTATTTGACTTAAGTCTTGACTTTCAGATCAATGTTGTTTATTGTTAGTGTATTTGGAGAGATGAATGTTTTGTCTCTCATGATGAATAATATCTCTGTCTTCCTGTAGTTTATTGCTAAAGAGTGTGCCGTTAACCATTGGGTGATATTTCCGAAGCATTCTAGTATTTTTGTATATGAGGGTTTGACCATGTTGAAGGGTGCATTAGCGCAAACTGTATGTGGTAGTATATGTTGTGGGTTTGCATGACTGCGCATACTGGTTGTAGGTATATGTTGAAGAGGAGTGAGGAAAATACTGAGCCCTGGCGAACACCTTGGTGTTGTGGCCATTTTTCAAGTCTTTCCATTGCATCCCACGGTTCTTACTGGGTTCCTTGTGCACGTGGGATCGTGTTTCTTTGTTGGGTCCATTTTTCAAGTGGGACATATTCGGTATCGGCTTATGCTAAGCACAGAGCTTTGGGGCTTGTATTGCACTAAAACCATGTTCTCTAAGGAAAGGGTTTTAAAACCTGCTTTTTCTAAAACTTTGCTGTGACTGGTTTGCATAAGTCAAGGAGCAACCCAATGGTATAACTACAGCAAATCAAAACATGAGCTTGTGTTGGCACAAAAGCAAATCAAGCAGCAGGTTTTGCACTGCACAGACTTTTCACAAACATATATCAATGATAATGGTGCTTAAAGGCTTACAAAAACAACTTGCTTTGGACTTGTTAAAGATCCAGGCAGATAGGCCATTTTCCCTTTTGTTTTCTTTCTCACCTCAAGCTAGTTCTACCTAATAAGAGGTGCATTAATATTTCATTATTTCATGCTGAATGAGGTACGTATCAGTTACTACTGATTCCCATTTGAGTAAGACACCTTATGCCAGACTTTCTATTTACTCGGGAAAACTGAGCACAGAAGCTTTGGTCTTCATGTCTGTACCCCTCGGGAGCGAAGAGTATCAGGGTTTCAACCTGCCAATAACAGAAGCAAGAAACAAAGTGACTCTCATAAACAAGAAGTGCTGTGGCAAGAATGGTTGAGCTAAGATGATAAGAAATGGAAGAACTCTCTTGAAAGATTAGAAGAGGTGATTTCTCCTTGGATCGTGTAAAAAAAAGAATGACACATTTTTGGCAATAGCATGATGGTGAAGATAAACTATTACAGTGTGTAAGAAAGACTTGTATAGCTGGGGTCTGCTGATGTCCTGTACTTTGTCACCAAGAACTAAACATTTTAAACTGTAGAGCGAAGACATATGTTACATGCCTGGACTTAGACACACAGGTAAGATAAATAAATGTTTAGAGCACCAAATGCGGATGATGCCAAGTACAGAGGTCAAAAATAAGCCATCTCCCTCTTTAGGACTGTCCACTGCTACCATAAGAACGTAAGAACTGCCAGACTGGGTTAGACCAAAGTCCATTGAGCCCAGTATCCTGTTTCCAAAAGTGGCCAATCCAGATCACAAGTACTTGTCAGGTTCCCAAAAGGTAGAAAGATTCTGTGCTGCTTATCCAAGAGGTAAGCAGTGGATTTCCCCAGTCCACCTTAATAATGGTTTATAGACTTTCCCTCCAAGAATCTGTCCAAACCTCTTTTAAACGCAGCTACACTAACAGCTTTTACTACATCTTCCGGCAATAAATTCCAGAGTTTGATTACGTTAAGTGAAAAAATGTTTTCTCTGATTAGTCTTAAATGTGCTGCATTGTAGCTTCATTGCATGTCCCCTAGTCTTTTTACTTTTTGAAGGAGTAAACAACCGATCTACATTTACTCATTCCACTCTATTCATTATTTTATAGACCTCAGGCCCAATTTTCGAAGGCATTTACATGGGTAACTGCCCTACTTACCCATGTAAATGCCATATCCGGGATTTTCGAAGGGGCACCTACTTGGGTAGTGCCCTTTGAAAATCCTGGATATGTCCTTAATGTGCCCTGATGCTAACATGCCCCGATGCTATGTGGTTAGCATTGGGGCATGTTAGAGGCAGAACGGAGGCGGAGGAAATGGCTAACCAGGTAGCACCGATTTTCAATGCTACCCGCTTAGCCCTCTATGCTTTAAAGATGAAGCTACAGGGTAAACTATTTTAAACTAATAAAAGAAAATATTTTTTCACTCATCGTGTAATCAAACTCTGGAATTTGTTACCGGAGGATGTAGTAAAGGCTGTTAGTGTAGCTGGGTTTAAAAAAGGTTTGGACAAGTTCCTGGAGGAAAGGTCCATAAACCATTATTAAGAAGGGACTCAGGATATCAATGCTTGACCCAGTACAAGCATTGTGGAACCTGTGTCTTTTGGGGAAACTGCTAGGTACGTATGACCTAGACTGGCCACTGTTGGAAACAGGATACTAGGCTTGATGGACCTTGGTCTGACCCAGTATGGCATATCTTATGTTCTTATGATAGGCGAGGTTTTTCATCGCCTATCTTTCAGGTGCAGGGGCTAAGCAGGTAGGATCGAAAATCAGTGCTACCCGGTTAGCTCCTGCAACTTACGGAGTGTGCGGCGAGACCTGGATTTTCAATGCTGGGGCCGCATATGACCCTGGCAATGGAAATCCAGGTTAGGCGGAAGAGGGGCAGACTATGTGCCGACGCGGTGCATAGCACCGCCCAGATGAAAATCGGGCTCTTCTATCATATCTTGCCTCAGACGTCTTTTTTCCAAGCTGAAGAACCCTAACCTTTTAAGCCTTTTCTTGTAGGGGTATCTTTCCATCACCTTTATCATTTTGATCACTCTTCTCTGTACATTTATTTTGTCATTTAGCAGTTATTAAGTCTTAATATAAAAATATCCAACATGTATGAAAAACGATACAAAATGTTTTCGGTTTCCTCAAACATAACCTTCCCAGTTAACTCCCAGTCCTCTTCCCTCCTTTAGCCCCTCTTCATAATCATATTCATGAGCATCCCAGTTCCTAATATTTCCATAACACTCAAGTCTCATCCAAACCAGCAACAACATGACTACTTCTATTAGTCTGATACATCTGTGTTTCTAAACAAAAGGCTTCCAAATATGTTCACCCACTCGCATAGCAGTGACATATTGCAGACATATGCCATACTGTATAGTCCCACCACTTTGCAATCAGGGGTACATCCATCGATTTCCACAATTTGGCCACCAACAAGCAGGCAGCCACTATCCCCTGCCGGACAAGATGAGCTTGATCTTTATTCACCCCCTCAGGAGACCCATTTAGACGCACTATCTCCATAAACATTACTATTTTGCCCCCACTAGTCTACCACAAGCTTCAGAAGTCTCAGCCCAAAAAGGCTTACGGCATTCACACCCAGGGCTGGCACAAAGAGCTGAGGCACCTTAGGCGAACCTTATCCCTTGCAGCCCTCCGCTCCCGAGGTGCCCACTGCCACTGCTGCCACCCGTCTCTGGGATCGATAGCAGTGGTAATAGCTACACACAGTCCCACAGAGCTTACCTTCAAACTTCAGTGCCGCTCTTCGGTGCAAACAGGAAGTTGGCATTGAGTGTCGGAGAGGGGCAGAAGCAAACAGCCCCGTGACGCCGGAGCTTGAAGGTAAGCTCTGTGGGGCTGTTTGTGACTACTGCCGCCACTGTTGGTTTCAGAGAGAGTGACAGTGGCTGCAATGGGTGCCCTCAGAGGGCCGGAGCTCTAAGTGACCGCCTATTTCGCCTAATTGTAGCACTGGCCCTACTCACACCCCCACCAGACATACTCTGTACCTTCTCTAATTCCACTATATCCTTTTTAAGATATGGCGACCAGAACTGCAAACAATATTCAAGGTGAGGAAATGTAATGTGCACTGTTGAATCAATGCTGACTCCTGGCTACCCAGCATTCTGTGGGTTTTCTTGGCAAAGTGGTGGGTCAAGTGACTTGCCAAGGCCATGAAGAGTGCCAGTGGGAAATGAACCCTGGTCACCAGGCTGTTGCTCTAGACTCCTCCTTCACTAAAAACTACACCCAGCTGGAGGTGCCGGGGATTGAACGCAGGACTGCACGCATGCGAAGTGCATGCTCTACTACTGAGATACATCCCCCAGCTAAGAAATTACATGAGAGATCTAACAAGTCATCCTCAGTCTTCACAAGCTAATATGATCCCAACATCCCCCTCAAGTGACTTGAGCCCCCAAACTTGTGGTTCAAGGGCAGATCACCTGAAGACCTGCTATTCCTTTTTACCACTTCAGAGAAGTACAGCCATGGCACTCTGGCCTAACATTCCCTACTACTACTATTTATCATTTGTATAGCGCTACCAGGCACATACGTAAGAGACAGTCCCTGCTTATCAGGGTCTAAATCTAATGAAGACAGACAACACAACTACTGGGGACTAAGGGAAATCTAGGGGAATAGTAAAGATACAGATAGATGGTGAACAGGAGAATAAGGAGATCAGGATCCAAAAATAGCCTTGAAGAGGTGGGTTTTTATTCTAGATTTGAATAAGGTCAGAGATGGAACCTGACATACTGACTCAGGTAGTGTGCTCCAGGCATATGGGGCAACAAAGTGGAATGAACGAGGTCTAAAGATGGCAGTGGCAGAGAAGCGCATAAATAAAAGGGATCTGCCAGAAGAATAGAGTTCATGAGGAATGGTGTAGAGCGAGATAAAAGAAGAAAAGTACCGCGGAGCTGCTGAATGAATGCACTTATAACTCAGTAAGAAAAGTATGAACTGAATACAGAAATGGATAGGGAGCCAGTGAAATGATTTGTGAAAAGGGGTTATGTGAGCATAGTGAGACGGCGGAAGAGTAGCTGTGCATCTGAGCTTTATCAGATTGAAGGGAAGAGAGATGATTCAGAGGGAGACCTGAAAGGGGCAGGTTTTAATAAGTAGATGGGAGGCGACTAAAAAGTGCATAAGGGTTTTAGTAGTGCGTTCAGAAAGGAAGAGTCAAATTTTGCTGATGTTATAGAGAAAGAAACAATGGGTTTTAGCTGTCTATTGAATTTCTATTGAACAGAGAAAGAGAAAGAAAAAGTCAAAGACGACCGCAAGGTTGTGGAGCTGAGGAAGCAGACAGACGTATAGTGTTGTCCACAGAAATAGAGAAAGGAGGAAGGAGGGAAGTGGATTTAGGGGGAAAGAAGAAGTTCCGTTTTGGCCATGTTCAGATAGTGGTGGGACAGCCAAGCAGCAATGTCAGATAAGCAGGCTGAAATACAGGCCTGGATTCCTGGAGAGATTTCAAGTGCAGAGAGGTAGATCTGGGTGTCTCAGCATAAAGATAATTCTGAAAACCATGGGAGAAGAGCCCTGAGGTACAATGACTGAAAGCAGGATGGCAGTAGAGGAGGATCTACCAGCACATTCACTAAAAAAGAAAAGAAAACCAAAATAGAATAAAGCCCTTACGTCCAAGGGAGAACAGGGTATCGAGAAGGTGGTGGTGAACGACAGTGTCAAAAGCAGCAGAAAGGTCAAGGAAGATGAGAATTGAGTAAAGACTCATGGATTTGGTTAGGAACAAGCTACTTGAGGCTTGTTCCTCACTAAATCATTCCCATCACTACCTTCTAGTTTCAAAGGGTCCCTTTGGTTGTCCAAAAGAAGATCCCTACCCTCACCCACCAGTCCTGCCTATAAGTGCTAGAATCTTAAAACTGGTTCTGCTCTATTATTAACCACTTAGATATGAATATCTCAGGGTTTCTCACGAGAGGATGGTTCATTAAGTTTTATTCCCACTGATATAGAATGGTAGACAAATTTTAGTGAATCAGGCTCTAAATCTAAGTTTGTGCTCCACTGAATTTTTTTATTGAGCTCTATGGGATATTGTAAAATATTTGTTATTATATCCAGCGTCTAAAGGCAAAATAAAAAATGGCCCAGGCTTTAACATATCATAAGGGCCTTTTTACTAAAGTCTGCTAAGTAGCTTAAAGGATTTAGAGAAGACGGTAATGGCCCACGGTGAGTTAATGTGTGGGCATGACTGCAACTAGCTACTAAAATGCACATTATTTGCCCATCATATGAAGGGGCAGAGCAAGGGCGTGAAGAATATATCGGATCTCTCTTTAAATCAGTATGTTCCCTTTCCCACTCATACCACTGGTCACATACTGGATCTTCTCCTCCCACTTCTGAATCCTGCTTATAGTTCTCTTCTCCTCGGAATCTGCCTCTGCCTTGGACAGATCATTATGGTGTTCTTTTCCAGCTATTTCACCCATCTTCCTCCATTACTCCCACTTCTTGTTATTCGTCATTGCAGCCATGACATCAAGTCTCTGCCACATCTCTAAAAGCTTTTCCACCACCTGACCAATTGTTTTGTCCTGAATTTGAATCCCTCCCAATAAATGAGCTACATGGAACTCTATTCTTAGCACAACACTCAATTCACTCGCACCCCTTTCTTCCCAATTTAAGTCTCTTAACCCACCTGGTCACCCTTGATTCCATACTGGGTTGCATATGCTTAGGCACCAGTTACGTAGAGCAAAGTGTCTCTGGCGTCATCATCATTCACTGTCTTCTTCTGTTTTCATTTAAATGGACTCACTCTGACTACTGCTAGCCTATTCTTTTTGCAAAAAAGGATCCCCATAGCCATCTCATTTCTTCTGCAAGTAATCAACCCAAGAAGCTCTTCTCTTTAGTCTCTCATCTCCTTAATCCTCTCTCTTTAATTTCCCCTTCAATTGCTTCAACAGCTGAACAACTAGCGCAATAGTTTTTCGACAAGGTTCATCAGTTGCATAGGAACTTTGTTTCTTTTGATCCTCCTCAGCATCTCTCATCTCCTGATCCTTTCTCTACTACATCTTGCAGTTCGCCTTTGGCTTCTATTCTTTCTCATGTCTAGTCACACTTTAATTCCATCATTATGGGCCTGATTCTAGGATGCGGGTTGCGCAGCTGCACGTCCGTCCCCACAAGCCATCCGGGTCCGATTCACCCTGTGGCTCTCCCCATAGGTCCTGAGCATCAGGACAGGGAGAGCCGGTGGGGGGGCGGGAGGTGGCAGAATCAGGGCGGAGTGGGGGGTGGGCCAACCTGGCAGGACATTAAGAGTCAATACAGGTCACAGCCTGTATGTCCTGCCAGGCCCATGAGAACGTGCTGCTTATTCCACCTCAAAGGTGGAATAAGCAGCACAAAACCGGTAATCAAGCCTGGAGATCCACCCCTGGGGCCAGGGCCGAGTGGAGGCTCCCCACCACCCAATCCAGGCCACAGCAGGCCAGCTGTGTGTCAGGTGGCAAGGGAAATGGGGGGCTGAATCCGCGGGAGTCGGGACGCCTGTGGGGAGGATGTCCCCGCAGGTGGCAGGGTCACGCCAGGCCGTCCTCGGGCCTGATTCTGATTAATGCGAGAACATTTTGTTCCCATAGTCCAGAATTGGGTCCAAACAGGACCGTCTTACTTGGAGCCATCCAGACAGCCCGGATGTTCCCCTATCTGAATCAGGCTCCACGTCATCATTGACAATAGCTATCTCATCCTCTTCCAAAACCACTTGCTCCACTGACCCCATTCCCTCAGCTTGGGTCTCTGAGTCCTCTTTAGCATGGTTACCATGGGTTCTCTCTCCTGTAATGACAGTCTTTCTTCTGGTATTTTTCCTCAATGCTAGAAATCTGCCACTTTTCATCCATTTTTAAAGAATCCATCATTAGATCCTTCTCTCCCAGCCAATTTTTATCCTATCTCTAATCTCTCCCTTTCTTTCAAAACTGCTGGAAAAATTGGTATTCCTGCAACTTTCTCACCACCTTGCTCAAACCAACTTTTTACATCCGTGACAATCAGGTTTCAAGGCTGGTCAAAGCACTGAAATAATCCTTTTATCGGAACTCAATGCAGTTCACTCTTCTCTGGATAAAGGCTACATTTCTCCAGCTATCTCTTTGGATCTCTCTTGTACTTTTAACTTGGTTGACCATTCTCTTCTCTTATCATGTCTTTCCTCTGTGGGCCTGCACGCCATTGTTCTGCACTGGTTCCACTCTTTCCTCTCTTCTCGCTCCTATTGTGTTTCATTCCAGGGCTGCTCTTCTTCTCACTTCCCTCTCTCTTGTGGGGTCCCCCAATGGTCTGTTCTGGTTCCCTTCCTCTTTAATGTTTTTCTTGCCCCTCTTATTCAGCAGCAGGGTGCCTCTGCATATTTTTATGCAGATGACATTCTGCTGCTATTCTGTACTCACCCTTCTATTCCGGATCTCACTTCCATTAATTCATGTCTGACTGTGGTTGCGTCTTGGCTTCATGACAATCGTTTACAAATTAATCCCTCCAAAACATCTGCTATCTGCTCACTGGGTCCTCTTTTTCAGCTCCTGTCTCACCGTCTCTTAATGGCCTTTCTATTCCTATGGTTTCTTCTTTCAAATATCTTGGTGTCACTCTTGATGCTGCTCTTACCTTTCACACTCACATCAGCGCTGTTGTGAAGTGGTCCTTTTATTCCTTATGCCAGATACGCTCAAGTCAATGCTTTCTTCCTTCCTCTTCCATTGTTACTCTTCTTCTTACTCTAGTAATTTCAAGGCTTGATTACTGCAATATAATTTATTCTGGTCTTCCCCATTACCAAATAAAGTGTCTACAGTCTGTTCAAAACACCGCCATCTGTTTCTTCACCATGCTACCAGATATGATCATGTCACTCCGCTTTTTATTAGATCCCATTGGCTCCCATTGTCACACCATACACCATTTAAATTACTTACCATTATTCATAAAACCCTGCATTCTGGCTCCCCTGCTTATTTGTTTTCTTATCAGATTCCATATGCGCCATCCAGATTTCTTAGATCCATTCACACGAATCACCTCCATCTGCCTTCCCCTACACAAGACCGTCTTGAAAGTACCCGGCACTCAGCATTTTTCTTCCTTGGTTCCTTCGTTTGGAACTCTCTCCCTACAGAATTCCACTTTGAATCTTCTTTCCCCAGGTTTAAGTTATCTCTTAAAACTTATTTATTCCAGCTAGCATTTGATATGCCCCCTACCACTCCTCAAGATTTTTGAAACCCTGTCTAGTTGACATGTATATAGTTCCATTCTTAAGTCTCCCAGAATTCTGCTCCATCCTTTTCCTCCTTGCCATGAATCTATTTTTGCCTTACTATCCTATCCTGTCTATTTGTTCCCTTCTACTTCTTTTTGATTGTTTTTATTGTACACCGCCTTGATGTAATTTAAGGCATTATATCAAGTTTTTTAATAAACCATAAACCATTGCAGTTAGTATGGGAGCACATATCGTGACTATCAATGTGGCAATTAGCACAGGTGTACATAACGATATCTCTATGGGTGGTGTTAAGTGTACCCGTGTTAACTGTGCTTTACATTAGGATACATATCCATGTGGTAACTGCTGGGAACATGCTGGTGACACTCCCAAGTCACCACAGAGGCTTTGCACTTAACGTTCATTAGTTTTAAAGCTACATGTGCATTAGATGCAACACCCTAACAGGCATTAGTAAAAGGGCCTCATAATAACCAACCCCAGGATCTAGGCTTTCTCCATGTCCTCTTCCCCACTTCAAATTCCCAGAGTTACTGACCTAATAAGTTGCATAGTATATAAATAAAATAACTTTTTAAAAAATGTACTCTCGGGTCAATATTCAGCCATTGTGCTCAGTATTTCCTTTAGACATCAGCCATGGAGATTAAATAAATATATATATTCAGAGCTGCTATCTGGATGGTCGCTGGCATTGAATATACTTATAGTATAGTCAGTACCAGAGTTATCTGGATAGCAGTAATATTTAGTTCACTATCTGGACAAACTTTCCAGACAGCTTAGGACAGCAAAAAGGCTGGATAGTATTAATTAATTAATTTATTTATTTAACTGTTTGTCTATACCGCTTTTCTCCGGATCAAAGAGGTGAATATTAAACAACATTGATACATAGAACCGTTATGAACTTATTTACATTGATGCATTATTTACATAGAATTGTACAGTCTCAGTATGGTGCAGTACAAGCATGTATGTAGGTGTAGTAACATATTTTCATGCAGTATGAGAGTTTGTGAGATAGGGGATTATGGTGAACAAGTGTATCTTTAGCAGCTTTTGGAAGGTGAATAATTTGTTGTATTTCTGATATTTTCAGGGAGTGTGAGACAAAGGCTTGTGGCATAGAGTTCAAATGCTCATATTGTATGCTTTTTGTTTTTTCATGTGGGATTGTTAACATAGTTTTGGTGGTTTCTCTTTTGCTTCTGGTGGTATTATTTGTGTTTAGTAGGGTTTGTAGGTAATAGGAAGACTGTTTGTTGATAGTTTTTTTTTAATTGGTTTTAATCAAATACATGATCAAAAAAAATACATAAAAAGGTCAATCTAGGCAAACAACTATAAGAAAACCATTACTAATAAATAAGAAATCAAGCAAATGATAAAGTCCACATCAAGAGAGAGTAGATCAAATCTATAAGAAGGCAATGAATACAAAAAAAGAAAACAAGACCTTATCGCGGGTCCACAAAAATGGAAGGTGATATTCAATTACCAGAGCCATCTCCAACTAAATCCTGTCTGTCCTGCAAAAACTTTTCCAGATGTGAGACATTGGTAAAACAATAGGAATTACCATCCAAGCCAATGACACATTTGCATGGGAACCTTAAAAAGAAAGTAGCCCCTAAAGCCAAAACTCGGGGCTTTAATACAAGAAATTGCCGTCGACGCAGCTGGGTAACACGTGCCACATCTGGAAAAACAAAAATCACTTGTCCACAAAATTTAACCGCCTTAGCTTTAAAATACGCTTTAAGAATACATTGCTTAATTGATACAGTTGAAAAGGTGACTAACAAAGTGGACCGCAAAGTAATAGTATCAGAAGAATCTTCTATAAAAGCAGTGAGATTTGCTATTGTAGGAACAATCTCATCCATCCCTCCTTCAGCAGCGTTCACACTTTTAGATGTAGAAGGCACATAATAAATTTGAGAAATTTCTATAGGTTCAGATATTGCCAAGACTTCCTTTAAATATTTTTCCAACAGAATAGTTGGAGAAAGTAAAGAAGATTGCGGAAAATTCAAAAATCTTAAATTACACCGGCATAAGGAGTTTTCCAAAGCTTCCACCTTAGCATGTAACACTAAGGAATCTTTTATAGCGGAAACATTTACCGATTGCAGAATAGGAACTTGGGACTCCATTTTAGTAACAGCAGTATCCAATGATGTTACCTTATTATCCAGTTGCTGCAAAGCTATTGCAGTCTCCTGGGTAAAGGCAGACAAAGAATTTAGCTTAGAGGATACCTTCTGATCAATGATTCTAACAGCCTGTAATACATCCTTAAGGGTGACATCCGCATCAGGGGAAAGGTCCGGTGCCTCCGAAGGGGCATTCAGATCTATACCAGGCACTGGAATAGGTAACACAATAGGTGATCTCACTACAGAAAACTCATCAAAGGAAACCCTTGAAACTAAAGGGGCAGCAGAACGAGGACAGGAAGGAGGCGACCTCCCCCCGGGGCTTAGAGAAACCCCGTCGGGAGAGGACTGCGCCAGAGGTAGAGGAACCACATGTCTATCCAGGGGACCGACCGGTTTAACACTCCTGGCGTCGGTCGCCTGAGACTTAACAATTGCCTTGGCCTTCCTCTTGCCCATACTGTTATATGTAGGCTTAAACAAATTAACACAATATAATGAAGAAACAAACGTACATACAACCCTGCAGCAAGACAGAAAGTCAATTAGCAGAAGTAAGTCCAAACATGCAGTCTCAACTCCCCGGTAGCCACTGAAGCGGCGTCTCAGTAGCGTCGAAGGGGCGTCTAAGGGGCTGAACCAGCCCCTTTAGACACGCCCCTTCAGACAAAGCCCCGCGGTCGAGTTCCGCGGTTGCGGAGAAACAAAGAATTTATAGCAGAAAGGACCTTCCAGCAGCAGGGTGTCCCGGGCGTGCCTGCCCGATTGTCTCTGGGCAACGTCGGCTTCACTGGCGTGACCACAGCTCCGTCTGAGCCCAAAACAGCTCAGCACATCTCCACACCAGCTCCGAGGTACTCTCCAACAAGGGCAAGTAGGCAGAGATCTTTTAAAATCCAACAGGACCTTCCAGTTTTAAGAACATAAGAACGTAAGATATGCCACACTGGGTCAGACCAAGGTCCATCAAGCCCAGTATCCTGTTTCCAACAGTGGCCAATCTAGGTCATACGTACCTAGCAGTTTCCCCAAAAGACACAGGTTCCACAATGCTTGTACTGGGTCAAGCATTGATATCCTGGGTCCCTTCTTAATAATGGTTTATGGACCTTTTCTCCAGGAACTTGTCCAAACCTTTTTTAAACCCAGCTACACTAACAGCCTTTACTACATCCTCCGGTAACAAATTCCAGAGTTTGATTACACGTTGAGTGAAAAAATATTTTCTTTTATTAGTCTTAAATAGTTTACCCTGTAGCTTCATTGCATGTCCCCTAGTCTTTCCATATTCTGATACTGTAAACAATCTATCTACGTTTACCTGTTCCACTCCATTCATTAATTTATAGACTTCTATTATATCTCCCCTCAGCCGTCTCTTTTCCAGGTTAAAGAGCCCTAACCTTTTTTAGCCCTTCTTCATAGGAGTATCCTTCCATCCCCTTTACCATTTTGGTGGCTCTTCTCTGAACCTTTTCTAATAACGCTATATCCTTTTTAAGATACGGCGACCAGAATTGCACACAATATTCAAGGTGCGGTCTCACCATGGAACGATATAGAGGTATTATAATATCTTTTGTTTTATTTTCCATTCCTTTCCTTATGATACCTAGCATTCTATTTGCTCTCTTGGCTGCCGCTGCACACTGGGCTTAGGTTTTAACATGTTATCCACAATGACGCCTAAATCGTTTTCCTGGGTGGTGGTTCCTAATGTGGAACCTTGCAATGTGCAACCATAGTTTGGGTTGTTCTTCCCTAGGTGCATAACTCTGCACTTGTCCACATTAAATTTCATCTGCCATTTTGATGCCCAGTCTTCCAATTTATCAAGATCCTCTTGCAATTTTCCACAATCCTCTTGGGTTTTAACAACTTTAAATAGTTTTGTGTCATCTGCAAATTTGATAACCTCACTCGTTATTCCCTTTTCCAGGTCATTTATGAATATGTCAAAAAGCAGCGGACCCAGCACAGATCCCTGGGGTACACCATTTAGCCCTACCCTCTGCTTTCTATCTGTTAACCAGTTCCTCATCCACAATAGTACACTGCCTCCTATCCCATGACTCTTTAGTTTTGCCAAAAGTCTCTGATGAGGGACCTTGTCAAAGACTTTCTGAAAGTTCAGATACACTATATCAACCGACTCACCTTTGTCCACCTGTTTATTCACACCTTCCAAAAAACTAACAGATTAGTAAGATAAGATCTTCCTTGTCTAAAGCCATGTTGGCTGTCTCCCATTAGGCCTTGACTATCTACATGCTGAGTAATTTTGTTCTTTATGATGGTTTCTACCATTTTTCCCAGTACTGACATCAGGCTCACCGGTCTGTAGTTTCCCGGATCACCCCTGGAACCCTTTTTAAAAATTGGCGTTACATTGGCGATCCTCCAATCTTCAGGTATTACAGATGATTTCAATGAAAATTCACAGATTACTAATAGCAGGTCTGCAATCTCATATTTCACTTCTTTCAACACCCTTGGATGTATACCATCCAGCCCAGGTGATTTGCTACTCTTCAGTTTATCAAATAGTTGTAATACATCTTCCCGATGTATCGATATTTCCTTCAATTCTTCCGCACCTTTAAATACCACTTCAGTCATAAGTGACATCCCTATATCTTCCTCAGTAAAGGCCGAAGCAACGAATTCATTCAGTCTCTCCGCTATCGCCTTGTCGCCTCTTAGTGCCCCTTTAACCCCTCTATCATCTAATGGACCAACTGACTCTCTCACAGGTTTTTTGCTATGAATGTACTTGAAAAAGTCTTTATTTTGCATATGTGCTTCCGCAGCAAGCTTCTTCTCAAATTCTCCCTTTGCCTGCCTTATCAATGCCTTGCATTTGACTTGCCAGTGCTTGTGTCCTCCAGGTGATGTAAACCCCTCTCGCACCGAGGAGGTTTCTCCAGGGCCAAGTGCCCATGCGGGAAGGGTTAGGACAGCAGTTATAGTTGGTGATTCGATCATTAGGCATGTAGATAGCTGGGTGGCTGGTGGACGTGAGGATCGCCTGGTAACATGCCTGCCTGGTGCGAAGGTAGCGGACCTCACACGCCACCTAGATAAGGTCTTAGATAGTGCTGGGGAGGAGTCTGCTGTCTTGGTACATGTTGGTACCAATGACATAGGAAAATGTGGTAGGGAGGTTCTGGAAGCTAAATTTAGGCTTTTAGGTAGGAAGTTGAAATCCAGAACTTCCAGGGTAGCGTTCTCCGAAATGCTTCCCGTTCCACGCGCAGGACCCAATAGGCAGGCAGAGCTCCGGACTCTCAATGCGTGGATGAGACAATGGTGCAGAGACGAGGGTTTTGGATTTGTTAGGAACTGGGGAACATTCTGGGGAAAGGAGGGGCTCTTCCGAAGGGATGGGCTTCACCTTAACCGGGATGGAACCAGGCTGCTGGCATTAACCTTTAAAAAGGAGATAGAGCAGCTTTTAAACTAGATAATAGGGGAAAGCCGACAGTCGCCCAAGAGCGCATGGTTCGGAAGAATGTATCCTTGAAGGATACTACAAAAAGCAGAGAGGTTCCAAAAAAGAGTAAAGTAGCCCAAATGCCCTCGAGTATGGAGCAGACAGAACTTAAAGATCCCAAAATACCCATGTCTACCAATAGCCAAATTAATATGAATAAAATACAGTCTCTAAAATGCTTGTATGCAAATGCTAGAAGTCTACAAAACAAGATGGGAGAGTTAGAATATATAGCACTAAACGAGAGGTTAGATATGATTGGAATATCAGAGACATGGTGGAAGGAGGACAACCAGTGGGACACTGTGATACCTGGGTACAAACTATATCGAAATGATAGAGCTGATCAAATTGGTGGAGGGGTTGCGCTCTATGTTAGAGAGGGCATTGAGTCAGAAAGGATTAAAGTTTTGCAAGAAACAAAATTTGCTGTAGAATCTCTATGGATTGAAATTCCATGTAAAAAGGGGAAGGCGATGGCAGTGGGGGTGTACTATCGTCCGCCTGGCCAGAATGAACAAATGGATGATGAAATGCTCAAAGAAATCAAGGAAGCTAGCAAAAGTTACAGTGCAGTAATAATAATGGGTGATTTCAATTACCCCGGCATCGACTGGGTCAGTGTCACAACAGGACATGCTAGGGAGATAAAGTTCCTAGATGAAATAAATGACTGCTTCTTGGAGCAGCTGGTTCATGAACCGACCAGAGGGGAAGCAATATTAGACCTAGTCCTTAGTGGAACACCAGATGTAGTGCAAGAGATAAGGGTGTTGGGGCCACTTGGCAATAGTGATCATAGCATGATCGCCTTTGATTTAATTAGTGGAGGAGGGATAGTAAGGAAATCCACAGTACTACCCTTTAACTTTCGAAAGGGAGACTATGATAGAATGAGGAAAACAGTTAAGAAAAAACTAAAAGGAGCAGTTGCAAAGGTTAAAGACGTACATCAAGCTTGGGTGTTGTTGAAAAATACTATCTTGGAAGCCCAGACCAGCTGTATTCCACGCTTTAAGAAAAGTGGAAGGAAGTCCAAAAAATTGCCAGCATGGTTTAAAGCTGAGGTCAGAGAGGCTGTTGTTGCCAAAAAAGCATCTTTCAAGAAATGGAAAAAAGAGCCAAATGATGAAACCTGGAAACAGCACAAGCACTGGCAAGTCAAATGCAAGGCATTGATAAGGCAGGCAAAGAGAGAATTTGAGAAGAAGCTTGCTGCGGAAGCAAAAACGCGAAATAAAGACCTTTTCAAGTACATTCGTAGCAAAAAACCCGTGAGAGAGTCAGTTGGTCCATTAGATGATAAAGGGGTTAAAGGAGCACTAAGAGGCGACAAGGCGATAGCGGAGAGACTGAATGAATTCTTTGCTTCGGTCTTTACTGAGGAAGATGTAGGGATGTTACCCACGACTGAAGTGGTATTTAAAGGTGTGGAAGAATTGAAGGAAATATCGATACATCGGGAAGATGTCCTACAACTATTAGATAAACTGAAGAGTAGCAAATCACCTGGGCCGGATGGTATACATCCAAGGGTGTTGAAAGAACTGAAATTTGAGATTGCAGACCTGCTATCAGTAATCTGTGAACTATCATTAAAATCATCTCTAATACCTGAGGATTGGAGGATCGCCAATGTAACACCAATTTTTAAAAAGGGTTCGAGGGGTGATCCGGGAAACTACAGACCGGTGAGCCTGACATCAGTACCGGGAAAAATGGTAGAAACCATCATAAAGAATAAAATTACTCAGCATATAGATAGTCATGACCTAATGGGAGACAGCCAACATGGCTTTAGACAAGGAAGATCTTGTCTTACTAATCTGTTATGTTTTTTTGAAGGAGTGAATAAACAGGTGGACAAAGGTGAGTCGGTTGATATTGTGTATCTGGACTTTCAGAAAGCCTTTGACAAGGTCCCTCATGAGAGACTTTTGGCAAAACTAAAGAGTCATGGGATAGGAGGCAGTGTACTACTGTGGATCAGGAACTGGTTAAAAGATAGAAAGCAGAGGGTAGGGCTAAATGGCCAATTTTCCCAATGGAGAAAGGTGAATAGTGGTGTACCCCAGGGATCTGTGCTGGGTCCGCTGCTTTTTGACATATTCATAAATGACCTGGAAAGTGGAATAACGAGTGAGGTTATCAAATTTGCTGATGACACAAAACTATTTAAAGTTGTTAAAACCCAGGAGGATTGTGGAAAATTGCAAGAGGATCTTGATAAATTGGAAGACTGGGCATCAAAATGGCAGATGAAATTTAATGTGGAGAAGTGCAAGGTTATGCACCTAGGGAAGAACAACCCAAACTATGGTTACACGATGCAAGGTTCCACATTAGGAACCACCACCCAAGAAAAAGATTTAGGCGTCCTTGTGGATACCATGTTAAAACCCTCGGCCCAGTGTGCAGCGGCGGCCAAGAGAGCAAATAGAATGCTAGGTATGATAAGGAAAGGAATGGAAAATAAAACAAAAGATATTATAATGCCTCTATATCGTTCCATGGTGAGACCGCACCTTGAATATTGTGTGCAATTCTGGTCGCCATATCTTAAAAAGGATATAGCAATTTTAGAAAAGGTTCAGAGAAGAGCCACCAAAATGGTAAAGGGGATGGAAGGCTACTCCTATGAAGAAAGGCTAAAAAGGTTGGGGCTCTTTAACCTGGAAAAGAGACGGCTGAGGGGAGATATGATAGAAGTCTATAAATTAATGAACGGAGTGGAACGGGTAAACGTAGATCGATTGTTTACCTTATCAGAATATAGAAAGACTAGGGGACATGCAATGAAGCTACAGGGTAAACTATTTAAGACTAATAAAAGAAAATATTTTTTCACTCAACGTGTAATCAAACTCTGGAATTTGTTACCGGAGGATGTAGTAAAGGCTGTTAGTGTAGCTGGGTTTAAAAAAGGTTTGGACAAGTTCCTGGAGGAAAGGTCCATAAACCATTATTAAGAAGGGACCCAGGATATCAATGCTTGAAACCAATACAAGCATTGTGGAACCTGTGTCCCTTGGGGAAACTGCTAGGTACGTATGACCTAGATTGGCCACTGTTGGAAACAGAATACTGGGCTTGATGGACCTTGGTCTGACCCAGTATGGCATATCTTATGTTCTTATGTTCTTATGTGCTGTTTCCAGGTTTCATCGTTTGGCTCTTTTTTCCATTTCCTGAAAGATGCTTTTTGGCAACAACAGCCTCTCTGACCTCACTTTTAAAACATGCTGGCAGTTTTTTGGACTTCCTTCCACTTTTCTTAAAGCGTGGAATACAGCTGGTCTGGGCTTCCAAGATAGTATTTTTCAACAACACCCAAGCTTGTTGTAAGTCTTTAACCTTTGCAACTGTTCCTTTTAGTTTTTCCTTAACTATTTTCCTCATTTTATCATAGTCTCCCTTTCGAAAGTTAAAAGGTAGTACTGTGGATTTCCTTACTATCCCTCCTCCACTAATTAAATCAAAGGCGATCATGCTATGATCACTATTGCCAAGTGGCCCCAACACCCTTATCTCTTGCACTAGATCTGGTGTTCCACTAAGAACTAGGTTTAATATGTCTTCCCCTCTGGTCGGTTCATGAACCAGCTGCTCCAAGAAGCAGTCATTTATTTCATCTAGGATCTTTTAGGCCAGGCAATGCCCTTTAACCTTTCCAGACATTCAGCACGCTTCACGGAAACAGTCACCAGCTTGAGGGAAAACGCTCTTCACAATGGCAGCTGTGCAGAGGGAGCCGGGACCTCATGTGGGCTTCCCTAGCTCCCTCTGAAGCTCCTTAGATGGCAGCGGTGCTCTTTGGCGGGGTGGGGGGGGGGGTCTCGTATAGGACTGGAAATGGACAGATGGGGGGGCAAGGTTTGGAAATGGGCTGATGGGGGAGGAAGCTTGGACTGGAAATGGCTGATGGGGACTGGGCTACAACAGGAAATGGGCTGATGGGGGGAAAGCTTAGACTGGAAATGGGCTAATTGGGGTGGAGCTTGAACTGGAAATGGCTGATGGGGGCTGGGCTGTGACTGGAAATAAGCTGATGGGGATGGAAGCTTGGACTGTAAATGGGCTGATTGGGGGGGACGTTTGGACTGCAAATGGCTTATGGGGCTGGACTATGACAAAATGGGTTGATGGGGTGGAAGCTTGGACTGGAAATGACTGATGGGGGGGGCTAGGATAGGTAGGCATCAGTACTTGACGTTGACTATCTACAGGTCTGGGTTTTCATCCAGATTCAGTCTGTTGAGAGACTACTAAGGACAGGCTGTTAGTGAGTGGTGTCCAGTTCACATCCGAGGTGTTCCCGAAATAGGTGGGTTTTTAATTGTTTTCTGAATAAGGAGAGGTCTTTGTTGTTTCGGATCTGGTTAGGAAGGGAGTTCCATAGCAATGGAATAGGACTGGAAATGGCTGAGGGGGAGCTTGGAATGGAAATAGGTTGATGGGGGGGGGGGGCTAGGATTGGAAATTGGCTGATGGGAGCAGCTTGGACTGGAAATGGCTGATGGGGACTGGGCTACAACAGGAAATGGGCTGATGGGGGGAAAGCTTAGACTGGAAATGGGCTAATTGGGGTGGAGCTTGAACTGGAAATGGCTGATGGGGGCTGGGCTGTGACTGGAAATAAGCTGATGGGGATGGAAGCTTGGACTGTAAATGGGCTGATTGGGGGGGACGTTTGGACTGCAAATGGCTTATGGGGCTGGACTATGACAAAATGGGTTGATGGGGTGGAAGCTTGGACTGGAAATGACTGATGGGGGGGGGCTAGGATAGGTAGGCATCAGTACTTGACGTTGACTATCTACAGGTCTGGGTTTTCATCCAGATTCAGTCTGTTGAGAGACTACTAAGGACAGGCTGTTAGTGAGTGGTGTCCAGTTCACATCCGAGGTGTTCCCGAAATAGGTGGGTTTTTAATTGTTTTCTGAATAAGGAGAGGTCTTTGTTGTTTCGGATCTGGTTAGGAAGGGAGTTCCATAGCAATGGAATAGGACTGGAAATGGCTGAGGGGGAGCTTGGAATGGAAATAGGTTGATGGGGGGGGGCTAGGATTGGAAATTGGCTGATGGGAGCAGCTTGGACTGGAAATGGGCTGATGGGGGGCTGGAATAGGACTGGAAATGGGCTGATGCGGGGCCAGGATTAGAAATTGGCTGATGAGGGGAGCTTGGACTGGAAATGGGTTGATGGGCTGGAAAAGAACTGGAAATGGGCTGATGGGGGGCTGGAATGTGACTGGAAGGAGAATATGGGGGGGAATGGGCTGATGTGGGGGCATGGGAGAATGGGACTAGAAGGGAGTGGATGCTGGGTGGGTCTAGAACTAGAAGGGATCTGATTTTGGAGGAAGACTAGAATGGGATGGGGATGGGAAATGAGGATGGAGAGGGGAAAAGATATTTTGTGTGGGAGGGAAGAAAAATCTATGATTGGCTGGGTATTGGGAGAGTAAGTGGGGACTGAGAATGGAAAGCTGAAATCTGAGTGGATGATAAAGGAATAAAGAAAGAAATGGGGGAAAGAGCAAAAGGGGAAAGATCAGTATGTTAAAGCAGATATAGAGATTGGAAAAAATCTAGAAGAGAGAAGAAAGGACAAATGGACAGCTCACAGAAGACATGAAGAAACCAGAAGAAAGTGACTGGAGCAATTGCAACTGAAAAATAAAATGCCCAAACAAAAGGTACAAAAATACATTTTATTTTGAATTTATTAACTGGGAAATATGTATTGCTAACATCTTTGCATTTTTGTTTAGTGCAAGAGAAAATTAATTTATTGTTTTATTTCTCCAGTGTTGTTGCACATTTCATGTTTGGCCTTTGGGGTTCCCAATTTAATTCCTATTTCTAAATTGTGATCCCTTGTTCTTTGTGTGGTGACGGTTCATGTTCTGCATGTGTAACCAAGCTGAGGTATTCTGTTCATGTCGTTTCTATTTGACAGTCCCACTTGTTCTCTTTCCCCCAGTGAGATGTATTGGTATTCTCTGAGATGTACTTGCTTAATATTTGCAGTGTTGCTTTTTTTGATAGGTAGGGTTTGGTGCTTTGTGAGTCCTGGTAGTGTTGTTATGATACAGTGGGTTTACTATGGTTTCTAAATGGTCAGTGTTTATAGTACTTCCTAATGGGCCTGGCGGTTGCCACTGGAATATAGTAATTTAGAAATCTAGTAGCCTTTCTTTATTCAGACACTCATTAAGAGGCATGTTTACTAAAAGTGCATGTTAACATTATGCAAATATGTATGCAAATGAGGATCCTTATGCAAATGAGACCCCACAATGAATCTCTGCACATAGCTCCGCACCCCCCTTGGGCCGTCCCTGACTCACCTAATCTCCTTTGTGTTTCCTTACCATTCCCCCTAGATGTATCCCATGTCTACAGCTACTGTGTTGTCTGTCTTAACTAGATTGTAAGCTCTGATGAGCAGGGGCCGTCTTTTACATGTGTCTATGCAGTGCTGCGTACATCTTGTAGCGCTATACAAATTTTCAATAGTAGTAGTAGTAATCTTCCATTTTACCACCAGCGCATTCACCCACTTGTCAAGAGCTTCTATAATTTAACAAATATTCACCCCAGTATCACAAAGAAAAGTACTGAAGACACTGAGAAGGCACAAGATGAGGATAAGCAACAAAACAATTACTAAAAATGATAAATGATGGAATTCAGGATCATTGGGGAATGATAAACTGAGCTCCAATTTTTGTCTCAAATTACATCCTAAAATTAAGCACAGGATTCCTGAACCACAGTACCAGACCTGTTTATGGTACCTCATGAGTATCTCTTATTATAATTTATATGTGATTAATTTTATCCAATCAATATAGAGCTAAGGTTGAAATTGTCAGTGAGGGGCCTGGTGATGTAACTTGTGGTCAAATGGTTTCTGATGCACAGAAATAAAGATTAACAACTAAAAACACAAATAAACCACAAAATATATCTTTTTATTGAACTAACATAATACATTTCTTGACTAGCATTCAGAAGGTAACACCCCATTCCTGAGAACAGAACAGATGACAAAGATGGTTATGGTTATGGTTATATTTCATCTGATATACTGCAACATTGCATAGCAGTCTAACATGACAGTTATACTACCTTAACCAAGATTAATGTAGTTGGCAACTGCACTACTGTATTTTTTATATCAGCAAGACAGTTTCAGTCTTATAGTACAGGTGATACCATTCTTCCCTCCCTCGGCAAAGAAAATCATGCAATGTCCACTAGTGAAGCAAGTATAAAGCCATCAAACAGAACCAAGTTCTACATATGCTTTTGAAGTGCAATGTGGATGAAAAGTAAGTTTTCTGTATAAAACCAAATTAGGAGTACAATATTTAATCAATGATAAATTTGAAATCTTATAATCATGATGTGGTCTGGCCCGGTTGCTTTCAAATGGAGAATTAAAGCTACATGTATTACAGCACAAGCAGATTCATCCTCAATGACGTACCAACCTTATAAAGAAGCATACTTGCATGCAGCAGTTTGTAAAATTAATATTCTGATCTCTGCAAAGAGTGAAAGATTGACAGTGGTGACGTAATCAATACTAACGTATAATGATTTGCACAGTACCAAGACTGTCATGGTCACAAATAAGCCCCCTTCTGAGAGCTACTAAGGCTTCTGAGGCCAAAACGAAAGGGATGTCTCCAAGAAGACATGCGATTGTAATAAAAGAATTCTTCAATAAAGCAAAGTTGCTTACCTGTAACAGGTGTCCTCTGTAGACTCAGGAAAAATCACAAGTGGATGATTTCATCCAAAAGCACCAAGACAGAGTAATTCTCTCAGAGCTCAGAAACAAGTAGAAAAAGCATTTCTAAACGTGTGCGTATCTTCATATATATCACGCCCCTGCAGAGACACTTTAGTTTTGCACAAGATTCTTTGAAAACAGAGAGTATGCTAATTTGAGCAAATGCTGCCATCTGAGTAAGAGAAGACATGGAAGGTAATGGTTTATCAGTTCCAGATGCTAGAACCTTTGGAGATTCCCGCTGCTGCTTCGCTGGTGGCAGACCCAATTTTAAATTAATGGCTCTTTGGAAAGAAGTGATCCTCCTATTATAATCACATCCTGATTTATCTTTTTTTTTAAATTATTTATTTATGCAATTTTTAAACAAAACAGCAAAAACAAGATATTCCTTGCAAAGAATGAAGTACACATTAGAAAAAGGTGAACAAACAAACAAGAAAAGAATTCAAAATATTACTCCATGTAGTCCACAAATTGAGGAGGAGGGACCAGCAATACAGACCAAAGTAGGAGTACTTTGGAAAATATTAAACTATACAATTAACATTAGAAAACCAAATGGCTACGGAGCACCCAGAATACAGACTAATGTAGAGGATACATACAGATTACAAAATTACTCTGGTGATGTATTAGATGAAAGTCTGGCATTGATAAAAGTACTTAAATCATTTGGATCTGAAAAAACGTACCTAACATCCTTAATAACAACCAGACACCTACAGGGAAATCTAAGAAAAAAAGTTCCCCCAATTTGTAACACTCCTGCCTTATACAAAAGAAACTGCTTTCTCCTCTTCTGAGTCTCTTTAGTTAAATCTGGAAACATCGATATTTTTAGACCCATAAAGGTTTCTAAACGTTTCTTAAAAAACATTTTTAGAAGCCAATCTTTATCAGAAACCAAAGTGCATTGCACCAACAATGTTGAAGAAATACAAGTACCACCCCCCCCCCCCCCCCCCCGTATCCTCAAGCAAGCCAGTAACATCCAAAACATTAAAATTCACTTCAGATATTGCTGGGGTCTCAGTACTCTTCTTACCACAAGGCAGATAATATACCTTACTCAAAGGTGGAATCAGTTCAACAGGGACCTTCAAAACTTCCAACATATATTGTTTAAACATATCCAATGCTATAACACCAAAAATTCATGGGAAATTTAAAACACGAAGATTTGCGGCTCTGGAAGCATTCTCTAACACTTCCAGTTTGTATTTGAGTGTCCCATTTTCCTTGGATAAAGCCGAAGACATGGTGGAAACACTGTCCAACTGAGAACCAAGATTATTATTCTGGATCTTCATCTGTTCAAATGTAGACATCACTATATCAATTAGAGCATTTTTCTGGATGCCGGCAGCATTCTCTTGGACCTGGGATGATAACAGAGAGGTTTGTGAACTAATTGCCGTTGAAAGAGTTGCAATAGCTTCCCAGATAGCTTCTAAGGTAAAGACCTTAGGACGAGACAGAAGAGGTGAATCAAAGAAAGGAGTTGAAGCAAACTGAGGGAGCGCTCTTCCATCCAAAGTAGGCTTCACCGGAGTAATGGCCACCAAACTATCACCCGAAGCCTCCCCGAGACTCTCAGGGGTCAAAGGAGCCAAACACTCAGCCGACACCCTCTCCACGCTCGGCGTCCCCTCTCTGGGAGATGTCGGCGCTATAACAGCTGAGAGTGGATCTTGAGCAGCTGGGTGTGGTGGCAGAATCCTCACCGCAGGAGAGAGAGATGTTTCAACAACCGGTGGAGACGCCTGAGCCTTCACACTAGGCGAAACCAAGCCAGCTCGAATCTCCTGTTTCTTATCCAAAGGTATCTGAACAAAATGGTCCATAGGACCAGAAATGGATGGTTGAGGCTCAGAGGGAATAGCCCTCAACTTTCCTTTCCTCTAAGGCATCCGCTCTCAAGCAACGCTCCGCACCGCAGCCATCTTGGAAAGTCTCCTGATTTATCTTTTAAGTTTATCAATACCACTATCTCTGCATCATCTCCTCAGCATGACTGGTACAATGTCTTTACCAAGTTCTCTGTATTCAATATTTGTTTCCAGACTTTGGCATGGAGGCTCAGCAATAGAACCTTCTACTCCAAGACTAGAAATTTTGTGCCAAGCCTATCTGCATATAGAATTCAGTGCAGAGGGTCTGTGCCGAAATGCATTTTCCAATGCTGTGGAGTGAGTTTAGTTTAGATTTGGCAATGAGACGTGGCATCAAGCTTTCAGCACTGCATCAAAAGAATGTCCTTGAGAATCCACCAAGCCTTGATTCTCCCATACCCCGACCAGACTAGAAATGCCACTGCATACAGAGACCAAATCGGATACTCTAGAGTGGTAACGAGGAGGAGCTAGTAACTTAACCTGCTTTTTAGCTTCATCATAGCAGACTCTAGCACTGCCAGAAGGTCTGCCAGTTTACCCTTCTAATAGAGCGCTCCCTTAGCAACATCCCACTAAAGCTATTACGATTTTCCATGTTAGGCAGAGTGGTCAGATCCTGTGACTATCTTATGCCCAATTTCCTATTACACAAAGGGTGCACCTCTTAAAATCTGGTTCGTGCTTAGACATACCAAAGAGCAGGCAGGGCTGGTCCCAGAGCTGGTGCAAGGTATTGGGTGCCCTAGGCAGACTTTCAGACTTATTCCCCCCGCCTTGAGATTTTGATAATTACAGTCAATAATCATCATCCTCTGAACTACAACCTCCCAACAACAATCATGTAAAAATGCATAATTATGTGCGCCTGCTCTCCGTGCAGGTAAAAGAATGTGCCGAGGGCTCTTTGAGTTTGTGGGGCTGTCAGAATCTATTGTTTTGCTTTGACTACTGCTGCTCTTCCAGAAGCTGTTGCCTAATGCTTGGCTCGGCCCTGAGAGCAGGTAAGCCAAATCAAACTCTACAGCTCCCTGACAGACGAAGTGAAACAAAGAAGAATACATTTAATCTGTTAGCACTACAGGGGTGAGAGAGATACTGTGACATGTCTGTTCTGTAGAGCAGAAAAAACTAACTGAAGAGCCTCCATAGGGACCCCTGATTTTATTTATTTTATTTATTTATTTAGCGTACATTTATATCCCGCTGCTTCCAGTGATCAGCAGCGGTTGTTACACATGGTGATGTTGGCTGTACTGGCCAGGAATTAGATTATAACACTCTGATTTGAGGGGGGGGGGGGGGACACTGCAGAATACAGATTACAGGCTTACAGTTGATTGCTATATACATAATTACACATGATTGTTATATACATATTTACAATTGACTAAACTGTAGAACTTTATAAGTGGTCTGCATATGTATATGTATATTTACACGCGGTTGCGTGTAGCTCATGATGTTAGGTTGTAATGGGACTTGAAAAGGTGTGTCTTAAGCTCCTTTCTAAAGTCCTTTAGATCATAGATTTCACGCAGATCACTTGGTAACCGATTCCAGAGTGTAGGAGCTGTAAACGAGAAAGCTCTGTTAGTGGTACAGGCATTAGTGGGATGAGTGGGAAGGTACGGTGCATGCATTCTCAGAAACCTTTTCTAGTTCTTTACACCATCCTGGCGCTTTCAGATGTCATCCACTTGTGTGGCTGATTCATCCTGCTTGTTCGATGGAGAATAGAGACTCCCTTGTGATTTTATATACACATGGGGTCAATTTTCTAAGGCAGTCATGTATTTTCTTGCAGCTCATAAAGGTATAACTTCCCTAATCATTTGTTTTCAAATACTATACAGATAGTGCTAGGGTGAAAATAATAGTGATGGTGCAGAGGGAGGGTGGAACAAGAGCAGCAACTATACAGGTAAGTAGGGCCGGCCCAACCATTAGGCAAACTAGGCAGCTGCCTAGGGCAGCAGCTTCTGAGGGGCAGCAAAGAGCAAGGCATTCACAGCATTGACAGTCAGGGGTCATAAGGCTTGCCTAAGCTACAAGGGTCATTCTGAACTTCGTTTAGTGAGTCTGGACATCCAGACCCGCTAAACGGCCAGACAGCCTACTGGGGACAGAGCTCCCTGTATGAACAGGCGATTTATATGGTGAGCTCAGTTCATGGGAGGGAGGGGGTGGGACAGAGGCAGAGCGAGTGGAGGCAGTGAGCAGACAGCGACCCCAGACATACAGGGCAGATTCCCAGGTCGGCCCTGTACGTCCAGGGTCAGCCACAGAGATGGGGGACTTATTCTACCTGGAGATGGAATACGTGCCCCTGGATGTCGGAGGAGTGCAGCGCCGGGTGAAGACAAGAGGTGAGGGGGTGCAGGGGGAGCCCCGCAGCCCAACCCTGGCCATGGGAGGCCAGATCGGGGGTCGGGCTGTGGGGTAAGGACGTTTTTGCTGGCGGCTGGGATCACGGCTCCTAAATGGAGCTGCGGTGCCATGGCGACAGGATGCCATGGCACTGCGGCTCCATTCAGGAGCCTAGCTGAGTTAGCCAAGTATGTGGGCTTAGCATGCGGCCAATCAGAATCAGGGCCCAGCTTGCACGTCCAGGCCATAGACCCGATTCTGATCCTGCAGGCATGTCTAGCCCCTGCGGGATCAAAATCGAGTCTCCCTCTGTACGCCTCGATTCTGATTGGTCGCACAGGGGCTGGATGGTCAGTTTGGAATCGGCCTTCATACTTCAAGTTTAGGCCTGCAAAATGGTAGGACTACACTAAATAGATGGCAACAGTGATGGTCACTGCACTATGTGTATATTCAGTGCTGCTGAGTATGGGGGTCATTTTAAAAGCTCTGTTTGTTATCTGGACATCTGAAAATCAGTACACAGACGTCCAAGTAATGCAGATGCCTTCAAAGCCATTTAAAAAAAAAACAGCTCCAAAGATGTTCCCTCGCTGGGGACATTTATCTTGCAAATGGACATGGCAGGGGTATGTCCTAGGTGTTCTTCCACCTCCATCTGAGTCTATACCTGCAGCAGGGTACGTATAGACATCTAAAAAGTGTTTGTTTTCCCAGAACAGCATTTGGAGGCTGTAGAGGAGAGATGGTGCAGCATAGTTACTCACCTGTAACAGGTGATCTCCGGGAACAGCAGGAATTTAGTCTTCACATATGGGTATCGTCGGTACCGACGGAGCCTGCGCGGGAACGCTCCCCAGCATCCAATAGGAAAGCTTTTGGGAGCATCCCACAGCGCCTGCGTGCTGCGTTCCCACCTTTCCAACTGTCCCTCTCCAGTTGAGTTTATAGCTGAGACAAAAGAGAGAGGGAGAGAGAGAAAGAGAGAGAGATACAACTCCTAGGGGAGGTGGGCAGCTTGTTAAGACTAAATTCCTGCTGTTCCCGGAGATCACCTGTTACAGGTGAGTAACTACGCTATCTCCAGGAACAAGCAGGAATGTAGTCTTCACATATGGGGACTCCCTAGCTGCAGATGCCAGGGAGATGGCCCCAGGAAGTTGTCAGCCCTTGTGAAAGGGACCCACTTTCCCCCATGGATCTCTGGCATCCTACCAGGCAGGGGCGGCCCAAGGGGGGTGCGGGGCCATGTGCGGAGACTCGGTGCGGGGCCTCATTTGCATAAGTGGTCTTATTTGCATAAATATTTGCATAATGTTACCATTCACTAACTTTAGTAAACATGTCTCTTAATGAGTGTATGGATAAAGAAAGACTAAAAGATTTCTACATTACTATAATCCAGTGCCAACCGCCAGGCACATTAGGAACTACTACAAACGCTGCCCATTTAGAACCAATAGCAAACCCGCCGTATCCTGACAGGCATTACCAGGACTCACAAAGCACCATACCCTACCTATCAAAAGGCAACACTGCAAATATTAAACCAATACATTTCAGAGAATACTGGGGAAAGAGAACAAGTGGCAACGTCAAATAGGAATTACATAAACAGAATACCTCAGCTCAGTTACACATGCAGAACATCGACCATCACCAAACAAGGAATCACAATTTAGAAACAGGAAGGCAATAATTAAACTGGGAACCCCAAAAGCCAAACTTGGAATGTACAACACTGTAGAAATAAAACTATAAATTAATTTCCTCTTGTACCAAACAAAGCGCAGATGTTAATGATGCACATTTCCCAGAGCTGACATTTTCCTGTTAATAATTTCATTATAAAGAGTTATATTTCTACATTTTGTGTTTTTTTTTTCAGTTGCAATTGATCCAGACCCTTTCTTCTGGTTTCTTCATGTTTTCTGCTAACTCTCCATCGTCTGCTGTCCATTAGTCCTTTCTTCTCTCTTCTAGTTTTTTTTTCCATTCTCTCTCTCTCTACAACTGCTTTAACATACTAATCTTTCTCCTTTTGCTCTTTTCTCATTCCTATTTCATCCACACAAATTTTACCCCTCCATCCTCAATCCCCAATTACTCTCCCAGTACCTGGCCAATTGTAGATTTTTCATCCCTCCTACACAAAATATTTTCCCCCTCTCCATTTTAATCTCCCAGCCCCATCCCATTCTAATCCTCCCCCAACATCAGCTCCCTTCTAGTTCCAGTCTCACCCAGCATCCATTCCCTTCTAGTCCCTGCATCAGCCCATTTCCAGTCCTAGCCCGCCATCAGCACATGACCAGTCCTAGCTCCCCCATCGATTTCCAGTCCAAGTCCCTTCATCAGTCATTTCCAATCCTTGCCCCCCCCCCATCAGCCCATTTCTAGTCATTTCCTAGCCCCACCATCAGCCCATGTCAAATCATAGCTCCCCTCCACTCAGCCCAATTCCAGTCCAAGCACCCCCATGAGCCTACTTCCAGTTCTAGCCCCTCCATGAGTCCATTTCAATTCAAGCCCCCACCACAGCCCATTTCCAATCTTAGCTCCCCCCAACAGCCCATTTCCAGTCCTATCCTAGCTGTTCCATCAGCCCATTTTCAGTCCTAGCTCCCTTCCCTCACAGCCCATTTCCATTCCAAGCCCCCTCCCCATCAGCTATTTGCAGTTCAAGTCTCCCCTTCCACTCAGCCCATTTCCAGTCCTAGCAACCCCCAACCCATTACCAGTCCTAGCCCCCGTCAATCAACTTCCAGTCCTAACCCCCATCACCCGATTTTCAGTTTAAGCCCCCCTATAACCCATTACCAGTCCTAACCCCCCATCAGCCCATTTCCAGTCAGCCCCCCATAGCCCATTGCCAGTCCTAAACCCCCCCCATCAGCCCACAGCCCATTACCAGTCCTAACCTCATCAGCCCACCTCAAGTCCTAACCCCTCCCCATCAGCCCATTTCCTGTCCTAGCCCCCCATAACCCATTATCAGTCCTACCCCCCCCATCAGCCCACTACCAGTCTTAACCCCCCCATAGCCCTTTTACAGTCCTAACCCCCCCCATCGCCCCTTAACAGTCCTAACCCCCCCATCAGCCCACTACCAGTCTTAACCCCCCCCATAGCCCATTACCAGTCTTAACCCCCCCCATAGCCCATTGCCAGTCCTCATCAGCCCACAGCCCATTGCTAGTCTTAACCCCCCCATAGCCCACTGCCAGTCTTAACCCCCCCATAGCCCATTGCCAGTCTTAACCACCCATAGCCCACTGCCAGTCTTAATCCCCCTCCCCAGCCCATTGCCAGTCTTAACCCCCCCTCCCTAGCCCACTGCCAGTCTTAACCCCCCTCCCCAGCCCATTGCTTCTTAACCCCCCCCCTCCCTAGCCCATTGCCAGTCTTAAACCCCCTCCCTCCCTCCCTAGCCCATTGCCACTTAACCCCCCTCCCTCCCTCCCTCCCTAGCCCATTGCCAGTTTTAAACCCCCTCCCTCCCTCCCTAGCCCACTGCCAGTATTAACCCCCCCATCGCCCATTGCCAGTCTTAACCCCCCTTCCCAGCCCATTGCCAGTCTTAACCCCCCCAGCCCATTGCCAGTCTTATCCCCCCTCCCTAGCCCACTGCCAGTCTTAACCCCCCCCATAGCCCACTGCCAGTCCTAACCCCCCTCCCTAGCCCATTGCCAGTCTCAACCCCCCCCCTCCCTAGTCCATTGCCAGTCTCAACCCCCCTCCCTCCCTAGCCCATTGCCAGTCTCTACCCCCTCCCTCCCTAGCCCATTGCCAGTCTTAACCCCCCTCCCTCCCTCCCTAGTCCATTGCCAGTCTTAACCCCCCTCCCTCCCTCCCTCCCTAGCCCATTGCCAGTTTTAACCCCCCTCCCTCCCTAGCCCATGGCCAGTCTTAACCCCCCTCCCTAGTCCATTGCCAGTCTTAACCCCCCTCCCTCCCTCCCTCCCTAGCCCATTGCCAGTTTTAACCCCCTCCCTCCCTCCCTCCCTAGCCCACTGCCAGTCTTAACCCCCCCATAGCCCATTGCAGTCTTAAACCCCATAGCCCACTGCCAGTCTTAACCCCCCTCCCCAGCCCATTGCCAGTCTTAACCCCCCTCCCTCCCTCCCTCCCTCCCTCCCTCACCCATTGCCAGTTTTAACCCCCTCCCTCCCTCCCTCCCTCCCTAGCCCACTGCCAGTCTTAACCCCACCCATAGCCCACTGCCAGTCTTAACCCCCCCAGCCCATTGCCAGTCTTAACCCCCCTCCCTAGCCCATTGCCAGTCTCAACCCCCCTCCCTCCCTAGCCCATTGCCAGTCTTAACCCTCCATAGCCATCTGCCAGTCTTAACCCCCCTCCCATAGCCCACTGCCAGTCTTAACCCCCCCATAGCCCACTGCCAGACTTAACCCCCCCCATAGCCCACTGCCAGTCTTAACCCCCCTCCCCAGCCCATTGCCAGTCTCTACCCCCCTCCCTCCCTCCCTAGCACATTGCCAGTCTCAACCCCCCTCCCTCCCTAGCCCATTGCCAGTCTTAACCCCCTCCCTCCCTCCCTAGCCCATTGACAGTCCTACCCGCCCCCCCTCGGCTCATGGCAATTAAAAAAAAAAAAAAAGCTGGCCGCTGCGGCATGGAGTGTCCCGCGGGGCTCCCTCTGCCTGGCGGAACTCTCCCGGTGCGGCTCAGCTCCTCTCTGCCGGCTTGCAGATACGCGAAGGGAGAGAGTCTCCCTCGCGTCTCTGTTAAGTCCGCAGGGGCTGATGGGAAGGAGGGGCTGATGGGAAATTTCCCATCTGCCCCTGCGGGCTTAACAAAGACGCGAGGGAGACTCTCTCCCTTCGCGTATCTGCAAACCGGCAGAGAGGGGCTCAGCCGCGCCGGGAGAGTTCCGCGGGACACTCCATGCCGCAGCGGCCAGCTTTTTTTTTTTTTTAAATTCAATTAAGAAAAAGCAGAATGTTCTTTGCGCGGGGCCCCCCGAAGCGCGGGGCCCTGTGCAAAAAACATTCTTGCTCAATGGACGGGCCGGCCCTGCTACCAGGGATGGTGGGTAGGAGTTGATTAAGTCTGAAAAAGGTGTTGAAGAACAGCTTGGCCAAACAAGGCATCCCGGCAGGAGTCCTTGTCTAAGCAGTAGTGGGCTGTGAAGGCATGTACCGAAGCCCAAGTAGCTGCTCGACAGATGTCATCGATAGACACAGAGTGAAGATGAGCCATTGAGGCTGCCATGGCTCTCACATTGTGAGCTGTGACATGGCCTTCAAGAGGAAGGTTCTTACTCTCATAGGCAAAGGATAAGCACTGTGCGATCCAGTTGGACAGTGTTCTTTTGGAAACTGGAAGTCCCAAATAACTAGGATCAAAAGCAACAAAGAGTTAAGAAGATTTTCTATGTTGCTGTGTCCTTTGCAAGTAAAAGGCCAAAGCTCTTTTACAGTCCAAGGTATGAAGGTTCCTTTCTGCACTGGAGGCATGAGGCCTTGGAAAGAATACAGGAAGGTAAACCGCTTGGTTTAAATGGAAAGGCGAAACCACCTTTGGCATAAAGTGTGGATGAGTCCTAAGAACTACCTTATCATAGTGGAACCTTGTATAAGGAGGATCAGCCACTAACGCTTGCAATTCACTGATGCGACGTGTTGATGTGATTGCAATGAGGAAGATGACTTTCCAGGAAAGGAATTTCAAAGATGTAGTGGCTAATGGTTCAAAGGGCGGTTTCATGAGCTGCCCGAGCACCAGATTTAAGTCCCATGCCACCGGTGGTGGCTTAATGGGAGGCTTTGTTAAAAGAAGGCCTCTTATAAATCTCGCTATGAGAGGAAATAGGTTGTCCACTTAAAGGCTTGTAAGAAACTGCAATAGCACTAAGATGGACTCTTATTGAATTTGTCTTGAGACCCGCATTTGACAAATGAAGGAGATACTCCAGTATCGATTCCAGAGGTATCGCAAGAAGGTTAAGACCCTTCTGCGAGCACCATATGGTAAACCTTTTCCACTTAAAGGCATACGAGCATCTTGTGGAGGGTTTCCTAGAAGCATGAAGGGTATCCCTTATCTGTTGGGAAAGGTTAAGATCCTGAAGTTCTAGGCTTTCAGCAACCAGGCCCTGAGATGCAGACACTGGCGAATGGGATGCCACAGCATCCCGTCCTCTTGGGAGAGATGATCTGGAGCAGATCCCAACTCCAGAGGCGGAGCTTGAGAGAGATGTAGAAACAGAGGGTACCACGTTTGCCGTGGCCAACATGGAGCTATGAGGATCATATGACCTGTCTCTCTGAAGCTTGAATAGGGTTTTGGGGATGAAGGGAATGGGTGGGAAGGCATATAGGAAGTCCTGACCCCAGTGAAGGAGGAAGGCGTCCCTTGCCTGACAATGTCGAGCCAGAATTCTGGAACAGAACCGGGGAAGCGGACTTGCAAAGAGATCTATGTCCGGGGTTCCCCAAACCTGAAATATTTGGGCAACCTGGTCTGCATGGAGAGACCATTCGTGTGGTAACAGAACTTGACTGAGTTTGTCTGCCCAAGAGTTTTGAATGCCTGGAAGATACACCGCAAGGAGATGAATCTGATGCTCTCTGGCGAGGGCCCATAGTCGCAAAGCTTCGTTGCATAGCGACAGAGAGCCTGTTCCGCCCTGCTTGTTCACATAGAACATGGCTACCTGATTGTCCGTTTGGATTAAGACTGTCTTGTAGCTGAGCTGGGTGTGAAATACTCGAAGAGCAAGGAAGATTGCTCTGAGCTCCAGGAGGTTGATGTGAAGACAGGCCTCCTGTGGAGTCCAGGTACCCTGGGTAGAGAAATCTTGCAGGTGGGCTCCCCATCCCTCCTGTGAAGCATCTGTTGTTAGGGTGGCTTGGGAGAGGGGTTGCTGGAAAGGAGACCCTACCAGAAGGTTTCTGGGTGATTGCCACCATTGGAGGGACAAAATAAGACGGTCTGAGTTTGTTATTTTGTCCGACAGGCAACCTGAGGCCTGTGTCCACTGAGTGGATAAAGTCCACTGGGCCGCTCGCATATGGAGGCGAGCATAAGGAACCACACGCACAGTGGATGCCATGTGGCCTAGCAATTTGTAGCATTTCCCGAGCAGTGAGATAAGATTTGAGCACTGCTTGGGAAGCTAGTTGTACTGTGCAAAGACAGCGGGGCTGCGGAAGGAAAGCCCTTGTCTGTTTGGTATCCAGATTAGCTCCTATGAACTCTAGGGACTGAGTGCTAGCAAGATTGGATTTTGGGAGGTTTATGACCAGTCCCAAATACTGAAGGATTCGCACTGTGCGAAACAGAGCAGAGCTGGCTTCTGGCACTGTAGGGGCTCGAATGAGCCAGTCGTCTAAGTAAGGGAAGACGAATATTCCCAGAGTGCAGAGAAATGCTGCTACCACAGCCATGCATTTTGTGAACACTCTTGGTGCAGAAGCCAGGCCAAAGGGAAGAACCCTGCATTGGTATTGCTTTCCTTGAAACAGAAATCGGAGGAATCTCCTGTGATTTGGATGGATGAGAATATGAGTATACGCATCCTTGAGATCTAGAGAACAAAGCCAATCCTGACTTTGAAGGTATGGCAGCAGAGTTCCTAAAGAGAGCATTCTGAACTCTCGGAACAGATATTTGTTCAATTCTCTGAGGTCTAAAATGGGTCTGTGTCCTCCTGTTGTAAGAAAACACAGGAAAGTTGAACTGAACAAGGAAGGCAAAGTAGTGCGCCAAAAAACAATATCCCATTTCGTTGGAAGGTCGAAAGGGCCTCCAGCCTGTTATAAGAAGTTTGTTAAAAGATGCACTATTAGAACCTTGCACATCCCCATTTAATACTCCTGTCTTGCCAGTAAGAAAACCAGATGGATCAAATAGGTTAGTACAGGATCTGAGGAGACTGAACCAAATAGTACAGATAAGGCACCCAGTGGTACCAAACCCCTATACAATACTGAGTAATACTTGGACCCAAGTAGCAGGGACATGTTTGCTTTTGAATGCGAAACCCCGATACTGGTCGGAAACAAAAGTTCCAGTGGACAGTGTTACCCCAAGGGTTTACAGAATCACCTAATTTGTTTGGACAAGTGCTGGAACAGGTGTTAGAAAAATTTTCTACACCATCCGGCGTAACTCTTTTGCAATATGTAGATCTGTTAATAATCAGGGAAAAATAAGACCCAAGTAAGTAAAGCCACCAAAGCCCTATTAGAGTTTCTGGGAAGACAAGGGTTCCGGGTTTCCAAGACTAAATTACAATTTGTAGAGAACGAAGTAAAATACCTCGGACATCTAATTAGTGAAGGAAAAAGGAGAATAGGTCCAGAACGAATAAAAGGGATTACAGATTTACCCCTACTTAGGACAAAGAGGTAACTAAGGAAGTTCCTAGGACTAACCAGGTATTGTAGATTATGGATAGATTCATATGCCAAAAAGACTAAGGGATTATATTCAAAATTGCTAGAAGAGCAACCTAACATTATAATTTGGAAAGAAGAAGAGAGAGTTGGTTAAGGATTTAAAACGGAGCTTGGTAGAAGCCCCGGTTCTGGCCTTACCCTCACTGGACAAACCCTTACATTTGTTTGTTACTGTAAATGGGGGAGTAGCCTCAGGGGTGGCCCAAGGGGGGTGCGGGGCCATGTGCGGAGACTCGGTGCGGGGCCTCATTTGCATAAGGAACCTTATTTGTATAAATATTTGCATAATGTTACCATACACTAACTTTTAGTAAACATGCCTCTTCATGAGTGTATGGATAAAGAAAGACTAAAAGATTTCTACATTACTATAATCCTGTGCCAACCGCCAGGCACATTAGGAACTACTACAAACACTGTCCATTTAGAACCCATAGCAAACCCGCAGTATCCTAACAGCACTACCAGGACTCATAAAGCACCATACCATACCTATCAAAAGGCAACACTGCAAATATTAACCCAATACATTTCAGAGAATAACAATACATGACCTACTGGGGAAAGAGAACAAGTGGCAATGTCAAATAGGAATTACATAAACAGAATACCTCAGCTCAGTTACACATGCAGAACATAGACCATCACCAAACAAGGAATCACAATTTAAAAACAGGAAGACAATAATTAAACTGGGAACCCTAAAAGCCAAACTTGGAATGTACAACAACAATGTAGAAATAAAACTATAAATTAATTTCCTCTTGTACTAAACAAAGCACAGACGTTAATGATGCACACTTCCCAGAGCTGACATATTCCAGTTAATAAATTCAAAATAAAGAGATATCTTTGTACCTGTTGTGCATTTTTTTCAGTTGCAATTGTTCCAGTCACTTTCTTCTGGTTTATTTGTGTCTTCTGCTAACTCTCCATCGTCTGCTGTCCATTTGTCCTTTCTTCTCTCTTCTAGTTTTTTTCCATTCTCTCTCTACATCTGCTTTAACATACTAATTTTTCTCCTTTTGCTCTTTCCTCATTCCTATTTCATCCACTCAAATTTTACCCCTCCATCCTCAATCCCCACTTAGTCTCCCAATACCCGGCCAATTGTAGATTTTTCTTCCCTCCCACACAAAATATTTATCCCCTCTCCATTTCACTCTCCCAGCCCCATCCCCATCCCATTCTAATCTCCCCCAACTTCAGCTCCCTTCTAGTTCCAGCCCCACTGTCAGGAAGAAGTCCCTTCTGAGTCTATAAAAATAGGGCAAGATGAGGATTTGCTTTCAGAAACTGACAGGCAGTCTGCAAAGAAGAAGTAAACAAAGAGAGTCACGAGCTAGAAAGACACGCCCCTGCTGTGACGTATGCCCTGGCTCAGGAGGTAATGAGTTTCACCTGTTTCAGGGCAGGGCACAGCTAAGCCCTGAGAGTTACAATGATAAAAAGTGGTCATTAGCTTGGACCAAGCAGAACCAGAGGGGGAACTGGAGAGAGAACCAGGACGAGAAAGGAAGCCAGCAAAGAAGCACGCTGACTAGAAGGAGTCAAGGAGGAGTGAGAACCAAGGGAGCCATATTCCTGAGGCCAGAAGGAAGCAACCCAGGACAGGGGTTGTCTGGTAGAGGCAGGAGAGAGAAGAATCTTCCTGAGAGGCAGGCTTGGCAAAGCTCCCACGCTCCTAAGAGAGAGACAGGCTGGTTGGAGAATGCCGGTATGTCTGAGGCGAAAGTTAATAGGCTAAAAGGCAAGCAAACACAAGCCGTGTTTAAGAACCAGTCTAACCCTGCAGAGTGGAGAGTTCCTTCCTTTTCAAAGCCAAAAGGTAGGCTTAAGAATTCATATAAGTTTGAACCTAGCTATAAAGCAGTTCCCTATAGTTACCAGAAAGTAGCAAACTCCCTGGACAAAAACTACAGTATATATGGTAGTTTACAACCCTGCTCAGGAGAGTGTTACAGAGAGAAACCACGTGAGGTCAGAGAAACCGTTTGTTTCAAAGATCAGGATAGCAGCTTACTGCCACACCCTGCTATTCCTGATGCTGAGGAAATGCAGATAGACTCTGACCATAATGAAATAGTGGATGATCGGATGGACTGTACATTATCTTTGGCTGACCATGTGAATTCCCTATGCTGAACAGTGTCTGTGAGAGACGGTAAAAGCAGCAGAAGAAAAGGGAACATTTTCTTTGCTAATTGAAGCTGTTGTGGTTTTGTTTTGTATCAAGCACTGCACGTTTAAAGCCTGAAGCTGACAAGGCTAACTTACCTGAGTTCATGTATAATTTCCCCAAGCCAATTGCATGGCATGTTTTGTCCTGAGTTGCACTTGCACTTAATCCGCTGGGAAGGGGAAAATAAATTCTTGTCATTGCCTGAAACACTCGACTGCAACTCATCTGTGCTCAAAGGGTAAAGGGACTTACATTCCCAGAAGGCCTTGCAGAGTTAAAGCAAGCCCACGCTCTCTGAGGCAGGAACACCACAGGCAGACCAAGTCTCAGCGCCCTAGGCGTTGGGCTGGCCACTGTGAGTGTGACACCACCCAGTATCCGCTCCCTTCTAGTCCCCGCATCAGCCCATTTCCAGTCCTGGCCCCCCATCAGCTCATTTCCAGTCCTATCAGAGTCCCTTCATCAGCTCATTTCCAATACCAGCCTCCCATCAGCCCATTTCTAGTCCTTTCCTAGCCCCACCATCAGCCCATGTCAAATCCTAGCTCCCCTCCACTCAACCCATTTCCAATCCAAGCCCCCATGAGCCTACTTCCAGTTCTAGCCCCTCCATGAGTCCATTTCAATCCAAGCCCCCACCACAGCCCATTTCCAATCTTAGCTCCCCCCAACACCCAATTCCCAGTCCTATCCTAGCCCCTCCATCAGCCCATTTCCTGTCCTAGCTCCCTCCCCTAAGAGCCCATTTCCATTCCAAGCCCCCCTTCCCATCAGCTATTTGCAGTTCAAGCCCCCTTCCACTCAGCCCATTTCCATTCCAAACCCCCTCCCCATCAGCTATTTGCAGTTCAAGCCCCCCTTCTACTCAGTCCATTTCCAGTCCTAGCAACCCCCCCAGCCCATTACCAGTCCTAGCCCCGAATAGCCTATTACTAGTCCTAAGCCCCCATCAGCCCACTCCCAGTCCTAATCCCATCAGCCCATTTCCAGTCCTAACCCCCCATCACCCAATTTTCAGTTTAAGCCCCCCCATAGCCCATTACCAGTCCTAACCTCCCCATCAGCCCACTCCCAGTCCTAATCCCATCAGCCCATTTCTAGTCCTAACCCCCATCACCCAATTTTCAGTTTAAGCCCCCCATAGCCCATTACCATTCCTAACCCCCCCATCAGCCCACTTCCAGTCCTAACCCCATCAGTTCATATCCAGACTTAGCTCCCCCATAGCCCATCCCCACTCCTAACCCCTCCCCTACATCAGCTCCCTCTCCGCAGTCACACGCACCGGCTTTCAGAGCACGAGGGGAGAGTTTCTCCCTCGCGGCTCTGTTAAGCCCGCGGGCGCTGATGGGAAAGTTCCCATCAGCCCCCGCGGGCTTAACAGAGCCGCAAAAGGGAAACTAGTCCCTTCGCGCTCTGAAAGCCGGTGCATGTGACTGTGGAGAGGGAGCTGATGCAGGGGAGGGCAGGCTCTGCCAGGCAGGGGGGCCCCGCGGCACACTCGATGCGGCCGCGGCAGCAGACAGCTTTTTTTTTTAATTTTAAATTTTACTTTTAGATTAGAATGTTCTTTGCACGGAGCCCCCTGAAACGCGGGGCCCTGTGCAAAAAACATTCTCGCTCAATGGACGGACCGGCCCCGAGTAGCCTTAGGGATCCTCACTCAAAAATAGGCAGGGAAGAGACATCCAGTAGCATATTTATTTAAAATCTTAGATTCAGTGTCAAGGGGATGGCCAGAATGTGTTCAGGCAGTAGCAGCAACAGCCCTATTGGTAGAAGAGAGTAGGAAATTGACATTCGGAGGGGCCCTGGTAGTAAGTATCCCACATCAAGTGAGAACCATCTTAACACAGAGGGCTGGGAGGTGGCTCACTGATTCACGTATCCTGAAATATGAAGCAATATTAATGGATAAAGATGACCTAGTGTTGACCACAGATCAGTATTTAAACCCAGCTGCCTTCCTATGGAGTGGAACGGGTAAACGGAGATTGATTGTTTACATCATCAGAATATAAAAAGACTAGGGAACATGCAATGAAGTTACAGGGTAACCTATTTAAGACTAATAAGAGAAAATAAATAGGTTTTTTTCTCACTCAATGTGTAATCAAACTCTGGAATTTGTTACCGGAGGATGTAGTAAAAGCTGTTAGTGCAGCTGGGCTTTAAAAAAAAAAAAAATTATTAAAAGGGATCCAGGATATTATTGCTTGACCCAATACAAGCACTGAGGAACCTGTGTCTTTTGGGAAAACTGCTAGGTACTTGTGACCTACTGTATATTGGTCACTGTTGAAAACAAGATACTGGGCTTGATGGACCTCGGTCTGACCCAGTATGGCATATCATATGTTCTTATGTTGTTATTTACTGAAAGGGAAAAATGAAAACTCGAAGATATAGGGGCAGTAGAAACTGAAAGGGGGGAAATGGGTTTTACCCGATGGCAGGCAGATGATAAACAAACAAATAATGAGAGAAATTATGGCCATTCTACATGAAGGAGTAGCCTAATGGTTAAGAACATTGGATTGGGAATCCAGAGACCAGGGTTTGATTCCCACTAGCACTCCTTGTGGTCTTGGGCAGGTCACGTGGCCCTCCATTGCCTCAGAAGAATCCAAGATATCAATGTCTCTGTTTTAGTGTACGTTACCAAGTTTGGGTTTCAATGTAAACCACTTTGATTGAAATGATAAAGCGGTATATAAAACCTGTTAAATAAATAAATAAGAGAGTCATTGGGGTGTATGGGAATATACACAGTAGCCAAGCAAGTGTGTGAGAGGTGAATAACCTGTAAGAAAATAAACACTACTTCCTCTTCTTCCCCCCATTTTTCCCAACTCTCCCCCCTTACTTCTGCTTCCCTTTCTTCCTTCCCTCTGGTCTCTGATGAGGAAAAAATACTCCTCCTTTCTTCTTCTAAGCTGACTACCTGCCCTTCTGATCCTATGCCCACCCACCTCCTTAGCTCCATTTATTCCACTATCGTCCCCTCCATCACTCATATTCTCAACCTATCGCTCTCCACTGCTACCTTCCCTTCTGACTTCAAGCATGCTATTGTCACACCCCTCCTCAAGAAACCCTCACTCGATTCCTCCTGTCCTTCTAACTATCGTCCCATCTCTCTCCTTCCCTTCATTTCTAAATTACTTGAGCGTGCTGTCTACCATCGCTGTCTCTACTTCCTCTCCTCTCATGCCCTCCTAGATCCTTTACAATCCGGTTTCCGTCCCCTACATTCTATCGAAACTGCTCTTACCAAAGTCGCCAATGATTTGTTTCTGGCTAAGTCCAAAGGCTTTTATTCTGTCCTCATTCTTCTGGATCTCTCTGCTGCCTTTGACCCCGCTGACCATAATCTTCTTCTTATCACCCTGTCTTCACTCGGTTTCAAAGGCTCTGTACTTTCTTGGTTCTCCTCCTATCTCTCCCACCGCTGTTTCAGTGTGTACTTCAGTGGCTCCTCCTCCTCTTCTACCCTTTTACCTGTGGGTGTACCTCAAGATTCTGTCTTAGGTCCGCTCCTCTTCTCTCTCTATACCCAATCCCTTGGTGCCCTTATCTCTTCCCATGGCTTTCACTATCATCTCTATGCTGACGACTCTCAAATCTACCTCTCTACGCCTGTTATCTCTCCTGAAATTCAAGCTAAGATCTCAGTCTGCCTCTATGACATTGCTTCCTGGATGTCCTACCGCCGCTTGAAGCTGAACATGGCCAAAACTGAACTCCTTGTCTTTCCCCCTAATGCCTCCCCTCCTCCTTCCCCTTTCTCAATCTCTGTGGATAACTCTGTTATCCTTCCTGTCTCTTCAGCACGGAACCTTGGTGTTATCTTTGACTCATCTCTCTCCTTCTCTTTACATATCCAAAACATTGCTAAAACATGCCGTTTCTTTCTTTACAATAGCTCCAAGATTCGCCCTTTTCTCTCTGATAACACTACTAAACTGATTGTCCACTCTTTAATCACCTCCCGCCTTGATTACTGTAACCTTCTCCTTGCTGGCCTCCCTGCTAACCACCTCTTTCCTCTCCAGTCTATTCAACATTCTGCAGCTCGTCTGATTTTCCGTCAGTCTCGTTTTTCACACATTACTCCTCTTCTCATGTCACTTCACTGGCTCCCCATCCGCTTCCGTATCCAGTTCAAACTCCTCCTTCTAACCTATAAATGTATTCATTCTTCTGCCCCTCATTACCTTTCATCCCTCATCTCTACCTACACCCCCTCTTGCCTACTCTGCTCATCTAATTGTCTTCGTTTATCTATGCCTTTTACTCGTACTGCTAATTCTAGACTTCGCTCCTTTCAACTGGCTGCACCCTTTTCCTGGAATTCTCTACCTGTCTCTGTCCACCAAGCCTCCTCCCTGGCTATCTTCAAATCCAAACTGAAATCTCGTTTCTTCACTATTGCTTTTTGTTCCTAACTCATCCTTTCTTGTTCTCTCCATAAACATTTATTCTTGTCTTGTTAATTGTTATTTGTATTATCTAATTTATTTTATATTTAGTCTTGACTAGATTGTGAGCTCTAACGGGCAGGGACTGTCTCTTTTTATGTTTGTACAGCGCTTCATATGTTGCAGCGCTTTATAAATGCTTAGTAATAATAATAATAATAAACAAAATGGTCCTTAGGAAACAACCGCAGAGAGACAGAGACCTTGGTCTTAGTCCATTCTAAAGCATACAGGTTGATTTCACTGAGTTGCCCCTGGTTGGGCAGGTGAAGTAACTTTTGGTAATAGTGGACCATTTGATGGGATGGGTGGAGGCATATCCCATGGTAGCTGCCACAGCAATAGGAGTATACTTTTATATTCTTGTCGGAGCCAACCGAGGGAGGGCTGGAAATGTATAACCAACCCCCTCCAGACGGTAACCTCCTTTTATTATATTTTTCACCCCAAAAAATGAATTATGTTAAACAGTCACTTATCTTCAATAAAATTTTTGTCCTTTCCCAAAAATAATTGCCAAGAATGAAGTTGCACGACGTGCACGTTTCGGGTGGACCCCTGTATCAAGTGCTTAAAACTTCTCTTTCAGGCAATGGAAAAACGGTTCACGGCTTGGGATCACCTGAAACGTGCACGTCGTGCAACTTCATTCTTGGCAATTATTTTTGGGAAAAACAAAAATTTTATTGAAGATAAGTGACTGTTTAACATAATTCATTTTTTGGGGTGAAAAATATAATAAAAGGAGGTTACCGTCTGGAGGGGGTTGGTTATACATTTCCAGCCCTCCCTCGGTTGGCTCCGACAAGAATATAAAAGTATACACTGTGGGATTTGGTATGTTGGTGGATGTGTTATGATTAGTTTGATTTTCCACTGTGATTGGGGGTTTTTCAAGACAGCAATAGGAGTAGCAAAAATGGTTTTGGAACAAATCATTCCAAGATATGGGATGATAGGTCACATTGACTCGGACCAAGGAAGTCACTTCACAGCCAGGGTATTGCAAAACATAATGGAAACTCTGGGAGAATCCTGGGATTTCCATACTCCATGGCATCCACCCTTCTCAGGGAGAGTGGAACGCATGAATCAGACTATAAAGAAGCAGTTAGCCAAATTGATGTTAGAAACAAAATTACCTTGGACTAAGCGTTTGCCCTTAGCATTGTTAAGAATCTGAGCAGCCCCTCGGAAAGATTTAGGATTGTCTCCCTAAGAAATGTTATTTGGATTACCCTATATGGGACAATTAAAGGAACCGCCCCAGTTCAAAACTAAAGATAAGTTTCTTAACGAATATATACTTGGGTTGTCCTCTTCTTTATCTGTTCTCAGGAATAAAGGATTGTTGGCACAAACACCCCCATTGGAGTCTGCAGTTCACGGTCTCAAACTAGGACAGTGGGTCTTGATAAAATCCTGGAAGGAGTCTAAATTGCAATCAGACTGGGAAGGCCCGTTCCAGGTCTTACTGAGTACTGAGACTGCTGTAAGAACTGCGGAAAAAGGTTGGACAATTAAAGGTACAGTTGAAGCTCCTTCAGATGCACAATGGAAGGTCCAGGGAACTATTGACCCTCTGTGCCTTAAAATACCAAGGAAACACAGAAGAACAGGAGAGGAGTTCGTTAACAAGGACTAATAAAAATTCTAACATGGACAAAGAAAAGTGGATGATGTTGCTATGATGGGGGGCATCACTTTCTCTGTTAAGGGGAATGACATGGGATCTAGGACAGGGAAAGAGGTGGACTGATGAACAAATACAAACACGAACACGATGGGGAAGGATGTATCCTAACATATTTACTGTAACCGTACCAGAGGGAGAGGGACCGGTGAGCCTAGAATTTGATGCCTGCCAAGTGATAAGTTGTGATGGGGGATACTACGAAAAGTTGTGGGGAAATAGTCATAAGTATATGTGTCCAGAGACTGCTCAGACACTGGTGTTCGGGATGCCCTGTTACGAGTGGTCACAAGTTTGGTGGACCACCGAGGATGGAGGCTGGGTTTCCCCAGAGGGGAAGAAACACCCAGTTCAAAAGAAAATAAAAATAATAAAGAAACATAATATTCAGCAATGTAATCCAGGAAGTTGCAACCCCATCGTGTCACCCTCTTTGGAAGGGATGACTCACTGGATGGGACCTATGGACTAGGGATAGATATTAGTGGGCAAGATCCCCTGGGAAGATTGAGGATAAGAATACCCCTCAAGAATCAGACTCAGGTCCCCACACCATTTCCCAGAATATCTTTTGAACCTAATAAGGACCCTAACGTAATTAAAATAGTAGAGATTAAAGATTTGAGGGACACTCTACAGGTGGAAACAGGTTATGGGGATGTGAGTGCCTGGATGGAATGGGTTAAGTATACCGTAGACATCTCAACCGTAGCAATTGCTATGCATGTGCCTCCGGGAGGCCCATTGCACAGGTTGTGTCATTACCCTTGAGATGGGATACAGATCCCGATGGAGTAAGATGCCTCATATCTCTGTATCAGGAAAAAACGGCTTGGGGAAATGAAAGTTGCAAGTCATTGAATTTGCTGTTTCCTCCTACAGACTTGAAGGAGGTAAAAGTTCCCCCCACATTTTCAACAGTGTTTGGAAATCACTCCGCCTGTCTTACCAGGCGGGGGAAGAATTACACAAGGGAAGTGGGGGAACTGAACACCTGCGTTCTAAGCCTAAACCTGACAGGGATGGAAGGAGAAGAGAAGAACTACTCTAACCTGGTAATCCCTAGGGCAGACCTGTGGTGGTACTGTGGAGGGCGGATGTTGAGACCAACATTGCCTACCCTATGGTCAGGAACATGTGCAATAGTTCAATTGGCAGTTGCTTTCACCTTGGCATTCACAGAACAGGACAAGGGGCAAAAACAAAGGGAAAGGAGGAGTACCTTGGGAGCCTCAATTGATGACAAGATATGTATAAATGCAATAGCAGTCTCTCGGGGAGTTCCGGATGAGTATAAAGCACGAAACCAGATTGCAGCTGGATTCGAATCCCTGTTAGGGGTAATCACGATAAACAAAAATGTAGATTGGATAAATTATATATATTATCAGTTATACCCGGGATGCAATGAAGGGGATCGCAGAACAATTGGACGCCACTAGCAGAATGGCCTGGGAGAACCGAATGATTTTAGATATGATGGCGGCTGAAAAAGGGGGCGTGTGTGATATTGGGGGGGGGGGGGTAATGTATGTTCATACCCAATAACACAGCCCCTGATGGTACCATCACTAAAGCCCTGCGAGGATTAACTACCTTGGCAGAGAAATTGGCAGAAAATACAGGTACAGATACCTCTCTCACTGGATGGTTGGGGTCATGGTTTGGGAAATGGAAAGGGGTGGTAGTATCTATATTTACTTCTGTACTTGTTGTAATTGGAGTATTAATTACGGTGGGGTGTTGCATAATACCATGTATAGGAGGGTTAACTCAAAGACTGATAGAAACAGTAAGCACTAAACAAATGATCGTATCGTTTCCAGTGCACAAAGGTACAATGTTAATAATGGATGATAAAAGGGAAGAGAGAGAGTTAGGAAGAATGTTATCTAAGTTGGAGGCTTCTTATGGAACTGTGGAGTAAATGTAAAAAGTAACAAGAAAACTTTAAAAAGAAAGAGGGAGGGGTTTGATATAAACAAATGTGATATGTTATTTTTACAATGTAATATAAGGCTTGTATTCCATTCATTCACCATTCTGTAATATTCTGTATGTCTGCATTCTGGGAAGAGAGACTACATGGCTAAATAATACGTAGCCTGTCACAGGTGCAAAGGTACAAAGCTGATTCACCTTTTATATTTATCTAAAATTTTAGATTCAGTGTCTAGATGTCTTTGGAATAAGGAAATAGGGGGAGTAGAACCCTGTACCCTGATGGGGAATGGATACTTCCTCTATTGCTCCTTGGGCAAGGAGCATTGCGACTGCTTGACCTAAGAGACTGTTGAGAAAGGTCTGAGAATTGAACTGTCTTATAACTGTAGGAGGGGGCAGGCTGTGGAAATGAAGCTTGTACCCCTCTCGTACAATGGATGGAGTCCAATTTTCTGCTGTTATTTGGTACCATCTGTGGGCAAAATGACATAACCTGCCTGGGATGGTCAAGGGTTCTGGACCCTTCAGGGGCAGGAAGGCGAAGTTCTCTAGAAAGGAGTCAAAGCCCCTGAGGCGACTGAGCCTGCTGAGCTGGCTGAGGTTTTGCAGCTTTTGGCTTCTTTTGTTGTCTAGGTTTTTGCTGCTGTCCCTTTTGACCTGGATGGTGTCCCTGTTGAGTATAGGAAGGATAAAACTTCTTTTTCTTATTGAAAAATGGTTTCTTAGAGGATCTTTTCTTTGCAGGATCGGCTGTAGATTTGGACAATCTATCCAATGTGATATTGTCAGCATCTATCTCATTAGCCTTCTCCTGCCAATTCTTGCCAAAGAGATGTTCTCCTGAGCAAGGAATGTTTCCTAATTTATCCTGTACCCAAATTTCCAAGTCAGATGCCTGAAGCCAGGTGATCCAACGTGCACCAATGGCAATAGCAGAGGTTCTGCTTATGCACTCAAAACAGTCATAGGCTGTACGATTTACAAACTTGGAAACATCCTGGGCATGTTTGATAGTGTAAGATAGTCCTGTCTTTTGTCATCAGGAAGAAGGGGGATCATAAGATCCAAGTCTCCTGTGACCTCTTTAAGGAACATTCCCATATACGAGATATAGGAGCTGATCCTAGCTGAGAGCATGAAAGCTTGGAAGCATCGACACCCAAAGGCATCGAGAGTCCTGCATTCACGACCTGGAGGATTGGATACATGTCTCTTTGCACTTTTCATCCTACGCATGGCTGATTCCACTACCATTGAATGGTATGGTAATTGAGTTTTTTGAAAGCCAGGACAAGGTGGAACTCGATACATAGTATCGAGTCTCCGGGAATGAGGAGATGTGGTTAGAGGTTTTTCCCACATTCTCAGCATAAGATCATGTAACAACTCATGGATAGGCAGAGTAGTTGCCTCTTTGGGAGCCTTAGGGTATTGGAGAATCTCCATTTCCTTTGCCCTAGGCTCTTTTTCAGGAGCTACTGTGATGGAAAGACCTCGGGCCACATCACGGATAAAATCCTGAAAGGACATATCCTCTGGCGGAGACATCCTTCGCTGAGGAGAAGCAGAATCCTCTGGGAGAAGTACTCTTGTATCGGCAGAGTCTTCGGAGTCATCAGACTCAGAGGATTCAAAATACCTCCGATCCCGGTGATCGTGCAGGGCACGGTACCGGTATCAATCGAAGTCGGTATCGAGTTGCTCCGGTACCGATCTGTCGATGCCGGAGACAGACACATGACTCGGTATGGGTGGCATACCCATCAACGTCAATGCTGTTGGTACCGGTACCGGTACTGGTGTTGGTACCGGTATCAGTTGAGGTGTCTGAAGCGGTTTCAATGGTACCGAAGCCGTGAGAAGAGCCACTAGACTGCGTTCAATAGCAAGAAATCTCTGGTCTATCGACGCTTCCGATGCTTGGGTGTCGGTACTGGTAGAAGCGGCCGGAGCCCCAGAGCATGGCACCAGTAGTTCTGCCGAGGTTGAGGCCTCAAGAACATCCTGGAACCCTGTTGATGCTTTGTAAGCCAAAGCCTCCCGCCGGGGAAGTTTTGCCGGTGAAAGTTTCTCAAGGGCAATGCCAGTGGCATCTCGATACTTAAAAGGAGATCTACCCTTTGAGGACTGGCTTGATTTATGTTTAGTTACCTGAGATCCATGGGAGGAAGATGAGGCCCTGGAGGACGTTGAAGCAACACGTCTGAGGGAAAAAGGGTGCTAAGTTTTGCAGCTCGATTCTGCCGACCCCTTTTTGACATCATTCCACAGGAGAGGCATTCCGAAGTAGAGTGGTCAGGACCTAAACATTTGAGACACCAATCATGGGTGTCGGTGACAGAGATGGTACCGCCACCCTTAGAACATTTTTTAAAACCAGATGTTGGTTTTTCCATTTTTAAGGAAAAATTGGGCCTAATGCCCAAAATGGCGCCTAGCACCAAGGAAAAAAAAAGTTTCTGAAGTAAAATAGCTCAGAAACTAAAGTTTTGGGGTTTTTTTAGAATAAAGAAGAATGAACTGGCGGTACCGGTATAGCGTTGAGGAAAGGCAGACGCGACCACAAAAAACAGATTAAAGACGAAATTTTTCTGCGGTGACAGGGTATGGGACCTGTCGGCTCTGCGGAAAATGAAGAACTGGAGAGGGACAGTTGGAAAGGCGGGAAGGCAGCACGCAGGTGCTGTGGGATGCTCCACAAAGCTTTCCTAATGGACGCTGGGGAGTGTTCCCGCTCAGGCTCCGTCGGTACCGACGATACCTATATGTGAAGACTACATTCCTGCTTGTTCCTGGAGACTCTAATATCCTCCCACAGTCCCCAGTAAAGAGGATTGATAAGAACTGGGGATACCTGTTGTGTAGTTATTGAGCTGCAAGACATCTCCACTAAAAGAACGACAGGCTGGGGCACGACTCCAGTCTGCAATACCGTTGTGGGGACATCTATGTAGACGTCCCGACAGCGTCCATATCAGAGACATCTACATTTCTGAAATTGCCTCCAAACTGAAATCTTCAGGCCATTTTTGAGTATGTTTTGGCCTGGGCATTAGATACACCTAGACACCCTTTCTAAAATGCCCCTTTATATATATATAGTGGCATGGAATATATGTATTAATTTTAATGCCACAGCTGGTATTTAAATAAATATGGTGATCACTGCTGCTGAGTATTAGCCCCATATAGTTTAAATAAAATACATCACAAAATGTTAAAGTGTCTGGGGAATACACTGTAAGGAAGACAGTTTAAAAAAAAAAAACAGCGCATGCCTTTTGACAAGTTACATTCAGCTACAGTATATATTCCCCTGTCCTTGGAGAGCTTACAATAAGTTTGTATTTAAGGCAATGGAGGGCGATGTGACAAGGAGCATCAGTGGAATCTGAACGCTGGTTTCCCTGGTTCTTAGCCTGCTGCTTTAACCATTAGGCTATTCCTCCTCTCCATTTTAAAAAGACTAGACAACCGTGACTTGATAAGTCAATGCCATGTTATCTTATTTAAGCAAAGAGCAAGGAGGGCAAGGTCTATTACAAAGAAGTGTTATTCCTTCACCTCCACACAACTGATTCAAACTTTCTTCAGTCTGGTAATGTTCATAATAACCAAAAGTCAATGCGCTATGAGAGAAAAGCTAGTGAGCCTAGCACCTGATTTATGACAGATTTTTCCCATAGCCATGCTGAGGGGAATTTTCAAAGCCGTTTAGGGGTAAACGTTTGTGCTGACTCCATAACTTGTGTAACTTTAAGCACATTGGAGTCAATTGTATCAAATGATCCATCCAGTCTACCCGGTAAGGTGGATAGGACTGTAACTGCTGCTCCATGTAGGTTACTTCCTCCCCCCCCCCCCCACCCCCACCTCCCCAAGCCTTTCTTTAGGGTTTAAACAGTTTGAAAATTACCTTTTTACAAACAAAGTGCTTTCACCATCTTTGTCTAAGCGAACTACTGCCCAAGCTGCCAACATCAACAGAGGGGCCTGAGGTAGACCTGGTATGGAGCCAGATCCTTCTCCCAGAAAGTGGGAGCTCAAAAGCCTAGTTCAGGCGTAAGGGCAGGGCTGTGCGGGTGAATGCTGCCTTCCTTGCACCTGTGCTAGGAATAAAGGAAGAACCCTTGCTTCTAGCTGCTTTCATGTCCACAAATATTTGCCTTCACAACATGAAAAACAAGCATCAAAAGAGAAGAGCTGCATCTTTTGTGCAGTTTTTAAAAAGCAGTCTCCATCTGGTTGAAGAATAAATGAGCTGGAATATAGGACCGGTTCTTATTCTATTTCCTATCACATTTCATAGGCCAAAATAGATAACCTAATTTCCAACTTCTTCAAACATCTTTCCAAGTATGAAATTCCTTTCAACCCACAGTATAACTACGAACGTACTGGATGACAGAGCAGAAGTTGTATGTCAGGTGGCCAGTAATGTGCGCCTGCTGCTATGATCCTTCCTAGGACCGGAAAGGCCTTTTTCGGTCTTCCTTCTGGAGGAAAACCTTGTGAGGAGTGAAAGAAAAGTAAGATAAATGCTAACCTTGTCACAGTAGACACTATAGGCTCTGCAAGGCTGCGTAGCTTTAAAGGTTTTCTTTCTGCTTGGAGGAGCGGGCACTCATGGATGGCCCAATGCATCAGGCTGCCTCTCTGCTTGCTTTATGTACCTGCTGTACGAGGTCCATCTAGTGTGGAAGGAGGTTTGACATAAAAGCTGACCCTGCTTTTGCATACATTAAGTTCCATCGCACTTGTTTGACAGGTTGAGAAAACCCCCTTTGCTCTATACACAAGACTAAAGTATCCTAGCAACGGCTGCCTGGCAACTTGCTAATTGTGGAAGGATTTCTGGGCTAACATGCTAAGCGACTTCTTCACACACAATAGGAGGCTGTGGGTGTATATGTACTCTGTGTCCATCAAAATCTCAAAGTATGTGTGTGCCCAGAATTATTTTGGATTGAGGAGAGGAAGTAAATTTTTGAGCCTGAGTTTTAGCCAGTGGACTAAGAGACTGACATACTAATAGACAGAGTGTAGGCTATTGTCTAGGGGTGACTGCCCAGAGGGAAGGGCGGACACTTTGCCTGTGTATGGGGATTGGGTGGGTTGTCAGGGTACTAGTGATAACCCTTCTGACCCCTATGCTTCTAAACTCTTTTCCCTTACCTTCTTATTCAACCTCCAGCTTTGTTCTTCTGTCTCCACTCATCAGCACAGTCACTGCCTTGACCTTGTTTCTTCTCTAAATGTGTACCCTCTAATTTCCGTACCTCAGTTCTTCCCTTATCTGACCATCACTTGCTAAGCTTTACTCTCCATCACTCCCCTGCCTCAATCTCGCCCAGTCTCCAATCTTTTTAGGAATCTTCAGTCTACTGATCCATTGGCTCTCTCCACTATTATCTCATCATCTCTTTCCTCCACCTTGTCTTCTGTTGATGAGGCTATAGTCTCCTATAACACTGCTCTCTCCTCTGCTTTGGATGCTCTTCCTCCGCCCATCCCACATCCTGTAAGGCGCACTATACCTCATCCCTGACTGTCTTCAATTACCCACTATCTATTCTCTTGTGCCTGCTCAACTCAGCACATTTGGCTCAAATCCCATTCTCTTTCTCATTTTCTTCACTTTAAACTCATGCTTGCCTCTTTCTGGCCAGCTATATTGTGGCAGGTGAAGGCCTGTGATCCACAATGTCTGACATAAGCAAGCAGGCCTAACTTGCTTGACCTGTAAATGAAGTCTGTGGAGAGGCTAAAAGGAATTGCACATCCCCCAATATGCTGCTATTGTAGAATTAGAACTCAGTAAAAGTATTGAATTAACTTAGACAAGCAGAACTGAAAGTTGGAAAAATACAGAAAAATATGTTTAAATGCCCCTGATAAGAAAATACAGCTGTAAGGGATTTAATTAAAACTGCTGACAGAAAGGTTACAGAGCTTTGCTTCCCTGCACGTACTAACTAGCCCAATGGCCTTGGAAGTAGGAAAGTAACAAGTTGGTGAACTGGCCATTGTAATTGGGACTAGAAGGGGGGTGAGCAGGTGCTGAGCCCACTCCAAGTACATAATTGGATAATCATATCAGTACCGGGACCAATAGAAGAGGTACGGGAGGTACGGGAGGTTACCGGGACCAATGAAATGTTTTTCTATACCTAGAATGGAGCAAAAGTCTATAAAAGTTGTTGTTTTGCCAGAGAACATTGCTCAGCCATTTTGAATTTGATTCTGCTTGAGACTTGTGCACAAATAAATGATTTGGACCTTCTGAACAGACTCCTGGTATTATTGGTTTGTCTGCGCTCTGCTGCTACAATATCACTCACCAAGCAAAACTACTACTTCCATCAGACTAACTCTCTTGCCTCTAACCCTCACTGTAGCGGCGGAAGGCCACCAAACCAATGTTCAAGCCAGTTTATTGTGCACAAGGCAGTCTAAAAAGTGACAGAGCCCCGCTTTAGTGGAAACATGTTCATTTTATACAGCCAAAACATTTTGATACATGAAAACATTCTATTGGTCTCATGCTAATTTCTACAAACTTTCTATTGGTCTGACATTTCCCTGAATTTGACCAATCAGGGTCTATGCCCTTTGCTCTGCTTTCTCCAGCTAGCTGAACAATGGCTTGGTTCAAACCTGGTTACTTTCCTTCATCAAGGTCATATCTAGCTCCTAAAATGTGTAAGTAACAATTCTGGAGTAACGATTTAACATACAGGCATTGTATTCACTTTGTGCAAACTTTGCAATAGCAGCATTTCATTCTAAAGCAGCATTTAATTCTGTCTTTTAATTTTATATCTCAGCACTACTGAAATCCAGGCTTGGTTCTTAGGCCTGTCATTTTTCAGGTTCAGGCTTAGGGCCTAGTCTATAGGTCTTGGCTACCACATTCCCCCCTTTGATTATTCTCACCCAGAATGTTAAGATGGGTGAGAAACAAATCACTTATACTTGAGTTGTTGCCATGTTATGTGGTATAGGCCGATACCGTCTCATAGCTAGAAGCTTAGCTGTTATCTTTCTTTCTACAATATTCTCAATGATTGCAGATATATTACGTAGGCAGAGAGGTAAAATGCATGGAAGTATTAAACATGTTATTACTACTAATGCTGCAATTACCGCAAGTGTTTTTAGGCCACCAAACATTGAGAACACAGAACCAAACCATCCATTTAACTCTAGTTCATGCCAGGTCTGAACTGGTATGTATGTTTGTTTGCGCATATGTTCAGCAATTTCTTCTACTACATGACCTTCATTATCTATTTGTAAACAACAATTGGTTAAATTCAATTTTCCACATACTCCTCCTTCAGCTGCTAGTAAATAATCAAGTGCTAAACGATTTTGATATATAGCTGTACACATTTGAGTACTTTGCCTGGCTAAGAGCGTTAGTGCTCTACTTGTTTCATTAGTTATTATTTCTACAACAGCTTGCAAACGTATAATTCTATTCAACATATAAAATGGGGTACGATATCCCCATGTGCCATCTTGCTCCCAAGTGGCAGGTCCATAGTAGGAAATAATTCTTTCAGGTGGCCACTCATCCGTACCACCCCATTTGTCCCATTGACCTATTTTTAAGGCTTCTCTTTTCTGTCGTGTTCTGTATATTGGGTATCCTAACTGTTCTCCCTGGGCAGTGGATAGAAGAAAGAAGGACGGTCTTATTGTTCCCAATACACATGCTCCTCCCCAATTAGGAGGAAGTTTAGCATATGCTCTAGTTCCACAAATCCAGTAAAGCCCTGGTGGAGCTTGCCAGGTATTAGGTGATACTAGATTTGTCCATAACTTAGCAAGTTCAGGAAAAATAACTAGAGGATTGGTGGGTTCAGGATCTTTTACTCCTGACCACCAGGACGTCCTTTTCGTTGAGGCATTATAAAACCTCTGGCTGAAACAGACCAGCTGTCCAACCTTTGCAGTAAATTGTGGCCCAATACGTGCAAAACACAGACGTCCGACAATAGGGTTAGCTAATACCCATTCACTTGTAGCTTTATGAATATTTGTATAATTATATGATACAGAAAAGTTTAATTCTTGTGCTTCCCATGGCCATTGATCTCCCATTTTAGTTCCTCCACAGAAGTAACAATTAGTTATATTAAGACTGGTTACTACGGCTCCAGCTAATTCAAGAAACAAATTCTATGAGGCATGAGGAACTTCAAACTGTGATTTCATAGTTTCATAGAATGTATGGTGTATTCTATATGGTGATGATACATTGGTTTTAGTGTTAAGTTGTATATATACAAAAGTTCCAGGATCTGATCCTCCCGCTGCTATGCGTAAGCCAAATTTATACCCTTGTTTCCATTGACTAGGATTTGCAACCAGGAGCCTTAAAGGATTACAGGCACCTTTCTTACATGTCTTTGGATCAGATAAAGACAGTTTTTCTAAGTTAGCTCTACGATTATCTCCTTCCTGTCCTGTAGGGCTACCTGACCATGTAGCATAGTATACACATTCCCATTTTGGACAGTAATAATCAGCTTTTGAAGGTTTACCATAATGTGTTGGAGAGTGTACCCCTGTACATATTCCCCATTTATATGCTCCTTCAGGACACATATATTTATCATCAACATAATAATTTCTCTCCCAAGTCCCACATTTCTGATTATAGTTTCTGTTTATGGCATCACAAGCATCAAAGTATAGAGCTGCAGGTTTTGTAGGGTCTTCAAGTTGTTGAGTAGCATTTAAAAGAGCTCCATCTTCATTCCATCGTATTTTTAGCACATAATAGGATGGATTCTGTCGTGAGTGAAAACAAGTTCTTCTTTTTCCTTTTGTGCAAATGTTCAGTTCCGTGCCATTATATATGCATCGACTCACTATACCTGTACAAGTATAGTAGGTATGATAAAGCAAAGTCTGTGTAATCTTTTCTCCAGTACGAGTAGTAGTTATGCATGCAGCATAGGGTGGCAAGGCAAAAGTCAATTCAAAGCATCTCAAAGTTGCTATCAAGATGAAACAGCAGAGAATCATGATGAAAAGTCTCTGAAGAATTAGTGCAAGTCTTTGAAAAACCAGTGCAACTGTTGATAATTCTTGACCACGAAGTCTTCTTCTTCTTTACTGTACGTTGACCTGTTTTGCTCTCAGTAGCATGCAACAGGTGCAGTGTTGATTGTAGATCCTCAAGCTTCCACTGTACATGACCTTACCAATTTCATTGGTAGGTGTGTAGAGCTGTAGATTCCAACGTATTTCAATAGACACAGTCCTTTTAGTTTGCACTGTCTTTGATCAAAATGGCACAAAGATTTTCAAATAATATAGTCCATAATACAGTCTCTTTCTGTTGATAATAATCTCTTCAGAATAAACAAATAGTCTCTTGGGATTCAGGAATTCTATATTAGCACAGTCTCTTTTTAAAATTTCCTGAATTTTTCAATTTGCTTGTCTTCGCAAAGTTAGCCGCAATGGAACTTCTGGATCATGTTCTGATGTCCACTGGTCTGGCTCTGGAGCTGCTGCTGATTTCACTCTGCTGTGATGAATCCAGGGTTCGAGTTCTGCAACTTTCACTGCTGTAGGTGTTGACAGGATGACGACATATGGTCCTCTCCAGTATGGTTCCAACGGTGTCTTCTTCCAGTCTTTGACCCACACCGAAGTACCGGGTTTGTAAGGATGCAGCGGTTCAGTCAGGTTGATGGGTAATTGGTCTTGTACCCATCTGTGAAGATTCTGCAAAACAGAACTTAGTGCTAATAGTTCTTGCCTAGTAATTTCAGATCCTATCTGCTTCATATCCCCTTTGATCCCTTTGACAATAGGTGAAGGTCTACCATACAAAATCTCATAGGGGGAAAGTCCTAATGACTTAGTAGGTGCTGAGCGTATCCTTAAAAGAGCTATTGGAAGTACCTGTGACCATTTTAAATGTGTTTCCTGACAAAGTTTGGACAATTGAGATTTCAGAGTTCTTTTCATATGTTCTACTTTCCCTGAACTCTGAGGTCTGTATGCTGTATGTATCTGATAATATCAATATCTCGGGGCCATACTTAATGGACTTGCTTCCTGAGGTTATCCACCCTCATTCTTTGTACAGGGCCCCATGTGCATGCAAGGTTGTAAGGGCATACTTGGAATCTGGGTACACATTTACACAGAGCCCCTTTTCCTATTGTCAGTGCTCTAGTAAGAGCTATCAGTTCAGCTTTCTGTGCTGAAATTCCTGGGGCCAGGGCTGAGGACTTAACTACCAGATCAAGGGTCACTACTGCATATCTGGCACAACAATATCCATAGTTTCTGAACAGTCATGATCTGGGGGTTCAAGACCAACTGATAACAATGTAGCAGGATTCAGAGCTTGAGCTTGACTGACCTTCAATTGTATCTGGGGATTTTCACATAGCATACTCTGATACCTCAATATTTGTGAATTAGCTAGAAATTTCCTTTGTGTTTCATTATGGTTAGAACAGGGTGTGGTACAGTAACTTGAAGATTGCTCACTAGGAGGACTGTAGCTGCAACAGTTCTCAAACAAGGGGGCCATCCTTTTGCTACCTCATCCAATTGTTTTGACAAATAGGCTACTGGTCGTTGCCAGGATCCAAGATGTTGAGTCAGCACTCCCAATGCATTTCCTTGTGACTCATGAACATAGAGACTGAAAGGTTTCTGGACATCTGGAAGACCTAAAGCTGGGGTTGACATCAGGGCCTTTTTTAGCTCCTGGAATGCTGCATCTTGCTCAGGTCCCCAGTCCAATGGAGACTTTTCCATTCCTTTGGTAGCTTGATACAACGGTTTTGCTAGCAGAGCAAAATTGGGGATCCATGTATGACAGTACTCTGCGGCACCCCAGAAGGCTCTCACTTGCCTCCTGGTGGTTGGAGTAGGAATACTGCATACAGCTTCTTTGCGTTCTGGTCCCAGGCGTCTAATTCTGCTGGACAACTGGAATCCTAGGTATTTAACTTGTTGGACATAATTATGCCTTGGCTCTTGAGACTTTGTATCCAGCCTCATTAAGTAGAGTGCAAGAGTTCACTGGTGGCTTGTAGACATTCATTTTTCTGAGTTGGTGGTTAAGAGCAAGTTGTCCGCATACTGGAGAAGAACCCTTCCTCCTGGGTTCACATAGTAACTTGAAAGATCTTGATTCAGGGTGACACTGAAGAGAGTAGGTGAATTCTTGAATCCTTGAAGTAATCTAGTCCAAGTGAGTTGGCCCCACCTTCCTGTTGTGGGGTCTTGCCATTCAAAAACAAACAAAAGTTGACTGGTGGGGGCTAGGCGCACATTGAAAAAGGCATCTTTCAGGTCCAAAACAGTAAAGTAAGCAGCCTCAGCGGGGATCAGTCCCAAGAGAGTATAAGGGTTTGGTACTACTGGGTGTATTGTTTCAACTGCGTCATTTACTCTTCTCAAATCTTGTACTGGGCGATAATCCGCTGTTCCAGGCTTCTTCACTGGGAGAAGAGGGGTATTCCATGGTGATTGGCATTCTTTGAGGAGTCCATACTGCAGTAGTTTCATCAGATGGTGGTGAATTCCTTCAATGGCTGGTCACATGCACTGGTTCCACTCCTAGCTTGAGGGTGACAATGACAGGGGCTATGTTCTTCACTAGGCCAGGTGGATTATCTTCTGCCCATACTTCAGGTGGGGCTATGAGGTTGGTGGGTATACAGGAACTAGCTGGCTTGATTGGAGATGCACTATAGAACCATTATTCTTCTTCTAAGGGAACAGTCAGCACCATCAATCCAACAGGCTTTAGGTTCACAGTCATTTGCATTTCTCCCCCTTCTGCAAAAGATATTTGGGCCTGGAGCTTAACAAGCATGTCTCGGCCCAGAAGTGGAATTGGACACTCAGGCATATACAAGAACTGGTGCGTTATTTTCTGTCCCCCTAGTTCACACATGTGGTTCTGCAGGAGAGGCTTTGTGGCCTTAGCCTCAGTAGCTCTGACCAATGGTGATGCATCAAGAAAACAAAGGGACTACTGGCTTTAGTATTCTGCTCCTGTATTCCCCATAAAGTCCATATATTGGTCCCCTATTTTCAGACTGACTCCTGGGGACCCAGGGAAACTTGGAGTCCGGTCTGGCCTAGTCTTCATCCATGCTGTAGCCCTCTTCGGTTGCCACTCACTCTATGGCTGCTTCCCTCTCTTTACTGGAACACTGTGCTTGGTTTATTTATTTATTTTTTTTTTTTTTAAATCAAGTACTCCCTCCTCCCCTCTTGGGGGTGGAGTCAAGATACGGGCATTCACTTCTCTAACGTCCTTCTTCTCTGCAATGGGCGCACTGACTCGCACCCAGTGGGGGCCGATCATTTTCACGACCCCTTTTCACTTCCTCTGCTCCTTCGATTAGGAAAACCTCCTCCACATCATTCAACTAAAGTATCAGCAAGAAGATCTGTTTTCTTCTTTATTTTAGATTCACTTTCTCTTTCACATTTATTTTCACAATTCACAAATACTTTCTGCGCTACTTCCATTAACTATCGTGCCCGCAAATCAATTTTAGTGGCAGAAACAAAGCTGGTCAGCTGGCTAGTGCAAAGCTGGCCCTGGGCCTAGTGCAATGGGATTGCGTGACCCTCTCTTTTAATGGTAGTTGTACATCTGAAGGCATACGGCAATCAGGCTGAACTAGCAAATAAATCCCTACTTGTAGTGTCATTGGTACTTTAAACTGTGCCGGGGCTTCTCTTCTCCTGCTGCGGAGGTGGCTAGTGACATTTGCAGGGAGGTATTCCCCCCCCCCCTTGCTCCAGGCTCTGCCCGGGATGATGGCAGAGCTGAGGGAACTGGCCTATAAAGATAATAAACGGGCAGGGTTTTTTTTTTTTTCTCCTTTTTCCTCAAACATTTAACCAAGAATCCTATGTAGGGGAAATGATCAGGGAACTACGAGGCCAGGAAGCAACTAACACTGAAATCTGCATGGACTCTGACCCCCCTTCCTCCCCCCATGATGACCTAGTTAACAACAGACAGAGGGGGCGGCCAGTCAGGCTGCATTTTCCTATTGACTATGAATCAGAACTATACAATAATATTCCTCTGGGTGCACTTATTAAAAAAAAACATATTATTGCTGTAAACAAAGGGTAGGCTGAAAACATAAGCATAGATTGATTGCAATAAGCATAATAGATGTGTGTGCTCATTCTAAATAGGAACAATTTAGATAAATTGCAACATGTTATAACAATTCTAATAAAAAGAACTATGGCTCTTATCATAAAGGCCACATATCTGTTACGTATAGCTGGAAAAAAATTACTTGGCATGAAAACTAACTGCCAGCCGTACTCAGCACTTAAGCTGAATAATGTCTCTGCAAAAGAAATTTCTTTAAATCTTACAGTTTAGGAAGGAGATATTCAAAAGACATTCCGGATACTTTTTTAATAAAGTGGGTGGATATCTGGAATACATATACACTTTTTCTTCCTATCTTATTTTTATTAACAATAAGTATGTCTTCTATGAGGTGCTTGCTGCAGTATATCAGGAACTAGAATTCAAACACGATGAACTCATTCACTCAGGATTTAAATCACTTTCAGGTCGCGATGTGGTACTACTGGCTCGGAATGGCTCTTAACCTCTACTTCGTAGGACAAAGGGAAAACAAAAGCAGTTTCCTGAATTTCTCTATTATTCCCTATTTAAACCATTATAGTACTTACTGAAGGTTGGAGCATAAATAATACAAAACAAAGCTAGCCCTACAGAAATTCTTCTCACTTGGTCCGTACAAGCACAGGAACTCGAAAGGGGTTAATAAGAACTTAACCCTTTCCAGGCTAAGCCCAAAACTATTGGGATTCAAAATTCTGACTAAACATTCCTATAACATGATATTTAATACATGACCATAGCAGAAGGAAGATCACTATTACAACATATTGAATAAAACAGGTACAATTTTCCTAAAATAAGCACAGATCAACTCAGCTATAGAACACTGAAATTAAGCCTTCACAGGGTTAACAGCTACTATCCATTCCATTCTCCAGACACGCCCCTTCTCATTCCCCTGGCTAGTTTCATTTCACGCTGTGCTGCAGGAAAAACAACTGGAATGCATGAGAGACAGCTTCTTTACTGAAAAAGTGACAACTGAGTTTTTATTTCCTTCTGTCTTCTTTTCTGCTTAATACTATTTCTTAATCGGTAAACTGTTCTACAAATTACCCAACAGAATAATCTTACCTCATACCAGAAGGGGAACTCCGCGGTTTTAACAGATAACAAAATCAGAGACAAACAACAAACAGTAAGACCAGACTCCGCTTTCGCTCGGCCTTTGTTTTTAAGACCTCTCACTCACTCCTCTCACACACACACACAATTTCATTTCCCAAAAGCCCAATCCTGACTATCTAGGCTTACCAAAAATTTTACCATTACCGTTAATCATGATTTTATTACCAGAAGGAGTCAGTGGTTTCCTCTTGCGCTCTTAATAGCCCTTGCAAGAGTACTCGGACCGCTCCGGACGTGATCAGTGTCCTTTTACCATTTTTCCCATTACCATATGGTTCCAAGTTCCAGTACTGTCTGACTTAATAATATAAAAACTCTATACTCACCCAGATCTGGTACCCGTCCCCCAAGCCAGCGCATGGGTTGAAGCCTGGACGTCCCTCCTTAGGTTCGAAGGTGTTGGCCTAGCCGGACCCAACGCCCGCCGAGGCTAGAACCCTCTCCGATTCAATGGACCGGTTGGCACCTGAGAATTCACACGTCGGTCAGACGCGGTCCCAACCAGGCCAAACCTTGAGGCGAATTTCGTGGTAAATCAGTTTGATCACTCTCTACCACTATACCTTCCAGGCCAACGCACCAAGAATATGTAGCGGCGGAACGCCACCAAACCAATTACACCAGGAGTCTTTATCAAGGTTCAAGCCAGTTTATTGTGCACAAGGCAGTCTAAAAAGTGACAGAGCCCCGCTTTAGCGGAAACATGTTCATTTTATACAGCCAAAACATTTTGATACATGAAAACATTCTATTGGTCTCATGCTAATTTCTACAAACTTTCTATTGGTCTGACATTTCCCTGAATTTGACCAATCAGGGTCTATGCCCTTTGCTCTGCTTTCTCCAGCTAGCTGAACAATGGCTTGGTTCAAACCTGGTTACTTTCCTTCATCAAGGTCATATCTAGCTCCTAAAATGTGTAAGTAACAATTCTGGAGTAACGATTTAACATACAGGCATTGTATTCACTTTGTGCAAACTTTGCAATAGCAGCATTTCATTCTAAAGCAGCATTTAATTCTGTCTTTTAATTTTATATCTCAGCACTACTGAAATCCAGGCTTGGTTCTTAGGCCTGTCATTTTTCAGGTTCAGGCTTATGTGTTGCTTGATGAAATGCTTGAATAAAGGCTAAACTTAATGCTTCAGGAATCACTATTTGTCCAGGAGGTTGATTCCCCTCCTGTGGTGGAAGTTCTATCCATCCATTTCTGAGTACTCCCCCTTCTTGTTCACAATAATAGTCCAATTCTTTTGTAGTATTTCTGGGATCCCATGAATTAAGAGGTACAGGAAATAGAACTGCTTGAATTGTAGTATTCTGAGTTAGAGTCTGTCCGGTAATGGCTGCTTTACGAGCAGGGGCATCTGCAAATCTGTTCCCTTGTGCAATTTCTCCTTTTCCTGCTTGATGTCCTCGACAGTGCATAACTGCAACTTGCTCGGGGGCCCATACAGCATCTAACAATGTCAATATCTCTGGGCCATATTTGATAGATTTTCCTCCTGAAGTTATCAATCCCCGTTCTCTATACAAGGCTCCATGAGCATGCAATGTTGTGAATGCATACTTAGAATCTGTGTATACATTTATACAGAGTCCTTTTCCCAGTATTAGTGCTCTTGTGAGTGCTATCAATTCTGCTTTCTGTGCTGATGTTCCTGAGGCTAGGGCTGAAGATTCAATTACAAGATCCAGGGTTACTACTTCATATCCAGCACAACGATGTCCATTGACTACAAGACTGCTTCCATCCATGAAGAAAGTTTGTTCTGGATCTTCAAAAGGTACATCTGTCAGGTCTGGTCGACTTGAGAATACAGTATCCATGACTTCTATGCAGTCATGATCAGGAGGGTCAGTTCCAATTGGTAACAGTGTAGCTGGATTCAAGGCCTGACTGACCATCAATTGCAATCTAGGATTTTCACACAACATGCTCTGGTACTTTAGCATTCGTGGGTTGGTGAACCAGTAATTTCCTTTCTGGTCCATGAGGGTTTGAACAGAATGTGGCACTATTACACAGAGATTTTGTCCTAGAGTGAGCTTGTCTGCTTCAGTTACTAGAAGTGCTGTAGCTGCGATGGCTCTCAGACAAGGTGGCCATCCTTTTGCAACAATGTCCAATTGCTTAGATAGATACGCTACAGGTCGCTGCCAAGATCCAAGTGGCTGAGTCAACACTCCTAAGGCATTTCCTTGTGACTCATGAACATATAGACGAAATGGCTTCTGTACATCTGGTAGTCCAAGGGCTGGTGATGTCATCAGGGCTGTCTTCAGAGTCTTGAATGCTGTTTCTTGTTCAGGTCCCCATTCTAATGGAGATTGTTCCAATCCTTTGATGGCTTGATATAGTGGTTTTGCAATTAGAGCAAAGTTAGGTATCCATATTCGACAGTATCCTACTGCACCTAAAAAAGCTCTTACCTGTCTTCTGGTAGTTGGAATTGGAATGCTGCATACTGCTTCTTTGCGTTCTGGTCCCAGTCGTCGTGTTCCACTGGATAGCTGAAAACCTAAGTATTTGACTTCTTTTTGGCATAGTTGTGCTTTTGCTCTGGAGACTTTGTATCCTGCTTCATTCAAGAGATGTAGAAGTTCACTTGTGGCTTGCAAACATTCTTCTTCTGAGTTGGTGGCAATCAGCAAATCATCTACGTATTGAAGAAGAATTCTCTCTCCTGGGATAACTGGATAACTTGATAAATCCTTGCTGAGTGAAGTACTGAAGATTGTTGGTGAATTTTTGAATCCTTGTGGTAATCTTGTCCAGGTAAGTTGGCCTCCTCTTCCTGTTGTTGGATCTCTCCATTCAAATGCAAATAAAAGCTGACTGGCAGGGGCAAGCCGTATACAGAAGAAAGCATCCTTTAAATCTAGAACAGTGAAGTGAGTGGCTTCAGTATGAATTAATCCCAGCAGTGTGTATGGATTCGGTACTACTGGATGTATAGTTTCAATTGCATCATTGATTCTTCTCAGATCTTGTACTGGTCTGTAGTCACCTCCAGGTTTCTTGATTGGAAGTAAAGGAGTATTCCATGATGATTGGCATTCTTTTAGTAATCCATGTTTCAATAATCTCTTCAAATGGATATGTATTCCTTCTATTGCTGGTCGTGGAAGAGGATACTGCTTCACATGCACAGGTTCTGCTCCTGATTTGAGAGTTACAAGAATTGGGGCTATATTCTTTGCTAGGCCATGTGGATTATCTTCTGCCCATACTCCAGGTGGTGCTGAAATTTCAATAGGAATAGTTGCTTTCTTGACAGGAAAAATGCTGTAGAATCTCCATTCTTCTTCTCGTGGAACTGTTAGTATCATTAATCCTGCCGGTTTGGGATTTGTGTTCACAGACATTTGCATTTCTCCTTCTTCAGTGAAAGTTATCTGTGCCTGCAGTTTAGCAAGCATGTCTCGACCTAAAAGTGGAATAGGGCATTCTGGTATGTATAAAAATTGATGTGTTATCTTTTGTCCTCCTAATTCACACATGCGATTCTGTAAACATGGTTTAGTTGCTTTTGTCCCGGTGGCTCCAACAATAGTGACAGTTCGTTTAGATAAAGGAGCTACTGGTTTTGCTACTACTGAATGTTCAGCTCCTGTATCTATCATAAAGTTCATGTATTGATCCCCTATCTTCATGCAGACCATAGGCTCTTGGGGACCTAGAGTAAACTCAGAGCCCGGTCTGTCCTAATCTTCATCACTATTGTATTCCGCTTCTGCCACTGCAATTGCTTCAATAGCTTCTTCTCTTTTTTGCTGAAACTGCCCACGACCTGTTCCTGCTTGATTCTGGTTACGCCCTCTTCCTCTCCAGCTCCCTCCTCCCCTCTGTGAGGTAGGGTTTCTCTGCGGGCACTCATTTCTCCAGTGCCCCTTCTCCTTGCAATAGGCACATTGGTTCTCACCTAGTGGGGGTAGACTATTTCCTCGACTCCTCCCACGCCCTCTCATTCTTCTGTTGGAAAAACTTTTCCCTCGCTGCTCTACCAAAGCTGTAGCTAAAAGATCTGCTTTCTTTTTCATTTTTCGTTCACTCTCTCTCTCTTTCATTATCACGATTTATAAATACTTTTTGAGCAACTTCCATCAATTGTGCTGTATTCATACCTGCAAAGCCATCCATTTTCTGCAATTTTCATTTAATATCCCCTTGGGATTGACTTACAAAAGCTGCGTTTACCATGCGCAAATTTTCCATAGCTTCTGGATCATATGGGGTATACAGTCTATATGCTTCAGATAATCGCTCATAAAAAGCTGCAGGAGATTCAATTGGACTTTGTATTACTTCTGCTACTTTTCCAATATTCATTGCTTTTTGGCCTCCTTTTTTTAGGCCTTGTAATAGGGCTTGGCGAAACAGTGTTAAAGCTCTCGCCCCCCCTTCACTATTTGGATCCCATCCAGGATCTTCGTTTGGAAAAGCCGCAGCTGCTGCTTGCTTGAGGATTTAAATTTCTTCTAGTCACTTAGTGGGACAATCTGACCAGGTAGGCTGGTGTGTTTGCATAATACTGTTCATTAATTCAGTTAAATCTTGAGGCTTGCTAGTATAGGATGCATAATGTGTTTTCCAATTTAACAAGTCAGTTGTAGAAAAGGGTACGTAAATCAGGCTGGTAGGTCCTAAAGCCATCTGTCCCTGATCGTCCCTGATAGGCAGGCCAGGTACCTGACGTAGGGGCATTACTTTTTTACTGGCACCGCCAATACTTCTTAAATCATATGTTTTCTGAGAAAATCTTTCTATAGCTGCAGGAGATTCTATGCTTGTGGACGATTCTACATTTTCAGTTTCGTTATCAGTAGTTGTCTGTCTCTCCGAAGTGCTAGGACTTTCAATCGGAGAAGTCTGCCCTTCCTCCAACTGCAGAGACGGCACATTTATATTAACTTCAGGTCTAGGCAGTGCTAATGTAACAGAATGCTGCAGTGATCGTGCTAGAATATCTGGAGACTCTGGGGCAGAGTATATAGGCAATCCCCCCTTCCCGGGTTTCTGTTCAGCTGTCTCTAATCCTTTCGCTAGCATAATTTTTCTTAACTCATAATACTGCTTTATCCAGGGTGGCTGCTTCTCACAAATATCTAACCAAGAGTCTATGTAAGGAAACTGATCTGGATAACGCCCCTACTGATCTGGATAACGCCCCTACAGTAATGCCCCTACTGAAAAACGCTAAACTGGATCCAAAACGACCAGACTCCTACAGGCCAATAGCCAGTATCCCCCTCTTAGCAAAGATCTTTGAGAAAGAGGCACAGCGCCAAATCCAAGACCACATCGACTCCGCAGCCCCTCTAGACTATTCTCAACACGGTTTCAGAGAATTCCACGGCGTCGAGACACTGCTTACCACCCTCTTCAATGATATTCTCAATACCATAGACAACATCCGACAAGGCGTCGTGCTAATCTTCTTGGATATAGCAGCAGCGTTTGACTCGGTAAATCACGAGATTCTCCTCGGTCGACTGGAAGGAAAAGGCATCTGCAACTCAGCACTTGAATGGTGTAAATCATACCTCGACACCAGAATGCAATACGTCAAATCTGCAACAGGAGAATCAAAACTCTTCCATCAAAGACAAGGCGTTCCGCAGGGGTCCTCACTCTCATCCCTCTTGTTCAACATCTATATGCAGCCTATCTGCGATATCATCAGGTCCTTCAATGTGAAATGTATGATATACGCCGACGATATCCTACTCTACATGCCATTTTCCACAATGCAAATGGACTTACTGCCTATAACAAACTGCTTCGATGCAGTATCACAATGGCTCCTGTCACAGAACCTCCGCATTCAGCATAAGAAAACTGAGGTTCTCTTTATCACAAGAGACCCCAACTTCACCCCACCACCACATATAAGTGTCAAGGGAGCTGACCTAGGCACCAAGGATACAATAAAATACCTCGGAGTCACACTAGACCATAGGCTCGACATGAAATCACACATAAACAATATCGTAAAATCTGTATACTTCAAAATACGCACTCTTAGACACCTGCGTCCCCTACTAGACCACGAAGACTTCAGAACCATCTACCAAGCACTGATACTGCCGCACTTCGACTTCGCAATTCCATTCTACAAGGACTCCCACAATCCACAATAAGCTCCTTGCAACTCGCAATGAACACCGCTGCCAGGGTTCTTCTAGGAGCGGCCAGAAGTGAACACATCACACCTATCCTCAAAGAGCTCCATTGGCTCCCTATACACGGAAGACTTACATTCAAAACCCTCCTTCTCACATTTAAGGCCTTAAATGGTTTATCGTCCACATCACTTACCAAACTCATCCAATCCGTCCCATCAAATAGAAATAGGAGACATGCAGCATTAAACTCACTAACAACCCCAAAGGCTATAACAACGTGCAGCCTATCAACATCAAACAGAGCTTTCATAGTTAGCGCACCAAACTACTGGAATGCTCTCCCACCTGATCTCCGCGCCATAACCGACCTAACCCAGTTCAGAAAGGCCCTTAAACTGCACCTTTTCATCAAATACTACCCTACATGAACCGTAACATAACAGCCTCACCCTAGTATAATCCACAATACCCCTCTTGTTCCAAGCATCACTGCTAATTTTATGTAAATAGTTCGAGCATGCTATCTAGCTAATAGATCATATACTCCATGTAAATAGTTCTCCCATGTTATCCAAGTTGATACTCCTGTTATATGTAATACCAAACAGCCTGTTGTTCTGGTTCCTTTCTGTTATTTGTAAACCGCGCTGATGTCAAAGAGTGCGGTATATAAGAAGTTGAAATAAAATAAAAATAAATAAATAAAATAACGTTCTCTCACACTCTTATGCACAGAAGAAATAATTCTCACATTGAAAGTACCCTCATGGGGCCATGCACTGTTTATTAACGGCCACTCTCTTTCACACAGCACAGCCATTCTATTAGGAGACATTGTAATACCATAATCCACAGTAAACCCTTTATTAAAGTTCTTGATCATGATTTCTAGCGGAGTTTGCGTAGACTCTATCCCACCCATTTTTACATGTAATGTGGTGCGTCTGTACTACGTAATCACGTACAACAAATTATTACTTCAAACAGTAGGAGAGGGAGGTCGAACTGTGGGGTAAGGGGTCCTCACAGCTCTGGAGACAGATAGGGACACAAACAACAATCACTTCCTCCGTTTCGCGACCTGGACGCGGTCTCCCGGCCAGGAACTGCGCTAGTCCAGAGTCCACTCTCGCTCGGCCTTTTCAAGACCTCTCACTCACACATCTCACACACAAACACAATTGCATTTCCCAAAAGCCCAATCCTGACTATCTAGGCTTACCAAAAATTTTACCATTACCAGAAGGAGTCAGTGGTTTCCTCTTGCGCTCTTAATAGCCCTTGCAAGAGTACTCGGACCGCTCCGGACGTGATCAGTGTCCTTTTACCATTTTTCCCATTACCATATGGTCCCAGATTCCAGTACTGTCTGACTTAATAATACAAAAACCCTATACTCACCCAGATCTGGTACCCGTCCCCCAAGCCAGCGCATGGGTTGAAGCCTGGACTCCCCTCCTCGGGTTCGAAGGTGTTGGCCTAGCCGGACCCAACGCCCGCCGAGGCTAGAACCCTCTCCGATGCAATGGACCGGTTGGCGCCTGAGAATTCACACGTCGGTCAGACGCGGTCCCAACCAGGCCAAACCTTGAGGCGAATTTCGTGGTAAATCAGTTTGATCACTCTCCACCACTACACCTTCCCAGCCAATGCACCAAGAATATGTAGCGGCGGAATGCCACCAAACCAATTACACCAGGAGTCTTTATTAAGGTTCAAGCCAGTTTATTGTGCACAAGGCAGTCTAAAAAGTGACAGAGCCCTGCTTTAGCGGAAACATGTTCATTTTATACAGCCAAAACATTTTGATACATGAAAACATTCTATTGGTCTCATGCTAATTTTTACAAACTTTCTATTGGTCTGACATTTCCCTGAATTTGACCAATCAGGATCTATGCCCTTTGCTCTGCTTTCTCCAGCTAGCTGAACAATGGCTTGGTTCAAACCTGGTTACTTTCCTTCATCAAGGTCATATCTAGCTCCTACAATGTGTAAGTAACAATTCTGGAGTAACGATTTAACATACAGGCATTGTATTCACTTTGTGCAAACTTTGCAATAGCAGCATTTCATTCTAAAGCAGTATTTAATTCTGTCTTTTAATTTTATATCTCAGCACTACTGAAATCCAGGCTTGGTTCTTAGGCCTGTCATTTTTCAGGTTTAGGAATCTTCAGTCTACTGATCCATTGGCTCTCTCCACTATTATCTCATCATCTCTTTCCTCCACCTTGTCTTCTGTTGATGAGGCTATAGTCTCCTATAACACTGCTCTCTCCTCTGCTTTGGATGCTCTTCTTCCGCCCATCCCACATCCTGTGAGGCGCACTATACCTCATCCCTGACTGTCTTCAATTACCCACTATCTATTCTCTTGTGCCTGCTCAGCTCAGCACATTTGGCTCAAATCCCATTCTCTTTCTCATTTTCTTCACTTTAAACTCATGCTTGCCTCTTTCTGGCCAGCTATATCACTCACCAAGCAAAACTACTACTTCCATCAGACTAACTCTCTTGCCTCTAACCCTCACCATCTCTTCTCAATTCTTTGCTCTCTCTTCAAGGTGCCTCTACCTCCGACCCCTCCCTATCTTTCTGCCCACATCCTTGCCAACTATTTCAATGACAAAGTCCACAAGATTACACTCCAATTCCCATCTAAATCAGCTTCATTCCTTTTCCCCCTCTTCATTATCAATGTTTCCTCTCTATTTCTGTTACCCTTTCAACCTTTTCTAAGATCTCCATAGAGGAAACTTCTCAGCTTCTTTACTCCTCTAAAATTACTACCTGTTCCTCTGATTCTATCCCCACCCGTCTCCTTAATTCCATCTCCTCTGTCATCCTTCCATCTCACATATTCTCAATCTATTGCTCTCCACTGCAATTGTCCCTGACGCCTTCAAGTATGCTGTGGTCACACCTCTCCTCAATAAACCTTCACTTGACCCTACTTGTCCTTCTAATTATTGATCCATCTCCCTTCTTCCCTTCATTTCCAAACTTCTTGAACATGCAGTCCTTCGCCTTTGCCTTGAATTTCTCTCCTCTCAAGCCCTGCTGAATCATCTTCAATCTGGTTTTTGTCCCTTACACTCTACTGAAACAGTTCTTGCCAAAGTCTCTAGTGATTTGTTCCTAGCTAAATCCAAGGGCCTCTACTCAATCTTCATTCTTCTTGACCTTTCTGCTGCTTTTGACATGGTTGACCACCACCTTCTTCTTGACACATTGCCCTCACTTGGTTTTAGGGTTCTCTGTACTGTCCTGGTTCTATTCTTATCTCTCCAATTGCTCTTTCAATGTTTGTTCTGGTGGTTCCTCCTCTACTGCTATCCCACAATCAGTTGGTGTACTCCAAGGCTCTGTTCAGGGCCCTCTCCTTTTCTCTCTCTATGCTCCTTGGTGCTCTCAAATCCTCCCAGGGCTTATATCATTTTTATGCTGATGACTCACAGATCTATCTATCTACACGTGATATTTCTCTGATACTTCAGTCTCGCATCTCTGCTTGCCTATCTGACATCGCAGCCTGGATGTCTCACTGCCATTTGAAAATGAATATGGCCAAAACTGAACTTCTTATTTTCCCCCCCTAAACCTAACACCCTTCTACTTATAAGAACATAAGATATGCCATACTGGGTCAGATCAAGATCCATCAAGCACAGTATCCTGTTTCCAACAGTGGCCAATCTAGGTCACAAGTAACTAGCAGTTTCCCCAAAAGTCACAGATTCCACAATGCTTGTATTGGGGCAAGTAGTGGATATTCCGAATCCACTTTAATAATGGCTTATGGACCTTTCCTCCAGGAACTTGTCCAAATCTTTTTTAAACACGGCTACACTTAGAGCCTTAACTATATCCTCTGGTAGCAAATTCCAGAGTTTGATCACACATGGGTGAAAAATATTTCCTCTTATTAATCGTAAATAGGTTACCCTGTAGCTTCATTGTATGCCCCCTAGTATTTCTATATTTTGATGGCGTAAACAATCAAATCTATGTTTACCCGTTCCACTCCATTCATTCATTTATAAACCTCTATCATATCTCCCCTCAGCCAACTCTTTTCCAGGTTGAAAAGCCCTAACCTTTTTAGCCTCTCTTCATAGGGCTATCCTTCCATCCCCTTTACCATTTTGGTGGCTCTTCTCTGTACCTTTTCTAATAACGCTATATCCTTTTTAAGATACGGCGACCGGAAATGCACACAATATTCAAGGTACGGTCGCACCATGGAACGATATAGAGGCATTATAATATCCTTTGTTTTATTTTCCATTCCTTTCCTTATGATACCTAGCATTCTATTTGCTCTCTTGGCCGCCGCTGCACACTGGGCAGAGGGTTGTCACATCTTATCCACGATGACGCCTAAATCTTTTATATGAGTGGTGGTTCCTAATGTGGAACCTTGCATCGTGTAGCCATAGTTTGGGTTGTTCTTTCCTAGGTGCATAACTCTGCACTTGTCCATATTAAATTTCATCTGCCATTTGGATGCCCAGTCTTCCAATTTATCAAGATCCTCTTGCAATTTCCACAATCCTCATGGGTTTTAACAACTTTGAATAGCTTTGTGTCATCTGCAAATTTGATAACCTCACTCGTTGTTCCCATTTCCTGGTCATTTATGAATACATTAAAGAGCAGCGGACCCAGCACAGATCCCTGGGGTACTCCACTATTCACCTTTTTCCATTGGGAAAATTGGCCATTTAGCCCTACCCTCTGCTTTCTATCTTTTAACCATTTCCTAATCCACAATAGTACACTGCCTCCTATCCCATGACTCTTTAGTTTTGCCAAAGGTCTCTCATGAGGGACCTTGTCAAAGGCTTTCTTAAAGTCAATTGACTCACCTTTGTCTACCTGTTTATTCACTCATTCAAAAAAACATAACAGACAAGATCTTCCTTGGATAAAGCCATGTTGGCTGTCTCCAATTAAGCCATGACTATCTACATGTTCAGTAACTTTGTTCTTTATGATGGTTTCCCAGTACTGACATCAGGCTCACCGGTCTGTATTTTCCTGCATCACCCCTGGAACACGTTTTAAAAATTGGTGTTACATTGGCCATCCTCCAATCTTCAGGTATTACAGATGATTTTAATGATAGTTCACAGATTACTAATAGTAAGTCTGCAATCTCATATTTCAGTTCTTTGTACACCCAGTCCAGCTGATTTGCTACTCTTCAGTTTATCAAACAGTTGTAATACATCTTCCCAGTGTATCAATATTTCTTTCAATTTTTCCACAGCATCTCCTTTAAATACCATTTCAGTCATGGGTAACATTCCTACATCTTCCTCAGTAAAGACCGCAGCAAAGAATTCATTCAGTCTCTCTGCTATGGCCTTGTCCCCTCTTAGTGCCCCTCTTAGTGCCCCTTTTACCCCTCTATCATCTAATGGTCCAACTGACTCTCTCACAGGTTTTTTGCTATGAATGTACTTGAAAAAGTCTTTATTATGCGTTTTTGTTTCCACAGTGAGCTTCTTCTCAAATTCTCTCTTTGCCTGCCTTATCAGTGACTTACATCTAACTTGCCAGTGCTTGTGTTGTTTCCAGTTTTTGTCATTTGGCTCCTTTTTCCATTTCCTGAAAGATGCTTTTTTGGCAACAACAGCCTCTCTGCTCACCTTTAAACCATGCTGGCAGTTTTTTGGACTTCCTTCCACTTTTCTTAAAATGTGGAATACAGCTGGTCTGGGCTTCCAAGATAGTATTTTTAAACAACACTCAAGCTTGATGTAAATCTTTAACCTTTGCAACTGTTCCTTTTAGTTTTTTCTTAACTATTTTCCTCATTTTATCATAGTCTCCCTTTTGAGAGTTAAGGAAATCCACAGCACTGCCTTTTATCATCCACCTTTTATTTATTAAATCAAATGTGATCATGCTATGATCACTATTGTCATGTGGCCACAACACCCTTATCTCTTGCACCAGATCTTGTGTTCCACTAAGGACTAAGTCCAAAATGGCTTCCCCTCTGGTTGTTTCATGAACCACCTGCTTCGAGAAGCAGCCATTTATTTCATCTGGAAACTTTATCTCCCTAGCATATCCTGCCGTGACACTGACCCAGTCAATATCGGAGTAATTAAAATCACCCATTATTATTACTGTATTGTAACTTTTGTTAGCTTCCCTGATTTCTTTGGGCATTTCATCATCCATTTGTTCATTCTGGCCAAGTGGTCAATAGTACACCCCCACTGCCATCTCCTTCTCCTTCCCCTTTTTACATGGAATTTGAACCCATAGAGATTCTACAGTGAATTTTGCTTCCTGCAAAACTTTAATCCTTTGTGACTCAATGCCCTCTCTAACATAGAGCGCAATCCCTCCACCAACTTGATCTGCTCTATCATTACGATATAGTTTGTACCCAGGTATCACAGTGTCCCACTGGTTGTCTTCCTTCCACCATGTCTCTGAGATACCAATCATATCTAACCTCTCATTTAGTGCTATATATTCTAACCCTCCCATCTTATTTTTTAGACGTCTAGCATTTACATACAAGCATTTTAGAGGCTTTATTTTATTTGTATTAATTTGGCTATCGGTAGGCAGGGATAATTTGGAATCTTTAAGCTCTGTCTGCTCTGTACTCAAGGGCATTTGGCCTATTTCTTTGGTTTCATCTTTGACTCCTCCCTCTCCTTCTCCACACATAACCAACAGATAGCTAAATCTGTTATTTCTTTCTCTACAACATTAAAAAAAATCTCCCCTTCCTTTGTGAACCGACTACTAAAACACTTATCCACTCTTTAGTCACCTCCTGTCTTGACTATTGCGACCTCCTACTTGCTGGTCTCCCTTTGAGTCACCTCTTTCCTCTTCAATCTATTCAGAACTCTGCTGCATGGCTAATCTTCTGCCAGACCCAGTATACCCATATAGCTCTTCTTCTTAAGTTACTTCATTGGCTTCCCTTCCGGTTCCATATCCAATTCAAACATCTCCTTCTGACCATTCTACTGCTCCTCACTACCTTTCCTCTCCCCTCTCTCCCTATACCTCTCCTTATGAAATCCGCTCTTCTACTTGCCTGCTTCTCTCTATGTCCTTTTCTTCTACTGCTAACTCTAAGCTCCGTTCCTTTCACCTCGCTGCTCCTTATGCCTGAACAAACTACCCGAATCTATACGTCAAGCTTCATCTTTCCCCCTTTTCAAATCCATGCTGAAGGCTCACCTCTTTAAGGCTGCTTTTGGATCCTGATCTCTTGTTTCCTTGTGTCTCCTTACCTTCCTTTGTACCCCTATTTTCATCTATTGTATTGTCTGTCTTGATTAGATTGTAAGCTCTAAAGAGCAGGGACCATCTCTTATATGTGTCCGTACAGTGCTGCATACGCCTTGTAGCGCTATGTAAGTATTAGTAGTGCTCCAGTGACAGAAGTAAGCTGATGAAGCCAGCCGCAGACTCAGAGGGGAGCCAGACAGACAGCTGTACACATGCCTTGGGGGAATCTGCACTGACTGTGAGCTTTTCTTGCATCTTTTTTCCTAACTCAGCTTTTACCCACTGTTCCCAGTCTTCTTTCCAGAATTACTAGAGAAGAGTGAAAGGGGCAACAGCCAAGAGCACAGAGCTTTTGGAGATGAAACATGGCTGAAATACAAGCCAGCAGCAGATGAAAAAAAATCAGAAAAGGCACCACTCTGCTCTTACTATTCTGAGCACAATAGAAGAAGGGAGAGAGGGGCAGAGATCAGGATGAGGTGGGATAACACAAATCCAAATATCTGCCCTGGGCGCTAAAATGCCTCATTACAGCTGTGGCTCTTTGGCCTTCATCTTCCAGCATTTCCTGTGTTATCTGGTCAAAGACAGAAACTAGAAGCTTGCAACTTGATGTGGCATTTTAGACGGGGCACCTAGGAAAAATCTGGGATGTCCAGAGCAGAATGTCCCAAAACCAGGGGAGTGACAGCCATACCTTCTGAAATCACTCCTCCTCCAGACCCAAAATCTTAGTAACTGGGTCTTCTGATGCGCCCTGTGCAGATAGCAAGGGTGGGTACATGCACAAGTGTAGGGCTTTTTTTTTTTACAAATATGGACAATCCTGAAGTGCACACCCACACATCTTGGTACTTGGACACCCCGGCCTGGATAAGTCAGAAGGGTGACATCTATGTTATGAAACTAGCATGTCCTGATCTAACATTTCAGATGTAAAGGTGCAGGCCAGTTATATATTTGAAGTATGCATTTAAGGGCAGGTTTCTTTGGCCAAGAAATACTAACCACTGTGATGTGAGCACATTTTGTTCATAAAAATCTTAAAAAACCAAATATACAAACATATCAACTAAACCAAGAAAACGCCTCCATGCCCATGAGATAATCTAATCTCTAAAGATCAGCGTAGCTAAGACTGTACACTGCAAGGGCTGAAGGAGGAATGAGCTTTATAGAAAGAGATTATACATATAGAATTACTATTGCAGACCTCCAGTCATACATAACAGCATAAACACCAAATACTCATCCAAATACTCAAAAAATGTTGAAGTATGAAGAGAAACGTGCAGAAATCAATTTCCAGCCTTAAAGCTTGGACAAACATTCTGCTAAATGAAAGGAATTAGTGGGAATCCACCAGTACATGCAGCAAAGAAAGCAAAAAAATTTTCCAAGCAAGAGAAAAAAATATTTAAAGTATTAGATCAGAACTTGGCTGTCTTGCACTTGGTTGGATGGGGTCCTAGGGAATATTATTTAAAGGTGGTTCTTATGCACCAGTTGATATAGTTGTTTATAGTTTTAGGCTGTATTATTTTGCAGGACCAGTGTTAAACATGCTGGGGCCCAGGGCAGAAATTTGGGAAAGAGACCTAAAGCCTACTATCAGGCTATATTTTCTTCAGACGTAGAGAGGTTTAGGGTCCTTTGTAACACGGGAGCACAGGACAATTGCCCTATTTGCAGTTCTCTAGCACCGCTCTCTATATTTTCCATGATTATATACTATATACATTTTTTTTATCTCAAAGGCATGATGTAAACTGTCAACTTTAGTTTAAAAAAGATTTGACAGCAGAAAAACCTTTTACAGGTAGCACCTCTCATTCACTGGAAACTGTAAAAACTATACATCGCCTTATCAGAAAATTACTGGGATCACAACCATAAGAGAATTATGGAGAATAAACAAGTTGTGATCACTTGGGACATTCCCATTCCAACCGATAAAAGATTAATGGAACAAAATGGAGCGTTGTGGAAAAGAATTAAAACAGAAAACAGCATTTTTAACAGAAGTGTCAATGTCAAGTGATTACTCTGTATACGCATACACAACACACACTACAAAAGAAACATGATTGTTGGGCTCTACAGAAAAAGTGAAACCAAGGTGGTTCCACATGAGGCCTGTGACACAGGACTTCCTTAAACATTTATAAAACGCTATAAGGCATATGCAGCGCTGTACAGACATATATAAAGACCAATCCCTGCTCAGTAGAGCTTCCAATCTAATTAAGACAGACAAGACAAACGATATGAATAAGGGAACAAGCAAAGGGCGAGGAGATAGAAGGAATAAGGGGTCAAGATCCAAAAGCAGCTTCGGAGGTGCGTCTTCAGCATGAACTTGAAAAGGGGCAGAGATGAAGCCTGACGCACAGACTCAGGGAGCCTGTTCCAGGCATAAGGAGCAGCAAAATGAAAGGGCCGAAGTCTAGAGTTGACAGTGGAAGAAAAGGGCAAAGAAAGAAGTAAGCCAATAGAACAGCAGAGTTCACGCATGCTCAAGAAGTTTAGAAATGAAGGGAAGAGGAGAGATGGGTCGATAATTAGGACAACTACGGTCAAGAGAAGGCTTCTTAGGGAGAGGTGTGACCACAGCATGCATGAAGGCTGCAGGAACCGTGGCAGTAGAGAGCAAGAGGTTGAGAATATGTGAGATGGAAGGGATGATAGAGGAGGAAATGGGGCTAGGAGATGGATGGGGATAGGATCAGAAGAGCAAGTCTAGAGGAGGAAAGGAAATGAGAGGTTTCCTCATCCGAGACCATAGAAAAGGAAGAAAGGGTGACAGAGACTGAGGGGAAAAGTTGGTATTAAGGTGGGAGAAGAGGGGATGAAGCTGATCTAGTAGGGAATTGGAGTGTAATCTTGTGAATTTTGTCATGGAAATAGTCGGCAAGGGTTTGGGCAGAAAGAGGATGAGGGGGAGGAGCCTTAAGAGTTGAGAAGAGACAGCAGGGGTCATTGACAAGAGAGTTGGTCAGATAGACATAGTCGTTTTGCTTGGAGGTAAGCATGAATATGAAGTGATGTAAGATTTCTAACATATTTGTCCTCAGAAAACAATTTTAATATACATGTTAGGGATGTACAGTATATTTGTTAGAATATATTTGGTTTGTCTGTGCATCTCATAAAATTTAGTGAACGCAAAATCCACTTAACCTATAAATTAAGGTGTATAAAATCAACTTGCAAATGCATCTATATGTACAGTGCTGCGTATGCCTTGTAGCACTATTCAAAGTAGTAGTAGATTTGTACCCTCATCAGAACACTCCCAGCATCCACAGAGGTTTGCAGAAGAGTTTAGGAGGCACGTTGAGGATGTACATTTACTCACCTCATGCAGGTCCCCTGAAGCCAAGTTTCTATGGACTTGAAGTGATATCTCATGTCTCCATAGGAGGTAGAGACAAACCTGTAGGAATTAAAGATTTGCACTTTGCCCTTCTGCCAGCGAGCACCAAGGCTGCGAACCCCATCTCCTAGCCAAATCTCCACATGTACAATGTCATGTGGCTGTCTTTTCCCTGAAAGAAGGTGAAAATAAGTGCATATTGTAGCCCTGACTTTACAGTATATTTTGTATTACAGATACAGTCCTTATTACTATGTGTATATCATAGAAGTGATACAGATCTTACTTTGCAAATTGAAGTATGTCCCTGAGATGAAAATAAGGTCACCCGGCTGCATCTCCTCCTCACTGAGCACAGTCCCTGGTAGCGTGTCATACTGATATGCTTGGTTTCCAGGACCAATCACAAATCCAAATTCCAATTTCAAGTCTCGGACCACCCTGCGGATCAGCCCACAGCAATCCAGAAAGAGAGTGGATTCGTATTCTGAAGCTAAGAGCCATGAGGGAGAAGAAAGAGATGGAGAGAGTCACTTTCTGCAACAAAACACTTATGAAAGCTGTCAGGCATCTACAAGTAGAAGCATCATTTTCACTTTCCTCATTAGTGATTTGGTCCGTCAGGAATTAGGTGCCTCAGGCTCTGTTTATTTTGTGAGCAGAATCACTCTTTGGGTAGACTATGCGAGAAGAGGCAGGAGACTAGATGCCTTAAGACACATGAGAAGTATCAGTGTTCCCTGAAGAGCCTGATCAAACAAATTTATGAAACAATTGCAACAGAATTCTACTAATATATTTAAGGGCTTATCATTTTAAAGCAGAAGGGTCAAAGTGTCTTCAGCAGCACAGTAGCTAACCTACTGAGGAAGGCTTTAAACTAGATTTGTTGGGGATGAGTAAAGAAAGCCCCCAGGTAAGTAAAACATTAAATACATCTGTAGAAATGAGTAAAGAAGGCAACATCTGGAACGTGGTATTTATGCTCATATATTAATACCCCTGTATGGGAACTAAGATTCCGGATGTTGAGGCTTTAATGGAAGATGTTGACTTGGATTAAGTGGCAGTTACGGAGACATGGTTCATGGAGAACCATGACTGGGATGTAATTATACTGTGCTATAATTTATTTAGGAAGCTACAGATTTGCAGGGTTTACAAAGGAAGGAGGGTGCATTATGGGTTAAACTGGAAAGGGAATGGAGCATACATTTGCATTGGTGTGATATAAAGTTCTCCTTCAAAGAAAGAAGTGGACAGAGATTTAATTGAAGACATTAGCAGTATTGCTATGAAAGGAGAAGTGCTGCTGATAGGTGATTTCACTATGCTAGATCCCTGCTGCAGTGTTGTCCTGGATTCTCTACAGAGAGACTATTCCGGAAACTGGTAAGAGAACCTACGTGTGAGGGGGTCAAACTGGGTCTAGTACTTACTAAAGGAGGGAGTGTTTCTGATGTTACAGAGAGTGATCATCTCACATCCAGTGATCAACAAATAGTGTGGGTCAGTATTAGGGCAAGAGCTGATATAAGCCATTCAAAAGTGAGTGTCCCAGACTTTAACTTTGTCAAAATGTGACAATACCTCAAGTAGTAGTAAGCAGGATGGGAATAGCTGAAAAATGTAAAAAAAAAAAAAGCAATGGACAAAACTGTAAGAGGATATTTAAAGGGTAACAAACCATTTTGTTAGGAAAGTAAATAAATGCAAAAGGAAAAGGAGGCCACTATGGTTCTCAGAAGTAGTAGCTGAAAAGGTGAAGAAGGGTGGCCTACCACACCCCATTTCACCCTCTCACAACTTTGTCTCCCTATTCTCACCCCATGCTATTTAAGAGTTAGATCTATGTGTTATCTAGTTACATTTGCTACCTAGTTACAGTTGTGTTCGATGTAAAGCCACTTTGAGCTCATTGTTGTTCAATCTGTAAACCGCCGTGACTTGTAGATATGGTTGTATATAAGAATAGCAAAATAAATAAACAACATACAAGAGATCAGAGAAACTAGTACAACTACTACTACTGAGCATTTGTATAGCGCTACAAGACATCCGCAATGCTGCACAGACATTAAGAGACAGTCCCTGCTCATTAGAACTTACAATCTAGTCAAGACAGACAACACAAGGGAAACACAAGGAGATCAGGTGAATCAAGATCTGAAAATGGCAGCGAAGAGGTGAGTTTTCAGCCTGGATTTGAAAAGGGTCAGAGAAGGCGCCTGACGTACAGACTCAGGTAGTTTGTTCCAGGCATAAGGAGCAGCAAGGTGAAAGGAGAAAAGTCTGGAGTTAACAATAGAAGAGAAGGGCACAGATAGAAGCAATTTGCCAAAACAGCGGAGTTCCTGAGGGGAGGCGGGGGATGTAGGGAGAGATAAGAGAGGAAAGGTAGTGAGGAGCTGCAGAGTAAATTCACTTATAGGTCAGCAGGAGAAGTTTGAACTGAATGCGGAAATGGATAGGGATCCAGTGCAGTGACTTAAGAAGAGGGGTAATATAAGCATGATGAGGCTGGTGGAAGATTAGCCGCGCAGCAGAGCATTGAACAGATTGAAGGGGAGAGAGAAGATTCAAAGGGAGACCAGCAAGGAGTAGGTTACAATAGTCAAGACGGGAGATAATTAAAGAATGGATAAGTGTCTTAGTAATGTATTCAGAAAGGAATGGGTGGATTTTGTTGATGTTATAGAGAAAGAAACGGCAGGTCTTTGCTACCTGAGGATGTAGTAAAAGCTGTTAGTTTAGCTGGGTTTAAAACAGGTTTGGGAAAGTTCCTGGAGGAAAGATCCATAAACCATTATTAAACGTGACCTGGGATATCACTGCTTGACCCAATACAAGCATTATGGAACCTGTGTGTCTTTTGGGGAGACTGCTAGGTACTTGTGACCTAGATTGGCCACTGTTGGAAACAGGATACTGGGCTTGATGGACCTTGGTCTGACCCAGTATGGTATATCTTATGTTCTTATGTGTGTGGAGAAGGAGAGAGAGGAGTCAAAGACAACCCCAAGGTTGTGAGTTGAGGAAACAGGGAGGAGTAGAGAGTTACCCATAGAGACTGAGAAAGGAGGAAGAGGAGAGGATGTTTAAGGGGGAAAAATAAGCAGCTCAGTTTTGGCCACATTCAATTTCAAGCAGCGGTGAGACATTCAAGCAGCAATGTCAAAAAGGCAGGCAGAGATCTGGGTCTGGATTGCCAGATAGATTTCAGGTATAGAGACTTCCTCACCTCCCAGGCCCTCCTAGACCCACTACAATCTGGCTTCCATCCCCTACACTCCACTGAAACGGCTCTCACAAAAGTCACCAACGACCTGTTCCTGGCTAAATCTAAGGGCCTCTATTCTATCCTCATCCTTCTTGACCTTTTTGCTGCCTTTGACACCGTTGACCACAACCTTCTCCTCATCACCCTCTCCTCGCTTGGCTTCAAAGACTCCGTTCTATCCTGGTTCTCCTCCTACCTCTCCCATCGCTCACTCAGTGTATGTTCTGGTGGCTCCTCCTCCTCCCCTACCCCACTCCAGGTAGCTGTACCTCAGGGATCTGTCTTGGGTCCCCCTCCTCTTCTCTCTCTATACCCAAGGCCTCGGAGCACTTATTTCCTCCCATGGCTTTCAGTACCATCTCTATGTTGACGACTCCCAAATCTACCTCTCTACACCTAACATTTCTCCGTCAACCTAATCCAAGATCCCTGCCTGTCTTCTGGACATCGCTGCCTGGATGTCTCAGCGCCGATTGAAACTGAACATGGCCAAGAATGAACTCCTTGTCTTTCCACCCAACTCCAACCCCCCACTCCCACCTCTCTCAGCCCAGGTGGATGGATCTACTATCCTTCCTGTTCCCTCGGCCCGCAATCTAGGGGTAATCTTTGACACCTCTCTCTCCTTCTCCGCTCATATCCAGCTCGTAGCTAAGACCTGCCGCTTCTTTCTCTACAACATCAGCAAAATCCGCCCCTTCCTCTCTGAACACACTACCAAAACGCTTATCCACTCCTTGATCTCCTCTCGCCTCGACTACTGCAACCTGCTCCTCGCTGGTCTTCCCGTGAGCCACCTCCTTCCCCTTCAATCTATACAAAATCATGCTGCTCGACTAATCTTCTGCCAGCCTCACCATGCCCACATTACTCCAGCCTCGCCATGCCCACATTACTCCTCTCCTCAAATCACTTCACTGTTTCCCTGTCCTATTCCGCATCCAATTCAAGCTTCTCCTGATGACCTATAAATGCATTCACTCTATGGCCCCTCAATACCTCTTATCTCTCCCTACGTCCCTGCTCGAAATTTGTGTTCCGCCAACAAACTACTTCTATCAATGCTTTTCACCCGCACCGCAAACTCCTGACTGCACTCCTTTCACCTTGCTGCACCATACGCCTGGAACAGCCTACCTGCGTCTGTGCACCAGGCGTCCTCCCTAGCCATCTTCAAATCCAGGCTGAAGACCCACCTCTTCACCATTGCATTCAGATACTGACTTTCATCCTCATCTTACCCTGATCCCCATCTATGTTTATGAACAAACCTTAAACCAAACTATACCACACCATACCTTCTGATGAACTGACTAATGCTCTGTACTGTTCTAATTAGATTGTAAGCTCCGATGGGCTTGACTCTGACAGGCAGGGACTGTCTCTTGTATGTTGACTACCTCTTATAGGTTAGTTGTGTGCAGCGCTGCATGCGTGGTGCTTTATAAGTGCTAAATAGTAGTAGTAGTAGAAGATCTGGGAGTCATCAACATAAAAATGGTACTGAAAGCCATGGGAAGAGATGAGCGCACCAAGGGATTGGGTATATAGAGAGAAAATGGGTGGACCCAAGACAGACCCTTGGGGTACACCAACTGAGAGTGGGATAGCAGCAGAGGAGGATCCACCAGAACAAACACTGAAAGAGCGATGGGAGAAATAAGAGGAGAACCAGGATAACACAGAGCCCTTAAAACCAAGCAAGGACAGGGTATCAAGGAGAAGGTTGTGCTCAACAGTGTCAAAAGCAGCAAAGAGGTTAAGAAGGATGAGGACAGAGAAAATAAAGACCCTTGTAGTTTGCCAAGAACAAGTCACTGGAGACTTTGGCAAGAGCTGTTTCAATAGCGTGTAAAGGACGAAAGAAAGAGAAAGACAAGCATCAATATTTGGAAAATCTAAGAGAAACTAGGAAAGCAGTCCGGAAAACAAAAATACAAATGGTAAAAAACTAGCCAGTGCAGTAAAATGGAGGGACAAAACATTTTTCAGGTTTGTTAGTGAGAGGAGGGAGTGCAAAAGTGGTATTTTCAGTCTTAAGGGTGAAGGAGAGGAATATATGGAAGTTAATGAGGATAATGAGGAATTACTTAACGAATATTTCTGTTCTGTGTTCACAAATGATGAGGCAGGGACAGGACCTCGGCAAACACTTCTTATCTCTTCCATCTCTCTTTCTTGTTCTAATCATTCCTCCTCTTCCCCTATACCACTTTCAGTTGATGGTCCCCAAGGGTCTGTTCTGGGCTCTCTACTTTTCTCTCTCTACACTCAATCCTTTAGTTTTCTCACCTCTTCCCATGGTTTTCAGTATCATTTTTATGCTGATGATTCTGAAATCTATATCTCCTCTCCTGATATTTCTCCGGCACTGCAGACCCATATTTCTGCCTGTCTCTCTGACATTGCCACCTGGATGTCTTATCACTGATGAAACTTAACATGAACAAAAGTGATCTATTTATCTTTCCCCCTAAGCATTCCTCTCCCCTTACTCCTTTTTCTGTCTCAGTTGGCAATACTCTTCTTTCCTCTGTTTCCTCAGTCCATAACCTTGGCATCATCTTTGATTCCACGCTTTCCTTCTCCTCACACATACAACAAATTGCCAAAACCTGTCACTTTTAATCTATAACACAGGGCCGTACCAAGCCATATTTGCGCCTTGTGCTATCTCCAGTGCTGGCGCATTTCCCCGTCAGTTGCCTGCCCCTATCTGCCCCCCTCTGCTGCGTTGCCCTCCCGCTGCTGCCACCACTTTTTTGTTTTCTTTGAAGCGGAGGCAGCAGCAGTGAGGCAGACCCATGTTTGTAGGCAGGTCAGGTCCCTCCTTCCCCTCTCTGATGTAGGTCGCGTCTGTGGAGGGAGGGACCAGGCTAATCATGCAAATGCTGAGTTGAAAAGACACGTTTGCATGGCTGGCCTAGTCCCTCCCTCCTATGATGCGACCTATATCAGAGAAGGGAAGGAGGGACCTGCGGGAGGGCAGGCAGGGGGCCCCTAATCCTCTTGCACCCTGTGTGGCTGCACTGCTTGCACAGGGCTAAGTACGGTACTGCTATAACCTTTACAAAATTTGCCCCTTCTCTGATAACACTGCTAGAACACTTACCCACTCTTTAATGACTTCCCATCTTGACTACTGAAACTTCCTTCTTGTTGGTCTCCCTCTGAGTCATCTCTCTTCCCTTCAATCTGTTCAAAACTCTGCCACATGTCTAATCTTTTGCCAGCTTCATTTTTCTCATATAACCCCTTTTCTCATATCATCACTTCATTGGCTTTCCTTCCGTTTCCGTATCCAATTCAAACTCCTCCTTCTAACCTTCAAGTGCATTCATTCTCCCCCTCAATACCTGGCAGATGTCATTTACTTTCCACCCTCTCCTCACTCTCTCCGCTCTGTTCACGGCAACCGTCTTTTCCTCCCTTCCCCCTCCCAGGCCCATTTGGAACTCACTTGCCACTCTGCCTTCTTCTTCCGGGCTCCCGCCTTATGGAATTCACTTCCCCTACCACTCCGTCTCGAATCGTCTTTCCCCCGTTTCAAAGGTCTTCTTAAGATCTATCTTTTTTGTTAAGCCTTTGATCTTCCCTTACCGACCGATGGTGCCTTCTCCCCTAGCCGCACCCTCCATGCCCCATAGTTTCCCTTCGTATTTCCTCCCCTTGCTCCCCCACCCCCACTCTACTCATCCTCTTCTTTTCTGTTCTCTGTCTTTTAATTGTTCTTTCCTGTCCTGTCACTGATGGCGTTCCTTTTCCAACTTTATTTTCAGTAGCCTAGTCATTTTATTGTATTGTACACCGCCCTGACGCCTTGGCTTGGGCGGTTTCTCAAGCTTTGCGAAAAAAGATAAAGATAAAGATAAAGATAAAGATTCTGCTGCTCCTTACTATCTTTCCTCTCTCCTCTCCCTCTACACCTGTCCTCGTGAACTTTGCTCTTTAACTGGCTTGCTCCTTTCTTTGCCCTTTTCTTCCTCTGCTAACTCCAGACTTCGGTCCTTTCACCTCACTGCTTCTTTTGCCTGAAACAAACTCCTTGAGTCTGTACAACAGGCTTCATCTCTACCTCTCTTCAAATCTTTGCTAAAGGCTCACCTCTTTGAGGCTGCCTTTGGATCCTGATCCCTTGTTCCTTGTGTCCCCTTACCCTTCCCTATTCTATCTACTTTCTAACTTTGTCTTGTTTGTCTTGATTATATTGTAAGCTCTAACGAGTAAAGAATGTCTTTATCTGTGTTTGTACAGTACTGTGTATGTCTTGTAGCGCTTAATAAATCTTTATTAATAGCAATAATAATGACAATAATAATAATTATAAATAGGCACAGAACTGAGGCAGACCTTGAACAATTTTCAGAAGACTGCATTCGCTAGCGCTATCTAAACTAAAAGTAGACAAAGTGAGGGGCCAGATGGGATACGTCCAAAAGTACAGAGGGAAGTTCTAGCAGCTCCACTGCCTGATGTTTTCAATGCTTCTTTAGAGTCGGGAGTGCTCCCAGAGGACTGGAGAAGGACACATATGATCCGCTACCCAAAAGCGGAAGTAAGAATGAGATTGGGAACAACAGGCCAGTTAGTCTGACCTCTGTGGTAAATAAATTAATGGAAACAGAGGATAGTGAGATATCTGAAATCCAATGGATTGCAGTATCCGAGGCAACAGGTCATGTCAGACAAATCAAATTAATTTCTTTGATTGGGTGACCAGAAAATTGGACCGAGGGAGAGTCCTAGATATTATGCACTTAGACTTCAGTAAAACCTTTGACAACGTTCTGCACAGATGACTATAAATAAATTGAGCATCCTAGGAAAAGACCCTAAAGTGACTGACAGGTAGGTTTAGAAATTGGTTGAATAGTAGATGACAAAGAGCAAAGGTAAATGGAGCATACTCTGAAGAGAAGGATGTACCTAGTGGTGTTCCAAAGGGATCTATCCGATTCTTTTTAACATTTTTGTAAGCGATATTGCGGAAGGGCTGTTGGGTAAGGTTTGCCTCTTTGTGGATGATACCAAACTCTGCAATAGAGTAGATACTCAGGAATGTATAGATAACATGAGGAGGGAAATAGCAAAATCTGAAGATGGTCAAGAATTGGGCAGCTGAAATTTAATGATAAAAATGCAGGGTCATGCATTTGGGCTGCAAAAATCCAAGGGAATGGCACAGTACAGGGGGTGAAGTTCTTATGTCCATGTAAGAAGAACAGGACCTAGAAGTGATTGCTCTGATGATCTTAAGGTGGCTAAACAGGTAGAAAAGGTGATTGCAAATGACAGAAGGATGCTTGGATCAGAAGGAGAGGATTGGCTAGCAGGAAGAAGGAGGTGATAGTGTCTCTGTATAAGTCTTTGATGAGACCTCATTTGGAGTATTGTGTGTAATTCTGGAGACCACACCTTCAAAAGGATATAAACAGAATGGATTCAGTGCAGAGTGGCTACCAAAATGGTCAGTGGTCTTGGCCATAAGCCATATGTAAATAGTTGTTTTGTAAATAGTTGCTCCTGTTATCCAAGTTGATTTTCCTGTTAACTGTAATGACCAGATAAATGTAACTTGTCTGAGGTTTCTTGTTCTATGTAAACCGCGCTGATAACGAATAGTGCGGTATATAAAAAATGTTAATAAATAAATAAAAATAAAATATCAGAACAGACTTAAAGATCTCAATATGCACAGTTTGGAAGAAAGCCAGGAGAGGGAAGATATGTCAGAGACATTTAAATATCTCCGTGGCAAAAATGCACAGGAGGAGAGTCTTTCATTTGAAAGAAGCCCTGCATCAACAGGGCATAGGATGAAAGTGAAAGGTGATAGACTCAAGAGTAATTTGCAGAAATATTTCTTTATGAAAAAGTGGTAGATGCATGGAGTAGTCTCCTAGTCTAACAGACGAGGATTGTATCTGAATTCAAGTAAGCATAGGACAAACATAGAAGATCTCCTAAGGAAAAAAAGGGACTGTAAAGCTTAAGAATATAAGATATTTATTTATTTAGACAGATTTGTATGCCACCTTTTCCTTCAATCAAGGTGGTCACGTCACATCACAATTGGAGGGTTACATTTAACATTAGGGTACGTGTAATCATTTAGACAGCACAGCTATGTAACAGTATTTAGACATTTAGACAATATTTAGACAGTACAATTGAAGTAACATTTAACATAAAGGTATTTACTAATGAGGTGTGTTGAATTTGTGTGTGTGGATGGGATGGGTGTGTGTTTAGTTGGCGGAGGTAGTAGTATTGCTGTTTGGGTAAGAGATGTTGCTTGAATGCTCATAGGTTTCTATAAATAACCATGTTTTGAGGCCTTTGTGGAATTCTGTGAGGTCTTCTAAAGCGCTCAGGCTCAATGGTAGGGAGTTCCATATTGAGGATGTAAGTAGTGATGGTGCTCTTTTTGAGGTTGTTTGTTTGGTTTTGTGGTAGCCTGCAGGTGTGCCGATCATGTTGTTGTTGTTGGTTCTTCTTGGTTTATTGCTGATGTCTCTTGTTATAACGTTTTGGAGTACGTCTGCTGAGAGATGGTGAATGACTTTGAAGATTATCATGATTGTTTTGTATTTAGCTCTTGCCACCATTGGAAGCCAGTGTAGTTGTTGTAGGATGGGAGTGATGTGCTGGGTTCTTGGGGTGTCTGTGATGATGCGTGCTGTGGTGTTTTGTACCATCTGTAGAGAGTGTAGTGTCTGATGAGCAAGGCCTTGATATAGTGAGTTTCCATAATCAAGCAATGGTGTAATGAGTGCTTGGTACACTGTGCGCAAGTGGTCTTGACGGAGCATTGGTTTGATTTGTCTGACTATTTTCAATCTATGATATGCCTTGTTTGCAGTTTTGGTGATGTGGAATTTTAGGTTCAGAGCTCTGTCTAGTGTTATGCCCAGATACTTAACTTCTTCTTTGACTACTATGTGTTTGTCCAGGATGCTGATAGTTTGTGGAGGCATGAAGGTGGGGTTCCTGGTGACGAACATTGCCTCAGTTTTTTCGTGGTTGACCGTTAAGTTGTTGGCTATGAGCCATTCATTCATGTCTTCGAGGCATTTTCTTATTGTTGTAGTGTTTAGTGCTAGTAAGTTGATTGGAGCATACACCATGATGTCATCAGCATAAATGTGGTAGTGTAATTTGTGGTGCTTGATGATGTTGCAAATGGGCTGTATGTAGATGTTGAAGAGCATTGAGGATAGGGCTGAGCCTTGAGGTATTCCCTGCGTGCCGGGGAATTGTAGGGATTTATGTTCGCCCTTCCAGGTATGATGTGAACCATTTCAGGGTATTCTTGCAAAGTCCTATCTGTTGTAAGCGTTGCACTAGCTTAGGGTGTGACACAGTGTCGAAGGCCGCAAAGATGTCCATGAACACTAGCAGGAAGCCGTTTTTATGTTATCTATGCCTCTTAGGAGATTGTCAAAGATGGAGGTGAGTAGTGTTTCCACTCCGTGTTGGGGCTTGAATCCATGCTGATGTAAGTCCAGTGGGGCATTGATATCTATGTGGTCTTGAAGTTGCCTTTGGACTGCTTTTTCCATGACTTTAGCAAGGAATGGCAGGCTGGAGATAGGACAGTATGACTTTGGTTCAGATGGGCTCAGATTGCTACTTTTAAGTATTGGTTGTATCATTGCGTGCTTTAGGGGTTGTGGCATGTATCCTTGTTTGAGTGAATCTTTGACAATTTTTTGAATGTGATAAGAGAGCTGACTTTTTGAGACTTTGATCCATGACACTGGGCATGGTCTGATGGTGAAGTTGTTGTGTTTAGTCCAGATATGATGTCTTCCTCTTGCTGTTTTGTTGGTATATTGAAGCTTTCCCATGCTTGGTGTTGCTTTTTTATCGTGTGGTCTTTTGTTTATGGTGAAGCAGAGTATGTTTGGTTAGTGTTTTTTGACTTCATGTAGTCTGCATATTTTTGTGGGTCAAGATGGTGGGTGCTTTGTTGCGTGTCGTCTTTGGTGAGCTTTTGTACAATGCTGAAAAGCTCTCTTGGTCTATTGGTAGATTTCATGATTAGGTTGGTATGGTGTTGCTCTTTATGCTCATTTATTAGATTGCTGTATTCCCATTGTTTGTCTCTGTATTGTGTTAGGAGGTTGTGTGATTTGTTCCGTCTCCATTTTCTTTCTATTCTTCTTAGTGTGCGCTTTTCGACTCTGACTCTTAGTGTGCGAGTACCATGGGGCGTTGGATCTTTTGCGGGTTTGTGGTTCTTTAATGGTTGGGGCAGATGCTGCATTGGATATTATTGTGTTCCATTCTTCTATGTTTAGGTCTAGGGTGTCGTGATCCTGTTGAAGTTGTGGGGTGATGTCGTTTATGAATGAGTCCTGTTAAATGTTTTAAACCGTCTGGTTATTCTTTCTTCTACTTTGCGTTGGGTGGGGCTATTCAGGGTCATGGTGAATTCAATTACATGGTGGTCCGACCAAGGGACTGGGGTGATTGTTGGTTTTGTGGTTTTGTTCTGTTCCACTAGTTGTTTTGGCATGAATACCATGTCCGGAGTTGAACCATGTTGGTGCGTTGGGGCGTTAATTGTCTGGCAGTATTTTAATGACTCCATGGCTTTTAGGAACGTTGCAGATTCTCTGGTGGGTGCAGATGATAGGTTGTAGTCTCCTAGTGCAACGAGGGGTTTGTGCTTTCTGTTATGTGCGCATATCATTTCAATTACTGTGGATAAGTATTCAGTTGTGGTTCCAGGTGGTCTGTATGTGAGGGAGATGGTTAGATACTTGTTGGTTATAGTTAGTGTGTTGGCTTCGCTTGTGTTAGTGGTGGCAATTGTTTTGAATCTGAATTCCTTTCTGGTAAGTATTAGTACTCCTCCCCTTCTCTTTTGTGCTCTGATGCAGTTAAATGCTGAGTATCCTGTTGGGGTTACTTGATTTAATATGACTTGGTCTGAGTCGTCCAGCCAGGTCTCAGTGATGCATATTATATCAAGCTTCTTGTCGTGGATTAGGACAAGGATAGTTTTTGGTTTGATCCTGATAGATCTGGCGTTTAGTAGCACACAGCGGATGTTTGTTGAGATGATTGGGTTTGTGTGTTCATTATTTGTGTAGTGAGAGGGTGTGTCATGTGTGGCATTGTATGGTTTGTGTGCTGTATTCTTTGATTGTTGGCGTTCTTTGGATATGTGTGATGCTGATGTAGATATGGGTTGGGTGGTATATAGGTTTATCAATGGGATTTGTTCGTTGAGTCTGATGCTGTGTGTGCAAAGTGCAAATATGTGTAGGAATGTGAGGTAGGCCATGAAGTAATGATTAGTGGAGTTAATTTTATAACTTGTATTTACTGACTTGGTAGAGGGTTTGTAGTTTATTGATCAGGGCTCGACTTGATTTGTGTCCTATAGATGTAATTTTGCATTAGTAGTAGTGGAATCTTTACTCGTGTCTTGTGTTGCATATGGTTAGTTTGCAGATTGGTTATGAGGTGGTAGTTGAATTGATGTAGGGCTTGTGCAGCGTGAGTTGTTTTGCAAACTAAGCTATGTAGAAATGGGTAGTAGGTTCTATGCAGTTAGTCCTACAAGCAATGGATTGTCCAGGCAGGATTACAGCATTAACTTAAGCAAGCAATGGATTGTCCAGGCAGGATTACAGCATTAACTTAAGCAAGCAATGGATTGTCCAGTCAATTAATCTACAAGCAGTGGATTGTCCAGGCAAAGTAGCAGCATTAATCTGCAAGCAATGAATCGTCCATGCACAGTAGGAGGATTAACTTACAATTTATTTTATTTATTTATTATTTATTATTTATTACAGGCTCTTATATACCGCTCTATTCAGAATCAGCGCGGTTCACAATATAACAACATACCATAACAACAAACTGTTAGGTTTTACAGAGAACAAGGTCAGAGAACTTGGATAAAACATGGGACGTCATTTCTGCAACTATTTACAAGAGTATTACAAGAGTATTTACAAGTATACATAACAGGATATGTTCTTAAAGGAGCAGTATTCGCGCTGGGGCAGAAAGATATGATGTGCGTGGAGGAGGGCCCAGAACGCGGATCTTCGGCCACTACTTGGTCTGTGCCTAAGGGCCACGCCAAAGGGCCCTCTGGCGAGGCCCTCAGGCGTGGGCGCACCCGAGGGCACTTGGTTTAATGGGCCGCCGGCCGGAAGATTCAGCTCACCTCCAGCTCCACCCTGATCGCGTTCGGGGGAGCTTGATCTGAGGCGGGTGGTCTTCTTCATGCCCGATGGCGCTTGGTTTAATGGGCCGCCGACCGGAAGCTGCAGCTCACCTCCAGCTCCACCCTGATTGCGTTCGGGGGAGCTTGATCTGAGGCGGGTGGTCTTCTTCACGCCCGATATGCCATACTGGGTCAAACCAAGGTCCATCAAGACCAGTATCCTGTTTCCAACAGTGGCCAATCCAGGTCAAAAGATATATAGGTTCCACAATGCTTGTATTGGGCCAAGCAGTAGATTTCCGGGTCCTCTTTAATATGGTTTATGGACCTTTCCTTCAGGAACTTGTCCAAACCTTTTTGTAGTTGGTAAAGAAGGGCAGACTGGATAAACCATATGGTCTTTATCTACTGTTATGTTTCTATGTTTTAACAAGTTTTTTTACTACTATTACTACTACCGAACATTTGTATAGCACTACAAAACATACGTAGCGCTGCACAGACACATGTAAAAGACAGTCTCTGCTCATTAGAGCTTACAATCTAGTCAAGACAGACAACAGAGTAGCTGCAGACATGGGATACATCTAGGGAAAATGGTAAGGAAATACGAAGGAGAACAGGTGAGCCAAGATCAGAAAGTGGCAGCGAAGAGGTAAGTTTTTAGCCTGGATTTGAAAAGGACCAGAGAAGGCGCCTGACCTACAGACTCAGGTAGTTTGTCGCAGGCATAAGAAGCAGCAAGGTGAAAGGAGCGAAGTCTGGAGTTAGCAATAGAAGAGGACACAGATAGAAGCAATTTGCCAGAAGAGTGGAGTTCCCGAGGAGGGGTATAGGGAGGGATAAGAGAGGAAAGGTTGTGAGGAGCTGCAAAGTGAATTCACTTATAGGTCAGCAGGAGAAGTTTGAACTGGATGCAGGGGCAGTTTATAAAAAAAGCATTGAAATCCAATTTTCTGCAGTACTAACATTCAGTGTTACTAAAAGTTCCTTTCACTTAGCTAGTCTCACCATGGTAGTAAATGGGGGATGGAGGGGGTGGGGGGGAGGAATGATGCTGTGCTGCTCATCAGAATCCCATAAAGGCATCACAATGGTACATGTTAAGTATACGTTGTAAGAATAGTAAAGAGTGACGTCAAGGAAGGAGCTGCTTAAAAATAAAAGGTGCCTATAATAAAAGTGCATGACTGTTAATACAACAATATTAAGAAAGGCAATATTGGGACAAACAATAAGTAGGTACTAGACTAAACATAACTATAAGAGATGTGCCTACAGCTGTGGTCAACAAAATTGGTACCCTTGCATTTTAGGTATGTTGTGTACAATATCTTGAGAAATAATTGGAAATATAATATTTTAATAGTATGTTCAAAGATACACAAAAAAAAGACATGCCTGCACAACTTAGACATACTAATTACTGAGAAAAAAAAACATAATATGACCTGGACAGGAATAATGGCACCCTTCACTAATATTTGGTTGCACAACCCTTGACTGTGATGACAGCCTCCAAACATTTCTTGTAGCCATCTGTAGGTTTCATACATCTGTCTGCTGGTAGCTTCTCCCACTCTTCAACTGTGATTTGTTCCAGCTCAAGAATGTTTCCAGAATTCCTTTTACCAAAGGCAGATTTTAGCTTTTTCTAAAGGTTCTCAATTGAGATCCGGGCTCACTGCTGGCCAGTTTAAAACAGTCCATTCGTTTCTTTTTAGCTATTCTTTTGTACTTTTGGATCTATGTTTTGGGTCATTGTCCTGCTGGCAGACCCATGACCTCTGTCCCAGAACTAGCTTTCTGACACTAGATAGCACATTTTGCTCCAAAATACCTTGGTAGTCCTCTGACTTCATGATTCCTTAAATATGTTCCAGGCCTCCAGTTCCCGAGACAGCAAAACAGCCCCACAACATTATGGAACCTCCACCATATTTAGCTGTAGGAAAGAGTGGGGGAGTTTTCCCTTATAAGCTTCATTTCTTCATCTGTAAATGTATCACTGGTCTGAATTGCCAAAGAACTCAAGTTTGGTTTCATCTGTCCGCAGAACGTTTTCCCAGAAGGACTGTGGTTTCTCAAGGTTGGTTTAGGCAAAGATCAGGCGTTCCTTTTTATGTCTGTCTTCGAACAATGGGGGTCACCTTGCCTTCATCCATGAACTCTTTCTTTGTTTAGTGCATGGCATATGGCGCAGGTTGAAACTACTACTCCAGTTCCAGGTTAGCCTTAGGCTCTTTGAATGTCGTACATGGTATTTTTCCAACAGTTCTCACTAAGCTTCAAAGACTTCTTGTATTAATTTACCTCTTCCCACCAAATCTGGGAGGTTCTTGGCAATTCCATGAGCAGAAAACTTAATAATATTACAAACTGTAGATAAAGAAATCCTAAGGTCTTTGGAGAGGTCTTTGAAGTTTGAAGATAATGGCTTTTCTGATGATCTCAGGCAGCTCCCTTGTCTTTACCATTGTGAAAAAGGAACAGGGAGTGAATGTGGCCATTTTAATCATTAGAGGCATCATTCATTGGTTCAATCAAGTCATGTGAGTACTGGCTGCAATGGGAACGTGGTTCTTCTGTTCAAACTGATTTAAATTGTTTATAAGGGTGCCAATAATCATGTCCTAAAGCTGTGACAACAATTTGAAGAAACATTGGCATATTCTAGCTCTTCATTCTTGTTTTCAGATACCACTAATGATGGCTTACCAATGAGGATGTAATATCAATAACTTGGTGGTTCATACAGCTTTAATGCAGACTCATAGCAGTACTTTCAGCCAAGAATGAGGGCACTTTGTTTGTTCAACATGTGATTTTTGTCTAAAACACATTAGTAGGATAAGATTGGAGGGATCCTTCTACCAATAAGGCATACACGATATGTTATAGGACTTCTTGTCTGACCGCATTCGTTGTGTGCGTAGTGATTTGTCCCTGCCAGCTTAAATATATAGGGAGAACTACGAGAACAATGAAGAAACGCCTTCAGGAACATAGATCTAGGATAAATTCAAGGGTACTATCAGCTCCTATGGTAACTCATTGCATACAATTTGGACATTCATTTGAAGATTTAAAGTGGAAGATAATTGATCATATCCCTATTGATTTAAGAAGGGGAGACCAAATTTCTAAACTGCATTATTTGGAACAATCATGGATCTTTAAACTTCATACCACAACACTCTATAGATTAAATTTAGAGTTTGATTGGTGAAGTCTATTATAACGATAATTGGGATGGACATTAGGCTTTGAGTAGGATAGTAATTGAGACTCTACTAGGTAGTGAGTATGGGCTGTTGGGCTTGACGCTAATGGTAGGCTGTGGCTCACCTGATGGGTATTTATAATCTTGAGGATTATTAGAGGGGGCTAGAATCAAGATTGGCCAGATCACTTAAGGAAGAGCCAGAAAGATCTAGAGGCTTGAAATACGGCATTGTGTTGTGCTTCCTGGGAAGAAAGGTTAAATTAGACTTACCTGCTAATTGTAGTTCCTGTAGGAACTCCAGTCTAGTCCCGGAATCCTATGGGTTGTCAACCTCATCCAGCAGCTTTGGAGACTGAGAAACTTCATGGCTGTGATGTCACTGGTATATAAGCCCCGATAGCTCCTCTTCTCACCAGTTACCTATTGACAAAACAGACTCACCGGAGCAACAAGTAAGTAGATATAGAGCAATAATAAGGCAAACTTGCCATGCTAACTATGACGGATCAAGGATCCAACTATTTACATAAATGATACCAACCAACCGTGCCATGAGGTCCTCCGCCCCCACCTCGAGCATGCCGGGACCCCACCGATCCCCTACTGTAACCGCCCCAGGTACCACTAAACCCCCAGCAGTAACCACAAACTTGCTTACCTGTAACCACAGCTCCGCTTCAGGCCCTCTAGCAGCCTTCACTCCGGGCGGGACCCGGGACTAGACTGGAGTTCCTACAGGAACTACAATTAGCAGGTAAGTCTAGACTGAGCGTCCCTCCAGTCTAGTCCCAGAATCCTAGGGGATGTAACAGAGCAGTGAAACAATCAATGCGAGGGCCCTGCTAGCCCCGCCTGAAGCACTGCCGCACCAAACCGGGTATCTCTTTCCGCCTGCACATCCAGACAGTAATGCTTGACAAAAGAGTGAGAGGAAGACCACGTCGCTGCTCTACATATGTCTTCCACTGGAACCAGGCTACACTCCGCCCAAGAGGTAGCTTGTGCCCGAGTGGAATGAGCCCTCAATTCGGCCGGCACCTGACGACCTCGCAAAAGATATGCCGACGATATCGCTTCTTTTAACCACCGAGCTATCGAGCCCTTAGATGCCGCTTCTCCGCGCCTAGCTCCCGCAAACACAATGAACAATCTGTCCGATTTCCGAAAACTAGCTGTCCGAGCGATATACTTCTTTAAAGCCCGTTTAACATCCAAACAATGCAGTTGATCCGCCACGCGACCTTTTCGCTTAGCTGTGAAAACTGGCAGCGACACCATATGGTTTACATGAAACGCCGAAACTACCTTGGGCAAAAAGGATGGCACTGTTCTCAACACCACTTTAGAATCCGAGAAGGACAGGAAGGGCTTTCTTCAAGACAACGCCTGCAACTCCGACACTCGCCTCGCCGACGCAATAGCCACCAGAAAAACTACCTTTAGGGTCAGATCTTTCAGCGTCGACATCGCCAAGGGCTCAAACGGCGCTCTCCCTAACGCCTCCAATACCAACGGCAAATCCCAGGACGGTACTATACGCCTACGCGGCGGCCTCAACAACACCGCCGCCCGCAAAAACCGCTTCACATCTGCATGAGTTCCCAGGGAATGACCTTGCACCTTACCTCTGTAACAGGCCAGAGCCGCCAACTGAACCCGCAACAAAGCCGCAGCTAAGCCCTTTTGAAACCCGTCCTGCAAAAAATCCAACACTTGTGGAATTGACGCTTTTAAAGGAACCACATTCCTTTCCATACACCATGCTTCAAAAATACGCCACACTCTGATATACGCCAGAGAAGTAGACCTCCATCTCGCCTTCAGAAGGGTCATTATCACGGCCCCCGAATACCCCCTGGACTTTAACCGCGCCCGCTCAAGAGCCAGGCCATAAGCGAGAATCAATCCACTTAAGGCATGAACAGAGGCCCCTGAGACAACAGGTCCGTCCGCACTGGCAGTCTCCAGGGAGCCGCTATCAAGAGTCGAACCAAGTCCGCGTACCACGGCCGTTGAGGCCAATCCGGAGCAATGAGGAGCACTCGGCCCTTGTGACGCTCGATGTGCTGTACTACTCTCCTGATTAATACCCATGGAGGAAACACATACAGAAGATGCTCTTGCAGCCACTCTTGAACCAGGGCATCTAGCCCCTCGGACATTCTCTCCCTTCTCCTGCTGAAGAACCGACTGACCTTTGCCGACTGAAAGGTCGCCATTAGATCCATGACTGGTGTCCCCCAGCACTGCACCAGCATCGCGAAAACGTCCGGATGTAGAACCCATTCCCCCGGGTCTACCCTCACGCGACTCAGGAAATTGGCTTGCACATTGTCCACCCCCGCGACGTGCGCTGCCGACACTGCTACCAGATTTATCTCTGCCCATTCAAACAAAAGGTCTGCCTCGGACTCCAGCACTACACTGCTGGTGCCCCCCTGCCGATTTATGTAAGCCACCACCGTCGCGTTGTCCGAGAATACGCGAACGGCCTGCCTTTGAAGATATGGGCGAAACTCTCTTAGCGCTAATGTTACTGCCCTCAACTCCAACCTGTTGATTGACCAAGCCTATTCGTGGACTGACCACTCCCCTTGGGCAATCTGACCCTGGCAATGGGCGCCCCAGCCCTGAAGACTGGCATCTGTGGTCAGCGGTATCCAGGCCGGAGCTTCCAATGACATGTTTTGCTCCAAGTTCCCCGGAAGCAACCACCAACGCAGGGCTTGACGAGTCTGCGGCGGACAGACCAACCTCCGAGACAGGGGATCCCTCTGATGTGACCACCTTCTCAACAATGCCCGCTGTAACGGTCTCATGTGGGCCCGTGCCCACGGTACCAACTCCAGTGTCGCCGCCATGGTCCCTAACACCTGAAGATACTCCCAGGCGGTGGGACAGTGCATGCTGAGAAATCGAGTGAACAACCGCCGAAGCGCGAGCCCGTGCTGCTGAGGGAGAAAGACGCGGCCAACCCTCGTGTCAAAACGGGCCCCGAGAAATCCCAGGTTCTGAGAGGGTTCCAACTTGCTCTTCGCTACGTTGACCACCCAACCGAGGCTCTGAAGCAACGACACCACCTTGTCCGTAGCAGCCACACTCTCCGCTCGGGACTTGGCCCGTATCAACCAGTCGTCCAGATACAGATGCACCAGGACACCGTCCTTTTGCAGAGCCGCTGCCACTACCACCATTACCTTGGTAAATGTGCGAGGCGCCGTTGCCAGACCAAAGGGAAGAGCTTGAAACTGGTAATGCCCCATAGGCACAGCAAACCTGAGGAATCTCTGATGTTCCCTCCTTATTGGAATGTGAAGGTAGGCCTCCAACAGGTCTAAGGATGTCAAAATTCTCCCCCTTTTGGACTGCTACAATAACCGACCTGAGGGTTTCCATTCGAAAATGCGATACACAAAGACAGCGATTTACCTTCTTGAGGTCTAGAATGGGGCGCCAAGAGCCTTCTTTCTTTGGCATCACAAAATAAATTGAGTATCGACCACTGCCTAATTGGTCGGCAGGAACCGGTACCACCGCCCTGAGATCCAAAAGCCGCTGTACCGTTCCCTGCACTGCCTGGAGCTTCGCGCTCGCCTTGCATGGGGACTGAACGAAAGAATCTCGCATCAGTCACTGCAACTCCAATGCGTAACCCTCTCGAATCACCTCCAACACCCACTGGTCGGAAGTGAGTTGGACCCAGGCAGGGTAAAATTCCCGCAAACGACCTCCTACGGGAACCAGCCCCACCTGGACCCCCCTGACTTCATTGTGCCTTTCTGAAAGTGGAGGAAGAGGCAGCGGGTGTGAAAGCCCTGCTTGCCCCTCGAAACCCCCGAAAACCTTGCCCGCATGAAGGAAAACGTCCTTGCTGTCCCTGACTAAACCTCGGGTTTCGAAAACGGCGAAAATCCCGCTGCTGCCCTCGCAGACCGGGTCCAGACCGTCCCTGCTTTTGCTTATCCTCCGGCAACCTATCGCCCTTGGAATCTCCTAAGTCCTTCACCAATTTCTCCAAATCCTCACCAAATAGCAACTTGCCGCAGAAAGGAAGTTTACTCAACCTTGCCTTTGACGAACTATCCGCCGCCCAATTCCGCAGCCACAGACACCTCCTACCCGCTACTACCGAAGCCATACTCTTCGCTAAGCCGTGGATGAGATCATAATGAATATCAGCCAGATACGCCGCGCCGGACTCCAACCTGGACCCTCCTCGGTCTCCTCCACCGAGCCGTCCACCTGAATACGCTGCGCCCACAGCAAACAGGCTCGAGCCACCCAAGCTCCACATATAGAAGCTTGCATGGCTAACGCATTTGCTTCAAAAACTTGCTTCAGCAAAGCCTCTAACTTACGATCCTGCGCATCCTTGAGTGCCGCTGCTCCTTCCACTGGGATGGTAGTTTTCTTAGTCACCACCGACATGGCAGCGTCCACCTTCGGTGCCTTAAAGAGTTCCCTATCCTGATCCATCAAGGGGTAGAGACGGGACATCACCCTAGATCCCTTTAGCGCGGCCTCGGGCATATCCCATTCTTCCTGAATCATCTCTTTAAATACTCGGTGCACCGGAAAAGCCCTCTGCGTCTTACGCACAGCCTGCAGTAAGGGATCCTCCAAGGCCGTCTCCTCAGTCGGACCCCCCCCGCTGGCATGTTTAGAGTCTTAAGAGATTCCGCTATAAGAGCCGGCAACTCCTCCCGCCGGAAAACTCGGACTACTCTAGCCTGATCCTCCTGATCCTTAATCTCACCTTCCTCAAGATCCTCCTCCAGCCCGTCATCCAGAAGGGCGTCCTCTGCATGAATGTCCTCTGACAGGACAGACTGCTCCGAGCGATAACTCTCAATCCTGGCCCTCTTCAGCAGCCTTCCCGCAACCTGGGGCGCGAAGGGGGAACCCGATTGCTTACCACTAAGCCCCTCTCCTGAAGGCCCTGCCACTGGACCCCCTTGAGGACTACTCAACATCCTCTGAAGCAACGACAAAAAATCAGCTGAAAATATAGCCGCCAAAGCCCCCAGAAGAAGGCAGTTGCGACAGTGGAGGATCCTGAGCCCCCGAAGTACTGGGCAGTGACTCAGGAGTCGGCAGAGGGGCAATAATGGGCTCCAGCATCTTTAGGGAACCCCCCTTCTCGGCACCTACCCCCTCCGGCGGTAGATCCGCAGTGCCTGCCTCCTGAGTACAGCCCCTACATACTCCCTCCGGAGACAGAGAACTCTTCCTGGCTCCACATAACAGACAGAGCTGCGTGGCAAGCATAACGTGTCCCAAAAGACAAATAATGATGTGTGTCTTTAAAGTTCCGTTTTTTTTTTTGTTTTGTTTTTTTTAGAGACACCATTGTCTAATTTGTTCCCCTCGATCCAGATCTGAAGGAAACTGGCAAAAACGCCGCTGCTGAAGGCGTCTATAGGCCTCTGAAGTCCCCCCAATGGAAAGAAGCGGTTTTCCCGCTCAAATTACATGCAGCCTGCCCCGGAATAAAATGAAAACACTGCTGAAAGCAGCTTCTTACCTCACGATGAATGACAAACCGCTGATTCTCCGCAATGGAAGCTCTCCTGCCCCCGGAAGCCCCCGGACTGCAGAAATCGCCGCAGTGGAAGCAACTCCCGGCACAGCACTAAATGGGCAGCTCGGCTCCAAGCACATGCAGGCAGGCCCTCTGCACGCTGAGCACAACAGCTTACTGCCTCCCGTCTCCTGGCCCAGACTGGGTAAGCAGCAGCGGATCCTCTCCCCCAGCACACAGCCAGGCAAACTGCGGCTCCTAGCTCACCCCCGCGGGCAGAGGAATGAAAACAAAAAGGGGAAAGGGACCCGAGGACCTCAGAGCAACCGACGGTCAGAAATAAGTGCCTTCCAGAAATTAAATAATTTCAAATAATTTCAAATAAGGCTAAATAATTTCAAAGAATTTTTAAGGTATTCTCCTGAACAAACCCTAACTATGTTAAAACTAAATCTGCTTAATTGTTCCTCAGTTGAGCCCTGGAATCCCTGGGCTCACCACCTCACCAGCTGCTTTGGAGACTGATAACTGGTGAGAAGAGGAGCTACCGGGGCTTATATACCAGTGACATCACAGCCATGAAGTTTCTCAGTCTCCAAAGCTGCTGGATGAGGTTGACAACCCCTAGGATTCCGTGACTAGACTGGAGGGACGCTCAGGAACTAGCGTTCATTGGCGTGGAGCAGAAGGTTGCAGTAGATGAGATGGAGGTTCATCAAAAGGATTAATCGTAGACAAAAATTCAATGGAAGGCTTATGAGTAACATCCTGCATCATATTTCCATAGGCTGAGAGAATTGCAAAGGCGGCGTGAGGCAGGAAGATATTTCTAAGAAACATCTGAAGTTTGGCATCCAGTGGGGCATAAAGGGGCAGGACAAGCTTAATAAGTGCCCAGAATTCAGCGTCTGGTATCTGATGCAGCGCAGATCTGAAGCAGCACAGTAGATCTTCATAAGATACCTGGGGGTTCACATTTTGAGTTGTCCCTCCAATTGCTTTTAATTAGGCTTTCTTGCCTTACTATAAGAGGAAACAGAAGGCTTGCCACGAGAAAGGAAAACCTTTCAAGGCAAGCAATCCAACAACAAATATTTATGATGGTAGTCAATAGTTCAGTTTATAGTGAATGAGCACAACAAATAGGGCTTTCACTTAATTTTTTCAATGTTATGGTAGTGGACCTGTTCAGTCTTTCTTTGAGGATAAAATAATCATGTCCTGGCAATGCCCCAATTTTTATACTATTTCATTTTTTAATTGGTCATATTGTATTTGATTCTTTTGTGTGTCAAATATGTGTGCACATATAGTCCAAAGCCATTTCACTGGCCACTTCTTTTTTTAGGAGATATTGGACATTAAGGCGCAAGGGTGCCAATAATGTTGACCACAGCTGTAAGGTCCATCAACCAAGCATCCTGTCACCAATACTAGGAAGTACTATACCCGGCAGATCCCAAAGAATAGTTCTATTTCTTGAGGCTCTTTTAGAGGGGTGAGCCATGGCTTTCTGAGATCTACTTGGCTAATAATTGTTTATGAATTTTAACTCTTGGAATTTGACTAAACCCCTTTTAAATCCAGCTATACTGGATGCCTTCACCAAATCTTCTGGCAACAAATTCCACAGCTTGAAAATTCCTTGGGTGAAAAAATACTTTATGTAATTTGCTTTATCTGTTACCTGTTAGTTTCATAGAGTATCCCCTAGTCCTACTATGATTTGAAAGCATAAATAAACATTCCTTATTTACCGATTCTATTCCACTCATAGTTTTATAGACCTGTATCATATCTTCTCTCAGTCATTTCTTATCAGAATGAAGAACCCTAATCTGTAGAATAAAGAATCCTAATCTGTTCAGCCTGTTAAGGAGCAATATAGGCAAGACATTAATACGTACTGTAGTGTGGCATGGACCAGTTCTTCTCTGTAGAAAAACCACATCTCAACAGTGCCCAGACAAGATGGTCACAGCTTGCAACTCTCAAACATTCAGCTCTGTTTTCCTCCCTTGATTATTTCACAATCATTTATGGCTTGCTTTATTGAATGGCTCACAGTCTGAGAGGAGAAAGCATAGATACTCACCTGTAACAGGTGTTCTCCAGGGACAGCAGGAATTAGTCCTCACATATGGATGATGCTGGCGCTGATGGAGCCCACATGGAAGCATCTCCCCAGCTTTCAAAGAAAGCCTTTGGGAGACACCACCATGCATGCGTGGTCCTCTTCCCACCCAAGGGAGCCATCTTTATCGGTCAGATGATATAGCTAGGAAGGCATAAAAATAAAATAAGGTAAAGGAGGCAATTCCAAGGGGAGGAGGGAGGGTTGTGAGGACTGATTCCTGCTGTCCCTGGAGAACTCCTGTTACAGGTGAGTAACTATACTTTCTCCAGGAACATGCAGGAAGTCAGTCCTTACTTATGGGACTCCCTAGTGGCAGGCTGCCAGGAACCGAACCATGACAGCACCAGTGGTGACTCTGACAAGGTAGCTGTGAGTTGCAGATGAGTCTTCAATTGAGAGACTCTGCAAGACCCTAGTGTCCAGAGGGCCCATCACTTCAGTAGCCTGAACACAGAAGGGTCAGAGGGTAGAGTTGCCTACACCCTGAATAGATTACAGAGTACCGCCTGGCCAAAGGCACTGTCCCGATGGGACTCGGTCTCTAGGCAGCAGTGAGCTGTGAACATGTGAATTGAAGACCATGTGGCAGACTTGCAGATCTCCGTCACTGCATTGAGTGCAGGTTAGCAGCAGGAGTGGCCATCGCTCGCAAGCAATGTGCTGTGATCCGGTGTTCCAGGGAGAGCCCAGCCCACTCATAGGCAAGGACAATACAGTCCACCACCCAAGTGGACAGAGTTCGCTTAGTCATCGGGAGCCCCAGCCTACTGGGGTTTTATGAAACAAAAAGTTGAGAAGCTTTGCGCTGGCCCTCAGTTCATTGAAAGTAGGACAGGGCTCTTTTACAATCCAAAGTATGAAGTATGGTCTCCTCCCGACCAGCATGGGGCCCTCGGGAGGACCACCTCCTAACTGAGGTAAAATTTGGGATACGTGCGGAGCACCACTATGTTCTTGTAGAAAAGTTTATAAGGTGGCTCTGCCACCACAGCTTGGAGCTCGCTCACTCTATGAGCATATGTGACAGCCACTAGGAAGACTACCTTCCAGGAGAGATACCACAGATGGGAAGTGCCCAGAGGCTTGGACGGCAGTCAAGTGAGCTGCGAAAGCACCATGTTGAGGTCCCACTCTGCCACCGGGGAGCAGACAGGGGGGTCTAGAAAGTAAGAGGCCCAGGAGGAATCAAGAGATCAGGGGCTTAACCGAGAGGGGTTTTACCTCAGTGGGGTAGTAGTGCGCCGCAATTGCGCTTAGGTGCACTCTGACTGAGTTGGACTTGTTCGGCCTGCAACAAACGGAGCAGGTACTGGAGCACTACTTGCACAGCGCAGGAGAAGGGGTTCTCCTGCCTCTCTGAACACCACACTGAGAACTGGCACCACTTAAGGGCATATGCTAGTCTTGTGGAGGGCTTGCGGGAGGTCAGCAAGACCTCCTCTACCTCTCGCGGGAGGTTAAAGTGAGCCAGAGCTACCTTTTGAGCAGCCATGCAGTTGAAGTCAGGGACCCCAAGTTGGGGTGTAGGAGGGAGCCCTCCTCCTGAAACTGAAGGGCCCAGAGGGACCGAGAGTGCCTCCGACAATTTGAGCAGTAGTGGGAATCAGGACTACCTGGGCCATCTGGGGGCGATTAGTATCAAGGATGCCCCCTTGCTTTGGACCTTGAAGAGGGTCCTGCTGACGAGTGGGGTTGGTGGGAAGGTTTAGAAGCGGCCTTTCATCCACGGGATTAGAAATGCATCTGCCGCTACTCTCAAAGAGTGCGGTTGCCATGAGCAAAAGCAGGGCAGCTGCATGTTGCCGGTTGGCAAAGAGGTCCATCAGGGGCAGGCCCCAGAGATGGAAGAACCACTCTGGGGTTCAGACTCCACTTGTGTGGCTGAAGGACTCTGCTCAGCCTGTCCACCAGGGCATTGTCCTGGCCCGGGAGATAGACTGCCCGAAGGAACATTCTGTTGCTAGTCGCATAAGAGCAGAGGGCTACCACCTCCTGGCAGAGGGAATACAATCCTGGTTCCCCTTGCTTGTTGATACAGAACATTGTGACCTGGTTGTCTGTCTAGACCAGTACTGTCTGGTGCCACAACCGATGGCAGAAAGCCCGAAGGGCCAGGAAGATCACCCTGAGTTCCAGAAAATTGAGGGGTAGCTGATATTCCGCCTGGGACCAGCAGCCCTGTGCGAAGATCCTCGCAATGAGCTCCCCAAACAAAGAGTAAGGTGTCTGAGATCAGGACTCTCTGTGGGGCGGAGAGGGTGTCGGAAGGCTATCCCGGCCTGGAGGTAGCAGGAGCACTGCCACTAATTGAGGGACTCTGCTAGCTGGGTTGGGTCCACTGAGAGCGTAGACACCACTGAGCTGCCCACATATGTAAGTGGGCTAGTGGGGTCATATGGACCATGGAGGCCATGTGGCCCAGCAGGCAGAGGAGGAGGCAAGCCGGGACTGATTTCGGGTGCTGCACTTGAGCTGCTAGCTCCTTGACTCCGGGAGAAAGGTCTTGGCCTGCCGGGTGTCTAGCTGAGCCCCTATGAACGCCAGGCTTCGGGCTGGGGTCAGGTGAGACTAGGGGTGGCTGATGATGAACCCCAAGTGCTTCAGTAAGAGGATAGCATGCCCTATGGTCTGGTGTGCCTCTATGGCCATGCTGCTTATTATGAGACAGTCGTCCAGGTAGGAGGAGACGAAGGCCCCTTGTAGCCGGAGGTGTGCTGCAACCACTGCTAGGCATTTGGTGAACACCCTTGGTGAGGAGGCCATTCTGAAGGGCAGCATCCTGTATTGGTAGTGCCCTCTTCCCACCACAAACCTTAGGTACTGCCTGGGGGAGAGATGAATTAGGATGTGTGTGTAGGCATCCTTTAGGTCCAAGGAGCAAAGCCAGTCTCCCTGGTGGAGGTAAGGCAGCAGTGTTCCAAGGGGGAGCATCTTGAACTTCTCCCTCACCAAACATTTATTCAGGTTTCACAGGTTTAGGATGGGCCTGAGGTTTCCAGTCCTTTTTGGGACAAAAAAGTACCTGGAATAGAAGCCCTTGTCCCAAAGGTGCTTGGGTACTGGCTCTACTGCCTTGTCCTTGAGGAGACTTGTGAGCTGTGAGGAGCATGGTCTGGTGAAGTAGAGGCCTCTGTGGCTCTCCTGCAAAGAAGTCTGGAGGTACCTGCTGTAAGTGAAGGAGGCAACCCTCCCTGACCACCTGCAGTACCCAGAGGTCTGTGGTGACTGAGGTCCACCTGTAAACGAAGAGTGCCAGGCATCCCCCTGTGGGCTGGTGAAGGCCTCCTGGGGGAGAGGGGGTCATGCTCTGGGAGTCAAAAGCTCCCTCCTATTTGGGCCGGGGCCAGAGCAGGAGTTGGAGTCTGGGGCTTAGTGGTTTTGGCCTTCTGGGTCCCGTGCCTTTGTCTTTTGGACTGGGTAGCCTGCGGAGGCCCTCAACAGCCTTGGTATTGTTGGGTATGAGAGAAGGCTCCCTTCTTCCTGGGGAAAAAAGGCTGGAGGGAACCTGGAGGGGTTCCCCGTCGAGGCCTGCTGAGATCCCAGCAAGCTCCTTGGCTAGTGCCTTAAGGTACATGCGAATGTAGAGCTCATAGGCCTGGACCCTACACCCTAGCATTAAGCCCTAGAAACATTTGCACCTGAGGGCATCGAGAGTCCAAGCCTCCCTACCTGGAGGGATAGAGTTGTGGGACTTCTGGCTCTTTAGTTGGTGCATGGTCGACTCGATGACCATGGAATTATGCAGTAACTGGGTTTTTTGGAACCCTGGGCTCTTGCAGACGTGGTACATCGTGTTGAGCCATCAGCTGACAATGGGTACCGACGCTGCTGTTTCCCACATCCGTAGGAGCAGTCGCTGGAGGTTTGGTTGCACCAGCACTGTGAGGGTCTCCCAGGGAGGGGCGCACTGAGGAACTGGAGGATCTCCAGTTCCTCAGTGCACGAGACCTCTTCAGCCTTGGTCTGGACTGAGAGCACCTTGGTCATATCCCGTACGAAGTCATGGAAGGCCACATCCCTGGGCGGAGACTGGCGTCAAGGTGCCAGTGGAGACTGGTCCAAGGGGACATCTAGGTGTCTCCGGGTATTCGGGGATGCCTTGTCCTCAGTCTCCCACTCAGAATCGAGTGGTGACGAAGAGTCAGAGGCCCTGTTACTCTGATGGTCGAGGACCGTTCCCGGGGAACAGAGGCCTGTCGAGGACCTGAGGTCCATTGCGGACACTAGCCAGTAACGACTGGATACCGGAGGAATGAGACTGGGACCTTGACTGGCGCCGAGGGCTTACTGGAGGCTGGCAGCACTCAATGCTCGGCTCAATGACTGGAAACCCTCTCGCAGTCGAGGGGCCAGTCGTCGGGGCAGATGAGCCAGGCAAACCGGCCATCATCATCTGCTGCAGGGTCAGTGATGTTCTGCTGTAAGGCCGCCATTCTGGTCTCCATGCCAGAAAGCTCTGCAGCTTTTGTGTGGGCACTGATAGCTTTGAGCCCGACGCCGACACTCCGGAGAGTGTGTAACCACCACGGCTTTGAGCTCCCTTATAAGAAAGTAAGATATGCCATACTGGGCCAGACCAAGGTCCATCAAGCCCAGTATCCTGTTTCCAACAGTGGCCAATCTAGGTCATAAGTACCTAGCAGTTTCCCCAAAAGACACAGGTTCCACAATGCTTGTATTGGGTCAAGCAGTAATATCCTGGGGTCCCTTTTGGAAAGCTTAACCAGGCATTTCTCCAACTCCTCCGAGTCTCTCCAGTGCAATTTACGAGGTTTCTCCAGACAGACCTCTGGGATCTTCGAGGACTTCTTTTTCTTCTGCTCCTGCTCTGGGGTCCTCTCAGAGGATCCGCAAGCACGGGACTCCGAGGATGCCCGGGTGTTGCGGAATGTGCTTGCCTTGGCGCTGGGTGCCAGGAACATGGGCACGGAGTCAGACCTCAGGAACATCTTTTCCTGCAATTCCAACCTTTTTTTGTTGGATTTTGCTGACATGGCTTGACAAAGGTCATAATTGGAAATGTCGTGGTCCATTCCCAGGCAACGCAGGCAGCAGTCGTGGGTGTCGGTGATGGACATGGTTTGACTGCAGCAGTCACATTTTTTGAACCCACTGGGGGATATGGTGGGATGCACCCAGACGGGGTCAATGACCCCAGGCAAAAAAGGGCACGAAGCACCAGGAGAGGGAACCTCGAGGAAAAAAGGTGAAAAAGGACAGGCCCAAGGATGGTGTCGAAGATGCTGGCTCGGGGCGGGAAGAAGAATCGGTACTCTTACCGGAAAGCTAAACTAAATTACGAAGTTTTGAAAAAATGTTTCTAGGGACACTCAACATTCATCCATTGGGTTCTGTGGAAAAAAGGAGACTAATCAAGATGGCACTTTTGGGCAGGAAGGGGACCATGCATGTGTAGTGGCATCTCCCAAAGACTTTCTTTGAAAGCTGGGGAGATGCTTCTGCCCGTTCTCCATCGGCGCCGACATCATCCATATGTGAGGACTGACTTCCCTCTTGCTCCTGGAGAATCTTTACATGGACTGGGTTAATCATGCTTGACTGATGAAGCCAGTTGGTACACCAAAGGGAGTGCTACATCAACAATTAAATGTGGCATAAATGCACAAGAAGAAAGTCATAAGAACATAAGATATGCCATACTGGGTCAGACCAAGGTCCATCAAGCCCAGTATCCTGTTTCCAACAGTGGCCAATCTAGGTCATACGTACCTAGCAGTTTCCCCAAAAGACACAGGTTCCACAATGCTTGTACTGGGTCAAGCATTGATATCCTGGGTCCCTTCTTAATAATGGTTTATGGACCTTTCCTCCAGGAACTTGTCCAAACCTTTTTTAAACCCAGCTACACTAACAGCCTTTACTACATCCTCCGGTAACAAATTCCAGAGTTTGATTACACGTTGAGTGAAAAAATATTTTCTTTTATTAGTCTTAAATAGTTTACCCTGTAGCTTCATTGCATGTCCCCTAGTCTTTCTATATTCTGATAACATAAACAGTCGATCTACGTTTACCCATTCCACTCCATTCATTAATTTATAGACTTTTATCATATCTCCCCTCAGCAGTCTCTTTTCCAGGTTAAAGAGCCCTAACCTTTTTAGCCTTTCTTCATAGGGGTATCCTTCCATCCCCTTTACCATTTTGGTGGCTCTTCTCTGAACCTTTTCTAATATAGCTATATCCTTTTTAAGATACGGCGACCAGAATTGCACACAATATTCAAGGTGCAGTCTCACCATGGAACGATATAGAGGCATTATAATATCTTTTGTTTTATTTTCCATTCCTTTCCTTATGATACCTAGCATTCTATTTGCTCTCTTGGCCGCCGCTGCACATATCCATATTCCATATCAACTACAATAGTCCCCTTTTCCCCTTTAGAGATCCTCTGTGTTTGTCCCATGCTTTTTTTAAATTCAGATACTGTCCTCGTCTCTACCACTTCCACTGGGAGACTATTGCAAGCATCTACCACTCGTTCCGTAAAGAAATATTTCCTCATAATACTCCTGAGTCTATCCCCTTCCACCCTCATCCTATGTCCCCTCTAGCAGAACTTGCTTTCATTCGAAAGAGACTCTCCTTTTCTGCATTTATGCCATGGAGGTATTTAAACATCTCTATCATATCTCCTCTATCCTGCCTTTCCTCTAAAGTATACATATTAAGATCTTTAAGTCTGTCCCCATAGGCTTTATAACGAAGACCACTAACCGTTTTATTAGCCACCCTCTGCACCAACTCCAACCTGTTAAACCTTTTTATTTCCTGCTCCTCAACAATTCGTGCCAGGATATTTTTTGAGATAGCTGTGAACATTCTTGCTGCTGGAAAGTAAAATGGCACAGCTCGGACAGGAAAGAACCCTGTATCTTGTGTAGTATTCAGAAGGCCTGGCAGTATTAATTTGTAAAGCTCATATATCAAATGCATGCAGTACTGTACAGAAGTTCATAGTAGGTGTAAATTTGTGGAAGAACATTTGCACCCTACTGGAGATCATTAAATAGGCATAAAATAAGCTCCTTTCTGGACTCTCCACAGGCATCCTGTTATAAACATAACTCTATAATGTCAGAGAGTAAAATAGCAGAAGTGAGCAGAAGGAAAAGGTAGAGAAATAATTGCCGAGAAGAAGGGTTCATGTGGCACTTACTCCCTGGTTCATGGTACTTCTTTGCATATGGTACCCCTATGTACCCCTTGGCCTGTTCGAGAAACTTTCTTCTCAGTTGCCAACTGTGGTCTGGTTCCTGAAGTTTCTTGTGTAAGGGCTGCTTTCTTCCCTGGAGCAGCCGCAGTGCCTCCTGTAACAAGCAAAGCCAGACTTAAGATATGTCATACTGAGTCAGACCAAGGGTCCACCAGGCCAGAAAGTTCCCACTTTACTGATGTTCATGATCAGAGTATGCAAGAAGGATGAGGCTTTAGACACTGTAACAATGTGTTATGCTGGCATAAAATGATGGTTCTCATAAACAAATCAAAAATATCAATGACAAAATTACTTATATCACTTTTCACTGGCAACATCTTAGCATATTTTACTGACAGATTTTAGCTTTTACAATAATTATTATTATATACTAACAATTTAGCTTTGCACCTTCTTAGGATGATATGCTGAGTCGATCATACTGCAGAAGAACACCTTAGGGAGCAGGAGCGCGCTGATCAGAGGGAGATTTCTGTACAGAATGCGAGCTGAGAGGAGAGGCATCAAGAGGCGATGACTTTTTTAGTCATATGACAAAAGATGCATCTGGAGAATTATAACATTCACCAATACAAGTAGTGTTACAGCTGCTGCAATGGATGTCAGAGTTTGTGCAACTGCCTTGTGAAGGGAAGAGAGGGAATGAAAGAGCAAGTGGCATGATGAAGGGATAGCTGCTTCTCCTCTCTTCCTTCCAATTCACAGCTAGAGAAGATGTGAATATTCTCAACCACAAGCTCACGGAAGGCGAAGATGGGGTAGGAGGAGAAAGCTAATGTAAGAGATGCTGCCTTCCTGTCTTTTGTCAGCCATGACCAGACTTCAATCAAACGTTTTGGAAACATAGTTATAGTTAAAGGACAATCAAAAAGTCAAGAAATAATATCAGTTGCCGTTTTTGTTATTAGCAGCCCAGTCAAAGGTCTTTATTTTCTGATTTTATCTGTAGTTCTCCTGTTAGTCACAAAATCTTAATTCCAATGGGCTCATCGCTGAAATATTTACCTGGAATAGAGTAATAGCTGGATACAAAGTTTGTGTCTCAGAGCAAATTCCTAACTTTGAATTCTGGTTGGGTAACCTGTTGAAGGGTTCAGTGAGAGGGTATCTTCATAATTCCCAGAGCGGCTTCCGATCAGCTGCATAGTCCTCTGACAGGTCTAGAGAGAGAGCTCCTAGAGGTCAAGAGGTACAACATTGGAAGGTCAAGTACTCTGTCCTCACTACATGTAATGGCACTGTATGCAGGTAAACAGAGAGCAAAATTGAATTTGATTTGGGGTAAAAGACAGACTCATTGCTTAACTTCCACAATTTTATTGAACAAGGAATACAAACCAGAAATATACAACTTATTGGATGATGAAATAGAATGAAAAATAACACTCAGCATCCTGAAGTTGTCTGGAGTTATTATGAACCCTTAGAGTACCTTTGTTGAATTTGTGGATAAAAAGTAAATGCCTTCCGAAGGTTCTGGAGAGGGAGGCATGGAAAGCTGAGCTGCAATGCCCACACCGTTCTAGTCCCAAAATGGAGAATCTGGTTTATTAGAGAAAATTCCTATGATTCTCTTAGCCAGTTGCCCCAGTCAGAGAAAAGATTATAAACTGTTCATGCTGTTTCCAAAATAAAAAAGTCAGCAGGTGGCAGCAGAACACAAAAACAATATGAGCAGTTTAAGTATACCGACGAGCAATAGAAAACAAAATTACTATTACGACAGGAGGTTAGGGATGCTCCTGCAAATGAGAGTTTTGAAAGATCAGGGCGAGGCACTATGAGAGGTTTGATGGAACTCTCTCAATGGTGAGAGCTGAGAGTGGCCAGGGTTCTTCAGGAAAGCTTTAGAAAGTCAGGGGGAGAGCCTTGGAGGGTTGAGTTGGAGCTTTAGAGGGTCAAGTGTAGCATGCCAATGAGAGATATTACATTTCAGGCTTTATATCTTGAATTAATCTATAAGATTAGTATCACAATACACACAGAATCTGCTTGGTTCCTGTTTGGCAGAAACATTAAGAAATGAGCCCTAAGTGCAAATCTACTACAAACTACAAGCAGCTAACCAAAATGAGTCCCAACTCTAAGGTTTATATGTAATACTGTACATAGACCTTGCTTTGTATAGTTCAGCCCCTCGCCATTTTAACAGCTGTGAGTTCAGGTAGATAGACATTTATTACTACTACGTATTATTTGCATAGTACGTTTAACCTGCAAGTAGTTTCTTTGTGTGGGAGTTGCTCTGCTGGAACCTCCTCAGGCATGTACATATTTAGACATGTATTCTAGTGCTCTATATCCTCATAGCAACTGAGTTTGCGTCACCAGGTCTTCCTGCTGTAGGTGCAGAGCCAAAAACAACAGGAAGTGTGGCAGGCACACTTACTTTTATCTGAACCTGAACTGCAATCAGCTTAGTACCTACCCCATTGTCGTATGATTTGCAGCTAACACACCCATAACGGACAAGGACTGGAGAGCTTTCTCAATCTGAATCCCACAGTGGTAGCAAAGAAACAGTACTGGAATTAAAAATAGCATCTCATTATTTGGTTACTTGCTAGAGCTGCCACTTGCTACTGCAATAGTTGTCACTATTTTGAAGTGGAGACCAATTTATTAAAAAGGAAACTTCAGTGTAAGAGCCAGGATCGGAGCCACGGTGCCAGTCAAATAGTCTTGTCCTAAGCAAGGGAAAAGGTGTCCCCCCCTTCGAGACCTCAGCAGGCTGGCCCAGCTGCTCCAGTGTAGTCAGAGGAAACTGCAACTAACCAAGTCTGTTCCCTACACACTCTCGCTGGCTGCTCCCCCAACTCCACCTCTCTCATGGAAAAGGCAAGTAATAAATCTAAACTCCCCCAAAATCCTGAGATGAGTATTGAGGGTTCCTAATGGTGGAGGAGCAAGGGTGAAGGAAAACTGGGCAGAGTAGCCAGAACTTGTGGTTGCCATTTATCATCATATTCTACATTTCTGGAACTATGTAACTCTGCTTACAGAAACCAGGCTGTTCAAACTGTGGACAGGGTAGGCGAGGCACAGTGAGGTAAATCTGACTAAGACTGAAAAAGGAAGTTTCACTTGCCTTAAGAAATGCTTCTGCAATTTATGTCTCACATATCGAGCTTATGTCATATCTCTGGGTGATGCACGCTGTAACATTAGCTTACATGAACCAGTCAGGTGTTGCTGCTGGTTTCAGAAATATTATTATTAATAGGATTTCAAGATAAGGCATTGGGGAAGCAGCTGCTAGGTGTTAGATTAACTAGGGGAATTTTTATGCTCATCTGGAATCAAAAGAAGGCAAAAACATTCCTTGGATAAAGGCTACTATCATACAAGTGGTCAAGCTTCTATATATCCTTGGCAGTGAAGGTCAGAATAACTGGATAGACCAACTGGTCATTTTCTGTCATCTACTAAGTTACTATGGGACAGATATTCAACATTGCTTATGTGACCAGCAGCACCGCTGGCCACATAAATGTTTTTTTAAAATAATTAGTTGCCACAATATGGATGTCCACATGCATAGGCATTGATCCATAGATAATAGGGGTGGAGTTAGAGAGCAGGCTGGGACCATCGGGACTCACCAGGCCTTGAGTGCACGCACATGTGGTTGAGGCAAGGTACTTCAGGCCGGAAGGTCGGGGGTTCAAATCCCACTAGAGGACAGCAACCTTGGGCCGGAAGGACTGGGGCTTCTAGTCCCACAGGTGCTCCTTGTGGTCTTGGGCAAGCCACTTAACCCTCCATAGCCCATGTTCCCTGTAAAATAGTTATCTCCAAGTTATAATGCCCTGTTCAATGTAATTTCAGTTTGTTCAATGTAAACCGCACTGATGCAGAATAGCGCGGTATATAAGAGAATGTAAATAAAATTAAATAAATAAATAAACATGCACACACACAAATGCTCAAAAGCCTGCTACAGAGAGCAGTTTTAAAGGGCTTTCCTGGCGCTGTGTTGTTGCTGCGCTACCGTCTCCCAAAGCCTGATATCTGGACATCTCGCGGAGGTAGGGTAGTTGGGCTGGCAGCAGCTGTTGTAAAGGGAAGGGAAGGGGGAGGAAATGCTGCATTACTGCTCCCCCCCCCCCCTCCTGGAAACTAGTAGCAGCGCCAACCCTGAGTTGCCATAACTCTCCGGATAATTTATACACATAGATTAGGCCTGGCCTACTTTATGCACTGCAGTACGGTTGCCACTTATACATATATTCAAGGGAGCTACACACATATACAGCACTGCTGAATATACGAATCAAGTAAACCACTGGTGGCCACGGCTGCTAAGTCTCAGGGCTGGAGAATAACCTTAGAGAAGCTGCTTAACGTGTCTGAACAACAGCTTAATGGTAAAAGTAATGATATTCAGTATGCCGCATGACAGAATTTTTGTCTTTCAGTTGACTGTGAAGTAGGTATCCACAATGTAGCATTAATTGACCTAGTTTCAGTTTTCCATTGCTTTTATATATGCTTTGCTGTAAACTGAAGGATTCTTCAAAAGCTGCTTTCAAGAAATTTCTTTATAGTTGGTGCTGATTTGAATTCCAATCAGAGACCCATAGTCAACAAGCATATAATAAATAAAAATTACAAATTTGAATTTCCAGTAATGTATTTTGTTAGGAATTAAGTAAATTTATATTGTACTCAAGAAACCTGATATACCTGTCACAGGTTAATAAACATCTTTAAGAGAGACACGCCCTTGCTTTTGACCCGAAAGTTAACATATTTTCTACCCTTTTCCTTCTAAAAATTCTCTTACTTCAGTCCATTTCTGTGGAAGATTAAAACATTTAATCTTTCTCTCAACCAATCTGCCTGGTTGGATCTCTCAGATATTGGTACAGTATGTGTGCATTCAGTAAAGTTGGTCATCCCCATCACTGACCAAGAAGAAATACATTTAAAGGTACATGTTAGAAAAAACGTTGAAGTCAGAATTGAGACATGGAGACCACCATTTCTACAATTCTGATGATATTTTAGAAATGGTTCTGCTGAAAGTGGAACGGTTTCTAAAATACAGATCCAGGTGCAGCAGGAGAAATGATCTTGCAAATTTGCATATGGGAAGAACCCCAGCAGCTTCCGTGTGCAAGTTCAGGCATTTCAAAATGCACATGTGTAAATGCCAGAATGTGCACGTGCAGCCCAGCCATTTTGGAAGCCTGCACATGTAGATACCGCTAATGAAGTACAAAGGACTCTAAGGGGCTTGTTTACAAAGCCGCGGAAGCGGCTTCCGCCCAATATCGGAGCCGCGGCTCCATTGAATTCAATGGGGCCGCGGCTCTGATATCGGGTGGAAGCCGCTACGGCGGCTTTGTAAACAAGCCCCTAAGTTCACTTCGTTTCAATTTGGAAAGGGAAACAAACATTAAGGATGGCCAAAAGGAGCACTTTTGCAAAATCTGTTCAGGGGAGCAGGTGTAACTTCAGATGTTAGCAATTCCAGTCGCACACATGCGTCCCCTATATGAAACGGGAGATACACATGCCAATTTTTGCCTCCCCAGAACACCACCTAGCCAGATATTTTTTTTATAGACATGCCCAGGACAAAAATGTTTCAACCGTGGCCTTTCCAAAATGGCGCTTTACACATGGCTGCAGCTTGCACATATTTCTGCCGTCACATCCATGTTTAAAATACAAACAGGTTTTCTAATATAACACCCATAATGTTTCCAAGGTCTACATTGAATCTGAATCTTTCATCGGTTTAAGTCTCAATTCTAAAAATTGGAATAGGAGGAACAGTCCTACAATGGTTTATATCCTACATCTCGAACCGCAGATTACGCATACAACTAGGTAATGAGCCCCCGTTACCTTCCCACACGACCAAGGTATTCCCCAAAGCTCTGCCCTATCAGCCTTACTATTTAACCTTTACCTACTTAACCTTTACCTTCAACCTATCACCAACATAGTCAAAAAATTCAACATAAAGTACTATATCTATGCGGATGACATCATGTTGTCCATCCCCATAGATACGAATAACCCCTCCTTTAAAAATCTATCCGACTGCATTAATGAAGCCGAATTATGGCTCACTGCAAACAACCTCGATATTAATTTAAAAAAAACGGAAGCCATGTACATCACAAAAAAAACAAACCACACTCTCCCTCAAAACATCACACTGAGTTTTGCCACCCTCCCAATCAAGAATGAGGTCAAATACCTCGGTATAACCCTTGATCAAACACTCAGCATGCTCCCCCATCTGAAACAAACAGTGAAAACAGTGTTTTACAAGTTAAAAACAATTCAACACATACGGCTATTCCTAGAAGAAAACGACTACAGATCAGTAATCCAAGCGATTGTCACACCCCACTTCGACTACTTCAACAGCCTACACATCCTCCAAAGAGTACAAAACATCACTGCCCGAATCATCTGTAAAACCCCACTAACTGACAGCATCACCCCCATCTTATATGACCTCCACTGGCTCCCAATAGCAAGTTGAATAAAGTTCAAAACACTCACCACTACTTTCAAACTACTGAACAATATAGCTCCATCCATTCTCTCTACACTCATCCAGATCCCCCAAAACACAAGAACCAGAAGAGAAAATGCACTGCACTCACTTGAGATCCCAAACACATTCAGGAAAACGAAGCAAGCCACAAGCTCCAGGGCATTCACTTTCACCGCCCCCTCCCTCTGGAACTCCTTACCTCTATCAATCCGCTCAATCAGGGATCTCCAGCAGTTTAAAAAATCACTCAAAACATACCTCTTCATTGCACACTACAGAACGCAAAACACAATACAAAACAGCTCCAAGAACTCACAGGCATACTAACTGCACACCCCAACCCTAAGTGCAGGCAACATTCGCCTATAAACAGCATGTACATAGTTCTAAATAATATGTTAAGTTGTTAAGTGTTCACAAGTTTTTATGTAAATAATTCTAAAAACAACTGTTCTATGTAAAATGTTAGTTATATGTAAACTGCCCCTGATCTCTGGAAGGGGCGGTATAGAAAAATGTAACAAATAAATAAATAAATACAAAGAGAATTATTGAGAACATCTGGAATGTTTAGCAAAGAGTGCTCTGGAAAGCAACTAGCCAGATGTGTCTTGCCCATCCCTGCCAATGCTAAATAGCTACAGTGAGTGATATTTGGGATTTTGAAGTGAAAGAGTAGCCTGATGATTAGAGCTACAGGCGGAGAAACTGGGAAGCCAGGAATCAAATCCTGCTCCATGTGACCTTCAGCAGGTCACTTAGCCCTCTACTGGCTAGGTATAAACTCAGAAGCCTACTTTTTCTCATTTTGTGTGTATTAGAAAAATGTTTCGTAAACAGGGCCCATAGAATATAAGTCCACTGGGGCAAGGAAGTTCCCACATTACCTTGATGTAGCTCACATTGAGTTAGCAATGAGAAGGAATGAGCTAAATCCAAATGAATACAAAATGACAATATTGTGTGAACAAATCACTTGATAAGTGACTTATCCAGGTTAGAAGGCATGTGATGCTAAACTCATCAACTGAATAAAAAGAAAATCAAAGGAAAAACACCATTCTGCCCTATGTCAAGTGAGACGGAATCCCTGAAAGCAGATCCACTGGATGGACCAGATAAAGGCTATGTCGGGGGGGGGGAAGGGGGTCCCTATTTTGGAGTTAGGGAATTTAGGATATCATCTGAGAAGATTGAAAGCAGTTTTATATGCAGAAATTAACTTATTTTTCTCTTCACTGGCACAAGTTCACTTTTGGCCTGTAAGTTTTATCTTCCTCCCTTTTAGAACTGGGCTATGGTGCCATGACCTACCTGGATACATCCAAGAATACTGAGGGAACGTGGGGACGTTCTAGCAGCTCCACTGACTGACCTTTTCAATGCTTCTTTAGGGTCAGGAGGGAACCCAAAGTTACATGTGGTCCCTTTACACAAAAGTGGAAGTAACTATGAGGATGAGAACTACAGGCCGGTTAGTCTGACATCTGTGGTGAGTAAAGTAATGGAAACGCTGCTAAAACACAGGATAGTAAGTTTTCTGGAGTACAATGGATTGCAGGGTCTGAGACAGCATGGGATTACCAGAGGCAGGTCTTGTCAGACAAATCTGATTGATTTCTTTGACTGGGTGACCAGAGAGTTAGACCGAGGGAGAGCTCTAGATATGGTGTACTTGGATTTCAATAAAGTCTTTGACACCATTCCACACAGGCGACTTATAAATAAATTGAACACCCTAGAGATGGACCCTAAAGTTATTGATTGAGACAGAAGTTGGTTGAGTGGGAGGCAACAAAGGGTACAGGTAAATGGAGCTCACTCTGAAGAGAAGGATGTTACCAGTGGTGTGCCGCAGGGATCTGTCCTTGATCCAACTCTTTTTAACATCTTTGTTAGTGATATTGCGGAAGGACTGTCAGGTAAGGTTTGCTTGTTTGCGGATGATACCAAAATCTGCAATAGAGTAGACACCCAGGAAGGAGTAGATAACATGAGGAGGGATATAGCTAAGCTTGAAGAAAAGTCAAGAATTTGGCAGTTGAGATTTAATGCTAAAAAAATGCAGGGTCATGCATTTGGGCTGCAAAAATCCAAGGGAGCAGTACAGTGTAGGGGGCAAAGCACTTCTATCCACAAAAGAAGAATGGGACTTGGGCGTGATTGTTTCTGATTATCTTAAAGTGGCTGTACATGTAACAAAGGTGACAGCAAAAAGCCAGAAGGATGCTTGGGTGCATAGGGAGTGGACTGGCCAGCAGAAAAAAGGAGGTGATAGTACCTCTGTACAAGTCTCTGGACCTCATTTGAAGTACAAGGTGCAGTTTTAGAGACCACGCCTTCAAAAGAATATAAACAGGATGGAGCTGGTGCAGAGGGTGGCTACTAAAATAGTCAGTGATCTTCATTATAAACCATATGGTGAAAGACTTAAAGATCATAATATGAATACGTTAGAGAAAAGGCAGGAAAGAGGAGGTATGATAAAGATGTTTAAATACCTCTGTGGCATAAATGCACAAGAGGAGAGTCTCTTTTGATTGAAAGTAAGCTCTGCAATGAGGGAGCATAGTATGAGGGTGAAAGGGGATAGACTCAGGAGTAATATGCATAAACATTTCTTTATGAAAAGAGTAGTAGATGTGTGGAATAGTCTCCCAGCGGAGGTAGTAGAGACAGGGGACAAACACAGAAGATCTCTAAAGAAAAAAAGGGACTATATGGAAGGGCAGACGAGATAGGCCATATGGTCTTTTTCTGCTCACATGTTTCTATATCCCCTTTATATGTTCCTAACTCATTTATCCCAGACCGAGGAGTTATAGACTACGAACCTTGTGTTGTTTTAAAAACAAGAGAAACACCAGTAACATGCCTGTTTCACTTTATTTCCAATTCAGACTCTCACAAAACAAAGCAAAGTTTCATCCTGCTTTGTTTCTGCTTTAACACATGCTAAAAGAGTCAGTGCCCATTAAAAGAGGGAAAATGAACAAACAAAACAAAACAGGAAAACATTTCCATCCGCACTTCTAGCACAATTGCTTCCACTAGAACCTGGCCAATGTGGGCCCAGATCCAGCCACTAGGAGTCAAACCCTTATCCACTCTCTAGTCACCTCCCATTTAGACTATCGCAACCTGCTCTTCTCTGGTCTTGCCTGAATCATCTCTCTTCTCTTCAATCCATTCATAATTTGGCCACATGGCTAATCTTCTGCCAGTGTTGTTGTGCCCACATAACCCTTCTCCTCAAGTCACTTCACTGGCTTCCTCTGTATTTCCACATCCAGTTCAAACTTCTGCTGACCTACAAGTGCATTTGTTCTGTGGCTCCTCACTACCCTTCCCTACACCCCTCCTTGGGAACTCTATGCTTCAGGCATATCACTTTTATTTGTGCCCTTCTTCTACTGCCAAATCCAGATTCTGTTCATTCCACCTTGCTGCACCATATGCCTGGAGTAGTCTACCTGAGTCAGTATGTCAAGCACTATATCTCTACCTCTGTCTAAATCCAGGCTATAAACTCATCTCTTTGATGCTGCTTTTAGATCCTGACCCCCTTATTCTCCTGCTTAGCACCCTTCCATGTTATAACCATTTCCCCTTTGTTCTACCCTAGTCCCCAGGAAGTTGTATGTGTCTATCCTGGATAGACTGTGAGCTCCTTTGAGCTGGCACTGACTCTTAACAATGTTCGTGCATAGTGCTGCATATGCCTTGTAGCACTATGCATATGTTAAGAAGTAGTAGCAGTAGTAAAGCAATGACTAGGATTCCATTTCCCCAAGAGCTATGAATGCTGCCTCTGCTGCAGCCTCAGCCTCAACCCCAACCCCAGCTGATCTAGAGAGCCGACGATCATCTGGCCCAAGTGAACCCAGATCGTTCAGTAGACCAGCCCTGCACTGTAAGCCTTTGGTTTACTTTGTTGTCAAAGTGTCCTTTAATCTACTGTATATCACAAAGATGCAGGCAGCATCTGCTTGACAAGAGACCCAGATCTGGGAAAGGCACAGGGTGCTGTAAAATGGGACTGATGTGCATTGGTAAAGCGAAGTGAGGGAAGTAATAGCCTGTAATTTCCTAATATGATTAGTATCCCAAAGTAAATCAAAATCTCTTGATTCTTCTCATGAGCTCTGTATTGCATGCCCTCCACAGAAGAAAAAACAAATACAAATGTACAGTGTCCCATTATAGGCTGAATTCCTGCTTGTTATAATCAATAAAAGTTATTGTACTAATAAAAGGTATCAAGTGTCAGGCTGAGCAAAGTTCCTTTCCGCCAAGCTAAAGGAGAGCTAAAACCAGAGCTTGCTTTGAGGAAAAGTTAAGGTGTCCATGTAGATTTTCTTTACAAGGTTTCCATTAGACACCAAAATTGATTTAACAATAAATGAAAAGAAAATACTGGTAAATGTGATTTGGGGGGACAGCATGGCAGCTAAATGAGCCTGGTAAATAAGAAAATTGGTTTAGATAGGTGGCCTTTAAAAGGAGAGAATATCTCCACTGAACTCAAATTTCATTCTTATTTTGTCCTCCTGACTTCAAAGACACTGCGGCAACTCTCTTAAAATCCTCTAAGTTCTTCGCATCCCCCTTACTCCTGGATCCTTCTAAAGGACATCAGCGACTCTGGACCCTGCTGCTGCCAGGGATCTCCAACTTCAGGTATACAGAAGAAAATCCAGTCTTGCAGCAGTTCTCAGCACCATGCAGAATGAAAATGCTCAGGACAGAGTCAGACATGATGGCTGAAGGGTCATTAAAGTTATTTCTACAGTAAAACCCAAAGCAGCTGAGTAGTTACGATCAAACTGAAAAAGGCATCCAAACAAAGACCCGTTTTACTCTCTGGCTTTTGACAGCCTTGCAGTGCAGAAGTGGCCCAGTTCTGGTATTTGCACAGCATTGCAGACTGTAACATGGCTAAGTCCCACGGAGTCCTAATCTGCCAGGGCTTTGGAATGCTGATCTCATTGTTGCAGGGACCTTTTTATAGCAAGCAGTGGATGAAAGGCTGAAATGAGGTTCTCATGAACATTTAATCTGCCTTTCCTCACAGTGTCAGTTGCAAGCTTTGAAGAGAACAAAGAAGAAAGTGCACTTTTGTGGAGAAGAGAATGATGGCTAACAAAAGGAAAAAGGCAGCACCATCAGTAAGATATTAGCCCATTTTAGAAATGTGTATGCCTAAGACTAGACACTCACCTGAGCATGCAGGAAGAGTTCCCAAACACTAGTCATTGCTTTACTACATGTAAATTCTCTAGTGCAGATGAATTACAATTGCAATGAAAATACAAGGACCTGCAAACTGCATAAACCCCACTCAGCCCAATATTTAGCAGCATGAACCTGTTAGTGCCGCTGAATATCCCCACAGATCATTTTGCAAACGTTCAGTTAGCTTCCAGGGCAGTCCATGGGCATTTCTGGTGACTATCTGGTTAGCAGCCAAACCGGATGTTAAGTGCCAATTTCATTTTTGCCCGTAGTGGTCAGGCATTTGAGCGATGCTGATCACCACAGGTTGAATCAACCCCACACTGTTTAATACCCAGTGACCCCTAAAAACACAAGTAAACTTGCGACAAAATTCTCAGGAATTTATTAGGAAATATAAGGACATAATCTTTCTCCCATTTCAGAGTTCTGTTTCTCTGATCTAAGGTCAAAAATATATAGGTTTATGGTACTTTGTGAAAACAGCACTGAAATCAGTGAGGCAAATAAAGTCCTGGCACTACTTGCTAGTTTCACAATACAGTGACTTAAGTAGGTAACCAGAGGAGCGCCTTCCCTTGGCATTTACCCTAAAGTAAGGTGGCACTGCATGGTACATTTCCAGGAGAAGCTGTGTACCTGATGGAAGCTGAATACAGATGCCAAGTTGCAGGCGACTGGTCATATGACTAATAATAGCCCTGGCACAGAACCATGTGTGATATGGAGATCCTACAGTTTAAAGATCTGCTTCAATCTATGAAGTTCTCTTTACCGTAAATGGAAAGTCTACTTATAGAGGGTTAAAAAGATGGCAATCCAGTGGATATTTCAGGTCCCACATAGCTCCACCTTGCTGACAGGTGTCAGACTCTGTACATAAGCGGGCAAGCAGGAAAAAAACGGGGTGTGTTTTGCAACAGGTGATAGGGCCATGTCTGCCCATCTTTTTGTACACACATTTGCACAGCCACTAACATATACTATACATATGAAGCACAAGGATGTCCAACAAAAGGGTGGTGGATGGACCCTTAGGCACCGCTTGCTACCATCCAAGGATAGTGAGACAGCAGCAACAGCAGCAGAAGGAATAAAAAGGGGAGGGAATAGAAGGAAGGGAGGCAGAACATGAGAGGGAGGGAGAAAGAGGAGAGAGAGTGGGATAGGATTGGGAAAGGTTCACCCTTGTCTCCACGAAACACACTCTACTTCCTTACACCTACCCAGCACCTGCAGATGTTCCCACTCCTATATACCACCTCCCCCTTTACTCTCCCCCAAACACAGGCATACACTACATACACTGGCACCTACACCTTCCCCACAGGCACAAACATATACAGTACAACTCACACCCTATAAATCCCCACCCATACCCCACCCTAGGGAGACATACGTCACCATGCCTTTTCCTACAAAGTCTTTCACACAAATATGCCTTACTCTGCCAGTGGAGAAAGGTGAAACGCACCATTGTGTCATACTAAGTAAACACTTTCCAACCTCTGCGTAGCTTTTACTTCACACTTATTGCCATTTAGATTTCTCGCCCACACAGAGATAGCCACAGGCACTACTCGTATTCAGGTGGGGCTGATCAAAGTCTCAGTAAAAACTGGAGTCTGAAACATTTCCCTGGGCACGAAAGTCTGATAATAGTTTAAATCTCGATTTAGCACTGGTTGCGTTTCTATACAGTCACATCCCCAGTTCAGTCTTTCAGAACAGTACATTAGTGAGATGCCAGCAAAATATAAGCTCATAACAAGATGCCTTTTGGAGCTTAAATCTAATGCTTACTAAAAAAACCCCAAAAAACCCCCAGTGATTTCCACTTGAACTTATGCTCAGAGAGCACACATCAGAAACTGTGTCCACAGAGATGCACACAGGTCAGAGTTCAACAAGTGGATTTAGATCTCAATTCTTTTCTGCATGTCACTTATTTCAGTCTTAAGGTGCATTGACCAGGAAGTGGATTACAGCACTTGGAAGCATAGTGCTTGCTCAACTGTTGTAACCATATTCACCCTGGAGAAAACAGGAAAAGAGAATTATTAATCTAGAAAGCCCATACACAAGAACATCTTTGAAAATGTTTTTCTGTGGATGCAGTATAAGTTATTATAGCTTATAGCACAGGTGCAAGGGTATTTAGGCACCCTAATTAAATTTGCAGCTTTGCGCCCCATCACTTAACTTTCAGACCTTTAGAGACCAATTCTTTAAGTGCATGTCTAGCCCCCTGTACGGTCGAGCAGAATCGGGTGTGCAAAGTTAGACCCGATTCTGATCCCACAGCCCCTGCGGGATCAGAATCAGGTCTAGCGCATGGACCCAATTCTGTCCAGCCGTATGTCCCATGAATGGAGCCGCAGTGCCATGGCGTCTCATTGCCATGATACGACAGCTTCATTCACGAGCCATGATCCTGGCCCGCTGAACCCGCATGCCTGTTCCCCACAGCTCAACCCCTGATCCAGCCTTCCAAGGCCTGGATCGGACTGAGGGGAACCCCCTGTGCCCCAGGGTCCCATGCCATGATCCCCCTCCATCCAGGGGGACATTCCACCTTCAAGGTGGAATAAGTCCCCCATCTAGATTTGAGGCCCCGGACATACAGGGCTGACGTCTGAATCAGCCCTGTACATCCGGGGTCACAGTCCGCCCATGCTCCGCCCTCGCTCCACCTCTGGAACACCCCCTTTCCCCCCCTTCTAGGCCGCCCTGTACAAACCTGTTGTACATACAGAGAGGGTATTGATGGGACCAGCAGGGGGACGAATAGCAGGAATGGACATCCCCCTGCTATTTATTTATTTATTTAGACAGTTTTGTATACCATCTTATCCTTCAATCAAAGTGGTCACAACACAATTGGGGGATACATTTAACACAAGGGGATATGAGACACATACACTAATACTTACAGGGAACATGGGCAATGGAGGGTTAAGTGACTTGCCCAAGACCACAAGGAGCACCTGTGGGACTAGAAACCCCAGTCCTTCCAGCCCTCTAGTGGGATTTGAACCCCCGACCTTCCGGCCTGAGGTAACTTGTCCCAACCACTAGGCCACTCCTCCCTTTATTTTGCATTTTTACAGCATTCTGAGAAGAGTGGTGTAACAATGATCAAGATTGTTGAGTTTAACAATTAAAGTCTCAGGTGGGGGAAGGGCACTAAGGGGGGTCATTTGGTCCCGCTATTCCTTTGTGTCAGTGTACGCTTACAGATCCCAGCACTCAGCATGGGTTTTCAGTCTAACAGGAAGCTTGCCTAGGAGGGGGCAAGGGCCTATGAATGTTCACTAGCTCACAGGCCACATACTGACTGGTGACTGCCACTACCTGGCATAGGTCATAGTGAAAGTCTACAGAGAAGGGTATATGGCCATGTTGCTGTGACTCCATCTACTGATGATGTGACTCCACTTGGGGTCCTGACCTCAAGTTTGGGAACCACTGTACCAGAGACAGGTCTTGTCAGAAAAATCTAATTAATTTCTTTGACTGAGCGACCAGAGGGTCGGATCGAGAGAGAACCCTAAATGTGGAGTACTTAGATTTCAGTAAAGCTTTTGACATCGTTCGGCACAGATGACTTATAAATATATTGAGCATCCTAGGGATGGAACCTAAAGTGACTGACAGTGTTAGAAATTGGTTGAATGGGAGGAGACAAGGGATACAGCTAAATGGAGCTCACTCTGAGGAGAAGGATGTTACCAGTGGTATGCCGCAGGGATCTGTCCTTGATCTGATTCTCTAACATTTTTGTTAGTGATATTGCAGAAGGGCTGTCAGGAAAGGTTTGTCTCTTTGCAGATGATACCAAATTCTGCAATAGAGTAGACAACCAGGAAGGAGTAGCTAAGCCTGAAGAATAGTAGAGAATTTGGCAGCTGAGATTTAATGCTAAAAAATGCAAGGTCATGCATCTGGGCTGCAAAAATCCAAGGGAGTGCTATAGACACAGCCTCTAAAGAGAACAATTTCCAGAAGTTGCTCACCCAAGTAAATGGGCTATTTGAAAACTGCCCATCCTCCACCTGGGTAAAAGTACACATTGATGGTTCTTTGAGTTATCTGGCTGTCAGGACCTATTGTTTTGCTTTGGCTACTACTGCTCTTTGCTGCCCCAGGCAACTGCCTAGTATACATAATCATTAAGCCGGCCCTGACAGCCTAAGAAAACTCCAGACTTTGTGATCATATGCTAACTGCAGACAATTAGCCTGCTATCAGCTACATTTGACAGTCCTGCAACTTTAAAACTTGTGCAAGTCAGCAATATATGCATACTGGTTACCTTTGCCTTAAATATTGCTTTTTCTTCTGCTATAATATAGGAAATGGTTATTTATTACCTGCAATTGGCTACAAAATGGCAGCAGGCATAAAAGGCAGTTCCAAGAGGGCACAGGCAGAGTAAAACTTCCCACACACAAATCTTGTAAACCTGATCCATATTTGACTCATTAAAGGTCAAGATGGAAGAATTTGTGCTTTGGCATTTTGAGGATTTTATATTTCAAAAAATAAAGCAAAGGAGTCAGCAGATGTCATAAAATAGCTGACAGTTTAAAGGGTTGGCCTTGAAAAGCCTGAAGGACCAATGCAGATGGTGGCAGGCGAATCATTAACTCAACATTATTCCCCTATAAAAGGTGTGGCGTATACTCATTGTCTTCTTCATTATGGGTTTCTGGAAAAAAAAAAGATTTCTGTTCTCATAATAAAAAGTGAAAAACCTTGAACTGCAGTGCCGTTAATGCTATCCAGTCTGAACTGGCTGGTGCCTTCCTCAGGAACCTTGAGGCCACGCCTTGCCCCAGTACATAAAGGCAAACAAAGGTAGAATGCAGTGTGTTAGGGATAAACTTACCCGCAAGACTAGGAAACTGGAATAAACCATACTCTTGGGCAACAGTGAAGGTTTTTGTTGTCAGTTAGTAAGACTTATGCCACAGATTGGAGCCATGAAGTTTGTTTCTAGCTTCCTCACACCTAGGTCTGCAAAGGCATCTGAATCCTTCAAAGGAACTGATCCAAACATGTACATAAGCCAGTCCACCTCACTCCTGCCCTACAATACCACCTCCTATTTCAGTGTCAGGGACAGTGGTCGAACACCGCCAATGTGCCGCGTCAACCGCCCCCTCCACCACTACAAATACACATTGACAGTCAAAACACAGCTTTACTAACACAACTTAACGGGATGCAACCCCGCAAATATACCCAAAACATATTCATAGAATCTTATATAGATTTGCACATATACCCAACTTCAGGAACCATTCGCCATATTGTTAGCGGAATAGCCCCTAATCCATACGTCATCTGATTCATTCAGGTGCCTTGTTCCCACCCCCATAAGCATCTAGCTAGGATACCATCCCCTCAATCAGCCATCCTTGGCAGAAGTCCTGCAAGCCACATATAACTGTAAAGTGCCTCACAATTCTCCTGCATATCATTAAGAAAAAGATCCAATCTGACAGCCAATAAGTGAACCTGGTCCCTACTATAAAAGCCCTCACATTCTAGATAAACCCAATCATGTCACACTGCCAAGAAAACCTAGGAGCTGACTTGAAGGCACAATTGCATTTGCCAGCATTTATGATCCTCGAAGCACCATCTTGGATCAATATCCAGCCAGCAGAATATAACTCCCGGAAACATATCAAACACTATTTCAAAGTCCCATTTAGCTGCCTTTATCAACTTTTTCCATGTCCACCTGGTCAAATATGCACAACCAGCACATTTGGGACCTCATAAATGGTAGCCATGAACTGAAGGAAAAAGCTGACACCATCTCATTCTGTGAGTTCCTTCCCATGGATGGTCTGCATTTCAATGAGATCTCAGTGGGTGAATTGCTGGCCAGCCCAATGCATTCTTGTACTCTTTCTTCTCACTGCAAAAACAGATAAACAAGTTAGCAGTGTCTGCATGCCCCCCCCCCGCAACCTCACCTCCTTCTGGATACCTGTTGTAACCAATGTATGATTTGGAATGCCATTGACCAATGCTCTTTATAACCACCTCTCCAAGCCCAGCATCTGCTGCCTTCATGTCAGCCCAATGCAGAATGAATGGGCCCCCAAATTAGCAGATTCTAAATCTGCTGCAATTAAAGCTTGCCGCAATCACTGAAAGCTAACATGTGAGAGCTGAAACACCAATGGACAATAACTCACTCCGTTTTGGGTGAATGCTCTGTATTCTAATAGATTCTGGACCAGACAGGTGATGGATCATGTCACTTTTCACAAGACTAAGACCTCTCCTCTGCCCACTCCTTGACTTGAATATCCTTAATCTAATCAGGTCTTGTTCCACCTGGATGCAATCCAATAACAAACCTCCTTCAACGTCTACCTCCTTCAATTCTGCTACCAGTTCTCCTAGTCTTAGGGAACCAAAAAGGTAAATGACAAAGCTGCTCAAAAGAATAGTACCGCGAAATTAGAACTGCACAACTGTCCACTCCAATAGATTATGAGTAATAGGATGTCTGGCATCAGGCGTCCTAGTCTGCAATCTATGCCAACCCTTCAGCATTCATTTAACCAAAAAACTACCAGCTGGGTCGCCACAACTCAATGTTTTAGTGAAAAAGGCAAGACCTGCAATGTGCCTCTTCACCACTCCTTTCCCTCTCACTGTCTTCTCAGTACCCAACCTGTCAGCCACCAGCTCTTCCAATGATGTACTGATGCCAAATTAGCAAACATATTGTTGCTTAAAATCTGCAAAAAGTATCCTAAATCCAAACTTGAAACTATTCTATAATGGGGTCTATAGAATTACCAGTCCCTCTCCAAAGGGATCAACAGTCCCCTTTAAGAGACCCTGCAGCACAGAGTTCAGGTCTGGGAGGGCCTAGCTCACAGGGAGAGGTTAAGAACCCAACAGGCTGCAGGAGGGGGAGAGGGATGTGGAGCCAGAAGTCCTTCCAAGGCAAGTTGTGCAAAGGAGTAGGAACTTTTACAGGGGCTGGACAAGCCATGCAAATGAATTCTGAGGTAGGAACTTTAACCAGAGCTGGAGGACAGGCTGGGAGAAATAGTTTTGTGGAGGTTTAACAAGATGGAACAGAATAAAAACTGATTTTGTTTTCCCTGAACTGCTGTCTGGCTTGTGTTTTAAAGAAAACTCCTTCCCAATGCACGCCACACCTACCACATATGGTGGCACTGGGGGATTCCCTCTAACCATGTGAATAAAGACAAATCCACATCCCTCCAGGGCTGGTCCTCTATAGCAGGTCAGAATTTTTTTTATTTGTTTTATGGGCTAAGAGGGTTAGCTTTGCCCTAATTAGGGAGCATGAAGGCACCTGACGTGATATTTGGGTGTATTTACAGAGCGTATACTACTGTACCTATCAACAAATTTATCGCTCTAAAACCGTTACCCCACAATGTGCAAAACATTTCTCAACCAAACTGTTCTTCAAAGATATGTTTTTTTGGAGAAGGGCGGTGAGCCTCTGAAGACGTGGGCAGCATCTCCTGGATGATTTTTCGTATATGCTGACAGTAGGCTGCGAATTGGGAGCCACGGGAAGCGGAAGCTTTTCTTCGCAACTTTAGCCTGGCTTCGCCAGCGGTGTTTGAAACACGAGTAAGAAAAAAATTTTTCCCCTGAAGAATCCTGTTTAGGAGAAACGCGTGGGAGTGCTACAAAGACAGCGTTGGGAAATCTTTTTGGACTTTGAGCATTCGAGATAAGTTATAGAGATAAGTTATTTCGTGTGCATTTTGGATCATCACGAATTGTTGGGAAAATCTTTTGGACTGAAGTTAAACAAGATATGAGTTATTTTAATATTGCAAGCATCTGACCATTTACTGTGATCTCTATTTTTGTATAAAAGATTTTATGATATTTACCAATTGTTCAACCAACTGTTTACCAATTGTTCAATATTTTGGCAGGTTGTTGATGCTAGTTGGCACGGCTCTGCTGGGTTGCTGGCAGGACGCCTTGAATGCGTCGGGAAGTCTGAGACCTAGCCATATCTTTGAAGAACAGTTTGGTTGAGAAAAGTTTTGCACATTGTGGGGTAACAGTTTTAGAGCGATAAATTTGTTGATAGGTACAGTGCCAGATAGGCAGGCTTTGTTTTGGCCACTAGAGACTGCTAAAAGTTTGTTGGAGTTGGAATTTTGCAGCTCCAACACTCCAATACTGTGATTGTGGTTTGCAAGTGAGCAGTAACAAGCCAAAATGGAGTGGCTCCTCCAGATGCTGGTAGAAGGACAACAACAACAATGTCAGAAGCAGTTATAGAATCTTGTTCAGGTGCAAGGGGAGCTACAGTGGAGTTCCCTGGCTCAGTTGACCCAGGTCCTGCAGAGACCGCAGTTCCACCCTCCAGCGCAAGTGCTTCTTAAAATGAAGGCAGATGATGAACCGGACCACTTCTTGGTGAACTTTGAACGAACCGCCTGCATGGCCGGAGGTAACGGGCTACTTATTTGGGGAATCTGCTGATGAGCAACAGTCAGGCTGCATTCCAGGATGCCATCCCAGATGGCCAAACTACATATGCAGCAGCAGGGGCGGCCCAAGGGGGGTGCGGGGCCATGTGCGGAGACTCGGTGCGGGGCCTCATTTGCATAAGGTGCCTCATTTGCATAAATATTTGCATAATGTTACCATACACTAACTTTTAGTAAACATGCCTCTTAATGAGTATATGGATAAAGAAAGACTAAAAGGTTTCTACATTACTATACTCCAGTACCAACCGCCAGGCACATTAGGAACTACTACAAACACTGCCCATTTAGAACCCATAGCAAACCCGCCGTATCCTAACAGCACTACCAGGACTCACAAAGCACCATACCCTAACTATCAAAAGGCAACACTGCAAATATTAAACCAATACATTTCAGAGAACAATAATACATGACCTACTGGGGAAAGAACAAGTGGCAATGTCAAATAGGAATTACATAAACAGAACACCTCAGCTCAGTTACACATGCAGAACATAGACCATCACCAAACAAGGAATCACAATTTAGAAACAGGAAGACAATAATTAAACTGGGAACCCCAAAAGCCAAACTTGGAATATACAACAACACTGTAGAAATAAAACTATAAATTAATTTCCTCTTGTACTAAAAAAAGCACAAAAATTAATGATGCACATTTCCCAGAGCTGACATATTCCAGTTAATAAATTCAAAATAAAGAGACATTTCTCTACCTTTTGTGCATTTTTTTTCAGTTGCAATTGTTCCAGCCACTTTCTTCTGGTTTCTTCGTGTCTTCTGCTAACTCTCCATCTGCTGTCCATTTGTCCTTTCTTCTGTCTTGTTTTTTTTTTCCATTCTCTCTCTACATCTGCTTTAACATACTAATCTTTCTCCTTTTGCTCTTTCCTCATTCCTATTTCATCCACTCAAATTTTATCCCTCCATCCTCAATCCCCACTTACTCTCCCAATATCCAGCCAATTGTAGATTTGTCTTTCCTCCCACGCAAAATATTTTTCCCTCTCCATTTCACTCTCCCAGCTCCATCCCATTCTAATCCTCCCCCAACATCAGCTCCTTTCTAGTTCCAGCCCCACCCAGCATCTGCTCCCTTCTTGTCCCTGCATCAGCCCATTTCCAGTCCTAGTCCCCCCTCAGCCCATTTCCAATCCTATCCTAGCCCCACCATCAACCCATTTCCAGTCCTAGCTCCCCCATCCATTTCCAGTCCTATCCGAGTCCATCCATCAGTTCATTTCCAATCCCAGCCCCTCATCAGCCCATTTCCAGTCCTATCAGTTCCTCCATCAGCTCGTTTCCAATCCCAGCCCCCCATCAGCTCATTTCTATTCCTTTCCTAGCCCCACCATCAGCCCATGACAAATCCTAGCTCCCCTCCACTCAGCCCTTTTCCAATCCAAGCCCCCCATGAGCCTACTTCCAGTTCTAGCCCCTCCATGAGTCCATTTCAATTCAAGCACTCACCACAGCCCATTTCCAACCTTAGCACCCCCAACAGCCCATTTCCAGTCCTATCCTGGCCCCTCCATCAGCCCATTTCCTGTCGTTGCCCCCCCCCCCCCCCCACTCAGCCCATTTCCAGTCCTAGCTCCCTCTCCTCACAGCCCATTTCCATGCCAAGCCCCCCTCCCCATCAGCTATTTGCAGTTCAAGCCCCCTTTCCACTCAGCCCATTTCCATTCCAAGCCCCTGTCCCCATCAGCTATTTGCCGTTCAAGCCCCCCTTCCACTCAGCCCATTTCCAGTCCTAGCAACCCCCCATCCCATTACCAGTCCTAGCTCCATCAGCCCACTTCCAGTCCGAACCCCCTATAGCCCATTACCAGTCCTAACCCCCCCATCAGCCCACTTACAGTCCGTACCCCCTATAGCCCATTACCAGTCCTAACCCCCCATCAGCCCACTTCCAGTCCTTACCCTCCCATCAGCCCATTTTCAGTCTTACCCCCCGATCAACCCATTACCAGTCCTAACCCCCCCATAGCCCATTTCCAGTCCTAATCCCCCCATCAGCCCACTTGTAGTCGTAGCTCCCCATAGCCCATTACCTGTTGTAACCCCCCCATCAGCCCATTACCTGTCCTAACCCCCCCATAGCCCATTTCCAGTCCTAATCCCCCCATCAGCCCACTTGTAGTCGTAGCTCCCCATAGCCCATTACCTGTTGTAACCCCCCCATAGCCCAGTACCAGTCCTAACCCCCCCCAGCCCATTACCAGTCCTAACGCCCCCCACAGCCCATTACCAGTCCTAACCCCCTATCAGCCTACTTGTAGTCTTAGCCCCCCCATAGCCCATTACCTGTTGTAACCCCATCAGCCCATTACCTGTCCTAAACCCCCCCATAGCCCATTTCCAGTCCTAATCCCCCCATCAGCCCACTTGTAGTCGTAGCTCCCCATAGCCCATTACCTGTTGTAACCCCCCCCCATAGCCCAGTACCAGTCCTAACCCCCCCCAGCCCATTACCAGTCCTAACGCCCCCCACAGCCCATTACCAGTCCTAACCCCCTATCAGCCTACTTGTAGTCTTAGCCCCCCCATAGCCCATTACCTGTTGTAACCCCCATCAGCCCATTACCTGTCCTAACCCCCCTATAGCCCATTTCCAGTCCTAATCCCCCCATCAGCCCACTTGTAGTCATACCTCCCCATAGCCCATTACCTGTTGTAACCCCCCCATAGCCCATTACCAGTCCTAATGCCCCCCACAGCCCATTACCAGTCCTAACACCCCCCATCAGCCCATTTCCAGTCTTAGACCACCGCCCCATAGCCCGTTTCCAGTCCTAATCCCCCCATCAGCCCACTTGTAGTCGTAGCCACCATAGCCCATTACTTGTCATAACTTCCCCCATCAGCCCATTTGCAGTATTAGGCCCTCCATAGTCTTTTTCCTGTCCTAACCCCCCATAGCCCATTCCCATTCTTAACCCCCCCCCCATCAGCCCACTTCCAGTCCGAACCCCCTATAGCCCATTACCAGTCCTAACCCTCCCCATCAGCCCATTTACAGTCCTTACCCCCTCCCTCCCCCATCAGCCCATTTACAGTCCTTACCCCCCCTCCCTCCCCCCCTCCCTCCCAATCAGCCCATTTACAGTCCTTACCCCCCCCTCCCTCCTTCCCCATCAGCCCATTTACAGTCCTTACCCCCCTCCCTCCCTCCCTCCCCATCAGCCCATTTACAGTCCTTACCCCCCCTCCCTCCTCCCTCCCTCCCTCCCCATCAGCCCATTTACAGTCCTTACCCCCCCCTCCCTCCCTCCCTCCCATCAGCCCATTTACAGTCCTTACCCCCCCTCCCTCCCCCCTCCCTCCCAATCAGCCCATTTACAGTCCTTACCCCCCCTCCCTCCCCATCAGCCCATTTACAGTACTTACCCCCCTCCCTCCCTCCCCATCAGCCCATTTACAGTCCTTACCCCCTCCTCCCTCCCTCCCAATCAGCCCATTTACAGTCCTTACCCCCCCTCCCTCCCTCCCCATCAGCCCATTTACAGTCCTTACCCCCCTCCCTCCCTCCCCATCAGCCCATTTACAGTCTTTAAACCCCCCCCCCTCCCTCCCCCCTCCCTCCCCATAGCCCATTTACAGTCCTTACCCCCCTCCCTCCCCATCAGCCCATTTACAGTCCTTACCCCCCCCCCTCCCTCCCTCCCTCCCCCCATTGGCCCATTTACAGTCCTTACCACCCCCCCTCCCTCCCTCCCCATCAGCCCATTTACAGTCCTTACCACCCCCCCTCCCATCAGCCCAGCTAAGTTTAAAAAAAAAAAAAAAACAGAAACCGGCTGCTGCTGCTGCTGCCGCCGTGGCAGCGGAAGGATGGAGAATCCCGCGGGGCCCCCCTGTCCTGCAGTCTTCTATGCGGCCTCAGCACGGGCTTTTCAGAGCCGCGCGAAGGGAGAGTTTCCCTTTCTCGCGGCTCTGTTAATCCGCCGCGGGGCTGATGGGATTTCCCATCAGCCCCGCGGCGTGATTAACAGAGCTGCGAGAGGAGAAGCTCTCTCTCTTCGCGCAGCTCTGACAGCCGACGGAGGCCGCATAGAAGACTGCAGGACAGGGGGACTCCGCGGGATTCTCCATTCTGCCGCTGCCACGGCGGCAGTGGCAGCGGCAGCAGCAGCCAGTTTCTGGGTTTTTTTTCTTTTAAACTTAGCTGGGCTGATGGGGGGGGGGGTGGTAAGGACTGTAAATGGGCCCCGCGGGATTCTCCATTCTGCCGCTGCCACGGTGGCAGCGGCAGCCGCAGCCGGTTTATGATTTTTTTAAACTTTGGGATGCAAGATGTTTTTTGCGCGGGGCCCCCTGAAACGCGGGGCCCTGTGCAAAAAACATTATTGCTCAATGGACGGGCCGGCCCTGTGCAGCAGACAAGGCTGCCATAATGGAATGGGATGCCTGTACTCCAGAGGCCTCACGCCAGTAATTCGGAAGGGGAGGCTCCAGATAAAAGAGAGCACTCAGAGGTTCCTCCTATTGGTTTAAGGATTTCGCATGGAAGTGGCTGCAAATGGAGGGAAAAACCAGGCTCGAGATAGCCAAGATTGTGCTATTGGAGCAGTTTTTGTAGATCTTGACTGCCCCGATGAAACAATGGGTACGTTAGTACCCCAAGTTTACACTGGAGAGTGCACTGGAGATAACCGAAGGGTATCATGAAGAAGTTACCCGTTAGCACAGGAGGATAGAAGGGGAGGCCAGAATGGATGTTGGCTCTCAAGTTTCAACCCACAAAGTCACCTCCTAGTTGAGGGCATTGCCCCAGCCATGACCCCTTCACCTGTTTTAGGTGTGGAGCCCAGGAACACATTGCTCAGAAATGTCCCCTGGGTATGAAGGAACCCTTGGATGACAGCCTAACCAACCCTCACACCTGTACTTTTGTGGACACTCCGCACTCAGGGGCACAGACCTTTGTGATTCTAGTGGAGCTTGAGGAGACCTGCCTCCAGGCTTTGATAGACTGGGAGTGTGCAGACCCTCATTCGCAGGGAAACCATAACCCAATTTCAAATTGACTGTACAAAGACAGTAGCACTTGCCTGTGTTTATGGAGACCAGAGGCAGTATCCAACAGCACAGGTGTCACTTAAGACTCCAGCTGGCAAACCACATTTGAGGCCATGGTGCTGCCCTGGCTCTTATATCCAGTGGGTTTTTTTAAAATTCTTTTTATTATGGAACTGTGGGGGGGGGGGTCTCCCGTTTACAATGTCATTGTACATATATTTCTTACTAGTACATATGGGTGTTACTATATAACTATAAACGTTACTATATATAACTGTACTACAAGTCAAAATGCTTTCATGGTGTGCCCGGGGGGGGGGCTAGTCCTTGTTTGTCCCCCCCACCCCTGTTGTGCCACCCCCTGGTACTCTGCATCCTCCTTTCCTGCTGGCGTGGGATGCCCTTCAGCTCCATTTTGTTTATCTTTCTTCCCCTTCCCCTATTTATCCCCCCTTTCCCATTCTCCCCCTCCCCACCCCCCCCCCCCCTGCCTGGTTTTCTTCTCCATCCTTCACACTCTAGCAGTAACCCATATAACCCCCATATTTCCACCGGCTCACAGAGGCTGTGGGCACCACCGCCATTGTTTCCCATTCCCCGAGTTCCTTCATAGCATTAAGCCAGTGTGTTCCCGCTGAGGCATCTGTTGCTATCCAGATGGTGAGGATCGTTTTCCAGGCAATCATTAAAGCCACTCTAGCGAACCTTCATTTTTTGGCCCATAACCCACTGGATTGCAGGCGTGTCTCATCCCCCAGCAGAAGTGCGGTATATGTCCACTCTACCTGTGTCCCAAGCACTTGTTTAATGTGTTCAAGCACCATTTGCCAGAATTCTAGCAGGCATTCACATTCTCGAAAAATATGCGCCATGGTTCCTTTATGGACCTTACACCACAAGCACTTTGGGCTATCCCATAGTCCCATTTTTTCCCCTGCTCTCTAGTTATATATGCCCTGTGTAGAATTTTGTATTGTGTTTCTTGTGTGGCGCTAAGTGTTATGGTGAACACCTCATGAAAGCAGTCAAATAGTAGGACAGGGTCCAACCATTCTCCCAGTTCCTTTTCTTATGCTGCCACCACTCTCTTGCCCCATTCTGCTCGCCGTTGTTCTCTTCCTACCTTGTAACAGTAGGTGGGGTGGTTCCGTTTAGTTGTCGTTCCCAAGAACCGCCTATCTAGTTCTGTGAACCCCTCTCAATCCACCTCACCTCTAAACCCACTATTTATGTAGTGGCAGCATTGTAGGTATGCCCACAAGTGTTTGTTCGGTATCCCCCATTTCTCTTTTAGTTGGGCGAAAGTTGGGAATCCCTGCCGCTCCAACTCCAAGAGTTGTCCCACATTATTTGCAGCCCCAAGATGACTCGCCCACTCCCTGGGTGAACTCCAGGTTCCCTACCAGTGGAGTGAAGGGTGACCTTCCTTTGCCCCCTTCCAGCATTCTCCGCCATCACTTCCATGCTTTCCTCAAGAGTTGTGAGAGCCATCGCCAGCATCCCGCCACCCTTTGCTGTTCCCCAGTGGCTTGAAGGATTCCAAAGAGTGTATGTGGGAGGCAGCTAGCATTCATAAGGCCCTATGGGGAGTATCTCTCATTCCCTGTGTGCAGTTCATGGATCCAGTGCATAATCGCAGCAAAGCTGTATAGGCATAGGTCAGGCAACCCCCCCCCCCCACCCTTGGCTGCTCCCCGCTAAGTTTATCGTAGCTAATCCTGACCCCCTTCCCCTGCCACAGAAAGGATCACACAAATCCTTTATACTCTCGCTCTTCATGGCCTCGTATCCAGAAAGGTAGCATTGGAAGTTGGTAACTCCCTAGAAGGGCTAGGGGACATTCCTTCCAATGCTCACAGAGATCCCTCATGCTCCTCACCTTGTCACTCACGTTTTTCTTGTATACCTTGCCTGGGTCTGCACATAGATATAGTCCCAGGTATTTAAGGCAGCCCTTTGCCCATGTCAAGAGGAAATTTGCTTGTTCTTGGCTTTTGCAGTCTTTCGAGGCTGCCATGGCCTCCAATTTGCTCCAGTTAATTTTCAGCCCAGTGAATGCCCCAGACTCTGCTATGGTGAGCATAACGCATCCAATACTCTCACTGGCCTTGCTAATAAACAGAAGCATGTCATCTGCGAAAAAGGTTGATTTTTTACTTTTCCCTCCCAATCTCTATTCTGTCCCATTTCCAGGACTGGCAAATTTTACAGGCTAATATGAATACAAGAACATAAGATATGCCATGCTGGGTCAGACCAAGGTCCATCAAGCCCAGTATCCTGTTTCCAACACTGGCCAATCTAGGTCATAAGTACCTAGCAATCTCCCCAAAAGACACAGGCTCCTCAATGCTTGTATTGGGTCAAGCAGTGATATCATGGGTCCCTTTTAATAATGGTTTATGGACCTTTCCTCTAGGAACTTATCCAAACCTTTTCTAAATCCAGCTACACTAACAGCTTTTACTACATCCTCGGATAACAAATTCCAGAGTTTTAATTACACGTTGAGTGAAAAAATATTTTCTATTATTAGTCTCAAATAGTTTACCATGTAGCTTCATTATATGTCCCCTAGTCTTTCTATATTCTGATGATGTAAACAATCGATCTACGTCTACTTGTTCCACTCCATTCATTAATTTATAGACTTCTATCATATCTCCCCTCAGCCGTCTCCTTTCCAGGTTAAAGATCCCTAACCTTTTTAGCCTCTGTTCATAGGGGTATCCTTCCATCCCCTTTACCATTTTGGTGGCTGTACCTTTTCTAATAACGCTATATCCTTTTTAAGATACGGCAACCAGAATTGAACACAATACTCAAGGTGCGGTCGCACCATTGAACGATACAGAGGCATTATAATATCCTTTGTTTTATTTTCCATTCCTTTCCTTATAATACCTAGTATTCTATCTGCTCTCTTGGCCGCCGCTGCACACTGGGTGGAGGGTTTTAACATGTTATCCACGATGACACCTAAATCTTTTTCCTGGGTGGTGGTTAATAATGTGTAACCTTGCATCGTGTAACCATAATTTGGGTTTTTCTTTCCTAGGTGCACAACTTTGCACTTGACCACATTAAATTTCATCTGCCATTTGGATGCCCAGTCTTCCAATTTATCAAGATCCTCTTGCAATTTTCCACAATCCTCATGGGTTTTAACAACTTTAAATAGCTTTGTGTCATCTGTAAATTTGATAACCTCACTCGTTATTCCCTTTTCCAGGTCATTTATGAATATGTCAAAAAGCAGCGGACCCCGCACAGATCCCTGGGGTACTCCACTATTCACCTTTTTCCATTGGGAAAATTGGCCATTTAGCCCTACCCTCTGCTTTCTATCTTTAACCAGTTCCTGATCCACAATAGTACACTGCCTCCTATCCCATGACTTTTTAGTTTTGCCAAAAGTCTCTGATGAGGGACCTTGTCAAAGGTTTTCTGAAAGTCCAAATATATTATATCTACTGACTCACCTTTGTCTACCTCTTTATTCACACCTTCAAAAAACATAACAGATTAGTAAGACAAGATCTTTCTTGTCTAAAGCCATGACTATCTACATGTTCACTACTTTTGTTCTTTATGATGGTTTCTACCATTTTCCCGGTACTGACATCAGGCTCACCGGTCTGTAGTTTCCCGGATCACCCCTGAAACCCTTTTTAAAAATTGGCGTTACACTGGCGATCCTCCAACCTTCAGGTATTACAGATGATTTTGATGATAGTACACAGATTACTAATAGCAGGTCTGCAATCTCATATTTCAGTTCTTTCAATGCCCTTGGATGTATACCATCCAGTTCAGGTGATTTGCTACTCTTCACTTTATCAAATAGTTGTAATACATCTTCCTGGTGTATCGATATTTCTTTCAATTCTTCCACAGTATCACCTTTAAATTCCACTTCAGTCATGGGTAACATCCCTACATCTTCCTCAGTAAAGACCGAAACAAAGAATTCATTCAGTCTCTCCGCTATAGCCTTGTCCCCTCTTACTGACTCTCTCACAGTTTTTTTGCTACAAATGTACTTGAAAGAGTCTTTATTACACGTTTTTGCTTCCACAGCAAGTTTCTTCTCAAATTCTCTCTTTGCCTGCCTTATCAATGCCTTGCATTTAACTTGCCAGTGCTTGTGCTGTTTCCAGTTTTCGTCATTTGGCTCTTTTTTCCATTTCCTGAAAGATGCTTTTTTGGCAACAACAGCCTCTCTGACCTCACCTTTAAACCATGCTGGCAGTTTTTTGGATTTCCTTCCACTTTTCTTAAAGCATGGAATACAGCTGGTCTGGGCTTCCAAGATAGTATTTTTAAACAACACCCAAGCTTGATATAATTCTTTAACCTTTTCAACTCCTCTTTTTGTTTTTTTCTTAACTATTTTCCTCATTTTATTATAGTCTCCCTTTTGAAAGTTAAAAGTTAGTACTGTGGATTTCCTTACCACCCCTCCTCCATTAATTAAATCAAACACGATAATGCTGTGATCACTATTGCCAAGTGACCCCAACACCCTTATCTCTTCCACCAGATCTGGTGTTCTACTAAGGATTAAGTCCAAAATGGCTTCCCCCCTAGTCAGTTCATGAACCAGCTGCTCCAAGAAGCAGTCATTTATTTCATCTAGAAACTTTATCTCCCTAGCATGTCCTGCCGTGACACTGACCCAGTCAATACCGGGGTAATTGAAATCACCCATTATTACTGTGCTGTAACGTTTGTTAGCTTCCCTGATTTCTTTGAGGATTTCATCATCCATTTGTTCATTCTGGCCAGGCGGTCAATAGTATACCCCACTACCATCGCCTTCCCCTTTTTACAGGGAATTTCAATCCATAGAGATTCAACAGCGAATTTTTTTCCTGCAAAACTTGAATCCTTTTTGACTCAATGCCCTATCATTACAATATAGTTTGTACCCAGGTATCACAGTGTGCCACTGGTTGTCCTCCTTCCACCATGTCTCTGAGATACCAATCATATCTAACTTCTCATTTAGTGCTATATATTCTAACTCTCCCATCTTATTTTTTAGACTTCTAGCATTTACATACAAGCATTTTAGAGACTGTATTTTATTCATATTGATCTGGTTATCGGTAGGCAGGGGTAATTTGGAATCTTTAAGCTCTGTCTGCTCTGTAATCAAGGGCATTTGGGCTACCTTTGTCTTTGACGTGCCCTTTCATTTTTTTGGTAGTATCCTTCAAGGATACATTGTTCCGAATCATGCGCTCTTGGGCAACTGTCGGCTTTCCCCTATTATCTAGTTTAAAAGTTGCTCTATCTCCTTTTTAAAGGTTAATGCCAGCAGCCTGGTTCCATCCTGGTTAAGGTGAAGCCCATCCGTTCAGAAAAAAACCTCCTTTCCCCAGAGTGTTCCCCAGTTCCTAACAAATCCAAAACCTTCATCCTTGCACCATCGTCTCATCCATGCATTGAGACTCAGGGGCTCTGCCTGCCTTTTGGGTCCTGCGTGTGGAACGGGAAGCATTTCGGAGAACGTTACCCTGGAAGTTCTGGATTTCAACTTCCTACATAAAAGCCTACATTTAGCCTCCAGAACCTCCCTACCACATTTTCCTATGTCATTGGTACCGACATGTACCAAGATAGCAGACTCCTCCCCAGCACTATCTAAGACCAGGCACCAGGCAGGCGTGTTATCAGGCGATCCTCACGCCCACCAGCCACCCAGCTATCTACATGCCTAATGATCGAATCACCAACTATAACGGCTGTCCTAACCCTTACCTCATGGGCACATGGCCCTGGAGAGACTTCCTCAGTGCGAGAGGGTTTTACATAACCTGGAGGACAGGTCCTAGCTATAGGATCACTTCCTGCCACACCAGGGTGATGCTCTCCTGTCACGTGACCTCTCTCCTCCATGGCAACAGGGATGCTGCCAGACTGGAGGTGGGAATTCAGAACTATTTTTTATTTTTATTTTATTTATTTAACTATTTCTTTTATACCGCCCCTTCCAGAGATCAAGGGCGGTTTACATATAACAGGTTAACAGTCTTGTACACAGTTTGTATACATTTTACATAGAACAATAGAAATCAATTATTTACATTGAACATTGTACACAGTTTGTATACATTTTACATAGAACAATAGAAATCAACTATCTACATTGAACAGTAAATATAAACTTTGTAAAGTATTAAAGAAAAACAATAAGCAGAGACATCTTTTAAGTATTAAAGCAAGAACTTGTAGGTATTAAAGCAAACCCATCAAACGTTTTTACAAATGTATATTTACAGTGTGTGTGTGTGTGTTGTGTGATGGGCAGATATTGGTGTAGGTGTTGGATTTAGTTCCTTTTTTTTTGGTCGTCTTTGGGGCGTGTGTGTGGGGGGGGGGGCATGCTTGTGTTTACATTGTTTGGGTTAAGGGAGTTTTGTGCATGTGTGAACAGGTTTGTTGTGGAGCTAGCTTTGGGGTAGTAGGGGACTTCGAAGTGTTCTGTGAACAGGTAGTCCTTTAATTCTTTTCTGAATTGGAAGAGGTCTCTTATGGTGCGAAGTTCAATAGGGAGGTCGTTCCAGAGTGTAGGAGCAGTGAATGAGAATGCTCTGGAGCTAGTGTGTTCTTAGTTTTGCGGATGGTTTTTTGGTATGATGAGCGAGTGGGCTGCGTTTTGTCTGAGGGTCCTTGTCGAAGTTGGAGATTGCAAGTAATGTGGATAAGTGTGAGCGGGTTATGTCGTTTATGAGTTTATAGGTTGTTAGGATTATTTTATATATTTAATTCGACTGTTTATAGGAGCCAGTGGAGGTCTAGCAGTATAGGGGTTACGTGGTCTGTTAGGCGAGCTTTTGCAATCACTTTTGCACAGATGTTTTGTGCTCTTTGAAGAAGGTATGTGCTTTTTTTTTGCGGGAGGCCTATTAGGAGACTATTGCAATAGTCAAAGTGAGGGTGATCAGTGTACCTACTACTACGGATCTAAAGTCTGGTGTTTCTAGGAGTGGCCTTAGGTGTTGAATTGTTTTGAGTTTATAGAAAATGGTTTTTTTACTGTTTGTTTTATGTGTGGTACATGGTGAGAGTGTGGTCTATTATTACTCCTAAGTATTTTACCTGTTTTCTGACAGTATGGAGGTTTTTGTTGATAGTGATTATTTTCCGGGTAGGTGTTCTCAGACATAGATGATCTTGTAACAAACATTGCCTCAGTTGTTTTGACGTTTATGCTGAGGTGGTTAGTTTCCATCCAGGAGGTGGGTTCCGCCATGCATTTGGATCGCGCGGCAGATGTAGGGTTTTTAATGGTTATGGGGTAGCTAGCATGATGTCATCGGCATATATAAAGTGGTTAATCTTGTGTTTTTTAAAATATGTTTGTTATCGGTTGCAGTACAGGTTAAATAGGAGGGCTGATAGGGCTGATCCTTGGGGTATTCCTGTCCTTGGGGGAATGTTTCTTCTGATGCTTGTTGGTCAATTTGGACGCGTATTAATCGGTGTGAATGTAGGATTTGAAACCAGTTTAAGGACAGTTCCGCCTATTTCCTAGATTTTCTAGTCTGTTGATCAGTGTCAGATGATTAATGTTATCGATGCGGCTGAGATATCTATAAATAGGAGTAAGTATCCTTGTTGTTTGTCATCTGTGCCCTTGATGAGGAAGTCCATAAGGTGAATTAGAGGGTTTTCTACTCCATGGGATGGGCGGAAACCAAATTGGTGTGAGTTCAAGGGGTTTGTATTCATCAATGTTTTTCCTGTAACTGAATTTGGATTGTTTTCTCTATAATTTTGGCTATGAACGGAATGCTGGCTATAGTCTGTATGAGTTTGGATCTTTTGAGTCTAGCTTATTATTCTTTATTATTGGTCGGAGTGTTGTGAGTTTTTAGGGCATCAGGCATGATGCCCTGTGAAAGAGATTGGTTAACTATGTGTTGTAGATGTTACCGCCAGTTCCTCTTTCGCACACTTAATCCATGAAACGGGGCATGGGTCGAGTGGGGAGGTGGTGGTGTTTTATCATTGTTATGATTTTGAGAAGTTGTTTTTGTTCTATCAACTGTAAACTTGTCCATTCATGCGTTGGTTTTCGTGTTTGATAATAAAGTAAGTTTGGGTAGTGGGCTTGTTTTTTTAGTTTTTTCTGCAAAATGATTGCTAGTGTTTGTATATTAATTGCTTGTTTTAGGTTCGCTGTTATTAGCTTTTGGTTAATGTTTTTTACTATCGCGAATAACTCCCTTGGGCGGTTGATGGATGAGTTTTATTACTTTAGAGTGGTAGTCTCTTTTTGATTTGTTAATTGCGTTTTTGTATTCTATAAGTAGGACCATGTATTGGGATTTGTTTTCATCAGATTTTAGTTTTCTCCATCTCTTTTCTTGTCTCCTCAGTTGTTTTTTTATATACCTGTAGGTATTTTTATATACCTATAGGTTTATAAAATATACCTATAGGTTTATAGGTTTTTTTATATACCTGTAGGTCTCGTCTATGTACCTCTCTGTATTCCTTATGCCTTCCAAGTCAGACTCGTTCCCTGAGAGCAAAGAGCTCCTTGCACCTTGTGCACACTTAAGACCCTTCACCAAATGGGAGAAAATCGTACATTTGACACTCAATGCAAAAGACTGGAAAGCCCCCATCTCGCTGCTGGACTGCTGTCTGCATCTTAGTTTTAAGGTTGTGTTTAGATGTTTAAGTTCGTTACTTACTAAGGGTTGCTGGAGATACTTATACTAATAAAACTATACCTAATATGTTTAATGTACTTTGTTCACCTAAAGGTTCTAATGTAAGGATGAAAAGCATGGGAGATAGGGGGCATCCCTGTCTGGTGTCCTTATGCAGTGTAAAGGGGTCTGTGAGCTCTCTGTTGATCAATATTTGTGCCACGGGGCTCTGGTAGAGCATTTTGACCCAATCCAGGAAGGTTCCCCCCACTCCAAACCTCTCCAGAACCCAAAACAAATATTCTCATGTGATATTAATGAATGCCTTCTCAGCATCTAGACTTGTGATAATGTCATCACCCTCTTTGTGCCGCCCTTCATATAATACTGTTATGGCCCTGAGAAAGTTTGTGGAGGTGAAGTGACCCGACACAAAGCCCATCTGATATGGATGCACCAGGCTGGTGATGATCCCCCCCAATTTGCGGGCCAAAATGGCTGTGATTAATTTGACGTCTTGGTTCAGGAGTGAGATCAGTCTGTAAGATCCCACTTGTGTGGCATCTCTTCCGGGCTTGGGTAATACTAATACTATTGCCCTGTTCTGGTAGGGTCCCAGGTCCCCTGCCCCTCACGCTGCCTCGCTGTAGGTCAAGAAGGGGAGCACCAGATCTTCATTCAAAATTTTGTAGAATTCCGTCTCAACCTGTCCAGCCCCGGTGCCTTTGCGAGCTGTAACATCTTCACCGCACTCTGAACCTCGGCCAGGGTGAACGGTTTGTTCAGTCAGGGCCTGCCCGTCCATTGTGCAAGAATGTTGTTTGCACAGGGCCCCGTGTGAACTCCATTCTCGCACAATGGACAGCTTCAGAGGGAGACTGGGAAGCCCGTGTGAGGCCCCGGCTCCCTCTGCACAGCCACCAGCATGAAGAGTTTTCCCTCACACTGGCGGCTGTTTCTGCATATTACTCTTATGCCCTTTCACCTTCATTCTATGCTCCCTCATTGCAGAGCTTTCTTTCAATTGAAAGAGGCTCTTCTCCTGTGCATTTATACCACAGAGGTATTTAAATGTCTCTATCATCGTTAAGCCCCAAGCACATGACCCAGAAGTGCTTCCAGTAATGAAGAAGCTTCCCTGGTGGCAGGACTGATGAGTACCCCACTTTGAGAGGGGAGGGGGCATAGAGGATTCTTCAGCGGATGAATCTTCCCTGATGGGAAGGGAGTGGATGCTGGGAGGGGCTGGAACTAGAAAAGAGCTGGTGTTGGTGGAGGACTAAAAGGGGATGGGGCTGGCAAAAGAAAAAAAAAGAAGTTGGGGAAGTGAGGATGGAGATGGGAAAAGATATTTTGTGTGGGAGGGTATTGGGAGAGGGGACTGAGGATGGAGGGGTGAAATTTGAATGGATGAAAAAGGAATAAAGAAAGAAATAGAGGAAAGACCAAAAGGGGAAAGATTGGTATGTTAGAGCACATGTAGAGAGAAAATGGAAAAAACTAGAAGAGAGAAGAAAGGACAAATGGACAGCAGATAATGGAGAGTTAGCAGAAGACATAAAAAAAAACAGAAGAAAGTGACTGGAGCAATTGCAACTGAAAAATAAAATGCCCAAACAACAAAAGGTAGAAAAATACTTTTTTATTTTGAATTTATTAACTGGAATATGTCAGCTCTGGGAAATGTGTACCGCTATCTTTATGTTTTGTTTAGTTACAAGAGGAAATTACTTTATAGTTTTATTTCTCCACTGTTGTACATTCCAAGTTTGGCTTTTGGGGGTCCCAGTTTAATTATTGTCTTCATATTTCTAAATTGTGATCCCTTGTTCTATGTTTGGTGATGGTGTATGTTTTGCATGTGTAACCAAGCTGCAATATTCTGTTCATGCAATTTCTATGTGACACAGTTCCACTTGTTCATTTTCCCCAGTAGACGTATTGATATTCTCTGAGATATATTGGTTTAATATTTGCAGTGTTTGATAGATAGGGGTATGTTTACTAAACTGCGTTAGTGCAATTCGCGTTAGGAGCCGCGTTAGTGGAAGGAAAGCCAAAAAAGGACATGGGCGGGACATCGTAACCGATAACGCGCAGTTGCGCGCGTTATTACGTGCCGCGCAGCAATGATCGCTACAGTGCACGCCACTGCGCGCACGCCTAAGACAGCGCGCAGACACCCAAAGACAGAAACAGAGCTGTAGCACAATGGTTACTACACAGACTGATGGTACAAGAGTCATGGGTTCGATTCCCCAGTGTGCCTAATGAAAAAGGCTGGCTGAGGCGTCCTTTGAAAGCCAACTATAATATTTTAATCCACAGTCTGCAGGCGGTTTACAGTTTGCATATGTCAGGAAAATTGTACCCGTCTTATGCAATATGTTCCAATAGTGACGTTCTCTCTGACATGGTCATGTATTATATACCATTTGATAGGAATATTTAGGCGCTCCCTATAGGGCGAAGTGGAAGGCGCACCGTATAGGGCGACTTGTAAGGCGCTCCCTATAGGGCGCCGCGTAAGGCTCACCCTATAGGGTGCCGTAAAAGGTGCCCTATAGGGCGCCTTCTGAGCTACCCTAAGGTGACAGTACCCTGAGGTTGGTTCTGCTGGCAGCACTAATATACAGTAAAAATAGACAATGCCTAAGACAGCCCTATCAATGAACCCCACTGTGGGTTGTGAACCTATGACCTCTGGCTCCATGGGCAGTGAAGTAACCAGTGGGCTAGAGCTGCTAATAAACACATGGCTGGCTACAGGAGGACTGCACGGCACCACACCCACATTCTGCTGTGGTTACAAGGGAGATTACATACCACCACCCAATGCACCCTCTAGGGCTCAAGGTGGGGGACAGGATCTCCCGCCAACAGATTCACTTTCAACCCCCTGCAATGGTGGCAGTAGAGGGGACCATCACCCCAGTCCTACTCGGGATCAAACACCCTACAGGGCAGGCAATGCAGAGCACTACACATCCATAAGGCAATAGCAGACAGATGGCAGGTCTGGAAATGCGCAGCTGCCCCCCACCATTATCTGACATTCTCCAGCAGCAAGCCTCCAGCCGCTGCACCCTGCACGGTGTTCCAGCAAGACACATACTAGCTGCAGACAGTCCGCCAGCTAGTCCATAGTGCATGGTCCCGGAGGAGATGCATGTACCCAGAACAGGGATATCAGCATACACACCAAGCAGATAAGTCAGTGATTGGGCCCCAAAAGGAAACCTATAAATATCACATAAGAGAAATACTATATAGCACTATGGGGGAACCTAGCCATGCCATGGTCACTGCTCAGTCAGGGTGAGAGTGACCTCCCAGCAGGCCATGCTATGGCCACCCTGTCCGTGCAGGTGGTACCGGGCACTACAATGTCTGGCCATTGCCCTATGCCCTGTGCAGATGCGGCCAGGCCACCCTATCCAGGCTATTCCCACGGTACCTTGCTCCTCATTATGCACATTGGCAGGCCAATACTGGCAACAGTGCTAGCAGTGTGGGCTGTGGAGGGTGTTTGCAGCCACCACACACTGGATAGACAGACACACACTCCCACACCTAGGCCAGCATTGTGCTACTATAGAGGTGTTTAGCAGCCCTGGCCACCACACCAGTCCTGGGCACAGTGCAGGCATGGATATGGTATGCAATACTGGTGGGGGTCACTCCCGAGGGTGGTAAACACTGTCAGAGACCAGACCTGAAGCACACACCACAGACATCAGAAAGGTTGCTATGATGCAGCTCACTCCGAACATTGTACTTTAGGAATTGCTATCTGCCAGTACTCATAGCAACCTTTTGATAGCTGTGTACCATATTCCCAGGTTTAGGGTGGCATTACTAAGGTATGCAAGTGCTAGTATTGGGAGATGCACGCAGAGCCCAAAGTCCTGCCTCTCCAGGAGGCTTTGGATAATGGGGCCTGTGGGTGCGGGTGTGTCTGCCCCTGTTGGCTGCTGCTTTACGGCAGAGGTTCCCAACTCCAGTCCTGCGGTGCCAAACACTGTTCGGGTTTTCATGCTGTCCCTCATGAATATGCATGAGATACATCTGCATACCATGGGGGTGGCGCATAGAAATGCAGCACAGGCATCTTTATCAGAGGCAGCATGGAACTGGAATGGTGTTTGGCCCTCCAGGACTGCATTTGGGAGGCTCTGCTCTAGGTGCATGTTTATGGTGCATGTTTATGGTTTATGTGTTATGGTGCATGTTTATGGTGCATGTTTATGGTGTCTGTACTCTGTAGGGTAAAATGATGGTGTTTTGGGCATGTTTACGTCATCTGCAAGAACGGTTCTGCCTGTATTAGCACGTTATAGTAGTGGGTAAAATATGAGGACTGGGTTGGCAGAAACCACAGCTGGGACTTGAACCTGTGACCTTCTGCTTCTGAATACAGTGGTTCTGTGCACTGCACCACCATGTTCTCACAGAGATGGTGCATTCCCTGGTGATACCATGACTGTTGGCTAGGCCACGGTCTGCTCCGGGCAGCCCCCTCTACCACCAGTATCCCACAGCCACCATGCTGACATGCCCTTCTGCTGGTAGAGCTGGTGGTGCGCGGTCTCAGGCCATCCAGTGTGCAGGTAGGCGGCTGCCTATGGTGCGTGTTCTGGGGTAGGGGTGCCTGCATAGACGTCCACGCTCCCCCCCAGCCCCGCCTGTCAGTGTTCCATGCCCTTGGGGGTTGCTGTTGGGTACTCTCCCCTGTGACGCTTTGCAAAACACACTCATGCCCATGTTGGGCCCTCATCAGCTGCTGTCTGGCTCTACTGTTTATGCATTCCTATGGGCCAACTGAGCATCACCCTAGTCCCTACTGTGGCCCAGCTGCGCCACTGCATGTGCCGCCTGCAGCCCTCTGTATCCCCTTTTCCAGCATCTGCCCAGTGGCCCGTTCCGACATGCCCGCCCTGATGTTGCGGGACATGTGCACGCCATAGGAACCCTGTCCGATGGTGGGGAAATCCCTGAGCAGCGCTATTTCACTGTGGGCCCATGCACCTTGTATGGGGACGGAGTATGGACCCTTCCACGAATTATCTCTGTTCTATGGAGCTTACTCGAGGGGGGGGGGGTTGATGTTTTTCATTGCTACCACTATTGGCCAGTTTGGTTGTTGTTTTTTTCCAGTTTGTTGGGGTCATTTTCGGTGTTTCTGTGCCCTTTTGTTCTGTGCACATGTATCACACTTATCGCCTTTTGTTGGTTTCCCTGCCTAGGCTGTACATTGCTGACACGTAAATGGTTTCTATCCCCTTTAAAGTGCTTTTACCGGTAGGTTTTCATTCGCGTTGGAATTCAGCTCTGGAAATCAGCGCGTTAGCCTCTCCCCGCCCACTCTCCGCCCATTGACCCCTTCTCTCCGCCCTCTCTCCACCTTCTGCGGTGTTTTACCGCGCTGCAGAGCATTACGCTCGTTAGCGCGTGATAACGCGCGCTATAGCATGTTAACGATCGTTAAAGCGCTATAGCATGCGCTATAGCGCGCTAACGATTGTTAACATCGTACAACGCACGTTATTCACGTTTACCGCAGTTTAGTAAACATACCCCATAGGGTTTGGTGCTTTATGAGTCCTGGTAGTGCTGTTATGATACAGCGGGTTTACTTTGGGTTCTAAATGAGCAGGGTTTATTGTACTTCCTAATGTGCCTAATGGCATTGGAGTGTAGTAATGTAGAAATCTGGTAATCTTCTTATCCTCACTGCCCATGCAAATGGTATTCAGACACTCATTAAGAGGCATGTTTAAAAATTAATGCGCATTCACAAATGTTAATATGCACTAAGTGCAGGAACACCCATTTATTTCTATTGGGGCAGTAGCACTTAACACACATTAATATTTAGTAAACATGCCTCTAAGTCATTGCCAGGGCAAAAGAGAGACTTGTGAAGAACTCCTTTGAAAGCTGCCTAAAATTTTAGTTTGCAACATATATATGTTAAAATAAAATAAATTAAATTAGAAGGGAGAAGATGCTGGGTGGGGCTGGAACTAGAAGGGAGCTGATGTTGGGGAAGGACTAGAAGGGGATGGGGCTGAGGGAGTGAGGATGGAGAGGAGAAAATATATTTTGCGTGTGAGGGAAGAAAAATCTATAATTGGCCGGGTATTGGGAGAGTAAGTGGGGATTGAGGATAGAAGGGTTAAATTTGAGTGGATGAAAAAGGAATAAATAAAGAAATGGAGGAAAGAGCAAAAGGGGAAGATCAGTATGTTAAAGCAGATGTAGAGAGAGAATGGGAACAAACTAGAAGAGAGAAGAAAGGACAAATGGATAGTAGAGAATGGAGAGTTAGCCGAAAACACAAAGAAACCAGAAGAAAGTGAATGAAACAATTGCAAGTGAAAAGTGCCCTAACAACAAAACAGAAAAATACTTTTTTATTTTGAATTTATTAACTGAAATATGTCAGCTCTGGGAAATGTGCATTGCTAACATCTTTGCATTTTTGTTTAGTACAAGAGGAAATTAATTTATAGTTTTATTTCTCCAGTGTTGTTGTACGTTCGAACTTTGGCCTTTGGGGTTCCCAATTTAATTATTGTTTTTCTATTTCTAAATTGTGAGCCCTTGTTCTTTGTTTGGTGACGGTCTATGTTCTGCATCTGTAACCGAGCTAAAGTATTTTGTTTATGTAGTTTCTATTTGACAGTGCCACTTGTTCTCTTTCCCCAGTAGGAGATGTATTAGTTTAATATTAGCAGGGTTGCCTTTTGATAGGTAGGGTTTGGTGCTTTGTAAGTCCTGGTAGTGCTGTTATGATACAGCGGGTTTGCTATGGATTCTAAATGGGCAGCGTTTATAGTACTTCCTAATGTGCCTGGCTGTTGGCAATGGAGTATAGTAATGTAGAAATCTGGTAATCCAGAAACTCATTAAGAGGCATGTTTACTAAAATTTAGTGCACGTTAACATTATGCAACTATTTATGCAAATGAGGCTCCTTATGCAAATGAGGTCCCGCAATGAGTCTTCACACATGGCCCCACACTCCCCTTGGGCCGCCCCTGGTTATGATCAGCTGGGATACTCCCATTCCGACCAATAAAAAGTTGTATACGAGGAAGCCGATTACAATTGTAAAGGAGAAGAATACCAGAACGGCATTGTTGGGAGGAAGAAAATCCTCAAGTACCAAGAACTGCAATCAGAGTCCAAGAAAATGTGGCAGAAAGATGCTGAGTTATTTCCCATCACGTTGGATGCCGCAGGCTTAATTAAGAGGACTTTCCAAGCACACCTTGATAAATTACCCCTACATGTAACATCTTACGAACTCCAGAGAGAGGCTCTCTTTGACATGATGCAAGCACTATACCGAGCATTAGCAGTAAATTTCAGAGAATGAGATAATACTCCACATATCCTGACTTAGAAGTAAGGTTCATGATTGTCATGGCAAGCGCAAAACTAACACATTTGGAGAAACTGCCACAATAAAAGCAAAAACAGTAGCCCGGAATCCAGAAAAGTATAACAAATTACAAAATAAGCACAATAAATATATAAATAAATACAAACACCAAAATAAATGCGAATAAAAAACTAGACACATCGTCTGCATATTCACTGCCCCATCTCTACTTTTGTGGCGCCTCAGTGGGCCCAAGGCTCCATTGCCAATCAATAGGTGACCCAGGCTGAGGGCTTCTCCATTCTGTAACCCCTAAATCCTCTGAATGATATGGGGGTCGAGTGACTTCATCCATACTTGCTAATCCTTTTCTATCTCCCTTCGATAAATGGCGTAAAACCTATTTACCTTCCCCCTTTGGAAGCCCAGAAAAATCTGTCACTGAGACCCACCCCTTGGGAAGAATTCCCATTGCTGCCATCCCTGTTACCAACTTTCCTGCGAAACATCATGGAAGCTCTCTGCCCACACTACTGCTGGTGGAGGGAGGTGCTGTGATACCATGCTTTTAGTCGGAGGACTCCTGCATAGCTTCAGGTAGTAGGAATCTTCCAAAGGGGCATGTCCCAGTGCACATTTTTCTACTCCTTGCAATGAAAAATGCAATATTACAGCACCTCACCCCACTGGCAGCATTATGAATGGAGGACTCAACATTCTCTTGCAGCTGTATAGGAATCTTCTGCTTGTACTGCGTTGCAATATTGCATTTTTAGTCACAAGGGAACGTTGCCTATAACCCAAGGAATTTTGTTTCTTAGAGTCATGCTGTATGACTACACTTTACTTCTGGCAGGTAGGTGAGCAGCACTCCTGAAAACCCAGCACCCCCCAGATACCCCTGCTGAGGCCTCCCAATGTTGGAAGACACCTCCAGTCATGGCTGGAGTATGTTTGATCTCAGTCCGAACACCACTGATTGAGGTTTCAGTAACACACATGCAGCAGACTGTTAATGCCGCAACCTCCACTCCACTCCTGTAGCCTGTGTACTCACTGTACTGTCCTGAAGGTCCCCTTCCTGCATGAGGCCTGAACCCATCTGATACTACCACCACCACTTTCTTCCCTCCCCTCTTTACTGGAAGACTGCTCTTTCTCCAATCTCTGATGTCATGATGCCTTGTCCTTCTTGGCTGCAGTTAGTCTTCTGCCTCTGTTTTTGACTCCTACATCTTTCCTGGTCTGAAGCACTTCACCAGTCTCCCATACACTCAATGCCCCAGCCCACATGGATGCCCTGGAGACTTCCGTACCTCTGTTCTGGTGTGATCTGCTAGGATGCAACATACCCCTACCCAAACTGATGATTTCCGCCCCCACTATGAACTCCCCTGGTGTCTGTATTGCTGCTAGCCACTAGTCCTTCATGCTCTCCATGGGACCTCATGTCTGCTACTACGTCTGCTGCTCTCCACTACATTAGGAACTTCTGGTGCTAGACTGTCAGCAAAGCTACACACGATTCACTGAACAAAATTCACCTGCAAAGGATTCCCTTGCCCCACGCATGATTCAGGATCTGAAGTATCTGCCTCTGTTCTCAATTCCTCTCCCCCCTCCCCCCCTCACAAGCCTGCACCTGTCTTCCAAACACCTGCTCTCCCCTTTTCCATTCCCCACATTCAAATACTATCACCACATGGTACCAAGCACCCTCAATATCACTTCCTGCACTTGTCTGTGGCCATCATGTAACTCTCCTGCCCTTCTCCTCTCACAGCCCCCTCCTTCCCATCAGAATCAAAAATCAGGCCTTGCTTGTCCTGGCCTTCCCCAGTTCGCTGTTACCCTTGGCAATTGGAATGGCTTCTTGCTGCCTTTCTCATTAATGAGATTTCTCTCACCCTTCCCCTACCTGCCAATACAGTTCACTCTTACTCTGCAACGTCCTTCTTATTCCAATATGGAGCCCCTCAAACACAGTTCTGTCAGTGCACGCCACTTTCTTGACATGGTCCTACAGCTGATGTTAATTCAACGACGAATCTATATGTAAATGTGGCCAATATAGAGTGCAAAATCCATCTTTGAAATAGTTTGCTTTATTTTTTCTAACTTGTAAACATGCCGCTAACCAGGGAATCCTCTATTCACTAGGTGGAAGTTTCAGTGAAGATGGTGTTTGAGCTAGTCCCCATCCACTTTTAATAGGCTTTGCTATAGAGATCTGTGTATAATGATGGTCCCCCATGGGACAAACAGGAAGGAAGCCTGGTGAGATTCCTTAGGTTTGTATCATTTTACAGCACAGCTGCTTCAACCTCCTCAATGCTCTCTCTCCCACCCTGCTTCTTTGACAAGGATATTGTCAAGTAGAAAAATAAAAACAATTGAGTGGATATTCAGAGGGAATTCTCTGGACAACAGCAGCAGAATCCCAATAACTTCCCTGGGCAGCACTTTACGACTGGTGTTGCTTAAAATCCTTACAGGGTTTTGGCGCCAAGGCAGTGAACGACTGGAGCACCAAGTTATCAGTGGAGGGCCAATATTCAGCCCACGATCCGGATAACTAGCTGGATTCTTTTAAGACAGTAAAAAAAAGCTGTTCGAAATTTATCTAGATAGCTATCCGGATAGTGGACCGAATATCAATGCTATCCAGATAGCACTGGCGCTCACCACGCTCCAAGTATATTTCGTACCATTTGCTATCTAGATAACGATGCTGAATCCACATATTTTATTTAAACACCACAGCCTATGATTTAAAAAAAAATGATAACCACAGAGTTTAATCACTGACTGGAATGTGTAAGTTCAACAATATGTTAAACCTTGAGCTAAAAAACTAAATTATAAAAAAAGAGATTTCTTCTGCACTGCAGCAAATAGGGAAAAGGATGAAATAAAATCAACAACTGCTAATGAGCATGGGCAGTAAAGTCAATCCCTTTCCTCTGTCTCTTTCTCAAAGGCCTTTTACAGCCTCTTAAACGCTTCTTTCTTTGGACTGTTTATCTGCCAGTTAATGGCATACAAAGATTTAACAAAGAGTAAAATCTATCAGATGCTGGATAATGAACTGGATTTGCAAGGGAAATGGGTAACTAAAAGGTAGTTGTTTGGTGAGTACATAAAATTAACAATCCGCTGCAGCTCTCCTATTCTATCCCAAGTGTTTGTGTTTGGATAGTCTTTCTCTACCCCCTCCCAAGGATGAATAATGAGAGTCTTCCTATCCAGCTTTAGTGCTTTGATTTCAGTTTCAGCTCCCAAGGGGAAGGAGAGAACAATAGACAAATGAAAAGGATAGAGAGAGAGATAGAGACCAGTAGAAAAGAAGAGGGGATATAATTGTGTGGTGTCTTTCATATGAAGGTTGGGTGCACCAGCTTTCCTCTTTGTTCCAGCCATGGTTCCAGATCACGATCACCTTTCAATACTACATAAAAAAAAACTATGCTAAGTCTGACCAAAATCTGCTGAGCCCAGCACGCTGTCTCCGATAGTGTGCACAGTCTGGTCTAAAATACCTGTCCGATTCCAGAAAGTAGATCTATTTCTCATAGTACATTTCCAGGGAGAGCAATGGCTCTACCAAACTTACCTGGCTACTTAGCCCAGTGGTTAGAGCACTGGCTTGGAAAGCAAGAGACCAGGGTCCAATTCCCACTAGCACTCCTTGTGGGGCCTTGGGCAAGTCACTTAACCCTCCACTGCCTCAGAAGAAAGGCCTGGCAATCTACTTCGGTCACACTGCCGAGAAAACTCAAGAGCTGCTGGGTCACCAGGAGTCAGCACTGACTCGAAAGCACGCATCATATTTTGCAATAATATTTCATGGACTTTTTCCTCCAGAAAATTGTCCAAACTCCTCTTGAATCCTGCTGTGCTGGTCACCTTGATTATATCATCTGGCAACAGATTCCACAGCTTAATTCTGTGCTGCATGGGAAAAAGCTTTTTATGATTTGTTTGCAATCTGCTAGTCATTTAGTTTCATGGAGTGTCCTCCTGTTATTTTGATGATGTTTTTGTTTAAAAGGTTAAAAACTGTTCGCCATTTAACCATTCCACCCACTCAGGATTTTTTAAACATCTATCATATCCCACCTCAGTTGTCTTTTCTCCAAGCTGAAGAGTCTTAACCAGTTTAGCTTTTCTTCATAAGAGAGGTGTCCTATCCCCTTTATCATTCACTTTCATTCAATTTTGTTGTATTATTTTTGCCTGCCTATCCTATGACTTCTAGGCAGTTCACAAAAATACATGCATATTTAAAACATATACACAAACAAGAATGACATTACAAAGTTAAAACATAATATTAATGAAAAAGCAGAATTAGAAAAAAAATGATTTTATCATTTTGTTATCCTCTCAGTACATGATCAATAAATCTCATTTTTCATTGGCCAGGACTTTGAACAAAGGTATTCCACTTCCCATCATCTCCTGCACCCTTTTCATTTGATATCTTGACCTTACAAACGTATTTCAAATGCTTGTACAGTCTTCATGATCTCTTTATTATAAGGCACATTTTACAATTGATGTCCAAGTGCAATCTGGGATGTCCAAGTTAGAACATATGAAAAAAAAAAGCAGGCACATCTAAATTCGGGCACAATCTCACAAATGTGAACATGCCCAATATAGACATCTGTAGGGGCATCTACATAGACAACCCCAGAATAACATTCCGGATCATAGATGTCTAGCAATAGACTGATGGTTAAAGTAGTGGGCTAGGACCAGGGCAGCCAGAGCTCAAATCCTACTGCTTTCATCATTGTGATTGTGCAGAGTAGGGGATGGTGGAGTGCCATCTTCTCTACGCCCTTTGCATGTTTTATAGACAACATGAGCATGTTCCAGATGCCGACTCTGCCCAGAGCAGCATCTAAACTTGGACCGGGTTGCAGACATTCCTGAAATCAAATCCATTGCACCGCCCCAAATATGCCTCCACCACACACACCCCTGCCTACTTGGACATTCCCATACCGGAGACATACTGTATTTAAAAGCCATTTGTGAGATGGCTTCGGGGACGTCTCTGTAAGTTGGATGTCTGCATGCTCATTTACGGACATCCAAATTGTGACGAAGGCTTTTAAAATGATCCCTTATATGTCCATGTTTCATTTCTATATTTTTGACCTGAGATGATGTATACAACCAGTAGCCTTTTCTTTAGCTCTAATTCTTTTTTTAGAAAAAGTTCCTTATAGTGCCTTTTGTTTTTTTGGCATTATCAGTTCTTTTTACTTAGTTAAAAATTTCCATTTTCTGTGAGGGGATTACTTTTCTTTCTGTATAACATGAGGAAAATTCATCCCTTCCTTTCTGAACACACTACCAAGGCCCTTATCCACTCTCTAGTCACTTCTGTTTAGACTACTGCAACCTGCTCTTTGCTGGTCTCCCCTTTAATCCATTCAAAATTCAGCCACATGGCTAATCTTCTGCCAGTATTGCTACATTCATATTAACCCCTCTTCGAGTCACTTCACTGGCTCCCTATCCATTTGTGCATACAGTTCAGACTTCTACTGACCTACAATTGCATTCATTTTGTGGCTTCTCGCTATCGATCCCCTCTTATTTATTCCTACGCCTTCCTCGGGAACTCTGCTCATCAGGCAAATCCCTTTTATCTATATCCTTCTCTTCCACTACCAACTCCAGACTTTGTTCCACCTTGCTACTCTATATGCCTGGAACAGACTATCCGAGTCAGTACAACAGGCTCCTTTGGAAATCTAGGCTAAAACCTTGCCTCTTTGAGGTTGCTTTTGTATCCTAAGAACATAAGATATGCCATACTGGGTCTGACCAAGGGGTCCATCAAGCCCAGTATCCTGTTTCCAACAGCGGCCAGTCCAGGTCTCAAGTACCTGTTGAGTTCCCAGAGTTGTACACATTCCATGCTGCTGTCCTAGGGGTAAGCAGTAGATTTCCCCTATCCTCTCTAATAATGGTTTATGGACATTTCTACCAGGAACTCCTCCAAACCTGTTTTGAACTCAGCTACACTAACAGCTTCTACTACAGCCTCCAGCAATGAATTCAAGAGTTAGATAATATTTATTTATTTAGATAGATTTGTATACCACCTTATCCTTCAATCAAAGTGGTCACATCACAATTGGAAGGTTACATTAACATGAGGGTGCTTAACCACATTATACAATGAACTTGTATGTCTAGTTGGTATGAGTGGGTATCGAGTTGGCAAAGGTAGTTGCATTACCATTCGGGTGGAGACTGTTGTCTGTCTGCTCATAGGTTTCTGTAAAGAGCAGGGTTTTAAGGGCCTTGCGGAAGTCTATGATGTCATTTAATGTCCTCAGGCGCATTGGGAGAGAGTTCCAAAGTGTGGATGCCAGTAGTGAAGGAGCTCTTCTTGAAGTTGTTTGTTTAGTCTTGTGATATCCTGCAGGTGTGCCGATCATTTGTTATTATTGGTCCTTCTTGGTCTATTGCTGATATCCCTTGTTATGATGTCTTGGAGTGCATCTGCCGAGAGATGGTGAATGATTTTAAAGATGATCAGGACTGTTTTTTTTGCTCTGGCTATCATTGGGAGCCAGTGCAGTTGCTGTGAGACGGGGGTGATGTGCTCAGTTCTTGGAGTGTCTGTAATGATGCGTGCTGCAGTGTTTTGCACCATTTGGAGTGGGTGTAAGGTCTGCTGAGGGAGGCCTTGATATAACGAGTTTCCTTAATCAGGCATAAGTGTGATGAGTTCTTGGCACACTTTGCGGAAGTGGTCCTGTCGGAGTATTTGCTTGATTTTTATGATAATATAGAGGGAGGAGTGGCCTAATGGTTGCGGCAAGTTACCTCAGGCCAGAAGGTCAGGGGTTCAAATCCTACTAGAGGACAGCAACTTTGGGCCAGAAGGACTGGGGTTTCTAGTCCCACAGGTGCTCCTTGTGGTCTTGAGCAAGCCACTTAACCCTCCATTGCCCATGTTCCCTGTAAATAGTTATCTCCAAGTTATAATGCCCTGTTCAATGTGATTTCAGTTTGTTCAATGTAAACTGCCTTGATATCATGAAAGGCAGTATATAAGAAATGTTAAATAAATAAAATATTGAGTGAAAAAATATTTTCTCTGATTAGTCTTAAATGTGCCACATTGTAGCTTCATTGTGTGTCCCCTAGTCTTTCTACTTTTTGAAGGAATAAACCAATGTACGTTTACCCGTTCTACTCCCTTCAATATTTTTATAGAACTCTTATCATAACTGCCCTCAGCTGTCTCTTTTCCAGGTTGAGGAGCCCTAACCTTTTAAGCCTTTCCTCATAAGGGTACCCTTCCATCCCCTTTACCATTTTGTTTGCTCTTCTCTGTACCTTTTCCAATTCTGCTATATCCTTTTTAAGATATGGTGACCAGAATTTCACACAATATTCAAGCTGTGGTTGCACCATGGAGTGATACAGAGGCATTATAATATCCTTGGTTTTATTTTCTATTCCTCTCCTTATGATTCCTAGCATTCTATTTGCTTTCTTGGACACGGCTGACCCCCTTATTCTCTTTTTAAGCACATGTGCGTTATAACCATTTCTCCTTAGTTCTATCCTAGTCCTCTATTTGTTGTATTCGTCTGTCTTGCATAGATTGTGAGCTCTGTTGAGCAGGGACTGTCTCTCACATGTATGGGTATGCCTTATAGTGCTATACAGATGATTAGTAAGGACTAGAGAGTAAAGTGAAAGAGAGGGACCACAGAATGAAAAAGGCGTAGGCAATTTTTTTTTTACATATGTGTTGTTATTTTTATTTTATTTATTTCAGATTTAGTTCACACCTTTCCAGCAGTAGTTCAAAGTGAATTATACTCAGGTACAATAGGTATTTTCCTGTCCTCAGAAGGCTTACATCTGTTTTACTAAAGAGCTGTATTTTTTTGCCCCTAGGGTAATTGTCAGGGACGTGGCCAGCATGTGCCCGACAATTACTACACAGACAAGCCTTTTAGTGTGCGCTCTAACCCTTGGCAATTATCGCAGGTGCACCAATCGCCACCTGCTGAGGTGGCAGTAGGTGTACCCATGCGAACTGCAAAACTGGCGATTAGCATGTATTACTGATTGTTTATTGTTTATTGTTTACATTGCATTTACTATACCGCCTCCCATAACATCGAGGAGGTTTACAAATAAAATCAAAGTTTAACAGAAAGAAAAGAAATTACAATAATTAATAGCAGAGAGAGTCAAGGCAGAGAACACACAGACAGAAAAACAGAAAAGAGGTTATCAGGGGGGGAAAGCTAGTGAAAAAAAATGAGTTTTGAGAAGGGAACGGAACTTGGGATAGGATTCTTCTGTACGGAGGTGGGTAGGGAGAGAGTTCCAAAGGGAGGGTCCTAAATAATAAAATGCAGATTTTCTGGTGGATTGTAAGTGAGCTTTGGAAGGTGCTGGAAGGTGAAGACGGTTAATGTGGATAGACCGAAGACTACGGGAGGGGTTGTGGTAGGTCAATAAATCTGACAGGTAAGCAGGAGTTGAGTGATAAATGGCTTTGTGAGTTAGAGTGAGAAATTTAAATGATATCCGGTAGTCTAGTGGCAACCAGTGGAGATGATAAAGTAAGGGGGTAACATGGTCACGTGGGGAAGCGTGGAGAATCATGCGAGCAGCCGTGTTTTGGATTAATTGAAGACGATGTTTTTGGGATTGAGGAAGACCAGCGAAAATAGTGTTACAAAAGTCTAATCTTGTGATAACCAAGGAAAGGAGAAGAGTAGTGAGGGCCTGGGTGGACAGAAAGGGATGAACGGCACGAATCTGCCGAAGACAAAGAAAAGAACACCGAGAAACGTGAGAAATATGATCATGAAAGCTAAGAGCGCTGTCAAGAAACACCCCAAGGTAGCGAAGCTTAGGTACTACAGTAATGGTGGCACCTGCAAGGGATGGAGCAAGAGACGGGGCAGGAGAGGCATGTGGGAACCAGATTGCAGCTGTTTTACTAACATTAAGCACCAAACAGTTAGAAGAAAGCCAAGCCACTCTCTGCCCCATCACACGATGCGCAGTTAACACATATTTTAGCACATAGTAATTGTCCCATCTAAGTGGAAACAATTACTGTGAGCCACAGAAATATAGAAGCATGATGGCAGAAAAAGACCACATGGCCTATCTAGTTCGACCTTCTATAACGACTACTACAATAGCTCCCTCTTTTCCCTTAGAGATCCTGTGTGTTTGTCCCATGCTTTTTTGAATTCAGATATTATCCTCATCTCTGCTACCTCAACTGGGAGACTATTCCATGCATCTACCACTCTTTTCATAAAGAAATATTTCCACATATTACTCGAGTCTATCCCCTTTCACCCTCATCCTATTTCGCCTCGTAGCACAGCTTTTTTTCAATTGAAAGAGGCTCTCCTCCTGTGCATTTATGTCAAGGAGGTATTTAAACATCTCTATCATATCTCCTCTATCCTGCCTTTCCTCTAAAGTATACATATTAAGTTCCTTATGTCTGTCCTCTTATGCTTTATAACGAAGACCATTTAACCATTTTAGTAGCCACCCTCTGCATCAACTCCAACCTGTTTATATCTTTTTGCAGGTGTGGTATCCAGAACTGCACACAATACTCCAAATGAGGTTGCACCAAAGACTTATACTCATCTCCTTTTTCCTGCTGGCCATTCCTCTCTATATACACCCAAGCATCTTTCTAGCTTTCGCCATTGCCTTTTCTACCTGTTTAGCTTCTTTAAGATCATCAGACACAATCACGCCCAGGTCCTGCTCTTCTTTTGTGGACAGAAGTAATTTACCCCCTATACCATATCGCTCCCTTGGATTTTTGCAGCCCAAATGCCTGACTCTGAATTTTTTTAGCATTAAATCTCAGCTGACAAGATCTCAAGCATTCTTCAAGCTTAGCTAGATCCCTCCTCATGTTATCTACTCCTTCCTGAGTGCAGATTTTGGAATCATCTGCAAAAAGGCAAACCTTACCCTACAGCCCTTTCACAATATCACTCACAAAGATGTTAAAAAGAATTGGACCAAGGACAGATCCCTGCAGCACACCACTGGTAACTTCTCCTCAGAGTGAACTCCATTTACCTGTACCCTTTGTCGCCTCCCACTCAACCAATGTCTAGCCCAATCAATATCTTCAGGGTCCATCCCTAGGGTGCTCAGTTTGTTTGTAAATCGCCAATATGGAAGGCTTTACTGAAATCCAAGTACACCACATCTAGGGCTCTCCCATGGAAGAGGTTAACATGCGCTGAAATGCGCACTAACCGTATAAGGCAATTTAGTAAAAGGGCCCTTAACTTTGTGCCTGAGGCACTGGAGGATTAAGTGATTTGTCCAAGGCCACAAGGAATATCAGTGAGATTTGAACTTTGGCATATATGGAGGGTGCGCTACCAGCGTCTTCTCTGTGCTCTAACCACAAGGCTAAAACACAGAGAGGAAAGCGTAGGAAATTGAGGCGGGAGATAGATGAGGATAGAGAAGGAATTTTAAAATACCTTTCCCACATCCTGAGAAAGAGTGAAATATATAGGACTTTTCTTAAAACTTAATGATTCATTACAATCTAAACTCTAACTACAGTCCTAAATAAAAGGAAACTTGCCATTAAAGAACCTGCAGGTTATGTAACAACTTATGAAACTGAACAAATGAAATGTGTCAGGCAAGTTTTTCTCTTAAATGTTAATATCATCCTCGATGATTTTATCACTTATTAAGTTAAAGCAACTGGACAGACCGAGGGGTGGGGGGGGGGGGCGGGGGGCGGCAAATGAGCCTTTTCAGCTATTGTGTCACTATGCAGCCATTTTTTTAAAAAAGATCAAAGTTCACAGACAGATGTTCCTGGCAACCTAGTCCCTGGGTGCGACAGGAAGCAGATTGCCAGGCCTTTCTTCTATGCAGTAAGTCTACAGCACCTAGTATTCCAAGGTGGTCATCCATCCATGTGCTACCCAGGTCCAACCCTTCTTAGCTTTTAAGATCAGACTTATAGCAATGTGGTATCTGTACAGATTCCCTCTATTTCAGACCTTTCCATTAAAGCATGAGAGCCATAAACAATCCAATCCCCAGCTCTCAGAACTCATTTTAAATCATCTGTGATTTGCACAGAGTTTCCAGAGTAAGGAAGGAAGCTTATGAGACTGCCCTTAAGACAGCTTAATAGGCTGGAATTAGTTGGTAGTATGGGGCGTGACTGGTGTTTAGATCCTGCTTGTGGCTCTGATAACTCCTCAAATAATGGTTAGAATTGTAATTATAAGATGTGAAAAATCAACCAGCTTCCATGGACAAATATTGTCCCATACAATAGCTAACTTTCAATCACCTGCCAACCAAACAGAGATAACCTGTCCTTGCCTATCTAAAACGACAGAGGCTTGGTTCAAAGGCTGCAAGTAGACCTGCTTTGTATCCTGGTATTTTCTCAAGTAGTGTTCAAGCAACTGAGACTTTATTCTTGCAGGAACCTTTTTTTTTTTTACTAAAACCAATTCAACATCCAGGGATTAAAGAAATGGTGATCATTTCTGCAACGCTGGTAATTGCATATTACAACATGGGACATGGTGCAACTGATCACCATGGACTCTCCTCTAACAAAGCAATTTATCCCTTCATCCTATAGTAAAAGACACGAGTGTCCAAAGGGCAGAGTTAACATATCTTACCTTTCTATCAGAAGGCTCCCACTTCAACATTTCATTGTCCAGGAGAATTAGAATTGGTTTGTGTTTACAATAACCTATGAAGATGTCCCACTTGGCAGTAAGGATGGGAAGTTTTATATCATTTTGTTGTGAACAGTGCATACTATCTGGTAATAGCATGCTCCAAAATTAAATTGTCTGCGCTATGCCCAAGCAACCCAAACAAAAAGAAATGACACAAATGAAAGACAAAATTAAATGGAACAAGGATTTTCTGCCTGCACACTCCTACTTAGCAGTGTAGTGGATTTGTTTCATGCTGAACACACACACAAAGGAAATCTTGAAATGCTATATTTCTATTTGATTATGTTATGGCAGGTTAAGGGCAATTTGTTTTGGTTTAACCTTGGAATTTATATGCAGTGATGACCTGGGGATAGATTTGTGCTTACTGAGTAAAATAATTAATCTTTGACTTGAAATTATGCACAAATGAGAGGCATTAGATTATATTCCAAGTTATGGATACTAGGATATAAACATGCATATGTACAAGCAAAGCAAAATATATTTTGTGCTAAAGAACATACTGGTGAAATGCAAAATGTGTGCTCTAAACTGAATTATGCTGCATCCCAAGTCCTTGTGAAGAGAAATAGCTCTATTCTCACTTTCAGAGAATTCCCAACACTTTCAGCATCTAAAGTCCTTATTATGCTTAGAGTATGATAATTCTGATAGAAAAAAAGGCATTCAGCACAACAAATCAGATGCAAGCAAGGAACATACACAGCTCAAGTTTTAAAGAAAAGTTTTATTTCTTTTTTTTTAACTGAATACACACTTAAATGAAAGTTTACAAATAATGAGACCATGAGAAGGCAGGAATAAAGGCAATTGTAGAAAAGATGCCACATATCTACAGATATACATGAGAACTTCTACAGCCACATTGATTTCCAGATATTGTGGTCGTATCTGAGTGCTGGGATTAGAGAGACTGACAAAACTAAAACATAATAGTTATTACTGCTTGAATGATTTGTCTAAATTCTATTGTGCTCCAGTTTTGAATTAATTAGAAAGACAGCGATATATATCTTGAAGAATGTTTTGGTAAACTGTCCCTCTTGCTACAAATATCCAAACAACCCCCATCACAAGTTCAGCTGACCTTATTCCAGTTTCAATGAAGTGAACTATACAGTAATTTGAAAGCACAGAAAATGAAATAAGGGAACCAGGAGAGTGCCTGGCTCTCACGGTCAGCCTATGTCACATTTAAAGCAGCATTAGTAGCCAAGGAAAATATTAACCTACCTGGTTTCTGCATCATTAATTCCATTTTTCATATTATTCTTAGGTTTTATTTATTTTTTTCTCTTATTTTATTTCTTATGCCTTTATGTTTTCTTTTAGAATGAACAATGTGCATCTTCATTATGGCCACAACTTAAAAAAAAGCAAATCTCTAATTTTCCTAGGAAACCGCATTGAATCTTAACAAAGAAAATGCAAAAGGTTTTTTCAAATCCTTGCTTATGTACCTAATGATGCAAAGAAGGAAATTCTAAAACAAGAGATCTGGATGTGAGACTGCAGGGGCTGGGTTCATGGAATAACCTATTTCTTCTAGGAAAGGGCTCTCCATGGAGAGGATGAAAGCAAAACAAGTCTCAAAATACAGAAAACAACGTCTCTGCCATCAAGTTCTGTAACTCTTGGTGGCTACCGGCAGTGGGCTGCCCATAGGAACTTCTGAGGAGTCTCTGCACAGAGAAATACTTGCAACCATGAAGGTAGAAGAAGAAACTGGAGCTTTCAGAAAACACTGATTCCTCATAAATTAACTACAGATCAGGAGGAGACAGGCAATCTAAAGAACATAAGAACTGCAATAGTGGGTCAGACCAAGGGTCCATCAAGCCCAGTATCCTGCTTCCAACAGCGGCCAATTTAGGTCACAAGAACTTGTCAGGTTCCCAGAAGGTAGACGCTTATGTTTGCTGAACCTGCCATAGAATTATCTACAAATAAAGGTTCGTGCTGCTTATACTTTAGTTGCTGTTTGCTAAGTGCACCCTTCCCTTCATCCACACCCTGCCCTTAAAGACCAGGCAAGCAAGCTGTCTACATCACAGTTACAAGCTACTCACACTGACATGCACTCCCTACTTACACATTCAGATTCATTGAGGTGATTGTTAGCAAAATTCAGTAATAGCTTTAGTGCATTAGGATATAATAGCATCATTCAAGAAAACTGAAAAAAGCATAATTACTCACCTGTAGCAGGTGTTCTCCAGGAATAGCAGGAATAAGTCCTCACATATGGGTGATGTCACTGACAGAAGCTTTTGAGAGATCCACCACGCATGCGTGCCTGTCTTCCCGTCCGAGGGAGCCATCTTACCTCAGTATGACGACATAACAATCAATCAAAATGAACAACTCCACAGGGAGGAGGGAGGGTACTGAGGACTTATCCCTGCTGTTCCCAGAGAACACCTGTTATAGGTGAGCAACTACGCTTTCTCCGGGAACAAGCAGGAAGAAAGCCCTCACATATGGGACTCCTCAGCTACAGGCTACCGAAAAAACCCGTAAAAAGCCCAACGGGGCAACCAGAAAAAACAAATCGAGAGAAACAAGGTGAGTAAACTCTGTAAGGTTCCAAGAGTCAGTGTCCAGCGAGGACATCAACATCAGGACAACACTACGACAGCCTGGATGGATAGAAGGGCCGGTGGGAGGAGTAGAACTAATTCTCAAACAGGTGCCAGAGTACAGTTTGGCCAAAGTTGCTGTCATGCTGGGAATCTCCATCCAGACAGTAATGGGCTGTGAAGGTGTGGACTGAAGACCACATAGCAGCCCTCCAGATTTCCAATGTGGAGACCAAGCATAAGTTCACAGAAGCAGCCATAGCTCAGATGTTATGAGCTGTGATGTGGCGCTCTAGGGCCAGACAAGCCTAAGCATAAGCAAAGGAGATGCAGTCCACAATCCATATTGAAAGGGTGTGCTTTGAAACCGCAATGCTCAGTCTATTAGGGTCAAGAGAGACAAAGAGCTGGAAGAAATGTCAATGGGCTTTTGTCCACTCCAGATAGAAAGCCAGAGCTCTCTTGCAATCAAGTGTTTATAAAGAAGCCTCAGCCCTAATGGCATGAGGCCTAGGAAAAAAGGTGGGCAGCATCACCGACTGGTTGAAATGAAAGGCAGAAACCACTTTAGGAAGGAACTTTAGGATAAGTCCGCAGGACTACTCTATTGTGGTGAAATCTGATATATGGAGGGTGTGCTACCAGCGCCTGGAGTTCACTAACTCTGCACGCAGAGGTGACCGCTATCAAGAACAGAACCTTCCAGGTGAAGTGTTTAAGCGAACAGGAGCTGAGAGGTTGAAAGGGGGCCAAAAGGAGATGTCCCAATACCATGTTATGATCTCACGCTACTGGTGGGGGCTTGATAGGGGGCCGCAAGAGCAGGAGACCTCTCATGAAGCAGCTTAAGAGAGAATGTGTGGAGATGGGTTTACCACCCACGCCGCAGTGGTAAGCCACCACCATGCTGAGATGCACCTTCACCAAGTTGGATTTAAGACCAGAGTTGGAAAGATAGAGGTGGTAATTCAGCAACACCTTCGCAATGCAGGAGAAAGGGTCTAGAGCCTTCCCTGCGCACTAGATGGAAAACCTACTCCACTTGACGATGTAAGCAAGGCAGGTGGACTCGACGTGAAACAAGGGGCATGTTCTTCACATCTGCAGGGAGATGAAGCTCTGCAAGAACTACCTCCTCAGCATCCATGCCATGAGGGTTAGGGAGCGGATGTTGGGGTGAAGAAGAAACCCGCTGTCCTGAGAGACCAGATCCAGATTGCATCCCAGTCTGAGTGGTTGCCTCCAAGAGAGTCATAGTAGAAGAGGAAATCATGGTTGCCTGGGCCAGTGTGGGGGCAATGAGAATCATGGTAGCCCTGTCCACCTGTAGCTTGAACAGGGTTTTGGCCACCAGTGGGATTGGTGGATACACATAGAGCAGACCCATGGTAGAGTGCAGCAGGAAGGCATTGGAGGCTATCCGATGGCTGCAGGGAATCCTCGAGCAGAAGTGTGGCACCTGTGCATTGTCTATTGATGCAAAGAGGTCTATGCTTGGTGTGTCCCACAACTGGAAGATGCGGCTGGGTACCCGTGTGCTGAGGGCCCACTCATGTGGCTGAAGGATTCTGCTGAGATGATCCAGCAAGACATTAAGCTCCCCAGGCAGATACATGGTCAGGATGATCATGCCCTGGGAGAAGGCAAATTTCCAGAGATGCACCGCTTCCCAACATATGAGGTATGACCCCATGCTGCCCTGTTTGTTGACGTAGAACATCGCCGCTTGGTTGCTCTTCTGAATAAGGATGATCTGGTTGGTCAAGTGCTCCCAAAATGTCTGAAGGGCACTGGAAATGGCCTGGGGCTCCAGAAAGTTGATCTGGTGTAGGCACCCCTCAGTCGTCTAGAGACCTTGCATGTGCAGGCCATCGAGATGGGCCCTCCAGCCAATCTTGGAGGCATCAGTAGTCAGGGGGGGCTTGAAGGGAAGACCCATGAGCAGGTTCTGAGGCTGTAGCTACCAGGACAGTGATTCCTTGAGGGGTGATGTGACCACTATCCTGTCCCCAAGATGACCGGTGGCCTAATGCCACTATGTGCAGAGAGTCCTCTGCACCTGCTTTATCCGAAGGCGGGCAAGAAGGGAGATATGGACTGTGGAGTCAATGTGGCCAAGGACATGAAGCATCTGGATGTTTATTTTATTTTTATTTATTTAACAGTATTTCTAAACCGCCTTATCATAATAATCAAGGTGGTATCACAGCAAACAATCTGGTAGTGTGAGTGTGTTATACATGCAGTGAGGGTGAGGATTTTGTTGAGTGTGTGTTGTATTGTGTGCTAGATTGGTTTGAGCTATGTACAATGTGGGCTATATACAGTGGTGCTAAAGACATTTATATACATACAGTGTTAGGCGGTAACATGTGCTGTTATACAGACAATTAGGTTATGTGATGTGACCATAGTGTTCTATGAACAGCATGGTTTTCAGCTGTTTTCTGAAGTCTTTGAGGTCTGTGGTTTGTGGTGGCTGGACTCTGCTGCAGCTCGCGGGTCATTGCCATGAGATGCTGTGCCTGATCTGTGAGCAAGTAGGCTCAAGCTAGGGTGGTATCCAGGACAGCACCCATGAACTCTAGGCATTGGGAGGGCTGCAGGTGAGATTTTGGATAATTGATTACAAAGCCGAGATGCTCCAACACCTGAATTGTGAGGCCTGTAGATTGCCGCACCTCATCTGATGTTGTAACCCTGATCAGCCAGTCATTCAGGTAGGGAAAGACAAAAACACCCAGGGTCTGGGGGAAGGTGACAATGACCGCGATACATTTCGTGAAGACCCTCAGAGTGGAGGCTAGGCTGAAGGGCAGCACCCAATACCAATAGTGTTTACCACTGAGCATGAAGCGGAGATACTGCTGATGAAGGAGGTGAATGGAAATGTGAGTATAGGCATCTTTGAGATCAAGGGAGCACAGCCAATCCTCTCATTGGAGGTAAGGCAACAACATTCACCAGGGAGACCATTTTGAATTTCTCCTTCACTAGGACGCGATCAAGGTTCCATAGATCCAGGATGGGCCAGAAGCTGTCCGTTTTCTTGGGAATCAGGAATTAATGGGAGCAGAATCCCTGTCCGGCCTGAGCTGATGGGACCAACTCGATGGCTAAATCGGCCAGGAGGCTGTGAACCCCCTGTTGAAGGAGTCCCGGTGATGAGGATCAAGAGGGTACTCCCTTGGGAAAAACGAGGGAGGAAGTTGGTTGAAATGAAACAGGCAGCCATCTTGGACTATCTTTAGATGTTATCACTGGCCATTTGTGAGCATAATGGACCAACCTCCCCCCTACTTGTGGAGGAACTGTGCCTGAGGCAGGAAGTAGGGCCATGCTCCGCAGGAAGGAGTCAAAAGCCTCCACCGGGCTGCGCCTGTGGTGCAGGCTGGGACTTTTGTGGCTTTTGGCAGCATTGCTGACACTGGCCCTGGCCCTCTGCTGTTGACCCTGCTGAGGGCTCTGATAAACCACGTAGGGAGGATAATTTCTGTAATATCTTCTCTTTTTTGGGTAGAAGGCCTTCTTCCCAGATGCCTTCTTCCAAGAGGGGATCAGCTGTCTTTTAGGATAGCCGATTCATCATCAACTGCTCCAGCTCCCCCGGCCTTATCCTCCATGGGCTTGCCAAGGAGGATCTCCCCTCAGCAGGGAACATACACTAGCTTGTCCTGCACCCACTGCTCAAGGACAGAAGATTTCAGCCAGGCCAGGCGATGGGCCCTAATACCCATAGCAGCTACCCTGGCCACCAATTCAAAGGTGTTGTAGGCCACCCTGCTCATATATTTAGAGCAGTCCTTCCCCTTGGAGACTAGAGAGCGGAACCAGTCTAGCTGTCCCCCCAAGAGCATGTCCGAAAACTCGGACAGATCCCCCTTAACAGAGCTGGTAAGCAAGGATGCGGGACACCAGCATCAATCCCTGGTAACATTTTCTCCTGACCCCATCCAGGGTTCAGGCTTCCTGCCCTGAAGGAACCGAGGAGTGTGTCTTAGAACTTTTACTCCTTCTCATGGCAGACTCCAACAGCATTGAGTTAGGGGGTAGCTGGGGCTTCTCGAGCCTAGGGCTCTTTTGGACTCAGTACATGGACTGCAGTCGGCAGCTTATGGGGAGCACCGTGAGGGGAGTCTTCCAGGTGTGGAAGAGTAACTTCTTGAGGATCCGGTGAACTGGAACCCTTATAGCCTCTTTGGAAAGAGACGGGCACTAAAGGATTTCCAACACTCCTCCTCTGCCTCAAGGATAAATGGTAGAGCCTTCGCCATGTCCCTGACAAACTCATGAAATGAGATGTCCTCTGGCGGGGACTTATGGCTTTCATAGGGCAGTGAGGGATCTGTTGGAATATCCCTATGGAGCTCAGAGACCATGGACATCTCCTCAGTATCCCACTCAATGGAGTCTGAGTCTGTGAGGCAGCTGACGTATCAAAGGTTCTCCTCAAAGTGTCGACGGCACTTGGGAGGGGTGGATGGGGATCAGGGTTTCTTCCTGAAGCACCTGACGATGGCCCTCCAATTTGGAGGCACTTGGAGGGGAAACCCTGTGCACTGAGAGTGAAACCAAGTGCCTGCCTGAGGCCTCTCCCCAGCTAGGGAAAGCATGGGTTTTAAGGATGGCTGCACCTTCATTGACGGAACCACTGCCAGCTGCAGGGCTACTATTGGCATCAAGGACCTCGAGTCCCTCGCAGTCAGGAGTGCAGCAAGACTGCATTTGAGGGCCTGCATTCACTCCGCAAGGAGAACCATTTCTGTTGTGGTCGGAGCTGGGGCAGCAGCCACGGCCCCCCGACACCAGCTCCCTCATCGGAGACTCCATGATGGTGACCATATCAGATGACCTTCGACGGCCCTTTGGGGACTTTGGAGGCAACTGCTCCTGCCAGGGCAGCGTTGGTGGCTGCTCTCAGCTCTCGCCCTTGGAATCATGCCAAGGGGGGCTTTGATACCAGTGCCCATGGGTCTTACCCTGGCCCTCGACATTGACAGGGTGGAGGATCGATCCTTCTGGGGACATCCCTCATCAAAGGATAGTCTCCAGTCCAGGTCACTGTGGCCCCTTGGCTCCGAATGAGCTTGAGTGTCACTCTGGGTTAAGGTCTCAGTGGAGGTCCTTGAGGGCGTCGACACTGATGCCAATACCGCCAACTCTGAGATCCAAACAGCGATTCCTGCTATTTCTCTTGATTCTTCCACCCCTTCCGAGTCATCTGCAAACATAAATTGCAGGTGGAGGGCTCGTGGTCAAGCCTGAGGCACTGAAAGCACCTGCTATGGCAGTCTGTCACTGAGATGGTGTGGCCACACCTGGAGCATTTCTTGAATCTACTGGTTGGTTTACTCATATTGGGGAAGATGGTTTCCACCAAATCAAAGGACATCTATGTCCTGAACAACCAGAGGGGTGCGAGAGAAAAGACCCGTGTGCCAAAAAAAAAAAAAAAGAAAAATATACCCGAGAAAATTGTGGCGCCGAGGCACCGACGCTCCTGGAAAAGAGCAGGAAGACAAGAAAAAGCTTGCAACCGAAAACGAAGCAAGAGAGCTAGAAAAAATGAACCGCAAGGGTTACTTCAAGTTTCCAGGGATGAAAAGACAGATATCTGAAAAGCTCCATGGAAAAAAGAAGACTGAGGCAAGATGGCTCCTTCATGCAGGTAGACAGGCACACATGTGTGGTGGATCTCTCAAAAGCTTCCTATGAAAACTGGAGATTGATCCCACGTGGGTTCCGTCGGTGATGTTACCCATATGTGAGGACTTTCTTTCTTCTTGTTCCCAGAGAAAAATTATTATTTCTAATTATATAAGAAATTCAATTTCACTAACTGGACTGACTAGATTGGCCTTACAAGCTTGGTCTGTTATCTTATTCTATTTATATTTCTATGCATTTCATTCTTCTCTAGTTCTTTTGTTTTACTCTTTCCAAATTTAAAAAAAAACAATATCCTGGTTTCCTCTTTGTAATAAAAAATGGTAGTAATATGAATGATCTTCCAAACTTCTCAACAGATGATGGTGAGATGTAAATTAGCAAGAGGTAGCAAGAAGCCACAAAACCTCAAGGATTGAGGAAAAAGATGAAAAGAAAGAATAGGAATGGGGAAATGAGATTGAAAGGGAGAGATAAGTGTGTGTTGGGGGGGGGATGGCAGAAGAGGAAAACTCAGGAATTACCGAAGACTATGGGGCCCTTTTATTAAAGGTTTTAACATGCATTAATGAAGTCAACGCACATTAAGTGACCACAGTCCTCTTATTTCTATGTGTGCAATGCCAATGCACGTTAACTTCATTAACCTGCATTAACCTTTAGTAAAAGGGTTCCTATGTCTACCTGTTTTCCCTCTCACTTCAGACATATAGATACACTAGGAAAATCATATATATTGAAACATTGTATACAAAAGAAAAAAGAATAAATTGAAAGTGAGAAGAACAAAGTATCCTACTGGCCAAGTAAACTTCCGTAACAAAAGCCCAAAACTGGTAGGTTGATTTGTCCGTGACTTATTAGTTACAAGGTCAACACTATAGCCCTAGACTGCAAGCAGTGCACTTAGTACCATGTACTTCTCACAGTTCTACACAGAGTGAAGAATATCTAACAGTAGTAGTAGTTTTCCTCATTTTATGTCTTTGGGGGAAAGGCTCAATCTGTAAAAGACAAGATACGAATGCTCAGAACACCCTGGACTCTTTCAAGCATCACAAACTTCCTATCTGGAACTTTTATTTCACTTCGCTGGAGTGACCTCTTAATAGTGTATTTAATTCAAATTATCATTCAGAGAACAATACTTGATCCCTTTGGGAGGGATATGGAGTAAGGGAGTTTCCAAAAAGAGTGGGAAGAATTTGTTGCTCTACCTCTTACTTCTCCTGTGAGACAGGGGGACTGGAATAAATACATCTAGGGTTGCCAGATATCTTTGGTCCATAGATCAGTATAATAAAGATGGACTTTGAGCCAGTGCACTGGAATGGTCTTTTAGTATACACCAAAACTCCAGGGCCAGACCTAAAGCTCCATCCAAGCTGGTTCCCACCTATCCTCCCACCCTCCTCCCAAAAGAAGAACAGCCAAACATGCAACAAGCTGCTCTCAGTTTTCAATCAAGTCGAGGATTTTGCCAGTGTGATCAACGGCATTACCAGACAGTATTAGACGAAAATAGCTAGATCTAACCATGTCTGGTAAGACGTCAGTCAACAGGCAGTCAACACTAATCACCCAAGATCAACAAATGAAGATGTACAAATACACGAATAGCAGAACTGGAAGACAAGAATTTATCTGAAAGAAATGTTTTTAAGTTCTGTATTACCAGCTGCCCTTCATGAAGAGACAGTCCATAGTTGCTCCAATTCAGCAAATAAAATGTTAAAGCATTTTTGCAAGATGTTGTCAGAGAAACAAAACTAAAATCTACCCAGAAGACTATTTTAGGCATAATGGTTTATGAAGACTTATTTATATGCATCACGATCAGGGTTCATGTACTGTTCTAATCTGGTGATTGGAGAACAGAACCTGAGAGCTGTTGACTCAAGTCGAACGCTCAGTGTTAACTGCATATTCCCTGCATAGCCTTGCCTAAACCACTCAACCTTGTTAGACGTGATCTCAGAAGAGTTTGGCCATAGACAAAGAGCCTGTGTTTAACTCTGGCCTCAGCTTTTTTTAAGCATCTCTTAGCTCGCTATTGTGTACCCGGGGGAGAACAGTCCTCAAAGCCATTTATATGGCTAAACTGACCTGTCTGAAAATTGTCTTCCATAATCTGGCTAAAACTATACATGCCTTCCACAGCCCAAGTATTTTTAGCTACTAGCAAGGAGGTATTCCTTGGGCCCCGTTTACTTAGGGGAAGGAAAACAATGCCTGTATATTTGATTTTCAAATCTATGCACATCTCTTAGAGTCATTTTCTGCCTGCACAAATTGCAGATACGAACTGCAGAGCTACCCTTTGAAAACTAGCAACAAGGTCTGTACTTTGTAGCTATGTGAAAAGGGTCCCCACACTTTTGGCTTCCCAAAGGCTCTAGTATACAAGTTACAAGAAAGACAAGAGGCTATCTGAAATTCCAGTCTTGTCTAACTGAGCCCTAGGTCTACACTCAATCTTGCTCACATTCTCATTCCCATTAAAAGCCAGTTTCTAGAGCACCTCACATTTCACCACATTTCCTGAACTCTTTTGCATGGAGTTAATATTTAACAGCAAAACTAATCCTGCCCTCTGCCTTGATTACAGCATGGCTGAAAAAGGAAGTGCCTTCCCAGTTCCCTGTCTGCATCCAGAGTACATTATTAGGTAGTTGCTTTTATTCGTGCTGACCGGCAAGAAAGTTTTATGGACCTTTTACATGTCTAATCGAGGTAACAGAGGTGTGTTGGGATTAGCACTCTGGTTACTCGACCATACTGTCTGCAGTCAGCAGTCACCATTGAACTTCATAACATCCCTTACTTTTAACCAATGAGGAAGGCTCCACCGAAACACGGCTGTGTCGGGTTAAGTGTTTTGGTATTCCTGTGTGCCTTCAAACCATTGTTGTGCTTCTCAATAAACTTCCAGTTTTGGATTACTCACTCTGTACTGGTTTGTCTTTTTATTTATATAAATCAGGAGCAAAAGACACCAGTGCACATCATGGGCCTATGATGGCACTATAGGCAGATCACCCTAGTCCTGATTTATGTCCTACCTGAAAACACCCTGGGAACTGTCCCACTTCTCCTACTGAATCAACATGACAAAATCTGCTTTGGGAAGGCGTTATAAAGAATAAGGGCTGGCCTGGCTTAACACTGTGAAGTCACCACAGTAGGAACAGAGAACGGTTGTTTTTTTTTCCTTGGCTGCATGCTAAGGAAAAAAGAAAGATCAGGTTTCTTTCCCTGCAGCAGGCACTCACTCCCTCTTAGTAAACAGAAGCTGGAGTAACACGCTGAAGGACAAGAAGGCCGTGCTAAGTAGGGGCGTGATGGTTAGAGAAAAACAGCATACCGCATTTTAAAAAATCAAGTCTTTACCAGGCCTTGTTTTCATCACATGTACAAGTTCTAGAAGGGCCAGTTGAGCACTGTCACCTATCAAAAAATAAAGCCAAAAAGTAGATGAGCAGATAAGGTATCCCAAGGAATATGCTGAGTTGCAAACTTTCAACAATACTAAGAAGGTGGTTATTTTTAATAACCGTTGCCTGATTATTAGCATCGATGATAATATTATCGCCTATGGGGATATTTTGTAAGAGCCCGCATACATTTAAGGGCAATGACCCACAAACTTTACACACATTTTCAAAGGGAAAGTAGGCACGTACTTTTCCTTTGAAAATTATCTGCACACGTTCGCACCTGCTAATGTGCATGGGTAGTTATTGCAGCTAACTTTACGTACATACTTTTGAATATGCAAAAATATCTGACTCTGACCTTGCCCCTGGAAATGCCTCTGCACACTGTGGGTAAACTTATGCGCTTGAGGCCACGCACAAATCAGATGGGGAGTTTGGTAAAAGGCCATTTCTGTAGATAAAGCACTGTTTTAACGGCAGAAATGGCTTTGACAATAATCTTCCTTACAACTAGTGCTATCAGTATTCCTATGAATGGTAATTTTAGCACTAGTACTAGCGTCATCAGGAATAATAGTATGCATTCTGTTGGAGTTGGTGCTGTTCTAGGATTATCAGTTAAAATGTGGTTCCAGCTGACCTCAGGCAGGCCCAGATTGAAGATGGTGCCCAGAGGCAGGACTGCAGAATGGTGAGGAAGGGAGGTTTCTCCCCCAGAGATCATAGAAGCAAGTGGAATCAGAATCTTGTGTAGCTCAAGTATTTGGTGCCTTCAAAACTTGGCATCCTAGGCAGTTGCCTTTACCTGGATATGGACAGGACTTCAGGCTTATGCTTCCTATAAGACCTGCTTTCATGGTAATGAAGTCTTATTTGTTTGTCTGGACAAGCCCCAGTTATATCTCAGGATGGCAAATGCTTCAGGAGAAGAATGAGATTGAGAAGGCTTCCCATCTACGTTTTCAGTGGCTTTGGCAGACTATGTTAATGTTAGAGATGTGCTCCAGTATAATGTGTTTCTTATGATAATGTGATGCGGTATATTGAAAGTTTGATATGGCTCACGCCATTCTTTGTGAACGTCTCTTTTCAGCCTATAAACCCTTTGCCAACATCTCAATCTTCAAGTTTCATTTGAGACCCAGGTCACAGTGTGAGACAGTAGCTCTTTGTCATGGTTCTTCTGATGCACGATGTGGTTTGGTTCACTCTTTGAACATCGTTACCAGACAGTGTTAGAGTACTATTAAAAAATCCAGCACTGTCTAGTAAGATGCCCACAGAGGACCACTCTGTCCCGTGAGTAGCAGAATCTGGCCACAACACATCCTAGGACATGGTCACTTCCCCTTCACCCTCAGTGTCCCCAGGATTGTCCCAGTTCTTTATCAAAACTACTTCATGACTGTTCTGACATCTTACAAATTTGCAGGTCCCAAGAAAGCGGTCTCACCACTAACAGGAAGAAGAAGGAATCCTGAAATTCAGGAAAAAAAAGAGTGTGTTAGCCAAAAGAAAAGATTTAACAGGGGGAAAACAACAATAGAGGAAAAGAAAGTGTGAACAGTTAAAGACATCATGTTTGTGGTGAAGAGCAGTAACACAAAACACCGGTTTCTGCTCTATCCCAGCTGTCAATGACCTGAGCCAAATCACCATAGTTTAAAACTGCAAACTTATGACACAAGTTTGGATTATTTTGAACCTTCAGGAATCCAAGGCACTTGAAATATGGAGGAAGAAATGCTGATTAGTTTTACTTTTCTATTTTCATCCTGAAAGGGAAAAAAATATTAAATCAACAGACTACCAAGGAGTCAGTTTTGGTATTCCATCCATGATTATCCATGTGGCATGGAAGGTATACCCTGGTTGATGCAGTATTAAAGATCATTAAGAGAGTTCCAGTTTAAAGACTATACATCAAAAAGGACAGAACCCTTAGTATTTGAAATACTGAGTTACAATGATGGAAACAAGGTACGTTCATGCATTTCCTAAGGACAGCCCCGCTGTTTAGCTAATTAACAGGTACAGATTTCAGGATAAGGTGTATGTGTTTTGTGTGTCTCAGCATCTGTCAGGTGGGAAGCAGCACCTGTCTAGAAGATCATGAGTGTCGGGCAGACATATTTCTCAATAATAATGGCAACTCAATGATATCCTTCCAAATTATTATTTACACCATATCTGTTACATCCTACAGCTTCAAGCATAGTTACAAATCTTTCTGTAATATCGCAAGGGAAAAGCAGGAGACAGGCCCAAAGCTCCTTTCCATGTCCGATTCCGTTCCCCACTAACCCAAAGCCTCCCACAGCTCTTCCTGTCATGTGATGCAGCCAGGAAAAATCAGCTGTCTTTTGTTCAGCAAGAATGGAAAGAATATGCACTGAAGCTGTGCAAAAGAATTAATTCAGAGTTCAAAGATATTTCAAAGGGGAAGAAGCAGAATCAAACCTTTAGTTAACGGTACAAGAAAGATTTTCAAACTGAAAATTTAAAAGGCCACGTATGTGAAAGATGCCCCATGAAGGGCTTGTCTAGATAATTTACTTTGTCCTTGCACTTAAACATTCAGGGTTTAGCAACCAGAAAGGGATAGTACAGACTTGACAGTCTGGGCTGCGTTTGGGCAAAAACAGCTTTTGACAAATATCTAGTACTGTGAAAGAGGCTATTCAGTTTCTATTTAGTGTGTTTAGTTACTTACAAAGTTATATTTGGACGGGTTGAAAAGGACAACTGCCAAGCAGAGGAGTCAGAGCCCGCCTAATCTTGCCATTAATGAGCTCCACTTCACTTCTGACCCTGTCCACAGCTACCGTAGCAATCCCCCCACCCCCCAAAAAACATAGGGTGTAGGAAAAGCCTAGGAGAATAAAATAAAGGAAAAAAGCAAATTCACCACCATTTGTAAAAAGAAAATATAGTGCTAAATAAGCAAAAACAAAAAAAAGATGGAGGAAATTATTGAAAAACTAACTATTGTATTTCATTTGGTAAGGCCTAACAGGGTTCAGAAATCAATAAGCACATTACTACTCTTTAGTTCTATAGTGCTACTAGATTGGTGCACCAGATCTCTTGGGCCATAGGGTAGAACAGCCATGCCACTCTTGGATCCCACGATGTATGTGAGCTGCCATAATCATCATTACCAGGCAGTATTAGAAACAGAGATAACATCCAATGCTGCCCAGTAAGATGGCAATAGCACCTCAGAATCCCAGGCATCTGCAAGTGACAGGTGGCACGTCCAGACGAAGGAGACATGTCCTTAACAGACAGGAACAAGAGAACAAAACACAGGTCTATTCTACTAGCATCAACCTATGATTTTGCCCAGTGATTCTGTTAAAGGGCATCTCCTAATAATGCTACATTTTCCTGCAAACCTAGCCACTTTTCTACTGTCCTTTTTACAGTAGAACAACTTTGGCATTCTACTATGATTCAGAATTATGAGCGATGTCCTTTGTATTCCTCAACCAGGTTTACTTTTTTAGCAGGTGGTTTACTTCTGCTTTGGCAATGCTCATTGCACTGAGCCCACAGTGAAGATGGAAGGCAGGACATTAACACTCCCCCTCCCCATTAATCCCCATATTCAACCTCATTCAGTCTCAGCTCAGAGCACAAGACATCATGTTTGACACTACATCTGGCCTTAACCAAAAGGCTGAAAAGTGATTCATTCCTTGCTCAGTGCCCCATTTTATTCTTACCCTGCTGACCATGGCTGCAAAGAAATTGCCAAACCCATCCTAGAGGAGTGGTGGAGTAGCCTAATGGTTATAGCAGTGGCCTGAGAACCAGGAAGTCAGGGTTCAAATCCCAATGCTGCTCCTTGTGACCTTGAGTAAGTCACTTAATCCTCCACTGCCTCAGCTACAAATTGAGGTGGTAAATACTCTGGGGACAGGAAAATACCTGTACCTGACTGTAAGTCACCTTCTTCCTTTCCCCCACATACTAACCTTTCAATAAATGACCAATTGTGTATTTTAGATGGAGACCGGGTGTATTTTGCATTACCTTGCCTTTTTGATAAGCTTTGTGTGGCTCAAATGAATCTGTGCACTTTCTTCTTACAGCTTTTCTCATGTTCTGTGGTGTCATCAACAGACTCTGTCAATGACATCATGATCTGTGGTCGGTAAATACCTGCAGTACCACAAATCAATAGATCTGCTACGTCATTGCTATTTCAGTGAGAACATATAGTGAGGGTAGATACCTTGTTCACATACAAAAAGATACAAGAAAATGTGAACAGAGAAAAAAGTACATTTTACTTTTTGCCGGTCCTTCCTATAGGTAGTTCAGTCAGAATGATGTGCAAACATGGAAAAGTGCTAGAGATTGACTGGACAGACCTGTTGGGCCCTGCAATCCCCATCACCTGATGTTAACACTAGAAAATAACACCTTTTATATACTATGTTCTAAAGCTAACGACGGCATGCAAAACGACACAGATTCCATAGCAGAGAATCATCATCCTGGGTATTTTTCTATCCATTTTATATTACCTTATTAATATAGAAAAACGAGACAAGCGCTTTGAATCTAAGTTCTAAAAAAGGGTGCTAATGAGCTTGAGGATAGTAAAGGCCTATGTGGATCCTCTCTCTCAGGCACTGACAGGTAATACTGACAGAGGAGGTGATTGGGGTTTTTTCCCCTCCTGACTTCCTTAGGCCTTTTCTAAGCCCTCACCATTTTGTTTGGTGATAAGGTACAAAACAACAAAATGGCTACCAGGGTTTTGTTTTGTTAAACACAGGGATAGAAGGGGAGGGCAGAACATGGAAGTGCAACTGGAAAATAATAAGCAAAATCAAGTTTTCAGCCTATTTAAAAGAAAACATATAAACCTGAGGGTACTTCAAGACTTAGAATTCCACTGTATTTTGTAACAGTGAAAACAGCTGTTTACTTCCAATTAAAAAGTTCATCGTTTAAAAGAATCCTAGCCCTCCCGGCTGCCCTGCCTTAGAAGAACATGTTTTCCCACCCCTGTGTCATGGCCTGATGAATGCTGGGCATAATTTTAAAAAGGGCCAAAGGGGATTCAGGTGTTAACACACCTCTCAGCATTCTGTCCAGTGAAAACTTGAGACTCCAGAACTCTCTGTTTACTGATTCATCCGTTAATGTTTCACGCATTGGAACAGGAATCCTAAAGACACAATTATGTGATAGGGCAAAAATAAGAACACCATTCAAAAGTGCTTTTCTTAATTCTGCACCTAACTGCCTTTTCGGCACAGCTCACAAAGCCCTGTCACTGAACAAATCCCAGCCATGGCACGTCATGCAGCCTGACAGAAAACCGCCTCCCTTTTCTCAGCTTCCCGCCTCTCCCCCATTTTGTGCTTTTATTCAGCAGACGGTTAGCTGTTCCTTGCTGAACTAGAGTTAACGCATCTATTTTATGCACGAGGGCGTGAAGATTGAGGGCTCTTCCTGGCTACACATACCTGCCAAAAAAGACGGCAAGTATGCAAATGCACCTGAAAATTTGGCACATTCTGTCTGGCCACAATGATGCCAGAGCTAAAAATGGCATAGTGAGGGGAGCAAATGTCTGTCTGACACAGCCCGATACTTACACCTGAAACAGTCACAGTTTTTAACTTAACATAAACTGGAAACTTCTAATACACAAAGTCATATAATTTTTTTTTATAAATGTTGCCTCAAACATAGCCACTGCGTTCATCAGACTGCCTTTTGGATACTTCTACAGCAAAGCTTTAAAAAATTGCCCTTGATACTGGCAAAGTTCGACATAAAAATCTCCAAGTAGCCTTTCAGCAACATCACAGCATTCCTATTTTATCTTAATAAAAGGAAAGCAGTTCTAACTAGTTTGGCCTAGTCACCATAACTATAAGAAGGATTTGAAATTTACATACATATAGAATATAATTTTCCAAAAGTAAAGCATGTTTTACATGTAGAAAGGAGCTTTTATAAAATAACACACAGATATAAAGTAGGAGCCTAGAAAGCTAGCATGTACTTTTGTGTAGATTGCATGACGGCATTTACAGATGCATACTTTGGGTAGATCTGGGGCAGAGTTCTATAGCATGTGCTTCCAAGCAGGTGTAAATTTGTGCATTTGTGTGCTACACAGCCTGGTCTTCGGTGCCTGTTTTATAAAAGCACATAGGTACCTAAATTGGCTTTATGAAATAGGTGCCTTTTTGGACTTTAAAACAAGGGGGGTAATTTTATAAGGGGCTTGGGTGTGTAGACCAGCATATTACATGCTCATGAAGGCATAAAACCGCCCAGGATATACATGCGTAAAAGTAGCGCCTATGCAATACACAATTACACAGTATAAGCACAGTTATTTCTAGAGGCGGAGAATAGGTAGAGTGAGGAGGGATCAGTACTAGGGCATTTAGGGGGGTTATTCAAAGGCATTGACGTGGTTTGCAGACTTGTTAGTGCAGCTGAATATCCCCAGTTTGGACTGCTAAACGTCCTGATGCTAACCGCTTTGCATCGGGGTGTTTTGGGGGCAGCACCGCAGATTAAATGGGCAGCTGCGATATTCAGCTTCTGCCTGGCCGAATGGCTGCCCTAACTTTAGCCAGTGACTGGACTGCAAAATTACAATCGGGCAACCCGAATATTCAATGCCAGGGCCTGAATATGGCCCTGGCATTGAATATATGAGCTGAAGTTAAAGTGGCAACGGCCAGCCGCTTTAAGTGTGCTGGCTGACACCACTGAAAATCTGCCCCCCCCCCCCTCAGTCATTTATACAATATGGGATTCCTACCAGCACATATATGCACAGCTATTTTATAAAGGCACCATGCACAGATGTTGCCTTTATGAAATATTTGCCTTTCCAGCCTAGATGCCCCATTCTAAAACGGCCCCATAGTCTGTGTGTGTGTAAGCAATGATATATTTTGATTTCTCAGAGCGAGGAAGCCCATTACTTGCAAGTGGAGTAGTCGCCTAGTGCTTAGAGCAGCTGGCTGTGAATCAGGCAATCCTGCTTCTTCCACCGACTCTCCCTGCAGCCTTCACCCTCCACTGCCTCAGTATGGCTTAGCCTGTAAGTCCACTTGGACAGAGAAATAACTTGTGCAATTTAACTTGTAACTTGCCTCAAAATCGGATTTGGAAAGGCGACTAATTAAATCTCAAATCCAAATCATTAATGGACTTAGGGCCAGTTCTAATTTTGAACTATTAGATTCTGCAGATAAGCTTGACATTGTTTTAACTCTTTTACAAGTTTTCTCTACATCATTATTGGGCATAACCCAGGGTCATTACCTTTTCTAGCAGAGGGTCTCATTCTTAATGACCCAGTGGGATGTCAGGAGTAAAAAATGCAGAACTTATACAATCTTTTGACAAATTAATTGATATTTCACTCCAACACAATCGCTTTGAGATTTTTACATTAAATAAATACGTTCAAGAGTCTGATACCATGTATCATATATACCTATAAATGCAAAATCGTGGGTACAAAACCCTCTGCATCTTAAGTTTGTAGATAATCTCCTCTGCAGTATAACTGCCAGACAGAACAAACACGCTACAAAATTGCTAAGTTCTAAGTATGAATCCAAAAACGAGTCCAGCTGGCACTTGTTTCCAAAGGACTGAATAGTCTCAGAACTTCCACTTTGCAATGCAGCTAGGAATCCCAAATAGATGGACTTTGGCCCAGTTTGTGCATTAATGGACATTTATTTCCTGAACTGAAACTGATGCAGTTAACTAGCCAGAGGGACGGGGCTCCTCAAAGAAGCTAAGGGACTTTCTGTTTCCACCAACATTTAACAACTGCTGAGCACTTCAAACAGTCAAGGTCACCAGATAATTGCCCCCCTCCTTCCTGAAACAGAACTAACTCCCAGCATGCATTGTTAATGTCAGTAAACGAACCAGCCCCAAAGCAACCCATCCTTAGTGATCAGGATATAAGTAAGTTATACTAGATATTTCCTGATAGCAGTAACAATAAACGCAACAATGGCAGAGGTGCAGCAGGAAGTTCTGGTAATAATCCTTTCTTCTACTATTCCCATCACAATACTTCATATTCACTGCTTCCTCATGGACACCATGCTTAGAGATTTGTCATTCTGAAACTGGAGTTCTGATTAACATTAAAAGATACTGCTGCACGTCCCAGACGGTTTTACAAAGTGTGTGAAAAATGCATTAAATTTCTATTATCGTCAATGAACTGCTCAGTTGGAAAGTTCTTTTCCTTCTCAGTATAGAAAGGGTTCATGTGACAGCAAATAAATAATTGCTCGTCACTAGGAACAGATTCTAGTCCTGTTCTGATCAACCCAATCTCAAATCTTTCTGGACTGATATTTCAAAGCTTAGTATGTTCTGGGATAATAATTAAAATATAGAATTCAGCAATCTTGTCTTTAATGAGTTAACAAGACAATTTTAAAAGCCATTTCTGCATGCAAAGCAACGCTGTATGCATGGAAATAGAAGTTTTAAAAAGTGCATGGCAGATGTGCACATAAAGTTACATGCATACAGTTTGTATGTGCGGTACTTCAGCCAGATTGAGCAGAGGCATCCCCTGGGACAGCCGAGGTTGCATTTGAGCACATTCTTCATAAAATACTCCCTTGTGCTTATAAATTTAACCTGCAAAACGTGTACTTGGACAAGAGTAGATCTAAATTTAAGTACAGAAATGCCCTGGGGTAATTTATAAAACAGAGTACGTGCAATATTTTCATTTTGAAAATTTGTCAGCACCAGCGTAAGGGAAAGTATGTGCGTCCTATGTATGTGTGCTCAGTTTAAAACAATTCTTTCCTAAGGAGATTATTTCATAAGACTGTAGCAAACTACACCCCAGGGGACTCCTGCACATTATGGGGGTCATTTTAAAGCTCTATTCGTGAGTTGGATGTCTGAAAACAGGCACATAGATGTCCAAATCAGGTAGACATCCCTGGATCCTTTTTATAAAGCAAAGTATATAGATGTCCCCAGCCCAAAAATGTCTAGGTAGCATGGGGACATGGTAAAGGTGTGCCCTTGGCAGAGCAAGGGAGTTGCACATCACGATGCAATTTCAGAACGGCACGCATGTCTGGCCCTGGCTGTTGAGGCGCCTCTGCCTATACTGGCATGAATAAGGTGCCAAAAAGTGTTTTGTTTTATGGCAGCAATGCTATCAGGGGGAAGAGCTCAACACACTTACGCCACAGCGGGTAATTTTTCCTGGCCAAAGAGACCTGCCCATAAATACATACTCCAAACATATTACTGGCCCGCTGCTGCAAGTCTGAGTATCTGAAAGGGTAGGGTAGGACATGCTAGTCTCATAAAAGAGATGCCCCCCCTTCTGGCCTACCCAGGCTGGGGCATCCAAGTACCTGGCTTTGTGGGCATGCACTTTGGGGACGTCCACATTTGCAAAATGGCGTACATCCATGCAGAACACAACCTTGCTATCTGCACAAGGCTCATCTCCAGAACCAGTTACTGGGACATTCATTCTGTTAGGCAGACGCGGAGCAATTTCAGAAGGCACAGCTACAGTTCCCCTGGTTTTTGGGCCTCCCAGATTTTTCCTAGATGTCCCTTCTAAAATGCAACTTTAGAAAAATGTAAGATTATTTTAAGCACGCAAACTATATGTGTGTATAGAACCACAGTTTCAAAAAAGCCCTTTTCTGCATGTAAAACAGGCTTACACGAGGAAATACCTTTATAAAAACTACCCGCAACTGACTGTCTTGGAAAGATCATCTGTTTCATCATGAAGCTTCCTGTACTGATAAGATAACTTTTATGAAAATTAGGATCTGGCCTACTAATGGTATTAAACCAAGTACTAGTGCCTTCTACTGTCCAAGAAGCAACATCCACACTGTGATTTACATTCTGAGAGCAGAATCCAAAACAAACAAGAATATTTCAATTTCAAAGGATTAAAACATACAGAGGACAGAACTTCCATTGTCAAACTCTATCCACTGAGAAAATAAATGTAGTTCAATCAATTATCGGTTATAGAAAAAATGTTATTGAGAGCGGATGGCCACTTATCCTTGTGTAAAAAATTTTCATGGGCAGGTGGCAGTGACGTAAATTGTGATCAAATGACCCTCAGGCCCCCAAGGAAGAAAAGGGCCCACATGCAGCTGCTCCCAGATCTTCTCAGGTGGACTCCTCCCATTTTATGGGTCCTTTCAAAATGATCACTTGGGGACCCGTGAACTTTTTCCACTGACAGGTGGTCTTACTGTGTAAACTCCACATGTATGGGACATGCATAGAAGCAAACAGCCTGATGAATCCAATAGGTGGCCTTTGTAGCTAGATACCCAGTTTACCCGTAAGCAAGTCATAAGCAAACATTTGAATATACAGCAAATCCTGTGTTTTAGATCATCAGTAACTGATTAGAAAAATGACTGATTGGGGCAAAAACATCTGAGGACATGCTGAACATGTATGTGAAGCCCATGAGGAATCTTCATTATCTGCAAACAACAGTGGATTGCAGAGATCCTGCGTTTTTGGAGATTATGCAAAAAAAGTAATTTAAAAGACTTAATAGCACTGCCACCATTCAGATAACAACAAGCTCCTCTTATTACTGAACGGCATCTTGTATGACATTTTCTCAGTGTTAGTTGTGCAGTATCAATTATATAACCTGTAAGGAGGTCTGGGAAAAAAACAATGCTTCTTCCGGCTTTAACGATTACCTGTAATTGTTTTCTATATTAACTTAATTTTGGTATTCCTTTAACTAAGAGAGGCCGTCATGTTTTTGAATGGTAAAATTGCTCTCATTTTCGACTAGAGCATTCTCTGGCTTTAATAAAAGTTTTTGTTTTAAAGATAAGCTTGCCGCCAGACGTTTGACACATTTAAAAAGCAAGGGCTGCTTGCTGTTCTCAGAGAAGGTCACTCAATGACACCTTACTAAATGAGTAACTGAACAACATATCCATCTGCTATCTGCTACTCGGGGCTGGGTCCTAAAATACACACACTGAAAACTCAGTGAGGGAAAGAAACACAGAAAATCCTCCACATTACTGCTCTATGCCTCCCTTTTTTCGCACTTAATCTTTGAACTATAGCCTCTCTTTCTTATTCTGCTTACATGACCTGTCTTTGCGTATTCATTGAGTCCCTGTACTGATGTTCTATCTATGCTTAACTTGTATAGCAATACATACAACCCTAGGGTTACCAGATTTTTGGCGAGCAAAGCTGGGACACCTGGGCAGGGCTGGGCTGCCAGGGGGCAGGGGTCCTTCCTCCTCTGGCATCTTTTCCGGATATATTTCAAAATAGCCAGTGTAAGTAGCATTCACTAACTTCAAAAGTTAAAAAAAGACAGTCGAGAAGACTGCGTTAAAGTCCTTTGCTTCTATCCCCACTGAAATCAGGGACAGGAGATAATTATTGTCCACGGAGCTTGGGACAACACCTCAAAATCGGGGACAATCCCCAAAAATCGGGACATCTGGTAATCTTATACAAAACAAACAAGAAACAACTCACAAGCTCTTTTCTCTTCTAATTCTTTCATAGGAAATTTCGAGCACTATTGGTTTTTCTCATTATTTTCAGCTAGCCCTGTTTAGCAGAAACTTGTACTACTTATTTCCTATGTCCAAATCTCAAAATTCCAGATCAGCCTCCCCCTATCCACAATGCATAAGCGCACACACACTTCTGAAAACTTCAAGCACGTTCTCGTTTTCCAATCCGACACAATGAACGGCCAGCAATAAAGCAACAAGTTCAGGTCTACATTTGTGAAATTCTACAATTGGAGACGAAACGATCTAATCGATAAAATGCTCACAAAGCTGCTGGTTGATGAGATTTCAAATAAAAAAAAAATAAAGAAAACCAACACAAAGGAACGAAGCAGTAATGTTTATAAAGGGAGAAGAATAAATAAACAAGTTTAAAGTAACATTTCCAAGATGGTACCTGTATTTGATAGGCCTACATGCTGAGAAATTGAAAAACAATTTCCTGCAGCTTCAGTAAAATCAGCAGAAAAGTATGAAGGACGACAAAAGAGGAGAGAGAGGGGAAGGGAAGGGCACTGAAGAAGAACAGAGAAAGTACGTGTAACCTTACCTCTGCAAAATAACAAGAACGGAATGAAAAGAAATGTATATTAATATATATCTCAGCTTTCCAAATCTTCAGTACAATGCATTCTCTAGACACAGGGTACCCATGAAATTTAAAACCTGCCCAATGGTAACCCAGGTTACAATTCTCATTTAGTTAATCATCACCATTATTGCCAATGCTCAGGCCTTGAGAAAAGGAGAGACTGAATAAAGAGAGGAAGAAACTGAGAAACTTACCGAAAGCCCTCCTCCTTTTAAAGAGCAGTAATTACTAGCTCTACTGGTATTACCTGCAAATCTTCACCTGCTCCCCTTTCTTTTCTCAATCTCTAATGCGCTATTCCTTACAAAATGATTAGGTATCTATCAAAGGCCTGACACTGGGAATGTGGCTGTGTCCGTAGTCCATAGCAAGGTAGCTGCAGCACAGGAGAGGAATGCGACTCCACTGTGAAAAACTAACCTGCTAGTTAACCTGCAGGGCTGAATCTTAATCAATAGTCGGGGCTGTGTACAGAACAAAGGATTTGAAACTTTAGCCTTTATCTTAAGGCCTCATTGATAAGCCATTCTGTGCCTGAGAATACATGTAGACTCCTTTGTAAATGTAGAAGTTTACCAGGCAACTAAAGGTCTGTTTCTTTTAATCATTTCAAGTTTGGATGGTTCAAGATTTCTTTATAATATGTGTCTTCAGCGTACACATGGAATTCCACAGTTGGTTTACAATGTGGACTAATGGTAGCAGGTCACTGCATCGATACAGTAACTATATTCAGATTTATGTCACATTTGTGCGAACAGTGATTTTCTCAGACCTTATTCCATCTTTCCAAATTCTATAAAAGATTTCAATGAGTTGTAATTTCACATATATTTCAGAAATTTTGTTTTGCTATCATATCTTTGACCTATTTCCTCTTTATGCGAAAAGTCCACGTCTTACATTCTGAATTGCATCTAGAAAAACATCTGCAATTCCAAAAATGCTACAATTTTTCAAACTAAGAAACGTAAAAATGCCTAAAGTTTCTGTCAAAGACGTGAAATTTATATCCTTGTCTTCAAAAACAATTCCGGGTATGTTTTTATTTCAAACAGTAGGCTTATTACACTATTGAAATATTGCTATGTATTTTAATACTGTTATAAATCATTTTGTAGTTTTAATGGAAAAGGTGATATATATGATTGATAAATAAAAAGAGACATATATATCTACCGGTAAGAAATCCAATAAAAATGATTAGCATATATTGATCCGCAAGTACTCATTTATGGAGAATAATGGACTGCATATAGAGTAAGCTATTTTAAATATGATTTTTGTCATAGACAATAACTGTTTTAATAAGTGCGCAAACATTAGTAAGATTTGATAATATGTTATGGACTCAGTTGTATTTCTGCTACTTGTTTAAAGCCTAATCCTACAGTTTTGGTATTTTCAATCCAGGTCTGTATAAAATTTGTTTTGGGTTCTAGGTCAGGCACAGCAACAGGAGAACACCGTCATTTTATTAAACTGAACAGAAGACACTTGTCGATTTTACGAAACCCTTTTTCAATTTCCTCCAGTTGAACAATAAGTAAAAACTAAACCCATGGAATCTAAATCTGTACTGAACAAAAGAGATATTATACAAGTTGAGAAAACTGATCGGGTTTCAGTTATTCTCAGCATAAGAATTTTCTAGAAGAGAATTTTACTGAAGGGCGGAGAAAGAAAATCAGCCAACGTTTTGTTTCCAGTTTCCTCCCTTAGTCTACAACCCTATTCTATTGTTCTGCCTTTGCTTTGAAATAAGGCTTAGACAAGAGTGCATTAACTTAAAAACAGTAAAGGCTATCCTTTCTAATGGAACCCACGAAGGTCTCACCTCTACTTATGCACCTATCAGGTGTATCATACTAAGCACATTAAAATCACAATGGGCAGACCAAGAAAACCTTAGTCGTCCCAACTCACCACTCTCCTACACTGAGACTGCGAAAACGGTGAAGGCAATCATAGCGGAACTCCATTTTGCTCACACAGCAGACAGACAGTCTTCTACTACAAATCAGAGCAACTAGATTTGTTTTGCTTAATGTCACTGCACTATTCAGCTAAACTACACAAGTAAAGACAAGTCTAGGTTGGCGTATGAGCTGGACTCCAACCAGAGTGTGCTACACAAGGCAAGATCAAAAAGGAAAAGGGTTAACAATAAAGCTTGTCTTGCTCTATCAACAAGCTGAAGAAACCATGAGGCAAGACATAGTAAAATCAGACATGTACCCTTCTCCTTTAAAATCAAAATGGACCAATTTTATTGTTAGTATTTGCAAAGCTCCAAAAAATGATTCCATTTCCTCTACAGTGTTACATAGTAATTTAACCACCCAAAAACTATTTCCAGTACTTCCTGCTTTGTACAGCATACTGCGGGCCCTACATCGACCTCTAATGTAAATTATTTAGGAAGATATGAAGATGAATTAGAAGTTACACTACAATGCCAACGTAAGAAAGTGGAAGATGGAGATACGCTTTCTTTTTTTCTTACATTTATTTTCAATTGCAGTTTAAAAGTAAAATCTTCCTGTTCTGACACACATCCATTTTCAAAATTCACTAGACTCCCTTGCGTAAGAGGGTTTTTTTGGGGTTTTTTTACCTTTTGTTCCTCCTATTGAATTTTGGATGGCTGCATGTGCTTGCCCTAACTGGTCTGACTGGTTATAGATTGAAGGTTTTCATTCAGCTGCTCTCTTCTCTCTGCCCCCACCCCCCACCATTTGAACCAGACAGAAACCTGATACAATTTACCTTTACTTCCTTAACAACTGAAGACATGTTTTTCTCTCCAAAAGAAAACTTAAAATAAGGCAAACCTCAACTGACATTTTTACAAATCAATACCAATCATTGTCCTATTTGTATTTTCCACCAACGCTATAGGAGCACGACAATACCTGGAAACTATGTTTTGCAGATTCATGAAACAACCTGTATTTATGGAACCTCAGAGCTGGATGCAGGTAAACTCTGTCCCAAATAGAAACCCTTCAAAGGAAGGGAAGGGAAGAAAATAGGCGGATGCATCACTGGAATGCAATGACTTTTGTTCTTCCTTATCCTCATATCTGGGCAAAAGAGGAAGGTTTTAAGCATGGCTTCACAAGGAAGTATCTGGAGAGAAAAATATTAAACAAAAAATGGGATCTCTTTTAACCAAAATGGACTGAAATATAAAAGATGGAGTGAAAACACAAAGTCATTGAGCGCTGAAGGTCGTCTTCTTCGTCTTCTTCCTGAGAGCCCCAGAGCGATGCCGCCTGTTTAAGCTGGAAAATGAAAAGAGACAGAGTGTGTCTTTGGGCTCGGCTTACATGTAAGCTCCCTACCCCTCCCTGCGCAGGTGCATTCTTTACTGTAGACCAATCTCCTTGCCTCTAGCCATGAACAGGTGTGTCTTCCTGAACTGGGATAGGCCAGAAACGAAACAAGACTTACATGATGCAGGCATGCTTTTCGTGAGAATGGCCCTTGTTCAAGATATTCTAGTTGACCTACCTCTACTATTGGTGAAGTACAACGTCTCCGATAAATGCAAAGTGGACGGAATTAGTGCAAAATCAGGTTCGGCATGCATTACAAAATTCAACAGTGCTTTTAAGTTGTATGCTTGTCCTTCAAACAAACCCTATAATTCTTAAGAATGCAGGCAAACTAGTGCTGGAGGCATAATCTCTGCACAAACAGTCCTACTAGAAAACAACTTCCTACTTTATCCTTACCTGGAACAGAAGATGTTAAAAAGGCGACTTTTCCCCTTCTTTCTATCTTTCATCAGATAACTCTGCAAAACAAACACTCTCCCAGCACCAAGATAAATATCTGAATGAAATCCTCCATTACAAAGCATCAGTAAAGGGAGGGTAAAAGTTTACCTTTTTTCATTTGTAAGACAGAGAAGAAGAAGAATGCCTCCCCAAAACACGCTCAAAAATAGGCCGAACCAAAGTGGAACACACAAATATCACACACATACAGAAATACGACATATTCAAACACACTAGAGCACACCCATCTTGTTTGATCACAAGCTTTAAAAAGCAGGAACTATTTGTGTGTCTGTAAAGTGCTATATACACCTGGTAGTACAACACAAATAATAATAATTCCCTGGTTTTCTCATTGGTTTTGTAAGCTTATCTTCTCAGCTCTCTGGCTTGAAATTCTGCGATGACTGAAGAAACTAAGAGTTATCCACTCTTTGAACGCATTGTGCACAACATTCTAGAGACACTTTCCTCATCTTACGACCTTGTATTTCTTAATGTAAGGTGTCTACCAGATGCATACCAATTGTTTCTAATTGCATTATAACTAATACCAAGGATCCTTCTAACCAGCAGCTCACTCAGCGCTTTAAGTAATGGTGGAATTCTGCTCCTATGCATCACTACGTCAGCTGATGGTTGTGAAGCTTAAAAAGAAGTCAAAGCAGACCATTTTCAGAATACAGGTACTGTGTGTATCATCAGACTAGAGAAATCTTATGAAGACAATTGTATTTAAACAGAGAAACGGAGATATGGAGAGTTGTTTTTTTTTGCTTGATGCTACAATTCAGTCAAATTTGGGGAGAGTTATTCTGAATTTAGACATAGTTCATATCAATAGCTGTCAGAAGATGCTATACATATTTTTCAAGAGAAAAATCTCATATTGTTTGATTTCCAACCTTTTTAAAATATCTTCTGTGTATCTTCTTGGTTAGGGGAGAGAGAATTTAGAGCTATTTACATCATAAAGGGTAGGTCTCTCTGACAAGCAAAAAATAACGCTTGGCCCAACAGTCGCAAGCTTTTATGCCTGCAATAGCAGTACTGACCACACTAGTGTGTGTGCATGTGCGTTTTAATTTGGGCCACTTAAACAGATAATTTCGGACATGTAAACTGCTATATGGCCAACATAATCTGTCTATAAAGAAGGCGGGATTTAAGGTATTCAAGGGATAGCACCATCGAGATGTATATCTTATATGTTTAAGTGGCAATATTCACCCACTTAGGGGGTAATTTATAAAGGGGTGCTTCTAGGTGCAGAAATGTACTCCAGCTCTACGGCTAGTCTAAATGTCTGCTCCTTAAGGCACAATTTCTGCCACTTAGACTAGTAGATGTCTTCTTGTCTTTATAAAATAGGCTCAAAATAGACACCCTGTTATAAAATAACCCTCCACGTGTCTAAAATAAATATCTAGGAGGGCCACGCAAATAGCAGGTATAGCTTGAAACATTTAAACTGGTCGCTCTAAATTATGTGTGTATATTCAACGGCACTGCCTAAATGGATAGGTCTGCTGGATAGATGCATAATTTAAAACTAAGTTAAACGTTTCAAATTATACATTGACAGCATGATGGAATATCTCACCTCACTGTATTTTTGCCATAATAAAATTCAGCATAAAATAACGCACTAGGGTGGAAGTGATAACTTCTAAAATAATCCCAGTTTGAAATCCCTTTCAGATTACAATTCAGTACTGCGGATATTAAATGAATAAAATAAAATAAAATACATAGAGATGTTGTTCTGTGCTGTTAGGAAAACAGGTTGCTGTTCCCCTGGAAGAGACTCATAATGAAAAGAGAAGGCAGCATGATAATTAGAGCAACTTCCAGCAAACCCCTCAGGGAGACAGCTTATTCTCAGCAAGGATCCACTAAGAAACAACAGAAATCTGAAATAATTCCACAAGGCCTCCCTCAAACCATATTACATGGTTTGGACATGATTTTATTGTTGTTAGTTTTGTGGCTAAGCTGTTTAAGTGATGATGAAAAAGAGGGGTCTGCTAGCATCAGGTAGACTATGGCTTCAAAGTCACATGTGACCCATGAACGTCTCAGAATAACTGTTTTACACTGCGGAATTTTTAATAGCTCAAAGTATAAAAAGGAATTAATGACTACATTTTAAGGTTAAGAAGAAGGTAACAATGAATACAAATAAGCTCTCTGCGACTTAGCTCGCAGTTGAAGCCAGCCAAAGAGTAACAAATATCAATCAAGACACAAGCAGTAAGTCGCTATCACAAATTCTGATTATGTCTGAAAATGAAGTTACACACCTGTAGCAGGTGTTCTCTGTGGACAGCAGGATATTAGCTCTCACAAATGGGTGAAATTACTGATAGAGCCAGCACAGGAGCAGCTCCCCAGATTCCTATGTTCTAGAAATTCGGTGCATGCGTGCCTATTTCTGGCTACCGCTGTTCTGCCTCAGTGTCCAGACAGAGCTGAAAGCAGAATATGAGCACGGAGCAGCAGGTTCATCTACTCTAGCCACCTTACTGGGCAAACTAGATGGACCATACTGGTCAGAGGTGGAATAAGTTCCCCATCTACTCTGCCGGACCCAGACGTACAGAGCCGACATCAGAATCGCCCCTGTATGTCCAGGTACGCAGGCCGCCCACTGCCTGCCCCATCTCCGCGCCACCCCTTTCCCGCCCCTATATAGCTTCCCCTTACAAACTCCCTGTTCGTACGGGGAGTTTAGTCGGGGACGGGAAAGGGGGACGAATCCCCGCTATTCGTGCCTCAGAATAGACCCCTATGTTACTATGACTTATTGGGGAGGTGGGCAGATTGTAAGTACTCATTTCCTGCTGTCCACGAAGACTATCTGCTACAGATAAATAACTTTGTGTTCTCCACTGGCAAGTAGGATGATGAGTCCACACATATGCTTTAAAAGGAAAAATGGGAAAAAAAACCACACTGGAAGCTGATGAGGATAAAGTGGAATTACTTAAATATTTTTGCTCTGTGTTCATAGATGAAAGGCCAGGAGCAGGACCTCAGAGAACACCCACAAATAGGAACAAAAGTGAGGGGGATTTCGAATGATTTTCAGAAGACTGTTTGTGAGGAGCTAGCTAAACTAAAAGTAGATAAAGCAATGGGGCCAGATGGGATACATCCGAGAGTATTAAAGGAACTTAGGGAAGTTCTAGTGACTCGACAGTCTCACCTTTTCAATGCTTCTTTAGAGTTGGGAGTGGTCCCAAAGGACTGAAGAACGGTGCATGTGGTCCCGTTACACAAAAGTGGATGAGGTTGGGAACTACAAGCTGGTTAGTCTGAACTCTGTTGTGAGTAAATTAATGGAAATGCTGACAAAACAGAGGATAGTAAGATTTCTGGAGTCCAATGGATTGCAAGATCTGAGGCAGCATGGCTTTACTAAAGGCAGGTCTTGTCAAAAAAATCTAATGGATTTCTTTGACTGGGCAACCAGAGAATTGGACCAAGGGAGAGCCCTAGATGCAGTATACTTAGATTTCAGTAAAGCCTTTGAAACTGTTCTGCACAGGTGACTTATAAATAAATTGAGCACCCTAGGGATGGATCCTAAAGTGACTGACTGGGTTAGAAATTGATTGAGTAGGAGGTGACAATGGATACAGGTAAATGGAGCTCTTTCTGGGAAGGATGTTACCAGTGGTGTGCCACAGGGATCTGTCCTAGGTCCAATTCTTTTTAACATTTTTCTTAATAATATTGCAGATGGGCTGTCCGGTAATGTGTGCCTCTTTGCAGATGACACCAAAATCTGCAATAGACACCCAGAAAGGAATAGATAACATGAAGAGGGATCTTGCAAAGCTTGAAAAATGGTCGAGAATTTGACAGCTGAGATTTAATGTTAAAAAATGCAGGGTCATGCATTTGGGCTGTCAAAAATACAAGGAAGTGGTACAATATAGGGAGCGAAGTACTTTTGGCCAGAAAAGAAGGGCGGGATCTTGGCGTGACTGTTTCTGATGATCTTAAGGTGACTAAACAGGTAGAGAAGATGACGGCGAAAGCCAGAAGGATGCTTGGGGGCATAGGGTGAGGAATGGACAGCAGGAAGAAAGTGATGATGGTACCTCTATAAATCTTTGGTAAGACCCCATTCTGGGTGAATGTGAGAGTTCTGTGTGAATTTCTGGAGACCACAACTTCAAAGGGATATAAATAGGATGGAGTTGGTGCAGAGAGTGGCTACCAAAATGGTCAGTAAGCTTTGTCATAAGGCATATTATGATCTCAATATGTTTTCTTTGGAGGAGAGGTGAGAGAGGAGCAATGTGATAAGAGACATTTAAATATCTCCATGGCATAAATGCACAGGGGCAGAGCCTCTTTCAATTGAAAAAGACCTCTACAATGATGGGCCATAGGATGAAGGTGAAAGGGAAAAGACTCAGGAGTAATAAGCAGAAATACTTCTGTACAGAAAGAGTGGTAGATGGGTAGAATAGTCTCCCAGTAGGGGTAGTAGAGACAAGGACAGTATCTGAATTCAAGAACACATGGGATAAACACAAAAGAACTCTAAAGAAAAAAAAGGGACTGTAGTAATTGGTAGTTCAAAATGGATAGGCTATATAGTCTTTACTTACCGTCATGTTTCTATGTTTCTATGAATGTCCAATTTTGCAAGCAGAGAATGCTCTTGGTAACAACTAGCCCTTTTCTTGTTGTCTTGTTGTTGTTTTTTTTAAATTTTAACAGAAGGCAGCTTGGAAAATAAAATAAATGGACAGGGAAGATGGAGCTGGATTCTATTTCCCAAAGAGACTCTGGAGGATGGATTGTCCAACCTACTGTCCTGTTGGAAATCTTTTTCTAGACAACATGATGTGAATGTATAGACCAATGTTTATGTTGCAGCCTTGCAAATCTCCACTATGGAGGCTGACCTCAATTGGGCTAACTATGCATCCATGGCCCTGACATTGTGAGCCATGGTGCAACCCTCAAGGTCAAGCCTGCCTGTGCATAAGCAAAGGAGATGCAATCTACTAACCAACTAGATAGTGTGCATTTGTTGACAGAAACCCCAAATTTAGGTCAAAAGAAACAAAGTTGGATGGACTTTCTAAGGATTTTGGTCCACTCCAAATAGAAGGCCAAGGGTATTTGCAGTCTAGTGTGTACAGTGCACTTTCACCTTTGTAGGCATGAGGCCTAAGGAAAAACATTGGTAGGATGATTGATTGGTTAAGGCGGAAATCCTACAGCATCCTATGAAGCAACAAAATGAATACAGAGAATCATCCTATTATTATAAAACATAGTATAGGGTAGATCCATTGCTAAAGCCTGAAGTTCACTAAGTCTGCATGCTGAAGTTACCACAATCAAACATAGGACCTTCCAGATCAGGTACTTCAGTCTATAGGTATCTAGTGGCTTGAAAGAAGCTTTCATCAGCTGGGTCAAGACATTATGGTCCCATGACACTGTGAATGGCTTGATGGGAGGCTTTAATAGAAGCAAGCCCCATATGAAACGATTAACCACCTTCTACATGATAGTGATGTGCATCAATTACATTAACAGAACTCTTTCTTTTTTAAGACATGTCAACACAGAGAAATGTTTTAACAATTGCCAGCCCACAATCCAAAAGAACAACTTCTTTCACCCAGACAATTGTCTGAGCCTATAATCACAACATACCAAGGAGTTTTAGTGGACTTATAACCTCCCCCCCCCCCACACACACACGCGCGCGTGCGCGCGCCAATCTGTACATGACAACTACAACCATAGATGATCTTTTAGGCCCAAAATGCCACCCACTCTAAAGAAAAAAACAATAATCCTCAGAAATATTAACCATCTCCCCTTCAAGAGTCATTCTATACATGTGACACAGAAAAAGGTTAGGGCTCTTTAACCTGGAAAAGAGACGGCTGAGGGGAGATAAGATAGAAGTCTATAAATTAATGAACGGAGTGGAACGGGTAAACGTAGATCGATTGTTTACATTATCAGAATATAGAAAGACTAGGGGACATGCAATGAAGCTACAGGGTAAACTATTTAAGACTAATAAAAGAAAATATTTTTTCACTCAACGTGTAATCAAACTCTGGAATTTGTTACCTGAGGATGTAGTAAAGGCTGTTAGTGTAGCTGGGTTTAAAAAAGGTTTGGACAAGTTCCTGGAGGAAAGGTCCATAAACCATTATTAAGAAGGGACCCAGGATATCTATACTTGACCCAGTATAAGCATTGCGGAACCTGTGTCTTTTGGGGAAACTGCTAGGTACGTATGACCTAGATTGGCCACTGTTGGAAACAGGATACTGGGCTTGATGGACCTTGGTCTGACCCAGTATGGCATATCTTATGTTCTTAACCTCAGAGTCACCATTATCTTACCTCATGAGAAAAAGCCCTTGTAGGGTCCTACACTGCTGCCTATTCCAACCCAAATAAGCAACCAGTTTTCCATACTCCATGGCCTCCACATTAAGGGGCCTTTTTAATAAAGGTGGTCACTTACTATGCAGTGAGCAGCAATACCATTGCGCAGTAAACGTGCACTGTTGGGGGCATGCCCAGCATGTCCCTGGCAGTTAGCGCATGATCACAAATGCCAACACGTGGTATGTTTAATACAGGTGCACCTGATGACTATAGAGATGCATTCATGCTGAGTGCCACATTGCCACTGATTACGCATCAATGTGGAAAACCACAACACTAGCACTTAACTTTCAAAAAGGAGACTGTGATAAAATGAGGAAAATGGTTAAGAAAATCTAAAAGAAGCATCTGCAAAGGTTAAAATGTACATCAAGCATTGGCGTTGTTTAAAAATACTATTTTGAAAGCCCAGACCAGATGTATTCCACACTTTAAAAAAGGTGGAAGGAAGGCCAAACGACTGCCGGCACGGTTCAAAGGTGAGGTCAGAGAGGCTGTTGTAGCCAAACAAGCATCTTTCAGAAAATGGAAAAAGAAGCCAAATGATGAAAACAGGAAACATAAGCACTGGCAATTTAGATGCAAGGTGTTGATAGGGAGGCAAAGAGAATTTGAAAAGAAGATAACTGTGGAAGCAAAAAATATAATGGAAATATTTTCAAGTACACTCGTAGATGACAGAGGGGTGAAAGGGGAGCTAAGGGAGGACAGACTGAATTAATTTTTTGCTTTGGTATTTACTGAAGGAGATGTAGGAAAATTACCTATGCCTAAAATGGTATTTAAAGCTGATATATCCAAGGAATTGAAACAAATCTCGATAAACCAGGAATATGTAATACAGCTTTTGATCAAATAAAGAGCAGCAAATCACCTGGACCAGATTGTATACATCCCAGGGTGCTAAAAGAAATGAAATATGAGATTGCAGCCCTACTATTAGTAATCTGTGAACTATCATCAAAATCATCTGTAGTGCCTGAAGATTGGAGTGGCCAATGTAGCCAATTTTAAAAAGGGTTCCAGGGGTGATTAAGGAAACTACAGACCAATGGAACCTGATGTCAGTACCAGGCAAAATGGTAGAAATCATTACAAAGAATAAAATTGCTGAAGATGTAAATAGCCATGGTTTAATGGGAGAAAATCGACATGGCTTTAGACAAGGAAAGGTTTGTATTACTAATCTGTTATATTTTTTGAAGGAATGAATAAATAGGTAGACAAAGGTGAACCAGTTGAAGTGGAGCCCAATTCCATTAGGGGCATGTCTGGGCCACCTGGATACCCCCGAGCAGGGTGGGCCCGTTACGACCCAATTGTGCACTGCGGGAGCCAGAGTTTCCAGCAGGTGCAGGTTCAGGCCCTGAGATGGCCCGGCGTGCCCTGCATACATATTCTCCCGACATGCCCTTCTGACTCTCACAGGGCCAACCCTATTATCCGACCCTAGGCTGGGCTGCCGGGGCCCAGATCGGGCAGTGGGGACCTACCTGCCACCTGTCCTGGCCTGGGGGGGGGGGAGGAGTTTCCAGCCCCGATCGCTGCAGTCCCAGCTGCTTATTCCACCCCCCAGCTCTCCCCATACTGCTGCTCTGGCCATGCGGGGAGAGTCTGTGGGGGAATACAGGCAGAACGGCTTTCGGGGCTGCACAGCCCGCCGGAACATGTAGCCCTGCAAGTCGCCTTGCTGAATCGGGCCCATAGTGTTTCTAGATTTTCAGAAAACCTTTGACAAACAAGGTCCCTCCTGAGAGACTCTTGGGAAAATTAAAAAGTCATGGGATAGGAGGCAGTGTATTACTGTGGATTAGGAAATGGTTCAAAAACAGAAAATAGAGAGAAGGGCTAAAGGGTCAGTTTTCTCAATGGAGAAAAGTTAATAGTGGAGTACCCCAGGGAGGTATGCTGGGCCCGCTCCTTTTTAATATATTTATAAATTACCTTGAAATGGGAAAATCGAGTGAGGTCATCAGATTTGCAGATAATACAAAATTATCCAAAGCTGTTAAATTGCAAGAAGATTGTGAAAAATTGCAAGAGGACTTTGATCAACTGGGAAACTGAGCATCCAAATGGCAGATGAAGTGGCTTGATTAAGATGGATGCTTGAGGGTGGACAGGTTTGTTCCTACATGCCAAAAAGAAAAGGGAAGGCTAGGGCTTACCCAGCCAAGCCTCAGCCTTCGGTGCCGGGTCCTATGGACTGTTTTGTTGTCATTCCTGATGTGGACAAAAAGGAGATTCGGTCAGGATCTTAAATTTTCCTAGAATTGCCGGGTTACCTGCAACAGATTTGTTTAAGCAGTATTTAAAACTGAGACTCTTTTGGTGCTGCAAGAATTGGTCCCTCCTATTACAAAGACATTCTACTTACAGTAAGAAAAGAGAGAGCCAGGTTCTACTGCTGTGGACAATAATATGGAAGTGCTTTATGTTTCTGATTTATTATCTTCGTCTACTTCAGATTCTGTGCAGCAGGTTGCTATTCTTTTAGTGACCTGCGCCCTAGTCTCTGATAGAGATTGGATTTTCAAGCTGTATTATAAAAAAAGCTCTGTGCTTTTTCATGGGGTTAAAGTTTCTATTTTCCCAGATGTATCACGCGAGACCCAGAGGAGGAGGAGGAGGCAATTTTTGCTTCTTAAACCGGGTGTGGTGCAATTGGGAGCATTCTTGTTTTTACGTTTCCTTGTAAAATGTTTGGTTGTTTATAATTTGCAAAGGTATATTTTTTTTTTCAACCTAATGATTTACTTGCATTTATTAATGCTAGGGTTTCAACTGTTCCATCTGTGCCTGATTTGGGAGGAGCTGTGTAACCGTTCAAGTTGGTATATTGTTCAACCTCAGGGCCCTCTGCATTAATCTATTTCTTGATTATGTATTTCTTTAATGTGATGGGGTTTTGTTTCCTCATCATTGTTTTCTCTCGTAGTTCTGTACCTAACTGTACCACACCGTACCTTCCGCTGAACTGACTAATGCTCTGTACTGTTCTAACTAGATTGTAAGCTCCGATGAGCATGACTCTGACGGGCAGGGACTGTCTCTTGTATGTTAGCCACCTCTTGTAGGTAGCTGTGCAGCGCTGCGTGTGTGGCGCTTTATAAGTGCTAAATAGTAGTAGTAGTTCTCTACTGTACTCTTTTTTTTTTTTGGAATAGTGTGACTGTTTTTCCCCTTTTCTGTATAAGCTTGTCTTGATTATATATTGTAAAATTGCATAAATGATAATAATGCTAGATCAATGAAAAATAAACTGCCTATATTCACAGAAATACTAGACAATCAAAAACCAGACATATTATGTGTAACTGAGACATGGCTAGTCGACACAGACAACGTATTTCTAAATCAACTAAGTAACAATGAATATGACACCTTCTACACGCATAGAACTCACAAAAAAGGCGGTGGAGTTCTAATAATGTTTAAAAAAGTACTAAAAGCCAAAAAACTAACATCGGACTTACCCACCAACATAGATACCATCATTATGAAAATCGGCAACATAAAAATTTGCCTAATTTACAGACCACCACACCAAAACTCAGAAAACATGGACCCTTTAATTGACTTTCTAAGCTCCTCCACTGATCAAAACCCAATTCTAATGCTCGGTGATTTCAACCTCCCCTCCTTACCAGCCTCATATGCTTCCCTCTTCTTAGAATCAATAACAGATATGGATTTTCACCAAATAATAAACACCAGCACACACAATAAAGGTAGTATACTTGACATGGTCTTATTGCCAAATGTACTTTACCAACTCTATAATCCTAATTCCCTTAAATGCACACCCATCCCATGGTCAGACCATTACCTTATTAACTTTAATATCACAACCAATAACACCTCTATTAAACGAATCACAACTAATGCACCTACCTCCAGATTTAAGAAATACAATGAGGAAGATTTCCTAGATCTTATAATCCCAAACCTATCTACCTCACCACTAAACCTAGATGCAGCAGTAACGAACTGGCACAAAACTATTAATAATGCTGCAGCTAATAAACTAATCATTAAGAAAAACAAGCATTCCAAAGTTGACCAAACTCCTTGGTACAATAATGATTTAAAACTAATGAAAAGAAACTTAAGGAAAGCTGAATGTAATTGGAGGAAAAATAAAAACATGATTAAAAAAGATTTATACCTCATGCTCCTTAACAAATATAAAGATGCAATTAACAATGCCAAAAAAATTACCATGCCTCCATCCTAAATAATGCCATAAATAGACCTAGAGAACTTTTCTCAATAGTACAAAAACTGACAAATAACACCCACAACTCCAGCAATGAAATCACAGATATTACTCCTCAGACCTTGGCAAATTATTATATGAACAAAACAATGTCCCACCCCCCCCCTACCTAAATCCACATACACTTCTCAAACACATCACACTGACACTTATACTTTTCAAACACATCACGCAGACGAATGGTCTGAATTCCAACCCCTAACTAACGTTGCACTCAAGAACATCATAACAAACATTAATACAACAACCTCACTCCTCGACCCTTGTCCTGTAACATGGATAAAGAACTCTCTATCAATACTCTCCCAATTCATCCTCCCAATAATAAATCTTTCCCTAAAAAACGGATACTTACCCCCTACACTAAAACATGCCCAGATCCGCCCAATCTTAAAAACACTACCCTTGACAAATCATCACCTAAATCTTACAGACCCATATCAAGTATTCCGTTTATGGCTAAATTAATTGAAAAAGCAGTACAAATCCAAACCCAGGACTACATTGACAGCTCAGCCCCCCTTGATGATCAGCAGTATGGGTTTCGTCCCAGACACGGAGTTGAGTCTCTTCTAACAGTTCTAATTGACACACTTGTAAGAGGAATAGACAACTCAAAACAAGCATTCCTACTTATATTCATTGATGTCTCCGCAGCCTTTGACAGTGTTCACCACTCAACAATGATCAATAAACTTAGGCAAATAGGAATAAAATCTACAGTACTAGAATGGTTTACCTCCTACCTAACGGACAGAACTCAAACGGTACAAATCGGTAATCTTACTTCAAATACATATAACCAAGAACTAGGCCTCCCCCAAGGTTCAGCACTGTCAGCGCTACTATTTAACATATACTTAAAACACATCTGTAAAATCTTCAAAAAATTCAATGTCCACTATCACCTTTATGCGGACGACATTATGATGTATGTCCCTTTCAAAATACCAAATATCCCTTTACAACTTATTAACGATTGCCTCATGAAATAAACACCTGGCTAAATGAGAACAACCTATACATCAATCACTCAAAAACAGAAGCCCTAATAGTAACAAAACACAACATTCATTCCCCCCTCACATATCACATTGCAGAATAACGATATCAAACTAAAAACTGAAGTACGTTATTTAGGCGTAATACTAGACAAACACCTCAGCATGGACACACATGTAAGAAACATAACAAAAAAGGTTTATTTCAAACTCAAAATATTAAAGCAACTCCGCCCACTAATGCACCTACAAGATTTTCAACGAATTATACAAGCGATAATATTTATTTATTTATTTATTTATTTATTTATTTAACAGTCTTTTCTATACCGCCCCTTCCAGAGATCAGGGGCGGTTTACATTGAACATTAAACAGAACAATTGTATACTTCTGTATACATTTACAAGGAACATTATGCTTTAACTATATACAGGTGTACTTACAGGGAACATATTTTGAACATTAACTATAACAGAGCTTTTCAAACTATTTACAATTTATTTACATGGAGCGCATCTTAGTTAGTTACAGTGGTGAAATAGTCAACTGTTTGAGTGGTTCATTAGCGTGTTGTGTTGGTATAGTGAAAATTCCTGTGTTAGTCATTTGTTCTGTCTTGGGTACAGTGTATGTGTTTCTGTGATTGTATTGGTGAGGTTCTTTGTTGGTAGGGGATTTCAAAGTGTTTTGTAAAGAGGTAGGTTTTTAATTCTTTTTTGAATTGGTGAAGGTCTTTTATCATGCGGAGTGTTAATGGTATTTCATTCCAGAGGGTGGGGGCAGCAAAGGAGAAGGCCCTGTCACTTGTTGTCGCTTTAGTTTTTCTAAAATTTGTTTTTATGTTGAGGGAGTGGGTTGCGTTCTGTCTGCGTGATCTAGTATCTGATGGGGGGTGTATTAGGGTGGATAGTTGTGATGGGGAGATGTTGTTGATGATTTTGAATGTAGTTAGGAGGATTTTATATTTTATTCGGCTGTTTATAGGGAGCCAGTGTAAGTCTAGTAGAATTGGGGTCACATGGTCTGTTAGATTAGCTTTAGTGACCATCTTGGCGCATATGTTTTGGGCTCTTTGGAGAAGGTATATGCTTTTTAATGGAAGTCCATTTAGGAGACTATTACAATAGTCGAAGTGGGGGGTTATGAGAGTGTTAACTACAGATCTAAAGTCATCGGTGTTGAGTAGGGGTCTCAGATGTTGTATTGTCTTGAGTTTATAAAATATGGTTTTTACTGTGTGTTTTATGTGTGGAATCATGGAGAGTGAGTGGTTTAAGATTATTCCAAGGTATTTTACCTCCTTTTTAACAGGTATAGGTGTATTATTTATTGTGATTGTATTGGGGTATTTGTAGTCAGTGTCTGATTTCCTCGTTATGAACATTGCCTCTGTTTTTTTGAGGTTAATGCTCAGGTGGTTGTCTTCAAGCCATTTAGTAGTCTCGTTCATACATTGGAGTAGGCTATCATATTTGGGATTGTTGGGGTTTATGGGGGTGGCAAGCATGATATCATCTGCGTATATGAAATGGTTAATTTTGTGCTTCTTAAATATGTTTGTAATGGGCTGGAGGTATAAATTGAAGAGGAGGGCTGAGAGGGCTGATCCTTGGGGGATGCCTTGACCTTGTGGGAAAGTTTCGGATGTGTCGTTACCTAATTGTATCCGTATTAACCTGTTTGAGATGTATGATTTGAACCATTCAAGGACTGTCCCTCCTATTTTTAGGTATTCTAGTCTGTTAATGAGGGTATTATGATTGATGCTATCGAATGCAGCAGACAGATCTATGAAGAGGAGAAGGAAGCCTTTGTTGTTGTCATTGGTGCCTCTGATGAGTAGATCTGTTAGGGCAATTAGGAGAGTTTCAACTCCGTGGAAGGGTCGGAAGCCAAATTGATGCTCATCAAGGAGTTTTGTTCATCAATGTAGTCTTGTAATTGGAGTTGTATGGTCTTTTCTATTATTTTGGCAATTAGAGGTATGCTAGCTATTGGCCTGTAGGAGTTGGGGTCTTTTGGGTCTAGTTTATTGTTTTTTATTATGGGACGGATCGAGGAGAGTTTTAGGGCATTGGGCATGGTTCCTTGAGAGAGTGATTGGTTTACTATATGTTGGATATTTTCTGCAAGAAATTCCTTAGTATGTTTGATCCATGATACAGGGCAAGGGTCAAGCGGTGAGGTTGTGGTGTTAATCATTGTTATAATATTAAGGATGTGCTTTCTTTCAATCTTGTGAAAGGTTGTCCATTCATAATTACTGACATGTTTAGGTATTGTGGTGGTTGGCGAGTAAGGTTTTACCTTTAGTTTCTCAGCAAAATGTAATGCTAAGGTTTGTACACTGATTGAGTCTTGGTTAAGTTCGGGGTTTGTGTTTTTGTTAGTGTATTCACAATTGAGAAGAGTTCTCTCTTGGCCGATTGATAGCATGATTTATTAGTTTGGAGTAGTATTCCCTTTTTGACTTATTGATTGCTTCCTTGTATCTATTCAGTATGTTTATATATTTAGTTTTGTTATCGTGTGATTTTGTTTTTCTCCAGATTTTTTCTTGTTTCCGTAGTTGCTTTTTTAGCAGGGCAATTTCTTTAGTGAACCATTTTTGTGATTCCTTCTTTATCTTCTGCATTGTTTGGGTGGGGGTTGCTGCTTTTTGGATAGTTTGGTTCCAGTCCAATAACCCCCCACTTCGATTTCGCAAATCAAATCCTACTAGGTGTAACAAAACAGACCTTGAAAAAGCTCCAATTGGCACAAAATGCGGCAGCTAAGACCATTACAAAGGCCCCACCTTTTCAACATATAACCCCGATTTTAGAATATCTACACTGGCTCCCGATTCAAAGTCGAATAGAATATAAAACTATTTTAACCACCTACAAAGCTCTAAATAAAACAGCACCCCTGTCTATAAATAACCTCATTAAAACTGAGCCTACTCATAACCTTCAAAGGAGAGACCAGCTAAACAAATTAACTACACCAAAAGAATTTATTAAGGCCAAAAAGACCACAAACAAGAAAGCCTTCTCCCATGCTGCCCCCATACTTTGGAACACTATCCCATCAGAATTAAGATCCTTACCCAAAATCATGGAGTTTAGGAAAAAACTCAAAACACACTTATTCACAATGTACTATGCACCCTTGGCGAACTCACCTCCCACCCCACAGATAGATAAGGATAGTCATATTTCAGCCAAATACAACTATTCCAAAAAAGGTCGAACCAATAAAGCCTGAAAACAATGTATTCAAAGACTAACGAATAATATTTAAGCCTGTATATAGTTTTTAACTCTGTTACTCTGTACATAGTTCACAAATTGTTAAATGTAAGTTACAACTTGTTATCTGTAAAAACAGTTCACTGTTTTATTGTTGTTCCATGTAAACCGCACCTGATCAATGGAAGGAGCGGTATATAAAAAATCTGTAAATTAAATTAAATTAAATTAAATAATAATAAAAAAAAAAAACAAGTGGCAGATGAAATGTAATGTGGACAAGTGCAAAGTTATGCAATTAGGGAGAACAACCCAAACAACGGTTCTATGATGCAAGATTCCATATTAGGAACCAACACCCAGGAAAAGGATCTAGGTGTCACCATGGATAGAAACATAGAAATATGATGACAGAAAAAGACCACATGGCCAGTCTAGTCTGTCCTTCCATATCAACAACTACAACAGTCCCCTTTTTTCCTTTAGCGATCCTCTGTGTTTGTCCCATGCTTTTTTGAATTCAGTTACTGTCATCTCTACCACCTCCACTGGGAGACTATTCCACGGATCCACCACTCTTTCCGTAAAGAAATATTTCCGCATATCACTCCTGAATCTATCCCCCTTCAACCTCATCCCATGTCCCCTCGTAGCAGAACTTGCTTTCAATTGAAAGAGGTTCTCCCCCTGAACATTTATGCCACGGAGGTATTTAACCCTGGGAGTACCAATGGGGTCAAAAGTGACCCCATTGCAAGTTTCACAGCGCGTATCTTGGAAACTACTTGTTCAAGAATGCAATCTTTTTATGACTTTTCACATGTCAATATTCTCTTTATATTGCGCCATGAGAGGAATAATTTTCATCCGCTAGGTGACGCTAGTGATGAATTGCAGCACAGAGGACCAGTGGGGTCATTTTTGATCCCAGTTGCTTACGTCCGGTTTGGATCGTGATACAATTTGCAGTTTTGTGAATTTTTTGATCTGACAAAGGTATTTATCATTAATTATGTATCATTTATTTTTTGTACTCTTATTTTATGAAAATTACACATTTTCTCTAATTGATATCATACGTTCTCTCATTATTTCCGATGAAATCTAAAGGCTTTCAGCTTGTTCATCACGATTATTGCATACCTATAGTAAAACTGCTTTGCGTTTTATTCAACTTTATCTTTGTTTATTTATTTTAGGTTATTGTTTATGATGTCAAAACGAAAGTATTCAGCTGCTCAAGTAAGAGAAATATTGCAATGAGATGCTGACAGTGACGGCTCTGAGTCGTCTGATGATGCAGCATATTCAGCAAGTGAAGAAGCATATCAGCCAAGTTCAGGCGATAAATCTGATGACGACAGTCATGATTCAGATGGCGACAGCAGTTGGTCGCCAAGTGAATGTGAGACTGATGTTGAGCCGGTAACATCGCCTGCAGCAAAGAGTCAAGTTACAGGTCGAGGCTGTGCTGGACGGGGAAGAAGGCAGGAGTCCTCGGTGTCGGTATCATCTGTGAGGAATCTTTGTTGTGGTCACAGAGGAGCTAAGAGGTCATCAACTATAAGCACAAATGTTGCCATTGAAGCCTATGTATCTAAGGATGCCACATCATGGAACAGGAAACCTATAAAGCAAGCTGCTGGAAGATACGCCAGAGCTAATGTCATGCCCGTACAACAAGGTCCTACAAGGTATGCTGTATGAAATGTTGATGGCCCTCTCGCAGCATTCCACTTGTTCACGAGGAAGAACTTATTGAATGAAATCATGATGTGGACAAGCAAACAAGGAACACACATTTATGACGACACCTGGAAAGATTTGACAGACAGAGAATTTCAACGTTTTCTTGGACTTCTGATCCTCTCAGGCGTGTACAAGTCACAAAATGAATCCATAGTCGTGGAACCTTGAAGATGGTCATTCTGTTTTCGGCAAAAATATGGCCCGTAACCATTTTCAGCAAATTTCTTGTGCTCTCAGATTTGATGATGCAACCAATAGATGTGAACAACGAGGCATGGATAAGCTTGCTCCAATCAGACACGTTTTTGATACCTGGGAAGCAACTCTAAGTGATGCCTTTGTTCCTGGTGAAAATGTTACCGTGGATGAGCAACTGCTTACATTTCGTGGCCGTGTTCCGTTCAGACAATATATTCTCAGCAAACCTGTGAAATATGGCATAAAGCTATGGATGTTGTGTGACAGTGCAATGTCATATGTTCTGCGTCTTCAAGTATATACAGGAAGGGAACTCGGACAAAACAGGGAACAGAATCAGGGTGAAAGGGTTGTGCTGAAGGATTGACGCGATTTGGCAGAAATGTTACTGTTCACAATTTCTTCTGCAGTTTAGCCCTGTCACGGAAATTGCTAGAAAAACAAATGACACTTTTGGGGACAATTCGAAAAAACAGAAAAGAATTACCTCCAGAATTTGTAACAGCAAAGGGCCGAGAGGTATTCACTTCACTGTTTACCTTTCGCAATGACGCCACTCTGGTTTCCGATTGCCCGAAGAAAGGAAAAGTGGTTGTTCTTCTGAGCAGTTTGCATGATCAAGAAGAAGTAGATAACACACGTCCAGACAAAAAAACACGCATGATCTTGGACTATAATTCTAGTAAAGGTGAAGTAGATGCGGCAGATCAAATATTGCACACGTATACCACAAAACGAATGACAAGACGCTGGCCAGTGACAATCTTCTACAACATGTTGGACATCAGTGCTTTGAACGCCTTCATTGTTTGGATGTCACTAAATCCAGAATGGCAGTCCAAGTCAATGCACAGATGTCGTCTATTCCTCTTGGAATTAGGAAAGCAGCTGCTTCAGAGTAATTGCAGCGAGACTTCTTCCAGCATGGAAGAAGCCACTGATGCTGTTTGCAATGTCGGGATCCCAAAGAAAAGGGCAAGGTGTCACTGCTGTTCCAGAGAAAAAGACAAGAAAATCAACATAGTTTGCACCTCCTGCAAGTGCAATATTTGCAAAGAACATTCAGAAATTGTATGTGTCTCATACAAATGACTGTAGTACTTTACTATGTTCATCAAGTACATGCAAAAACTGCTTTCATGGCAACTCTTCTTCATGTAATTTTATGATAAAGCATTAAATTTCAAAACATTTAACCTTCATATAATAAATAATTAATTCAGAATAATATTTTGTCTGTTTAGTTTAAAATTTTCATGGTTAACAATTAAAATTCGTTGTGGGGTCATTTATGACTCCAACGGTATTCAGTGTGTGCAAAAAATCTCAGTAATTCCAGGTTTAAACATCTCAATCATATCGCCTCTATCCCACCTTTCCTCTAAGGTGTACTTATTAAGATCCTTAAGTCTGTCCTCATATGCTTTATAATGAAGACCACTAACCATTTTGGTAGCCACCCTCTGCACCGACTCCATCCCGTTCACATTCTTTTGAAGGTGCGGTCTCCAGAATTGCACACTATTCTCAAAATGGGGTCGCACCAAAGACTTATACAGAGGCACTATCACTCCTTTTTTCTGCTAACCATTCCTCTCCATATGCACCCAAGCATCCTTCTAGCTTTTGCCATCGCCTTTTCTACCTGTTTAGCTTCTTTAAGATCATCAGACACAATCACGGCTAGGTCCCGCTCTTCTTTAGTGGACAAAAGTACTTCACCCCCTATACTATATTGCTCCCTTGGATTGCTGCTTCTCAAATGTATGACCTTACATTTTTTAACATTAAATCCCAGCTACCAAATTCTAGACCATTGTTCAAGCTTAGCTAGATCCCTCCTCATGTTATCTACATCTTCCTGGGTGTCTACTCTATTGCAGATTTTGTTATCATCTGCAAAGAGGCAAACCTTACCGGACAGCCCTTCCGCTATATCACTAACAAAGATGTTAAAAAGAATCGGACCAAGGACAGATCCCTGGGGCACACCACTGGTAACATCCTTCTCCTCAGAGTGAGCTCCATTTACCTGTACTCTTTGTCGCCTCCCACCCAACCAATTTCTAACCTAAGCAGTAACTTTAGGGTCCATCCTTAGGGTGCTCAGTTTGTTTATAAGTCGCCTGTGAGGAACAGTGTCAAAGGCTTTACTGAAATCTAAATACACCACATCTAGGGCTCTCCCTCGGTCCAACTCTCTGGTCACCCAGTCAAAGAAATCAATCAGATCTGTCTGACAAGACCTGCCTCTGGTGAATCCATGCTGCTTCGGATCCTGTAATCTGCTGGACTCCAGAAACCTCACTATTTTCTCTTTCAGCAGCGTTTCCAATAATTTACTCACTACCGAAGTTAAACTAACCGTCCTGTAGTTTTCAACCACATTCTTACTTCCGCTTTTGTGTAAAGGCACCACATGAGCCTCTCTTCAGTCCTTTGGCACCACTCCCGACTCCAATGAGGCATTGAAAAGGTCAGTCAGTGGAGCTGCTAGAATGTCCCCAAGTTCCCTCAGTATTCTAGGGTGTATCCCATCTGGTCCCATCGCTTTGTCTCCTTTAAGTTGAGCTAGTTTCTCACAAACACAGTCTTCTGAAAATTGTTCAAGATGTCCCTCGCTTCTGTTCCTGTTTGTGGGTGTTTTCTGAGGTCCTGCTCCTGGTTCTTCATCTGTGAACACAGAACAGAAATATTTGTTAAGCAATTCTGCTTTATCCTCATCAGCTTCTACATATTCTTCCCCTTCACCTTTGAGTCTGACAATACCACTTTTGCCCTTCCTCTTCTCATTAACATATCTGAAAAATGTCTTATCCCCCCATTTTATTGCATTGGCTATTTCCTCCTCTTTTTGAATCTTTGCTTTCCTGACTACTTTCCTAGCTTCTCTATGTTTTTCCAAATATAGATGCCTGTCTTCCTCTCTCTGTGATCTCTTGTATTTCATGAAGGCCTCCCTCTCTTTCTTCACTTTTTCAGCTACTTCTTTTGAAAGCCATAGTGGTCTCCTTTTCCTTTTACTTTGAAACCCTCAGTACCGGCCAAGAAAGCAAATAGAATGCTAGGAATCATAAGGAAATGAATAAACCCACGAAGGTACACAGATCCCATGTTACTTATCCCAGAGATTCTTATAATTAACACGGAACTTTATGGGAAGTCAGTGTAGATGAATAAGCAAAGGGGTGATGTGATCTGAGTGGGAGGCATGGTTCAGTATATAGGCAGCAGTATTCTGGAGAAGTTGCATTCTGTGGCGTTGGTAATGGGGGAGGCTGGCAAGAACAGCATTACAATAATCGATTCAAGTCATAACCAGAGAAAGGGGAAGTGTGGACAGTGAAGAGGGTCTGAGAAAAGGACGTACAGAGCAGATCTGATGCAGGGAGTGGAATGAACATTGAATGACAGTGGAAAGAAGTGCATGGAAAGATAGGGAAGAATCGAGGGTGACACCTAAATAGTGGAGGGAAAAAAAACAGAGGAATCATCTTTTCGTTCCACTTGTGCTCACTTACAGTAGAATCCACACGATCCTCTGCCTTCTTTTTTCTGGGTCCTCTTCTTTGGAACTCCCTCCCACCTGATCTCCACCTGAAACTCTCCTTTCCAAGATTCAAGACACTGTTGAAAATACCATATATTTGCTGTCGCCTTTGACCTTCCATCTCCTACCACGTGACCCTACCCTACCCCCTTATTCTGTAACTTCCTCCACCCCTCCCCTTTGCCTGCTCTTTCTCTTTCCTCTCCTTTCCAGTCTTGTTTATGGCATTCCTTTCTTTTCTTGCAGCTCATAACTTTTTTTTTATTGTAAACCACTCAGATGCCTTTGGTGTTGGGTGGTATATCAAGTAACTCAAAGATAAAGATAAAGATAAAGTATGACTCCATGATGCGACCGCACTTGAAATATTGTGTGCAGTTCTGGTCGCCATATCTTAAAAAGGATATAGAAGAATTAGAAAAGGTACAGCCACCAATATGATAAAGGGGATGGAAGGATATTCCTGTGAGGAAGGCTTAAAAGGTTGAGGTTCACCAATTTTGAAAAAAGATGGCTGAAGAGAGGTATTGTAGAGGTTTATAAAATAATGAATGGAATAGAATGGGTAAACACAGATCGGTTGTTTACTCCTTCAAAAAGTATAAAGACTAGAGGACATGCAATCAAGCTACAATGTAGCACATTTAAGACTAAGCAGAGAAAATATATTTTCACTCAACACATAAGCAAAGTCTGGAATTCATTACTGGAGGATGTATCAAAAGCTGTTAGTGTAAGCTGGGTTTAAAAGAGGTTTGGGCATGTTCCTGGAAGCAAAGTTCATAAATCATTATTAAAGAGGATCAGGGAAATCTGTTGCTTGCTCCTGGGATAAGTAACATGCGATCTGTGTATCTTTTTGGGAACCTGACAGGTATTTGTGACCTGGATTGGCCACTGTTAGAAATAGGTACTGGGCCTGATGGACCCTTGGTCTGACCCAGTATGGTATATCTTATATTCTAATGCTCTCCACACCTACACTCTGCCCATTTCCTGCCCTATCACGCAATAGCTGATTACTGTGTGCTTTAATGTGAACGTTGGCATGCCTCCACATTAGTGTTCCTGGCTACCAGTTGCCATGTGTTAAAACACACATTAACGTTTACTGGGTTTTAGTAAAAGAACCCCTAAATCTATCATTCTGCATATCCATGATCTTCTCCAATAAGATCAGGAGACCTAAACTTTTCTTCCTTTCCCCAAACATGGGAACCTCCCTTTGTTTCCAATGTCCTTGTACCATGCAGCCACAGTTCCTAACCTGACTAATCTGCTCTTATCTTACCCAACTTTGCTGATATTAAGCCTAATCACACATTCTCAAATTCAAATTACCTCCCACTAACCCTCCCACTTCCTTCACAACCTCCTGCCAATAGCTTTGGATTTTGGAGCACTTCCACCAAATGTGTAGAAAAGTTCCCTCTCTTCCACATATCTGCCAACAACCATCAACCTCGCCCCCCTCCCCCCATATATTTTAGGTAGCCTCTCAGGTATCAAATTGTCTGTCAATGATTTTTAGGCATTCTCCTTAACTGAGATACGTATTCAGCCTTTTCCTGTGCCCTCAAATTCTTCTTCATTAAGCCTTTGAAAGCTCCTCCTCCAAATTTCCTTCCTAATCTCACCTGAATATATCCCTCTTTAACTGTCCTCTCCCCTTAAAAACTGATAAAACTTTGTAATGCCCAATGACTTCAAATTGGACAGACAACCATAGGTCCTCCAGCCACTGGGGCCCTTCACTATATAAAAAAACGGGCATCCACCCCTTAAAGGCCAATTCTGAACGGGTCCCATCCGGATTGTCCAAAATCTGGACAGGCCTGATCTGCATCTGATTCTGATCCCATGGGTACTGTATGTCCCGTGGGATTAGAATCAGGTGCAACCAGCCTGAATGGGCAGGGAATGTCCTGATTCCAGCCTGCTGGACATCCTCGGTCCTGCTTGGCTAGCCCAGCCTGGGCTCCTGCATGGAGCCGTGGTGTCCTGGCACCATGGCACCCTGACTCCATGCAGGAGCCCTATTCGCCTGCACCACCAGAAATATCCTGTTCCCAACCCCCGATCGGGTCTTCTGAGGCCGGGATTGGGCTGCAAGGAACCCCCTTGCCTTGCTCACCTGCATCCCAGGTCCCAGCTAGCCTGGTCACAGAGGTTGGGGGGAAGGGGGACTTATTCCACCTCCGAGGTGGAATAAGTCTCTCGTTTAGACCGCCAACCATGGACATACAGGGCCAACATTGGAATCGGTCCTGTACGTTCAGGGTCAGGGTCCCACCTACTCCCCGACCTCGCTTCTCCTCCTGACCACCCCCTCCCGCCCCCATCCAGAGCTCCCACACATCTCTGCAGTATATGCGGGGAGTTCCTCATGTGGAATTGGCACCCTGTCGTTTAGTGGAGATACACACCCAACCTGGACGTATATTCCTGCTAAACGCGATTCGGAATGACAGGGTCCAGAGCTGATAAAGCCCCTGGCCGCCATGGGTAGAACTGAAACCAGATATTCAGTGCTAGAGCATATGCAGAGTCCAGTAATAAATATCCAGTTTCACCACTGACTTGTTTTGCTATCTGGTCTGTGGAAATATTCAGTTACTGCAAAACCTGACTAGCAAAAACTCATATAGTTAGGACATGCATTGATCTGTCCTAACTTTCTGCTGTTACCTATCCAGGAAGCGGACTGAAAATCGCCACTAACTGGATTGGTAATGGGACCACCCCAGCCACACCCACAGATTGCATGAGCACCATCCAGATTGTGCCAAGAGGGTCTGTGGGGTATTTGTTGGCAACAAGAAGGCCATACTTATCCCACAGCTCCTGGAAAGGGATAAATTCCCCTTTGACTTACGAAATCCCCTGCCTCCAAAAGAATAGAAGCTCACCCAAAAAGCATTCCCCTTCAACTCCTTCAATTTAAGGATCTCCTTCCAAACCCTCAGCAAATGCCTAGCAATAGGGCTATTAAATTCCTACCGCATTCCATCCAACCCACCCCTGATAGCCAAAGTAAAAATTTCAACTCCCCCCCCCCACCCATCCCACCCCACTAGCCTGTCTGCTCCAACCTCACTCCAGGATTATTCCGGCTCACCTCCCATATCCGAGATATGTTTCATTTGTGCAGCCAGATAATAGAAGCGGACATTAGGCAATGCTAGCGTCTCCTCCATCTTATCCTTGCAAAGTACAGTCCTGGCCACGCATAGCCTTTTTCTCCCCCATATAGACTTTGATATCACTCTCTGAATGTCCTCCAAGGCCTATCTAGAAATGGCAACATCTGAAACAGATATAACAATTTAGGATGGATTCTTTCAGCTTCCGCTGCTAGTATAATAAACTTTGCCGTTTTCCAGGTCCTACTGCGTCTTCCTAACTGCGGAAGCCAAAGAGAACGCTTAAAGAAACTCTAAAGGGGGAGCATCTTTAAATTCATCAGGGAACCTGCCGATCTATGGGAAAAGGGAGGTCCCCAGCCTTTCTCCAACAGACTTTCCCTCTAAAATTCAAATTTCCCACCTCAAACCCACCAATTCATTTTGATGACGACTATATAAAAGAACGGGCATATACTGCTTAACCACTTTACATAGAAACATGATAGCAGAAAAACACCACAGGGCCTATCTAGTCTGCTCTTCCATATCAACCACAACAGTCCCCTTTTTTCCTTTAGATCCTCTATATCTGTCCCACGCTTTTTTGAATTCAAACACAGTACTCATCTCTACCACCTCCATTGGGAGACTACTCCACGCATCTACCACTTTTTCTGTAAAGAAATATTTCCGCATATTACTATCTATCTATTCTATCTATTTAACATTTATATAGCTCTTCAAACATACGAAGCGCTGTACATACATGAAGCAATGACAGTCCCTGCTCATCAGAGCTCACAATCTAGTCAAGAAGATCACAAAATACAAATACAATCAAATAAGACAAACTATACAATAACAAGAAGAGCAAAAACAAGAATCAAGAACAGAAAGCAATACAGAAGAGATGGGTTTTCAATCTGGACTTAAAGAGGTCCAGAGAGGGTGCTTTGCGCACAGAGGTAGATTGTTCCAGGCAAAGGGTGCAGCCAGGTGAAAGGAGTGGTCTAGAATTAGCAGTACGAGTGGAGGGCATAGATAGACAAAGGCTGTTTGAAGAGCGAAGTACGCGAGAGGGGATTAAGGAGAGATAAGAGATGATAGGTAGTGGGGGGCTGAAGAGTGAATGTATTTATAGGTCAAGAGGAGAAGTTTGTATTGGATCCGGAAGTGGATGGGAAGCCAATGAAGGGACTTGAGAAGAGGAGTGATATGGGAAAAGCGATGCTGACAGAAAATTAGTCAAGCAGCATAATTTTGAATAGATTGAAGGGGAAAGAGATGGTTCGCGGGAAGGCCAGCAAGGAGAATATTGTAGTAATCAATACGGGAGGTGATTATATTACTCCTGAGTCTATCCACTTTAACCTCATCCTATGACCTCTCATAGCAGAGGCTGCTTTCAATCGAAAGAGGCTCTCCTGTGCATTTATGTCACAGAGGTATTTAAATGTCTCAGTCATATCACCTCTATCCTGCCTTTCCTCTAAAGTACACATATTAAGCTCCTTAAGTCTGTCCTCATATGTTTATAATGAAGACTACTAACCATTTTAGTAGCAACCCTCTGCACCAACTCCAGCCTGTTCATATCCTTTTGAAGATGCAGTCTCCAGAACTGCACACAATACTCCAAATGAGGTCGCACCGAAGATTTATATAGAGGCACTATCGCTTTCTTTCTTCTGCTGGCCATTCTTCTCCCTATGCACCTAAGCATCCTTCTAGCTTTCGCCGTCACCTTTTCTACCTGTTTAGCCACTTTAAGTACATCAGACACAATCACTCCTAGATTTCGCTCTTCTTTTGTAGACAGAAGTATTTCACCCCCTATAATATATTGCTCCCTTGGATTGCTGCAGCCCAAGTGCATGACCGTGCATTTTTTTAACATTAAATCTCAGCTGCCAAATTCTAAACCATTCTTCAAGCTTAGCTAGATCCCTTCTCATATTTTATACCTTCCTGGGAGTCTACTCTACTGCAGATTTTGGTATCATCTGAAAGAGGCAAAACTTACCCGACAGCCCTTCAACAATATCACTAACAAAGATGTTAAAAAGAATTGGACCAAGGACAGATTCCTGGGGCACACCACTGGTAACCTCCTCCTCCTCAGAGTGCATTCCATTTACCAGTACCCTTTGCCGTCTCCCACTCAGCCAATTTCTATCCCAAGCAGAAACTTTAGGGTCCATCCCTAAGGTGATCAGTTTGTTTATAAGGAATGGGACCGGATGGGATACACCCTAGAATACTGAGGGAACTTGGGGATGTTCTAGCAGCTCCACTGACTGACCTTTACAATGCCTCGCTGGAGTTGGGAGTAGTGCCAAAGAACTGGAGAGAGGCACATGTAGTCCCTTTACACAAAGGCAGAAGTAAGGATGTGGTTGAAAACTACAGGCCGGTTAGTTTAACTTTGGTGGTCAGTAAATTATTGGAAGCGCAGCTGAAAGAGAAAATAGCGAGGTTTCTGGAGTCCAGAGGAATACAGGATCAGAGGCAGCATGGATTCACCAGAGGCAGGTATTGCAGACAAATCTGATTGCTTTCTTTGACTGGGTGACCAGGGAGTTGGACCGAGGGAGAGCCCTAGATGTGGTCTATTTAGATTTCAGTAAAGCCTTTGACATCATTCCTCACAGGCGACTGATAAACAAACTGAGCACCCTAGGGATGGACCCTAAAGTTACTGCTTGGGTTAGAAATTGGTTGAGTGGGAGGCGACAAAGGGTACAGGTAAATGGAGCTCACTCTGAGGAGTAGGAGGTTACAAGTGGTGTGCTCCAGGGATATGTCCTTTGTCCAATTCTTTTTAACACCTCTGTTAGTTATATAGCGGAAGGGCTGTCGGGTAAGGTTTGCCTCTTTGCGGATGATACCAAAATCTGCAATAGAATAGACACCCAGGAAGGTATAAATGCCTAAGATGAAAATCTCCTCAAAACCGCACAATACTGCTGTATCTTAATCCATACTCTATCTTATTAGAATTATAGCTATCACCAATAGTTTCATTTATAACTTCACACATTATAAGGTCACTGCCTTGTCAGAGTATAACCTCACTGACATCAATCACTTTATCTAGGGTCTTCCATGACCAAATATTAATACTACTTGATTCCATATACTGTTGTCAGTAGCTAATTTATACTACTTGATTCCATATACTGTTTTCAGTAGCTAATTAATACTACTTGATTCTTATATTGTTGTCAGTAACCTGCATTTTTACAGTCATCAGAAGTTCCAACATGAACTATAAAAAAATGCTATTGTTTACCTTGAATCTCACCTTATACACTGTCAGCCTACTACTCTCTCTCTACCCCCTCCCTGCTAATGCCTTCACCCCACCTTTGAACCTCCCAGAGTTCTCTTACATTCATGTTATCCCTCATTGTCAGAGACATAACACTCACCAACTATTCTTAGGAAATTCTAAGATAAATCACCACAGACTGATTCAGATAAAGACATACTCTAAAACCAACCACATAAATGCAGGCAATGCTTTCACACACTTATCCTTCATCCTCATCAATGCTAGGTCAGTTAGAAATAAAACACCTATCATAACAGATCTAATTAATACAGAAAACCCAGACCTACTATGCATTACTGAGACATGGTTAACAGAATCCGACTCAGTCCTGTTAAATCAATTAAAAGTGCAAGGATACTCCATCTTCACCTGCAATAGGAAACATATAAGAGGAGGAGGTGTTCTTATATTAGCTAAATCTAATCTCGGGTTATCCCCTACTTTATGTGAAAACCCTGATGACACAAATATACTCAAAATTGAAAATAAGGACATAGCAATCTGCTTGATATACAGACCTCCGACTGCAAGTAATCAAAATGTTGACACCATACTAGAATCGGCTTGCAATTCTACAATAAGGAAACCCCTCATCTTGCTAGGTGATTTCAATCTGCCATCTCTCTCTAACAATCAAGAAACATCTTTCTTAGAAGCGATGGAAGAGATGGGCTTCAAGCAAACAGTTAACCAACCAACTCATACTAAAGGAAACACTCTCGACCTAATATTCATCCCTACCCATTATACAACCACATCTCATTATGTCTCACCTTCCACATCTCAAGTCCCTTGGTCTGACCACTATCTGATTAGGTTCTCTTTCCACCTCCCACAACACACCAAAGCACCCCTTGTCAATCTACAACAAGGTCAAAGATTTCGACCATTCAACAGAGAAGAGTTTCTTGAATCAGTACTCCCTAGATTGGATCCTTATATCTATAACCTTGATGACGCAATATCAAGCTGGAATTCCATTATTGGATCCGCATCAGAACCATATTCAGCGAAGATTCGCCATAAAATGAGAAAAAATGAAAAATGGTATACTATTGAACTTGCAATTCTGAAGAAAGGTCTTAGAAAAATGGAATCTACTTGGAGAAGGAAAAAAACTCACGAACTCAGAATACAATATTTCTCACTACTCAAAGATTACAAGGATGCGATTAATAACGCTAAAAAACAATATCACTCTAAAACTTTATCTAAAGCTATTAATCGTCCTAGAGAACTATTTGAGATTGTCAAATCGTTAACCAAATCCCCATCCAACAATTCTCACAAAATTTGTATTAACCCGCAAATACTTGCTGATCACTTTGCAAATAAACTCAAACTTAACAGCCATTTCACCCCACCTAACCTATCTCTTTCAGATAATAACCAACTGGAATGGAAAGCCTTCCATCCTATTACCAACAAGCTCCTTCTTCAGACAATCTCCAACCTAAATACTACAACCTCTCTTCTTGATCCTTGTCCAGTGACTTGGATAAAATCAACAAAAACAGAACTTGCCTCAGACTTACTGAACATAGTAAACCAATCTCTTCAACAAGGACGTATAGCAGATGTCCTCAAAAGGTCAGCAATCCGACCGCTGTTAAAAAACAAAGCACTAGACAGCAACGACCCAACTTCATATCGTCCCATTGCAAGTATTCCATTCCTTGCCAAGATTATTGAAAAGATTGTGCAAACACAGCTGCAAGATTATATAGACTCATCAGCTCCATTAGATGATCATCAATATGGATTTCGCCCATATCATGGTGTAGAAACACTCCTAACAGCACTATTTGATACAATCATCAGAGGTATCGATAATACCAAGCGAGCCTTCATTCTCATATTCATTGATATTTCCTCGGCCTTTGACACTGTAACCATATCACGCTCATTTCAAGACTTTCTCAAATAGGCATCAAAGATAAAACCCTTGAATGGTTCATATCCTATTTTACTAACCGGACCCAATATGTGCAAATAGATCGAAATGCCTCATCCCCATTTCCACAAGAACAGGGCATCCCTCAAGGCTCTGCCCTTTCGGCTCTTTTGTTTAATCTCTATCTTCAACCCATCTGTTCCATATTTAAACGCTTCAAAATCAACTACCACATCTACGCGGACGACATCATGTTATACTCGCCATTTGATGTGTCCAACCCGGATTATAGCAACATCTGTCGTTGCCTCACTGAAGCTGAGCTGTGGCTGAAATCAATGAATATGAATATTAATTTAAAAAAACAGAAGTTTTATTCATAACAAGAAACACAAGCTTCACTCCCCCACTTGAAATCAACATTGGAAAAAACTCTCTCCCAGTCAAAGATGAGATCAAATATTTGGGAGTCACTCTGGATAAGACCCTCAGTCTCACCAAACATATAAAACAATCTGTAAAAACAATATATTTCAAATTAAGGACAATCCAACAACTTAGACCACTGATAGATAACGGCAGATCAAATATTGCACACGTATACCACAAAACGAATGATTTCAGAACCATAGTACAAACACTTATTACACCACATTTAGACTACTGTAATGGTATTCTTCAAGGGACCTCTAAGAAAAATATTCACACACTTCAATTAGCCCAAAATGTCACCGCAAGGATTATCTATAAAGCGAAACTTTCAGATCATATATCTCCGATTCTCTACGCTCTCCATTGGTTACCCGTCTCATGCAGAATCATCTACAAGTCCTTAGTCAATACATTTCAGATCTTTAATAATATAGCTCCATCCTTCTTATCTACGCTCATCAACATCCCACATGAAAATAGATCAAGACGAAGAATAAACCTTCACACGTTACAAGTCCCTGATTCTATTTGAAAGACAAGTCAGAAGACAAGCAACACAGCTTTCTCATACTTCGCCCCTACGTTATGGAACAACCTCCCGTCTGAAATCAGAGAAATCAAAGACCTTCAATTATTTAGAAAAAATCTAAAAACCCATCTATTTACTCTGCACTACAATAACCTCCACATTGAAGATAATCCTAACACGGAGAAAACCACCGATCATCAGTCACTCACTGACCCTACCTAGACAAGGCATAAAATCTTTCCCACACATTCACATTGCTCATCTAGTTAAGCTTACTCTTTGAAAGCAATTACTTGTCGCTAATGTGAATAACTGTAATTTAATGTAAATATATCCCTTTACTGTTGATATACTGTTGGTAGCCTGTTATCTCATTGTATTTTTTGAGTTACATTTAATAGTTGAATGTTCATTGTTCTAAATCTGTTCTATGTAAAATAATAGTACTCTATTATTAAAGTTTATGTTACCTGTAAACCGCCACTGATCGCTGGAAGTGGCGGTATAGAAAAGATGTATAAATAAATAAATAAATAACATGAGGAGGGATCTAGCTAAGCTGGAAGAATAGTCTAGAATTTGGCAGCTGAAATTTAATGTTAAAAAATGCAGGTCATGCATTTGGGCTGCAGCAAACAAGGGAGCGATATATTATAGGGTGTGAAGTACTTCTGTCCACAAGGTTGATCTGCTGCTGGGATTCCTCAGTTGACCACCGTCCCTGGGTATGGAGGTTGTCGCAGTGGGCTCCCCAGTCCAAAAGCGATGCATCCATCGTCAAGGTGAGCTTGTGTTGCAGAGCCTGGAAGGGCATGCCCCGAAGTAAGCTTCGGAGATTCTGCCACCAATCAAGGGAACTGGATAGGCTGCGCAAGACCGAGATGGGATACCGGAGCTGGCCCGAGGCTTGGAATCACTGTGCTCTGAAGCACCACTGAGCTGCTCGCATATGCATGTGAGAATGGGGAACGATGTGTATGGTTGAGGTCATGTGCCCCAGAAGGCGCAGGATGGCTCGTGCTGAGACCCTGGTTTGGCTTTGGATCTCAGCATCCATAGTGCAGAGACAGTCTGTGCGTGCTCGAGGGAGGAGGGCGGTCGCCCTTTCCTTTTCAAGCAGTGCGCTGATGAACTCCAGTGCCTGCACTGGTTCAAGATGGGACTTGGAGTAGTTGATCAGGAAACCGAGGTGCTCGAGGAGGAGAACCGTGCACGACACCGAGAGGCATCTCTCCTCGGACGATGTGCCCGTGGCAAGTCAATCGTCTAGGTAGGGGTAGACGGATATGCCCTGCAGCCTGAGGTAGGCTGCGGCTGCCGACAGGCATTTGGTGAAGACTCGCAGGGGAAACACGAGCCCGAAGGGGAGCACTCTGTACTGATAGTAATCCCCCTGCACCCTAAAACGCAGGTACTTCCTGTGCTTGGTGTGAACAGGGATGTGGGCGTAAGCACCTCTGAGATCCAAGGAGCATAGCCAATCGCCCTGCCAGAGGAAGGGCAGCAGGACGCCAAGCGATAGCATTCTGAACTTCTCCCGCACCAGAAATTTGTTCAGGTTCCTGAGATCAAGGATGGGGCGCAGGCCCCCTGTCCTCTTTGGGAGTAGAACCCCCGACCTCGGAGATGCGGCGGGACCCTTTAGACTGCCCATTGACTGAGGAGGTTGTTCAATTCTTGCTTTAAGCAAGCCTGGTGTGAGGGAAGCCAAGTAGGCTCCGTTGGGGAGAAGGGAGGGGGGAGTCTGTCCAGATGGAGACAGTAACCATCCCGGACGACCTGGAGGACCCAGGTGTCCAATGTGATGGTCTCTCACTCAGGGCGAAAAGGGACAGATGTCCTCCTACCAGTGGGCGTGCCGCCGGAAGATGAGAGGCTATGCATTTGGCGTCAAAACCCTGGAGCTGGCTGGGGTGGTGCTGGTGGTTGGGTCTTGGGCCCCTTAGGTTTCCAGTGGCCCTGAGCTCTGCTCTTGCCTTGGCTGCTGGGTGCCAGCACTGGGGCAGATGAATAGGGTGGGTATCCCTGGTAAGGAAGCCCCTTTCTCTGAAAGAAGGGTTTCTTACTGTGCTGTTTTTTACAGGGAAGGGAAGAGGTTTTCCAAGAGAGACGGGTGCGGGTTACGAACTCCATCTCGATCTCGGCTGCCTTGTCCTCCATGGGCTTGCCGAACAGTTGTTCGCCGAGGCAGGAAACATTCAAGAGTTTCTCCTGGACCCACTGTTCCAGGTCTGAGGACTGGAGCCATGCTTGACGCTGGGCTCCGATGCCAGTTGCTGCCACATGGGCGGAAGACTCGAACCTGTCATATGCGGAGCAAGAAAGATATTTCGAGCAGTCCACAACTGATCTCAGGAGGGTCTGAAATCTGAGAAGGTGGGCACGGGATTCTCTGCCAGGCGGAACCGAAGAATGCGACTTCAGGATCTTCTGTTTCCGCATCGAGGATTCCACTACCATGGAGGTATGAGGAAGTTGGGCCTTTTGAAATCCAGGACCGCGTTGGACTCTGTACATGTCATTGAGTCTTTTACTGAATAGGAACCGAGGCGGGTGCTTCCCACATGCGGAGGAGCAGCCGGGTCAGGATGGACGGCACAGGGATCATGAGAGACTCCCTTGGGGGAGACTCATATTGCAAAATGTCGAGTTCCTCTGCCCTTGACTCTTCCTCGGTCTGCGTGGGCAGATTGAGAGCCCGAGCTATATCTCGCATAAATACCAAGAAGGAGGCATCTTGGGGGGGGGGGGGTGACCGCCTTTGTGAAGCAGGCGGGGATGGGCCAGAAGGAAGGTCCCAATGGGCGCAGGTTTCAGGGGACGTGTCCTTGTCCAATTCCCAGCCCGAGAGATCCGAGAAGGACTCAGAGTCAGGCTAATCCCCACGTCCAGTGGCTGAGGCCCGTCTGGAGCCGGAGGCACTGATTCTGGAAGACCTCACCACCGAGGAATGGGATGGCGAGCGAGACTGGTGCTGAGGACCCTCACGAGGCTCGTGGCTCTCGGAGGTTTCCAAGGCAGTTTTTGGGACCACAGTAGAGGGACCTTCGGTCTCGATGCATGAGCCAGCCGTGTTGGGCAAGAGCGCCTGCTGGGCAGCTAGGAAGGCAGAAACGCTGCATCCTAGTGCCAGCATATGGGACTCCCATTCAGGAGTGGGTCCCTGGGATGCTGACGCCGGGGTTACTGGGTCTGGCATGGAGGAGGAGAGGAGATCCTCACCGGAATGACCCTCAGGAGACCGGGCACCATCAAAGGAGACCTCCATGTCTGTATGGAGTACCTTTTGAGGCCGCTCCTTGTCCGTCTCTTGGGAATGCTGGGGAGGACTAAGGGAACGAGCCCAAGACCACTCATGCTTATCCAGAGCCCCCGACAGCGTATTCAAGGTCTTCTTCTTTTTTCACCATTCCACCTTGGGCGAACCCTGGTCAGAGTAACACCTGGGATGTGGAGTCACTGCGGAGGACCCTGCAAGTGGTGGATCAGTTGAGTGGGGCGCCACAGGGGACTCCGGGGCTGACTTACGGAAAATGTCATCTTTCTGCTTACGGCTTTGTAAGGCTTTAACAGAGATTTTCTTGCAAAGCGAGCAGAACTCCGGGTTGTGGTCAGCCCCCAGGCACCGCAGACAACAGTCATGAGTGTCCATGAGCGACATGTTTTTGGAGCATCTGTCACATTTTTGAAGCTGGTGGCCATGGGGACAAAAGGAGCCCCTGCGAGATTGAATTCCCTCGAGGTGGCCAGCAGTTAGAAAAGGGAGCGAAAAGGGCCCAAAGTAAGAAAAAAGGAAGAAAGGGAAAAATAGGGATTCCCTGGCCCACAACTGAAGCAGTGGCATCAGGGAGGATGGGAGAGGCCCGGTGCAACAGGAAAAAAGGCCAAAAGGCCAAAAAGAGAGAAACCTTTTCTGAGGGATGAGGATGTGTGTCCGAAGGGCTCCGTGGATAAAAGGGGACTGAGCAAGATGGCATCCTTGGGCGGGAAGCTGGGGAATTGCTCCGTGTGGGCTCCATCAGCGTCAACGTCACCCATAAGTGAGGACTGACTTCCTGCTTGTTCCTGGAGAACACCACCTGCACACCAATCTGCTTCACCCTCTGTCCCAGATCCATGAAGTCACTTTTGATATGCTCAGAGGGATACCTGGCAGTATCATTTGTGCTGACATGGATGAGCAACATCGGGTAATAGTCAGTGGGATTGATGAGTCTCTGCAAACTCTCTAACATCTCGGATTTTGGCACCTGGCAGACAGCATATTTCTCTGGACATCAAGTCTGGTCAGCAGATGGATGCCTCCATACACCTCAGAAAAGAGTCACCAACCACCACTACCTTTCGCTTCCTTGTGGTCACTGATTCTGCAACTTTGGGGTGCTCGAACTCTGGTTCTTCCCTTTGCAAGGATACTTTCACCTCCACCACTTCCAAGGCTGCAAATGGTTCTGCAATTCAAGGGCTGAAGAAGTTGGGTTGGTGATACTGCAGGCCCTGGTGACTTATGTGTAACCTTCATCATTCTGTAGGCTCCCATCTTCTCCTCTGCTGGAGAGCTTGGATATTTCAAGAAGCATCTTATCAATGTACTTCTCACTGTCTCGAATGCTCCTCAGCCTCGCCACCTCTTCTCTGAGCTCCTCCACTTGTTTCCTGAGAGCTTCAGCATGCAGGCATCCTGCACATGGAACAGGTCTTTCAACTAGCATTGAGATCTCTGTCTGGACAGGTAGAAGCTGTAACAGAGGCAACAGCTTTGGCGATACGATTTTTCCCAGCCATTGTTCAGTTGGTGGCGCTTAGGTGCCTGTTGAAGCAAAACAGAGAGAGACATACCAAAGTACCAGCCAGTTTCCCAGCTGTCCTTTCAGAGAAAAAGCAATTAACCTCTTAAGTGTGCTCTATCAGCAGCTAATTGGGGAGATGCCCTATAAAGCAAGACTGCTCACATGGGGTGGATGGGAGTTGGGGGGTAGGGAGGGAACTAACACCCGATGAGGTGTCAGTAGATTCAAAGAGCTGAGAAAGATACTGAAAGCAGATTTTTAAACCTTCATCACTAAAGAAAATATTCCCCCTTTTGAACTAAAAGCACCAAAAAGAACGTAACTTTGTTTTAAAAATGTACCAAAAACCCTTTTAAGAGCTCTCAGGCAGAGAACTAGTAATTAAAAGCCACACACCCTTACCTTTGCTTGAACTGCAGAGCCTCAGGAAGCCACAGTATGGTTGCTGAAATGTCAGTTCCGGAAAACTGCAAAGTTTAACTTAAGAAGGATTTTCATGCTTACAACTGCCATATGCCACCACCATGAAAGGTAGCTATTATGCCATTTGGCTATATCCTCTCCTCTACTTTTGAAAATGTCCCCCATAATCATACTCATAGATCTTACTTAAATTTTCCCCCAGCTGAATGCCTGAATTGTATTTTTTGCCCACTGAAATGGAAAGGAGGCATACAAATGATCTATCTCCTTCTTTTGCCAAATTAATATTGAAAACTTCTGTTTTATCCCAATTCACTTTAAATCCTGCTAAGCCCTTAAACCACCTCAATACCATTATCAATATCAGCAATATTAAAAAGAGATGCATTATCTAAAGCAAAATGTCATCCATGAACAAGGCAAGCTTTTGTTCTTGATCCTCCGCCTTTACCCCCCTAATACATGCAGCAAAAGGCTCAACTGACAGGGCAAACAAAAGCAGGGAAAGAAGACACCCATGCCTTGTCCCCCTCTTTAATCAAAACATTTCAGAATAGTTTTCATTTACTATCGCCCTTGCCTCAGGAGATTCAAAGCTTCCTCACCCAGGTACTAAAATATTCTCCCAGCCCCATATGCCGATCACTATCATTAGAAAGACCCAATTAACATGATCAAATGCTTTCTCTACATGGATTGCAGAAACAGAACTGGGTCCCGCCTCTTTTAGGTCTCCCACCTGTAGTCTACCTGACGTTATCCAAAGCTTGCCTCACCAGGATAAAGTCTAACTGATACACATGTATAAGCCCTACCATTTCCTGGATCAAGCAGGATGCCAACAGTTTTGCCAAAATATTGACATCTAAATTTAGATGTGAATAAGGCAATAAGAGCCATGCAACGAGGAATCGTTCCCTGCCTTATGAAGCACCGTAATCCCTGCACAATGTACAGATTGGGCCAAGCTCCCTTCTGCAGCAAATCATTAAATGGAAATGCAATGTGTGCCTTCAAGTCAGTGCTGACTCCTGGTGATCCAGCAGTTCCTGGGTTTTCTTGGAAGTGTGACCAGAAGTAGATTGCCAGGCCTTTCTTCTGAGGCAACAGAGGGTAAATGACTTGCCCAAGGCCACAAGGCATGCTAGTGGAAATCAAACCCTGGTCTTTTGGTTACCAAGCCAATGTTCCAACCACTAGGCTACTGCTCCACTCCAATAAGTTGGTAAAAATACCCACTACTTCTCCAAGAAACATTTTATAAAAAATCCCCATTAGCACATCCAACCCAGCAGTTCTCTTCCCTGGCAAGGCCTTAATCACCTCCTAGACCTCCTTTCCTGTTTGTATGTTAAAACTCCCTAGCAGCCAGCTATAAACCCTCTAGATACTCATCAATATCCCTTTCACTTACCCGACTCTCCTAGCCATACAAATATTTATAAAAAAAGAACAAATTTCTCTTTTCTATTTTAAAAAATCATAAAACAAACTATACCCACTTCTCTTAATTTTCTGTACATTGGCAGTCACCCTAGCCAAGTGCTTGCCTCGTTTATTACCTAACTCGTAGAATTGTTGTTTAAGCCTAACCAATTGAAAATTTACCTCATCTAATTGAATCTCCCTATGCCTAGCTCAAATTCGATCTAGTTCCTGTAATGCCAGAGTTCCAGATTATGCTTCTGTTCTACCTCAACTTTACTAAACAATCTTTATTAGCATTTGATATACCACCCTAGGCATCAAGGCACCAGAGCAGTTTACAATTTCCAAAAAAACATGTTTCCTCCAATCCCTTCTCTGCTTTTTTATAGCTCCACATTTGAAGAAACACCCTCTAACTAATGCTTTGAAAGTATCCCAAACCTACCTCCTAAGTATTCCCCAATACATTATCTCACTTGACTAACTGCCTTCTTATCCCTCAAAAGAAGCATAGGGGTATGCTTGTACCCAAAATCCACAAGTCATTGGCCGACCCTCCGGGACGTCCGATCGTATCTTGTAGAGACTCCATACTGGAACCCCTGTTTCAGTTTTGTAACCTTTTTTTGAAACCAGTAGCTGCAACTGTATCATCTTACATTAAAGATACGGGGGATTTTTTGTGCCAATTATCAGCTTATTCCGATTCCTCTATGTGTTCATTTCTTGTCACGCTCGATGTCCAGGCCTTATATACTAATATTGATCAGAGTGAGGTCTTGTCTGGTCTTTCACAGTATCCTATTCCATTACCGGATCGCATTCCAAAACATTTCTTTTTGGAACTCCTGGATTTGGTGCTCAATCACAATTTTTTTCTATACCAGCAGCAATTCTACTTACAGATTTATGGAATTGCCATGGGAGCAACGGTGGCTCCTTCCATTGCCACGATCTACATGGCCTGGTTTGAAGAATTGTATGTTTATTCTCATCCATTGTTTTCATGTGTTTTGCTTTGGAAGCGATTTTTGGATGATGTTTTTTTCATGTGGACTGGAACCAGAGAGGATTTAGATTCCTTTTTGGGCTCTTTGAATTCCTTTAAACCTAACATACAGTTTACAGCTCAAGTGGAGAAACACAAAATTCAATTTTTGGACATCACGATAGAATGTACCCCGGCAGGTTTTTCAACTTCTCTGTATCGGAAGCCGGTCCAACGTAACACGTTACTTCGGTTTGATAGCTACCATCCTCCCGCCCTTAAACGGGGCTTACCGTATGGTCAATTTCTAAGGCGTCGTAGAAACTGCACTAAGATGTCACAGTTTAAATTTCATGCACAAGAATTGAGTTCTCGTCTTCTAGTGAGGGGTTATCCATCAAAAGTTGTCCGCCTAGCCTATAAAAGGGCATGCAACACCCATCGGGAATGGCTTTTGACACCCAGAGATCATACACCTTCTACTGAAAAAAGAACGGGGGTTCTTCCCTTCATGTGTGGTACTACTGCAGTAGTTCGTTTGATTCATAAATTTTGGCCTGTTCTAGCCATCCACCCATGTTTTCGAACACCGCTTCAAATTGCTTATTCTCGTAAGTCCAATTTACGCGATCTCTTGGTGAAAACCACGTCTACTTTAGATCAGCCTCCTCAAAATCATGACCATGCCGGTCATTATTCATGCAGAGCTTGCTCGTTTTGTTCGGGCACTTTATTGGGTCTTACCTGGTTGGATAGTCGCACCAATAGAAGTTATTATACTCGTTGGCACACAGACTGCACTACTACTCATGTCGTTTACTTAATTGTTTGCCCTTGTCAGTTACCTTACGTTGGAAGGACTTCACGGACTTGTAAACAAAGATTGACAGAACATGCCTCTCGTTTACGTACTCAATCATTGACAGCTCCTTTGGTCAACCACTGTCTGGAGCACTCGCACAGGTTTGATGATCTTCGGTGGCGAATTTTGGACCATGTGCCCCCTAATCCCTGTGGTGGTGACAGGAGTCAGCGGTTGCAGAATTTGGAGCAAAAGTGGATTTTTAGACTGAATTCAGTTCATCCGGATGGCCTTAACCAGCAGTTGGATTGGCATACCATTCATTGATTTTTTTGATAGAGAGATGTGATTGGACTGGTGATTCTATTTCTTTGCGTGGATTGGTTCTTCTATACCATTCATTAACCTTCCTGATCGAGAGGTGAAATCTGTTTGGTGGTTTCACCTCCCTGTGTGGATTGGTTCCTCTATACGAACTACACCTGATGGGCGTGTCCTATTTAGGATTCTAGGTGGCGACTGGCGAGCCTGGGTTATAAAAACCATTTTTTTAGCTGTGTTTTTAGGGCTGACGTTTTTTACACAGAGGTCTGACCTGAAGCAGGGGGCTTCATGTGTATACCCCCGAAACGTGACACGTCGTATAAGTGACCTGCTGATGTAAAATTGATCTACTGTTGCTTACAGCGTTTTCACAGCCTGCTTTTCTTCCACAAAGCTAAGTACCAGCCATTTTTGAATAGAGCTGTTTTAAATTGACTTTCAACACTGATTAAAAAGGACGGGCCACGGTGGTAGCAGGTAATTTTCCTGTTTACTGTGCTGGCTATTCCAACAAAAAAATTCTTTAATATTGGTTCTCTTGCTGGGTTTTCTGTCATTTACTATATAGCATCTAGGCAGTTGTGATCTTCGCAAGCTCATCTTTTACTTGTTCCTTCTACTAGACAGTTATTAATTTGAACTAGGTGTGCCGCTTCTATTTGTAATGCCCCAGTTTATTGGAATTCTCTTCCAGCAGATATTCATTTGGAAATTTCATTTAGGAAATTCAAGAAGTTAGTAAAAACCTGTTTTTTTCACCAGGCATTTTGATCTGGTTTATGGAGCATTATGGCACTTTTTGTTTTATATTCATTTTGTTTCTGACGGTATTTTATGTTTTTGTTTAGGAAATTTTCTGTTGTGCTATCATATTCCCTTCTTTTTGTGGCTTTTTTATGTCTATGTATGACTGCTCTCTAAAAGAAGAAATGGGACTATTGTAGATAATATGAAAGGTCAGACTAGATAGGCAATGCAGTCTTTTTCTGCCGTCATGTTTCTATGTTTATGGATGGTTTTCTTTTGTATTGTAAACTGCTGAGATGCATGTCTTTGTGGTTGTTACTAACAGTATAGCAAATGCTTTTAATAAATAAAATAACTAAATTTAATTCTTAATCCTAGCAAATGTCAGGCTATGCAGCTCATTGACAGAGAACGTAGACTGGTTATTTACTCCTTTAAAAAGTAGAAAGATTAAGGGAAACACAATGAAGCTACAATGTAGCACATTTAAGACTAATTAGAGAAAATATTTTTTCACTCAACACGTGATCAAACTCTGGAATTCGTTACCAGGATGTAGTAAAAGAGGTTTAGATGCATTCCTAGAGGAAAAGTGTATAAACCATTATTAAAGAGGATCAGAGAAATCCACAGCTTACCTACTGGAGAAACAAGCAGCAAGGAATCTGTATACCTTTTGGGAGCCTGACAGGTACAGCACTTGTGACTCGGATTGGCCACTGTTGGAAACAGGATACTGGGCTTGATAGACCCTTGGTCTGACCCAGTATGACATATCTTATGTTCTACTATTGTACCTTAACTTAATAGCAACATGGTTGCTTTAGTTTTGTCCATTAAAGATTTTTAGAATAATTTTTTGACCCAGATCTTTTCCTTAATCTACAAATTGCAGCAGTTGTGAAAGCATGTTTTTTTCCCCTTTGCCAAATCAGGGCCATCAGATCACTACTGGACAAGCATAATCTTACTATTTCAATCCATTCCCTCATCATCAGCCATATAGACTACTGTAAAGCCTTATATAATGGCCTTCCCCAATCATTAATTTTAAGACTTCAGCAAATACAAAATACAGCTATTCATCTATTTCACTCAGCTGGATATATGGCCATATAACAGCATTACTTAAAGAGAGTCACTGGTTTCCAGTGATAAACAGAATTATGTTTAAGCTGTTAATATTAGCCTTTATGGCTATGTATGCTGGTCAACCAGAAGAGCTGTTTAACGCTTTAATTCCCCATACCCCTTCATGTCAACTACAGTTGCAATCTGACAAACTCTTTTTTATTACTCCTCTTTTCTATTGTCTCTTTTTCTTTGAGATTTCCATTTTTTTTTACTTTTTAACTTTAATTTATTAACTTTATAACTCATTAACAACTGTGATATATCCACAAATGCCAGCATATTATGCTTGTAAATAAACCTGAACATGTGCCATGCTGATGTTTGCTGACTCTTTTGTATTTCTTTCACGATGGATTCTAGGTCAGCAGAAAGGATTTTGCCTGAGTCATTTCTAGCTGCAACTCCTATGAATTCCAATTGCAATTTGATTTGGGATAATTTATGACCCAGCAACTCTAACACCTAGATGGTCGAGCATGAGCATCCTTGAGTTCCTTCTCATATTATACTCTTGATGAGCCAATCATCTAGAGAAACACATGCATCACCAGTTTGCATACAGACACTGCAACTACAGCAAGACACATGGTGAAGGCTTTCAGGCCTTCCACATTATCAACTCCATCATCTCCAGTTAGTTCAGAACACAGCAGCCAGAATACTTACCTACTCTTCCCACCGTGACCACATCACGCCCACCCTCATCTGTCTTCAATGGCTTCCTATTAAATATCGCCTTAACTATAAATTACTCACTCTGGCACACCGAGCAATTCACTCCGGCAAGCCGCAATACCTAGCTGATCTTCTTCACTTCCATACTGCTCACCACCTTCTCCGGTCCCTTCACACTCACCACCTGACTCTCCCATCAGTTTCCCAAGTGCACCTGAAGCAGACACGTCATTCCGCCTTTTTCTATCTTGCCCCTGCATTATGGAACTCACTACTCGTTGCCCTACATGCCGAGCCCTCATTTCCTCAGTTCAAGGCTCTCTTCAAAACCCACCTCTTTCAATTAGCCTATGACTTGTTCCCTTCTTCTCCCTAGCCTTTCTGTCTCTCTTTCCCTAGGTCACTACCCCCTGCCTCTCCCCTACCTGGTATGCTCTCCCGTCTTCTCTTCTCCAGCTTTTCACTGCCTCCATCTGTCCTGTCAACTGAATGGCATTCCTTTCCTTTCCTAACTATGCTGTATTTTATTGTAATTGTGCACCGCTCTGATGCCTCGCTGCCACGGGCGGTATATCAAGAAATAATAAAGATAAAGAAAACATGAGGGCCTGACGTGATGCCAAATGGCAGAGTGTGGTACTGGCAGTGGTGCTTTCCTATTAGGAAATCTGCAACATTTCCCATGGCTTGGATGCATCTGAATGTGGGTGTATATGTCCCAAGACATAACCAGTTTTCTTTTTAGAGATAAGGAATGAGGATGCCTAGGGAAACCATCTTGAACTTTTCTCTTATGAGGTGCTTATTTAGGTCCCTTAGATATTAAGATGGTACATAATCTCCCCATCTTCTTTGTGAACAGGAAATATCTGGAGTAGAATCCCTTCACTTCTTCCGCTAGTGGAATGGATTCGACTGTGCTGGTCTCTAGGAGAAAGGAGAGCTCCTTTGCAAGTATCTCCTGATGTTGAGAACTTTAACCATGCTGGTCTCAGTGGTTGATTTGGAGGTATGTCCAATAAGTGAACACAGTATTCTAGTCACACAATTTTTAGCATCCACCATCAGAAATTATAAAGAAGTGCCAGCAATTTGCATAAAGCTGCAGCCTTCCCCTTACCAGTAAGGTTGTCTGGAATGAATATAGGACAAACGGCTATGTTCTAGTGGAGGTAATCAAAACTCCATCCCTGGATTTCGCTGAGTAGCTGGCTGGACCTTTGAAGTCTCTATTGTGGAATGTAGGAGAGAAAGCCCTGCTTGTTTTGCGAAGAGTGTGAGGTAGAAAGATAGACACCTTTGAGAGTAATAGGTCCTCCTATGACTTCAGCTCTGGTACCTCTTTGATGACGAGGAGATCAGGTCAAAAATGGGCCTGGAAAGGATCTTAAGGGTATTGCTGTGCTACTTGAAACTGCCTGCTCCTTATCTCTTCAGAGATTCTCTCTACAGCATGGCTTGTCAGTGAGCTTCTCCTCATCATCATACTCCAAGTCTAAGGCTCGGAGCAAAGAGAATCTCCAAGCATCAGTACTCATCAAGGAGAATCTTGATGCTGTATCAAAAATATCATGGATTGCTCATATCATGCATTTTCCACACCCCTTCTCTTTACCCACTAGCAAAAGAGTTGCTCTGCTTTCTCATGAGGGAGACTGTCAACAAACTCCTACATCTGCTTCATGATGTTCTGCAAGTGCATGTCCATGAAGAGTTGATAGGATGTTATGTGTGAGGTGAGCATAGCATTCTGAAAGAATTTTCTCTCTAAAGTTTCCAAAGTCCTAGCCTCCCTTCCAGAAGGCACTGAAGAGCGAGTCTTTGAGCCCTTGGCTTTTTTGCGAGTTGATTTGATGGCCATGTGTAGTGCAATAGATGAAACTTCTTGAATATGGGAGCTTTCTGGATGAGATACATTGAATTAACCTTGTTAATAATAGGTTGTACAGAGAGGGGGACCTCTCACATTCTCATCTGTTCATCCTTGAGGATTCTGTGAATGGGCATACAGTATGTCACAGCTTCCTTAGGGGGATTGAGGAATTTCAGGATTTCCATTGCTTTGTCCCTGGGCTTCTTCTCCATCTCTAACTTAATGGAATGGACTTAAACCATTTCCCTTATAAAATAAGTGAATGAAAGCTCCTCAGGAGGGGACTTCCACTCTCATGAGAAGGGTCTGATGGTAAGCCAGCAGATTCTTTCTTCCAAGAAAACATCTGGTTCATAATCAGTCCCAGGAGTATGCAGTGTGCAAGTCAGAGAAATACTCATGCAATGTCTGAGTCATTGCCTGGCTCAACCTCCGCTCCTCTTGGGTTGTGAGCCTTGAATGATAGTTTCGATGCACTAATACTCTGCGGTGTCCCAAAGAGATTTCTCCCTCTGATACAATGGAGGTGGACACCAGCTGGGCCATTATCAATTACGATGCTCTTTGAAGCCTCTGTACTGATCTTTCTCAAGCAAGCAAGGCACGAGTCTCGAGGATCAGTTGCATGTCTCAATGCATCGGCTTTGATGCAGTCAAAGCTGCTGCATTGTGTTGAGCAAGGAAGCCTTCCATCCATTCTTCAAGTCTCCTCATGAAAAGCTCTTCAAATCCTACCATTGACAAAGGGAGTGGGGCACAAGCAGAAATGGCCAAGTCCTCTTGAATCAATATGGGGAAGTTGAAAGGCTTGTCTCAGCCTCTTGGAGTCTATTTCATTTCCTCAGGTATTGAAGAGGTTGAGAGGTCCTCACATATGAGATGCTTTGAGGACACTGGATCCCTTAGCACCTCGATGCTCATGACATCAAGCTCCAAGGAACCTCGACTCCGATGTGCTTCAGTCTCTGTTAGGTGTTTAGTGTCTTGAATGCTCGATGATGACGACAAAGAGGTCAAATCCTTCCTCTTCCTCAGGTAGGATGTAGATGATGTCTGATTCTGATGGTTTCTACTGATCAAGGCTGACCAATGTCCTCTCAATACTGTTGCATCCTCAGCATCTAGTACAACTCCTGAAGCCATGAAGACCAGTGCTTCTGATGATGAAGTTGAAGGATAAAACTTATCAAGGCAAAAAATCCCTTTGTGCTGTTCTGCATGACCTTTGAGTCTTCTCTTTGTCATCTGCAAACACAAATTATATCGAAGGAGTTCATGGTCAGGGCTCAGGTACTACAGCCATCAAAATTATGGGTATCCTTGATGGATATGGTCCTGCCATACCTGAGGCACTTTTTAAACCCACTGATTTTGTGACGTGTTGCCAAAAAAGATAGTCACTGCAAATGACTCAGTGATGAAAAACATCCTTACTAGAGCATCTGAGACCTATCTGGCCTACTGATGACAAGACACAAAAATAAAAGAAACGTAGAAAACGGCTGAAAACCCTATCTGAGATGTTAATGGGGATAGGAGCCATATGGCTGCAACAAGAAAACAACTCTTAAACCAAAAATGGTGAAGATAAGCAAAAAAAAAAAAGTACCCAAGTGGTTGAGTATGAAGAGCACTTCATTGGTGCAATTACATATAATGGCTCCATGGCAAAACCAGTACTGAGGTGGCCCTGCGCCAAGCTACACTGGTGATATCACCCATACGTGAGGACTTATCATCCTGGCTGTCCTTGGAGAATGCAGTCAGAGTGCATTTTCAGTAGTGCTGGGCCATCATGAAATTCACTTGCAGCAGCAGCAGCAGCGCCTGTATGGTGGAAAAAGTTGCCCAGGAGGTTGAGGCAAAAGCAGGATGAGGCTAGCTTTCACTGGATGTTGAATTTTTTTTATTTCCATGTGACTAGCATTGGAACCTAATTGGTGGGTAGTTGGTGCTAACAGTCTCAATTGTTATGTTAAATCAATGGTATTTTTATGTTTATATTGCGTTGTAAGATGTTTTTATGTGGATGTAAACTGTTTTGAATGTTCTGTACAGATTAGCAGTTTAAAAGCTCTTATAAACTCAGATAAATAACATTTTACATATAGTATCTTCTTGAAATTCCAGTATATTCCCTCCTAAGAATGGTATCTGCATTAACACAGTGTGATTAAAAGCATTCTTAAAAGTGGTACCCCCCAGACCATGGGATGCTGTTCGAAGGGTTGCAGAGCAGAGATGGCATCCATCTGTCCAAGAAAGGTCAACGCGTCTTCGGTAGTAGACTGGCTAATCTACTGAAGAGAGCTTTAAACTAGATTCGTTGGGGATGGGTGAAGAAAGCCCCTAGGTAGGTGATACATTAAATATCTTTATGGAAATGGGTAACAGGGGTAACGTATGGAAAGCAGTGTGTATAAATGCCCATAGCATGGGAAATAAGATCCCTGAGGTTGAAGCTTTGGTGAGAGTGGCTGACTTGGATTTAGTGGCAATTACAGAAACATGGTTCAGAGAAAACCATGATTGGGATGTAACTATACCTGGCTATACTTTATTCAGAAATGACAGGGTAGGAAGAAGGGGAGGAGGAGTGGCACTATATGTAAAAACTACTATTAAAGCTTTGGAATTACAGAGCTTAAAAGGGATAGAGGAGGCATTGTGGGTTAAACTAGAAAGAGGGAAAGAGATTGCATTGGTGTGATATACAGACCTCCCTCACAAGAGGAAGAGGTGGACAGAGAGTTAATTGAAGACATACGCAGCATTGCTAGGAAAGGGGAAGTGTTACTGATAGGAGATTTCAATATGCCAGATGTTGATTGGCACATTCCTGATGCAGTATCATCTAGAACTAAGGAGATCCTGGATTCTCTACAGGAAGAACTATTCAGGAAATTGGTAACAGACCCCACACGTGAAGGGGCCATACTGGACTTGGTGCTTACCAATGGTGAAAGTGTTTCTGATGTTGTAGTGGGAGATCATTTTGCATCCAGTGATCACTAGATGGTGTGTTTCAGTATTAGGACTAGGGCTAGGGCTAGGGCTGTTAGAATCCATTCAAAGGTGAGGATCTTAGACTTTAGGAAGACTAACTTTGCCAAGATGGGTCAATACCTCAGGGAGTCGTTAGTGGGATGGGAACAGCTGGGGGATGTAGAAAAACAGTGGGCAAAACTGAAAGGGGATATTTTAAGGGCAACCAACCTTTTTGTTAAAATGGTAAATAAAGGTAAAAGGAAAAGGAGACCGCTATGGCTTTTGAAAGAAGTAGCTGAAAAAGTGAAGAAAATCAGGGAGGCCTTCATGAAATACAAGAGATCACAGAGAGAGGAGACAGGCATCTATATTTGGAAAAACTTAGAGAAGCTAGCAAAGTAGTCAGGAAGGTAAAGATTCAAAAGGAGGAGGAAATAGCCAATGCAATAAAATGGGGGGATAAGACATTTTTCAGATATGTTAGCGAGAAGAGGAAGGACAAAAGTGGTATTGTCAGACTCAAGGGCGCAGGGGAGGAATATGTAGAAACTAGCTCAACTTAAAGTAGACAAAGTGATGGGACCGGATGGGATACACCCTAGAATACTGAGGGAACTTGGGGACATTCTAGCAGCTCCACTGACTGACCTTTTCAATGCCTCGTTGGAGTCGGGAGTGGTGCCAAAGGACTGGAGAGAGGCTCATGTGGTGCCTTTACACAAAAGCGGAAGTAAGGATGTGGTTGAAAACTACAGGCCGGTTAGTTTAACTTCGGTGGTGAGTAAATTATTGGAAATGCTGCTGAAAGAGAAAATAGTGAGGTTTCTGGAGTCTAGCAGATTACAAGATCCGAGGCAGCATGGATTCACCAGAGGCAGGTCTTGTCAGACAAATCTGATTGATTTCTTTGACTGGGTGACCAGGGAGTTGGACCCAGGGAGAGCCCTAGGTGTGGTGTATTTAGATTTCAGTAAAGCCTTTGACACTGTTCCTCACAGGTGACTTATAAACAAACTGAGCACCCTAGGGATGGACCCTAAAGTTACTGCTTGGGTTAGAAATTGGTTGGGTGGGATGCGACAAACAGTACAGGTAAATGGAGCTCACTCTGAGGCGAAGGAGGTTACCAGTGGTGTGTCCCAGGGATCAGTCCTTGGTCTGATTCTTTTTAACATCTTTGTTAGTGATATAGCGGAAGGGCTGTCGGGTAAGGCTTGCCTCTTTGCGGATGATAACAAAATCTGCAATAGAGTAGACACCAAGGAAGGTGTAGATAACATGAGGAGGGATCTAGTTAAGCTTGAAGAATGGTCTAGAATTTGGCAGCTGGGATTTAATGTTAAAAAATGTAAGGTCATGCATTTGGGCTGCAGCAATCCAAGGGAGCAATATAGTATAGGGGGTGAAGTACTTTTGCCCACTAAAGAAGAGCGGGAAATAGGCGTGGCTGTGTCTGATGATCTTAAAGTAGCTAAATAGGTAGAAAAGGCGATGGCAAAAGCTAGAAGGATGTTTGGGTGCATATGGAGAGGAATGGCTAGCAGAAAAAAGGAGCTGATAATGCCTCTTTATAAGTCTTTGGTGCAACCTCATTTGGAGTATAGTGTGCAATTCTGGAGACCGCACCTTCAAAAGGATGTGAACAGGATGGAGTCGGGGCAGAGGGTGGCTACTAAAATGATTAGTGGTCTTCATTATAAAGCATATAAGGACAGTGAAGGATCTTAATATGTACACCTTAGAGGAAAGGCGGGATAGAGGTGATATGAATGAAATGTTTAAATACCTCCGGGGCATAAATGTTCAGGGAGAGAGCCTCTTTCAATTGAAATTATGACCTACATTGGCCACTGCTGGAAAAAGGATACTAGGCTTGATGGACCATTGATCTGACCCAGTATGGCAAAACGTAGGTTCTTATTTTATAAAGATCTATGGGCGCCTATGTGTTTTTATATAATAATCCCTAATAGGCGCTTACCTAGGTACCTGTTATAAAATTACACTCTAAGAGTTCCAGAATATCAAATGCCTTTTCAAGCTGAATTTAAAATAAGAATTTCAACTGCAATTTCAGATGCTAAAAGTAGAATACATGCCTTGTGAGTTTTACTCCCTAAACATAACTGACAGACATTGTTCATTAATCTAGACATTTTTTATGCCACTTTGTTTAAAGACTTGTCCAAAAGTCCACGGTAGGGTTGCCAAGGTAACCAGTAGAGGGTTATTCAAAGGAAAACATGTTGGCCTAGGAAAATTACAGAGCATGCTGCATGTACCTTAATTATGGGACTAGTAAAACAAAGGTGTGTCCCTTCTAGTCAGGGCAGCTCTCATCTTAAACGGTTCTGTCTGGGAAGGGATTTTATCAGTTACATAAAATGTGAATACTTTAGTGCTGGACAAAATTCCCTACTAGAAGGAAGACAAAATGCTGAAAGCATAGCCCAGCATGTTTTAATTGGGATCTTTTCTAGTTCAAAAGTATATGTATGCTGAACAACTGACTATGTAGAGCATGATAAAGCACAATATGTAATTCTTTAATTTTGAAGTACAACATACAAATTATTTTAGAAACCCTAGGGCCGATACTCAGCAGCAGTAGGCAGCGTTTTCAAAGCACCTGGCCCCCGCTGCTAAAACTAAACCCGGATATTCACCGCCAGAGCCTGTGTGGCATCCTGCAACTAATATCTGCTTTCGCCACCAAGAGGAATTGCTATCCAGTCAGCGGTGATCTTCAGCTGCTAACCGGACAGCATAAAGTTAGAACAGCCATTGACTTGTCCTCATTTTATGCAGTTTTGCTAGCCGGTTAGCAATGAATATCGCCGCTGACCAGACGGCTGCCGGGACTGCCCCAGCTCCACCCACAGCCTGCCTTGAAAATAACCGGATGTTTTCAGGGTGGTCTGTGGGCAGGGCCGGCCCGTCCATTGAGCAAGAATGTTTTTTTGCACAGGGCCCCGCGTTTCAGGGGGCCCCGCGCAAAGAACATTCTGCTTTTTTTAAAATTACATTAAAAAAAAAAAAAGCTGGTTCTGGCTGCTGCCGCTGCCGCTGCCACCGCAGCAGCGGCAGAATGAAGTGTCCCGCGGGGCCTCCTCTGCTCGCTGAGACCCTCTGCAAGGGCTTTCAGATTCGCGAAGGGAGAGTGTCTCCCTCGCGTCTCTGTTAAGCCCGCAGGGGCTAATGGGAAATTTCCCATCAGCCCCTCGCGTCTAAAGGGGCAGATGGGAAATTTCCCATTAGCCCCTTCGGGCTTAACAGAGACGCGAGGGAGACACTCTCCCTTCGCGAATCTGAAAGCTCTTGCAGAGGGGCTCAGCGAGCAGAGGAGGCCCCGCGGGAGACTTCATTCAGCCGCTGCCGCGACGGCGGCAGCGGCAGCAGCCAGAGCCAGCTTTCTTTTTTTTTTTTTTAAATTTTGCCATAAGCCGATGGGGGGGGGGGGGGGTTTTGGACTGGTAATGGGCGGGCGGGGGGGGGGGGGGTTAATAATGGCAATTGGGTGTGGGCTGTTGGGGGGTGTGTGGAAATGGGGGGTTAGGGGTGGTAATGGGGTATGGGGGGGGTTAGGACTGATAATGGGCTATGGGGGGGCTAGGACAGGAAATGGGCTGATGGGGAGGGGTAATGGGCTGTGGGCTGTTGGGGGGTTAGGACTGGTAATGGGCTGTGGGCTGATGGGGGCTGTCTGGAAATGGGGTGATGGGGGGGTTAGGACTGGTAATGGGCTATGGGGGGGTTAGGACTGATAATGGGCTATGGGGGGGCTAGGACAGGAAATGGCTGATAGGGAGGGGTTAGGACTGGTAATGGGCTGTGGGCTGTTGGGGGGGGTTAGGACTGGTAATGGGCTATAGGGGGTGTGTTAAGACTGGTAATGGGCTGTGGGCTGATGGGGGCTGTCTGGAAATGGGGTGATGGGGGTTAGGACTGGTAATGGGCTATGGGGGGGGGGTAGGACTGGTAATGGGCTATGGGGGGGTTAGGACTGATAATGGGCGATCGGGGGGGCTAGGACAGGAAATGGGCTGATGGGGAGGGGTTAGGACTGGTAATGGGCTGTGGGCTGTTGGGGGGGGTTAGGACAGGTAATGGCCTAAGGCTGTGTTAGAACTGGTAATGGGCTGTGGGCTGATGGGGGCTGTCTGGAAATGAGGTGATGGGGGTTAGGACTGCTAATGGGCTATGGGGGGGTTAGGACTGATAATGGGCTATGGGGGGCTAGGACAGGAAATGGGCTGATGGGGAGGGGTTAGGACTTGAGGAGGGCTGATGTGGTTAGGACTGGTAATGGGCTGGGGGCTGATGGGGGGGTTTACGACTAGCACTGAGCTATGGGGTGCTGACTGGAAATGGGCTGATGGGGTTAAGACTGGAAGTGGGCTGATGGGGGGTTAGGACTGGTAATGGGTTATAGGGGGGGCTTAAACTGAAAATGGGGTGATGGGGGGTTAGGACTGGAAGTGGGTTGATGGGGGGCTAGGACTGGTAATGGGTTGGGGGGTTGCTATGACTGGAAATGGGCTGAGTGGAAGGGGAGGCTTGAACTGCAAATAGCTGATGGGGAGGGAGCTTGGAATGGAAATGGGCTGTGAGGGAAGGGAGCTAGGACTGAAAATGGGCTGATGGAGCAGCTAGGATAGGACTGGGAATGGGCTGTTGGGGGAGCTAAGATTGGAAATGGGCTGTGGTGGGGGCTTGAATTGAAATGGACTCATGGAGGGGCTAGAACTGGAAGTAGGCTCATGGGGGGCTTGGACTGGAATTGGGCTGAGTGGAGGGGAGCTAGGATTTGACATGGGCTGATGGTGGGGCTAGGAAATGACTAGAAATGGGCTGATGGGGGCTAGGATTAGAAATGAGCTGATGAAGGGACAGACTGAAAATGGATGGGGGAGCTAGGACTGGAAATGGGTTGATGGGGGGCTAGGACTGGAAATGGGCTGATGCAGGGACTAGAAGGGAATGGATGCTGGGTGAGACTGGAACTAGAAGGGAGCTGATGTTGGGGGAGGATTAGAATGGGATGGGGCTGGGAGAGTAAAATGGAGAGGGGAAAAATATTTTGTGTGGGAGGGATGAAAAATCTACAATTGGCCGGGTATTGGGAGAGTAAGTGGGGATTGAGGATGGAGGGGTAAAATTTGTGTGGATGAAATAGGAATGAGGAAAGAGCAAATGGAGAAAGATTAGTATGTCAAAGCAGATGTAGAGAGAGAATGGAAAAAAAAACTAGAAGAGAGAAGAAAGAACAAATGGACAGCAGACGATGGACAGTTAGCAGAAAACATGAAGAAACCAGAAGAAAGTGGCTGGAGCAATTGCAACTGAAAAAAATGCACAAAAGGTAGAAAGATATCTCTTTATTTTGAATTTATTAGCTGGAATATGAAAGCTCTGGGAAATGTGCATCATTAACGTCTGCGCTTTGTTTGGTACAAGAGGAAATTAATTTATAGTTTTATTTCTACAGTGTTGTTGTACATTCCAAGTTTGGCTTTTGGGGTTCCCAGTTTAATTATTGCCTTCCTGTTTCTAAATTGTGATTCCTTGTTTGGTGATGGTCTATGTTCTGCATGTGTAACTGAGCTGAGGTATTCTATTTATGTAATTCCTATTTGACATTGCCACTTGTTCTCTTTCCCCAGTATTCTCTGAAATGTATTGGTTTAATATTTGCAGTGTTGCCTTTTGATAGGTAGGGTATGGTGCTTTGTGAGTCCTGGTAATGCTGTCAGGATACAGCGGGTTTGCTATGGGTTCTAAATGGGCAGCGTTTGTAGTAGTTCCTAATGTGCCTGGCGGTTGGCACTGGATTATAGTAATGTAGAAATCTTTTAGTCTTTCTTTATCCATACACTCATTAAGAGACATGTTTACTAAAAGTTAGTGTATGGTAACATTATGCAAATATTTATGCAAATAAGGTCACTTATGCAAATGAGGCCCCGCACCGAGTCTCCGCACATGGCCCCGCACCCCCCTTGGGCCGCCCCTGTCTGTGGGGATATTTCAGCGGCACCATCTGGTTAGGGCTTCTGAGTATCAGGATCACCAGGATTTATGCAGTTTGCAGGCCCTGTGAACTACAAAACCCCTTTGAATATTGACCTCCCTGTTTAATGCCAACACGTATTGTTTGAAAGTTGTTCACAGATGTTTGAAAGATGAGTGTTAGATTCACAGAGTTACACCCAGTGTTTTTACACTAAAAGGTGTTTATCAGATCTGTCCTATGAAATACCAATTCAACTATTATCATGACTTTCTAAACATTTACAGGTTAATTATTCAGCTCAGCAGGGGTTTTTTGAATGTCATCTGTTGTGGGAAAAAAAATCTAAATGTTAAGCAGCACTGCCTGGATAGTGGCAGCCACTGCATATCCGAATTGTGTAGCGATTTTCAGACTCTATCTGGATAAGCTATCCAGACTGCACCAAGGACTGCTTTTTGCTGTCCTAAGTTATCCGAATAAATCACATTTCCGCCCCCCTGGACCACCCCAGCACTATTCAGATAGTCAGCAGCACTATTTACAGCATTATTCATACAGGTAGCAGATGCTGCTACCCAGATAATGTTTTTTTTAATATTGGCCCCTTATTTTCCATGCAGGGCCCAATTTAACAAGACCCTGTTAGCTTTTAAGAGGCTGGATAAGGCGCTTTGGGATGCCCTGAGAAAATAACATGTTGTACACCACACACACAAAGCTAGGTGCCAGGTACTCTTTACATAATACAAAATGGAAGGCAAACAAGATTATTGTATGGTAGAGAATAGCACTGCTTGTTGGTTTTTTTGCATTCAGAATTCAAACTGAACTTTCTTCTGGGTGAGGTGATTATTCATCAGCCTGTCAAACAGGGTCTAACATAAGAAGGGGTTAAAGAGGCAGTTCCAAGAAGGTTCAGAGTTCCTTTTTTATTAACCCAAGCTGTGACTTCATCCTTAGAAGAAGTTGCTGTCCAGGAAACAGGCATTCCTGCCTTTCACGGCTGTGTTGGGGAACTTGGAATGCTGGGCAGGCATGTTATAGAACATCACAGAAAGAAAGACGACAAAATAAAAATACTTCTATGATTAGGAGTCTTTTGATTTTGGCTGATTTACAGAAAGGCTGCTTCTTAATGATCTGACTACAGGTAGCAGGAAAGGCAGTAAACAAAACCCTTTGTTTCCTTGGGTGAGGTGAGGCATATCCCCAGGGCTCCATGACCTCTCAGGATCAAGTTCCTGCAAGGTTTTCAGGCTGTGGAATAATAAACTACTTGGCTTCTATGTATTGTATGCTAGCTAAAGATGTGGGGCAGCAAAAGAAAATGGTGTCTTATCCTATGGAACCTCATTATTTCCCGGGGTGCCTTCAGGAATAAAGCTCCATTTCTCTGTTAATGGCCACAGGTATGAAACCAGATAATATTTAAAGAGAAGGGTATCTAATCCGATTTTCATCCTCAAATCATTTTCCTATTTTCATTTCATGTCTTGTTATTAAAGATGAGGAGTATTTTTTTAACAGGGATGAAAATCAAAGATGTAATAAAAACAAGTATAAAATATGGCATTCTAGACAGCCTCCCATGAATTTTCCCCCCCATTCTGTGTCTCTGGAATCAATCTGAAACCTCAATAGTTTATCTCCATATAAAGTCACGTCGGCTGCTTCTTAAGTGGTCAAAGGTGCATAACATAGCTACCCTTCTCATCCTCCCCTTTTTTGCTATCTTGGCAGATCATAACAGCAACTGGCCATTAGCTCCTGGAGGGTGGAATAGTATAAGATGGGGCAAGGATCAGGTAAGAGAGATTGGCTGAGTTTGGAAATGCCAAAGGCCAGTTGGGTCAGCAGGTAAAGATAAAAAGATAGAGGAAGGAACAGAAAAAGGAGGAATAAAAACAATGGGTTTGGATGGGGAAGGTACATAAGAGGTTGAGGCAGGGGCGGCCCAAAGGGAATACGGGGCCATGTGCAGAGACTCATTGCGGGGCCTCATTTGTATAAATATTTGCATAACTGTGGGACTTTGTACCAATGCTCCCATTCAGTCTATTCTCTAAAATATAATAGTTATGTGACTAATAGTATAGGGCTACAGGAGGTTCGTGCCTCTTAAAGTAACATTTAACAATAAGAGAGCTTAGCATTATGCAAGGCAAGAAATTCCAGAGGGTAATATCCAAGAGCAATTAATTTCACTTTTATTATTTACACTGCTTCTTATTTTAAGAAGCCATAGCATCTTAATTCTTTAAATAACAATTTAACAGAAGTTGTTTTTTTCATTATTGAACAGATACATATTTACTTAACCAACCATGACAGCCTGAACATGTTTAATAAGAATGATAGCATTCAATACTAACAATCAGATGTTGAACTTCCATAGGTTATATTAAATACTCTTCTTTAGATGCTGTCCTTGAATGCTATAGGCCATTATACATTCACATGAAACAAGGAATAATCTTCCAACTGGAAAATACTGCAACCCATTATATGCAGCCTGCACCATCAATAACTACCAAACAATACTGTTTTGAAAGAGACCCCCATATCTATAGCCTCACATTTTAGTACATCTTAATTTTGCTTAGTGTGATTGTTTCTGATGATCTTAAGGTAGCTAAACAGGTAGATAAGGTGACGGGTGAAAGCCAGAAGGCTATTTGGGTGCATAGGGAGAGGAGTGGCCAGCAGGAAGGAGGTAGTGGTGATAATGCCTCTGTATAAGTCTGGTGAGGCCTCATTTGGAGTATTGTGTGAGATACCGGAGACCACATCTTCAAAAGGATATAAACAGGATGGAGTCTGTGCAGAGGGTGGCTACCAAAATGGTCAGTGGGCTTCGTCTTAAGGCATATGGAGACAGATTTAAAGATCTCAATATGTATACTTTCATAGAAAGACAGAAGAGGGGAGATATGATAGAGATGTTTAAATACCTCCATGGCATAAATGCACAGGAGGAGAGTCTCTTTCATCTGAAAGAAAGCTCTGCAACAAGGGGGGCATGGGTTTAAGGTGAATGGAGATAGACTCAGGAATAATTGGCGGAAATGGTATGGAAGAGCACAGTGTATAAGCCATATGGTCTTTGCTGCCATGTTTCTATGCTTCATCAGTGAACTACTCAAAGATAACAGTACTTCCACCTTAGGTATTCAACAAAACTTTTGATTTATTATTTATTTTATTTTATTTATTTCATTTAACATTTCTTTTATACCGCGCTCTTTATCATCAGTGCGGTTTACAGTTAACAGAACGACTCGAGGACCACAGGGCACTCCCGAGTTTACATCAGATGATCAGATGATTGTAAAGCAAAAGCTAAAAATATAAAAAGGGAAACCAATCAATCTTTCCCAAATGTAAATAGTCTCATTTAATTTTCTTTGTATATAGTTCTAGGTTTTACGGTGCGCTTTTTAGCCGAAGTTTCAATAGTTCTAGGTTTTACGGCACGCTTTTTAGCTGAAGTTTTAATAGCTATTCTGTTACTTAATCTGGGTTCAATGTCAAAAAATGTTCTAAAATTGTTATATGTAAAATAATAGTTCTCTATTATTAAGTTTTATGTTCATTGTAAACCGCCACTGATCTCTGGAAGAGGCGGTATAGAAAAATTGTATAAATAAAATAAATAAATAAACCAGGACTTACTAATATTGAATATTAATAAGAGACCATTATATACAGCACAGGAGGGGTAAGTGTGGGGTCACAACTTTTACATACCCTAATGAAATAGATATATGTATTTCCAAAGGGAATTTAGTAAACACATCTATTTCATTAGGGTTTGTAAAACTTGTGATCCCCATCCTTGCCCCTCTCCCCCACTTGATTCTCCTACTTCCTCAGCATTAAAATATTTTGCTTATACTCTCAGAGGAGTAGCCTAGTGGTTAGAGCACTGGCTTGGGAACCAAGAGACCAGGGTACAATTCCCACTAGCACTCCTTGTGGCCTTGGGCAAGTCACTTAACCCTCCATTGCCCAGAAAAATCCAAGTTATCAATATCCCTGTTTAATATATGTTTACCAAGTTTAAGTTGTAATGTAAACCGCTTTGATTGAAATGATAAAGCGGTATAAAAAAACCTGTTAATTAAATAAATAAATGCAGCATTGACGATTAGCATACAGGATAGGTACCCCACACTAAATGCAATGTGCTCTCGTCCATTCTCTACCCCGGGCTTAACGCTGGGCCAACCCATTCTCTAATGCACATGGGAAATAGCGTGAAGTAATTATTATGCTTGCATGGTAACTTACTGCGGTCAGCAGCTTCACACAAACCACTTAGCACCCCTTAGTCAAAATGCCCCAGCCCCCACTGAATGAATCCATAAAAGTTCAGGCAGCAGCATTACACAAATTTCATTAACAATGTGATAAATCCAAATGTCGGACTGAAAATCAAAAAAAGCAAAATAATAATAATAATTAACCAAACCTTTTTCTGTACCCACCTTCTTCCCTAGAAAAGGAAATTCTTTTGCTTAAAAAAAAAATACTTGATATAGTTTAAATTATCTACTCCCAAAACTTCTGTATTTGAAGTTAAGGAGAGGATGAGAGTGAAAAAAAAAATCACCTGGCTTGACAGAATCTCTCCGAGCCCAGACCAGCGCCAAGGCCCCGGCTCTATTTTGGAATAGCTGCTGGAGTGCTGGTTTGTGAGAGGGGGGCCACCCTGAGCCTGCGGCTTGCTCAGCTTTGCTGCCGTGCAGCCCATGCCTGCCTAGAGGTGGGTCCTGTCCTCTCCTCTCTGGCTCCAAAATTGCCTCACTCTCTTGCCTCTTTTTGCTCCAGCAGCGGCACCACTTGCAAATGAAGCCACGAGCACGCTAGGTGGGAGGAGTTGGAGGTCTAAAGTACCTCTCTTTTAAGGTGCACAGGCCAGCACGTAAACATCAGCTTGACGTCAGGCAGCATATGTGAGACATGGAAAAAAATCCCCTGAGTTTGTATACTATGCTTTGGCCCACAACGTAGTGATCAAACTCATTTTGTTTGTCTTTTCCATGCTGGGGCCTGCCAGACCAGATTGGATTACAGCGGACTGTCCAGGGCCAGGTCAAAGCCAACTGCCAAACGGTCAGGACATACTCTCAGTTAGACAGCATGGGTGGCATGAAGTTGGCATGGGGCCCCTCTGAACCACGGGGCCCTGTGCAAACAACATTCTTGTACATGCATTGGGCCAGCCCTGGGTTGAGGCAGCAGCAAAGGGGCAGTGAGAAGAAGGGCACTAAAGACTCCTCCCTCCACACCAGCAGATTACAGAGAGATAAAGGGAAGAAGCTTCACTCAGTACAAACTAATGCAGGATCTCATCATAGCATTGACATTTTGCACATTAGCGGCGCTCAGAAGTGATTAGAAAGAGGGCATCTAGACTGGTGGTGGCAATAGTGTAGTCTGAATTATAAATAGCCCCCTACTACTCAGCCTACAAGTCAGATGGCTGGAAAAACTGTAAACACAAGTATGAAACAAAGTTAAATGTGGACTCAGACCATGAATATAGGTGGCTGGAATGCATTTAGAGGAAAGTGGCAGAGACAGCATAACCTGGTTGTCCCATGCCTCAGCTATCCAGCATTTTGTGGATTTGTGGGGAGCAAAGCTAGATAATAAGGTACAAAATGTTTGCTTGATGATGAACACTATGCTGACATAGGTTTTGGTCACAGTTAATTTGTTGTGAGCTGCGGTCTATTTACTGTGTACCATCTCCATCCTTTCTTCTCCCTCTTCACTCCCAACTCCTCCCCTCAAACTCTGCCACCCTTTCTTCCTTTTCTAAGTTCTCTGAGAAGGAAACTACACATCTTCTTTGTCCTCCAAACTCACTACCTACTCCTTTGATCCTATTCCCACCTGTCTCTTAAGCTCTATCTCGTCCACTGTCTTCCTTTCCATCTGTCATATCCTCAACTTATTACTTTCCACTGCAACTGTTCCTGCAGCCTTCATATATGTTGTGGTTATATCTCTCCTCAAGAAAACCTCACTAGACCCTACCTGTCCTTCTAATTATTGACCCATCTCCCTCCTCCCCTTTATTTCTAAAGTACTTGAACATGGCCCACTGTTGTTGTCTTGGCTTTTCTCTCCTCTCAAGTCCTTCTGGATCCATTGCAATCTGGCTTTCATCTTCTAAATTCTACTGAAACAGCTCTTGACACAGACTTGTTCTTGGCCAAATCCAAGGGTCTTTACTTGACCTTTCTGCTGCCTTTGACACTCTTAAACACCACTTTCTCCTCGATACCTTGTCCTCGCATGGTTTTAAGGGCTCTGTTCTATCTTGGTTCTCTTCTTATCTCTCCCACCATACTTTTAGTGTTTGTTCTGATAGATCCTCCTCTACTGCTATCTCACTCTCAGTTGGTGTACCCCAAGGGACAATGGAGAAAGGTGAATAGCGGAGTACCCCAGGGATCTGTGCTGGGCCTGCTGCTTTTTTTAAATTTTGTATTTATAGCATTTTTACAAATTAAATCAAGAAAGTTCAAACAAACCATTCTTGCAGAAAAAGAGCAGATACAATAACAAATTCTCTCTTTACAAGAATCCAAAAAGAAATACAAACAGAAGCAGTTACCCAAAGTATCTGCCCACCCTAGCCCACAAACATGAGAGGAAAGCTATCATAATTATAAATTCAACCAAATATGCAAGAAAAAAAGGGCAGTGATTTAATCTGGATACCTCAAATTAAGAGAGTACAGGTGAGGAACCAATGGAAGACTCTAAACACCATGCATTAATGAAAGCCGTCAGTTGGGAGGGCTCACAAAAAATATAACAAACTGAGTGATATTTCACTAAACATTTACAAAGATGTTTTAAGAAAAACAGCCCCCCCAACTGTAGAACACCAGGGCGTAGCAGGAGAAATTCCCTGCGTCATCTCTGAGTTTCCCTAGCTAAATCTGAGTAGATACGTACCATTAAACCCCGAAACAAAAGGTTCCGCTTACGGAAGAAAAGCTTTAACAGCCACTCTTTAACAGAAAGTAAAGCAAATGTAATTAACAATGTAGAGGAAACCTGATTGTTCCAAGAAATCTGTTAGATGTAATATATTTCCTTGGTCCTGGTCCCCCCTAAATTAACCAAACCTGATGTTAATTTCGCCTTAGGTAAATAATAAATCTTAACCAAAGGCGGGATCAATTCAGGGGAGACTCCCAATACATCTACTAAATATTGCTTGAACATATCTCTAGCAGACACTGTAATATGCCTTGGAAAATTAATTAATCTTAAATTATGAACTCTAAATTGTCCAAATGTTTCAACTTAACTTGCACCAAGAAAAATTATTTTTGAATGCTTCAGAATGATCTTCAAGATCAGCTACTATTCTCCGGGTCTCTTCCACTTCAGACTGTATTCCCACCACCTTTCGTTCCAGCTCCTCCACTGCAGCCATCAAGCTGTTCACCTTCCGAGCCAACAATGAAACCTGGGGGACCAGAACTTCTCCCAAGAAGACAACTGCCTGCCAAATAGCCTCCAACGTAAAGTTAGCCGGACGCTGCAGAGAGAACGCTATCCCCGGATCGGCGATAGACAAAACAGCTTCCTTTTTCGCCGCCTTCACTCCTCCTTGCCCCACAGGGATCTCCTCCCCTGTGTAATCCTCACCAGACAGCGCACACGATGATAAAGAGCAGTGCTACCCAACAACTGCACTCGCCGGCTCCAGCAGCCCCTCTGCTCCAGGCCCTCTCGAGCAAAGGACTTCCCCCTTCGTCGAGGGAGAGCCGAGCTCCAGGAATCCCTCCGGCAGGGGCTGTCCCCGAAGCACTTTCAGCACTGGACTCACCGGGGAAAGAGATGTAGCCGAAGCAGCCGCCGAGTCCTCTGACTCCGGCAAAGCTGCAGCTCGGCGTTCCTCCCCAGTTGTAACCGGATCCCGGGCAGCACGCACTACAAAACATGGATAGTACATTGAAACCCTCTGCCCAATGTGCAACCACGGCCAAGAAAGCAAATAAAATGCTAGGAATCATGAGGAAAGGAATAGAAAATAAAACCAAGGATTATATAATGCCGCTGCATCGCTCCATGGTGTGACCGCACCTTGAATTTTGTGTGCAATTCTGGTCACCACATCTTAAAAAAGGATATAGCAGAATTGGAAAAGATACAGAGAAGAGTAAACAAAATGGTAAAGGGGATGGAAGGATATCCCTATCAGGAAAGGCTTAAAAGATTAGGGCTCTTCAACTTGGAAAGGAGACAGCTGAGCAGAAATATGATAGAGGTGCATAAAATAACGAATGGAGTGGAACGGGTAAAAGTAGATCGGTTGTTTACTACTTCAAAAAGTAGAAAGACTAGGGGACATGCAATGAAGCTATAATGTGGCACATTTAAAACTAATTGGAGAAAATATTTTTTCACTCTGCGAGTTATCGAGCTCTGAAATTCATTACTGGAGAATGTAGTAAAAGCTATTAGTGTAGTTGGGTCTAAAACTCTTCAGCTTCATCTCCTCTTCCCCCTATTCACTCACAACTCTTTCCCTCAACCTCTGCTACCCTTTCTTCCTTTTCTAAGGTCACAGAAGAGGAAACCACTCATCTTCTTTCCTCCTCTAAACTCACTACATGCTCCTCTGATACTATCCCCACCCATCTCCTCTTTTTTTTTTTTTTTATTAATTTTAGTTAAATTACACTTAACCAGAAAAGGTAAATCACAATACAGAATACACTGTAAAAAAGAAACAAGCAAAAGGCAAAATACAAATGATAAAGTCCACATCGAGAGATATTGGCAGGGATTCTAACAGGTAAAATAAAACTAAATCAGAAAACAAGGCACTAAAGCCTACAATATTGGGAAATTGTCAATCACCCAGAGTTATTCCCCATTAACTGATCAAGAACGAATTTCTCTAACTGTGTTACGTCCACGAAAACATAAGAAGCCCCCTCATAATTAACAACACATTTACATGGGAAACGTAAAAAAGACGTTGCTCCCAATGCTAGAACCTTAGGCTTCAACAGTAAAAATTGCCGTCGTCGAAGCTGAGTCTCACGAGAAACGTCAGGAAAAATATTTATAGCCTGACCACAAAATTTGGCAGACTTTACTTTAAAAAATGCACGTAAAATATGCTGCTTCACTTCAACAGACGCTAACGTAACCAGTAGTGTAGAATGAGAGGTAATATTATCCGTAGAGTCTTCCAGAAAGGCAGTCAAATTAGAAATAGCAGGAACAATTTCATCCAAGCCACCCTCAGCCACCATCTCCTTAACTCCATCTCCTCCATTGTCATCCCTTCCATCTCTTATACTCAGCACCTATCGCTCTTCACTGCAACTGTCCCAGCAGTCTTTAAGCATGCTGTGGGCACTCCTCTCCTCAAGAAACCTTCACTTGACCCTCTTGTCCTTCTAATTATCAACCTATCTCCCTCCTCCCCTTCATTTCTAAATTACGTGAACATGCAGTTCACTGTTGCTGCCTTGACTTTCTCTCCTCTCAAGCCCTTTTGGACCCTCTGCAATCTGGCTTTCGTCCTCTACATTCTACTGAAATGGCTCTTGCCAAAGTCTCCAGCGACCTGTTCCTAGCTAAATCCAAGGGCCTTTACTTAATTCTCATTCTTCTTGACCTTTCTGCTGCTTTTGACACTGTTGACCACCAGCTTCTCCTCAATACCTTGTCCTTGCTTGGTTTTAAGGGCTCTGTGCTATCCTGGTTCTCTTCTCATCTCTCCCATCACTCTCAGTATCTGTTCTGGTGGATCCATCTCTACTGCTATCCCACTTTCAGGTGGTGTGCCCGAAGGGTCTGTTCTGGGCCCATCTCTCCTCTTTATTGTTTCTACCTGTGTCCGTCTCTTCTACTGCCAACTCTAGACTTCAGTCTTTCCACTTTGTTGCTCCTTATGCTTGGAACAAAAAGAAAATTAAAGTCAGTACATCAGGCTTCATCTCTGACCCTTTTCAAATCCAGGTTAAAAACTCAACTCTTTGAGGCCGCTTTTGGATCCTGATCCACATAGTCTCGTTCTCTCCAACCACGTGTTTCCCTATCATGTCACTAGCCTCAACACATCCTTGTCACCAGCTGTTGTGTTGTCTGTCTTGACTAGATTATAAGCTCTGATGAGCAGGGAACATCTCTTACATGAGCCTGTACAGCGCTGCGTATGTCTTGTAGTGCTTTACAAATGATCAGCAGTAGTAGTAGTCATAGTATGTATGTTAATAATGTTACTTTAGAGAAACTGGCTTGAATATTTTAATGGAAGTGCAAAAGGGAGTTGAGGGGGTCGAGTGATATCGCGTGCATTTGTTAAATTTGATGCAACTAGGTCTGACCATTCTAAAGTTATAAATGACAAATATATATATGAAAAAAAGAAGGATGGGATGGGACAGATCCTGGGCCCACAATGATTTACAAGGGGGAGGGTCCGACCAGTCTTTTAGGTCTGGAGTAACGGGAGTGTGTGTGTTGCAGATACCGCCAACCCTTCCTGCCTCTTGTGTCCACAAGACAGCATGGCAGGAGTGAAACTATCTATCACATGTGTTTTCAAATCACGCAGCTCCCTGCTCCCCCTTCATTGGGTGGCAGGCCATAGAGGCTGTCAGGATAGGGCAGCTTCCTCCCCTATAATTCTCTGCTTCTTTCCTGGGTTCATTTTTCCTCCTCCTTTGAACAGTCCCACCTTCCCTGCAAAATACAGTGGTGTTATTCTTTGATGTGCACAGTGCTGCATCTAACAGGGGCAGTAAACCAAAGTCCAATCTATTGGAACTGTTTGTTATCTGTGAGGAGAGGGGAAGACATGAGGAAAACAGGGATTACAGTGAAACTGGAGTTGGCTCTGGGAGTGAGGGAGCTCCTTAAGCCACTGGGACATACAGTAGCTGTGAGGATTGGTTAATCAGTTGGAGGGGAGAAGTTGGCAGAATGCTTGAAACTTACAGAGTTGAAGGTTCCCATTGCTGAGTTGTAACAGTGGGGCGAAACCCATCTGCTCATTGGTGGAGGGTGAGGAGTAAAATGGAACAAAATATTGTTAGGGGGGGTTCTGTTTTTAGGGCTCGAGTTTAGATTTCAGTGCAGTCAATAAAGCTGCACCCTTGTTATTCCATACATCACCTATTTGTATTTTATGTGTATTTATTCCAGGAGAAATGATTCACCAATCTGTACTAATAAAATGCAGCAGTCGGTACCATCTCTTAAGCCTCTCTGCTATATTGAACGGAGGTTAAAATAAAATGAATCAAGTCATGTTTTCTCCATTTCTAGCATAGATATGAACCGCTGAAGCATGAACCAAGGGAAGGACGTTTTTTTTAAACACTGCATTTGGACACAATAAAAGGAAAATACTTTTTATTTCAAACCAGGACAAAAACATGCAAAAACATTAGAAAATGACCAGAAGTCTGTTAAAAAAATGAATTAAAAAACAGAGAAGAGATATACAGTATGTAAGAATATAGCTAGTGCTGCTGGCTTAATAGAAACCTCCAGATTTCTCCCTTGGCCTTACCTGACTCACCATCAGGGAAGCAGGTGCTGACCTTGTTTACACAGAGATTTACATTCTCTATTTGGCTTTTTGAAAAACAAGGTTTTATTTGTAAAACAAAATAGTCTCCCTGGTCTGGGACAAATTCAACCAAGAGAAAAGAGTAAAAGATCCTTTAGTCTACTATTTTCTGGGAACTGGAACTAGTCATTTTTACCTTATCCTTCATGTTTTATGAAAAAAAATAAACTAGTCAAGTTTTAAACACTATTGGCCATAAACTCAGCCTAGAGGATATCCTAACAGTATCTTTAAATAGGGCAACTGTGCATAAAAAGCAATCGCAGTACAAAAATAAATATCAGTAACTATGAACTTGGTGTAAGAAACAGTTGAGTTGATATTTAACCATGGTGGTTAGCGGGGTTTTATTCATTTGTTTGTTTTAAAGTCCACCATCCAGATATTCACCACTGGTACCTGAATACTAACTGGCACTGAACATCTCGATTCAATGGTCAGTACTAGCGCTATCCAGACAGCAATCGTATTCAGACACTATCCGGACAGGCTACCCATATAGCACTTAAGACTGTCCCAAGTTATACAGCATGTTATCCGGATAGTAGTGCTGAATATCGCTGCTCTCTGGACACTACTGGCAACATCCATGCTTTACCCACAGACTGCTCCGTCACTCTACAAATAGTGCCACAACAGTCTGTCAGTCTGTAAGGACATTCAGTGGCATTAATCAGACAATGCTGCAGGGGAATTATCTAGTTAGCAGGCGATGCAAACCAGGCCCAAGAGTTTTAGATAACACTAATTTGGCAGTAAAAAAAACTCTTTCAACACACAATTTTAGAAATCTGGATATTTTACCAACTGGTATAAGATAGATTTCTGCTACACTACAAAAAAATAGCTTACCTCTAGTATAAGGAATTCACTTTTCAAACCTCTACATAGATGGTGGCCCCACTTTCTAGGACCTGTTCTTTGGAAAGAATCTAATTTAATTAAACTCTCAAAATGTATATTTAAAGGACTGTGCTCTTGAACTGGATCTCAGTTCCTTTGGAAAAAGGGAAAAACCTAAATGATGCAAAAAAATTAAATTTATTTGTAGACTCAAACTGCTAATATACCATCTTATAATACAATTCTTGAAGAGTGTCAATAGCAGTTGATATGAAAAGGTAAGTTATATATTTGTTATATATTAGCTGAATGCTAAACACCGAAGTATCTTAGACATCCTGTTAAAAAGAATCACTGAACTATATGCTGGTGTGTAGCTCACCTAATGAAGAGAATAATGTGTAGAAAATACATATTCCATCTGTGAGATCAAGGTTCAACTCCAGGCATTGCCTGATGAGTCAGGATGGTAACTATGGCAGCAGTGTGTTTCCAGGGCTTAACAAGTCACACAGGTAGGAGGTGTACAGGGTGGCAAGCAAGAATAGTGGACAATAATACAGGGCGGAGCTCGGAGTGTGAAGATCAAGAGGGAAAGGTAACAACTAGACTGGCAGGAATGGCGGAAACTATGAGCAGGGCGGAGTTCAGTAGAAGATATTAACATGGAGGGAAATGTTACATTAATTAAACACCTCTAACATTCAATGATGAAGTGTAAGGTCATAGGTACATTCTGTGTTAGGTTAGTTTCTTATCAGGAGAAGGAGTGGTTAAGAACTAACAGTGTTGTATGAGTAGCGAAGGTTGAAATTCATGGAGGAAGAGTTAAAAATACCACAAACCAGGGCTAGAAGAAAATATAAATTATGTTTCGTGCTATCATGGGCGAGGTGTCTCTTATTTTTCTCCACTTATCACCAACTGCCTGCTGAATTTAACGTTCTCTTGGATATCTCATCATAGCTTGTCTTATCAAGCAGAATGTAGTTACAGTATGCACTCACATTTTCTATCACCATTTCCAGAGCTTTCAAAGCCTCTGGAGGGAAGACGGCTCAGGTGTTAGTCTATATGCAATAATCCCTGCTAGCCTTCTCGAGGGCAGTCCTTCACCGGGCTCAGAATAGAACTATAGCCCAGTGTTTCTCAGCCTTTTTTATTTTGTGGCACGCTTTTTGAATTCATTCAGTCCTCGTGGCATACCTCCCATTAGCAGAGGAAGAACAGCACTTTTATCCTCATTCTGTTGGGGTCAGTCTGATGTGTGACTATGTGCGTTCTACTTCTACCAGGGGAGGCAAGGAGGGGAGTCTGGCTACCTGATTTCTTGTGGGTGAATCTGGGACACTTGTCCTCTGCAGCGCTAGTACTAAGCGGGCAGTTCAGTTTAGAAAGCAGAGGGCTTTTCTCTGAGGCACTGCCCAACAGAACTGGGGCAATGCCCTCATGAACCCATGCCTAGCCATGCCCTATCAGTCATCCCAAGGCACAACAGTGTGCCACGGCGCACAGGTTGAGAAGCACTGCTATAGCCCATGTTCCGTAACAAAAGAATATTGGCATAAATCCTAAGCTAAATGCTGCCAGTTGGGTGACTTATAAGAAGCACAAGGCTATGTAAAAATGAATAAAGGCCATGACATTTCACATCTGGACCTTCCCAATCAATACAGAAAGATGCAATCAGGCAGTTCCTACATTTAACTAAATGCTTGGAAATAAAGGTCAATAAACAAAAAAATATAAATATAAGGTGATAAGCAAAGTATTGTTAATCCACTACAAATCTAACTAATTTTCAGGATATAACATTGGTATTTCAGTGTCAAAACAAGATGACACAAATACCAAATTCATATTGTCAATCATGAAGACCGGAGACACTGCTTGCCTAATACTAGAGATTTGGGATTAAGTTGTACAATTGAAGTCTTGCATCCTGACTTCTATCTGCTGCTGAAGACTTGTTTTCCCCATTGTTTCGGTGGGATTACACTGGTGGAAACAAAACCTTAGACTGTCTAATGTAGCCAGACACTCTTTCATTCGCATGAGTCTTCACCACTGACAGCTCTTTTCCTCCAAACAGGTGAAGGGAGCCTGTACAAGGCAGCGACACTTTAATTAAATGATTCTATGGTAGAGCAGAACTGAACACAGAAAATGCCAAGTTTTTGATCTGTCTGCCTATTCTTTAACAGTTATATTACCCTATAATTTTTTAAGAAAAGACAAGAATAAGTGAGCCTTTAATTCTGATCTTACACAGAGCAAGATTTGTGTTAGGTGTAGGAAAAGGTTTACTCACAACCAGATAAAGGTGGTAGTTTTATAAGAGGGGGCTTGCTTGAGAGCAGGTGTAAATGCAAGCTGTATGTGCGTACGTATGTATTTAATAAAATACATACCTGTACGTAAACCAAACCTCTGCCCACACTTCACTCAAACTCTACCCCTGTGCATACCTACTGTACAAGTACCGTACATGCTGGCTGGCAGTGCGTGTACTTTTAGGCTTGACTTAATTTCCTAAGAGCCCATTTACAAGTGCAAACTATTGTTTACACACTACACTGGTTTTTAAAATTATTTCCAAAAAGTCAGTCCAGGTCCTCATCTGATAACAGAAATGCAATCTGATTCCCTTTCTTTATAGCAGTGTGAAACATGGCTCCCATACTCTACTTTACATATTCTTCTTTAGAATCTACATCCAGTACTCAAACTACCATGATATATGTAGTGTAGGTATAATATGCGTATGTTTCTATAGGTAGCTCCTGTTATCTGCCTCTTGTCCACAAAGCACATGATATGCATGTGCACATATGTGGGACCTACACAAATTCATGTTTAAGAAAAGATTAGTGAGTGATGCAATATGATTCAGCATTACAAAATGTCCCCTATAGTTTGCTTATACTATTATCATGTATGGAAGCTCAAAAATACAATGGCGTGGTCACTTTACTTATTGACCAAAAATTAAATAGCGTGATCATGTAAAACTAAACATTCTTTCTTCGTCTCAGCTTTTCATGCTTTTTTTCAAAGAGTATCCAAGTAAACCTGATAGATAGGGTTGCTTTTCAGTGCTGAAGGGGCGAGCAGGAGATCTACTAGGCTCCAGGAGAAGAGGCAAAAGAACAAAAATGAGTTCCAGGTGAGTGTGTATCTTTAATCATCTGTTTTCTGTGTCAAAAAGGATTTTCAAAGAGAGAAGAGACGATTGGAGAAAGAAAGGAACATAGAAGGGGTGAACCAGGAAGAAATTTGGATGCTCTCACTCAAAGGGGCACCAACATCTGAGTACCCCCCTGGGATCACCCTATAGTATGAACACCACAATGGCTTTGCAATACATTCTGTTAGTGTCTCAAAGCTGAAAGAAAAGATCTCTGCTCTCAAATGAAAACAACTGTTGAGCTCAAAGGAGCTTCTGCAGCTCAGACATCTGAATACCTACTGAGGTCTAACAATGTCACTGAGAGCAAAGACCTTTGTCTTGGTAACGTATTGCTTGGAAATACATTTGCCTTGTGTAAGTAAAGGCATATTTAGTTTTGAAATGCTCAATTGGGGTAAGAACATAAGATATGCCATACTGGGTCAGACCAAGGTCCATCAAGACCAGTATCCTGTTTCCAACAGTGGCCAATCTAGATCATAAGTACCTAGCAGTTTCCCCAAAAGACAAAGGTTCCACAATGCTTGTATTGAGTCCAGCAGTGATATCCTGGGTCCCTTTAATAATAGTTTATGGACCTTTCCTCCAGGAACTTGTCCAAACCTTTTTTAAATCCAGCTACACTAACAGCTTTTATTACATCCTCCGGTAACAAATTCCAGAGTTTGATTACATGTTGAGTGAAAAAATATTTTCTCTTATTAGTCTTAGTTTACCCTGTAGCTTCATTGCATGTCCCCTAGTCTTTCTATATACTGATGATGTAAACAATCTATCTACGTTTACCCGTTCCACTCCATTCTATCATAGCTCCCCTCAGTCATCTCTTTTCCAGGTTGAAGAGCCCTAACCTTTTTAGCCTCTCTTCATAGGGGTATCCTTCCATCCCCTTTACCATTTTGGTGGCTCTTCTCTGTACCTTTTCTAATAATGGTAATAATACCTTTTTTTTTTTTTTTTTTTTTTTTTTTTTTTTTTTTTAATACTTTATTTAAGTCCTCCATAAAATCCAGACATATAACAACAGACGACACCCCGGGGAGGGTTTACTCTTCACCCCCCCGGGAGCCAACAAAAAGATAGTACAAAGGACAGGCATTTTACAGTATCTCCCAACCCCCCTCCTCCCACCCCGCACCCACCAACCCACCCTCACTCCATTACCCACTGCAGAAATCAATTGTCATCAAGAACTGTAAAGCAACTACCGCCTACCCACTTCCTAGGTCCGCAGTCATTCAACTCCCCCCTGAAGGGTGGCATTACGGCTGTGGGGTCCTAGCTGCGGGATATTTGGCTCCCAGGTCGACAGTAGGACGGTCCAACGCCTGGCACTGCCCCGCGCCATCCAACGCTCCGCTAGCATTAATTGATGAAAATTATTCCGCCATTCACTAAAAGTGGGCAGTTGGCGTTCCCGCCATAAACGAAGAATCGGCCCTTTACCCACCAGACAGGCCTTCCGCACAAGCAAACTCTCACCGGCTTTCACAGGTCCAGGGGTCGGCAACTGATCCAGTGCAACAAATAGTCCCGTCCAATGAAGCCTTCGCTGAAGCAGCATGCAAAGGAAATTGCATATCCGAGCCCAATATGCCCGTATTCCCCGACAGCCCCACCACATGTGTAAGAGAGTAGCCAAGGGCTCCGAACAACGTGGGCAGGAGCCATCCGTGTCCAACCGACTGCGCAGCGCCCGCCTTGGCGAAAAATGAGCCCTCGTCACGCACTTAAATTGGATCTCCCGCCAGCGTGCTCCTTGAACTAGTCGGCTAATCCGTTTCAATGCCGTCAGTACCAATCCCGGCTGTATGTCTACACCCAATTCAGTCGCCCAAGCTCTCTCGACTCCACTATAATCAGGGAGGGAACGATACCGCTCCAGACTGCGTTTCAAGTTAGAAATCGACGGCGGGTGTTCCTCTCCCAACTGGAAGAATTCCAAAATATGGGCTGAGCGTTCAACCTGCAGCGCATCGCGCGGCAGTGCGGCCACATAGTGGGAAATTTGTATGTAGGCAAAACAATGCGAGTCGGGGAGATCGTATTCCCGACTGAGCGTTCGGAATGACTTACAGTTTCCCGCTTGGTCCACCAAGTGTCCTATCAACCGGATGCCCCGTATCCGCCAGTCCCGAAACACCGCAGTCGTGGAGCCTGGAGTGAATTGGGCATTACCCTGCAGCGGCAACCAACAAGACACCTTCCACGTTTCCTGCCAATATTGGTTAAGTAATTGCCATGTGCGTCGGGCCGAGTCTATTAGCGGACTCTGCCGACTAGTAGCCGTGAAATCCGTAGACGTGCCGTGCAAAAACGCCAGGAGAGTCGCAGGGGCCACCAAACACTCCTCTAAAGACCTAGGCGTGTAGATTTCCGTCCCCCCAAGCCAATCCCCCAAATGTCTGGCTTGACAAGCCAATGCATAAGTCTTCAAGTCGGGAAGGCCCATACCACCCTCTCGCCATTTGCCAAGGAGACGATTCCATGCGACCCCGCGCCCGTTGCCCCCTCCAAAGAAAACGCTTAAGCAAAGCCTCCATTTTACACAAGTCCCGTCGGAGCAACCAGACCGGCAGGGTCTGCAGCCAGTACAAAATTCTGGGTAAAACTATCATTTGGACCGCCGCTATCCTCCCTGCGAGAGACAGCGGGAGAGGTCCCCATGCATTTAACTGCACCGCCAGCTGCCGCATTATCCGATCTAAATTACGTCGGTATAGATCCCGGGATTACCGGTCAATGTTATGCCCAGATAGATAAATTCTTTGTCTGCCCACCGCAAAGGGAAGGGTCCCCTCCAAAAATTGCGGAACTGCCCCGAGACGTCCACAGCTTCAGATTTATCTTGGTTAATGCGCAAGCCTGCAATTGCTCCAAAGCGCTGGAATTCATCTAAAAGCAAAGATAAAGAAGTGGTCGGAGACGTCAAATGGACTAACAAGTCATCGGCGAAGGCCGAGATAAGAAAGGTTTGCGACCGAATTCCCACTCCCTGTATCCCCTCCGAGGTTACGACGGTGCGAATCAGCGGGTCCAAGGAAAGAGCGAATAACAATGGCGATAGAGGACAGCCCTGTCTTGTACCTCTACCCAACATAATATCGTCCGAGAGGAAGCCATTGCACAGTATGCCCGCGGTCGGGGAAAGGTATAGACTTTGCACCATTTAACAAAAATCCTCCCCAATGCCATAGCGCGGTAGCAGTCTCCATAGATAGCGCCAGTCCACTCTGTCAAAGGCCTTCTCTGCATCGAAGCTAATCAACAACGACGAAATATTATGAGCATGAACCCACTCCAAGGAGGCCAAAATCTTCCGAAGGTTTCGCACGGCATGTCGGCCTTTCACAAAGCCCACCTGTGCATCATGAATTAAGTAGCCTAATACCCCCGCCAGGCGATCAGCTAGAATCTTCGCCAACAGTTTAAGATCGAAGTTTAATAGGGAGATGGGTCGATATGACGCTGCCTGCGTTAGGTCCTTACCCGGCTTCGGGATCAAAGTGATATACGCGTGATTACGCCCCCAGCTGAACGCCCCGTGCTCTGCCCTGGTGACAAAGACCTCTCGCAGGAGTGGGCTGACCTCGTCCCCGAGGATCTTATAGACTTCTGCCCCGAATCCATCTGGCCCTGGCGATTTATAGCACTGGGCCGCCGATATTGCGGATTGTATCTCCTGCACAGCAATAGGTGAATCTAAAACCTCCCTCTGGGCTGAAGTGAGTTGAGGCAACTCCAAGCCCTCAAAATAGTCCTGCAGCCCCTCCGGGGATCCGGCCTCAGACGTGTACAACCTTTGAAAGAAGGTGCGAAAAATCTCTGCAATTTCTTTATTCTCTTTATGCACACGTCCCTGGCCGTCTTTCAATGCCGCTACGTGGGCAAGACTCCGTCGGGCTCGCAGACAGCGTGCTAGCAACTTGCCAGGTTTGTCACCATAGCAGTGCAAACGAAACCGATAAAACAAAGCCGATTTCTTTGCTCGTTGATGTAAGAGCTCATTAAGCTCGGTCTGGACTTCCCATAACAACTTCCTATTGGACAACGCTGGCATGCGGGCACATCGCCGCCGTAACGTAGTGACTCGGCGCTCAAGTAGTACTATACGTTCTGCCATCAACCGGCGCCTTCTCGCAGCGTATCCGATGATGTCTCCGCGTAGAACCACCTTTGCCGTTTCCCAGACTAACTCGGGGTCATCTGCGTGAACCTGATGATGGGCAAGAAATTCCACCCATCTCTGGCGGAGAAAATGGCGAAATGGCCCATCCGAATAAAGTTCTAGGGGGAATCTCCACAAACGTGACCGGTGTGTGTCCCGCCCCCAATGTAAGGCAAGCCACACCATCGCGTGGTCTGATATTTCGGAAGGACCAATCTGGGCATCCTCGGTGTGTGTGAACAAACTCCCTGAAATCATTACATAGTCAATACGGGCACTAGAACCATGCGCACGAGATTGATGGGTGTAGTCCCTCTCGGAGGGGTGCAGGACTCGCCAAGGATCAAGTAAACCCAATCTCCGACAGAACCGCAACAACATCTGGGAGGATACTATCCTCTCCCGCCCGCTCCCTCTCGCAGAGGTATCCTGATCTACATCCAGGACTCCATTAAAGTCCCCGCCCAAAATCACCGGACACTCCGGAAGCTGCTCCACTCTGGACGCCAGACCATTGTAAAAACCCGGATCCGCCACATTGGGACCATAGAGATTCCCCAGAATCACCGGTTTACCGTCTAAATGACCATAGATCAACAGGGATCTGCCAGTATTATCAGCAATGACCGTCTCCTCTATAAATCTCACGCGTTTATGAATTAAAATCGCTACGCCTCCCTTATGCCCCAGGGCAGGGGACCCCCATACTTGGCCCACCCAACTCCGACAGAGTTTGCTATGTTCAATGGCTGTCTGGTGGGTCTCTTGAAGGAGCGCAATGTCACATTTATGCCGTGCAAGTGCTTGCAAGACCTTGTGCCTCTTAATAGGGTTTCCCAGCCCACAGACATTCCACGAGATTATTTTCAAAGCGCCGGGGCAGTGTCAAGGCGCCACCACGGAATCACTACCAAACACTGCAGAGGAATACCCCCAGCCTGGTATCCCTCCCCATCTATAGGTAAGCCGTTATCCCTTCTAATAGCATTCACTGGAGTGTACCCCCTCCCTCCCTCCCCCCTGCCCCCCCCCTCCTTCCCCCTCCCATCCCTCCCCCCCCCACCCCCCCATCCCCCCTCTCCTCCAAGGTCTCCCGTCCAGCTATAGCCTGGACTACTTCCTGTGGCATACGGGCTCGCCCCTCCAATACTACAACCCTCCCCACCAAGAATACCAAAACAGAAAAAGAGACAAATTCTCCACTGCGAACCCCTGTATCGGGGCTCCCCCACCCGGCGCTGTCACCCTCCACTCGCCACTCCCCCACGGCCCCTGCACATCTCCCCCCCGGATGACCCCCCATCTCCCCCGCCCTCCCCCCCCCATCGGCTACCTGTATCTATGCTTTATCTAATCCAGTCCCCTCCACTCCCCCGACCACCCCCCCCCACCTCAACCCACCGCCCCCCCCGAAGAGAGATAAAGAAGGGAAGGGAGGGGGGGAAATACAGGGGCAAGTCATTGCAAAAATGGAAGTAACCAGGGAGCCAACAAGGCTGTAGCAAGTAGAACAAGGTGTAACAAAGTAACCATTGCAACCAAATAACAAGGATACAGTGTCTCCCCTGGCACAGGAAATGTTACCAGATAATGAATCACTGCATCCCAGTCTGGTATACTACATAAAAGGCAAAACCAATAGTTCTCTCATAACACATGGGGGGGGGGTACCCCCCACCTCTAGACAGTCACGTATCGGTTTGAGCTGGCAGAGAGTCCAGGAAGGTAGTCGCCTCTTCCGGGGGTCGCTAGAATGCGGGTGTGGCCTTGGTGCTCGACCCGCAGCCGTGCAGGGTAGAGGAGTGAGAAGCGAAGGCCGCGGTTAAACAGCTGGGTACAGATCCCCGAAAAGCCTTGCGTTGTTGACTAACGAGGATAGAGTAGTCCTGAAATACTAAGATCGGCTCAGTGTCTTGTGGGTTCCGCCGTCGGCCCCTTGCCGCCTTTAGCACCTCCTCTTTCTGTCTGTAATCAAGAAAGCGGGCAATCACTGCTCGTGGTTTCCTGTGCTGCTCTCTTCTCTGGCCAAGCCGGTGTATCCGTTCAATTTTGAGCGATTCTCCTCCCAGACTTGGCAGGAGACTCCCAATCCATGATTGTAAATAATCAAGTAGGGCACTATCAGTTACACTTTCAGGAATTCCGATGAATCGCAGGTTTTTTCTCCTACCTCGATTCTCCAAGTCATCGAGTTTCTCCCCTTGCTGCTTCACCAAAGTCTCTAGAGCAGCCACTTTGGCCACCAGCGAGTGTTGCGTGTCTTCTACAGCGGACACCCTCGTCTCCACCTGCTCCAGCCGCCCCTCCACCATCGTGAAACGTTGGCCAAGTGATTGAATTTGCTCCCCCAAGTCCTGAAATCGTGTACTGAGCGCCTGCACCACCGCGGCACTAACTTCGGCCACCAGGTCTGGCGGGGTGCCCGGTTTCGGGCTAGGTGGTGAGCCTTCTGCCGTTTTTTCCCTCCATAAGGCGGGGTCTCTCCTTTCGCGGTGCCTTAGACGCCATCAGGTCAGCTATGCGATACGCACCACGTCCCACACCGGGCACTGCTCCCGTAGAGTGGCGGAGGTAGGGCTGTGTAATTGCAATCCCCCGCTGTATGGAGGTGTAGGCGCCGTGCGGGAGTTAGCTGTCCAAACTAGGCAGAGACGGCCGCGGGACTGTAGGCCCAGCACCCCAGGAGGACTCTAGTAAATAGGGCAGTAAAAAAAAAAGGTCCTACCACCATTTAGCACATTTTCTCCCAGGCCCCAGTGCTCGCTGATGTCAGGCAAGGGTCCGACGGTCTCCGAGGCCCCGCGAGGAAGGAGAAGAGCGCTGTGCCCCGCCGAAAGTGGTATCTGATCTCCTTAGCTGGCGGCAATAGCTACTCTCCCCTAAGCAGGCAAAAGCAATCCCGGACCTCCACTTCACTGGAAATACAGGGCCCCGATAGAATAGTCAGCCGCGGGAGCGGGAAAGAGGGTTGGGGCGCTCAAGTGTGTCCCGATGTCCTTCCCCACTTCCCCTCCAAGCCGCACAAACACTGGTCGCACCTCACCTGGGTGTTCCACTCTCCGTAGGCGGCAGGTAGCTGCAGGGAGCTGTCCGGGCTCACCACGTCCCACCTTTCGAAGGAGTAGGTCGCCTGCCCAGTCACTGGTAGATGTCGCCGGTCTATTTCCGCCGGAGCCAGGCCGCCACGTGGTGCTTGGGACGGAGACTGGCAGCAGCAAGGACACCCGATCGTACCTCCGATCGATTTGAGAGGTAGCCCCGGGAGCTTCTCCGTTCTGGTAGGTGCGGTTGCAGGTCTTTTCGTGTCCCCGAACACCGGAGCCCACACAAGGAGCACGAACGATGACGGTGGGGGAAGCACCCAAATGGCCTCTTCACCTTCCCCGATTCGCTAAGCTTTCATCTCCGGGCCGGTAGGGATAGTCGCGAATCGCCTCCGCGCCGAGTGTTGGAGCCCCGGCAAGGGAGAAACAATGCCGGTGGTGGAGGGGGATTGTTTAAAAGAATTTATAGCCGTTTTTTGAAGGGCGATCGCCCGGAGCTGATCGTAAACCGACCGGTCAGCTCATTGCCCAAACCGGAAGTCAATAATACCTTTTTAAGATACGATGACCAGAACTGCACACAATATTCAAGGTACGGTTGCACCATGGAACGATACAGAGGTATAATGATATCCTTTGTTTTATTTTCCATGCCTTTCCTTATGATACGTAGCATTCTATTTGCTCTCTTGGCCGCCGCTGTATACTGGGCGGAGGGTTTTAACATGCTATCCACGATGACGCCTATATCTTTTACATGAGTGGTGGTTCCTAATGTGGAACCTTGCATCGTGTAACCATAGTTTGGGTTGTTCTTTCCTAGGTGCATAACTTAGGTTTCCTCTATGACCTCCACCTCTGTCTCTGTTATTCTCTTTGTCTTCTCTATGCCTCCCCATGTCCTTGTGGTGCCCTGTGAAAGTTTTATTTTTATACTGGAGACTGATGCTGGCTCACTGCTCTTCATAACCATCCTCCGAACATCTATAATGCTCGCTGGCCAGACCAGTCACAGCAGTGATAACAATGATGTTGGCAATCATATCAATATCTAGGAGCCTCCATTAACAAACCATTATGAAACCTCTGTGCGTTGTACATTGTGATGAGTGGGGCAATGCTTAAAGAGCCTCTGTGATGTTTAACTGTTTCATTTGAGAAGATTCATTTGCAGCATGTGTGCAAGAATTCCAGAAAATAAATATGTGTTGGCTGTGTTTGGCAAAGAGAAGCATATTTAAATCTATTCCTCCTCAAGGGCTTATCAGTTAAGTTTTACAGTGTCGTCTTTTGTACATGGTCTTCATTTTTCAGGTCCTCAGTTACCTGAGCTCTACCAACATGTGAGGGTACAAATTGAACACCTGATCAGAGTAAATGCTTAGCAAATACTGTGGAAGCGCAGCATGCGATGTGGTTGGGGAAAGAAGGGAACATGGATGTGCATGGTAAACACTCATTTGCACATCAAGTTCCTTGAATTATATTTGTGTAGATACTTTTTAGCATAATCATGCTAACATCTTTATGGATTGCTTTAACAGTCACTAAGGTTTTCCTGCATAGGTTTTCCATGTTTTCAAGCAAAAGAGGGTCTTAAAGAACACGTTATAATTTATTACGTCAGACCCTGTAATGGTGGCATGTACTGTCGATTTGAATAACCTGTCTACAGTATTCATACCCCTATATGATATATGTATGCATATAATCTGGTTGTGTGTAGCCTGTTCCCATGATGCACAGATTCCGCTGATCTTTCCTATACATTACTTTATATTAGAAAAATACAATTTATTTCTGTGTGTGCTATTAGAAAAGAAATGAAGACATACTATAGGATTTCACTAATAGAACTAATACAAGACCTTTTATTGGAAATTCTTAGGACCAGGCTTGTCCTGGCTAATAAACGGTTTTTGATAAAAGAATTTTGAAAAATCGAAGTTTCTCCTAATAAAAAAAAACACATGAAGCCAACCAGTTGTTGTATAAGACATTTTTCCAGAAAATAAAATGGGGCCAAGTCCCATTTTTTTCATTTCATAGGAGTTCTCAGATAAACGAATTTAAGATATAAGAAGATCTGCTGCATTAAATAAAATGTTATACTATAAGCAATACAGCTAAATGGTTTTCCTTTTAGATGGGAATTTCTACTACTTTGGTCATGCTGTCGCAGTTCTGCTGGTAACTGTCTTTCCTCCTCCTTACTATCTGACCACCAAAAAGGGTGACAGAAATCTACCAAAAGCCCCTAGGCCACAAAACCTCTTCTAGTGAAAATGGGCGAGCATATCAGCTTCGTAACAGCTACTGGATTTTTGCCAACTTGACCTCACCTGACTCTAAATTTGGCATATGTATGTCAACCTATATTTCTTGCCGACTGAACTGCCCAATCTGAGAGCCTATTACATTAATTCCCAACTTAATGCAATTAAAAATAAAACAAGTGGTAGGAGGGATCATGGGCCCTCAGACACCTTCCTCTTCAGGTTACAGCAAGTTGCATCATGGTACACAGGGAGTTTTCACCTCTACAATCTCTTGTCAGTTTTCCTGTGCTGCACCTGCCCTGCATCACGCAATGCCTCTGTCTCTGGGGGAGGAGAGGGGAGGGGAAGGCGTGGTTCTTTTGAGAGCTTAACACAAATAAATTCCTCTCTGAAAACCTGGAGGATAAGAATGTTATTTCCATGATCAAAAAGCATACCATTAGAGCAGCACAAAAGTACTTCATATGTATCTGGATTTCACATCATTATTCTTTGACTGGTGCTTTAGGTTTTTTTATAAGATATTTTATATAGAAAAATATCTAAGCAAAACATATCAGAAAAGCCCAAAAGCTGAGAAGTAACAGGATGCAGAAAGCAAATGATTCTCATCATAAATAATGTGGTGAGAAGAGGAAATGGACATATTGGGTCCGATATTCCTCTTGGCAGAACTAAGCGCCGTAGTCGCTTAGCCCTGCCCGCCGACCCCTTAACCCTGGATATTCACTTCTGCAGTGACGGAAGTGAATATCCAGATCTGGCCGCACTGCCCAGTAGCCGCCGAGGCTAACCATGCAGCATCGATTTTGGATGCTGCACGGTTAGCGCTCAGCGCCTATATGATAGGTGAGGTTTTTTCATGCAGTTTCAAATAGCGGTGCTGCATGGTTAGCGATGGTCCGCATGGATTTTATATATGATGCATTCTCTAGATCCCCTTTCACTTATATTCTGTAGACGGGGCATCCACTTTCCATCTCCTTAAACCAAGAAAGAGGAATCCTAAGTGTGCTCCATTCCATCTCTGGCATCAGACATAAGGTATTATCTTAGCAGTGAAGTCCTCTAGCACAGAAATGTTCTGCCGCAGACTAGGTTTCTTGCAAACTGATGCTGCTTTGGCAGCTCCCTATTTGACAAGGCACTAAATCATACGCATTTCACAAGCCATTGCTAGAAAGACTTCCTCCCCCGCCCTGCACTTTGACATGCCTTGATCTGACTTGATCTTGCCAAATCCCAGAAAATATGCTGGAAGAGCCCCTTTAAAACATTAGTAGCTAGAATGACCTAGTTCTGCTTGAGAAATTAAACAGTTTGGGCAATGGACTCCACTGCTTATCAGAAAAAGAGAAATTAGACTTACCTGCTAATTGTTGTTCCTTGAGGAACTCCAGTTCAGTCCCGCACCGCTGGGTAGTGTACCTCTTCCTGCAGCATGGAGAATGGGCATGTCAGAAGCTTGACACATCTACCGGTGACATCTCCCACCAGCTTCCAGTGATCTATTGACAAAGCATACTCTAAGGAGCAACACAAGTAGTTATAATGAACATGAACTGTAAACTAGCAGACTCATTTACTCTGCAATAAAATCCCTGTAAGGAGAGGATAACTGCTCCAACTTCTCCCCATGAAAACAAATAGTAAAGATATGAAATACACGAAAAAAGGCAACAGAAAGAAGAAGCAAGCAGAGCCGCCACTAAGACAACTATCTCACCTGAACAGGTAATAGCCACTTACCTTTGGACTTTCCTTTGCGTGGTCGGTACCTTTAATATCACGAGACCATTGACTGAATCCCCAACCTGGGTGGGAATCGGGACTGAACTGGAGTTCCTCAAGGAACAACAATTAGCAGGTAAGTCTAATTTCTCTTTCCTTATCGTTCCTCCAGCTCAGTCCCGCACTGCTGCGATGTAGCAGAGCAGTACATTAATGGGAGGGACCCGAAAAACCGGACCGCAAAACTGCTGAACTGAAACCGGCATCCCCTGCCGCCTGCACATCAAGTCAGTAATGCTTACTAAAGGTATGTAAAGAGGCCCATGTGGCCGCCTTACAGATTTCCGCTGCCGGAACACAACTGCGTTCCGCCCAAGACGTCGCTTGGGCTCTTGTTGAATGAGCCCTCAATTCCAAAGGCGCTTGACGTCCCTGCAAGAGATATACTGATGCAATTGCTTCCTTAATCCACCTAGCAATAGACGCCTTGGATGCTGCTTCACCTTTACGCTGCCCTCCAAAAAGCACAAGCAAACGCTCCGACCGCCGAAAAGCATCGGACCTCCGCAAGTAATGACCAAGCACTCTTCACATCCAGTAACCGCAAGTTACGATTGACCGTCTCCCCGCCTGATGATCTTAACACCGGTAAGGCGACTGACTGATTCAGGTGAAACGGCGAAACCACTTTCGGCAAAAACGATGGAACCGGGCATACCACCACCTTTTCCTTGAAGAACATAAGGTATGGTTCCCTGCAAGGTAAAGACTGCAACTCCGAAAACTGACGTGCCGAACAGATAGCCATCAGGAACACTGTTTTTCAACGTCAAGTCCTTCAATGAGGCCTCCCCTATCGTCTCAAAAGGCCTTCCTGTTAACGCCCCCAAAACCAAATTGAGATCCCATGGACGAAATAACATGCGGTGAGGAGGCCACAAATGCGATACTGCTCTCAAGAAACGTAAGACATCCAGGTGAGTTCCCACTGCACGCCCTTGTACCTTACCACGATAACAAGCTATAGCGGCAAGTTGAACTCTTAATGAACTGGCCGCCAAACCCTTATCAAAACCATCCTGAAAAAAAACTCAGCACCTCCAGAATTGAGACTACCGATGGACGCAACCGGTTAGCCTCACACCATCCTTCAAAGATACGCCAAATGCGAATATAAGCCAAAGAAGTGGAACGTCTCCTAGCCACCAGCAAAGTAGCCACCACCGCCGGTGAATACCCTTTCTTCTTCAACCTAGCCCTTTCAATGGCCAAGCCTTAAGCGAGAATCAAGCTACCTGCGGCATTCAAAGAGGACCCTGCAGGAGCAGATCCTCCCAAACCGGTAATTGCCAGGGATGACCGCCGAGCAGCCTCACCAGGTCCATGTACCAAGGATGACGCGGCCGGTCCGGTGCTATCAAAATCATGGTTCCTTGATGTTTCTCTATGCACTGCAGCATTCGGCCTATGAGCGCCCAGGGGGAAAGACATAAAGACGACCACCTTTGAATTAAGGCATCGATTCCTTCAGACATCCTCTCCTCCTGCTGAAAAATTGGCTGGCTTTGGCCGTGTCGTAAGTCACCATGATCCATCCGTGGCATTCCCCACTTGACTACCAACTGCCTGAATACTTCCAGATTCATCTCCCATTCCCCGGGATCCACGCGAACTCGACTGAGGTAATCCGCCATCACATTGACAGTGCCAGAAGCCGAGGCTCTACCCACTCGAACAGAAGTTCCGCCTCTTTTTCCACCGCGACGCTGCCCGTTCCACCTTACCGATTGAGATACGCCACCACGGAGGCATTGTCAGACAGCACTCGAACTGCTCGCCTGAACAAAACTGACTTGAACGCTTTTAAGGCCACAGCCACCGCCCGTAACTCTAGACAACTGATAGACCAACGAGCTTCCTCCACGCTCCACACTTCTTGCACGTAGAGACCCTCGCAATGAGCTCCCCAGCCCGCCAGGCTGGCATCCATCATCATCGGAACCCATTGTGGCTGTTCCAAAGGCATCCCTGCCATCAGGTTCTCTCGTCACACCACCATCTGAGGGACGCTCGAATCTTCCCCAGGCAGGGCAAGCACTTGTTCAACGAATCCTCCTGGTTCGACCAATGATGGAGCAGAGACTTCTGCAAAGACCGCATGTGCGCCCGAGCCCAAGGAACTACCTCGAGGGCCGCTGCCATGGTACCTAGTACCCGAAGGTAATGCCACGCCATCGGTGCCTGCAGCTTTAAGAACCCGAGCACCAAGTCCCACACTGCCAGAACTTGAGCCTCCGGAAGGAAGACCGTTCTGAACCTGGTGTCGAACTGAACCCCGAGATACTCCAACGACTGGGTCGGCACCAATCGACTCTTGGAGGCATTGACTATCCCAACCAAGACTCTGCAAGAACCGAACCACTCTATCCATTGTTTTTTCGCTCACTGCTCGTGATTTTGCCCTAATCAACCAATCGTCCAGGTAGGGATGTACAAGCACCCCCTCTCTGCGGAGAAAGGCCGCTACCACCACCATTACTTTGGTAAACTTATGCAGAGCCGTTGCCAAACCGAACGGTAGGGCTTGGAACTGAAAATGACCCCACGGGACTGCAAACTGCAAGAATCTTTGATGCTCTGGTCGAATCAGGATGTGCAGATAAGCCTCTGTGAGATCGAGTGATGTCAAGAACTCTCCTTGCCGTACGGCTACCATTACAGACCTTAGAGTTTCCATACGAAAATGGGTCACCCGCAGACACCAGTTGACGCCCTTGAGATCCAGAATCGGACAAAAAGCCCCGTCCTTTTTGGGGACCACGAAATAAATCGAGTATCGACCGATGCCGCATTGATCCGGAGGCACCGGAACCACGGCACCTAGCAGCTCGAGACGCGTCAAAGTTGTGCAAACCGCTGACTCCTTGTTCTTGCATGGGGCAAGGAGAAAGAACAAACCAGTGGAGCCAATTCGAGCGCATAACCCTCATGAATGACCTCCAGTACCCATTGATCAGAAGTAACTTGAACCCAGGCAGGCAAAAACTCCCGCAGCCGACCCCCCATGGGCTGTACAACTGCCTGAGTTCCCCTCGCTTCACTGCGACTTTTTGAAACCGGTAGCTGGAGGGGGTCGCGAACCCTCTGCCTGCACCTCTGAATCTGCGAAAACCTTGGCAACAAAAGGGGTACTGACCTCTCTGAAATGAACCTAACCGCGAAGCCCGAAAATGGCGAAAATCGCGAGTCCTCTGGCAGCCGGCCCCCTTTGGACCCCCCCAAGTCTTTAACCAGCTTGTCCAGATCTTCACCGAACAGCAGCTTTCCCTTAAAGGGGAGCCTACTGAGCCGTGACTTGGAGGAACTATCAGCCGCCCAATTTTGCAACCAAATATACCTGCGCACCGCCACTAAGGACGGCATACTATTAACCAAAGTCCTGACCAGGTCATAATGCACGTCTGCTAAATAAGCCACTCCGGACTCCAACCTGGACACATCCTGCAACTGGCCCTGTGACAAGTCTGTCCCCTGCGAACGTTGAGACCAACGCAGACAAGCCCTCGCTACCCAAGCCCCACAAATGGAGGCCTGTAGCACCAGGGCATTGGCCTCAAAGGCTTGCTTCACCATCGAATCTATTTTTCTGTCTTGTCCATTCTTCAACGCCGCGCTACCTTCCACCGGAATGGTAGTCTTCTTTGTCACCGCCGAAACCGCCGCATCTATCCTACGAGAGCGAAACAGCTCCCGCTCCTGATCCACCAACGGATAGAGCCGAGCCATGGACCTTCCACCTCTGAGAGCTGACTCCGGCATGTCCCACTCATCCTGAATCATCTGTCTAACCACTTTATGGACCGGAAACACCGCCTGGGACATCCTTTCCGCTTGAATGAGCAGATCTTCCACACAGTCTTCCTCCACTGATGCAGCCCCCTGCTTACGAAGGCAAAACGCTGATGCAGCAGCAACACAAAATACGGGGAAAATTCCTCCAGGACTGTGGCGTACTCATACCTTTTCCTCCCCTACAGCCCCTAAGGGCATGGAGAGAGGTTCTCCCTTACTCTGTTCCTGTAACTCCTGCTCCATCTGTACCGCTTCCGCCACACAGCCACGACACACACCGTCAACCGACACTGTGCACCTGCGGGTACCGCACACCAGGCACTGTGGATGAGCAGGCATCAGCTACCAATCTCCACTTTACCAAATCTGGAGGCTTCCCACCTTGGTATGGCCCCACAGCCAAGCTTGCTAGTAACCGTACAAAAAGACAAGGATATTCAAAACTTTTTTTTTTCTTTCAACCTCGAATGCCTAACTACAGGCACTTCAGAGGCTTGGGACAAGCTCCAACAATAATATAATCTCAAAATATTTAAAGCAAATTCTAAACAACTAAATCTCCTTAAGTGCTCCTCAAGTTGAGCCTACACCCTAGGCTCACAACCTCCTGCTTCATGGAGACTGGACACACTGGAAGCTGGTGGGAGGTGTCACTGGTAGATGTGTCAAGCTTCTGACATGCCCAGTCTCCATGCTGCAGAAAGAGGTACACTACCCAGCAGTGCGGGACTGAACTGGAGGAACGATAAGGAATAATGCTTAATATCTGATCTAGAAATTCACATATTGGCTTAGAGCAATGGATAAAGCAGTTTATTTTATTTATTTAGCAATGCTTATATATCGCTTTTCACCAGGTCAAAGCGATGTACATTCAGGTATGGTATATATTTCCCTTGTCTCTGAAGGGCTCACAATCAACATTTTTCTACCTGAGGCAACAGAGGGTTAAGTGGCTTGCCCAAGGCCACAAGAAGCACCTGTGGGACTAGAAAACCTCAGTCCTTCTGGCCCAAGATTGCTGTCATCCAGTGGGATTTGAATCTCTGGCCCGAGATAACTTGCCCCAAACACTAGGCCACTCCTCCACACTATGCACAGACATAGATCAACTGTTGTACATGCATTCCTGTTCGATGTAAACCTGACAGCTTGTTGTTATGGTCGTTAAGTTATAATGTAAACCGCACTGATGCTAAATAGCGCGGTATATAAGAAATTGTAATAAATAAAATAAATAAATTAAATATCTAGAAGTTACTGGTGACTCACTGCAAATGTCATTGGATAATGCATTATCAGAGCAACAAATGTGTCCTGGTATTATCAGATAATGTACAATATTGAGGGAGGTACCACATGCTTTTACTGTATACTTCTTATGCCATCCCTCCCCTGTTTCATCAGGTAACCATCATATTTGTCTTATATTTGGGCATATGGTGACCATGTACTATACAATCTGTATAGCTGAAAAAGCAGGCTGATGCGATACCTACAATGATTTCTAAATCATTGTTTTCTTTGCCATTTAACTGGTGACAGAACGGGGGTAATTTTATATAGGTTGTGTCGGCAGAGCAGCACACCTAAGAAAATGTTGATATTTTATGAACTATGTGGCGAGAGCTGCACATTTTATAAACTAGGCACACTGCCCTCTACCCCTCAAAGTATGTGCATACCTGACAAAAGCACACAGAAGTAAATGCACATGCACACTTTTGTGTATGTATATAGATATGTTACATGACTACTGACGTACATGCTCAGGGACAATTTCAAAGTGGTAGCCAGAGCTCATTAGCTAAATTTCAACAAGCACGATACCCTCTTGCTCACCCAGCTCCTGGTTCGAAAAGCACAATAAAGGGCCAGGATAGTCTGAGCCAGATATGGGCACACCTGGTCCAGCATGTTTAATCAGTGCACATCCTACCAAGAGAGGTAAGAGCCTATAAGAAGGGTGCACAGTCAGGAGCCTCAGCATAGCTACAGAGCAGGGATGGTCCAGAGGGTAACTAGAAGGTCAGGGCTATTTAGCATGGGCTAAGATGAAATACTGCCCTGAATAGATGCAGTGTTGGCAGGTGGGCACAATGGAAAATTTTTCCATATCTGTTAATTTTCTTTTGAGGAATCTGCTAGACCAGTTCAGATGCATGAGGTTATGCTTCCTAGCCAGCAGGTAGAGGAAGATCACAGCTACTTTCAGTGATACTACCACTAGTATATCTGCTGGTGCAGCCCTGAGAGAAGCCAGTAGGACATGTCCCAAGCAGTAAGCAGGATTGAAGAACTCAGAAAAGCTCCAAAATGTATTAAGAAACAACAATAGTTTTATACAGATTATTGGCTCTCTAGCCATTCTTCTCTGCATCTGGCAAATGCAGCCACAAGGCACAAGGGCTCCCAGAATGGGTCCTGGACTGGTCTAATAAGATTTAAGGAAAGAAAATTAACAGGTATAGAAAATATTTCATTCCTTATCATCCTGCTAGAACAGTCCAGATGAATGGGATGTACCCAAGCAATCAAGACCCAAGGTGGGAGGACAGCAACGCACCGTATAGAACTGCTCTGCCAAAAGCACTATCTGCTCCCATATGCATATGCAACCAGCAGTGCCTCACAAAGGTACTCAGTGACAATCGGGTAGCCACCTTATAGATGTCATCCAGAGACACCAAGTTGGACCCAGGAGCTTGGAACATGGAAAAGAGATGGAGATAGAGGTCTATAAATTAATGAATGGAATGGACCAGGTAAACAAAGCTTAGTAGTTTATACCATCAAAAAGAAAGACATGCAATGAAAGCACTATGTAACCAATTTAAGACCAATAAGAGAAAATATTTGTTCACTCAACATGTAATCAAACTCTGGAATCCATTACCAGAGGAAGTAGTAAAAGCTCTTAGTGTAGCTGGGTTTAAAAAAGGTTTGGACAAGTTACTAGAGGAAAAGTCCATAAGCCATTATTAAAGAGGACCAGGGAAATCCAGTTACTAGAGGAAAAGTCCATAAGCCATTATTAAAGAGGACCAGGGAAATCCACTACTTACCCCAGGACAAGCATTGTGGAATCTATGTACCTTTTTGGGAACCTGCCAGGTGCTTGTGACCTGGATTGGCCACTGTTGGAAAAAGGAGACTGAGCTTGATGGACCTCGGTCTGACCCAGTATGGAAGTTCTTATGTTCTTAGCTCAGACTCCTCCGAGGACCACTTTCTACACAGAAGGTAGGCTGAACTAATAGTCTGCTTAATCCAGCAGGCAATCAAAGACTTGGCTATAGCCTATCCTTTCTTTAGAGCACTGAAGCACTGAATATGACAAATTGATGGTCCAACGCAGAGCGTTCTCCTTCTCTGCCCCCACTTTATGGAACCAGCTCCCACACGAGCTGAGAGCAATTAAAGACATAACCGATTTCAGAAAAAAATTAAAGACGCACCTGTTCAATTGTCACTATATACAGATGTAAATCCAAGAAGATAAAAAAGAGTGAATAGCTGTATGTAAAACTGTTCACCTGTTCAATTGTCACTATATACAGATGTAAAGCCAAGAAGATAAAAGAGAGTGAATAGCTGTATGTAAAACTGTACATAGATGACGGATAATCGCGTGTGTAAATGTATAATTGCTTGTATAAATATATAATCGATTGTGATAGTAATTATGGTCTAAATATAGACCCTAATATGTGTGCTGTGTATTACCCCTGTTCTCTCTATCTATGCCCCAAATTTTCTGTCTTGATTTTTTGACAAATCCCAAAATTGTAATCAAACCGCTGCTGATCGCTGGAAGTAGCGGTATATAAGTTTTTACTAAATAAATAAAATAAAAATAAAACCTACAGAAGGAAGTGGTAATCGCCAGATACTTCACCGCATTCAAGATGGAGCTGAGGGACCTGCCCTTCTTGGCCACAATGAAGTAAATGGAATACCATCCCTGATCTCGCTCAGCAAAAAGTATGGGTATGATAGCCTGCAACTGCAGGAGGCTCTGAAGAATTTCCTCAACCACCACTCTCTTGCGAAAAAGCCAAAAGGACACTTGACAAAGGTGTCTCAAAGTGGCTCTGCCAATTCCAGTGTTTACTCGTCTCTGATGATCTTGAGAATCCAAAGGACTGATGTGGCATAGTCCCATTCCAAGAGAAACATTTGGAGACACCCCCTAACTGCCTGTCCCTCATACAGGAAACACTGGATCTCAGTGGGAGGACTTACTGGCTCCCAAAGGGGCTCCTGTTGAGTTTTGGGACCACTGGGACCCTCAAAAGGACTGACATTCTTGGGTTTAGCACCATAAGAGGAATAGGCTGAGCCTGAAGTCTTTCTGGCCCTGAAACATCTCCAAGCTCCCCTGAGCCTTATCAGAGGAACCCCTGGAATCTCTGGGTCTATATGTTGGGAGCCTATGTGGGCAAGCCTCTCAAAGGTCTTTTTCCAGCTTCTCCAGATCCTCCCCAAAGCAACCAGCCCTTGAAGGGAACCTTGCTCAGCCACAACTTGGACATGGAATCAGTCAACCAAATCCAGAGCCAGAGCCAGAGCCAAGCTACTTCCAGGCCACCATGACTGCAGCCATACACTTAGAGGAGATCCTGATCAAGTTGTATGGAGCATCTACCACAAATGAAGCTCTAGACTTCAACCTCACCACTTCCAGGCTCTCAAACAATTGCTGGATCCAGCATAACAGCACTTGGGAAATCAAGCCCGAACAAATCACTATCTGGGTACCTACAGTCAAAGCCATGGAGCATTCTAGAGGAGGGCTTCAACTTACCTGTCATAAGATTCCTTCAACACAGCACCATATCCCACTGGAATGATCATATGCCATTAGTCCTCGCTATGACCAGGGAATCTACTCTAGGAACCCCAAACAATTGAAGTACAACAAAGGAGCAGAGAATGACCACAGCCACACATGTGAAGTCTTCATAAAGCCAAGTTTTATTTAAAAGGACTCTGCTTTTACCATGCTTGGCTGCATTTTCAGGCAATATTGCTCAAAGACCAGTCTTTGCTCTGGTCCATGTATGCCTTACTGCTTTCTGTGTATTTATACCAAGTTGAAAGTGACTTATGATCCAACTAACCCTTGATGCAGGCTTGTATGCCAAAGCTTGGCCAAGTTGCATCCTTTTAAATAAAACTTGGCTTCACGAAGACTTCACGGGTGTGGTTTTGGTCATTCTCCGCTCCTTTGTTGGACTGCTGTTGTTTGTTGTGGAGAATTTCCTCTCTTTTGTACCCCAAACAATTGACCCAAATCCCCTTGGGGTGGAGGATATGGTTGAGTCAGGACTTTAGTGCTCTTCAGCTCCGGTATTTCCCACTGGAGGGATATGAGCTGCTACAGGAGCTCAGGGAGGGGGAAAGAAACTAGAGAGATGCTGTAACCTCTCAAGGTTAGAATCCATCTGAAAAACAGCCACCATATGCATGGCTACCACAGCATCCTGAATGAGGGTGGAAAGGTCCTTCATTTGGACAAATTGGATCACAGATGGATCTTCTTCTTCTGCCAAGGGAGGCTGACTTACCCATTGGAGACAGGGAATATTCTTCTTCTCTCCAAACACTCCACATAGAGGACAAGGTCTATTGTAAGAACAAACAGGCAAAAATGAGGTATAGTGATGCTTGATCCCCTTGCCCCCAGAAGGGGAGATTCTAGAGGGCCCAAAGTCCCCCATAGGGGAGGACCCGCAGGGGGCTGCCAAGCAGCTAACACAGACTGAAAATAACCCATAAGCTGTTTCAGAAGCTGCTGCCAAACCTGATTTAAAAGGACCCCTGGTGCTGCAGAGGACTTTCAGGGGCCTGCTAGCAAGAGCTGTGACCACCTCACTACACTCCCTCTCCACCTGGACAACATGGCCAACCAAGATGCCTACCATTCCCACTAGTGGTAAAATCACAGGAGAGGCAGCAGGAGCAAGCAAAATCAGTATCCACCAGCCTCCATTTTTCTTTCCCACTCTCTCTGTGTCTCTCCCCATTGGACCTTTCTTCTGTTTTAGCCCTGGGAGTTGAGGATGGGAGCCAGGAGGCCCCCCATCCCCTGCTACCAGCTAGATTCCCTCCATTGCCCCAGAGGCAGCCATCTCACTATCCCCTGCTGAGTCTCAAGGAACAGCTGTGGTTTCTCCTCCTGGGCCCAGCGAGAATGGTGCAATGTCTGCTGCAAGACAGTAGTCAGAGCTAGTCACTGTCATGGAAGATGAGATCGGGGCACTGGGGACAACTATGGAAAGAACGTTCTGTGTTCAAGGGTGAACACAGGATCTGATTACTCTGATTGCATCTGCTCTTGAGCATGGGGGGGGGCCTCCTCTCCAATGCCTGCACCCTAGTCCTCTTAATTTCACCTCTACCTCCTTGGACCTTCCCTCCTCGTCTTCTTGAGATTTCTTATGTTCTCCTCTCCTTTTTCTTGTATCTTCCTGAAGCTTCCTTACCTCTATCTTTTCCACCCCAGTTTTTTTTATTATTACAAATAAAGGTTATAATTTTTTTAAAGCAGTTATCATATCTGTTTCTTTTGGGGCAATTTCTTCAAATGGGTGAGTTTTGCACATCATAGGTCTGTGAGCGTCTGCCATTTCCCTATGGTGATTAGATTCGCCACATGTAGGGTTGAGGCCATCCTGAGGTCGTGTCTGCCTATTTGAATTGTGTTGAGAGATATTTTTTAAAAATTGATATTGTGGCGGTCGCGCCCCTACCAGGTCGCGCCCATCTTGAATTCCTCTTTACCAAGGATTGTAGTTGTGTATAGAGATAAATGAACCAAGTGGTTGTTTCAAAGCACACAGGAATTTTATTAGCTTCCGTGGCAAGCGGGTAACAAATCTTTAAAGCAGTTGTACACTCAAGTCAAAGAAAATAAAGGATAATCTTCTCCTATTAAAGCAAAGCTTACAACCAGTGTTGTAGTAGAATTATTTACACAGGCTTTCTTTTCTTTTCCCTTTATGATGCTTCTCTATTCCGTAATCATAAAGCACATGTATTTACAATTCCTAACTTCTCACTGTTCTCAGGCTTTCATTACTTAGCCACAATGCACATATCACAGTCCATCTCAGAACAAGCTGAAGTCAGGTCACTTTCTTTACCTTCTACCTCCATGCTTTCTGCTGAGCTGTATCTTGGCAAAGTTTGAAAACGCTCAGGCACTTTATGCTTAATGTTCTTTAACAGGTTAAACAGCCTATTCCACTGAATGGCCCCTTCTTCTCTAGGTAGGACTTCAACGGGCTTCTCCTGTTCAGTTTCTCCTGACAACCCCTTCTTCCTAATCCGGGTTTTCTCAGGCCTAAACCTCTCTTCAGAGTCAGAGCAAGAAACATAGGGTTTTGGCTTTACTGCTTTCTTTCTCCTACCTTGGAGTCTTGTTGCAGCACCTTCCTGGCTGAGGCTTCTGTGGCTTGCGACTCTCTCTGCCTCTGAGTTAGACAGGGAATCAGGGTAAGACTTCCACTTCCCTTCCTGGGGCTTCTGCTGCCTGCAGACAGACCCTTCATCAGAGGAGTCTAAGCACTCTTGCCTTAGCCTTCTCAAAGCCAACCTTTTCTCTCTCTCCCTCTTGCCAGTCTGTTTGGTCCTCTGCCTGGAACCTTCTCTGTAGCTTCCTTGGCTGCAGTGCTGGCTACTCTTGTCTCTGCTGCTGCTCTCTTTGTGGCTGCTTCTCTCTTGGCTGCTTCTTGCTTGGCTGCCTTTCTCTTGGCTGCTTCTCCCTTGACTGCTTCTCCCTTGACTGCTTCTCTCAACTTTGTTTGTTTTCTCAAACTTAAACGTTGAGCAGGACACCTCCCTTCCTGATTCCACCCACTTGTACCTCCTACTCTTACCTGGGGTTGTCATGGAGTCTGGGAGTGGCTTAAACCTAGCTCTACCCTCTTGGTTTCTCTCAGGGATTTTGCTGTGGTGTATGTGTTCTAGTGCACCCATCCCCCGAAAAGAAGAAAAAGTTCTTCTTTCTCTTTTATTTCCATGCTGAGCTGCACTCTCCTTACCACAATATGGAGTTTGTTTAAAAATAATTCTTTATTAGAGGTGGTTACTGAGGGTATAATATTTATATTGATTTAGTTTAACCCTCAGGCAGTTATTTGTATTGAGTTTTGCACATACCATAACAGTCATGAACCTCAGTTCTAAGCCAGGATATGTGAAGTATGATCTCAGTCTCTCAAATTTGCTGCTAATGCTCAGCGTAGTACGTGCATCGTGCCAAAGAGAGTCTCCCTCTGAAGTTCATAAAATGTTACATGTACGGGTAATTTATCAAGGTGTGCTTGGAAATTCCTCTTAAGCAAGCCTGTGTCACCCAACACAATGGGAAATAACTCGGGATCTCTCTGCCACATTTTCTTGGTCTCCAACTACATTTCTTGGTACTTAAAGATTTTTTCCCTCCCAATGTGATTCACAGAGTAGTCGCTTGGAACCGACACTTCTATAACCAATGCCGTTCTGGTGGTTTTCTCCCTTACTGCTATATCTGGCTTCCTCGCATCCAGTTTTTTATTGGTCAGAAAGGGAACATCCCAGATGATCATAACCTCTTTATTCTCTGTAATTCTTTTAGGGTTATGATCCCAGTGCTTTTCAGGCACAGTGATGTTACCGTGTTTACCGAGCTTCCAATGGATAAGGCGTGCTACTTTATTGTGGCTTTCTGTATAGATATTTTCTGCCATCAGAACTTCACAACCAGCTATGAGGTAAGTCATTCAGGGTTCTTTCATTGAGGGGAAATCCATTAGGCTTGACTCAAGGCTATCACAGTAAATAATGGGATACTTGCATAGAAAGGCATGGAGCGAGGTCCCAAATGGATGTAGAATCTCTTAAGCATACTCTCACATGTGTCCTTCTGAAAAAGCCCCCACCCCCTCTCTGTTAGAGATCTCCTTAAGTGTAAGTGTTCCAGACAGAACATCCCAGAAAGTAAGACAGCTGGGCAGGGCTTACTCTGAGGATAGCCACTTAGAAAAAGACTCTTAACCATCTTCTAACCCTTTAGTCCCTTTCCTACTGATAAAGGGCCCAGGAATACCACCACAAATCAGAATGACACAGAAATGCTTGCCATTTCTGCAAGGGTTAGGGGTTTAAAAATCACCAGATGATCTTCTCCAGGCCAAAACTATTAGCCACTCTTAGGAGCCTGTTGCTATTTGTACAGCCATATCAGCACTCTTCCAATTATTGCTGCAACATGCTTTTGTAGCCTGATAGCACCAATGCCCTTTACAAGCTCACATCAATGGAGCGTTGTCCCTTCACAAACAAAATCTATACAAGACATCTGCACCTTCATAAATGGTGCTTTATTCAATATTACAAGCAGACAGTTTAGCAAAAGCAAGGGCCACAGGTTCCTGCAACTTTAGTGCTCTCTAGCTATATGAGTATGGTACAATAGTCAATCATGTCAACATAAGAACATACAAGATGCCATATTGGGTCAGACCAAGGTCCCTCAAGCCCAGTATCCTGTTTCCAACAGCAGCCTCCAGGTCATAAGTACCTGGCAGGTTCCCAAAAAAGCAAACAGGTTGCACAATGCTCGCCCCAGAGCAAGCAGTAGATTTCTTGGGTCCTCTTTAATAATGGTTTATGGACCTTTCCTCCAGGAATTTGTCCAAACCTTTTTTAAACCTGGTTTCACTAACAGCCTTCACTACATCCTCCGGTAACAAATTCCAGAGTTTGATTACATATTGCGTGAAAAAATATTTTCTCGTATTAGACTTAAATGGGATACATAGTACCTTCACGGCATATCCCCTAGTTTTTCTTTTTGATGGTGTGAACAACCGATCTACCTTTACCTGGTCCATTCCATTCATTAATTTATAGACCTCTATCATATCTCCCCTCAGCCTTTCCTTATAGCAGTATCCTTCCATCCTCTTTACCATTTTGGTGGCTCTTCTCTGTACCTTTTCTAATTCCAATATATCCTTTTTAACATATGGCAACCAGAATTGCACACAATATTCAAGATGCAGTCAACACCATGGAATGATGTTGTTGTTGTTGTTAAGTGCCATCAAGTCGGTGTTGACTCATGGTGACCCTCTGGATAGTTGTCCTAGGTGATTCATTGTTGACAGACCGGTACCTGTAGCTGCTATCGATCCATCTCATTGCTGGCCTTCCTCTTTTGCGTTACCTTCTATCTTGCCAAGCATGATGTCTTTCTCCAATGATCTCTCTCTTCGCATGATGTGTCCAAAGTATGAAAGTTGAAGTCTTGTCATCTGAGCTTCTAAAGAAAGCTTAGGTTTGATCTCCTCTAGTACTGACTGGTTTGTTCTTCAGGCAGTCCATGGTATACGCAGTATTCGCCGCCAGCATCATAATTCAAAGGCATCAATTTTCTTCCTGTCTATCTTTATCTTTATCACTGTCCAGCTTTCGCATCCATATAATGTTATTGAAAATACCATGGCTTGAATTTATTTTATTTATTTATTTATTTATTTATTTTATTTACATTTTTTATATACCGCACTATTTGCGATCAGCGCGGTTTACATACAACAAAATGGTATCCGACAATAAACAAAGTCAGGTCATTACATTGAAACAGGAACAAGTAAAGTGGAGAACAGGGTAAACTATATACATATGCAGAGCATGGAGACGGGTAACTATATACATGTCAGATGGGGTTATCGGGTATTGATCATGTTTGGTGGTTGGGGTTCGGGGCAGTCAGTGAGGTGTTTGATAAAGAGAAAGTGTTTCAGGGCCTTCCTGAATGAGTCGAATCTTTATATGGAGAGAGAAATCTCTGCTCTTGAGAATCTTGTCTAGGTCTTTCATAGCCATTCTGTCAAGAGCAATGCATCGTCGGATTTCTTGACTGCTTGCTGCTTCTTTACTGATAATTTATCGAAGTAGGTTAAAGTTGTCCACGATTTCAATTTCTTCTCCTTCAACGATGAACTTATTGATTTTGCCAGGTGTCATGATCTTTGTCTTCTTTACATTAAGAAGCAGGCCCATTTTAAGACTGTTCCTTGATCGTGAGAAGCAAATGTTTCAGATCATCTTCACTTTCAGCCAGTAATGTGGTATCATCAGCATAGCAAAGGTTGTTGATGAGTCTTCCACCAATCTTCACACCTCTGTTGTCTTCATACAATCCTGCTTCTCTAATGATTTGTTCTGCATATAAATTAAACAGGAAGGGGGCAAGTATGCAGCCTTGTCGTACATCTTTGCTTATTTTAAACCATTCTGTTTCTCCTTGTTCCATTCAAACTATTGCTTCTTGATCAATGTACAGATTGTGCAAGAGAACGATCAGGTGTTCTGTTATACCCATGCTTCTTAATGTGGCCCAGAGTTTCTCATGGTTTACACAGTCAAAAGCTTTGCTGTAATCAATAAACCACAAATAGATATCCTTTTGGTATTCTTTAGTCTTTTCAAGGATCCATCTCAATCTGCGATAATGTCTCTCGTTCCTTGCCCTTTCCTGAACCCTGCTTGCACTTCAGGTAGTTCTTGTTCCAGGTATGGTTATAGTCTCTGTTGAAAAATCTTCAGAAGAATCTTGCTGGCATGTGCAATCAGAGCGATTGTGCGATAATTTCCACAGTCAGTTGGATCACCTTTCTTTAGTATTGGTATAAACATAGATCTTTTCCAATTAATTGGCCATGATGTTGTCTTCCAAATTTCTTGGCAGAGCCTTGTAAGTATGGTAACAGCTGCACCAGATTGCTGTAATACTTCTAGGGGAATGCCATCAATGCCTGGTGCTTTGTTCTTTGATAAGGCTTTCAATTCTGCTTCAACTTCTTCTTTCATTACCAATGGTTCCGGATCATAAGGCACAGGTTGAAACGGCTGTTGGTCCACTTGAGCTTTATCACATAAAAACTCTGTATATTCTTTCCACCTTTTCTTGATCTTCTCAGCATCATTCAACATAGAACCTTGAGCAATCTTGTAACATTCCAATTTGAGGCTGGAATTTTTCTTTAACTCTCGTAGCTTTAGGAAAGCCAATCTTGTTCTTCCTCTAATAGTTTCTGCTTCTATTTCCTTGCATGTGTCATTGTAGTAATTTTCCTTGTCCTACCTTGCGGCATATTGGAAATCTCTGTTGAGTTCTGCGATTGTCTTTCTTTCCCCTCTGGCTTTAGCTTCTCTGCATTTCTGGGCAATTTTCAGTTTCTTCTGTCATCCATTTTGGCCGTCTTTGCTTTTTCACCTTTTATAGAGACTTCTTGCTTTCTTCCAACGCAACCTTCTTGATGTCATTCCATAATTCTTCTAGAGCTCTGTCATTTGTATCTAAAGCAGCAAATCGATTTTGCGGGCAGTCTTTAAATTCCAGTGGTATATTCTAAAGGTCATATTTTGTTACATTCATGAGTGGCTTGTTCTTTTTCAACTTTAGCTTGAGTTTGCATACTAGTAGTTGGTGATCTGTACCACAGTCAACTCCAGGTTTTCTCTTTGTTGATGTTATAGAGCTTTTCCATCATTGACTACCACAGATGTAGTCAATTTGATTTTGACTACATCTGTGGTGGCCAATTTTCCCAATGGAGAAAGGTGAATAGTGGTGTACCCCAGGGATCTGTGCTGGGTCCGCTGCTTTTTGACATATTCATAAATGACCTGGAAAGTGGAATAACAAGTGAGGTTATCAAATTTGCAGATGACACAAAACTATTTAAAGTTGTTAAAACCCAAGAGGATTGTGGAAAATTGCAAGAGGATCTTGATAAATTGGAAGACTGGGCATCAAAATGGCAGATGAAATTTAATGTGGACAAGTGCAAAGTTATGCACCTAGGGAAAAACAACCCAAACTATGGTTACACAATGCAAGGTTCCACATTAGGAACCACCACCCAGGAAAAAGATTTAGGCATCATTGTGGATAACATGTTAAAACCCTCGGCCCAGTGTGCAGCGGCAGCCAAGAGAGCAAATAGAATGCTAGGTATTATAAGGAAAGGAATGGAAAATAAAACAAAGGATATTATAATGCCTCTATACCGTTCCATGGTGAGACCGCACCTTGAATATTGTGTGCAATTCTGGTCGCCGTATCTTAAAAAGGATATAGCGTTATTAGAAAAGGTTCAGAGAAGAGCCACCAAAATGGTAAAGGGGATGGAAGGATACTCCTATAAAGAAAGGCTAAAAAGGTTAGGGCTCTTTAACCTGGAAAAGAGACAGCTGAGGGGAGATATGATAGAAGTCTATAAATTAATGAATGGAGTGGAACGGGTAAACGTAGATCAATTGTTTATGTTATCAGAATATAGAAAGACTAGGGGACATGCAATGAAGCTACAGGGTAAACTATTTAAGACTAATAAAAGAAAATAATTTTTCACTCAACGTGTAATCAAACTCTGGAATTTGTTACCAGAGGATGTAGTAAAGGCTGTTAGTGTAGCTGGGTTTAAAAAAGGTTTGGACAAGTTCCTGGAGGAAAGGTCCATAAACCATTATTAAGAAGGGACCCAGGATATCAATGCTTGACCCAGTGCAAGCACTGCGGGACCTGTGTCTTTTGGGGAAACTGCTAGGTACGTACGACCTAGATTGGCCACTGTTGGAAACAGGATACTGGGCTTGATGGACCTTGGTCTGACCCAGTATGGCATATCTAATGTTCTTATGAAGTCCATGTGTACAGTCGCCACTTGTTTTGCTGGAAGAAGGTGTTTGAGATGAACAGATCATTGGTCTTGCAGAATTCTATCAGTCTTTCTCTAGCTTCATTTCTGTTGCCAAGTCCATATTTTCCAACCACTTTGCCTTCTTCTTTGTTGCCAACCTTTGCGTTCCAGCCACCCATGACTATCAGGATATCCTGTTTGCATATTCTGTCAATTTCAGCTTGTACTTGTTCATAGAACTCATCAATTTCATCCTCTTCTGCAGCTGTTGTTGGGGCATATACTAGAATTATAGTTATGTTGATAGGCATTCCTCGTAGACGAATAGAGATTAAGCATTCACTGACTGCATTGTATTTAATTACAGTTCTTGCAAGTTTCTTCTTTATTATAAATGCAACACCATTTCTTCTTTGTCTTTCATTTACAGCATAGTAGACCATGTGATCACCTAATGCAAAGTACCCGATCCCAGTCCATTTGAATTCGCTGACACCCAACAGATCAAGTGGTACATGTTCCATTTCATTCATGACCACCTCCAACTTCCCTTGGTTCATGCTTCGTACATTCCATATCCCAATATGTAAGACATCTTTACAGCTTCTCTCATTTCATACGAAGCTACATCAGCAATCAGACATCCCAACGGTTTTGATCCAACCACATCATAAATGCTGTCTTTACTCTGAAAAGTCTTTAGCTCCTTCCCAGTAACTAGTTGAGTGCCTTCCGACCTGGGGCTCTCATCTTCCAGCACTATAGTGCAATTTGTTTTGTTGTGACTATCCATTGGGTTTTCATGGCAAGATACAGAAGAAGCTTGCCAGGCCTTTCCTCCATGCAGTTTAAGTTTAGTGATGTTGCCATTGTCACAGAAATGAGAATGACATAGAGGCATTATAATATCCTTGGTTTTATTTTCCATTCCGTTCCGTTCCTTATGATTCCTAGCATTCTATTTTCTTTCTTGGCCGCCGCTGCACACCTAAATCTTTTTCTTGGGTGGTGTTTCCTAATGTTGAACCTTGCATCGTGTAACCGTAGTTTGGTTTGTTCTTTCCTATGTTTATGTGCATAACTTTGCAATTGTCCATATTAAATTTAATCCGCCATTTGGATGTCCATTCTTCCAATTTATCAAGGTTCTCTTGCAATTTTTCACAATCCCCTTGCATTTTAACAACTTTGAATAATTTTGTGTCATCTGCAAATCTGATCCCCACACTCATTATTCACATTTCCAGGTCATTTATGAATATGTTAGAAGCAGTGGGCCCAGCAAAGATCCCTGGGGTACTGAAACATTCCTTACTATTCAACAGACAACAGAAGGATGTCAGATGGTTTACAATTAATGCACAATAATGCACAGAACAGCCAGGCCCCAGCCATCTTTTTTGCCTCTGCCTAAGTACCACATAGGTGGTGTGAAAAAAGTACTAGGAATGCAGCCACAGAGGACTTGATGCCATTGTTGAACCACTGCCTGCAGTATTTCCTGTGAACTTGGCAGGCCATGTGTTAAAGTTGCTGCTCTGGCCTGTACAAAGGGAATTTCTGAGCACCAGTTACTGCATGTTGTGGGGTTAAGTCAGCACTGAAATAAGCAGGCCTGAAGGAGTGCAAATTATAGGTAAAGTTGTCATATGGCTATATGCTGGCTCATTTAGCAATGGCATTAGGCAGCTAACACACAGCTTACAGGGCACAGCAATAAGTTAGGACTACACCTGGGAAAACCATGTTGCCCTGAACTCCCGCAGACAAGGAAAGCACAGTTACTTACCTGTAACAGGTGATCTCTGGGAACAGCAGGAATTAGTCTTCACATATGGGTACGTCGGTACCGACGGAGCCTGCACGGGAATGCTCCCCAGCATCCAATCAGAAAGCTTTTGGGAGCATCCCTCGCGCCTGCGCGGTGACTTCCCGCCTTTCCCACTGCCTCTCCTCAGTTGAGTTTCATAGCTGAGACAGAAGGGGAGAAGAGGAAAGGAGATAGATAGATACAACTCCTAGGGGAGGTGGGTGGGTTGTGAAGACTAATTCCTGCTGTTCCCAGAGATCACCTGTTACAGGTAAGTAACTGTGCTATCTCCAGGAACAAGCAGGAATGAGTCTTCACATATGGAGACTCCCTAGCTGTGGGTGCCAGGGGAGATCCCATAAAATGCGTATCCCTGGAACAGGACGGCATTTTCCAAACCTGGATCCCCGGCATCCCCTGAGTATGGGGGGTAGGAGTTGAATAGAGAAGAGCTGTAGAGGAACAGCGAATCTAAAGACTAGAGAAAAAATGAGTCTTTAGAATGTATGTCAAGTATCATTAAAATATTTAATGAACTAGTACAATATGGAGCTTACCTACTGGATTGTAGGAAGTAGAACTGTGATGGAGTGTACTGTAGACGCAGTAGTGGAATCCTCAAGGTAACTTCACAGCAGTGAGGATGAAGTTCCAAACCTGGAATGGGCAGGTAACCCAGGTGTCAACTGGGGCAGGAGAAGAACGGCAGGTCTTCAATGGAAAGCTTTATGGGAAAAAGCTGAAAACTCTTTTAGGTACAGAGTTATTAACATTGAGGACTAAAAGAAGAAGACTGACCGATCTGGAGAATTAGCCCAGTCTTGAAGGGAAGAGGGGGTATGGAAAAAAGCCCCTATTCCCAAGGAGAACAGAAGTGTACTCAGAATACTGAAGATGTACACCGTCTTTCCTAGCTGGTGAGAGATAGGAAGACATTGAAGTTTGATACTTCATAGACAGGGAGATCTGTAACAAAAATAGAAGCTGTTGACATCACAGCAGTAATTGTGTGTATAACCACTCCCACTTACTGAGCCGCATGAGAATAGGCAAGTCGACTGTCTGGACCTCTTAAGAAGGTAAAAGCTGTATAGCACAGACAGTGAGGGAGATAGCAGGTAATACATGGCGTCCTATGGACATCTCCCAATGGGCATATATATATACATATAAATATATATATATATATATATATAGATGGAGAGACATACATATCTATATATATGTGCATATATGTCTAGATATGTGTGATATATATATATATATATTAGATATATATAGATGGGCATGACTTATGCCTACACAGACTACAGAAATATGTATGAATAGGACATATACATACATGAAGATAAGTCTGAGGATACATGCCTGCAACTGAGTCCCACAAAAACATTCCCTTGGGGAATGTGATGGGAAAAGATTCATCTAATAATAAGGAGGTGAAAACCACCTGAAGATATATAGAGAATCTATTTCTGCAGTGCAGGAATGTAGTTCAGTGGAATAACCAGGATGGTTGCGTGAAAAAACAGAGGATAATAGCAGTCTGGCAAGAGCACGTCAGGAGTACTTTAGGGCTCTGACATGTCCAAAGGACAAAAGAAAAACGCATCAACTAAGATACCAGGATGACCCAGCCAAGGGACATAGGGGTATCAGGTACAGTAAAAGAGTATGCGTTGTCCAAGTGGAGCAGAAAAGCATAATGCCAAGCTGTAAGGAAAAAGGGGTAGATTCCTGCAAGATTGGGAACCCCTTGGACATTCACGCAGAGAAAGCTTGTCTTCTGTTTCACAACAGGGGACAAGAGGGTATAAAGAACCCATATAGTCATGGAATGATTATATAAGCTTTTTCTACTATATAACAACTTCTTCAGCGGTGACAGGAACACGACCTGCTGGCTCCGCGGAAAAAGAGAAACTGAGGAGAGCTGGTCAGGAAGGCGGGAAGGCAGCGCGCATGTGCAGTGGGAGGCCCCAAAAGCTTCCTTTCTGGGAAGCTGGGGAGCTTTCCCGCGCAGGCTCCGTCGGTACTGACGTACCCATATGTGAGGACTTATTCCTGCTTGTTCCTGGAGATCATGGAGATAGTTCAATGCTCTGTAGCAAGGGCCCATAGTAGAAAGCTTCTCTGAAGATTGCAGAGAGCATTGTGCAGGAGAATTATGAGATAAAACTGACTGAAGTCAGGTGTGTTGCCACATCCTAGGAAAGGATATGGCTAGAAGAAGATAACTTGCAGTGAGTAGTATTATGCAAGATAGTTGAAAGTAGCTTGCAATGAGCACTAGGGTAATCACTGGAACTCCTGCATGCACAACAACTGAACAAAAGAGCAGAGGGGATTCTCCTGTATAAAGACAGAGAGAAAAACAGACAAAGGGAGCGGAGATATTCCCGTCCCTGTCTGATGAGTTGCATTGAAAGATAACAAAAAAGTCTACACTGGAAAGAAAGAGAAGTGTTTCAGTATGGTACCAACTCAAGCAGGGGAAACCCTGGAAGAGAGGGGGATGGAAGGTGACTAACCATATGGTAAGTCAGCTGAAGGAAAAGATGTCCATATGGGGACAAAAAACTATCATGGGATAGTTGTAACCTCCCTTCGTAGTAGTACGAAGGGGAGAATTTTGTAACCCATGGACAAAAGTATCCTAACAGCTTAGCATACTGAAAAACCAGTGTAGAGTTTGAAGAATAAATCTCTGCTAAGAAGAAGTTAACTTTGTAGATTTCAACATACAGGAACCTATGGTTGCTGTTTATGATTAGACTGGCTAGAGTCTGGAGACCTCAGACTAGGAGGAGATGTCCCTTGCTTGGGTACATCTGGAGGATGGGCAGGAGAAGGGTGAAACCTTCTTTTCTTAGGGAAAGGAGGTTTGGTAGGACATTTCCTATGTCCTGGGGAAAAAGAAGGCTTAGGATGGTTTCGAGAACCAGGGAAGTCAGTGGAGCAATGAGCAACCTGACGTAAAGCCTCTCTATTGAAGAGATTTTCTCCAGTACAAGGAGAATTACCCAGCGTATGTTGTGCCCATCTGCTCAAATCTGAAGCTTGCAACCAGGCTTTACAACGTGCCCCAATGGCAATAGCAGAGGATCTGCTAACAGACTCAAAAGAGTCTAGGGAAGCACGAGAAAGAAACCAAGAGATATTCCTGCTATGATTAAGAAGTAAGGAATAGTCAGTGGCCTTAGGCTCTGACAAAAAAGGGGACAAAAGAGATAATTTTTCTGTGATCTCCTGAAGTGTCAGACTCATATAAAAATATATGAGATAATTCTTGAAGCCAGCATAGAAGTTTGGAAGGTTTGACGTCCAAAGGTATCAAGTGCTTTAGATGCACTACCTGGCGGATAAGAAAAATGCTTCTTCTTGCTTCTTACCTTCCTCATTGCTGATTCCACTACAATGGAATGATGTGGAAGTTGATTTTTTTGAAACCCTGGAGAGGGAGGCAACTGATACAGAACATTCATGGCTGTAGAAGGCGAAGGAACCTTTAAGGGTGATTCCCACATCCTCAGAAGAAGGTCCTGCAAAGAATGTTGTAAAGGAAGCATTATATTTTCCTTATCTGCAGGATCTTGGTCCAGAGTAAAGCCAGGAATAGGAATGGCAAGAAAGATTGCCATGTCAAGGAGAAATTTCTGAAAAGAAGGATCTCCAATAGGAACTATTCCTGGGTAAGCTGAGGTTGAAGGAGCAGCTTGAGCACCAGAAGACATACTGGCCTGGTGCAGAAAAAGATTCCTGCTAGATGGACAGTGATACTGACAGTTCTGATTTGAGGCAGTTAGTACTGCATTGTCAGTGCCTGGGATCGATTCCAAACTAGGCATAGAAAGGATCGATGGCACCGATGGAACTGCAGGAATCGACATCGATACCGGAGACGATAATGTCATCGAAGCAGGAATCGGGGGCTGCTGAAGCGGTGCCGAGGTAACCAGAGAGCCTTGGTAGATATCCTCGGTACTGCGTAGTTGGAAACAAAATGGATGGGTTCCGAAACGCGTCGGTACCAAGTCATCGAGACTGGATATCGATTCTAGACTCGGCATCGAAGGGAGCGAGTCTATCGATGCATGTCTAGAAGGTACCGACGGTGGTGGTGGTATCGGCAATGCCGATACAGGAAAGTCAATCGGAGTCGTATCGATCGGTTCCGAAGGTACCAAGGACGTCCGAAGACGATGCCTGATGAAGAGTGAAACACTCGACACCGGCGCCGATATCGGGGTATCGGTACCGCTCGAAGCCGATACCAACCCCGAGCATGGCTGGGATACAGGAAAGTCAATCTGGGTCGTATCGATCGGCCCCGAAGGTACAGAGGACCCCAGATGATGATCCCAGGTGGAACGTGGAACACTCGACACCGATGCCGGGTTATCGGTACCGCTCGAAGCGGATACCACCCCCAAGCATGGCTCAGGTATGTTCTGTGAGGGGTGAGCCCCAGGAACAACCTGAAACCCCGTAAATGCTTTGGAGCCCGAAGACTCCCGCCGGGGTTTTATTGCCAATGAGGTCTTGAGGGCAAGGCCGGAGCCGTCATCATGCTGGGCATGAGACTTACCCTTCAAGAATTGGCTAGTCTTAACAGACTGTTTGTGGGTTACCTGATCCTGGAGAGAAGAATAAACCGGTGTCCTCACCTCATGAGGAAAAACGGCATCGAGGGAAACTCGAAAAAGGGAAGGTCTTCTCCCAATAATATAGCCTGAAGTATCAGGGGAAAAAGGGTCAGGACCCAAACAGGTTAGACACCAAGCATTGGAGTCTAAAAAGAAAACTAAGTTTCCACAGTGAAGGCACTTCTTAGGGGAAGAAGGCTCCATGTTGGAAAAGGCCTGGTAGGCCCCAAAAGTTAAAACAAAATACTGAGGAGAAAATATTTCTCTAAGTTTGAAAAAGAAAAGAATAAAGCACCGGCGGTACCAGTATCGGCAGGGAAGACAGCCGCAACCACAAGAAAACAAGAAAATAAGGATTTTAAAGAAAAAAGTTTCTGCGGTGACAGGAGGACGTCCTGTTGGCTCCGCGGAAAAACGAAAACTGAGGAGAGGCAGTGGGAAAGGCGGGAAGTCACTGCGCAGGCGCGAGGGATGCTCCCAAAAGCTTTCTGATTGGATGCTGGGGAGCATTCCCGTGCAGGCTCCGTCGGTGCCGACGTACCCATATGTGAAGACTCATTCCTGCTTGTTCCTGGAGATCATGGCCTATGTAGCAACACTTATAAAGTTAACATATACAAAAGACAGGTTCTAGAGTTTAAAAAAATACCCCCCCCCCCCGACAGTCATTTGAGGGAGAAAACCCACAAGCCAGCATACTAAGGAAACAGGTTTATCATGTTTTTATGTAAGAAACAGGGCGGTGTACAATAAAAACAGGCTATCAGAAACGGAAAAAGAAAAGGAACGCCATTTTTTAGACAGAAAAGAGAGAAACAGGACAGGAAGCAAGAGACAGAACAAGACCTAAGTGAAAGGAGGAGGGAGTGAGAGAAAAAGGGGACTGGCTGAGGAGGGGGACCTCAGGGGTCAGGGAGGTCAAATGCATTCTGGAAAAGATGAGTTTTGAGTAGGCCCTTGAAGCGTTGGTAGGAGAGCTCAGTGTGCAGGGTAGGAGGGAGGGAATTCCAGAGGGCGGGGACCAGGAAAAAGAAAGCAGAGTGCCGGGTTGACTCCGGGTGAGCCTGAGAAGGGGAGGGAAGGAAAAGACAATTGCCGTGGGATGAACGGAGGAGACAGGGAGATGGCTGAAGATGGATGGAGTTGGCTAGGTATTGAGGGGTGCCGATATGAAGCACTCTGTGTGTGACAGTGAGGAGCTTGAATACAGATCGGAATTTGATCAGGAGCCAGTGTAGATTAAGAAGCAGAGGGGTGACGTGATCAGACGGGGAGGAGTGAGTGAGCAAGCGGGCGATTGTGTTTTGTACAAGCTGCAGCCGTCGGAGCTGATACTGCGGGAGACAAACCAGAACAGTGTTGCAGTAGTCCAATCATGAAATTACAAGAGAAAGGATAAGAGAAGTGAGGGAGGATGAGGAGAGGAAGGGGCGGACGGCGCGGATCTGACGAAGGAAAAAGAAAGAGCGGCGGATAAGTGCGGTGATGGAAAGAGAGGGAGGAATCTAATGAGACCCCAAGGTAGTGGAGGGAAGAGACAAGAGGGATCAGAGTGGAAAAAAGAAGAGGGGAGCAAGTGGGAGGGGGAGTGCCAAAGGAGAACCAAAGCACAGCAGATTTCGAGGGATTAATGTGGAGGAAATTACTACTGAGTCGTGTGGTAACTCGGGTGAGACAGACATTGAGAGCAGAGAGGTCGGGGGCATGGGAGCTGGTATGGTGCAGAAGAAGGATATCGTCTGCATAGAAATAACCAGAGATGCCAGACTGCTGAACAATCAGTGCAAGGGGGGCAAGGAAAATATTAAAAAGAAGAGGTGCAAGCACTGAGCCTTGCGGAACACCACAGTGGAGAAGCGAAAGGGGGGAAGCGGCTGAGTCAGTCTGGACAGAGAAAGTGCTGAAGGAGAGAAAGGAGCAGAACCAGGAAAGGACAGAACTGCGGATTCCAAGGTCAGCCAGACAAGTGAGGAGAGTGTGGTGATCAATGATGTCAAAGGCAGAGGACAGATCCAGGGAAACCACAAGGGAGAGATCACCACGGTCGTGAGATTGGTGGACTCCGTTCAAGAGGGATGTGAGAATAGTTTCGGTGCTATGGCCAGTGCGGAAGCCGGATTGACATGGGTGAAGGGAAAGAGTGCAATCAAGGTGTGCAGAAAGCTGTGTAAAGACAAGCTTTTCCAGAATTTTGTAGAGAAAAGGGAGATTAGACACGGGACGCCAACTGGCTAGGACAGAGGGGTCGAGGGAGGTCTTCTTAAGGAGTGGGTGGATAAGGGCATGCTTCCACACTGAGAGAAAAACACCAGATGAGAAACTATTATTAAACATATGAAGGATGTAAGGGAGCCAAGTAAGTGAGTGATCCAGAATCCAAGTGGAAGGAAGAGGGTTAAGTGGACAGGTGGTTCTGTGAGAAGAAGTGATAGCCTTGGTAAGCTCAGCTAAGGTAATAGAACGAAAAGTACACCAGGTGTGGGGAAAAATCCTAAAGGAGGGGGGGGAGGAGTAGGGGGAGGGAGGGGGGAGGAGAGGGAGAGGGAGAGGAGGGGGAGGGAGGTGGGGAGGGGAAAAAGGCAGGGGACAGGCAGGGAAAGTGTAACAGAGGGCTTGAATTTTGCTGGAAAAGAAGGAAGCAAGGAAAATGGGATCTGGTACTTTGGGGATGATAGCGGAAGTAGCGGAGGAGGTTGACAATGCCGTAGCAGAGCGAAGGACCCAATAGAGTTGCCTAGATGAGTTAGAGGAGGAGGAAATGAGGTTGGAATAATAGGATCATTTGGCTTTGGCGATCATAGAATGGTAAAGATGCTGGGAATGATGGAAAGAAGTGAGAGAGTCGGGGTGGGGTACTTGCACCAGGCTCTCTCAGCATGGCGGAGATATGTGCGTTGGTGATAGAGAGTGGGATGGAACCAAGGGTGGCAAGAGGAAGGGCGGGACAAAGGAATAGGATGGAGGGGAGCGAGTTGGTCCAAGGCGGCAGAGTAGATGTCCAAAGGGCGGCAGAGAGAGTAGATGTCTAAAGGTCGGCCTGCTCGTCTACAGCCAGGGAGGGGAAAGTGAGGGGAAAGAGGGAGTCAGCTGAGGGAAACTGTTGCAGGGTCAATGGGGTAATGCGACACCTGGATTTGAGGGGGGTGGATGGGAGTAGTTCAGTGAGCACTGTGAGGATGGGAGGAAGAAATAACCAGGAAAGTAGAGAGAGGTCCAAATGCTGACCCTGAAGAGGCAACTATTTCCCAGGACCGTTAGGACATCATTGTTGTATATATTTATTTATTTATTTATTATTTATTTATTACAAATTCTTATATACCGCGCTATTTGGCATCAGCGCGGTTTACATTATAACACAACAACCATAACAACATGCTGATTGGATTTACATCGAACAGGGGTCCAAACTTGGATAACAGGGGTAACTATATACATGAGATTTTTACATAGTAAAGAGTAGCTTGGATAACAGGGTTGATTATATACATGAGATATTTACATGGCAATGAGTGGGTGAAATAACATAATAAACGTGAGGGTTGTTTCTTAGAGTGGGTCATCTCTTCAGAGGGGTGTCATTGGAGTTTGGGTAGCATTGGAGGAATAAATGGTATTTGAGTGCCTTTCTGAACTGTGATAGGTCGGCAATCACCCTAATGTCAGGGGGTAGGGCATTCCAGCATTTAGGTACATATTCGCGGAACGCCCTGTTTGTGGTTGATATGTTGCACTTTGATGATTCCTTTGGTTTTACTAGTAGGTTTATGGCTATTGCTCTTCTGGATCTGTTGGGGGGCACCATGTGAATAAGATCTGTGAGTGAAGGGGATGAAATACCTTTGATTGTTTTGAACGCTAGGAGAAGGGTTTTAAAGATGATTCTTCCATGGATAGGTAACCAGTGACATAAAAACATATGGGAATACCAGACATCTGGAGACAGGAAGAAGTCTGGTATCCAGATGTTCATATCATCTGCCCCTACTCTTGTGCAGGTGCACTAAATAAAGTCTTATGTTAGACTTTCCAGTATTGCATATAGCATTAGCACAGATAATAGTTACAAACCACGCTAGTTACCAATAACAAGCCGTATTAAATACAAAATTCTTGTGAGTACATTTAAACCTTTGAGGGAAATTGCCCCATCTTTCTGAAATAACACCGATTTACTATCTTTTAGAAAGCAGCTGAAAACCATCCTGTTTCAGGAATACCTCAACATGACTCCCACCAAAAAGCGAAATAACCTTTGATCTCACCCACCATGACCACCCAACTTAAACTATACTGACCCAACCATGTCCAAAAATCTGTCCAAGTCCAAAGTCTGTCCTATATCTTATGTTGAAATCATCAATGTAGCCTCCCCGGTGATGGCCCCACCCCTACACGTAAATTCCCCCCCCCCCCTTTTTATGTAACGCCGCTTTGACCCGGTGAAAAGCGGGATATAAATACAGCTAAATAAATAAATAAATAAATCTTTCTTATCCTCCCTGATTAGCAGAAGTTGTAATAATAATACCCTGACAGTCCCCATTAACTATTGTAATACAAATCGTGGCGCAAGTAACAGAGCTTTCACATACTTCTCGCCTATGCTCTAGAACGTACTACAGATAGGCTAAGAAGACTCTTAAAGATTTTTGCAAGGAAATCAAAACATCTCTATTCCAAGAGCACTTTGGTGATACAACTGAGTTATACAAAATATACCCAACATAAACATGAGTTACTTCGAATATACACATTGACCCTCCCTATTAAACTACCAATCTACTCAACGCCAAGCTATCTTCTCAGTGAAATGCAAATATGCTCATAACCCATTGTAAATAAGTTGATTGTATAATAAGTTGACTGTAAATGAAGCTTACTGTAATTTGTATGAAGTCCATGTTCTAAGTTATATGTAAGTTCAAAGTTTGGGTTTAATGTAAATGTTTGTTGATTAATTGTAAACCGCCCTTGATCTCTGGAAGGGGCAGTATAGAAAAACTTATAAATAAATAAATAATATATTGACAGACAGAGCAAAGGAAGAGCATTCACACTCAGACTCTCTGGAATAATGTTTCTGAGTTACTCAAAGGCTCTGGGCCACATATTCGAAAGGCATTTACACAGTTTACAGCCAAGTAAATTATGTAAATGCCTTAAATGGGGATATTCAACAGCACCTACATGGTTAGTGCCATTGAATATTCCCTACTAAGTCCCTTACGCGCCCCCATGCTATCCAGTTAGCATCAGGGCGTGTTGGGGGCTTTCCGGAGTGCAGCAGAGGCGGTGACTGCCACTAACTGTGTAGCAGCGATATTGGACCACTACATGGTTAGCGATCCATGGCTAAAACTAGACCAACATTTGGCTCGCCTAATTGTAGCCACGGATCTCTAACTGTGTAGCAGTCCAATATCGTCGCTACACGGTTGGGCTTTTCTGGGGATTCCACTTGGCGCCAAACCCACATATTCAATGCCGTCACCATGGCATTGAATATCTGGGGTTAAAGGTGAGTGGGCAGGGCCATGCACCATAGCAGTGCCATAGCCTGCCACTTCAATATGGGGCACTCTATCATCACTGAAGCAAGGGTGGAAAAGGGGCATCTGGCTTAATGGCTGCAACAAAGCAAGACAGCTAAGGAGAAACAGTAAAGAGGCACAGGAAAACCAGTAACATTCCCACTCCATTGGGAATAAATCCTCTCCAGAAGAAAAAGAAACTTGCACACAAATAGAGCAACTTTTAAAAAGCTGAAATGAAATGAAGAAATCAGGGTAGAGCAGATACCTGTCAAAAATCATGCAATTAGGAATAGAGGTAGATAGAGAAGGCAGATAGATGCCTTTTATAAAACAGAATGTAGGAAAATTGTGCACCATCTGATAGAGAAGATGTATGCCTACTTAGTGCCCAATTAGGCATATATGTGTGTATTTCACAAGCATGCATATACTCATAATCAAGTCAAACACAATCAGGCTGATGCAGAAAGCAGGTGCTGAAGCTGCGCTCTATCAACTTTTTATGGCTATTTGCTGTACACCGATAGCGCATGACTTCAGCACTGGCATGCAGAAAGGGGCTCATACGCAAAAGAGCTGTGCACAAAATGGCAGCGTTAAACTAGGAAAGCAAGCCAAACACATGCGCAAAGACGTCTGTACTAGTTTGTCAAGTTCTCCCAGAGAAACAGGGGCACCTCCTGGATGATTTGCATATGAGCCCCCCAATAGTATTTTGATGGCATTGGGGGCTTTCTCCGATGCTTGGATCATTTGAGGGGAAATGTCAAACTCCCCTCAGATGATCTCAGCATTGGAGAAAGCCCCCGATGCCATCAAAATATTGTCAGGGGCCGGTGCCCCCAATGGAAAGCAAATCCCTGGTGGCACAGCGGCCCCCGAATCCACTACCCTCCACCCCACTAAAAATAAACATGATGGCACAGCGGTCCCGAACACACCAACCCCTGCACAACCAAAAATAATGAAGGTGGCCCAGCAGCCCTGAACTCCCCACCCCCCTCCCAGTACTTTTAAAAACTAGAAGGAGCGCTGCCCATGTGCTCCTCCTTTTGCCCTTATATGGCAGTGCCTGGCCCCACACAGTGCATCCTGGGATGCACTGGGCAGGGTCAGACTGCCATGTAAGGCATATGTTTATGCACACGTCCACCTCTTTCCTGTAGTAGCAGTAAGCATGCTTAAAAGTGACATTATCTGTATTTAAAGGCAGCACTAGTTTTCAGCATCAGCCTTAATGGCTGCCAAGAGAGAAGCATTTTTCAGGAAGACCAACTTGGCACCAGGGGAGGCTACCCATCTAGTGAAGAAAGTGATAAAGCATCTCACAGTTCTTTTAAGGGCCAGATTCCACCAAAGTCTGAACCTACCAAATGCAAAATGTCTGGCAGGACATTTGTTACAAACTGAGGCCGATGAAGAAAGCTGGCACTGAAGTCTCATTCTACCAGCTTCTTATGGCTGTTTGCCGCACACCGATAGCGCACAACTACAGCGCAGGCATGCAGAAAGGGGCTAGCATGTAAATTAGCCACACATTAAACTGGGCTGCGTTAAACTGGGAGAGCAAGCCAAACACATTTGCACAAGATATTGGCACTAGTTTGGCATGATCTCCCAGAGAAATGGGCACTGCCTGGCTAATTTGCATATCGGCCCCGGTAGTATTTTGATGGCACTGGGGCGATTGCGGCATAGGGAAAAGCCCCCGATGCCATCAAAATACTGTCGAAGGCTGGTGCCCTGACAGACAGTGACTGTCTAGCAGCCCGATACCCCCACCTAATAGTATTTTGATGGCATCGGGGGCTATTGCGGCATTGGATAAAGCCCCCAATGCCATCAAAATACTGTTGGGGGCCAGTGCCCCAACAGAAAGTGATTCCCTGGTAGTTTAGAAGCCACTGAACTCCTCACCCCCACCCAACTTTAAAAAAAAAAGTTAAGCTGGTGATCTAGTGGCCTCTGAAACCCCCCCCCCCCCACCTGACTTTAAAAATAATTTACCTGGTGGTCTAGTGGCCCCTGAACTCCCCACCCGGTACCTTTCAAAGCGGGAGTGTTGCCTAAGTAATCCCGCTCTTTGTCCGCCATCTTGAAAAATAGCGGCACCTGGCCCCATGTGGTGCATCCTGGGATGCACTAGGCGAGGTCAGACTGCCATATAAGGTAGACTATGCTTAATATGGCAGTCAAACCCCGCAAGATGCATCCCAGGATGCACCGCGGGGCCAGGTGATGCCATTTTTCAAGATGGCGGACCAAGAGTGGGAATGCATAGGCAGCATTCCCACTTTGAAAGGTATGGGGAGGTTCAGGGGCTGCTAGACCACCAGGTTAACTTTTTTCTTTTTAAGTCGGGTGGGGGGTTCAGGGGCCACTAGACCACCAAATTAAGTTTTTTAAAATTCAGGTGGGGTGGGGAATTCAGGGGCGCTAGATCACCAGGTTAATTTTTTTTCAGTCAGGTGGGGGGTTCATGAGCCGCTAGACCACCAGAGAGTCACTTTCTGTTGGGGCACTGGCCCCTGACAGTATTTTGATGGCATCGGGAGTTTTTCCCAATGCCATGATCACCCCCGTTACCATCAAAATACTGTTAGGTGGGGGGGGGTTGGGCCACTAGACTCCCATGGAGTCACTTTCTGTCGGGGCACCAGACCCCGACAGTATTTTGATGGCATCAAGGGCTTTTCCAGATGCTGTGATTTCCCCCCCAATGCCATCAAAATACTGTAGGGGGCACGCGCTAGAGGTTTATTTTATTTATTAATTTTAACAGGTTTTATATACCGCTTTATCATTTCAGTAAAAGTGGTTTGCATTGTAACTTAAACTTGGTAATGTGCATTAAACAGGGACATTGATAAGCCACCTCAGACCCAGGTGTAGAGATATTGGCACTAAAGCTGGTTGCAAAATCCTCTACGCCTGTCTCTGCATTGGGTGCAGCCATTACTTGCATATCAGTTTAGTAAGTGCAGCTCATTTGCCTACATTTAAATACGCTTGGCATTAATTGTACGCTAGTTTTTTTGTTGCTGTATATACACACCTCCGTCTCTTTTCTGCATATGACATTAGCTTAAACATGCTTAAAGTGTGCTTAAATGTGCTGTTTTCTGTGTTTAAAGGCCATGCTAGTTTTCTGCATCGGCCTGTGAATGCCATAATTAAGACAGCAAGAACCTCAGGAAAAAATGGACATGAATAAGGAAGCAGGCCAAGGCTAAACAGGAGGCCAAAGTCAGAGAGGTGCTTTCCAACTAGGACCATCTTTGTCAGCTTAAGCACCAGGTCCTTGGAACTATAGATGACCTGCAGTATGAGAATACAAAGCATATGTCAATATAGTGCTCTTCTAGACTGGTTCTTATGCCATGCCATTATCTTTTAGCCAACCTATGGCTCTACGCTCTTTACCTCTTCCCTGTGTGAAGGCCCATGAATGAGAACCGCTAGAGTGTGGCTTGCCTTTCGAGAAGACCAGCCTTCTGTTAGCCTTAGGCTGTGGCTTTAAGACTTCCTTGATACCTGAGTGCAAGGGGATAGTAGTAGGACAGAGAAAGCACAGTTACTTACCTGTAACAGGTGATCTCTGGGAACAGCAGGAATTAGTCCTCACATATGGGTACGTCGGTACCGACGGAGCCTGCGCGGGAAAGCTCCCCAGCTTCCCAGAAAGAAAGCTTTTGGGAGCCTCCCACAGCGCCTGCGCGCTGCCTTCCCGCCTTTCCTAACCAACTCTCCTCAGTTCAAGTTTAAAGCTGAGACAATAGAGAGAGAGAGGAAAGGAAAGATAGAGAGAGATACAACTCCTAGGGGAGGTGGGAGGGTTGTGAGGACTAATTCCTGCTGTTCCCAGAGATCACCTGTTACAGGTAAGTAACTGTGCTATCTCCAGGAACAAGCAGGAATGAGTTTTCACATATGGGGACTCCCTAGCTAAGATGCCTGGGAGATCCCCAAGGGTATGAGACCCTGAAAGGTTCCTCATCTTCCTATGGATCTCAGGCATCCATTAAGGGACGGAGGGCAGGAGTTGTTTAAGAATGGAACAGGTGTCTGAGGACAGCCTGACCAAACAAGGCATCCCGGCGGGAGTCTTTGTCCAAACAGTAATGGGCTGTGAAGGTATGAACCGAGGCCCAAGTGGCTGCTCGACAGATCTGGTCGATGGACATAGAATGAAGAAGAGCCATAGAGGCGGCCATGGCCCTCACATTGTGAGCTGTGACATGGCCCTCCAGAGAAAGGTTCTTACTCTGGTAAGCAAAAGAAATACACTGAGCAATCCAATTGGACAGTGTTCTTTTAGAGACTGGAAGTCCTAAATGAGAAGGATCAAAAGCAACAAAAAGCTGGGAAGACTTTCTATGTTGCTGTGTCCTGTGTAAGTAAAAAGCAAGAGCTATTTTACAATCTAGAGTATGAAGGTTCCTCTCTGCACGGGATTCATGAGGAGCTGGAAAAAAGACAGGTAAATATACCTCTTGATTAAGATGAAAAGGTGAGACCACTTTAGGCATAAAGTGAGGATTTGTCCTAAGGACTACCTTATCATGATGGAACCTTGTATAAGGTGGATTAGCCACTAAGGCCTGCAGTTCACTGATGCGGCGAGCAGAAGTGATTGCAATAAGGAAAATAACCTTCCAGGAAAGAAATTTCAAGGAGGTAGTGGCTAAGGGTTCAAAAGGTGGCTTCATAAGCTGACCAAGAACCAAGTTTAAGTCCCATGCCAACGGAGGAGGTCGAATGGGAGGTTTAGTTAAAGTTAGGCCTCTCATGAATCTTGCAATAAGAGGATGAGAGGAAATAGGTTGTCCATTGAGAGGCTTAAGGGATGCTGCAATAGCACTCAAATGGACCCTTACTGAATTTGTTTTAAGGCCTGCATTAGAGAGATGCAGGAGATATTCCAATAGAGAATTCACAGGAAGTGCCAGAGGGTCAAGACCCTTTGGAGCACACCAAATGGAAAATCTTTTCCATTTAAAAGCATAGGAACGCCTAGTGGAAGGTTTCCTGGAAGTATGGAGGATATACTTCACTTGCTGAGAAAGATTGAAGGTCTAGGCCTTCAGTAACCAAGCCCTGAGGTGAAGGGACTTGGGATTTGGATGCCACAAAGTCCCTTCCTCCTGGGACAGAAGGTCTGGTGCAGCTCCCAAGTCCAGGGAGGGGGCTTGGGAGAGATGCAGAAGTAGAGGGTACCACACTTGTCGTGGCCAGCATGGAGCTATGAGGATCATAGATCCTTGATCCCTCTGAAGTTTGAACAGAGTCTTGGGAATCAAAGGAATGGGTGGAAAGGCATACAGGAAGTCCTGACCTCAATGAAGGAGGAAGGCATCCTTGGCCTGAGCTCCCTGACACAGAATTCTGGAACAGAACCGGGGAAGTTTGGCATTCCACGGACTTGCAAAGAGGTCTATGTCCGGGGTTCCCCATTCCTGGAAGATTCTGAGTACCTGATCCATGTGCAGGGACCATTCGTGTGGAAGCAGAACTCGACTGAGTCTGTCTGCCCAAGAGTTTTGGATTCCTGGGAGGTATACTGCCAGGAGATGGATTTGATGCTCTCTGGCGAAGGCCCATAATCTTAGAGCTTCGTTGCAAAGCGACAGAGAGCCAGTTCCTCCTTGCTTGTTTATGTAAAACATGGCTACTTGATTGTCCGTATTAATGAGGACTGCCTTGTAGCTGAGGAGGGTATGAAAGACCTTGAGAGCTAGGAATACTGCTCGAAGTTCCAAGTGGTTGATATGAAGAGAGGTCTCCTGTGGGGACCAAGTGCCTTGGGTGGAGAGGTCTTGTAGATGAGCTCCCCAACCTGTTTGGGAGGCATCTGTTGTGAGGGTTGCTTGGGGTAACAAAGGTTGGAAGGGGGACCCCAGCGACAGATTTTGAGTGGACATCCACCATTGGAGAAACCAAAAGAGACGTTTGGAGGTTGCTATTTGGTCTGAGAGAGCTCCTGAAGCTTGAGTCCACTGGGTGGACAAAGTCCATTGAAGCTGCTCTCATGTGTAGGCGAGCATAGGGTACCACATGTACTGTGGAAGCCATATGGCCTAGCAGTTGTAGCATCTCCCTGGCAGTTAAGTGGCTCTTTGACTGAATCTGGGAGGCTAACTGCACTAGACGTTGACAACGGGCCTGAGGAAGGTAGGCCCTTGCAGAAGTGGTGTCCAACCAGGCCCCTATGAATTCCAGGGACTGAGTAGGGGTGAGCTGGGACTTTGGGAGGTTTACCACAAGTCCCAGGTATTGCAGAATGCGCCTGGTGTGGTTCAGGGAGATCTGAGCCTCTGACTGGGTTGGAGCTCGAATGAGCCAGTCGTCCAGGTATGGGAAGACAAATATTCCCAGAGTGCGTAGAAATGCAGCAACTATTGCCATGCATTTGGTGAACACTCTTGGAGCAGAGGCTAGACCGAAAGGAAGCACTCTGTATTGGTAATGTGTTCCCTGGAACAGAAAACTTAGGAAATTTCTGTGAGATGGATGGATGAGGACATGAGTGTACGCATCCTTGAGATCTAGAGAACAAAGTCAATCCTGACTCTGCAGATATGGAAGGAGAGTGCCTAGAGAAAGCATCTTGAACTTTCTCCTTGCATAGGAATTTGTTCAATTCTCTGAGATCTAGAATGGGTCTGTATCCCCCTGTTTTCTTTGGAATGAGAAAATAGGGGGAGTAAAACCCTGACCCCTGTTGAAGAAGAGGAACTTCTTCTATGGCCCCCTGGGCCAGAAGGGTAGTCACCTCCTGATCCAGAAGGTCGAGGAGAGATGTGGGAGAATTGAAGTGTCTCACCATGGTGTAGGGAGGAAGGTCTGAGAAATGAAGTTTGTAGCCCTCTCTTATGATGGAGAGGGTCCACTGCTCTGATGTGATTTGCTCCCATCTGGGAGCAAAATGAGCTAACCTTCCTGGAATGGTGAGAGGTTCTGGCTGTTGTAGAGCCAGAAAGGTTAAGTTCTCTAGTATCAAGTCAAAAACCCTGAGGGGGTTGGGACTGCTGAGTTGTAGCAGCCCCTGCAGGTTTAGGCCTGGCTTGTTTAGGTTGCTGACGCTTAGTAGCAAAGCGACCTGTAGAAGATTGTTGGCCAGAAGTGGAAGGAAATCTGCTCCTTTTGTAAAAAGGCTTTTTGAAAGACTTTTTCTTGGCTGGAATGGAAGTTGACTTAGAAAGTCTATCCAGAGCAGAATTCTTTGCATCCATTTGAGTGGCTTTTATTTGCCACTCTTTGCCAAAGAGATTTTCACCCGTACAGGGCAGATTTCCTAAGCCATCCTGAACCCAGGGTTCTAGATCAGAAGCCTGGAGCCAAGCAATTCTGCGAGCAGCTATGGCAATGCCAGAGGCTCTGCTGGCACCTTCAAAGGAATCAAAGGCTGCCCTGTTGGAAAACTTTGAAATATCTTGAGTATGCTTAAGCCAAAGGAGGAATTCATCCCTTCTATCCTCTGGAATAAAAGGGAGAAAGTTGTGCAGCTTTTGTGCAACTTCCTTTAGAAACATACCCATATAAAGGCTATATGAGTTGATTCTGGCAATAAGCATACTGGCTTGGAAGATTTTCCTACCAAAAGCATCCAAGGTCCTACATTCTCTTCCTGGGGGAGTAGAAGAGTGTCTTTTGGTACTCTTTATCTTTTTCATAGCTGACTGCACCACGATGGAGTGGTGAGGAAGCTGAGTTTTCTGAAATCCAGGACAAGGAGGGACACGGTACATAGTGTCCAATCTGCGAGAATGAGGAGAAAGGGTGAGAGGAGTCTCCCATAAGTCAATCATATATTCATGAAGAATTTCATGAATGGGCAAGGTGACTGCCTCTCTGGGAGCCTTAGAGTATCCTAAAATATCAAATTTTTTTGCTCTAGGCTCTGCTTCAGAGGTTACTGAAATAGAGAGTCCTTTAGCCACTTCTATTATGAAGTCTTGAAAGGACAAATCCTCTGGAGGAGACATTCTCCTTTTTGGAGAAGTAGGCTCCTCAGGAAGGGTAATGGATACTTCGGGAGACTCATCTGATGAATCAGAATCATCAGAAGAATCGAAGTATCGTCTGTCCCCTTCCAATGATCAATACGCGTATCGATCGGTACCGACATCGGGCGTCCCCGGTACCGGATCGGTACCGAGAGATAGCCCTGGATAAGGAACCTGAGTCGGTATCCTGACCGATGTCGATGCAGTTGGTACCGGTACCGGCGCCAGTACCGACAACGGGACTCGTTGCGGTACCGACAGCATCGCAGCTTGCATAAAAGCCATTATAGCCTGCTGCATGGATTGCACAGTGTGATCCATGGACGCCACGACTGCCTGGATGTCGGTATCGGGAGATTGTGCCGGTACCCCAGAGCAGTCTAACAGGTGATCGGTCGAGGCCGTGCCATCGATGTCAACCTGTAACCCCATAGGAGGAGCTTTGGAAGCCGGAGCTTCCCGCCGGGGTTGTTTGGCTGGGGCAGGATCCTCGAGGGCAAGCCTGGAGGCATCTCGGTGCTGAGAGGGAGATTTGCCCTTCAAGGACCTGCTAGGTTTATGTTTGGTTACCTGAGACCCAGCAGGAGAGGAAGACCTGGAAGATGTCGATGCCACCGCCGGTGCATCCGTGGGAAACAGCACATGGAGCTTAGCTGCTCGGTTCTGTAACCCTCGTTTAGACATTAGAGAGCAGGACTGGCAATCCGGAATGGAGAGTTCAGGACCCAAACATTTAAGACACCATTCATGGGTATCTGTAACAGAAATTGTACCGCTACACTTAGTGCATTTTTTGAACCCGGAGGCTGGTTTTTCCATGAGGGAAATTTTTTCTTGTGGGCCTGTAGGCCTAAGAAGAAAAATACACCAAGTGAGGAAAAGTATAATTTTATTTTTTTTTTAAAGAAAAGAAAAAGACCGGCGGTACCGGTCCGGCGTCGGGGAAGGCAGACACGCGACCAAAGAAATAAATTAAAATAAGGAACTTCTTCAGCGGTGATAGGAACACGACCTGCTGGCTCCACGGAAAAGAAGAACTGAGGAGAGTTGGTTAGGAAAGGCGGGAAGGCAGCGCACAGGCGCTGTGGGAGGCTCCCAAAAGCTTTCTTTCTGGGAAGCTGGGGAGCTTTCCCGCGCAGGCTCCGTCGGTACCGACGTACCCATATGTGAGGACTCATTCCTGCTTGTTCCTGGAGATAGAGGAATACTGCCACCAGAAGAAATGACAAAAACATCTGAAACTAATTTAAGATCTCTAATTTCATGGATCTAAGTAAAGAAGTAGATGAATAATAACATCTTAACCCTTTCAGACCTGAATTTTTTCACAGACACCATATATCTATATACATGGAATTCAATGGATAAAATGACGTCCATTATAATGGACATACGGTCTGAAAGGGTTACATCAACCGTGGAAATAGAAATAGAGAAAGAAGAAGGAGACCTCAATGGGAGCACCCAAATTAGAGTATCCACAGGAGAAAAAAAAGAGCAGCATCAGAAAGAAATAACAGAAGAAAAGCTGCTGTAGAAAAGATAGAGGGAGCTTGGAAAAGAGCACCAGAAGGAAGGTTGGTACACAAGGAGAAGGGAGAGGTCTGGAAAGAAGGACAAGAGAAATATGTAGAGAGGTCATGAGCGGCAGCACATGCGTCTCAAGAGGCCCCGCACCATGTTAAGAACAGTATCGCCACCACTGCTGTGGCTGAGCAGCTACGGCGCTGACAGTCTGCAGGCACAGCGCAGGGGATCTAATGGAGTGGGGCCATGTGCAGGCAACATGCCCGAACGTGTCTAGGGCTGGCCTCGCGCATAGGTAGCCACATGTACACATTAATAACTAAAATAACCCTCAGGTGCATACACTGTGCCCAAAAATAAATGTCCCTATAAAATGTTCATAACAAATACATACATGATGTGCAAATAGCATCTAGTTCCAAAATTTTGTATGTGGGTGAATCAGAATAATTGAGGGGATGGGAGAGATATGGAGACAAAAGTCACTGGTCTCAGACGATTTAAACCTCTTGGGGATCTATTTACTAAACCACATAAGCAGTTTAACATGGGTTGTAACACGTTAAATCAGTAACATACATTTAAAATTTTTTAACACATTTTAAAATCCACATTAAACTGTAAAAGGAGAAATTTTATTTAAATGTGGGGAAGTGGGTAGGAAAGGTGCCAAAATAGAGAGCAAACGGTACCCTACATATTTTAAATATATTACACTAATATAAGCATTAACACAGGATTTTATTGTAAAAAGAGAAGCAGTTATATGTGTCCATGCTATAAAAAAACCCATTATATCATTATATTAGCATGCATTAATTTGGCAGTTGTTTCCTCACACATGCTGGACATACCCCTTTTTCTTTAAAATACTGTGCATGTTTTGCTATTAACATGCACTAAAAATCACCGTTAAAGCACTAGCGCGGTTTAGCAAATGTCCCTCTATGAATCCATATTTATTAAGCTTAAATACTGCATCTTTTTTAGGGGCATAAACGTACTTAGTCGGGATAGCATTAGCAGTGCTTCCCAGGAATATGTCTTAATTCAACAGTGAGCAAAAATTCAGACAACAGTGGAACGAGAACAAGGAGAGGGAGTTTTAAAATGATCCTACTGTAGTAATTCTACCGAAAGCAAATCAAGTCAAAGTGAAGTTGAGATCAGTGACTGTTTGTTCAGGGTCAGGTGCCTTTTAATTACCTCTTCTAAAGAGCAAGACACACCTCTCTTCTTACAAAAGTCTCTCTATGACTTTGGCTGGTATGTATAGTCCAAGACAGCACAGGTCAGTGAATTACAATGGAATTATATTCCATACAGAATGCACATTGTTTTCCTCCAGTTCACAGCAAACAAGGAAGAAAAACAAGTCAACACCAGAGACAACCTGTTCCCTAGGGGCAGAACTGCATGTGGCCTAGAGTGGGAAAGCTTACAACAGATGTACAAAAGATAAGAATATAAAAACTGGTTTGGAAAATGACATATTCTAAGGAGTCAAGCATGGTTAGGCAACTCTCTAACTTCTCAAACACAAATCAATAAGAAACTAACTCCAACAGTTTTGATCACATGACAAATGGTATTGTGTTTTGGGGGTTTTTTAGTGCCATCAAGTCAGTGTTGACTCATAGTGACCCAGCTACCTCTGGGTTTTCTTGGCAATGTATCACCGGAAGTAGAGTGCCAGCCTTTTCTTCCGAGGCAATGGAAGGTAAAGTGACTTGCCCAAGATCACAAGGAGTGCCAGTGGGAATCAAACCCTTGATCTTCTGGGTAGTAGGCAGTTGCTCTAACCACTAGACTACTCCTCCATCGGGTGCTACATTCTGGTAAATTACAAAAACATTAAAGTAAAATAATCAGCTTCCAGTTGGGTTTAAATACTTACAGTGTAGTTTTGGCTCTTGTATTAGGACAGAACATAGTACATGAAATCATAACGATGTTATAGTAGCAATTAGATATGGAGGGGAAGAGGTGTTTTGGACCATACTTAGAGAAAAGAGAATAGGAGGTTACATTTGCTTTGCTTCACCACATTTAGCAACTGTATCATCCCCCAGCTATATACTACCTCATCCTAACCCCATGCCCCCCATTTAAGATAATGGTTTCATCCATAAAAATATGAAGCTTTTCATAGTCAATTTTTATAATGGGGTAAATTCTGAGCCACGTTTAGTGGGGATGGACCCGGGACCTTATTTCCTGCCCAAAGCTCCCTGCACGTACATAGGAGATGTGCGGGGAGCTCTGAACCAGGGCGGACAGGGGCAGCGACGAGGAGGAGAGTGGGTGGGCCGGGGGCGGGGTGCACAACCCAGATATACAGGACTGATTTCAGTAACGGCCCTGTACGTCTGGGTCGACCAGGATAGACGGGAGAGGTCCCTCTGAACGTCGGGGGACAGCAGCACAGAGGTGTGGAGGAAAGGTGAGGGGATTCCCTGCAGCCCGACCCTGGGCATGGAAGGCTCGACAGGGGGTCAGGCTGTGGGGAAAGAAGGGTTTGGTAGGCAGCCAGTAATTGCGGCTCCTGAATGGAGTTATGGTGGCATAGCAACGGGATGCCATGCCACTGCCGCTCCATGCAGGAACCTGGCTGAGTTAGCCGGGTAGTGTGCCGGAAATCTGGGAGCCCAGAATCGGGGCCCGACCTGCACGTTCAGGCTGGTTGCACCTGATTCTGATCCCAAGGGACTTCTAGCCCCCGCGGGATCAGAATGAGGTACAACTCCTGGCTATCCCAATTCTGAACGCCTGGATGGGCCAGGCATGTACAGCATGGAATTGGCCTCAATATGTCCATATTATGAGGGTAATTTTATAAAAGGTGGCTAGCTTTGTGTGTGTATTTGGCATCTATTTTACCAAGTTAAGCATGTGCTTATTTGAACTTTATAAAATAGGGGTGTAGGTGGAGAGAAACATGCATCAAATCTAGGCGTGAGCACCTATCAGCAGCTCTATGGCTGGTATTAATGTTCATACGTATGCCCGTATCTTATAAAATACATGTATACTTGCATGCTCCAACCAATTCCACTCACATGAACGCCCACAATGAAAGTATGTGCCATAAAATAGCGACTGGCTAAAGTACGCACATAAAGGCTCATCAACATGCATAAATCATTGAAAATGCATTATTATGCATGTAGGTGGCACGTACCTTTACATGGCTTCACAGAAAATTGCCCTCAATGCCTTCAAGAACTACCGCTTTGGAGGCCTTATTAGCTATTATTCCACAAAACTGCACATCAGAGCAAAAACACACTAAATTCTCCTCTCATTAAAGTTCTTTGGCATACTCTACTCCTGTACTTTTCCATTTAACTCTAAAAGGCACTAGCTGTCAGTACAGGTCTGATGCATGCTAAACACACACATTGGACAGACATGGGCAGCTAACAGAGCTACTGCTAACCATCCATGGCACGTTAGAGTCAGGTGGAGGGTTGGGGTAGGGAGTGGGCGGGGCAAACGCCATGGAGGCAGCACACCCATGCTACCTGTATGGTGGGCAATTAGCATGGGTTTACTCACCGCCACCTCCATAGGTGCATTGAGTGCACCCATGCTATTGCCATGCCGTAAAAGGGCTGTGTGCACGGTAACTGTCAAGAACATGCTTTACATGCTTTTGGCAGTTAACACAATGTTGTTGCCCTAATGCACCATGAATTTGGGTGTTATGGGTGAGTTGGGGGCGACACCACAGTGCCCTTTAATAAAAGGGCCCCTAATATAGGTTCTCTTACCATAACAGAACCATATTTGAGTACTCAAATTGTATGATTCTCAAGGAGAGCCTTCCATTATGGCACAGTGTATAGTGTTTAATATATGGTGTCATGCCATTATAACTGAACTGAGATTGTGGTAAATATTCACACATGCCAGTTTTAAGATTTTTAAATTAAGTATTATGTAACAAGAATTATTTATGGTAAATGTACTGACTGACCTGGGGATGCATGACTTAACGGAACATGGAGGTGCAAATGAATGAATAAAGAACGAACTGTTAAAGAAATGAACAAAGGATGGATGAACAGCTATATAAATGGAGAAATGAATATTAAATTCTAGAACATTATGGACAAGATCATAAATACATTTTTCAGAGGCAAACGAGGCACCCAAGGGGTTGAATGAAGGACTAGAATATTATTGGTTCTATTGAAGAACTTAACTGGGACTGGCAATTTTTGCTGAAGTAACCTAACTGTATCAGAAGCATGCCAAGTGGCATATATAAATACAGGGTACATGTGCAGCATTTTCTCAACACATAGAAGTGAGGATGTTTGTAGTTATGAGCGCGTTTTGCTATCTCCGTTTAACTGTATAAGTATATGGACATTTTTGTGAATAATTGTGCTCTTTTTTGTAGAAGAATCTCCTTGAAGAAGCTCTTGTGGGGATGAAACAGACAGCCGTGGTAGGAGTTGTATTTGGTTTGATGTAGACATCAGACATCAGGGGGGTCATTTTAGAAGCTCTATACATGCTTTGGACATCTGAAAACAAGCACAGAGACATCCAATGCACAGAGACATTTCTAGAGCCATTTTGGAAGCCAGCTCTGGGGACATCCCAATGTGAGGATGTCAAAGTCAGAATGGGGGCATGGTGGAGGGATTCTCTAGAATCTGGTTGTCTCCGCCTGATTTCAGAAACATCATGGATGTCCAGCATTGTTCCTAAGTTTAGACTTGCTCCAGACATGAACAGGCAACTGAAAAATGCTTGTTTGGGTTGAAAAACATCCAGAGGGGGTAGAGAAGGCACTCCATCATCCCCAGTACACAGCATAATGTCAACTATAGCAGCATTGGGATTTGAACCCTGCCTTCCCTGTTCCTAGCCCACTACTCTAACCATTGAGCTATGGTGACTTACCTGACTGCCTAAAATCCTCAATTCATCCTCTGCTAAAAAAAACAAAACACCTTGATCTGTCCGACCCCTCCTCATACAGACCTATTGCAAGCCTACCTTTCATAACCAAAATAATCAAGAAAACCATCCAAATCTAGTTGCAAGGATACTTCGACACCCATGCCCTGCTTGACCCACAGCAACATGGATTTCAACCACACCATGAAGTGGAAACCCTCCTAACCTCTCTCTTGAACAACCTCATAAAGGGAACTCAGACCATTCACCAAGGCTTCATCCTCGTATTCCTCGACATCTCAGCAGCTTTTGACACCATCAACCACAACATCCTCCTACAATTCATCCAGCCAACTGGAATACAAGACACCATACTGAAATGATTCCAAACTTACCTCCACAACAGACTCCAGCAGATATGAATTGGACCACTAGCATCAACCCCATACACTCAAATTCAAAGTGTCCCCCAGGGATCCACTCTCTCAGCTCTCTGCAACATCATCCAATCACACAACATCAACTAACACATCTATGCAGATGACATCATGCTTTACACACCATTCAACTTGAACAAACCATCCTACCATGAGCTCCAACAATGCTTCTCAGACCTCTCACAATGGCTATCTGCAAATCAATTATCCATAAACCTCAAGAAAACTGAATCCTTATTCGTCACCAAAAATGAATCATTCACCCCTCCCATTACCATTACTCTCAACAACACAGAAATCCAAGTCAAACCAGAAGTAAAATACCTGAGAATCACCTTCGACAGTCACCTCACCCTAAAGACTCAAATAAAGAAATCAATCTACAATAAAACCCAGACCCTCCAGCACCTCTGCCCTCTTCTTGCCCCATCAGACTTCTGCTTGGCCTTACAGGCTCTCACTATACCACATTCTGACTACTGCAGCTCAATATACTATAGAGTCCCAAAATCTATGCTCCTTCCTCTACAAAAACCCTCCACACAACAGCCCGGACTATACAAAGTGCCTCCAGACATGATCACATCACCTTCACTGGCTACCACTCCACAGCAGAATACTCTACAAAGTTCTACTAAGGATACACAAAACCTTCAACCACCAGTCATCTCCCACCTCCAATCCCTCATCACACCACTGCAGAGGGACAGACCAAGCAGATCCTTCACAATGAAAATCTTGAGCACCCCCCCCCCAAAGCAAGAACAAGAAGCACACAACTATACGCTCCCTCATCCTGGAACTCGCTCCCTGACTCCCCCATAAGAGACACCGCAGATCTCCCCACCTTCTGCAAGCTTCTCTTCACCCTACACTTTGGACCCACCTCCTCCTAATACTCCCCCTCCCTCCACCCCCCCCCCATGAAGAGCATTCTGTAAATAAAGGCAACTTAACATGCCCAGATTTGTAATAACAATTTCTGATTTAATCATTATTGTATAAAATTGATCGTTTCATGTAAAAGTTGTTTGAAATGTTCAAGATTCCATGAAAACGGCTTCGATCTCTGTGAAAAGTGGTATATAAATCCAGCCAAAAAAATTAATCCTAGATGTCCAAGTTCTGAAATACGGTTCTGGGGGTATCTATGTAGATGCCACTGCAGACGTCCATATTAGGCAAGTCCACATTTGTGAACTCTGTCTGCACCTGGATGTGCCTGTATTTTTTTTTTTTTTTTTTAGACATTCTGGCTTAGATGTCCCAGAATGCACTTGGACGTCCCTTCTAAAATTCCCCTCCACATGTTTGCTTGGTGGATATGATGCATTCACTTAAGCATGGATATAAACTATCATTTGATGGACACCAGTTCTATAAGATAAGTGCATACACTGAATTTTATTTATGGACTTATTATAAGTGTGAGCAATGAGAAGGAAAGCTAGTTTGGTGCCTTCAAGAAAATGTTTTCACTGCTACCCAAATTGAACTCACTCTTTTTTATACTATACTGAGCTGTGTCTGGAGGATATTAAAGAACACTATAAATTGGAATAAAAATAAATTGTAATATTTAGAATTAAATACATTTAATCCAGATTTAGTAAGAAAAATATATAAAAAATACAATTTTTGGCTTTTTACTTTTTAAATTTTTTTTAGAAATGAATATTAAGAAATTAATTATTGATGGATAGGGAGAAGAGAGATGAGCACTAGTAACTCATGTCTGAAGGAGGAACAGCTGCTAGTTGGCTCAAAGTGGATAAGCCCAGGTCAATCCATGGTAAAGGATAGGTCAGCCCTGTTAGACCCAAATCTTCAGCAAGACCTTGCAACATGGCAGTAAAAGTGCACTGTGTGCTAGTAACTCACCCCCAAAGGAAGAATAGAGCCAGGAGTAGTATGGGGAAGAAGAAAAATAAGAGCTCATAGTTTGATGCCACTTCCTCCAAGTTGACTGGCCTTATGGACCAACATGTTATTGTGACTCAGGGTCAGTATGATGCCTTAGGTAGGAACTCTCTTTCTCCTTCAAACCTGGAGGCTTTTCTGAGCCTCAGTGGCTCTATCCCACCTCTGCCTCCTATGTCCTCTTTGAAGGATTCTCAACTTGCTATTTCTGGGTCATCATTCATAACAACTGCCTGCTTGGTCTAATGTGGCTCTGGTTTGTGGATCTTCATTATTGCCTAAAATAGAGTGGAGGAGTGGCCTAGTGGTTGGGGCAAGGTACTTCAGGCTAGAAGGTCGGGGGTTCAAATCCCACTAGGGAACAGCAACCTTGGGCCGGAAGGACTGGGGTTTCTAGTCCCACAGGTGCTCCTTGTGGTCTTGGGCAAGCCACTTAACCCTCCATAGCCCATGTTCCCTGTAAAATAGTTTTCTCCAAGTTATAATGCCCTGTTCAATGTAATTTCAGTTTGTTCAATGTAACCCGCACTGATGCAGAATAGCACGGTATATAAGAGAATGTAAATAAATAAATAAAATGATTTCTCCTGATGGATCATTTGTTTCTGAGAGAGGGAAGCCCCAGTCAGGAGGTTTCCCGTTAGGCATTTGTAAAGTGCTGTTCAGAACTGAAGAGATGTCGCAAAGGACTATTACATAGTTATGGAATTTTACTAGAGAAACTGTGAGCAGGTTGAAAGATCAACAAGGTAGCTTCCAGCTACAGGTTATTCAGGCTGCAGAAAATTCATTCAGAATATGGTAGCTCCGTTTTCTTAATTTTCCAGTTACTAGATTACTCTCAGCTGAAATCTGGTTGAAAAGATATTTTAAGAGAAGAGGTGGTTACATTGTTAAAGGTAGGTTGTTGCTGTGGCAGCCACTTTTTTTCCCTTAGGTTCCTTTGCAGTGCCTTATCAGGGTAACAACTATGGCATTTCAGGATCCTGGATAGATTTTTGCTGGATTAAAAAAAAGCTTGATGTTGATAATGATGCAGGGTTTCAATTTGGTGATTTAATTAACTGGATAACAGGATTTGGTTCTTTTGAGCCTAGTTGCTATTGGTTTCGTTTTCCTTTTATAGTGCTTAGAGCCTCTCTTGGCATGTGCTAATAGTTGAATTTGTATATGAATGAGCAAGGTTTTTCTTTTCTATTTTCTATTTCTGTTATTTCTTCTAATTAATTCATATAGAATTAATTTTAAAATTGCAATAAAAAATGAACAGATCGGCAGTTGATTCTCTGAGAAACATATAACTGGCAACCAATAAAGTAGGGACATGGCTAAAAAACAGAAGATCGGATGTTTACATTAGAATTAAGACTGTGATGATTTTGATTAACTAAGAATGAACATTTCAAAGCTCAAGAAGCATCACAATATCTTATTTCCAATAAAGAGTAGCTAAGATGATGTTTATGAAGCTAGAAGTACTGTATGAGGACAATATGGTGACAGTAACCAGTTATATTTTGCATCATTCTTAAGGATTTAATAAGACATATACAAATTGGACTTCTAAATTAAAGGGATGAATGCTTGCCATGGAACATGAAAATGTGACCCAGGCGTTAACAATGTCCACAGTTCTTCAACATTATGGGCGTCATTTTAGAATCCCTATTCATGCTTTGGTCATCTAAAAATGGGCATAGAGACATCCAAAGCACAAAGACTGTCTTCAGAGCCATTTTAGAATCTGGCTCTGGGGATGTCCACAGCGTGAGCATGTCCAAATCTGAACAGAGAATGGAGGCGGCGTGGCCGGAGCAGTTCCAGGTGGAAGTTTTATAAAGAATTTTTCACATGTAAAAGTATGCATGATTACAAGAAGGTGCATCTGATTATGCATCTCACATATTGGCATGGTTGGGGGTATAGTTTGTGCAGGCACGATACAAAGTATGTGCATGGTTTATAAAATATGCACTTATGTGTGTATTTGCTCATTTACATTTACAACAGCTCTTTAGCAGGTGCAGGTTTGTAAGGCTATTTTATAAAGACACATAGGTGGCCTATGGGGGGTTATTTTAGAAGAATTCCCACATGTAAACAGCAGCATTTTTGCCTGCATATGCAAAAAGTGATTTTAGAAAGTCATTATTTACACATGGAGAACTGCACCATGTCTTGATTGTAAGAAGGCATAGTTAAGGCATGGATATGGAGTGGTGGGCCTACAATGTTGTTGTTGTTGTTAAGTGCTATCAAGTCGGAGTCGACTCATGGCGACCCTCTGGATAGCTATCCTAAATTGTGTTCGGTCTTCAGTCAGGCGGCTCATTGTTGACAGACTGGTACCCGTAGCTGCTGTACTGACATGTATTTCCCATTTTACCTGGGGAAACCACGTCAATATTAAAAGAAATCTAGTTATTAGCATTTACAGATGTCCTGAAGCACAAATAAATGCCTACTTGAAGAGACAAGTAAAAGGTGAGATCAGGCCCCCCTGCTCTACCAATCACCCCCTGATGTGAAGTGGTATCTGATCTCCCCTGACATTCAGTCATCCAAACATCTAATTCCCCCCTTTGAACCTCAACTCAAAGTTAGTCTCATCTGAGGAGAAAAAATTTCAGTCAAGCCATACCTGGGTAAATTTCTTAGAAAATTGCCATCCCCAAATATGTCAATCATAGCACAAATTACTATATGCACTATTTGTCTCCACAGTAGAAATCAGTCGCCAGGCCATTAACAATGCTGCTAGTGATCATCTATAGATTCTCCCATAGACACCTCTATTTAAAATATAAATTAGAGCGCAAAACCTTAATGCTTTTAGGGGCATCTTTACTAAATTGCACCACGGGATTTAGTGATCACCATTATCATGTGCCAAATATGCAGCCACACTAAGAATCCTGCACTAGCCGCATAGCTTCAGTTGGGTGGAGACTGGGTGCATCAGGGACGGAGTGTGCCCACTGCAGTTAGCATGGATGTCTAACACACACTAACCGTCAATGTTGCACTTAGCCACCACCTCAATGGGTGGTATTAAGTGCACCTAATTGTGGCAAACAGCTTAGCGCGAGGGTGGCGTAGAACCATGCTAACTACATGGGGACATGCCAGGCATGTCTCAATTTCTTAATGCAGGTCTGGGAAACTCGCTGCATATATACATATGACTCAAGTAAACGAGCTTGCTATCTCTATAGCCTCAGTCATAGGTTCCCACTCACAGCCAAATTTTTTGTTTAAAATTTTAATACATATAAAAATTCAAATCTAAAATCACTTATCTGGTGTGTGAGTGCTCAAGGATATGGTTGTAGTGAAAAATCGCCAAAGACCAGACTCAACTTGAGTTTCGCCAACAACTTAATAAAGGCTGAATCAGGAGAGTCTTGGCATTAGCAGCTAAGGAGAGCCATTTAAAAAGGGAGTTGGAATTTGTTACCGGAGGATGTAGTAAAAGCTGTCAGTGTAGCTGGGTTTAAAAAAGGTTTGGACAAGTTCCTGAAGGAAAGGTCCATAAACCATTATTAAAAGGGACCCAGGATATCACTGCTTGACCCAATACAAGCATTGAGGAACCTGTGTCTTTTGGGGAGACTGCTAGGTACTTATGACCTAGATTGGCCACAGCTGGAAACAGGATAATGGGCTTGATGGACCTTGGTCTGACCCAGTATGGCATATCTTATGTTCTTATAATAGCCTATCGAATGCCCTTCCTGGAAACATTGATTGTGGCAGGGTAGAGAAGCAGAACTACAGACTTCTCTAAATTGGTTGAATGATCAAGATTGTCATCTGAAGTCCACTATGTCTTTTTCTTTGGTGCAGTTGTCATTTTTAGATGTTTTAGTCCAGTACCAACATGGATATTTGTTAACTACATTCTATTGCAAACCTGTTGAATGTAATGCTCTGTTACAATTTGCAAGTCATCATCCTTTTAAATTAAAAAAGGTGTTACCTATAGGCCAATTTTTGAGAGTGACACGTATCTGCTCAGATTTAGAGGAATTTAAGGCTCAGGCTAAAATATTGTTACAACGGTGTTTCCAGTGAGGATGTTGTTAAAGCAGCCTATTTGAGAGCTCTTTATGCCAATAGGTCTCTTCTTCTAAATCAACAGCCATGTTCCACCAAGGAAAAACAAGTTTGTGTAGTATGTTACTCTGTGGGGTCTTCTCATTTAGTACAGAGTATCTATCAGCACTGGCATATTTTAGCATTATATTCAATATTTCATGGTGGCCCCTGCATAGCATACACACAGGGGTGCAATATATGTAATCTTGTGGTACAGGCTGATTTTAAAATTCCATTGGAGCTATTGACTATTCCCCTTGTGGTAATTGCATAATGTGGCAACTACGACTACCACCAAAATCTGCCAGATTCAGCTACAGGTAAACAACATCATCTTCTTTATGCCACTAATTGCTGGACCATGTGGACTGTTTATGCTATTACTTGTCCCTGTAAGAAAGTTTATGTCAGACGAACATGTAGAATGGTGAAAACCCGACTTTCTAAGCACAAATCCCATTGAGCTACACTAACGGTGACAACCCCTATGGTCCAGCACTGTATTGATTTTTGTCATGAATGAGGTGATCTTTTTTGGCATATTATTGACTGTATTCCAGACATCAACAGCGCTAATAAACAGCAACGTTTAACATGATTAGAACAACGGTGGATATCCCGGTTGGACTGTATTCAACCAAGAGGACTGAATGAAGCAATCAAATGGTTCTCAAATGTATGAACTCTTGTCAGCTGTTTGATTCTTCACTTGCTTACGTCATTTGTATATCCCTAGCTCAACCCCCTTTTTAAATGGCTCTCCTTAGCCGCTCAATTTCATTCTGCGGCAGTTACTATCTGCTAATGCCAAAATTCTCCTGATGAAGTTTTTATTAAGTTGCTGGCGAAACTCAAGTTGAGATTTTGGTCTTCGGCGATTTTTTCCTGCGACCATATCCTTGGGTACTAACACACCAGATAAGTGATTTAGATTTGAATTTTTATATGCATTAAAAATTTCAACAAAAATTTCGGGTGTGAGCGGGAACCTATGACTGAGGCTAGAGGGATAGCAAGCTCATCTACTTGAGTCATATATATACACGAGTATATGCAGTGAGTTTCCCTCACTGAGGTCCCCCTCCCCTCTTTTTTCCCCCCCAAAAGGTTTCTTCTTGTAATTGTTGGCAGGCAGGAAGTAACATTTGTATCCTTTCAAGTCCGCAGTGTTTCTAGTAGTGATTTTTATTGCTGCAACAACTTATTTGAGAATTAGCCCAAATATCCAAGCACACTGCTGACTTCAGCCCATTTTGCAATGACCTAAAAAATGACCATAATTTTCAGCAAGTAGTCAAAAATGGCTTTTGCTCATTAAAAAAATATCATTTGCAACAAGCTTTTTGTTTCTATGTACAGATTAATTACAAAGAAAAGCAGCCTTGGGATAATGAAATTACAGTCCATATGAAATCAAGATCAGACCTTAACACATATCAAAGAAGAGCTGCAGGGGCTGACAGTGACATTTTAACCTACCAACTGACATTTCTATGCAGTAAGAATTAAGTTGGTGTTTTAATGCCTTCCTGTGGAATTTTTATGTGGGTGTCAAGGTGTGTAAGGAGCAACTGCTGAGAAATCATTCATTTTGCAGCATGCTGGGTGGGGCAATGACAGTATGGGGGAATGTCATACCAGAGAGATACATCACTGCAGCAATGTACAGTAAGAAACAACAAAATCAGGCATTAGGGATACATTTCCAGCTATGTTCTTTTTTCTTCACCTTATCAGCTATTTCTTTTGAGAACCATAGCAGCCTCCTTTTCTTTTTACCTTTATTTACCTTTCTAACAAAAAAGTTCGTTGCCCTTAAAATATCCCCTTTCAGTTTTGCCTACTGTTTGTCTACATCCCCCAGCTGTTCCTATCCCGTAAAGACTCCTTGAGGTACTGGCCCATCTTGGTAAAGTTAGTTTTCCTAACGTCTAACACCCTCTCTTTTGAATAAATTTTATCAGCCCGAGTTCTAATACTGAACTATCATACCATCTGGTGATCACTGGATGTGAGATGATCTCCCACTATAACATCAGAAACACTTTCACCATTGGTAAGCACCAAGTTCAGTATGGCCCCTGCACGTGTGGACTCTGTTACCAGTTGCCTCAATAGTTCTCCCTGTAGAGAATCCAGGATCTTCTTACTTCTAGATGACCTTGTAGCAGAGATGTGAGAATCCACATCCAGCATATTGAGATCACCTATCAGTAGCGCTTTCTCTTTCCTGGCAATGCTGCGTATATCTTCTATTAAATCTCCATCCACGTCTTCTCCGGAGCATTTACTCCAAAAGGATTAATTTTACGGATACTAGGACAGTCGTGAACCTCACTTCCAAGATAGGGTATGTGGAGTATGATCTCAGTATCTCACATTTACTGCTAATGCTCAGCATAGTACGTACTTGCATCGTGCCACAGAGAGCTTCCGTTTGGAGTTCGTATGATGTAACAGGTATGGGTAGTTTGTCAAGATGTGCTTGGAAATTCTTCTTTATAAACCTGTCACTCCCAGTACAATGGGAAAGATTTCTGTATCTTTCTGTCACATTTTCTTGGTCTCTGATTGCATTTCTTGGTAATTCAGGATCTTCTGCCTCTCCACAAGATTCACAGAATAATCACTCGGTACCAACACTTCTATTATCAATGCTGTTCTAGTGTTCTTCTCCTTTACCATTATATCAGATTTCCTCGCATCCAGTTTCTTTATCTGTCGGATTGGGAATGTCCCAGATGATCATAACCTCTATTATTTCCTTAGGGTCATGATCCCAGTGCTTTTCAGCGACAGTGATGTTGTAGTGTTTACAGAGTTTCCAGTGGAGGAAGCATGCTACTTTGTTGTGCCTTTCTGTTTCAAAATTTTCCACCATCAGAATTTCACAGCCTGCTATAAGTGAGTCACTGCTTTCAGCTCTTTCTTACAGAATCGGCATATGTCTGTTTTGCCAGTTTTTTCAATGCTCATCGTAATCTGCTGTCCTGGGCTGCAACTATCAATCTTTCATTCTTTGGTTTCAGTTCACCTCTCCTTAAACATTCATGTGTCTGTTCTTGATTGACAAAAGGTTCTTGGAGTAACACTCTGTATTTTCCACTGTATTTGTGCATTTGCCACTTGTTTTTCCTTGTCTGCTGATCTAATTCTTTGAAGAGTTTTTTCTTGTTTTGCAAATTCTGTTACTTCCTTTCCCATGCATGCCTGTGGATTCTCACTCATTCTTTCTAATCGTCGGAATACTTGTCCAAGTTTGATGATGGAGGCAGATTCTGGATGTTTACTTTCGTATTTCAACACCTTTTGCGTATTTGCATCCGATGACGCTGTCAGGTAGGTTATGAAGGCCTTCTCCCTGTGAGGGGGAGGGGCTGTATATCACGCCAATGCAAATGGATGTCTCTTTCCCTCTTTCTAGTTTAATCCACAGTGCCTCTTCTCTCCCTTTTAAGCCTGTAATTCTATAGCTTTAATATTATTTTTTACATATAGTGCCACTCCTTCTCCCCTTCTTCCTACCCTATCCTTTCTGAATAAAGTATAGCCTGGTATAATTACATCCCAGTCATGGTTCTCCGTGAACCATGTCTCCGTAACCACCACTAAATTCAAGTCAGTCTATTTGATTAATGCCTCAACATCTGAGATCTTATTTCCCATGCTACGGGCATCTATACACACTGCTTTTCAGATGTTGCCCCTTTTATTTATTTAATTTAATATTTATTTATTTAATATTTCTTATATACCGCCTTTCATGATATCAAGGCGGTTTACATTGAACAAACTGAAATTACATTGAACAGGGCATTATAACTTGGAGATAACTATTTTACAGGGAACATTTCTATAGAGGTATTTAATGTTCCACTTACCTGGGGGCTTTCTTCACCCATCCCAAACAAATCTAGTTTACAGCCCTCTTCAGTAGGTTAGACATTCTATTACTGAAGACATGTTGACCCTTCTAGGGCAGATGGATGCCATCTCTGCTCTGCAGCCCTTAGAACATCATCCCAAAACATGGAGAGCCAGTGAGAATTGAACCCGAAGCTCCATGTCCCCAAGCCACTGCTCTCACCATTAGGCTACACCTTCCCTCCTGTGCTTCACAGTCTGTTTTCAGAGTGCAGAAACAAGACAATTTAAAAGCAAATTCATTAAAAGGAATAGCAGAGTGATTACAGCAGAACTAGGGAAAACGGTTCAAATCTTACTGACTCCTTGCAAGGAGTGGCACTATACATATGTCAAAAATAATATTAAAGCTACAGAATTACAGGGCTTACAAGGAAAGGAGGCGGCACTGGGAGTTAAATTGAAAAGGGGGAATGGGGAATCCATTTGCATTGATGTGATTTACAAATCTCCTTCAGAGGCAGAAGCAAACAGAGATTTAATTGAAGAAATTTGCAGTATTGCAATGAAAAAAGAATTGCTACTTATAGGTGACTTCAATATGCTGGATGTTGATTGGCGCATCCCTGCTGCAGGGTCATCTATAAGTAAGGAGATCCTGGATTCGTTACAGGGAGAATTATTCCAGCAACTTATAACAGAACCCACATGTGAAGGATCCATACTGGATATGGTGCTTACCAATGGGGAAAGTGTTTCAGATTTTATAGTAGGAGATCATCTTGCATCCAGTGATCACCAGATGGTGTGGTTCAGTATTAGAACTAGGGCTGAAAAGTGAGGATTCTAGACTTTAGGAAAACTAAGGGGTATGTTTACTAATCAGCGATAGCAGCTTCCATGTGATATCAGAGCCATGGCCTGATTGAAGTCAAAATACCTCTAAATTTGCTAAGATGGGACAATATCTCAAGGAGTCATTAGCAGGAACAGCTGGGGGATGTAGAAAAGCAATGAGCAAAACTGAGGGGATATTTTAAGGGAAATCAACCTTTTGGATAGAAAAGTAAATAAACATAAAAGGAAAAGGAGGTCACTATGGTTCTCAAAAGAAGTAGATGAAAAGGTGAAAAAATAAGAGGATGGCCTTCATAAAATACAAGAGATCACAGAAAGAGAAACCTAGAGAAGCTAGGACAGTAGTCAGGAAAGCAAAGATACAAATAGAAGAAAAATAGCTAATGCAGTAAAATTGGAAGGGGGGGGATGACATTTTTCAGATATGTTAGTAAGAGGGAGACATGCAAAAGTGGTATTGCCAGACTCAAGGGTAAAGAGAAGGAATGTGTTGAAGCTGATAAGGATAAAGCAGAATTACTTAACAAATATTTTTGTTCTGTGCTCACAAATGAAGGACCCAGAGCAGGATCTCAGAAAACACCCTTAATAAGAACAAAAGTGAAGAGGACCATGAACAATCTGCAGAAGACTGTGTTCATTAGGAACTAGCTAAACTAAAAGTAGACAAAGCGATGGGTTCAGATGGGATACATCCAAGATTATTGAAGGGACTAGGGGAAGTTCTAGTGGCTCTACTGTCTTTTCAATGCTTCTTTAGAGTTGGGAGTGGTCCCAGAGGACTGGAGAAAGGTGTATGTGGTCCCTTTACACAAAAGCAGAAGTAAGGATGAAGTTGAGAACTACAGGCTCTGTGGTGAGCAAATCAATGGAAACACTGCTAAAACAGTGAGGTTTCTAGAGTCCAATGGATTGCAAGATCTGAGGCAGCATGGTTTTACTACAGGCAGGTCTTGTCAGACAAACCTGATTAATTTCTTTGACTGTGTGACCAGAGAATTGGACTGAGGGAGAGCCATAGATGTGATGTACTTAGATTTCAGTAAAGCCTTTGACACCGTTTCACACAGGCGACTTACAAATAAATTGAGCACCCTAGAAATGGACCCACAAGTGATTGAATGGGTTAGAAATTAGTTGAGTATGAGGCACTAAAGGGTACAGGCAAATGGAGTTCATTCTGAGGAAAAGGATGTTACCAATAGTGTGCTATAGGGATCTATCCTTGGTTTGATTCTTTCTAATATTTTTGTTAGTGATACTGCAAAAGGGCTGTCAGGTAAGGTTTGCCTCTTTGCAGATGATATCAAAATCTGAAATAGAGTAGACACCCAGGAAGCTGTAGATAACATGAGGAAGGATCTAGCGAAGCTTGAAGAATGATCAAGAATTTGGCAGCTGAGATTTAACACTTAAAATCACAGGTTCATATATTTGGGCTGCAAAAATCCAAGGGAGTGGTATAGTACAGGCAATGAAATACTTCTGTCATAAAAGAAGAGTGGGATCCGGGCATGACTGTTTCTGATGATCTTAAGGGGGCTCAACAGGTAGAAAAGTCGATGGCGAAAGCCAAAAAAATGCTTGGGTGCACAGGGAGAGGGATAGCCAGCAGGAAGGAGGAGATAATAGTGCCTCTGTGTAAGTCTTTGGTGAGACCTTATTTGGAGTATTGTGTGCAATTCTGGAGACCGCACCTTCAAAAGGATACAGACAGAATGGAGTCAGTGCAGAAGGTGGCTACTAAAATGGTCAGTAGACTTTGTCATAAGGCATATCGAGACAGTCTTAAAGATCTCAATATGTACACTTTAGAGGAAAGGTGGGATAGAGAAGATATGATAGAGATGTTTAAATACCTCCGTGGCATAAATGCACAGGAAGAGAGTCTCTTTCAATTGAAAGAAAGCTGTGAAACAAGGGGGCATAGGATGAAGGTGAAAGGGGATAGACTCAGTAGTAATATGCAGAAATGTTTCTTTACGAAAAGAGTGGCAGATGCATGGGATAGTCTACCAGTGGGGGTGGTAGAGACCAGGACAGTGTCTGAATTCAAGAAAGCATGAGACCAACACAGAATATCTCTAAAGGAAAAAAGGGACTATAATAGTTGATATGGAAGGGCAGACTGGATAGGTCATATGGTTGTTTTCTGCCGTCATGTTTCTATGAGTTTGCACACGTCACTTCACCTTCTGTTGGCTCAGAGTCAATGGCGTAACAGGGACAGGGTGGTGGGTGCAGCCCACCCCAGGTACCAGCTGAGAGGGGGTGACCCCCACCAGCAGTGTGGCAAACTTACTATAAAACTGGATTTCCACGCTGTCTCTGCTCCAGGCCCAGCCTTCTCTATTCTCTCGGCTGAAGTCTCATGAATCATGAGACTCTGGCCTGGGAGAGAAGAGAAGGCAAGGCCTGGAGGCAGTGCAGCAAGTCTGTTTTATGGTAAGTTTGCCAGGCTGCCTCCATGGGGCTGGCAGGGGGGTGGGGATGTCTGTGCATTTCACGGGTTGGAGGGGGCACACCTGCTTGAGATGCCGAGGGGGCTGGGAACGCCACTGCTCAGAGCACAAACCTACGCCCTATTTACTAATTATTTGCGCTCCATAGAGAATAATGGGCCCTGTGTTATTTAAAGCAAGTTAGTAAATGAGGTTCTGAGATTATAAACCCTCTGGGGACAAGGATTAATATCTACTGTACCTGAATATAACTCATTTTGAGCCACCAATGAAAAGGCATGAACTAAATCTAAAACACTGATCAGGAGAGAGAATCTGAAGATTTCATTTCACAGAGTGGCTTTGTTCATCAGGTGCACATTCTAAAGTCAATGCCTCCATTGTTTTTGGGACTAGATATCCTGCTAGACTAGAGCATAAAGCAAACTGAGTTGTCTAACGAAAGCAAAGCTATTAGAAGAAGCCTCCATGTTATAAAGGACGGGAAGAATCAGTTTTGGCTAGTTCTGTTTCACCTTTGAATTTATAGTCCCGCTTTTCCTAAAGAGCCGGAACTATAAATTCATACATGCAACCAGATAAAAACAGGACTGGCTCAGTCTAGCCCTGATAACCTGGAATCATCTGGTAATGCTAAAAAGGGGCCGAGTCAGAAATGTAAGTCTGTTTTTCTGTTCTTATGAGAGCTGATTCATACTGAAGAGCATGCATGTCAGTTAGTTGGACTCTTCTCTCAGTATCTATCACTTCACACTGACCAGAAAAAGGTTACTCAGTAGCTCCAGAGAATCTCCAGGAAGAAATTATAGTATTTTGAAGCATACTGCTATTACTTGATGTCTTGGCCTCATCTGCTTGATTGCTATCACATTTTTTCAAATGACTGTGTGTCACTAATGCCCTTGCAGCATGTAGTGAATTTTTCTCATTCACGGTCTTTCAGGGGTAGAGCTGTCCTGGAAGCAGCATAGGGTAAACAGCTGGCCCTAAAATAAGGTGGACTAGTCTTTTGCCTAGGGCAGCAAAATCTGGAGGGTGGTGGCATGGCACTACAGGCTCTTTAATGCATCTAACATCACCCACCTCTTCCCCCTGCCTCCTTCCAGGCCTTAGGCTACAAAAATTGAAAACACAGTAATTAAGGTTATCAGATTTTTTTGCAAGCAAATCTGGGACACTTATGGGAAGGTGGGCGGGGGGGGGGGGTGGGGGGAAAGGACATCTTAGTTTTAGGTTTGAGCAACAAAGTGTGAAGGAGGTAAGAGGAGTCATTATCCTGCCCCCCCCCCCCCCAACATTCATCCCATAACAGCAACAATATCACTTCCAAACAGTCAAATCACCAGAGAAAAAGAAATAGTGATGCATTTTCTCCCTACAGTGCAAAATATAAAGATAATGGTTGTAAATTTTAAAAACGGACATATTCAAATCACTAAATTGAAAATAGTTATCTTTTTCTGTCCCCACTGATGGAATCAGGGACAGGAGTTTGCCAAAGAGGTGGGAATCGGGACACAGATCTAAAATTGGGGGCAATCCCTGAAAATCGGGACATCTGGTAACCTTAGCAGTGGTGGGCCTTCTGATGCAAACCTCCCGTCAGAGGGGGTAGGACTCTGCAGGCCTAGAATGCAGGCAGGAGCTGAAAGAACTGTGGCTGTGCTAACCTTGGGCATCAGCAGGATGATAGAGGTAAGGGAGGTGGCAGCAGTGGGAAAAGGTGGCTGATGATGGACACATCAAGAGGGGCTAGGGAAGGCAATGTGCTGCATACCTGGGAGATGGAGAGGGACAGAAAGAGAAAGCAAGATGCTGGGCTATGGGGATGGGGGCAGGGAAATGCTGTACTACTGGGCAGGGAAGCAAGGGAAGGGGAGATGTTGCACAGGATAGCAGGGGTAGGGAGGAGATACTAGACTATGATGTTGGGTACATGGTTGAAGGTTAGCCTAAGGTGTCAGATACCCTTGGGCTTATCCTGAAGCCCTAGTATTGTTCTAGTAGTGAGGACGATTTTGTTTTGCCACCCAGCAACAAGTTCTGACCAGCAGCTAGAAGAATTTAAGCCTTGTTAAGGTAGAGTCCTGATGTACCCCCCTGATCCAAGGCAAAGCAGAAAGAGCACACCTGGTGGAGAGAAGACAGGGGATTACCCTGAGCAATTGCTAAGGCAGAGTAAGATCTATCAGTGGAGTAGAGCCTGCTGGGATAGGAGGATCAGGGATCAACATGGAAAAGACTGCAGACTTTTCCCCAGGTACTATTTCTGCTGTCTGACAGCCAATAAGGAGCTTAGTGGCATGGGACTGGGGCCAAGCTGGAGGGCGGGAGTTGGAGCTAACAAAGCTGAGGTCTGGGAAAAGAAGTAACAGGGCAAGTCTGTGAAAAGAGATGCCTAGGAGGAAGAAAAAAAGCTGTTTAACTATCTTGAAAAAATTGCAAATATCATTGAACATTACATTTGAAGAAGGTACTATATACCAACAGGTCAATATTAAGCAGCTGCATTTGGCATTTTTTAAACACCAGCCATAGCAGCTAAAAAAAAAATCTGGATATATGGTGTTGGTATGTAGATAGTGGGTGGTGCTGAATATCAATACAAGGTGGTCAGTACTGGCACGGTTTAGATAAGTGATATTCAGTACTGCTATTTGGATAACTTACGATAGCATTTTGGCTGTCCTAAGTTATGTGCATAGTTAGCTGAACAGCATGTTGAACATTGCCACTAACCCGATAATTTGCTACTGTGCCCCGACTCTACACATTTATTTATTTAAATCTTTTTTATACTGCACTCTTTAGAATCAGTGCAATTTGCAAGTAACATTAATTTGTACAATGCAGGCTGAAACATACATTGACTTTACAAAAAACAGGTATTACAACTTGGATTTCCAACAGGGGTAACTATATACAACTTAGCAATTGTGTTACGGAATGTTTCTGTCAACATGACATGATTTAAATAACCATTTACATGGTTACGTCATGAACCATCTCACATTATCCGGATTGTGCTAAGGAGATCTGTAAGGAAATTCAGAAGCACTTTAAATATCTTTGTCAAAGGTAATTTTTCCGGAAAGTAGGTACTTTAATCCAGATAGGTGCTTCAGAATATTGACCTGAAAGCACTTACCAGTTTTTTCTCTGCGTTTGTTCAGTAAAGTGGAGTTTAGTATCACCTTAATGTGTGCTATGCATGTTATTTCCAAGACCCCCCCCCCCCCATCAAAGAGCGTTGTGGAAGTGTGGACACTGAAGCAGCAGTAATGTAGGGCCTTGAAGAACAATCTCCTCCCCATGCTCTTGGGACCAATAAAAAAAAAATGTGTTTATTTATTTATTTATTTATTTATTTAACAATTCTTTTATACCGCGCTATTATAATCAGTGCGGTGTACATAGAACAAGAACATACTACAATGCATACAAGTAACATTGAGTTTTACATTGAACAGGGAACTTCAACAATAGGACAACCGGGGGAACTATGTACAGATTAACTTAATGGTATATACAGTATATCAAACTCGATTGGATGTTACAATGTAGTTCACTAATAAGACTAGAGAGAAAGGTTGTTCTGAAACCTCATGAATCATCTCCAACCAATAGGGGTTTCAGCAGCAGCCAGCTACAGGAAACGATACACTACAGGGTCCTGGGGTAATCAAGGCCAGGAGAGCCTGTCCTACCAATTGCAGCGGAAAACCCTATGGTAGAGTCAGTAGACACTGGCCTCTGAAACCCCTCTTCCCTGCCAGCTACGTGCTAAGGCCAGCGTAGCGTTCAAGTATTCTGGATAAGTGAAACCTCATGCACTTTACTACTGCATTTATTTCAGCTGCAAATTGGAGCCTTCCTTCGAAAATCCCTTGATCTGATGCATTGATCTGAATGATCTATTATAATGTTACACGGGAAAACCAAGAAAGCAGAATAGGCAAGGCTTTGTTTTACTCGTTTTTTTTCTTGCAGGTGTACTGGAAACAATGTAAAAGCAGATTCTCTTGTTTATCTACCTAGCCATCTGCATTTACAGTACAAATAGACGCTGCTTTCAGGGGGATGAGCTCATGTTTTACAAACTTACAAGAAAAGAAATAGAAAGATAAGGAAGTCACTGGCTTTCTTTGTGGGCTTAACTCTTTCATGCAAGGCAAAGACAGCGTTTCCATGGTCACTAACAGCCATTTCAAAAAGGTTAGCAGTCAACGTTGACTTGACGGCACTTTAAAAAAAAAAAAAAAAGGAGTATCTTTTGGTTCCCATTCAGAGGTGTACTGTCCTGTAATCAGCATAAATGGATGCAAGTCTAGGATCTTTGTAGCTGGCTTCCTAACTGGGTTATGAGTTAGATGGGCTCCTTAGGTTAAGGTCAGGATTTTGGAGGGAAAACATTGTCTGTCTCTTTTCTGCTGTCCAGCAAACAGCATAGCCTGCAGCCAGTGGTCCCAGGCTTCATTGGGGTTGGATTCTGAAGCACCACCCAAGTCTTAGGGCAAAGGAAAAGGGAGAGTCTACCCGAAGAGGAAAGTGGTACCCTGAATCCCACTGAGGGAGTTCTGATTTGGGAAGAAAGCTGCAGATCCTATGAGTGTGTACCACTTGACACCAGAGAGGTAAAGGGATTTGGAAACTAAGGACTACCTTGAGCCAGTGGCCAGAGTGGAGCAGGAGGAATTCTAAAGTGAAGGGGATGCACAGAGAATACCTGAACCCAGATTGGGGGGACTGATGATATCCAAGGAGTAAAACATGGACCAAATCCATGTGAGAAATATATAGAGGAGGCATGAGTGACAGAACAAACTGCCATTTATTTAACTATGGACACTGTAAGAAAGTTCTGAAGGGCCCACTATAAAGATTGTGCTATACCAAGCCAAGTTAGGCAAAATTAGACCTTACCTGCTAATTGTCTTTCCTTGAGTCCCTCCAGTCCAGAATGTGTGGTTTTCCCCCTCCACCAGCAGCTGACGACTAAGCATGACAGAATTCTGATGTCACAGTACAAGAGTTCTCTCTTCAGCTCCAGAATCCAGTATCTTATTGACAAAGCAGATTATGAAAAAGCAGCCAAACATTGACAAACTCTTTCTCAGCCCCAAAGAGCTCCCATGAGGTAACAGAAGTATTGTATGTATGAACTGTAATATCAGAGTGTGAACTATATACATAATGAGAATGACAGAGGAAGATCAAATACAGTGATTAGGTCAACTTCTTCAGACAATCTTTCCCCCTCAAACCAGCTGGACTTGCTCCTACTGCATACCTCTCAGATACCTGAGAAAAAAATTTAGAATTCATCCTGGGCGGGATCTGGACTAGACTGGAGAGACTCAAGGAAAGACAATTAGCAGGTAAGGTCTAATTTTGCCTTCCATATCGTCCCTCCAGTCCAGTCCAGAATGTGTGGGATGTACCAGAGCAGTAACTAATTATGGAAGGGACCCGCGAGTCCCGCTTGAAGCACTGCTGCTTCAAAACGCAAAATCTGCACATCCAATCGGTAATGACATGTGAATGTATGCAAAGTCGCCAATGTCACAGCCTTACAAATCTCCACTGGAGGAACTAAGCTATGGTCTGCCCAAGATGTTGCCTGTGCTCTCATGGAATGAGTCCAGAGGCTGCTTAGTACTGTCTTACCTTTACTAGGATAGGCAGAGATAATAGTCTCCTTGATCCAGCATGCCATCAAAGCCTTGGAGGCCACCTCTCCTTTCCTTGGCCCTCCAAACAACATGAAAAAGTAATCTGACTTCCTGAAGGACTGAGTCCTCTTAAGTTATGGTTATGGCTACCGTCATAGCACCCTGCACACATCCAACTTGCGCAGTTGACGCCCCTTTTCTGTGTCCCCCAGAGCTCGAAAGGCTAGAAGAGAAACCCACTGGAAATCACTTTAGAAGAAATGAAGGCGCAGGCCTGAGGACCACCATCTCTTTAGAAATCATGAGAAAGCGCTCTCTGCAAAACAATGCTTGCAACTCCAAAACCCTGCGTGCCACGCACATGGCTACCAAAAACATTGTCTTCAAAGTGAGGTCCTTTAATGATGCTCCTGCCAACGGCTCAAAAGACGGTTCTATTAGAGCCATGAGCACCAAATTAAGGTCCCACAGAGGAACCACTAGTTGCACTGGAGGACAGACCTGTTTGACCACTCTGAGAAACCGAACCATATTGGATGTGCTGCCAGGTAACCCCCCCTGCATGTGTCCCCTTTAACTCGATAGTGCTGCTACCTGCACTTTTAAGAAATTGAGTAGCAATCCTTTCTCCAACCCATCTTGGAGAACAACAAAATCTCAGGCAAGGAGGAAGCAAAAGGTTGAATGTTCCTAGCCATGCTCCACCTCTCAAATACGCACCATACCCACACATAGGCCAAGGTAGTAGACTTCTTTCTGGCCTCCAGAAGGGTTGCAATCAGCATAGTCGAATAGCCCTTCTGCCTCAACCATGCCCGTTCAAGAGCCAAGCCATAAGCTAGAATCAATTCCCCTGAGGCATCAGTATCAGCTCCTGTGACAGCAGATTGAGCCTATCGGGTAGGCGCCATGGGTTGACAATCAGGAGCCTGATGAGATCCACATAACATGGCCTACTGGCCAATCCAGAGCATTGAGAATCACTGGACCTTTGTGAGCTTCTATGCACTCCAGCAGGCACCCGATCAGAGCCTAAGGTGGAAATACATACAGGAGCCTGTCTGACAGCCACACTTGCACGATAGCATTGAGTCCCTCTGATATATGCTCCCTCCATCTGCTGAAGAACCTGGTCACTTTGGCATTGGAGTGAGTCGCCATCAGATACATGATTGGAACCCCCTAATGGAGCATGATATGGTGGAACACTGCAGCATTCAGTTCCCATTCACCTTGGTCCAAGAGGTGTCAGCTGAGATAGTCCTCCTGTACATTCTCCTTGCCTGCCACATGTGCTATGGAGAGAGAGGTTAAATTTAGCTCTGCCTAATGTAGCACTGCCAGTGTCCCCCTGATGGGTTGATGTAGGCCACTGTGGTCGCATTATCCGAGCAGACTCTTACCACTCTCCCATGCAATAGCAGGCTGAAACTCAGGAGCACCAAGAAGACCGCCCTCATCTCTAGACAAAATATGGACCAGGTTCTCTCCTCCTGAGACCATTGCTTCTGTGTGACCTGCGATTGACAATGCCCTCCCCACCCTGTGAGGCTGGAATCTGTCGTCACCAGAATCCAGTTTGGCAGTTCCAAGAGCATTCCAGCTGACAGATAGACTTCCTGCAGCCACCTATCTAGACTCTATCTCATGCCTTCCTGGCAGACTAGCTACTTTGACAAGGATTGGGTCTGCAGAGCCCAGCACAAGAACTATGCCATCTAAAGAAGTCTCATGTGGGCCCAAGTCTAGGGAACCAAATCCAAGGTTGCCACCATGGATCCCAGAAGCTGCAAATAAAACCATACCATCAGTGCTCTCATGGCCAAAAACCTCTGCACCTGTGTTTGGAGCTTCTGAATCCTGTTTGCTGGGAGAGACTAGGCCTGCCTGGGTATTGAACTGCGCCCCCAAGTACACCAGTTGTTGGCTAGTTGTAGTTGACTCTTGGTGAGGTTGACCACCCAACCCAAACTCTGGAGAAACTGCACCACGCATTGCATGGCAGAGAACGCCTCCTCCTTTGACTTTGCGCTTATCAATCATCCAGATACGGGTAGACCAGAATGTCTTCCTTTCTCAAAGCTGTTGCTACCACCACCATGACCTTCATAAAGGTACGTGAAGTTGTGGCCAGGACAAAGAGCAACGTACGTAACTGAAAATGCCGCATCGGTACTGCAAACTGCAGGAACTGCTGATGTTTCGGATGAATCGGAATGTGCAGGTAGGCCTTTGTGGGATCCAACACTGACAAGAACTCTCCTTGCCACACTGCTAAAATTACAGATTGCAACATTTTCATCCAAAAGTGGGGAACTCATAACACCCAATTGACCTGCTTGAGATCCAGGATGGGCCGAAAGGAACCCTCTTTCTTTGGAACCACGAAATAGATGGAGTATTGACCTAAGCTGTATTGCTTTTGAGGCACCGGCACTACTGCCTCCAGGTGAAGCAGAAGGAGGGTAGTCCATACCACCTCCACCTTCGATGGAGCTTGACTAGGGAATCAAACAAAGGCCTCAGAGAGGCCAGGCAAACTCCAGCGTGTACCCCTCCCGAATCATTTCCAACACCTATTGGTTGGTGGTGATGTTGACCCAGGCAGAATAAAAATGTTGCAACCGACCCCACTCCGGAATAAGTTCTGCTGGGGTCTCTCTGGCATCACTGGTATTATCTTGGAGGACCCTGAGGAGCAGAGTAAAAGCCTCGTCCAGATCCTCTGTAGCCTCAAAAAGGCTTCCCCCATCCCCCCATAGTGACCTCGCGGAAAGAGGGAAACAACTTGACAGAAATCTGCAAACGTCTCTTGGCTGACCCCACTGCAGTTTACTGTGTTTTCGGCCTTTAGGATGATCCTTTAGTAAATGTCCACCCTTTGAATCCCCTAAATCTTATACCAATTTATCCAAGGCCTCCACAAACAGTAATTTACCTTAAAGGGAAGCTTACTGAGTCTAGTCTTTGAGGAAACATCTGCGGAGCAATTTCATAGCCACAGGAAATGCCAAGCTGCTATGATGCTATGGAAAGGGGTGTAGCCAATTGTAAAAGGCATACACCACATAAGCCAAAGCTGATTCTAACTTGGCCCCAAATGGTGCCACTATCTGCTCGTCCAGCCCCGCTGACATAAGGGCCTGAAGCCATCGAATGGCCACCCTGGATACATTTATTTTATTTATTTAACACTTATTTATATACCGCATCTTCCAGCGATCAGTTGCGGTGTACAATCAACAACAGTCAGCAATGCAGAGCTTGTTTTACATAGAACAATAATAACTTTTTACATAGAACATCTTAACTTGTACAACAAAGGGTTTAAAAACTAAGCAGAATACTTCAGTAATTCAACTAACACAGATTGTATAACAGTTAAAACAAAAGTACTGTCCCTATAACATGGCAGATTATGACAGTTGTAACTATATACAAGTAGGGTTTCAATGCATAAGAATGGGGTGAATTATACATTTAAGTTTTGCATGTATTGTTTGTAGTAGGGAGTATAAGCTTGCTTTTGGGTAGGTTTATGTTTAGCCTTTATCTAAGTTGGGTGGAAGATTTTCTATAGTATTATAGTGTTTAGTGAATAAATATGTTTTCAATTTTTTTCTAAATTCCGTTATCTCTGTTATTGATCGTAGGTCCTCTGGTAATGAGTTCCAGGTTGTTGGGGCTATGTGGGAAAAGGCTCTATTATTTGTTAATTTGTGAGTTCTTATATATTCTTTCGGCATTTTAAGTTTATTTGATTGTCCTTTTCTATGAGTGGGCTTAGGTGGTTCTTTGCTTATTAGGTTACAGAGTGTCTTCGGGGCCATGTCATTTAGAGCTTTGAATGTAGTTATTATTGTTTTGTATGTTATCCTGCTTTGTATTGGTAACCAGTGAAGGGATGCTAGTATCGGTGTAATGTGTTGGAGTGAGTTTATCTTTAATATAATTCTAGCTGTTGCATTTTGCGCAAGTTGGATCCTTTTGATGTTTTGTTTAGAAATGCCTATAAGTATTAAGTTGGCGAAATCGAAGTGGGGAGTTATGGTAGCCTGTATTATATTGATAAAATCTTGTATAAATACAAGGGGGCGTAATTGTTTGAGGATTTTAAGTTTGAAGTAGATTTTCTTTAATGTATTTCTAATGTGGGTTTCCATAGTAAGGTGTGTATCTAAGATAACACCTAGATATCTTATTTCGTTTTTTTTATTTAATTTCTTGGTTTTGTAGTGTTATGTGGGTTGGAGGAGTGAATGAATGGTTTTTTGTTACAATTAAGACTTCAGTTTTAGCATGGTTTATATGGAGGTTTTGGGTTTTTAGCCAGTGTGTGATTTCATTGTAGCAGTCTGATAGAAGTTGGATCGGTAGGTTAGGAATCGAAAAAGGTATGTACATCATGATATCATCCGCGTAAAGGTGATATTGTACTCCAAATTTTTTAAAGATGTTACAGACCGGTTTTATATAGATATTGAAAAGTAGGGCTGAAAGTGCTGAACCTTGTGGTAAACCTATTTCTTGTTTGTATGTATTGGATGTTTGAGAACCTGTTCTTACATTTTGTGTTCTGTTATGTAAATATGAGGTGAACCATTTATGTACGGTGGAGTTTATGCCTATCTGCCTTAGGTCGCTGAGCAAAATTGAGTGATGCACGCTATCGAATGCTGCTGATATGTCGATGAAAAGGAGAATGAACGCCTGTTTGTGATTGTCAATTCCCTTTAAGAGTGTATCTATTAATACTGTTAGAAGTGTTTCAACTCCATGGCAGGGCCGGAAACCATATTGTTGTTCATCGAGTGGGTAAGATAAGTCTATAAATTCCTGTGTCTGTAGTTGTACTACCTTTTCAATAACTTTGGCCAAGAATGGTATGCTAGAGATGGGCCTATATGATGTTGGCAATGTTTTATCTAGTTTGGAGTTCTTTAAAATTGGACGTATTTGTGCATGTTTGAGCGGGGGTGGAAGGTATCCATGGGTGAGTGAGAGGTTTACTATTGGGAGAATATAGGATAGTAGAGTTGGCAGTGTGTTTTTTATCCATGATACTGGGCATGGATCTAAATGCGAAGTTGTGGTATTTAGGTTGGAGATGATTGTTTTTAATGACGCTTTTGACATGGGGTAAAATTCTGACCATTCATCTACAGGTTGATAGGTGATGTTGATATTATCTGAGGGCATGGCAGGTTTCCTAGATTTGTTTTGATAATGATTAGCTAGGGTTTGAACTGAGATGTCAGTGATTTCGTTGCTAGAATTTTGCTCATTATTAGTTAATTTTCTGACTATGGAAAATAACTCTCTAGGTCTATTGTATGATTTTGTTAAGATTGCTGCGTAATAATTTTTCTTTGTGCCGTCTATTGTTTCCTTATATTTTGTTAGATAGTTATTGTATATTTCTTTGTGTACAGACAACTTGGATTTCCTCCATTTCGATTCAAGTTTTCTTAATTCTTTTTTCATTTGTTTTAGAGTGCTATTGAACCATGGTGAACTATTTGTTTTGGTGTATATGGTCTTTTTATTTGGTTGGTTATTTTTAGCTGCATTATTAATAGTATCATTCCAGTTATTAACAGCATCATCCAAATTAGTTGTTGATAAGAAGTAGGGGATTGTTGAGTCAAGGAAGTTTGTTTCATTAAATTTTTTGTATTTTGTAGTGGGGTAACTTCTTATGTAATTATTGACGCTGGGGATGGGATATGTGAGATTTATTTTGATGATAGAATGATCAGACCAAGGTGTCTCTGTACATTCAATGGAATTTGGGTTAACTAGCTTAAAGAGTATCTCGGGGAGAAGAACCAAATCTAGTGTACCTCCTTTGATATGTGTTGCAGTTTTAATTATTTGATGGTACTCTATGTCTGCTATAGTGTCTAGGAATAATTTAGAATCTAGTGTTGGTAGTGACGGCAGATTAAAATCGCCTAGCATGATTACAGGATTTTGATCATTAGATGAACTGAGAAGTTCAATCAGAGAATCCAGGCCATCTGTTTTATTGTTTGGGGGTCTATAAATTAAGCAAATTTTTATGGGGCCAATTTTTATAAATAATGTGTCTATGTTATTATTGATATTTGAGTGGATTGACTTGGCGTTTAATGTTTTTTTTGTCATCATTAGGACTCCACCACCTTTTTTATTGGATCTATGTTTGTAGAATGAGTCATAGTTCTCTTTATTAAGTTGATTTAGATAGACTGTATCTGTTTCAGTGAGCCATGTCTCTGTGACACATAAAATGTCAGGTTTTAAGTCAGTTATCAGGTCATTAAATATGGGTAATTTATTTTTCATTGATCTTGCATTAATGAGGATGCATGATAGGGAGGAAGAGTAGTTAGAACAGATTATTTTATCTGTTTGAAGTGTGTTTGTTTGTTGTATGTGTATTAGTCTGTGATAGTTAATTTTTGAGTAGTTTTGATGAGTATGTCCTATGTGGCAGTCATTTCGAGTATGTGTGTGTATTATAGGTATAGTCATGTGATTTTTGTGGTTTAAGCATAGGGATAGATCTGTTATTATTATTGCTAATAATATACAGGTGAATGATATTCGTATGAGCATGTTAGGGTGAGGCATTTTCTGTATTTGGCTCAGCTTACTGTGAGTGTGTGAAAGTGAATGTAGAGCTACTGACAACAGTATCTTTAGTGCAACTATTGGTAGATACTAAAAATTACTGACAACAGTAATTGTACATGGGCTCCACAAATGGAAGCCTGGAAAGCTAAGGCACTGGCATCAAAAACTATCCCTCCTCCAAATCTGAAGTCAATAGTTCCCCCCAGAGACCAAGGTACCTTCCCCCGCTTCCTCTGAATTCTGTGAGAGTGGGGAATCCTGATCTCCTCAAAGATCCCCTTCCCTCCTTGACCTTTTGCTAGACGGTCCCTCTAGCTCCAGGGTATCATCCTACAGGGATTCTCCAGATATAAGGGAAGGCAGAGTAGCCTGAGAACACTGAGCTTGTGGCCTTTTTAAGCAGCATGGCATCTGTTTACTAAGCAGCGCTAGTGACTTCAGTATGAAATCAGAGCCGTGGCCCCACTGAAGGGGCCGTGGCTCCGATTTCACATGGAAGCCACTAGCACAGCTTAGTAATCAGACCATGCTTTGTGCATAGAAAATATAAAATCTGGCAGAAAAAATGAGTCTGCCAACTCCAGCAGCTTGCTGGACACTGACTGCAGTGCTGAAATTTTTTTTCCGTGTGCCTTTGCTTGCTTTTTAAGTGGTGTTACTTTCTCTGATGAAATGGTCGTCTGTTCCAAAATGGCAACTGTTCCCGTCAAAACCGCAGGAGCTGCCAAGCCTGTCACGCTCACCTGCTCTTTTCCCCTATGAGCCTGCATGTCCCCGATGCCTAAAACTCGCTCTACTGATCTGCCCCCTCTGCTGCAGACACGGCAAAGTCCCTGTTCGTCAACCCTGCGGCTCCCCTGACACTTGATGCACAAGAATAAAGCTGCCCGCATACACGGAGCCCGAGACCGGCCCTGATAGGGAAGGAGAAAGCAGAGTCAAATAAATGCTATCCCCTACTAAGAACCACAAACAAACAGCAATCGCAGCCCCTATCTAGAGATACTCACACGCTGCTGCTGAAGAGAAATACTGCCTGCTGCACGTGCTTTTATTTTTATATTTTGGAAAGTTACACAGCCCCTCACTAACAAGTTAAGGCTAGAACAAGGAAAAGCCCAGACATCTGGTAGTGAGACCAAAGGGCAATCCAGCTTGGGGGGGAGGGACCTGGACCACCAGGTGATTTAACCCCAAAGGCCCACCAGACTCATCAAAGGATCCTGGTTGTAACTAGACAGGCCCTGCAGCACTGCCAGCCCTCACACACCCATTAAGAAATGGGGCGAAACCCAACTTCAGGCTACTATAATTCTGTCACTTCACTGTCCTCTGGATGTCAAGAGTTTTTTGTTTTTTTCTCTTGTTTTGCTGAATTTTCCTGTTGAGATAAAGGTTCTTTCAGTGGAGTCCACATCGCAAAGGAAATTCCCTCAGCTGCTGAGGACTGAGAATACTGGATTCTGGAGCTGAAGAAGGAGCTCTTGTACTGTGACATCAGAATTTTGTCATGCTCAGTTAACAGCTGCTGGTGGAGAGGGAAAACCAACACATTCTGTTCTGGACTGGAGGGATGATATGGAAAGTTGGAGTTTCACTGTGAACTTATTTTTTGACCACCCCCATAGGAGGGTGAACCAGGAAGTTGAGCAGGTAGTGGTATAGGGCCTTGGAAAAAAGTCTCTCCTCCCACCTTTGGTACCCACAAATAAAAAAACTGTTTATGTAACCCTAGAGTCTGTCTGAGGTCCTAGAGATTCACCAGGGATCACTTACATTTTTTTTAAACAGTGAATTAAAAGGATAATTTTAAAACTGGCCACATACAATATCTATAAACAGGACCCCGGGCATTCACCTAGGGTAGAAGATGTTGTGTGGTGGCACTGTGGCCCTTCCACATGCATCAAGACAGCAGCAGAGCAAGCCACTGTCAGTGCCATGGCAGGCCTTGCAGCACCTTCGCACACTCATGACCTGCCGCTTCTGCCCCTTACGACACAAACGTCCTGTCAGAAGGGCAAGAGCAAGAAGCCTTTGTTTTGAAGTATATGGAGGAGCTGTGGTGCTGCCTCCTCCCTCCTGAGGTCTGCTAATGTCTTTGACTAGGGTGAGGGAGAAGGGAAAGAAAGGGAAAGGAAAATGCTGGATGCCTGGGGTGGGGGGAGGAGAGTAGGGAAGGGAAAGGAAGAGGAGATGTTGGACACCTTGAGGAGAAGGGAGAGGGCAAGGGATGGGAAAGTACTGGAGTATATGGGGGGGGGGCAGTTGTAGGACCTAGGCAACCTGGAGGGAACGCAAGACCTGGGGGAACACAGGACTGAGGGTTCACCTGGGGCAGCAGATACTCTTGGGCTAGCCCTATCTGTAAAGTCTAAGGATACTGTTTACCTGTGGACTTTGCACTAATATTCAATGTAAAAGTATGTGCATACTTCTACTTTAAAAACTCTTTGAGAAGCAGTGCCTGAATTTACACCTACTATTCTGGGCAGGCAAGTTCTCCAACAACAAAAATGCATACTTACTTTTGAAAATTAAAAAGTAGGTGCATAGTTTCAAAGTCTGCCCGGTATCCAGGCCTTGGTTTAGATATAGGCAAAAAAAATTCACCCCCAGAAATGAGCGTTTTAAAAATTGCCTGTTCCTAGGTATGCACTTTTACCTGAGGTAGAAGGAGGCATTCCAGGGGGTTGACGGTGATGTTGGCAGGGCTCGATTAAAATTTTAGCTCCCACACCTCAGTCTTTCCCCAATCGCCCGACAGCCACTGCCCATATCCTTCCTTCAGTCTCCCTCCCCGCCCTTCAAGTCTCTGTGCAATTTGTTTTTTAAGAATAATGATGGCCCCACAACAGCAGCCGCATGTTGGAAAACAAAATTCAGTGCAGGGCTTGCCAGCTCTTGTGCTTTGCTAGGCCTTGTGGCACCCCACCCCCTCCTCCTGTATGATTTTCTCATTACAATAGAAACTCATGTGAGAGGTAGTGTGCTTCATGAGAGCTGGCATAACTCAAATTGAATTTTCCTTTCCACCTTACTGCTAGTGCTGCAGGCAGGTGCCACTCTGGAAGGCAAACGGCAGGCCCAAGTGAAGGCTTAGAAGAAGTGCCAGTGCCCCAGCACCTATCAAAATTCAGTGCCAGCGGCCTATTGTTTTACCCATAGAAATTACTTTGAAATTACCCGTCCTATCAGTTGCTGATACAAGGGTATTTCAGTGCCCTAGGTGAATCTCTAGCCTTGTATTCCCCTCAATTATTGTGTTGGCCTTTAGGCCCTCCTCCAAGATTTTGATAATTAAATTCAACAATCCTCATCACCCAAACACCTTCCCTCCCAAAAAATTCCTATAAAACCAAATAATTGGACATCATATTGTAAACAGTTAAAAAAATATTTTTAATGTATCTGGGATGCTGCCCTGGTTGCACAGAACAGCCCTGCAACAGTAGGGTTGAGCACAGGAGGCTAATGCAATGTAAAGAAAGTGTTCCTCCATAATGTAGCAGCCTCAAAGAGAAAAGGATAAGAGGAGGAGGAGGTCCTCAAGCCTAGAAGGTCCCAACCAGGAACAGAAACAGGAACAGGTTCAGGAGTACAAAGTTTTGCTCCTTGCTTACAGTCTGCAGCCAGCAGAGAGAAGACTTCCTACTCCACTCCCTACCCACCAGGAGCAGCCAGGCACAGAAAGGGGAACAGCACTGAGGAACCCTGAGAATGGAAAAAATCTGACATCAGAGGAGCAAGAAGACTTCTCTCACCCAGCAAGGAAGAATGACATCAGCAACCATATATGGAGATTCAAAGCAGAAGATCAAGATAAGTAACAGGCACATGGAAGCTAGTGCCTGCCGTAGCAGCATACATAGGGCACATACAAGCACCTCTTGAAGAGAACTGAAGATCAAAGAGCCCATCTGCTGAGAAAATAGAAGCTCCTTTTTTAAGGAGCAGTACTGAAAGTAGATAAGGGACTCCTCCCTCTCTCTCCTCAGAAGAAAGAAGATAAGAGAGAGGGTTAAGTGGCTTGCCAAAGGACAGAAGAAGTGCAGTGAAATCTGAAGCCTAGTCTTTCTGGTTCTAGGTTGCTTCCCTAACCACTAAGCAACTCCACTCCACATAAGTACTCAGGGTCTAGTCAGCTAGGCATAAGGAAAAGAAATGCAATCCACTAGTCAAATTTAAAGTGCATGTTTGTTGACAGCAGCCCAACCTATTTGGGCTAAAAGAAACAAAAATCTGAGTGGACTTTCTATGGGGTTTAGTCCACTTCAGATATAAGGCCAAGGCTTTCCTGCAGTGCAACGTGAGCAATACGCTTTTCCCCTTTATGAGCATGTGCCTTTTGGAAAAATGTTGGAAGGATGGTTAAGGTAGAAGTCAGACACTATCTTAGGAAAAAATTTAGGATGAATACACAAAATCACCCTATTATGTAGGATGTAGAATTTTGTGTAGGATGGATCAGTCACTAGAGCATGGAGCTTGGTAACTCTGCATGCTGAGGTGACCTCCACCAAAAACAAGACCTTGTATTTCTGGTACTCCAGTTCACAGGCATTTAGTTGCTTGATAGGAGCTTTCATCAGCTGAGATAAGCCCACAATGGAATCCTAAGCCACTGTGGGAGGCTTGGGGTAGATTTCATAAACAGCAAGTCCCACATAAAGTGAAAAACTAAGAGCTGTAGAGAGATAGGCTTACCTTCCACATGAAGATAAGCACAAATTGCACTGAAGTCTACCTTTGTAACATAGTATATGACAGCAGATAAAGATCAGCATGGTCCATTCAGTCTGCCCAGCAAGGTGGCCAGAGTGATTGCAGCCAGGGCTCCATGCAGATCACCCCCTCTATTTGAGTTGGTCTTCAGGTATACAGGCAGTTTTTATGTTGGACATGAGAAAAGATCTTTCCCTCACACCAGATGACAAACCTCTTCCAATTAAAACCATACAATCTTCAAGAAGAATCTCTCCTGGAACCAAGAGGACATTGGCCACACAAACCTGCAAGTTCAGGGAGCACAGGGTTAACCCCAAAATCCAAGCTATGAGAGCAAGGGACTTGATGCTAGGTGCAACACCATTCCTCTATCTTGCGTCATCAGGATTGGTGAATCTCCCAGACAAACCAGTTCCATGATGGAAGGTTTGAGAAGCAGAGGGAACCAGGATTATCTGGGCCAGTGAGGAGATATGAGGATCATGATGCCTTTGTTGTCTCTGAGCTTCAGAAGAGTCATTGCTATCAGAAGCATAGGATATATGTACAGAAGACCCTCCCTCCCCCTAAATGATGAGGAAGGCATCTGTGGATAGTTTTCTGTGTGTTCCCACTCTAGAGCAGAACTGAGATACTTGCCTATTCTGAAGAATAGCAAGCAAATCTATCTAGGGGATGCCCTACTCCTGAATAAGCAATTCCCCTGTCCAGAATCTGTTTGTGAGGCTCAGCCTGTCTGCCAGGATATTGTCCTTGCCAGCCAGGTAAGTGACCCTGAGCAGCATCCCATGTGATATGGCATAGATCCACATTCTGTCTCTCAACCATACTGCCTCCCTGCTTATTGATGTAGTACATGCTACTTAGTTGTCCATCTGAATTATAACAATTTGATTAGCTAATTGATCACTGAAATATAATTTGAAATTGCTCCCAGTTCCATGAAATTGATCTGTAGGAAACTCTCCTGGGAGGACAATATGATACCCATCTACCATGGGCTCCCCAGACAAGTTTGGATGCATCTGTTATGAGTAGCTGCTTTTTTTTTAAGTGCTGTCAAGTCAGTGCTGACTCCTAGCAACCCAACTGCCTCTGGGCTTTCTTGGCAATATATCATTGGAAGTAGATTGTCAGGCCTTTTCTTCTGAGACAATGGAGGATAAAGTGACTTGCCCAAAGTCATAAGTTGCAACTACAAAAGGCCAACCTCAACGAGCAAACGGACAACACGCCCACACAAAGGCGATTCAAGAACTTCGACAGAGACACTTTCCTACAGGACACGATACAAGAACTGACCTCTGAAACGGACGACCTGGAGACTCAAATCACCAACTGGAACAACACTCTATCCAACGCCGCCACAGCAACAGATGCCAGATCAAAGAAACATTGTCACAACAAGAGACAACACAAGCCTTGGTATTCCACAACCATAAGACAAGAAAAAAGAGAACTCAGAAAGATTGAACGGAGATGGAGAAAATCCAAGGATACTGGAAACCAGCAGACATACCTAACAAAGCAGAAACAATACAGTGAACACATCAACCACTCAAAGAAAGAATACCACACAAACATGATCAATACCTCCTTGAACAAACCCAGAGAGCTATTCGAAATAGTAAAAATCCTCACAAAGGAGCAAAGGACAGAGGAAGAAGTACAAATAGACCCACAAGAATTTGCTGATCATATCAAGAAAAAATTTCACTCCGCAGAACCAACGCCCCCTCACACACTAACTCAGCCTGACTCACACCCCAAGACCTGGGACACATTCTCCTCACCCTCAACAGAACAGCTCTCACACATCATCTCTGCAATCAAAACAAGCACCGCTCCTACGGACCCTTGCCCAGTATCATGGATCAAAGCCACCAAATCCAGCTTCATCCACTTCATCCACAACATGGTGCACAACTCCCTCAGCCAAGGACTCATGCCAGATAAACTAAAGCTAGCTACAGTACGACCAATACCAAAGAAAACAACCCTCGACAAGAGCAACCCAGCAGCATACCGACCAATATCCAGCTTACCCTTTCTAGCAAAAATCATAGAAAAATCAGTGCAACAACAACTACAGGAGCACATTGACAACCACGCTCCTCTAGATGACAACCAACACGGCTTCCGCCCCAACCATGGAGTCGAAACACTACTGATATACCTCTTCGACAACATCCTCCAGATTATAGACAACACCAAAAAAGGTATCCTCTTGATCTTCATCGACATCTCCTCGGCGTTCGACACAGTAGACCACCAAACTCTTCTGGAAAGACTAAAGAAAATTGGGCTTCACGGTACCACATTCAAATAGTTCCAATCATACCTTACCGACAGGCAGATACAGGTCAAGGTAGGCCACAACACATCTCAACCCATAAAAGTCCTCCAAGGAGTACCTCAAGGATCCGCCCTCTCAGCACTTCTGTTCAACATATACATCCAGCCAATATGCGACATCCTGAAAGCAAACAGCATTCAATACACCATCTATGCAGACGATATTATGATTTACACGCCTATCTCAATCGACAGCCCAGACTACTCTAAAATAACAGACTGCCTAACACAAATGACAAGATGGTGTAAAGACAACAACCTCGCCATCAACTACAGCAAGACGGAGGCACTAATAATCACCCGCAACCCAGACTTCACCCACCCACCGGACATCAGAGTACAAAACACAACCATACCATTGAAATCAGAAGTAAAATACCTTGGAGTGACCCTGGACAACGAACTGAATCTCAAGACACACGTAAGCAAAACAATCCAAAATGTATACCACAGGATAAGAATCATCAGAAGACTCAAACCCCTCCTCACCACAGAACACTTCCGTACCGTATGCCAAGCTCTAATTACTCCCCTACTGGACTTCTGCAACCCTATCTACCTTGGGCTAACAAAACAAACACTCAAACCACTACAATTGGCTCAAAACACTGCAGCCCGCATAATAGCTGGTGCAACAAGACATGAACACATTACTCCTGTTCTGAAAGACCTACACTGGCTACCAATCAGCTCTCGCATCAAATACAAAACAATCATAAACATATTCAAGATCAAACACCGCACTTCAGCAAACAGCCTGCACACTCTCATACAATCAGACACCAGCACGCGCCCAAGAAGAAAAGGGACTGCCAACAGAGTAAACACACCGAACGACTTCAGAAAAACCCGCAAGGACACCACTGAGAGGGCCCTCTCTCTGGCTGCCTCAACAATATGGAACTCCCTCCCAGACGAACTGAGATCGACAGATGACCTCAAAGACTTTCGCAAGCAGCTGAAGACAATGCTGTTCATAGAACACTACGGACATGTTACATAATCCAACAGGAGCCCCCTCCTTACCCTCCCATCCGTGATAAGAAAATATTCACAGGCAGGTCTTCTGATATATCTTAACCCCTAATTACATAGAACACTGTATTATAGATCACAATGTACATAGTACAGAACAATGTATCATAGCTCATGCTGTAATATAGCTCACATTGTACCTAGTTCAACCTAATCTGTTACACTACCCTTATACACGCAATGCATAACATTTTTTCACTGCATGAACTACCCTTCCCCACTATTGATTGTATTGCTGTGACACCGCTTTGATTGTGTGATAAGGCGGTATAGAAATACCGTTAAATAAAATAAATAAATAAGGAGTTCCAATGAGAATTGAACCCTTGATCTTCTGGATACTAGGCAGTTGCTCTAACCACTAGGCTACTCCTCCTCTCCAAGTACTTTTAATAGGGAAGAATTTGAAAAGATAATCCTTTGACCAGATTGGAATGGATCTTTCCAAATGACAAAGAGTCCTTGAGGGGAACTGTGATAGATACGATGTCACTGAGCCTGTGAGTAGATTGTGTCCACTATATGCTCAAGGTCCATTGAGCCTGTTTCATTTTGAGATGTACCAAAGGAGTGACATGAACTGTCAAGGACATATAGCTCAACATCCTCAACATGTTCTTTGCTGACATCTGCTGACTTTTTTGAATATCCCTCATGATTACCATCAGTTGAGCAAGTCTGTCTTGTGGGAGAAAGACTTTTGCCTGAATCATGTCCAGTACAACTCCAATAAACATTGATTGATGTGATGGGCTTAAATTTGACTTGGGATAATATATGAGGAACCCCAAGTAGCTCTAATACCCGGATGGTCATGTGCATGGCTTCTTGAACTCCTTTCTAAGTTGATGCTCTTTACCAAGCCAATCATACCAGTAGGGAAAATGCATGTCCAGTCTGCATATATATGCTGTGACAACTGCAAGGCAATTAGTAAACACATAAGGAGTAAACGTGAGGCCAATCAGCAGTAGATGAAACTGGAAGTAGTGTTTACCTACAACAAATCATAGATACTTTCTGTGACAGGGCTGTATCTGAATGTGAGTGTAGGCATCCTTTATGTACAGAGAAGATAGCTAATTCCCTTTTTTAAGAAAGGGAAGCAGGGCACTGAAGGAAACCACTCTGAACTTGCAAACAAGGTTATTTGCTCAGATTCCTCATATCTAGGATAAGATGGATTCCACCTGTTTTCCTTATTACTGGAAAGTACCATGAGTAATATCCCTGTCCTTCCTGCCCTGGAGGACAGGTTCAACAGCATGAGTCTGTTGTAGGGCAGAAAGTTCCTGAAGAAGTATTTCCTGGTGTTGAGAGGACAGTGATAGGCCTCTTGGTGCACAATTTCTTGGTAACTTGAAGAGACAATCTGTACCCATCTTTGACAATTTTGAGATCTCTAAATATCACAGGTTGCAAAAGGCTGACAATCTGCAAAGAAAGTGAGCCTCCCCAGTTTTGGCTGGGATGCAGGCTGAGACTTCTGGATCCTCTGCTGCCCAGGGTAGGACTGAGAACCTTGCTTGGTCTAGGCCAAGTGAGAGGAAGGAGGATACCTATGCCTTTGAGAATAATATGATCTCCTCATCCCCGCCCCCCCCCCCTGTGGAACCTCTGTGATGAGGAAGCGGCCGTGTTGGAAGTGGGCCTGGCAAGGGTCTTAAGACTGTCTGTGCTACCTGATGAGAGTGGCAGACACCTGTACCTTATCTACTAAGAGATTCTCCCTATAGCATGGCACAGCAGCAAGATGTAAGTTGTAAGTCTAAGGCCCATTAAGCATCTCTGAGCAGCAATACTCATGCAGAAGGCTCTAAAATATCATACCATAAGAGCATAAGATATGCTATACTGGGTCAGACCAAAGGTTCATTGAGCCCAGTATTCTGTTTCCAACAGTGGCCAATCCAGGTCACCAGTACCTGGCTTAGAGTTTTCACCATTTTTCCCTTAGCCTTTTCTGGAGGGAGAAACTCCACAAACCTGTCGATAATGGACATGATGTTCTGCAAATGTATGCCCACAAAGAGCTGATAGGATGAACCCAGGACATGAGCACAGCGTTCTGAAAAAAATTTCTCTGAAAAGAATCCAAGGTCCTAGCCTCCCTCCCCAGAGGCACCAAAGAGTACTATTTGGAACTTACGGTTATTTGGAGTGCATTCAATGACCATGAAATGGTGCAGCAGCTGCAGCTTCTTGAATCTGGGAGCCTCTGTACTCCGTGCATAGATTCAAACTTCTTACTAACTAGCGGCACAAAGAGGGATCTCCCATCTTCTCATCTGCAGCCTCTGAAGAATGTGGTGAAAAGGCACAGTCACCATCTCCTTAGAGGGACAGGAAATGGAATTGACGTAGTCATTACCCTGACAAAATCATGGAAAAAGAGCTCTTCAGGCAGGGACTTGCAATGCTCATGAGGAGGCATGGGATCTGAGGTAAGCTCAAAAGATCTCTCCTCCAAGAAATATTCCAAGTCATACTCAGATGCATACTCAAAAAAGGTACTCAAAGGATGTCTGAATCTTTGCCTGGGCTGACTTCTGCTCTTCTCTGGAGGTGAATTTCCTATGGGAGCCTCAGTATACCATTGTACCAATGATCTCCAATGTCTAGAAAATCAATCTTCCCCCCCAGTGCACTTGAGACTGATACTAGCCAAGCAGGCACAGATATTGAGGCTCTTTGAGATTTTGATGTCAATTCCCCTCCTACAGGCAGGATGTCTTGATGACAATTCCTCTCCCACAGGTAGACAATGAGTCTCCAGGATAGGCTCAATGCCACAATGCACCTGCATTGACACTGTCAATGCAGCAACCTCACGTAGGGCAAAATCCATCTTCATCCTCTCCTTGAGGCCTCTCATAAGATGCTCCTCAGGGGCTGCCATCGACAAAGGTGTTGGGGCTCAGCAGAAAAAGCCAATGTCCATGAAATCTGTCAGGAACTATAAAGCAGGCTGGTTTCAAACTCACGGAGTCTGGCGCGGCTGCTCCAGTACTGAAGAAGATGAACAGTCCTCACATTGAGGTTGCTTCAAGGGTCAGGATCCTTCTGAAATCTCCATGCTCTTGACATCATGCTCTGAAAAACTACCATAGCAATGCACCCTAGCCTCCACCTGATACTTGGCATGCTTGGTTCTCAATGTATTTGAAGATGAGGATGGAAGAAGGAAGATGAGGAGACCCTACTGGTGCTTGGCTCCGAGTGGGTTCAAGAACCAGTGTCTAGTGCAGCTTCTCAGGCCATGGATACCAATACTGTCAATGCTGATGGATTGGTCTTCTCAGTGCCAAAAATTCTTCTGTGCTTCCCTTCATGAGCCTCAAGACTTCTTCTTGCCATCTGGAGACAGTAATGACAAGAAAGTAGTTCATGGATAGGCCCCAAGCACTGCAGGCACCAATCATGAGCTTTGTTATAGACATGGTCCTGCTGCACTGGGTATACGTTTTATATTCGCTGGCTAGTTTTGAGACATTCCGCTTAGAAAACTAGTCACAGTGAAATCAAATGACTCAATTTTTAAAAATTAACCCAATCAGAGCACCTAAGACCTAAATGCGGCCTATAGCAGGTGCTGAAATAACTAAACATTAAATTTCAGACCTATCTTTAGAAATTTGTAAACTATCATTAAAATAATGGTTTATGGTTTATTGATTCTTAATATACCTTCCTTTGAATGCGCATCAGGGTGGTTTACAATAAGATACCCTAAATAGGAAGAATTGGAAAAGAACTACAAATCATACAGGAAAGAGACAGGGAAAGGAGCCGAATATAGACATGATATATAACACAGGCTGCATTGACATATTGACAGTTGACACTGGCAAGTCACAGGTGCCACCACACAGTCACACTGTGTATGACCCATCATATATAGACCTCATTCAGGCCGTTCCACCCAACAGATCCAGGAGAACGATATCAACAAATGTTCTAATTATCCCTAAAGCAGCGACAAAATGCCTATCAGTGACATCTAACAGGGCCTTCAGATTCTATGCCCCTAAGTGCTGGAACGCCCTACCTCCAGAGATTCGGGCTAACACTGATCTATCCCTTTTCAGAAAGGCACTCAAATCCCACCTTTTCCCCCAATATTACTTGACCAGCTAACCAATCTCGATCACTACCCAAACTAAGAACAAATCCTGTTATGTATACTTGTAAATACTCACGTAAATAGTTGCAGTAATGACGTCCCATGTTTTATCCAAGTTCTCTGTCCTTGTTCTCTGTAAAACCAAACAGTTTGTTGTTCTGGTCTGTTGTTATATTGTGAACCGCGCTGATGCTGAATAGAGCGGTATATAAGAGCCTGTAATAAATAAATAAATAAATATAGAAAGCCACGTTGAAAAGATATGTTTATAAGACAGTCTTGAAGGCTTTAAATGAAGGTTCTCTGTGCAAAGTGAGCAGAAGAGCATTCCAGAAGGAAGGGGCTAGAAAGAAGAAAGCCGTAGGTCTAGTGCTTTCCACTTTAGCACAGGTGACAGGAGGAAGATCTAGTCGATTATCATGGATTAAATGGAGGGCTCTAGCTGGGATGTGAAAAGAGATCTTAGTGGATAGATAGATCAGTAAAAGTCCTAATGATGCTTCCCCTATCCAGTGAGAGGGAACTAGTGGGCAAAAGGTCTTCTGAGCAGTGGATATAATTTTAGATAAGGACATAGCATTAGCTGGGTTAAAAGCAGATCATGTGTGTCATCTATAGTACGTGAAGATTGGAGAGTGGCCAACGTAACGACAATTTTTTAAAAAGGTTCCAGGAGTGATCAGGCTCACCGGTCTTTAGTTTTCCGGATGTCAGTGCTGTGCAAAATAGCAGACTACAAAGAACAAAATTACTGAACATATACAGTTGTTCAAATAAGACTTGACCCTAAAACATGACCTCCATTCGGGGACCTCTTACAAAAATACTTTCTTAATAAATCAATAAATCACCTAGTTTAGTGTTACTGGAGCTCAACTAATAAAATTACCAGGTTCTTAAAACATGCCAAACCACTGGTATTACGTCATCATCGCTCCATATTGTAACAGCTGAAAACATATGTATCATTAACCAATAGCAGAGAATACACCACAGTAAAACTTGCAAATATATAACTACTAGCTGAGTGGAAGTTTGATTGGTTTAGAGCAGAGGTTCCCAACTCCAGTCCTGGAGGACCAAGCACCATTCAGGTTTTTAGGCTGTCCCTAATGAATATGCATGAGATACATTTGAATACAATGGGGGCAGTGCATGCAAATGCATCTCATGCATATTTATTAGGGACAGCCTGAAAACCTGAATGGTGTTTGGCCCTCTAGGACTGGAGTTGGTAACCTCTGGTTTAGAGGATGAATGGGTGATTACTGATTAGTTCCCTGGTAGGAAGTGTCCATCATATTTTGTCTTATTAGTTACAGAATATTGCTTTGATAAAGCCACGGCAACAAAATCAACAACCGTAGTTGGCCACTTCAGTTAACAGCTCGCCTGAATAGAATTTGAGAACACCGCAGTACATTTGCATTACCTTCAAGAATGAGAGTTTAATGGCTTACAAGTTAAGTATAGCTTTATTGGGAAAGAAGAGAAGCTATATATTTGCAAATTTTACTGTGGTGTATTCTCTGCTGTTGGTTAATGATACATAAGTTTTCAATATCTTAATTAAGTTGACGAGATCTGTGATGGTTTAATGGGGCAAAGCCAACATGGATTTAGCCAAGGGAAGGCCTATCTCATTAATCTGTTATATATTTTTGGAGGTGTGAATAAACAGGTAAATAAAAGTCAGCTGGTTGATACAGAGTATCTGGATTGTCAGAAAGCCTTTGATAAGGCTCCTCATGAGAGACTCTTGAGGAAATCAAAGTCATGGAATAAGAGAGAGTGTACTATTGTGGATCAGGTAAGACAGAAAACAGTGAGTAAGGCTAAATGGCCAATTTTCTCAGTAGAGAAAGGTGAATAGCGGAGTACCCCAGGGATTTATGCTGGGCCCACTACTTTTTATATATTCATAAATGATCTGGAAAAGCAAACGAGTGAGGTGATCAGATTTGCAGATGACACAAAATTATTCAAAGTTGTTAAATCATAAGAGGATTGTGAAAAATTGCAAGAGGACCATGAGAAATTGGGAGACAGGACATCCAAATGACAGAAGACATTTAATGTGGACCACTGCAAATGTTATGCACTTAGGGGGTCATTCTGAGCTGCGTTTAGTGGGTCTGGATGTCCGATCCAGACGTCCAGACCTTCTAAACGCCCAGATCGTCCTGCCTGTAACAGAGCTCTCCGCACATATTGCTGGTTTGTACAGGGAGCTCTGTTCGTGGGTGGGAGGGGTAGGGCTGTGGGACGAGCAAGGGCAAGCGGTGGGCAGTGACTGACCCTAGACGTGCAGGGCTGATGCTTAGATGGGGGCGCAGGAGCCGGGGAAGGCAAAGAGGTGAGAGGGCGCAGGGGGATCCCTGCAGCCCGATCCTGGCCATGGAAGGCTGGATCAGGGGTTGGACTGCAGGGAAAGAGGCGATTGCGGCCAGGAAGCGCAGCCCCTGAACAGAGGCACATTGCCATGGTGATGGATGCCATGGCACTGCGGCTCCATTCAGGGACTTGGCTGAGTTAACCGGGTATGTGGCTGGACCTGTGGCCGATCAGAATCAGGGCCTGGCCTACACATCCAGGCTGTAGACCCGATTCTGATCCTGCAGGCACATCTAGCCCCCATGGGATCGGAATAGGGTCTACCTCTGTACACCTGATTTTGATCGGCTGGATAAGGGGCTAGTACAGAATCTGCCTCTATGGGAAGAACAACCCAAATTTTAGTGATACAATGTAAGGTTCCACATCAGGGATCACCATCCAGAAAAAGAATTTAAGCATCATGATGGCATACATTGAAACCCTCTGCCCAGTGAGCAGCGGTGGCTAAGAAAGCAAATAGAATGCTAGGAATCATAACAAAAGGAAAGGATATTATAATGCCACTGTATCACTCCATGCTGTGACCACACCTTGAATATTTTGTGCAGTTTTGGTCACCATATCTAAAAAAGGATATAGCAGAATTATTTATTTATTTATTTATTTACATTCTCTTATATACCACGCTATTCTGCTTCAGTGCGGTTTACATTGAACAAACTGAAATTACATTGAACAGGGCATTATAACTTGGAGATAACTATTTTACAGGGAACATGGGCTATGGAGGGTTAAGTGGCTTGCCCAAGACCACAAGGAGCACCTGTGGGACTAGAAACCCCAGTCCTTCCAGCCCAAGGTTGCTGTCCTCTAGTGGGATTTGAACCTCCGACCTTCCAGCCTGAAGTACCTTGCCCCAACCACTAGGCCACTCCTCCACTCCTTGCCTTTCACAAATGATCGAGAGGTTTGCACATTTAACACTGGGGGAAAAAAACTTCACCCAGATAAAATTTTGCCAAGGAAAATCATCACCTACACAACTTCTCTGGATAAAAAGCAGCAGTGCTGGGGGCATGGTTAAAGTTTAGCTGAGCCCTGACGCAGGCTTCTATGCTCAAACTTGGCCAAGTTGGGTCCTTTTAAATAAAATTGATTTTATGAAAATTTCACCTGTGTGGCTGTGGTCATTCTCTGCTCCATTGTTGGACTGCTGTTGGTTGTTGCGGAGGATTTCCTCTTTTCTCTTTACCTTCCCTCCTAATGTCAATCCTGACATCTGCTGTCTTTTGTTTTGTACAATACAGGGGGAAATGCATTTCTTTCTCTTTCTGGTGCTGCAATGCATGCAGCATCTGGCTTTCTGAGGTTTTTGTTTAATTTTTGTGTACATATTTCTATTGTCACTTTGTGGTCACTGAAGGGATAATCAGTCCAAACCTGGATTTCAAGCCTGCTCTATGGGTCAATTGTAGGCAGGGTCAGACCTACAGTCACTTATGGGCGAAGGCCTGTCTGTAATGAGTGTGTGCGCGACCAAGGCTGGATATTCTGTTGGCATGGAATTTCTGTTTAAGAATGTGTAGTAATCTGGCTTGTTCAGCTTTCCTAATAAGTTTACTGATCATTTAGAATCCCTGCAATGTTTATGACGCTGCCCTTTTTCTGGGCAGGGTACTTGTATGAGTTTTGGAAGTTAGTACTGGCATGGTAGATATGCTCTTGGACCTGAATGACTTTTCTATATTAATTCCAAGGCCAGCCCAACCATCAGGCAACCTAGGGAATTGCTTCTGGGGATTGGCAGAGAGTAGGGCATTCCAAGCTAAACAATAAATTCTAACAGCCAGTGGGGACAAACGGGTTAAGATTTGCTTAGGGTGCCAACACTTTGAATCAACTCTGGGACTGGCCCTGATTAATTCAAAATAGGTTTGGTATTAAGAGAGATTTTTTCTCATATATTAAGTTTATGGGGAAGGTTCTAGCTCTGCGCTGCACAGATTGTTGGGGAAGGGGGCGGGGTTCGGTGGATGAAGAATATGTCTGGATTTAATGCCATATGGTAGAGCATATTTGTGTTGGAGGAGCCTGAGAAGGGGGGCTGTGACTGAATAGGTGCTGAAGAGTTCATCCTCTTGCACCCAACCTGATATAGCCTGCAGATGCTAAAGCCTGCAAAAATGCCCTCTCTGCAATTATTATTTATAGGTGGGGCAGTGGGGTAGGTATGCGAGGAGCACTGCTAGCCACAGGTGGTGGGTTTTTCTCTTTCAAAAAGTTGGCAACCCTAGGTGGAAGCACAATGGCATCGCAGTGCTGGAGCTGAAGGTAACTCCGGCTCTTCAGTGCCGTTTAAAAGAATTGTCCTGATGAGGGGCAGCAGCAGGCACTCCTGGAAAGTCATCGCTCTAGATGACCACCGAGATCGCCGGATGGTAGTTCTGGCCCTGCTCATCTCAAATCAGAAATGGCTGGTGCTGAACTGGCAAGAGGTTCTGCAGGTCAAGACTGAGGTCTTCTCATATAGAAGATGTGTTTGGGGTTCTAACCTCTGTACATAGCTCTCAGAGCTGGATTAACAGAGGGTGCACTGGCAGAACAGCACTAACAGAAGCCTCCTCTTCTCACCATACGTCTACATGCGATAAGACTTCCCCTAGCTCCTTCTTCTAACTGCTTAATGGCAACACTTGGTAATCCAGAGGAAAGTGAAAAAAAACAATTCTCTTTTTCAGTTCCAAATCTGGTGATCCACTCAGAATTGTCCCCCACTCTCTCAGTCTTATTTGTTGTTTTGTAACCGAGTCGAGGACCTTTTACATATCCTCATGGAAAAGAAAATCCCATATGGTGCCTGTTTTCATTTGGCATGACAGGCTTATTGTATTGCTCAAACATTCCCATGTTCCCTCTGCCAAAAAGTAATAATTCACACCACAGTGTCAATGTGGCATAATAATAAATTTCAAACCCGATGGAATCTGGTATCTTGGACTTTAGCCAGGGAGGAACTGACTGAAGAAGAAAAGACCAAAACTAAAACAAATACTGCACTGTTGAGTTATTTCTCGACCTCCTAGAATGTGGCTTATACGCTTTATAGTAAGTCACAGAGCCTCAGTGAAGGCATATTCAAAAAGATTTATTGTTTCAAGAAGTTTTAGCATTTAACAATTTAGTTCCTGCTGTGGTAATTTGCCATGTGGTACGCTCGGGAGCAGTCAGGGGCTGGTTTATTAGCTATTACTTTTAGACTCTGCTACTGTACACAAAAGGAAGTTTTAAGGCAGCATATGAATACCACTAATTATATGACTCTGGATAAATGAAGTGCTGGGCATATAATTCCAAGTTATGGGTCCCAGTCAATATTGTAGGAATCATCAGAATTAACAATGTGGCTGCACGCTCCAAGGAGGATTCTCAACTGTAGAAGAAAACGTGTTCTTTGTCTTCATTAAACATTATGCAAAAGGTTTTAGCTGATGACTCAGTGGTAGAACTGCACTTGTCACACAAGAGAGACACACTCATGCAGACAGTTTAACTTCCCCACCTCTAGCAAGCTGAGCTTGGGAATACTAAGAAAACATAGAAGCATGATGGCAGAAAAAGACCATACGGCCTATCTAGTCTGCCCTTCCATATCAACTACAACAGCCCCTTTTTTTCCTCTATTCTGTGTTTGTGCAATGCTTTCTTGAATTCAGATACTGTCCTTGTCTCTACTACTGTACTTCTTATGTGCATATCCAGGAAACTACAGACTGGTGATCCTGACGTCAATACCCGGCAAAATGGTAGAAACCATTATAAAGAATAAAATTACTGAACACGTAGATAGTCATGGTTTAATGGGAGAAAGCCAACATGGATTTAGCCAAAGAAAGTCCTGTCTTACTAATCTGTTATATTTTTTGAAGGTGTGAATAAACAAGTGGACAAAGATGAGCCGGTTGATATAGTGTATCTGGATTTTCAGAAAGCCTTTGACAAGATCCCTCATGAGAGACTCTAGGCAAAATTAAAAAGTTGTGGGATTGGATGTAGTATGTAATTGTGGATCAAGAACTGGTTAAAAGATAGAAAGCAGAAGGTAGGGCTAAATGGCCAATTTTCTCAGTGGAGAAAAGTGAATAGTGGAGAACTCCAGGGATCTATACTAGGCCTGCTGCTTTTTAACATTTATAAATGACCTGGACACAGGAATAATGAGTGAGGTGATCAAATTTGCAGATGACACAATTATTCAAAGTTGTTAAAACACAAGAGGATTGAGGAAAAATTGCAAGAGGACCTTGATAAATTGGAAGACTGGATGTCCAAATGGCAGATGAAATTTAATTTGGACAAGTGCAAAGCTATGCACCTAGGAAACAACCACCCAAACTTTAGTTACACGAGGCAAGGTACCACCTTAGAAACTACAACCCAGGAAAAAGATTTAGGAGTCATCGTCGATAATATATTGAAACCCTCCACCCAGTGTGCAGCGTCAATCAAGAAAGCAAAGAGAATGCTAGGAATCATAAGGATAGGAATGGAGAATAAAACCAATGATATTATAATGCCTCTGTGTCATTCCATGGTGTGATCACACCTTCAATATTGTGTGCAATTCTGGTTGCCATATCTTAAAAAGGATATAGCAGAATTAGAAAAGGTACAGAGAAGAGCAACAAAAATGGTAAAAGGAATGGAAAGATACCCTATGACATGAGGCTTAAAGGTTAAGGCTCTTCAACTTGGAAACGAGAAGGCTGAGGGGGTGTGGGAATATGATTGATTTATTTTATTTATTTATTTATTTATTTTATTTAAACATTTATTTAACAGTTTTTATATACCTTTCTATCCTTAACTGAGCGGTTTGCATTACAACATTAAACTTACGCAGACAACAAGTGAGAGATCACAGTAGACTGCTACATTAAAACATAGATAAACATGGTAACATATTTATAAACTTTTAAAGTTGTATAAAGGGTAAACTATATACAAAACTATGTATAATCGGTGGCATGTGTCCAATTTTATTTATGGTTTACGTGATATGTCCAAAGAATTCCATGTAGAGGTAAAGTCCTTAGTTTTTTGCGGAAGTCTTTGATACCCATAGTTGATCTGAGGTCTTCCGGTAGGGTGTTCCACAGTGCTGGGGCAGAGAGGGAAAGTGCTCTAGTGGAAGTGGTCTGGTTGGATTTCTAGCATTCTGTAGGGGTAAGGATCATGTTTTTATTGCTTGTTCTCTTGGGGTGCTGGTGTCCTGTAGAATATTTGCAGAGGATTTATGTATAATCTTGAAGATTATTAGGACTGTTTTGTATTTGGTACAGGAGTGTATTGGGAGCCAGTGCAATGGGTTAGTATGGGGGGTTATGTGTTCTTGTCTGCAGGTATCAGTGAGAATACGGGTGGCCATATTTCGTGCCAATTGCATGGGGCGAATGGAGCTTTTTGGTAAACCCTGGTATATCGTGTTGCAGTAATCCAAGGTCAGTGTGACAATTGCTTGAAATACAGTGCAAAATGGATCATGGCTGAGCAGATTCTTGAGTAGCTTCATCTTGTGATAGGCATTTGCGGTGGTTTCCTTTATTTGGGTTTGTAGCATGCAGTTTTGGTCTAAAATAACGCCCAGATACTTGATCTCACTTCGTACTTTGATGGTGTAGTGTGAAAGACCGATTTCTTGTAGGCGTGTGATAGAGGTATGATAGAGGTCTATAAATTATACAAAGAATTTTTTATATTTCTTCAAAAAAGGAAGAAAAATAAATGGAGCAGCTTGATGGATTTTAGAGGTCTATAAATTAATGAATGGAGTGGAACGGGTAAACTTAGATCAGTTGTTTACGCCATCAAAAAGTAGAAAGACTAGAGGACACGCAATGAAGCTACAATGTAACACGTTTAAGACAAATAAGAGAAAATATTATTTTATTCAATGCGTAGTCAAACTCTTGAATTCGTTACCAAAGGATGTAATGAAAGCTGTTAGTGTAGCTGGGTTTAAAAAAGGTTTGGTCGAGTTCCTGAAGGAAAGGGCCATAAACCATTATTAAAGGGGACCCAGGAAATCCACTGCTTGCCCCAAAACAAGCATTGTGGAACCTGTGTCCTTTGGGGAAACTGCTAGGTACTTGTGACCTGAATTGGCCACTGTTGGAAACAGGATACTGGGCTTGATGGACCTTGGTCTGACCCAGTATGGCATTTCTTATGTTCTTATCCCAAAGGGTAATGTGATAAAAGCCCTTTTCTATGGGTAAAACAGGTTTACCTACGAGAAAGTTTATAAAAGTTGCCCCATAAGTAACAAATTGCTTCTTTTAAGTGCATTTAGTGTCCCATAGTGAGCTATTCTTTTTTGGAAATAGTTTTTTATTAAATGTTTTTGTATGTTGTGACTGTCCCCAAATATATCTACTTCTTTGGTTGTGCTATATTTACTCTAGAAAAGGATCCATGTTCACTGAGGTTTTTTTAAAATGCTAAAGTTCTCTTTTAAATTCATGAACCTAAACTTCTACTTTCTTACATATATGACCGATACAAAATTATCCTCTTAGTGGGGACAATTTTAAATCAGGCTATTTAACAGAGCTAATCTAATCTATGCCTCTAAAAACTGCCCTCAAAACAGACTGCTCAATGTTATTTTTAAAAGCCCAGAGCTATAATCCTAATTGAATTAAATAATCACATTTTTAAAAACTGAAAGAAGTTTCTGCCCTGGGCCGCTTTTTCTAAAGTTCATTAGCTGGTTAATGTACATTTTAATGCGCGGCAACTGGCAATGAGAAACACTAATGCGAGCACGTGTCTGCCACCCCACACTAACATGCACGGTAATTGGTGATTGCAGGATAGGGCAGGAAAGGGGCAGAGAGTGGGTATGAAGAGCATATTAAATGCCAGCATTGGGGTACTCAGTAGCAATGCGGCCCTTAATGTGGATTCATCTAAAGCAAGCCTTGACAAATTCTCTTAGAATCTGGGAGTCAGCTTAAACATTTAGGAGACAGCCACCGAGACCTCAGTCATAGGTCCCTCTCCCTCCATCTTCCAAAAGGTGTATTGTAGCTCTGTTTTTTAAAGGCTTGATTTATTATTTTTCCATGTTTCATAGGAAAAGAATGTGCAATTACACAGTGCCAATAAAAGGCACCCTTCTCCTCCTCCCCTTCCCATCACCCCCAATGAGTATGTTGTCAGCAGCACATTGGTGACCCTATATAGCTGCACCTGAGACAATTTCCTTTTTTACTTCACACACCACCATTGCCTGGTAATATATGAAGCAAAAAAAAAAAATCCTTCTCACAGCCATCACTCAGTGTCTCACTCTCATAGCCCTTCCAGTCATCACCCAGTGTCTCTCTCTCTCTCTTGCCCCCCCCCAAGCTATCACCCGATGTCTGTCTCTCTCATGCCCTCCAAGCCATCACCCATGTGTCTCGCTCTTGCCCTCCAAGCCATCACCCAACATGTGTGTCTCTCTCTTGCCCCCCAAGCCATCACCTGATGTATGTGTTCTCTATCTCTCTCTCTTGTCCTCCCCAGTCATCACCCAATGTATGTGTTCTATCTCTCCCTCTTGCCCTCCCCAGCCATCACCCGATGTCTTACCATTGTTCACTCTTTCACCGCGATCAGCTCTATGTGTAGTTTGAGCCACGTGGTGATGGAAGCTTGCTAATCTCACTATTTGCTGATCTTGCTGAGATTTGAAACAGCAAGATTAGCAAACTTCCGGCACCATGTGATTCAAACTACATGCAGAGTTGATTGTGGTACAGGAAGTTTGCTAATTTTGCTATTTTATGTCTCAGCGAGATCGGCAAACAGCAGGGTTAGCAAGCTTCCTTCATCACGCAACTCGAACTACATGCAGAACCTATCACAGTGAGACATCGGGTGATGGCTGGGGGATGGAGGCTTTGCAATTAACGTGACTTTGTTTGGTGTAACTAATTGTAAATCTTTTATGGACTTTAGTAAAAGGGGCCTTTTGTTCTCTTCTTTGCCTTCAAACATCAATAAAACAGGAAAAAATATATTAGTATGATATTCAAAAACAGACAATGGAAGATGGCATTGCAGCTTGCTTAGACAACATTTGCATGGAGGAATTCAAATTGGAAGAGTGGCTAAGGTTGCATCCCCTACTTTGTGCATTTGCATCCCAAATAATGGACAAATTCAGAGCTCATTAAGGAAATTTGGGGTAGTATTACCACCTAATTTGCGTGGGGATTAGACTTTCACGAATATCTGTCTGTGCTGACAATCCAGTCAAGCTATGTTAGATCTAAAATCTAGACATACACTCATACAGGGTAATTTTATGAAATATTCACTTTATGTAAGCAAGTTTTATGCACACAAAATTGCTATTATAAAACTGTACCGGCATATGCACATACAAATATGTGTGCAAACATCACGATGCAAACTTCTATGGAATTCTCATGTTGGCTTTCCTGAAGTAATGTTTTGGCAAAGTTGGGGGTAGAGTTTTGAGGTATATGCACACTCTATAAAATACATGCAATAACGCACATAGCTGCACAGGTTGTAAAGCAGGAGTAAGTTTCTGCAAAAGTAGTGGTGTGCTACTGGGGCTGGCTCTGGAACCCTATTTTATAAAAACACATGCCTTTATAAAATAGACACATTTTAAATAGGTGCCCTGTTATACAATTACCTCCATAGTAGCTCTTCATGGAAACTGGATAGATTTGCAGCCCTCAAAGATTGCACTTGGACATCCCTGTCTTTGTTTCATTATATTCTTTTTTCTTTTAGTCTCCTTACTCTTTATAGGCTGATCCTTTTCTTCCTCCCTACATAGAATCAACAGACAAATTATCTGCCAAGCAATTTAAGCCGCTTTTCTGTGGCCCAAGTCATCTGGATAACGTAGCCGGATACCATTTGAAAATTATCCAAATTCTTTTTTTTTTTTTTTAAGTGCTATCAGGTCAATGCTGACTCCTGGCAACCCAGCAGCCCCTACGTTTTCTTGGCAAGGTATGAACGGAAGTAGATTGCCAGACCTTTTCTTCCGAAGCAATGCAAGGTAAAATGACTTGCCCAAGATCACAAGGTGTGCCAGTGGTAATCAAACCCTGATCTCTTGGTTGCTAGACTGCTGCTCTAACCATTAGATGACTCCTCCACTCCATTATCCATTATTATGTGCTATCATTATCTGGATAGTGGCCGTACCTCCTTCACACCGCCCACAGACTGCTCCTGCACTAACCGGACACCGCTAAGGAGGTCTGTGGAGATACTCCGCCACATTATCTGGATAGTGGCCATACCTCCTTCATGCCACCCACAGACTGCTCCTGCACTAACCGGACACCGCTAAGGAGGTCTGTGGAGATACTCCGCCACATTATCTGGATAATGCCATTGAACATGGGTGCAGGATCAGGCATTGTGATGGCCCGGTGTGCTCCTGCAACCCTGCAGTAGATGTTCTTCCCGCTTCATGGCCAGCCTACTGCAGTGCCAACCCCCGTTTCCCCCCACCTGACCCTTGGCAGGGGTAGCTGGGGCCCAGATCAGGCGGCGGGGACTCACCTACCCCCCTCCACTGGCTGTGTGGTGGGGTTGAGTGGGCTGCCTGCTGCAGGCTCAGGGCTCAATATCACCTTCGAGGTGGTATAAACCCCACGTCCTGATGGCAGCTGGTGGATGTACCGGGCCGTGACCTGAATCGGCCCTGTACGTCCGGGTGCCTGGCCCACCCCTATCCACATCTCCCCATACGGAGGCTGTGTGCGTGCGGGAAGATCGCTTTGCTGAATACAGGCCAGACAGTGGCAATTTTTAGGTGGCAAGCCCAATATGATGAAAATATATCTGCTGCAAAGTTAGAAAATATGGTATGTAATAAAAAAGAAATAAAATTCTATGTCACCAAGCACTGGGCATTGCCATTCTTATTCCTGCTGCAAGATACTGGCTTTTGATTCACAGCATACTGACATACATCTGGACTACACTAACAACAATGTAGCAAATGTCCTACTGTGCTGCAATCCAAACAAATACAATACCATTAGCAATGACCTTAGCTGCCATTCGTTTTAAGCATTCCATGAATGTCTGAGAGACTGTCAGAATGATTATTCTAACTAATGAAATAACAATGTCATTATTAAGCATAAAAGGACGACACTGTCTCCTGACAGATGCAACAACAGTACCTTCTCTCTAAATAATATAGGTAACTATCCAGTGAGATTGGAATGATATCTTTTCTAACTGGTCCATCCTGGCCTGATTAAAGATTATTGCATTGCTCTTTATTGATTAATAAAAATGTTAAATGTTTGACATGTTCATATGGCTTTTAGAATAAACAAATTTGAGGTGATTAGGTTCAGCCATTTTTTTGGTTGCTCAGTTTTTGTATTTTTTTTTTTTTTTTTACAGAAAGTGTGATCAGCAGTGTGGCTCACAAAGAGTTAATGGCAGAGAGCAGCACCTTATATGTTTCAAGGATGCATAAAGCCCAGAGTCCCTGTTTCCTGCTCCTAGCAACCTTGTCTCTGTGCATCACTTCATCTGAAGTAACTGGTCTCTAAAGAATGGGAAAATGTCAGGAAAGACCTTGGGGCTTGCCTGCAGGTCACAGCACTTACAGAAAATTAGCAGCAACATTTTCTCCATTCTGGTTCTGGGGTTTAATTATTATAAGGAATATGAACCTTTTGTTGACCAGGAAATGACATTCTATTCTATCTAATAAGGATAAAGAGAGTTTATTCACAGCCGTTATAATGCAACCCAAGCCCCACCCAGCTCTCTCTGCCTAAGAGATATGTCCCATTTACATGCAGAAAACACCCCACGGCTTGTTTGATAGCCAAATTTGAAACCTTTGGCATTCTAATTACCTATTCATAAACAAAGAGAAAGAGAAAGAGAAAAGGAATAGATCAGTGCTTTTCAACCTTCTCCTGAAGGTACATCTAGCTAGCCAGGTTTTCAGGATTACCACAATGAGCATGCATGAGATAGATTTGCATACCCTGGGTCTCCAAAGTATGCAGATTTGTGTCATGTATATGTCTGGCAGTAATCATGAAAAGCAGGCTGGCTAAGAGTGCCTCCAAGTTGAGAAATACTGCATTAGAGCCCAACATTAGAAACATAGAAATATGATGGCAAAAAAGAACACATGGCCTATCTACTCTGCCCTTCCATATCAACTACTATAGTCCCCTTTTTACCTTTAGCGATCTGTTTTTGCCCTTGCTTTTTTAAATTCAAATACTGTCCTCATGTCTACCAGCTCCACTGGGAGACTGTTCCACGCATCTACCACGCGTTCCATAAAGAAATATTTCCGCATATTACTCCTGAGTCTATCCCTTTTTACTCTCATTCTATGTCCCCTCGTAGCAGAGCAGAGCTTGCTTTCAATTGAAAGAGACCATCCTGTGCATTTATGCCACAGAGGTATTTAAATGTCTCTGTCATATCACTCCTATCCTGCCTTTCCTCTAAAGTATACATAGTAAGATCTTTAAGTCTGTCCTCATATGCTTCATAATGAAGACTATTAACCATTTTAGTAGCCACCCTCTGCACTGAGTCCAACCTGCTTATATCCTTTTCAAGCTGCAATCTCCAGAATTGCACACAATACTCCAAATGAAGTTGCACAAGAGACTTATACAGAGGCTTATCGCCTCCTTTTTTCTGCTGGCCATTCCTCTTCCTTTACGCCCAAGCATCCTTCTGGCTTTTGCAGTCACTTTTTCTATCTCTTCAGCTACTTTAAGATCGGCAGTCACAATTATGCCCATGTCCCACTCCTCTTTTGTGGACAGAAGCACTTCACCCCCTACACGGTAACACTCCTTTGGATTTTTGCAGCCCAAATGCATGACTGCATTTTTTAGCATTCAATTTCAGCTGCCAAATTCTGGACTGTTCTTCAAGCTTAGCTAGATCCCTCTTCATGTTTTCTATTCCTTCCTGGGTGTCTACTGCAGATTTTGGTATCACCTGCAAACAAGCAACCCTTAACCGACATCCCTTCTGCAATATCACTAACAAATATGTTAAAAAGAATCGGACCAAGGACAGATCCCTGCGGCACACCACTGCTAACCTCCTTCTCCTCAGAGTGAACTCCTGTATCCTTTATCGCCTCCCATTCAACCAGTAAATTTAGGGTCCATCCCTAGGGTGCTCAGTTTCTTTATAAGTCACTGTATGGAACAGTGTCAAAGGCTTTGCTGAAATCTAAATACACCACATCTAGAGCTCTCCCTTGGTCCAACTCGTTGTTATCCTGTCAAAGAAATCAATCAGATTTGTCTGCAAGCTCTGCCTCTGGTGAATCCATGTTGCTTCAGATCCTTCAATTCATTGGACTCCAGAAACCTCACTCTTCTCTATTTTAGTAACCTTTCCAATAAGGTTAGACTAATCGGCCTGTAGTTCTCCATGTCATCCTTATGTCCGCTTTTGTGTAAAAGGACCACATATGCCTTTCTCCAGTTCTCTGGCATCACTCCCAACTTTAAAGAGGCATTGAAAATGTTCCACATTTGGAACCACCACCCAGGAAAAAGATTTAGGCATCATTGTGGATAACATGTTAAAACCCTCGGCCCAGAACGCTAGATATCATAAGGAAAGGAATGGAAAATAAAACAAAAGATATTATAATGCCTCTATATCGTTCCATGGTGAGACTGCACCTTGAATATTGTGTGCAATTCTGGTCGCCATATCTTAAAAAGGATATAGTGTTATTAGAAAAGGTTCAGAGAAGAGCCACCAAAATGGTAAAGGGGATGGAAGGATACTCCTATGAAGAAAGGCTAAAAAGGTTAGGGCTCTTTAACCTGGAAAAGAGATGGCTGAAGGGAGATATGATAGAAGTCTATAAATTAATGCACGGAGTGGAACGGGTAAACGTAGATCGATTGTTTACGTTATCAGAATATAGAAAGACTAGGGGACATGCAATGAAGCTACAGGGTAAACTATTTAAGACTAATAAAAAAATATTTTTTCACTCAACATGTAATCAAACTCTGGAATTTGTTACCGGAGGATGTAGTAAAGGCTGTTAGTGTAGCTGGGTTTAAAAAAGGTTTGGACAAGTTCCTGGAGGAAAGGTCCATAAACCATTACTAAGAAGGGACCCAGGATATCAATGCTTGACCCAGTATAAACATTGTGGAACCTGTGTCTTTTGGGGAAACTGCTAGGTACGTATGACCCAGATTGGCCATTGTTGGAAACAGGATACTGGGCTTGATGGACCTTGGTCTGACCCAGTATGGCATATCTTATGTTCGGACAGTGGTGCTTCTAGAATGTCCCCAAGTTCTCTCAGTATTCTTGGATGTATCCCATCTGGACCCATGGCTTTGTCTACTTTTGGTTTAAGCTAGTTCCTCATGGATACAGTCTTCTGAAAATTGTTTGAGATCCACGTCCCTTCTGTTCCTGATTGTGGGTGTTTTCTGAGGTGCTGCTACTGGCTCTTCATCTGTGAACACAGAACAGAAATATTTGTTAAGCAATTCTGCTTTATCCTATCAGTTTCGGCATATTCTTCCCCTGCACCCTTGAGTCTGACAATACCCCTTTTGCCCTTCCTCCACTCACTAACATATCTGAAAAGTCTCTTATCCCCCCATGTTATTGCATTGGCTATTCTTTCCTCTTTTTGTACCTTTGTTTTCCAGACTACTTTGCTAGCTTCTCTAAGTTTTTCCAAATATAGATGGCTGTCTTCCTCTCTCTGTGATCTCTTGTATCTCATGAAGGCCTCCCTCTTTTTCTTCACCTTTTCAGCTACTTCTTTTGAGAACCATAGCAGCCTCCTTTTTCTTTTACATTTATTTACCTTTCCAACAAAAAGGTTTGTTGTCCTTAAAATATCCCCTTTCGGTTTTGCCCACTGTTTTTCTATATCCCCCAGCTGTTCCCATCCCACTAACAACTCTTTGAGGTATTGTCCCATCTTGGCAAAGTTAGTTTTCCTAAAGTCTAAGACCCTCGCTTTTGAATGGATTTTATCAACCCTAGTCCTACTACTGAATCATACCATCTGGTGATCACTGGATGCGAGATGATATCCCACTGTAACATAAGAAACACTTTCATCATTGGTAAGCATTAAGTCCAGTATGGCCCCATTGTGTGTGGGTTCTGTTATGAGTTGCCTGAATAGTTCTCCCTGCAGAGAATCCAGGATCTCCTTACTTCTAGATGACACTGCAGCAGGGATGTGCCAATCCACATGCAGCCTATTGAAATCACCTATCAGTAGCACTTCTTCTTTCATGACAATACTGTGTATGTCTTCTGTTAAATCTACGTCCACTTCTACTCCTTGTGAGGGGTATCTGTATATAACTCCAATGCAAATGGATTTTCCTTTCCCTCTTTCTAATTTAACCCACAGTGCCTTCTCTCTTCCTTTTAAGCTCTGCAATTCTTTAGCTTTAATATCATTTTTTACAAATAGTGTCACTCCACTGCCCCTTCTTCCTACTCTGTCCTTCCTGAATAAAGTATAGCCTCGTATAATTACATCCCAGTCATGGTTTTCCATGAGCCATGTCTCCATAATCGCCACTAAATCCAAGTCAGCCTCTTCCATTAAAGCCTCAACACTTGGGATCTTATTTCCCATGCTAGGCCATTTATACACACCACTTTCCAGATATTGCCTCTATTACCCATTTCTACTGAGGTATTCAATGTTTCGCTTATCTTCATTCATTCATTCATCACAACATGTATTGCTTTTATCAGATTTGTGATCAATTGATATTTACTGCATTTATAAAACATTTTGCATGTGAAAGTGTTTCTAGATCAGAACAAGAAGTTCTATATGAGACTGGTGGAAAGTGGGATAAGGAATAATGAAAGAAATTGTTTCATTACAGAATGGATGATGGATGTGAGGAACATTCTCCCAGTGGAAATGACTGAAGTGGGCAAAGCCAGTATTAGAATTCAGAAAGACATGGGGCAGGCACAGAGCATCCCTTCTGGTGGGAAAACAGGAGTACTTAAGAAGTCAGAAATAAAGCAAGAAAAGGGCTGGCATTAATGTCTGGGCCATTATACCACAGGGGCCCCAAGTCTGCCCCAAGCTGAAGGACAAATAGTCCACTGCTTGGGATCCAATGAGGTAATTTTATAAGGGTTGCTTAATTTAACATGTATTGTCATGTGCATATTCTGCACCTGGTTTATAAAATAAAGTACACACGTACTTTATAAAATAGGAGCATAAGTGGTAAGATACACTCGCCAAATCTAGGCACGACTACTTATACCAACCCTAGACTTGGTGTTATTGCCCGCATCTGGATTGTAGAAAATAGAAATAAGTTATATTATTTTATAATTTATGCATGTAAATTTAGGCTTCACCTATGCTCTGCCCCTGCTCCCACATACTCCAAAAGTAAGCACCATTGTTCTGACATGTGTACTTACAGAATAGTACCTTCCTAAACTGCACATGTAAGTGCTCCATCCCTGTGCATAATTCATTAATATAGCATGTAACTTTGCTCAGCATAGCTGCTGTTATTGCATTGATCCATCTCATTGCTGGCATTCCTCTTTCGTGTTGACCTTCAACCTTGCCAAGCATGATGTCTTTCTCTAATGATCTCTCTCTTAGCATGATGTGTCCAAAGTATGAAAGTCTAAGTTTTGTCATCTGAGCTTCTAAGGAAAGCTTAAGTTTGATCTCCTCTAGTACTGACTGGTTTGCTCTTCGGGTAGGTCCAAATAGAAGCACACACATTCGCAGGAAGAACACAGACCAATGGGAGCAAGGTGGAAACCAACCACTATTTTTATTGAGGTAGACACTAAGAGCAAGGGGACCTGACATGGCCATGTTTCGGCATTGCCTTCATCAGGGGTACAGGCCTCTAAAATCAAGTAGCAATAAAAACATAATAAACAAACAAAAGGTTAAAGAACATGTACATAAAATGCTACAGCAAAGTACACACATAATCATGGTATCCATCTAAAGGTAAAAAATTTGACAAATGAGATGAAGTAACATAGTAAATGACGGCAGATAAAGACCAGTATGGTCCATCTAGTCTGCCCAGTAAGATGGCAGGACTAGGTGCACCTGCCACTCTGTGCAGGCGACCCCTCCCCATGTCTTTGTTTAGGGGTGAGCCCACCGCTCCATGTAAGACACCACTATTTGTTGAAGTATAGCAAAAACCTATAAAAAAGAAAACATTTTAAAAAATAAGAAAACATCAATTAAAATTTATCAATAAAAACAATAAAATCCAATACAAATAAAACACAGTCAGGAATTTGAGCGGAGGTAAAAAATGAGACAAACAAAACACACTGGATACCAGTGCTCATAAATAATCATGAGGGTGGCATACCTAGGGATTTGTTAGGGAGGTACTATGTCACAATTATATATCCAATTATTTTATAAATGGGCTATAAAAACAAACTAGAAAGATAGCTAATCTTAAAATCATAAAAGTATATCTTAAGAACATATTTAACTATGAAAATATACATTGTTAAAATAGATAACAACATAAAAACTTAATGAAGAATAAATACATAGCAAGATAATACAAAAGAAGCACAGGTGGACACCTAAATTTAAAACCAGAAGACACTATTAAGATAAATAAATATGAAAAAAATCACGCTAATGGCATATAGATACAAGTAAGCGAAAAATGCAAAATGCAGTTTATACATTTCACAATAGAGTTACAAGTAGAACAAGATTGTGTAGCCTGTGTATAAAAGGACAAATATATGGAAAAAGGCAAACCAAATTAAACATTATAATTCCTTCAAAATATATTTAGTATTGAGCTTAGGACAGAGACCTAAAGCTATTTTGTATAAACCCAAAAGGAGCCATGGATTAAATGGCATGTAAATTGAGGAATTTAATGTTTCTCATTGTGTGTACAAAACCAGTTTTAAATTTTAATTGATATTTTCTTATTTTTTAAAATGATGTTTTGTTTCTGATATGCTTTTGCTATACTTTTATCTCATTTGGCAATTTTTTACCTTTAAATGGATTCCATGATTATGTGTATACTTTGCTGTAGCATTTTATGCACATGTTTTTTAATGTTTTGTTTGTTTATTACATTTTTATTGTTATTGGTTTTTAGAAGTCTATACCTCTGATGAAGGCAATGCCGAAACATGGCCGTGTCAGGTCCCCTTTCTGTTAGCATCTATCTCAATAAATTTAGGGCCCGATTCTGTCCTGGATGTAGATACCCTTTATACATCCGGTCTGAACCAGATGCACAGAGGGGATCGCGATTCTGATCCCACGGGGCACATCTAGCCCCATGGGATCAAAATCGCGAACAATCCTGTACGTGCAGGCCGGGACAGAGATTCTATCTGGCCTGTACGTGCAGGACTGCACTTGGCTAACTCAGTCAGTGCTTTTAAAAGGAGCTGCAGCGCCATGGCTCCATTTAAAAACTGCAATGCCGGCCGCCATGAAAAAGAGTTTATTTCCTGCAGCCAAACCCCTGATCTGGCCTCCTAAGGCCAGGGTTGGGCTGCAAGGAATCAACCCTGGCTCCCCCTACCCCATCTGCACCCTGGGCCTTCCAAAACCAAATGTCCAGGGAAGTTATTCCACCTTGGAAGTGAAATAACTTCCCCGGATATTTTGCCAGCCCCAGACATACGCGGCTGACATTAGAATCGGCCCTGTATGTCCAGGGAGAGTGACTGCTCACTGCCCGCCCACTCTCCGCCCCCGTGCCATCCAATCCCCACCCCCATCTAACTTCCCCGCACAACCGGCAGGAAAGTTATTCAGAGGCAGGTGAAGCCACAAATAGCAGGGATGGATGTCCCATCAGGCCATCCATCCCCTCTATTCGTGGCTCAGAATAAACCCCCTAATGGTTGGTTTCCACGTCGCTCCCATTGGTCTTTGTTCTTCGGGCAGTCCAAGGTATACACAAGTATTCTTTGTCAGCACCATAATTCAAAGGCATCATGCTTGGCAAGATAGAAGGTCAGCGCAAAAAGAGGAAGGCCAGCAATGAGATGGATCGATACAATAACAGCAGCTACGAGTACCAGTCTGTGAACAATGAGCTGCCTGACTGAAGACCGAACACAATTTAGGATAGCTATCCAGAGGGTCGCCATGAGTCGACTCAGACTCGCCGGCACTTAACAACAACAAGGGTCTGTCCCTGTTCTGCATTTGTTGCAGAAGCCAGGGGTTCTGGTAGGAATGAGTTTCTATCTAGGGATATGTACTGTACTAATCCAGATTGTTCACTTTTCTAAATAGGTGTATGGATGTTTTAGGGTCCTTTGCAAAAAGTGAGAATCATAGCACAGTTTACAAAACCAAAATAAAATTTGCTATAATCATTTAATTTTGATGTTTTAAACTGTGTTTTGCTTCTTGCTTTATTTTTTTGTTGCTTGGTGTGTGAGCACCTTGCATCTCCCTTGTTTTCTGCAGAATATATATTTATATTTAATATCTTTACAGTCCAGTATGCAGTATTGGATATTGGTATGTTTTATATTAGATTCCCAGGTGAAATAATTAATTGCTATGCTTTTTTCTGTATATAAACATCATTACAAAGTTTGTTTTTTAATTTATATAGCCTGGGAGTATGTTTGTTTCTATTTTTTGGGGGGATGCAACCTCCTGACTGGTGTTCTGAGTGAGGAAACTCCCTGCTCCCTGACTCGAGCTCTGAGGAGTCCCGTCCATTTGGGTGCCTGGCAGGGCCAGCTCATCATTAGGCAATACTAGGCAGTCATTACAGCAGCAGTCATGAGAGGCAGAAAAGAACTTCAGCAGTCAAATCAAAATAATAGATCTTGACAGTTCCACCAACTCAGAAAGCCAATAGTATATACTTTAGCCTGCAGGGAGAGTGGGTCCATACATACATACAAAGCAAAGTGTACTATTTAACATATGTTATCCGATTGTGCATTTTTACAGGATGTTTGTGGGAGGGTTGGTGTTAGGATGATCATGATTGTTGAATTAGATTATCAAAATCTTGAGTTGGAGGGCATAAAGGTGGAATTTTGCCTAGGATGCCTAATATCCTTGCACCAGCTCTGATGCCTGCGGGGGGGGGGGAGGGGGAAGGGGGAGGGGGAAAGTGAGCTCATCTCATGCCTCACGCAGCAAATTGCTCTGAGCAGCCCCCATTGAGTGGGCAAAGCCTGCTTACATTCAGCTCATTCTCATTGTGAAGGGTTGAAAATGACTAAATGTTGTGTCTGCTGAGGTTGTTTTTGTTAATGGTAAAAGATCCTCTTATGGTAATAAAAACCTCTGCAGTAATGATTAGAACTGATGCACCTAGAGAATGAACCAAATGAGCACAGAACAGCAGAGAGATGCTGAAGAGTAGAGCAGTGATCTTTTATGATGTCACTGTCTCTTTCACTACTACTATTAATGTATAGTGCTATGTGTGAATCCCCTGTGCAGGTAGCATCTTTCAACTCTTGAGTGGACGTCCTCACATAATCCAGATTTGTGTGACCAAGCTAGGCAACTGGTGGCAATGGAGAAAGTGAAAACTGTGGAGGAACCTCCAAAGACATTATATGCCGAGTCCCATGCTCATCCACCTCTGAAGTGAAAGACTGGGTGAAAAAGTCTATATATGCACATATTGGACTATGTAAAGCTGAGGAGCTGCTATGTGAACATAAAGCATAGCACCCTGAAATGGTGACATCTTCCATTCCCTTCTCTCTACAAGCCTTTAGTAGTTTGCTATAGGAGGGGCTTGCTTCCAACTAAACCCTTCATCAAGCCTTCTGCTGTTTCCTGGGACCCTAATGTGGTAATAACTCGGCTTATAAAAGCCTCTTTCAAGTCACTAGATACATGTGGACTAAAGCACCTAAACTGTAAGTCTTGTTTTTGGTGACAGTGACTTTGGTATGCAGAGCTAGCAATCCAAGCTCTAGTAACAGATCCACCCTACACCAGATTTCATCAGTGGACTTTAAACAACTGAGAAGGTACAGGGTAGTCCCCAGCCCACAGGCTCAGTCTTCCATGGGTTGGTTCTGGGCTTCATTGACATGCAGATATCTTCCAGAGTCACAGAACTGGGATCCACCCAAGATGACACCTGAGCTACTGTAAAATGAGCTCTAAGACCTTCTGGCACTCATTTATGACTCAGTGGGTAGGTTGAATAAATAGCCACCTTAATCCAATGAGCAATGAAGGATGTAGCCACATCCTGTCCCTTCTGTGGATCAATGAAAAGGACGAAGAATGATCCAAAGTTTGAAAGGAATTTGTGACCTTTAAATATCTTAGAGGAATTCTCCTGATATTCAACCTTTAAAAGGAGGCATCTCACTGAAGCTCTCCTGCTGAAAAGCTGGAAGGCACACTGCCTGATTTAGGTGAAAGGGAGATAGAACCTTGGGAAGAAAAGATGACACAGAACTCAGACCTAGATGAAAATGAAAGATATGGATTCTGCATGATAAAGCCAGAAGCTCTGGGACACACCTGGCTGAGATGGTCACCAAAACCATCGACTTAGTGGTCAAACCCTTAAGAGTGGCAAGGTGGCTGAATCTGCTTCACTCTTTGAAGGAAGCATGAAACATCTGGATGTGCTGCCAAAGACACATTCTGACTTCTTCCCGAGTAGCAAGCTACAGCTGCCATCTAGACCTTAAGAGTCAACCCCTGATCACAACTGGTCTGGCAAAGGGCTACACAGAGGCCACATCAACCTTCCATGCCTCCAGAGCACTGGAGGTACATGAGGACTTGGAACCTCCAGACCCTAATGTAGGCCAAGGAAATGGAGGCTCTACAAGCCCTAAGAAGGGACTCCACCATGACCTGAGAGTAGCCCTTGCACACTAGCTTACACCTTTCAATGGCCAAGCTGTGAGAAGAAAGTGAGGTCCTCCATGAGAAGAAGATCTGGATGTAGTAGGCCTTGGCTCTGCAGAAGCAGCAGAGGAGAACCTTGCCAGAAGCCTCAGCAGATCCAACTACCAGGTCCTTTACAAACTGTCTGGAGACACTAGAATAACCAAGTCAAGATGGAACTGAATCCTGCACATTACTCACTCAGCAAAGGCGATATGGGAAAGATGTAGAATTGCCCTGCCCCCCCCCCCCCTCATCACAGGGACCAAAGCTGAATCAGTGCATCTAGACCAGTTGCCTGAGAGTCCCCCCATATAGCTGAAGAGGTTTTCCACTTTGGAATTTGCCCATGTCACCATCAGGTTGAAAATTGTAGGATCCCAACCCTTCACAGTGAGCTTGAACACTTGTAAACTGAGTTTCCACTCTCTGGGGTCAGAAAGGAAATCCAACTGCATTTTTTGGTGCCTGCCATATGGATTTCCAACAAGGCCATCAGATGCATAGGGCTTCTACCTCTATTACTATGGCCTTGACTCCAGTGCCATGTTGCTTGTTTACAAATACCATCACCATTATATTGTCAGAGAATACCCTAACCACCTTGCCCTCCAAGATGGTCTTGGACCTCTCCAGAGCCAGGTGGATCACTCATTTCCAACCAGTTGATTGTCTAGGAGGCCACCTGCTTTGACCAACACTTCTGAGTGAAATGACCCTGACAGTGAGCTCCCCAGACCAGGAGACTGGCATCTGTAGTCACAACCACCCAGGTCTTGGGTCTGCAGTGGTATCCTCTTCAACAGAAGATTCATTTGAAGCCACCAGACTAGGTCCCAATTGTCTTTCAGAGGAAGAGGCTGATCAAACTGCTGAGAACATGAGGACTAGTGGGCCAAGAGATGCCTCTCCAGAGGACACATATGAATCCCTACCCATGGCACAAGGTCCAACAATAATGTCATCTAACCCAGGATCTACAGTTAGTCCCAAGTCCTGGGGATTGACCGACTGCAAACACCCATAGCTGTGACTAGAGCTTCCCCAGCCTATCCAGGGTGAGAAAAACCAGGCCCAGCTGAGTGTAGAACCAAGCCTCCAGGTACTCCAGAGTCCTGAGAAGGGGCAAGAGTGCTTTTGGGGTAATTGACTACCCAATCTAGCCGGTGCTAGACTTTGGAACACTTTGCTGGTCACTGCTTTGGTGTTCTCTGTAGAATCCACCCAGATTAGCCAATCATCCAGATAACTACTACTACTACTTATCATTTGTATAGCGCTACAAGGCATACACAGTGCTGAACAGACACATGTAAAAGACATTCCCCATTCATCAGAGCTTACATTCTAGTCAAGACAGCTGAGAACAAGGATATATCTAAGGGAGTGGTGAACCAAGATGCCCTGTCTTCTCAGGAAGGCTACTACCACTAACATGACCTTCAAAAAGGTTCTCAGAGCCATGGCCAAAATTCGCCCTAAATTCGCAATCGTTCCTAAGGATGCAAAAATGGAGATACCCTTGGTGCTGCTCCTGAATAAGGATGCAAAATTATTCCTCAGAGAGATACTAGGGATATGAGGAACTCGTCCTTTACTGCGGCAATGACCACTTGTAAGATGACCATGAAAAAATGAGAGAAAGATCTTAATTTTCACACCCTTCAGATCTTAGATTGGTCTAAAGGACCCCCCTCCCTTTCTTTGGGAAGGAAGAAGGGGAGGAGGAGTGGCACTATATGTAAAAAATAATATTAAAGCTTTGGAATTACAGAGCTTAAAAGGGAGAGAGGAGGCACTGTGGATTAAATTAGAAAGAGGGAAAGAGAAATCTATTTGCATTGGTGTGATATACAGACCTCCCTCACAGGAGGAAGAGGTGGATGGAGAGTTAATTGAAGACATACGCAGCATTGCTAGGAAAGGGGAAGTGCTACTCATAGGGGATTTCAATATGCCAGTTGCTGATTGGCACATTCCTGCTGCAGTATTATCTAGAAGTAAGGAGATCCTGGACTCTCTACAGGGAGAACTATTCAGATCTTTAATTTAACAGATCAAAGTAAAGAAGTATCTGAATGATATCATCTTGAATCAACTGAGGGCTTCCGTGGAAAAAGAAATACAGGGAGGAGGAGGAGACCTAGGTGAGAGAACCAGAAGAAAGGAATACACAGAAAAGAGTGGGACCCAAATAACATTCCCAAAAATTACAGGCCAATAACTTGTCTACCTACAATCTATAAGCTGTTCACTGCAATAGATGCAGACAGAATATATGATCATATCGAATCCAATAGAATCATGGCAACAGAGCAAAAGGGCAATAACAGGGGAGCATATGGAACCAAAAATCATTTAAAGTTATATAAGGCCATATCATGGCCAGCACTAAGAAAAGCAGTTCATCGTGACAATGTGGCAAACTATCCTATTTCTGAAGTATGAAGAGTCAGTACATCATCCAGCAAGGAATATTTCAGGGAGATTTCTTGTCCTATGTTTGTTTTGTATGGCACTTAATCCAATGAGTACTCTTTGGGACACGGATTTAGCCTGAATCCTAAAGAAGGAAACAGCAAGAGGTAACATCCCATTTACTATTTGTAGATAATCTGTAACTCTACAGTTCCAGTGACCAACAATTAGCAGAGCAACTCCGTGTAGTGAAAAGCTTTTCTGCTGATATCAGGATGACTTTTGGCCTAGACAAATGTGCTAAGGCAACTTTTTTTAGAGGAAAATTGAGCAAAACAGAAAACATCAAGGACTGTGACATCAAGGAACTTGAACAGGAAGGCATATACAAATATCTTGGAGGAGAGGAAAGAATGACACAGGCAGAAATTACTGAGAGAAAAGATCTATAAAGAATACTACAGAAGGTTAAAATCATTACTGAAGAGTGCCTTAACATCACGGAATAAGATACAAGCCATCAATCAGCTGGCAAAATTCCTGTATTCTCATACAGTTTTGGGACTGTAGACTATAATGCTTGCATTCACTCAACTTGTGATTCATATCCAAACAGATACTATGCACTTGGAATGCATGTCAAAGTTTTGGATCTTTCTGCCATACTTTGGGCAGGATTTGAACCTGAATTTTGATGACATGAAAAGAAAAAAAAAAGAATAATTTAATGAAAAGCAATATTTGAATAAAAAGGTAATTTTCAGAAAAAAAAGTATCAGGAGAACTTGGTTTAACATCTATTTGGCTGAGAGAAAAAGCAAATTGGAAGAGCTGAGGAGACACTGCATGCAGGAAGGGCCATGCATTGCTCAGACCTTTACACTCTGGGAGTGCTGTTCTGTTCCAGTGACATTATATTGATGTTACCCATTTATGTGCCTGACTCATTTCTGTTTGTTGATGGGGAAAAAGTGCATCTAGGAGGGAAAGCAAGGGACACCACAAAAAAAAGTGTATTTTTTTTTTTTAGTTTTGGATTAAAACAGCAATCACATTGCTTTTTACACTTTGGGGCCAATGTAATAAAGTGCCAGAGGCTTAGCGCAGGTTCTATGTACAGTCTTCCACACTGAGATGACTGCACTACGCACAAAATAGTTTAGTGTACAAGAAAAATTAACGTAAAGAAATGAGTAAACAGTGTACTGTTTATCTAAATCCAGTGCTAAAAAAGGCACTAGCTATTAAATCTGGATGTAAAGACGTGCACACAAGACTCAAAAACTTAATGTGCTTTTCTAATGTTTGAGGAAAAAGCTCATTTTTTCTGGGGTGCATTCCGAGGCACGAATAGTGAGAATGGACTTTCCAACGGGGCGGTTGTGCGGAGAAGTTATACGGGGGTGAGGAAGGGATGGCACGGGGGCAGAGAGTGGGTGATCTCCGGCCCTGGACGTACAGGGCTGATTCTAATGATAGTCCTGTATGTCCAGGGCCAGCGAAATGTCTGGGGGAAGTTATTCCACCCCAGGGGAGGAATAACTTCCCTGGACATTTCTTTCAGTCTGCATTGGGGCACAGAAGGGGCTGAGGGGGGGGGTGGGCAAAGTTAATTCCCTGCAGCCTGACCCTGGCCTTAGGAGGCCAGATCAGGGATCAGGCTGCGGGGAATTATGGTTATGGTTATGGTTTATGGTTTAGGCATTTGATATACCGCCCTTTACTTATGCATCAGAGCGGTTTACAAGTATATACTAACAGGTACTTTTTATTCCCTTGTCCCCGAAGGGCTCACAATCTAAGTGTACCTGAGGCAATGGAGGGTTAAGTGGCTTGCCCAAGGCCACAAGGAGCAGCCATGGGACTAGAGACCTCAGTCCCTCTGACCTGAGTTTACTTGTCCCCATGTGGGAATTGAACCCCCGGCCCTCCGACCTGAGGTAACCTGTCCCAAGCACTGAGCCACTCCTCCCTCCTTTTGTAGCAGGCATCAGGCATCTCGGCTTTTAAATGGAGCCGCGGTGCCATGGCAACAGGATGCCATGGCGCCACGGCTCTGTTTAAAAGCCCTGGCTGAGTTAGCCGAGCAGTGCCTGTATGTGCAGGCCGGGAATGAATCGCAGTCCCAGCCTGCACGTACAGGCTTGTTCGCAATTCTGATCCCGTGAGGTTAGACGTGCCCCGCAGGATCAGAATCGCAATCTCTTTTTTACGTCCGGGTCAGTTATTAAAAGTGTTGTGTGTGTTTCTTTTCTTGTACCAGCATGAACTATTCACAACTTTGTTTTACTGTCTCTATCAGAGCTAGGGAAGAAGAAAGAAAGAAAGAATGGAGAACAGAGCAATAAGATAAGAGAGAGGAGGATCGGGCAGTGCTGGCTTCAAGCCATCATCAGAAGGCAACATAGCATCCACAGCAGCAGGCATAATGATAGATTTTTTTAAAAATATTGATGGTATGTCAAATGTGGTGGGTGTGACAGATTGCACTGATGTTGCTCTAACACCTCCATCCAATAGATATCATACCAATAAAATCTGTGTGTGGGAAAATACGTTTGGCTATCTAGAGATACATCTAATATGCATAACTTGATATTCACATATTGTGGTTTATGCACATATAGTGCTCCTCCAGGTTCCAGCACAATCTCTGTCCAGAATATTGATTCTTCTGCAGCTAACACCCGATGCAATAAATTGGATGCAGGTTTCCATAGTGATCAGCATACTCTCGGTGTTTGTGTGGCATATTTGAAAATAATTATTTACTTAGTATGTGCATTAGGAATTGTGCACTGACATTCAGCGCACATTTCTAATAGATGGCTTATTACATTGCCCTCTGTCTTTTGCTTAGCCATGAAAATCTTTACTAAGAAATCCAGGAAGTGAGTTCCTGTTGACTCTATTTCTTGTCCCTAATAGGACTGTACTTGCAGGACTCACCCATTCACAGAAACCTGTCTGTTGTAATTAAGCAATAAACCCCTCCGGAGGAACCATTTACTTGCACATTCTGATGTCTTGGCTCTTAAGTCAAGCAGAGGTAATCATACCCCATCCAGAAGGAGCCACTGCTATTATAAGGTAAAAATCACGGTCCAGATATGGAAAGGGATTAATGCGGCTAGCACCCCTGTTAACTGCGTTAATCCCCTTGGCCGGGATATTCTACAGCACTAACATGGTTAGTGGCGCTGAATATCCATGGGTGCCGCTGCTGCCGACAAGCATTAGGGCGTTTCAGGGGCGGCACCCGGCGCTAACTGGGCAACGGCAATATTGAGCCACTGTCTGGCTATCACAACGTGGGGATAGTTAGGATCTTTAAAGGCTGGCCTAATTTTCACCACAGAAGCTAACCAGGCATTGGCTGAATATCGCTGCTGCCCAGTTAGCTTCTTTGCTATCCAGCTGACCCAGATATTCAATGCCGGTGGCTGGATATGGCACCGGCACTGAATATCAGGGTCTACAGTTCAGCGGCGGAAGCTGGCCACTTTAGCAGCATCAGCTGCTGCCACTGAATAGCCTCCCTATATGTTTTATTTTTTTCTTTATTTCTATACTTAAAATAGGAGCAGAAAATACCAACTTTCCAGTTAAGTATGTGAAACCAGATGTCGTACAGAATTGGTAGCCTGTTTCAACTAATTAAATTGTTTGAAATCTACTGAATGTTCTGTACAGGAAGACAGTGTGATTCCATGGTTAGTACCATAAAGTATGAGTCGAGAGAATTCCTGGGACTAAGAGAATGAAACCTATTGTGTGGGTGATACTGGACAAGTCACTTTCTCTCTCTGTGCCTCAATTTACTCAAATGGAACTGCAAAATGTTATCACTGTTCCCTTTGGAAGCTGTCATGCCAAACAGGCACAAAAACCAGTGGCCAGACTTCTCACACAGGTTGGCTGCATGTTTCGGAAGTCTTCTTACTGTAGAGTGCATACAGATCTCATTTGGATAAAGGTCACCCTACCACAATGCCTTGTAAAGGTCTTCACATCCTTGCACATTTTTCACAACCTGCTTGTGAACTTGGGGAAGTCACCCAACCTGCCATTGACTCAGGTTTAAACTTAGATTGTTGCTGTTGTTATGAAGTGAGTTTGAGGCAAAGGGCTAAACATGCCAAATATAGAGCTGCCAAAAGCACAGATGCCTACAAGAAAAGTTTGATGCATTTTGAATAGTCTTTGGGGCATGGTCAGGCCCATTATTGTAAAGTGGAAATCATTTTCCATTACCAAGATACTGCCTCGAAAAGGTCATTCCTCTAAAGTCAGTAGCTGAGGGTTAAGGAAACTGCTGAATAAGTCACTGTGAGGCCTGTGTCTGTCCCACAGTGCTTGCATGTCCCATAGTGCTTACAATCTGATTTGGTACCTGGGGCTATGGAGGGCAAAGTGACTTCCCAAAGACTCAAAGAACATTGGTAGAAGAAACAATATTTGAAGCCTGACCTCTCCGATTCTCAGCCTGCTGCTTTATCTAATAGGCCACTTGTCCAGTAAGAGTAGTTACTCACCTGTAACAGGTGTTCTCCAGGAGCAGCAGGAATCAGTCCTCACATATGGGTGACGTTGGCGCCGACGGAGTCCTCGTGAGGAGCATTTCCCTAGCTTTCAAAGAAAGCCTTTGGGAATGCAGCGTGCATGCGCGGTCCCCTTCCCGCCCAAGGGTGCCATCTTGCTCAGTCTGATGACATAGCTAAAAGACAGCACAAAAAACAAAATGAACTATCTACAACTGCAACTCCCAGGGGAGGAAGGAGGGTTGTGAGGACTGATTCCTGCTGCTCCTGGGGAACACCTGTTACAGATGAGCAACTACTCTTTCTCCAGGACCAAGCAGGAAGTCAGTCCTCACATATGGGTGACTCCCTAGCTCTGGGCTACCAGGAACCCAGGCTGAAAAAATAGAGCTCCCTCTGTGAAGCCTCAGCATCAGGGAAAGAATTTTACTGAGAAGAGATCCCACAGGTAGCCCAACAAGAGGGCTGGAGGGCAGGAGTTGCCTAAACCTCAAAGAGATTCTGGAGTACTGCCTGACCAAAAGCACTGTCCCTACAGGACTTCCTCTCCAGGCAGTAATGGGCTGCAAAAGTCTGACTTGAGGACCAAGTTGCAGCCCTACAGATGTCTGCCATCGGTACAGAGCGGAGATGAGCTACTGATGCAGCCATTGCCCGGACACGGTGGGCTGTGACACGACCCTGCAAGGGGAGGTCTGCTGCCCTGTAAGCCCAGGTGATACAGTCCGCCACCCATATGGACAAGGTACGCTTGGAGACAGGCAGCCCCAAGTTGTTTGGGTCAAAGGAGACGAAGAGCTGAGTAGCCCTTCTATGACCCTTAGTACGCTCAATGTAGAAAGACAAGGCCCTTCTACAGTCCAGGGTATGCAGGACTTCCTCAGCCCAGCTGGCATGGGGCCTAGGGAAGAATGTTGGAAGAACCACCTCCTGATTGAGGTGGAAAGAGGAGACTACCTTCGGGAGGAACTTAGGATGAGTCCTAAGGACTACCCTGTTCTTATAGAAACGAGTGTATGGCCTGTCACAGACCAGGGCTTGAAGTTCACTCACTCGCCTGGCCGAGGTCAGTGCCACTAAGAAAAGAGCCTTCCAAGAAAGGAAGCGGAGAGAACACGTAGCCATCGGTTCAAAGGGAGGGCGAGTAAGCTGCTGCAAGACCACATTCAACTCCCACTCAGGGGCTGGTGGATGGAGAGGAGGCTTTAGCAAGAGCAAGCCTCTGAGGAAACAGGACACCAAGGGGTGAACCGACAAAGGGTGCCCTTCTACCAGTGAATGGTGGGCTGCCAGAGCGGAAAGGTGTACCCGAACAGAATTGGACTTAAGACCTTGATTAGACAAGTGCAGCAGGTACTGAAGCACCACTGGCACAGGACAGGAAAAAGAGTTCTCCTGGCGTAGGTCACACCATAAGGAGAACCGTTTCCACTTCAGGGCATAGGTCTTTCTGGTGGATTGCTTCCTAGAGGCCAAGACCACCTCTTCAACTTCCTGAGGCAGGCCCCAGAGAGCCAGCACTATCCTTGCAGCCTCCAGGCCATCAAATTGAGAGTTTTGAGATTGGGGTGCAGGAGGGAACCCTGATCCTGAGAAAGAAGATCGGGTTGCAACCCCAGAGGGAGTGGGGTGTCCACCGCCAGCTGTAACAGAAGCAGTAATCAGGGCTGTCTCGGCCATCTGGGTGCTACCAATATGACCGAGGCCCTGTCCTTTAGAATCTTGAACAAGGTTCGGGCCACCAGGGGTGTGGGAGGAAACGCATACAGGAGGCCCTTGGATCATGACATCAGGAAGGCATCCGCTGCCAATCTCGTGGGATGCGGTTGCCTGGAGCAGAACTGAGATAGCTGCCGGTTCAGGGGATTGGCAAAGAGGTCTATGGATGGAAGTCCCCATTTCAGGAAAATGTGCTGAACCACCAAAAGGTGCAGTTGCCATTCGTGAGGCTGTAGAACCCTGCTCAATCTGTCTGCCAGGAAATTCTCGTGGCCAGGAAGATAGACTGCCCTGAGCAGCATATTGTGTCGCAGAGCAAAAGAGCATAGGGCCTGCGCCTCCTGACACAGGAGTCTGGACCCCTTGCCCACAAAGAACATCGCCACCTGGTTGTCTGTCTGCACCAAGACAGATTGGTGGGCCAGGTGTGCGAGAAGGCTTTGAGGGCTAAGCGAATCGCCCGGAGCTCCAGCAGGTTGATCTGTTGCGTGGCCTCCCATGGAAACCACAGGCCCTGTGTGCACTTCCCCAGACAATGTGCACCCCAGCCCTGCAAGGAGGCATCGGTTGTGAGTACCACAGTGGAAACAGGTACCTGAAAAGGAATTCTCTGTAGAAGGTTGGGGGGGGGGTGTAGCCACCACTGCAAGGAGTTCAGGAAGAGTTTGGACACCCTTACTTTGTCTCCGAGTCTTCCTGTGGCCTGCCTTCACTGAGTCCTGAGACAGCACTGTGCAGGCCTCATATGCAGGCGAGCATTGGGGGTCACATGTACTGTCGATGCCATGTGGCCCAGGAGCCTTAGACAGAGTCTGGTGGAAACCAGTGGGTTGTTTAAGAACTGGCTGGCCAAGTCCATCAGCCTTCCCGCTCTGTCCTCTGGCAAGTAAGCCTTTGCTTGCAGGGAGTCTAACCGTGCTCCTATGAATTCTAGGTTCTGGGAGGGGAGCAAAGTGGACTTTGTGAAGTTTATGACAAAGCCTAGTTGCTGAAGGAGAGAGACAGTACGGAGGGTGGCTTGCCTGGCCTCCTGGAAAGTCTGACCCCTGATGAGCCAGTCGTCCAGGTAGGGGAAGACAAAAATACCCTGGTTTCTAAAGTAGGCCGCCACCACCGCCAGGCATTTTGTGAAGACTCATGGGGCAGAAGTTAGGCCGAAGGGCAGTACTCTGTACTGAAAGTGGTTTCCTCCCACCACAAACCTTAGGTATTTTCTGTGGTCTGGATGAATGAGGATGTGAGTGTACGCATCCTTCAGATCTAAGGAGCATAGCCAATCTCCCTGCTGGAGGTAGGGCAGCAGTGTTCCAAGAGTAAGCATCTTGAACTTTTCATTTTCCAAGAACATGTTGAGATTTCTCGTCCAGAATGGGCCGGAGACCTCCATTTCTCTTCGGCACAAGAAAATATCTGGAGTAGAAGCCCTGCCCCAGCAGGTGGGGAGGTACAGGCTCCACCACCCTGTCTTGACAAAGACCTTGCAGTTCCTGGAGAAGGAGTTCCTGATGCAGAGTAAGCCTTGGAGGCTCCCCTGGAAAGTAGGAGGGGGGTACCTGATTGAAATGGAGTAAATAGCCCTTCTGGACTATGCTCAGTACCCAAGCATCTCTGGTGATGGGCGGCCACTGGTGGGCAAACATGGCCAACCAACCTCCCATGCTGAGGTGAGCCAGCAGAGGTGGAGAGGCTATGCAGTGGGAATCAAAAACCCCCTCCCTGCTGAGTAGGAGCAGGAGCTGGAGGCTTGGGGGCTTTCTGCCTATGGGGCCCATGTCCCTGCCCCTTGGCCTGCTGACCCTGCTGGGGAGGCCTGATAGTGAGGGAAAGGTTTGTAGGCAGACGACTTCCTCGGGTAAAAGGTCTTTTTCCCCGAGCCCTTCTTCCTATGATAAGGGGCAGAGGTTTTCCTGGACAACCTTGTCCAAGTCTCTGTCTTGAGCTCAGCGGCCTTTTCGGCCATGGGCTTGCCGAAGAGGTTTTCACCCCGGCATGGGACATCGATCAACTTGTCCTGTACCCATGGCTCGAGGTCCGATGACTGTAGCCATGCCTGGCGTCGAGCACCGATGCCGGCCGCCGCTACTCGGGCCGAAGCCTCGAAGCCATCGTAGGGAGATCCCGGATGAATTTGGAACATTCCCGGATCCCCGAGGACAAGGCCTTGAACCTCTGCAAAGGTTCCCCGGAGAGGCCAGCCGAGAACCCGGCTAGTTCTTTAGCCAGGTCCCACAAGTACATGCCCATGTACAGATGATAGGACTGGACACGGCAGGCAAGCATCAAGCCCTGGAAGCACTTTCTGCCGATGGCATCCAGGCTTCGGGCCTCCCTACCGGGGGGCACCGCAGAGTGCATCTTCTGGCTCTTCAGACGATGCATGGCCGATTCCACAACCATAGAATGGTGCGGCAGCTGCGCCTTCTGGAAGCCAGGGCTCTTTCGGACTCGATACATAGAATCGATTCGCTTGCTCAAAACCGGAGCTGAGGCCGGTGCCTCCCACATTCGGAAGAGCAGCCGTTCCAGCATTGGAGGAACCGGCACAGTAAAGGCCTCCCTCGGGGGAGAGTCATACTGTAGCGCATCGAGCTCTTCGGCTCGAGGCTCCTCCTCGGGATCCGCAGGAACATTCAAAGCCTTGGCCATGTCCCTGACAAACTCCGAGAACCGGGTGTCCTCCGGTGGGGACCTACTCCGGGGCTCGGACTGCGGTGAGTCCAAAGGGACACACCGAGTCCAAAAGGTATCGGGGGACTCCTCGTCCTCCGTCTCCCACGCAGATTCATCCGAGGAAGAGTCAAGGGGCTTCGACCGTGCGGGCTCCGGTAGCACCCGCCCTGACACCGGGGCCATCGGTGTCAACGCCCTCTGTCCCGAACGGGAGGTCAAGGGAGACTGTGACTGAGTCCGGACTCAGGCCTTCATGGCTTCGAGAACCGGCTCGGTCTCCGGGGTCGACTTAGACATCGACGTCCTGGTGGTCGGGGCAGATGCACCAGTCAGGCTGGCCATCAGCACACGCTGCTGATCCATGAAGGCAGACAGTCTGCACTCCAAGGCTGTCAGCCTGAGTCCAAGCTCAGGAGACTCAGCAGCCACTGACTTGGGCCCCGGCGGCGGCGCCGGGCCCGACATTGGCTCCCTGGGAGGAGAGTCCTAGAGGACAACAGGACTTATGTGCTCGATGGACTCCGGCTCTATACCAGGCACCTTAGGCGGCTTCTCCAGCTCCAAAGGCCCGGGGCGGCAGTCAGGCGTCCGGGACCTGGCCCTTGAGGAACCAGGGGTATCCTCCGACGACGCCCCCATGAGCTTTCTCTTCCTCTTATGCTCCCGACCGGGGGACCCCCTTTCAGAAGAACCCCGACGAAGCTCGGGGTCAGACTCCTAAGACGTCGAGGCCTCTGACGAGGTCTGGGCTCAACCAGAGGCAGAGTCAGAAAAACGTTTTTCCTTCTGATGCTGCCGGCTTCTGAGTGCCTTAGTGGACATCTTTCCACACGGGACACAGACCTTGGGATCATGGTCCGGCCCGAGGCAACACAGGCAGCAGTCGTGTGTGTCGGTAAGAGACATGAGCTTCTTACAACGATCACTCTTTTTAAAGCCACTGGAGGCCATCGGGGAAAAAAAGGGCCCCCGCGAGGTCAAAAGACCGGTCCTCCAGTGAAAAAGAAAAAAGAACGCGAACGCGTGCCACGAAGGGCAAAAAACCCCAAAAAATAGAGATTGGGTCGATACCGGCGTACCGAACCCAGGCGGGAAGGGGAACCGGCATCGAACTGGACAAAAAAGAGTGAAAATCGCAGGAAAAAAAATCAAACTTTTCCAGGTGACACGGACTCATGTCCGTTGGGCTCCACGGAAAAAGAAAGACTGAGCAAGATGGCACCCTTGGGCGGGAAGGGGACTGCGCATGCGTGCTGCATTCCCAAAGGCTTTCTTTGAAAGCTGGGGAAATGCTCCGCACGAGGGCTCTGTCGGCGCCGACGTCACTCATATCGTAATGATAGAGCTGATCAAATTGGTGGAGGGGTTGCGCTCTATGTTAGAGAGGGCATTGACTCAGAAAGGATTAAAGTTTTGCAGGAAACAAAATCTGCTGTAGAATCTATATGGATTGAAATTCCATATAAAAGGGGGAAGGCAATGGCAGTGGGGGTGTACTATCAAGCACCTGGCCAGAATGACCAAATGGATGATGAAATGCTCAAAGAAATCAAGGAAGCTAACAAAAGTTACAGCGCAGTAATAATAATGGGTGATTTCAATTACCCCGGTATTGACTGTGTCAGTGTCACGTCAGGACATGCTAGGGAGATAAAGTTCCTAGATGAAATAAATGACTGCTTCTTGGAGCAGCTGGTTCATGAACCGACCAGAGGGGAAGCCATATTAGACCTAGTCCTTAGTGGAACACCAGATCTAGTGCAAGAGATAAGGGTGTTGGGGCCACTTGGCAATAGTGATCATAGCATGATCGCCTTTGATTTAATTAGTGGAGGAGGGATAGTAAGGAAATCCACAGTACTACCTTTTAACTTTCGAAAGGGAGACTATGATAAAATGAGGAAAACAGTTAAGAAAAAACTAAGGAGCAGTTGCGAAGCTTAAAGACGTACATCAAGTTTGGCTGTTGTTGAAAAATACTATCTTGGAAGCCCAGACCAGCTGTATTCCACGCTTTAAGAAAAGTGGAAGGAAGTCCAAAAAACTGCCAGCATGGTTTAAAGGTGAGGTCAGAGAGGCTGTTGTTGCCAAAAAAGCATCTTTCAGGAAATGGAAAAAAGAGCCAAACGACGAAACCTGGAAACAGCACAAGCACTGGCAAGTCAAATGCAAGGCATTGATAAGGCAGGCAAAGAGAGAATTTGAGAAGAAGCTTGCTGCGGAAGCAAAAACGCGAAATAAAGACCTTTTCAAGTACATTCGTCGCAAAAAACCTGTGAGAGAGTCAGTTGGTCCATTAGATGATAAAGGGGTTAAAGGAGCACTAAGAGGCGACAAGGCGATAGCGGAGAGACTGAATGAATTCTTTGCTTTGGTCTTTACTGAGGAAGATGTAGGGATGTTACCCATGACTGAAGTGGTATTTAAAGGTGCGGAAGAATTGAAGGAAATATCGATACATCAGGAAGATGTCTTACAACTATTAGATAAACTGAAGAGTAGCAAATCACCTGGGCCGGATGGTATACATCCAAGGGTATTGAAAGAACTGAAATATGAGATTGCAGACCTGCTATCAGTAATCTGTGAACTATCATTAAAATCATCTCTAATACCTGAAGATTGGAGGATCGCCAATGTAACACCAATTTTTAAAAAGGGTTCCAGGGGTGATCCGGGAAACTACAGACTAGTGAGCCTGACGTCAGTACCGGGAAAAATGGTAGAAACCATCATAAAGAATAAAATTACTCAGCATGTAGATAGTCACAACCTAATGGGAGACAGCCAACATGGCTTTAGACAAGGAAGATCTTGTCTTACTAATCTGTTATGTTTTTTTGAAGGAGTGATTAAACAGGTGGACAAAGGTGAGTCGGTTGATATTGTGTATCTGGACTTTCAGAAAGTCTTTGACAAGGTCCCTCATCAGAGACTTTTGGCAAAACTAAAGAGTCATGGGATAGGAGGCAGTGTACTATTGTGGATCAGGAACTGGTTAAAAGATAGAAAGCAGAGGGTAGGGCTAAATGGCCAATTTTCCCAATGGAGAAAGGTGAATAGTGGTGTACCTCAGGGATCTGTGCTGGGTCCGCTGCTTTTTGACATATTCATAAATGACCTGGAAAGTGGAATAACGAGTGAGGTTATCAAATTTGCAGATGACACAAAACTATTTAAAGTTGTTAAAACCCAAGAGGATTGTGAAAAATTGCAAGAGGATCTTGATAAATTGGAAGACTGGGCATCAAAATGGCAGATGAAATTTAATGTGGACAAGTGCAAAGTTATGCACCTAGGGAAGAACAACCCAAACTATGGTTACACGATGCAAGGGTCCACATTAGGAACCACCACCCAGGAAAAAGATTTAGGCGTCATTGTGGATACCATGTTAAAACCCTCGGCCCAGTGTGCAGCGGCGGCTAAGAGAGCAAATAGAATGCTAGGTATGATAAGGAAAGGATTGGAAAATAAAACAAAAGATATTATAATGCCTCTATATCGTTCCATGGTGAGACCGCACCTTGAATACTGTGTGCAATTCTGGTCGCCGTATCTTAAAAAGGATATAGCGATTTTAGAAAAGGTACAGAGAAGAGCCACCAAAATGGTAAAGGGGATGGAAGGATACTCCTATGAAGAAAGGCTAAAAAGGTTAGGGCTCTTTAACCTGGAAAAGAGACGGCTGAGGGGAGATATGATAGAAGTCTATAAATTAATGAACGGAGTGGAACGGGTAAACGTAGATCGATTGTTTACGTTATCAGAATATAGAAAGACTAGGGGACATGCAATGAAGCTACAGGGTAAACTATTTAAGACTAATAAAAGAAAATATTTTTTCACTCAACGTGTAATCAAACTCTGGAATTTGTTACCGGAGGATGTAGTAAAGGCTGTTAGTGTAGCTGGGTTTAAAAAAGGTTTGGACAAGTTCCTGGAGGAAAGGTCCCTAAACCATTATTAAGAAGTGACCGAAGATATCAATGCTTGACCCAGTACAAGCATTGTGGAACTTGTGTCTCTTGGGGAAACTGCTAGGTACATATGACCTAGATTGGCCACTGTTGGAAACAGAATACTGGGCTTGATGGACCTTGGTCTGACCCAGTATGGCATATCTTATGTTCTTATGACTTCCTGCTTGGTCCTGGAGAATTTGTGAGTATCTTAAACTATTTTTGATGGCTTTTCTTTGGACCACCTTCAGTTTATTTATATCCTTTTAGAGGTGCAACCTTCAGAATTGGATAGAATATTCTATACAAGTTCTCACAGAGGCATTATCATCTCCGTAATTCTGCTGGATATGCCTCTCCTTACCAGAGCATTAGCTGCCCTAGGCAAACCTTTGGCTACGTACATCCCACCAAGTAGCCTGGATAAGTGGTTGTTTGATAATTGCCACCCTCCCTGCAGATATGCAGTGATGGTCCATTGAGTTTGTGTGGCTGTCAGAACCTATTGTTTTGCTTTGACTACTGCTGCTTTGTCACATCTTCCCCCTAAGCAGACACCCTAGGCAGCCTCATAGGCTGCCTGATGTTTAAGCAAACCCTGTTCCCTGTGCACCTCAACATTCTTCTGGTCTTTCACCTCCATCATATCAGTTTGCTTTGCTATCTTGAGACAATCAGACAGGATCATTTTATGATCGTTCTCTTTGTTGGTGCATATCAGTTTTTTACCCTTTACCTTGTATTGCTTCCTTGGATTTGTGTACACATGAAGAGTCATTCTAGAAGGGACATCCAAATGCAATCTGGGATATCCAGGGCAAAACGTGCAGAAAAATGCTGGGGATGTCTATGTTTCAGCCTGATTTTATAAACATGGAATCCTCCAACATGGACACCTACACTGGCATCCACATAGGTGTCCCTGCCACAAAAAAGCGGGGCAGAACTATCTTTCTCATTCTAGTTTGCATATCGGCACATCCATTGGCATGGCAAAATGAAAACAAGAGCCCTCATTCCTTGTCAGTGTTCACTGTCAATATAGAAGATATAGGGAATATGAGCATACCTCCTTCTTCACACCCTTCGAATATTTGGCTAGCAAAATGAGCACTTTTCTGATGCTTATTTATTCCTGGAGCAGGTAGAAACTTGAACATAGCATGGGAAATGCAGTTCTTTTCTGAAATCAGGCAAGGGTGTCCAGGTTCTTGGGAACACCCCAAACATGCCTACGCCATGTCCCTATTCTGATATGGACGATCTTGTGCTGGGGATGTCTTTAAAATCGCTTTCGAAAATGGCTCCAGGGACTTCTTCATGCTTTGGACATCTGTATGCCTGTTTTCAGATGTCCAAAGTACGAATAGGTGGCTTCTAAAATAACCTCACAAATTCTACATTCTTTTGAAATCAAACTTAGCAGTCACTTCTCAAGTTGTCTTAGATCCCTTCAGGGGTGTCCCCATTATTGCAGATCTTAATACCAAAAGAGCAATACTGTCTAAGAAAATACTGAACAAAATCATTTGAGGAGTAATCCCTGAAACATTCAACTAAGGAAGCCTATGTGAGGGTTGGGGGATGACAGCTGGACTGGGAGGTTTAAGCTTTTTTGTAATTGTAGTTTTATTTTATCTGTATTTTATCAATCTTCACCTTATTAAGCATTTTTGGTGATGCAATCAATAAGTACAAGTAACTTAATGAATAATCATCCTCCTTCCTTTCCACAAAATTCCATGTACCACTACTCTATGTTTTCTACACTAGTTTCTAATCTAGTCTACCATCTTGGGGCCCATCACTAGCAATTCATTTAGGATCCTCCTATTGGACAGCTTCAAATGCTTTGCCCAGAAATAAAGGTTAGCAAAAAATATAAATTGATACCTCTTTATTAATCTAACAATACATTTCTTGACCACCTTCTGGGAGTTAAACTCCCTTCATTAGTTAAAAAAAACAATAAGAAAATCCCACTGCTCCTCCTTGTGATCTTGGACAAGTCACTTAATGCTTCATTGCCTCAGATATAAATTTAGATTGTTGGCCCTCCAGGAATAGGGAAATACCTATTGTACCTGAATGTAACTGGGCCTTGAATGTTGGAGAAAGGCTTGAGCTAGATCCAATTCCTCAAATATGCAAGTGAAGAGGGGGTAGAACAGTAGTGACGGGTCAGGAGTATGCTAAGAAGGTGGCAGACATGACCTGGGAATCTTGCCACTGCAGTCCTTGAGGTAGCAATAGAGGGGACCCCGTGAATAGGCTCAAGAGATCTGTGTGCCATGGCCTGCATGGCCAGTGTGGTACCTCCAGAATGGCCAAGCCCAGGTGAGACCAAATCCCATGAAGAAGCCTACTCACCAAGGGTCATGGGAGAAAGATATACAGGAGCCCCTCCTGGTGCCACATTTGCAGAAGGGCATCCAAGCTTGCCACCCATAGATCCTTCTTGCAGCAGAAAAAGCTCTTCACCTTGGCCTTTCTCCTAGATACTCATCAGATCAAACACTGGCAGGACCCATTCTCTGCACAATGAGGCCAAACATGTGAGGGCTTAGCTCCTACTTGATGGGATCAGTGGTGTTCCGGTTCAAGAAGATGGCTTGCACATTGTCAATTCCTGCCATGTATCCCCCTGACAGTTCCATCATATGAGCATCTGCCCAATGTCAGAGCTCTGCTACCTCTGCACCCACCAGGGTGCTGCAAGTGCTGCCTTGTTTTTTTGACTTATGCCACTGCCATGGCATTGACTGAGAACACAGTGACCACCTTGCCTTCCAGGAGGGTTCAAAACCTTTCCAGAGCTAGGCAAATTACCCTGGCCACTTATCTCTTGATCAACCAGTAGGCTTTCCAGGGGCAGAACCAGCTCAGGGGGTTGTAGCACCCTCAGCCAACTTTTGCTCTGTGACCCCACCCCCATAACCAATCTTGCTTTACGAGTTGCAAAAAGGAGGTAAATGTTCCACTGTCGGGGTCACTGGCTTAAGATAAATGCCTGCACCACCATTTAACTTAATCTGTATATTCAGTGCCACTATCCATACAGACATTCAACCACTATGTGATGTATTAAAGTAGTTGAAAATTGAATATTGCATATATGCCAACAATATTATACTGATTGATTTAATTTTGCAAGAAATGGCAAACTGTTTACAGGTGATGGCAGCAAACTGAATTATTAGTCATGCATTCTAAGAAAGATTTACACCTACCAGAAGCAGTAAATGTTGGAGATCGCAAAATTACTATCATGCAACAGGTTCAATATCTTGGAGTTTTGTTAGGCGCTCAACTTTCTTTTGGGTCCTATAGATGGGAACAGGCCAAATTTATTTTTTATAAATTATGATTATTAAGACTGAACATTATTAGACCCTTTTGATTTTCATCTTTGGTATTATTGCCTTTAGGTTATTGCAGTACCCTTTTTTGGGCTTATGGTTCATTCTTTAAGACCACTGCAAAGAGTACAAAATGTGACAGCATGTCTGCTGACTGGTGTTAGACTATAAGACTATGGCCCTCATTCTATAATGCGGGTTGCGGGGCTGTACGTCCTGCCAGGATGTGCAGCACCACAATCTGCCTAAACCCTATTCCCCCACTGGCTCTCCCTATATGTCCTGTGCTTCAGGACAGAGAGAACCGGTGGGGGGCGGGAGGGGTTAGGATTGGGGGCAGAGTGGGGGTGGGGCACCTGGCAGCATGTACAGGGACAATTCTGGTCACGGCCCTGTATGTGCTGCCAGGCCTGCTGGGCCATACTGCTTATACCACCTCAAAAGGTGGCATAAGCAGTTGGGGTTTTTTCAGTGAATCGGGGCAGGCAGCCACCACCGGGGCTGGGGCCAGATGAGGGTGGGTCCCCACCACCCGATCCAGGCCACAGGAGGCCAGCTGTGGGTCTGGCAGCAGGGATCCTGGGGTCCGGAGCCCCAGCAGTCTGGGGTGCCTGTGGGGAGGATGTCCCCGCAGGCCAGAGGGGCACGCCGGACTGTCCTCGGGTCCGATTCTACCTCCCAAGGGATCATTTTGTTCCCGCAGACCAGAATCGGGTCCGAAAGACCCTGTCTTCAGCGGGGAAGTCTGGAAGGCCCGCTTCCAGAATTGGGCTCTATATAACCCCTCATTTACAAGCTCTTATATATAAGAAATAAGAAGAAAAAGAAAAAAATTTCCAAAACAATACAACGTAGTCAGGTAGTACAAATCCCAGTGCATAGCATCAAGTACCAACTCACTAACCAAATACACCCCCCCCCCCCCCACTCGAATCCCCTTCCCTTCCTTAACCTTTTTACCTCTTGAATTTTGGGTTCAGTTTAGAGTGGTGATTTTAATTTTTAAAGTATTGAGGATGGCCCTTGCACAATATCTTGACAGGCACATGTACCTATGCAGTTACTGAGATCTCAGTGGGAGGGCAACTTTCTTGTCCCTCCCTTGTGCATGTGCATGAAATTCACACATTAAATCATATTTTATCAGTTGCAAGGCCATTAGCTTGCTACCATTACCTTCTGAGTTAGTTATTAGCAGATTTGTTAGAATTTCAGCAGAGATTGGAAACAAACTATTTCTGGTGGGCTTTTGAAAGAATGGGGTTTGTTGGGTAAGGATGGACTATTTTGGATTTGATTATTATATTTCAGATAGAGAATCTAATAATTTTGGTAACTGTTTTAATTAACTGTAGTGTTTATTGTTTGTTTTGTTTGATTGTACAGTATTTTAATGTTTTATGTAAACAATGGTACATAATACGTTTTACAATAAATAAACACAGTACCGGTGTGATCACTTTAATATCTGCTAAACTAAACATATTAACTTACCTGAATAGTGGCTGAATATTGCAACTATCTGGATCATTTTCTGGCATGTCTTTGCTCCTTCCCTAACATAGTCCACAAATCTATGGATGATAGTTTGCCATTTAGCCATTTAAACAGCCCGATAGTATAGTTTTTGAAAATAGACAGATAGGCTAATTATGCATTTGCCAGTGAACTCACAATTTCCTTTGAATATCAGTCCAATAAAATATAATTATTTATTCATATGGAATGTTCCCAGACTAACTAATAAAACTCTCCCGACAATGGGTGCAGAGCGGAAGTCGCGCATTTCACTTTACAACTCAACATAAAGAAAAGATTCTGTTCAAATTCTGGTATCACATTAGTAATAGCACTACTACAGACATTGTGGACCATAACACAAAACCCTGTAAATGGACATTTAGAAGCTTAGTATACCACCCCAGCACCAAGTCCAAGTAACTAAACTGCACCAATCCTAGTTATAAAAGGTCAGCACTGTAAATACTCTAAAACACTAGTATATCTTCACTTGGGAAAACAGAACAAGCTGAACTACTACAGATTCTTACACAGAACCAACATGTTAACAAAATCCTTCATCTCAGATGCCCATAGAAAACACAGAATAGAACAGAAAAGAATAAGAAATTACAAATTAGAAACAAATATTCAAACAAAAATTGAAAGGGAAACCCACAAAAATAGACATGAAGCTGTGGAACACTGATGAAAGAGAAACAGAAATATATTTCTTCCTGTACTGAGCTATGAAAAAATGTACATTTTCAAAGCTTAGCTTTGCTGTCTCATCACTTTATTTTTCCAGTTGGGTTGGTCCTGGTCTCTCTTTACTACTTCTTGTTGATCTTCTTTTGCAAACAGGAAATCGGCATCAGGTGTCGGAGGGGATGGAAGCAAACGGCCCAGCAATGCTGAAGTTTTAAGGTAAGCGCCCCAGGGCTTTTTGTAGCCATTGCTGCTACTGCAGGTCCCGGAGAGGGAGGCAGCAGCCGCAATGTGTGTCAGAGAGGGGAAGCGGGGCACAAGGGGTGAGATTTACCTAGGAAGCCTCATCTTCTTGCGTCAGCCCCAAGGATAAGAGCTTTCATAACAACTCAGGAAGGGGGAAAAAGGCCTGAAGGCTTACACTACCCTTCCAGGATAGGGTCCACTTAAGAAACCTGTACCAGAGGGGGGTGCGCAATGCATGCTGCTATGGCATCCTGAATAAGGGTAGCCAGGTCATCCTTGTGAAAAAGGTGATCTTCTCCCTCCACCAGAAAAAGTTACCCTTCCTCTGCTGATTCACCCATTGGAGATAGGGAATACTCATCTTCTCCATGGTTCTCCCCAATAGGGGATAAGGCTGGGCGAAAAAGAAGAACGGGGGTGCTTAACCCCATTACCACCAGAGGGGAAGACCTCAGAGGGCTCTTAGGTCTTGTATAGAGGAGGGTCAGAGCTTCAGAGTACCATGGGGGGGAGGGTGCAACCAGCCCACTGACTATTACCCAATGTTGTTAATCCATGATGACACAAATGATACTGCCAGGTATCCCTCTGAGCGTATCAAAAGTGACTTCATGGCTCTGGGACAGAGGGTGAAGCAGATAGGGGCGCAGGTGGTGTTCTCTTCAATCCTCCCTGTTGAGGGTAAAGGCCAAGGCAGAGAAGCTCGCAACCTGGAGATGAATGCATAGCTGCGTGGATGGTATCATCAAGAGCGTTTTGGGTTCCTGGACCATGAGATGCTGTTCCAAGGGTTGCAGAGCAGAGATGGCGTCCATCTGTCCAAGAAAGGTCAAAATGTCTTCAGTAGCAGACTGGCTAATCTACTGAAGAGGACTTTAAACTAGATTCATTGTGGATGGGTGAAGAAAGCCCCCAGGTAAGTGAAAGCTGCCAGGTAAGTGAAACATTAAATACCTTTCTAGAAATGGGTAAAAGGAACAACATATGGAAAGTGGTGTGTATAAATGCCCATAGCATGGGAAATAAGATCCCAGATGTTGAAGCTTTAATGGGAAAGGCTGACTTTGATTTAGTGGCAGTTACAGAAACATAGTTCACAAAATCCATGACTGGGATGTAACTATACCAGGATACTTTATTCAGAAAGGACAGAGTAGATAGAAGAGGAGGAGGAGTGGCACTATATTTAAAAAATAATATTAAAGCTTTGGAACTACAGAACTTAAAAGGGAGAGAGGAGGCACTGTGGATTAAATTAGAAAGAGGGAAAGAGAAATCTATTTGCATTGGTGTGATATACAGACCTCCCTCACAGGAGGAAGAGGTGGACGGAGAGTTAATTGAAGACATACTCAGCATTGCTAGGAAAGGGAAAGTGCTACTGAAAAGGGATTTCAATATGCCAGATGTTGATTGTCGCATCCCTGCAGCGATGTCATTTAGAAGCAAGGAGATCCTGGATTCTCTACAGGGAGAACTATTCAGGAAACTGGTAACAGAACCCACACGTGAAGGGGCCATACTGGACTTGGTTCTTACCAATGGGGAAAGTGTTTCTGATGTTACAGTGGGAGATCGTTTTGCATCCAGTGATCACCAGATGGTGTGGTTCACTATTAGGACTAGGGCTGTTAAAATCCATTCAAAAGCAAAGGTCTTAGACTTTAGGAAAACTAACTTTGCCAAGATGGGCCAATACCTCAGGGAGTCATTAGCGGGATGGGAACAGTTGGAGGATGTAAAAAAACAGTGGGCAAAATGGAAAAGGGATATTTTAAGGGCAACCAGCCTTTTTGTTAAAATGATACATAAAGGTAAAAGGAAAAGGATACCACTATGGTTTTTGAAAGTAGTAGCTGAAAAGGTGAAGAAAAAGAGGGAGGCCTTCATAAAAAACAGGAGATCACGGAGAGAGGAAGAAAGGCATCTATATTTGGAAAAACTTAGAGAAGCTAGCAAAGTAGTAGGAAAGCAAAGACTCAAAAAGAGGAGGAAATAGCCAATGCAGTTAAATGGGGGATAAGACATTTTTCAGATATGTTAGTGAGAAGAGGAAGGGCAAAAGTGGTATTGTCAGACTCAAGGGTGAAGGGGAGGAATATGTAGAAGTTGATGAGGATAAAGCGGAATTGCTTAACAAATATTTCTGTTCTGTGTTCACAGATGAAGAACCAGGAGCAGGACTTCAGAAAACACCCACAAACAGAAACAGAAGTGAGGGGTGTCTTGAACAATTTTCAGAAGACTGTGTTCGTGAGAAACTAGCTAAACTTAAAATAGACAAAGCGATGAGACTGGATGGGATACACCCTAGAATACTGAGGGATGTTCTAGCAGCTCCACTAACTCAATGCTTTGTTGGAGTCGGGAGTGGTGCCAAAGGACTGGAGAAAGGCACATGTGGCCCTTTACACCAAAGCGGAAGTAAGGATGTGGTTGAAAACTACAGGCCGGTTAGTTTAACTTCGGTGGTGAGTAAATTATTGGAAACGCTGCTGAAAGAGAAAATAGTGAGGTTTCTGGAGTCCAGCAGATTACAGGATCAGAGGCAGTATAGATTCACCAGAGGCAAGTCTTGTCAGACAAATCTGATTGATCTCTTTGACTGGGTGACCAGGGAGTTGGAATGAAGGAGAGCACTAGATGTGTTGTATTTAGATTTCAGTAAAGCCTTTGACACCGTTCCTCACAGGCGACTTATAAACAAACTGAGCACCCTAGGAATGGACCCTAAAGTTATTGCTTGGGTTAGAAATTGGTTGAGTGGGAGATGACAAAGTGTACAGGTAAATGGAGCTCACTCTGAGGAGAAGGAGGTTACCAGTGGTGTGCCCCAGGGATCTGTCCTTAGTCCGATTCCTTTTAACACATTGTTACTGATATAGCGGAAGGGCTGTCGGGTAAGGTTTGCTCTTTGCGGATGATACCAAAATCTGCAATAGAGTAGATACCTAGGAAGGTATAGATAACATGAGGAGGGATCTAGCTAAGCTTGAAGAATGGTATAGAATTTGGCAGCTAAGATTTAATGTTAAAAAGTGCAAGGTCATGCATTTGGGCTGCAGCAATCCAAGGGAGCAATATAGTATAGGGGGTGAAGTACTTTTGTCCACTAAAGAAGAACGGGACCTAGGCGTGACTGTGTCTGATGATCTTAAAGTAGCTAAACAAGTAGAAAAGGAGACGGCAAAAGCTCGAAGGATGCTTGGGTGCATAGGGAGAGGAATGGCCAGCAGAAGAAAGGAGGTGATAGTGCTTCTGTATAAATCTTTGGTGCGATCTCATTTGGAGTATTGTGTGCAATTCTGGAGACTGCACCTTCAAAAGGATATAAACAGACTGGAGTCCGTACAGAGGGTGGCTACTAAAATGGTTAGTGGTCTTCATTATAAAGCATATGAGGACAGACTTAAGGATCTTAATATGTACATCTTAGAGGAAAGGCGGGATAGTGATATGATATTATCCCATACTTTGACTTCGCAAACTGTATACTACAGGGGCTCCCCCAATCTACCCTTAACCCGCTTCAACTAGCATTAAACAGCGCAGCAAGAGTGCTTTTCAGGGTACCAAAAAGAGAACATGTAACACCTCTCCTGAAACAATTACACTGGCTCCCTATCCAAGCGAGAATCACCTTCAAGACCCTGCTACTAGCCTTCAAAGCTCACAAAGGACTTGCTCCCTCTTCACTATCAGAGTTGATCCAACCAATCCCTTCCAACAGGCTTAGAAGAACCATGGAATTAAACATGCTAAAAGTTCCAAAAGAGTCCTTAAGATACATTTCCGCAACTGTAAACCGATCCTTCAGTTTATGCGCTCCAAAACTGTGGAACACCCTCCCACCACACATTAGGGCCATCACTGATCTCTCCCAGTTTAAAAAGGCCTTTTCATCAAATATTTCCCAGAGAACACAATAACACAAGCTCACTCAAATAGCACCAATCCCGTTCTTAACACGCAACCTCTTCTAACCCAGTAACACTTCATACCCCTCTCTCATACTAACAAGGTTCTTTTCATACAATATTCCGTTCATATGTAAATAGTCAATGACTATTATTCATTGTAAATAATTACCCCGGTTACCCAAGTTTTTGTTCCTGTTCTATGTAAAAAAAAAAAACAGATAATATGTATCTTATCTGATGTTTTATTGTTCTATGTAAACCGCGCTGATTATAAATAGTGCGGTATATAAAAGATGTTAAATAAATAAATAAATAAAATGATTGAGACGTTTAAATACCTCCATGGCATAAATGCACAGGAGGAGAGCCTCTTTCGATTGAAATTAAGCTCTGCTATGAGGGGACATGGGATGAGGGTGAAAGGGGATAGATTCAGGAGTGATATGCAGAAATATTTCTTTACAGAAAGAGTGGTGGATCCATGGAACAGTCTTCCAGTAGAGGTGGTAGAGATGAGGTCAGTATCTGAATTCAAAGAAGCATGGGACAAACACAGAGGATCTCTAAAGGAAAAAAGGGGAATGCTATAGTGGTTGATATGGAAGGCCAGACTAGATAGGCCATGTGTTTTTTTTCTGTTTCTATGTTTCTTACCAAAGACTGAAAACAGCCTGTGAACTGTTTCAGGATCTGCTGCTCAAAGCTGGACAAAAACAGACCATGGGGCCCCCAAGGACCTGCATAGGACTACCAGCTTGAGGCTGCAGCCACCACGCTCCTGAGGCTTCTTCATTGCACTCACAGCATAGGAAACGCAAACAGCACACTTCTGTGCACCGAACATGGCTGTAGAATGCAAACATAGTTAAAAGAAAAAATGCAAAGAAAAGAAAAAGGTAAATGATAAAGAAAATCTCCGAAAAGTAAGAGAATCCTCTCACCTGACAGGCCAGCTGAAGAAACCTGAGAAGGGCCTCCCCAGCGGCCCTTCATAGACCTAGGAAGCCTGGCTGCCTCAGGGCTTTATTGTTTAACTTAGAAGTTGCTTTATTCAAGCAGCACAAAAGAAATCCTATTAAAGTAATTATATGAAAGTAAAAATATCATCAAAACTTAGAAAAAGAGCAAAACTTGCAGTTATAGGATAGTGAGAGGAACGAGGGGGCCTGGGTCCAGATTTACTGACCTCCCTCAAGTGCCCCATGGGGTCCTTCTGCTTAGTCCCTGGGCCCAATAGCACTAGAAACCTGTGGATAAAGCGTAGTTTCTCACCTGTTAACAGGTGATCTCTGGGAACAGCAGGAATTTAGTCTTCACATATGGGTAACGTCGGTACCGATGAAGTCCGCATGGGAATGCTCCCCAGCGTCCAATAGGAAAGCTTTTGTAAGTATCCCACTGCACCTGCGTAGCTGCCTTCCCGCCTTTCCAGTTCTCCCTCCTTAGTTGAGTTTGTAGCTAAGATAAAAGGAGAGAAGGAGAAGAAGAGAAAAAGTACAACTCCTAGGGGAAGAGGGTGGGTTATGAAGACTAAATTCCTGCTGTTCCTGGAGATAACTACGCTATCTCCAGGAACAAGCAGGAATGTAGTTTTCACATATGGGACTCCCTAGCTCTGAGATGCCAGATAAATGACCTCAGAGTGAGCTGTGGATCACAGGCATAAGTAAGTAGGTCATATATCCTCCAAGGATGTCTGGTATTGAAACCCAGGACGGAGGGTAGAAGTTGATCTAAGTCTGAAAGAGATGCTGGAGAACAGCTTGGCCAAACAAGGCGTCCCAGCGGGAGTCCTTGTCTAGGCAATAGTGAGCAGCAAAAGTGTGGACAGAAGACCAGGTTGTTGCTTTGCATATCTCATCAATTGCTACAGAGAGTAGATTTGCCATAGAGGCAGCCATGGCTCGAACATTATGTGTAGTAACATGACCCTCGAGAGAGAGACCTGCACCTTTGTAAGCAAAGGAGATGCAATCTGCTATCCATCTGGATAGTTTGTTTGGATACTGCCAATCCAGGTGACTCGAGTCAAAGGCAATGAAAAGTTGGAAAGCTTTCGTGTGCTCTCAAGTTCTCTGGAGATAAAAAGCCAAAGCACGTTTGCAATCTAGAGTGTGAAGGGTTGCTTCTGCCCTAGAGGAATGAGGTCTAGGGAAAAAGACAGGGAGGTAAACTGACTGGTTAGATGGAAGGGCAAGCCCACCTTTGGCATAAACTGGAGTGGAGTCCTAAGGACTACCTTATCATAGTGGAATTGTGTATAAGGAGGGTCAGCCACCAAAGCCTGGAGCTCACTAATGCGTCTTGCTGAAGTGAGGGCAATAAGGAAGATGACCTTCCAGGTGAGAAACTTCAGAGAAGTTGCAGACAGAGGTTCAAAGGGCGGCTTGAGAAGCTATCCTAAAACAAAATTAAGATCCCATGCCACTGGAGGTGGCTTAATGGGAGGTTTAGTTAACAGAAGACCCCTCATGAATCATGCTACAAGCGACTGAGAAGACATGGGCTGACCATCTAGGGGTATGTGAGACACCGCAATTGCACTTAGGTGCACTCTTACTGAATTAGTTTTGAGTCCAGAAGAAGACAGGTGGAGAAGATATTCAAGTAATGCATCCACCAGAGCCGAGAAGGGGTTAAGATCCCTTACAGAACACCAGAGAGAGAATCTACGCCACTTGAAGGCATAGGAACATCTGGTGGAAGGCTTCCTAGAAGCTAAGAGGATATCTTTTACCTGTTGAGAGAGGTTGATGTCCTGGAAGGTTATGCCTTCAGCAGCCATGCTGTAAGATTTAGGGATTGTGGATTGGGATGCAGTAGTGTCCCATCCTCCTGCGAGAGGAGATCTGGAGCAGACCCCAAATCTACTGGCTGAGCTTGAGACAGACATAGAAGGAGAGGATACCACAATTGTCGTGGCCAACACAGAGCTATAAGAATCATGTAGCCCCTGTCTCTCTGGAGTTTGAAAAGAGTTTTGGGAATGAGGGGAATGGGAGAGAAGGCATATAGGAAGCCTTGACCCCAGTAAAGGTGAACTGCATCTACCTGCTGATTGTTCTGTGCAGGCGTCCTGGAGCAGAAGCAGGGAAGCTTGGCATTCTGAGGACTTGCGAACAAGTCTATATCTTGGGTTCCCCAGATCTGAAAAATGTGAGCGACCTTGTCCACATGGAGAGACCACTCGTGGGGTAGAAAGACTCAACTCAGTTTGTCCGCCAAGACATTCTGCTTGCCTTGAAGATACACCGCAAGTAGGTGAATGTGATGCTGTATTGCAAAAGACCACAGGTGCATGGCTTCGTTGCAAAGGGTCCAAGAGCCTGTTCCACCCTGCTTATTCAAGTAGAACATGGCTACCTGATTGTCCATCTGGACTAGAACTGTCCGGAAGCGAAGATGGCCCTGGAACCCTCTCACCTGGACTGGTCTAGCAAGAAAATAAAGAAAGATCAGATTTGTATGACAATCTCTCTCTAGTAAAACCATGCTGCCTTGGTCCTGCAACTTCATTAATTTTCTCATCGAGGTAAAACTAACTGATCTGTAACAGCCAAACTCCTTTCTGATACCACTTTTATCAAACGACAGATATTAGCCATTTTTCAGTCCTACAGAGCTATTCTCCTTTTCAAACATTTATTGAAAAGATCCTTCCATAGACCCAACAGAACTTTTCTGAGCACCCTTACTATCTCATCCAGTCCCCTAACAAACCCTCACTTCCACAACGGGTGTGGAATGTAGCTTACTGCCATACATACATCTATCAATAACTGGTGGCTCTTCTTCAATCCTTTATTCAGTAACTACTTAACAGAAGTATTTATTTAGTATTTTTACTTTTTCCTCTCCTTCCACACAGCCCTTTTTTTCTCCTCTCAGTTTTACAACCCCACCTCTGCATATCCTCTTTGCACTGGCATCTCAGTGGTCAGACATGCTCCTTGGGCTGCGGATACTGTGGAGACATTGTTCACAGCCCTTAGAGGTAAGCAGTCACTATGCAACAGTGACACTTACTGACTGGTAAAGAGCACTAGATGCTAGGGTTTGGAGGGAACCGAGCTCTGTGACTTTCAGTAATATTAGTTTTGTTGCTGTGACTGTGTAAGAGGGAGTTAATAATGGGTATGAGGAAACCACATGCAGCTGTGCATGAAAATTCCCCAGCAGGGGCAATTTCTGATTAAGCTGAAAACCCAAAAGAGCAGAAGAATGCTGTCAGACCAAAATAAAACCAGTTTGTACTGAGAGACACTCCCTAGGCTGCACCGTATGTCGATGTCTGATCCGCCTTTTTCTCTACATTAGCCAGCTTGGATAGGTGCTGGCAGGTTTAAAAGTTTCTTGGATGAGTCATCACAAATGCTACACCAGGATAACCTTGACATGCCCTTGTTTAGCCATGTAATAAACCAAATGCACTATGTGTGTATTTCCTCCTCCATAATCCTCCTGGAAAGCTTTCTTAACAATTTGTTAGGGACCATATAACAGTAGGGCAGATAAAGTAAGCATGTTTCTCAGACACAATGAAGTCAATATTCAAAAGCCAGAGATGGCACCAGTTGCATAAATACTTAAAAAACAATTCCAGGGGTCATTTTAAAAGGCTTAGTCATGTATGTGGACGTCAAAACCACAAAGACGTCTCTGAAACCATTCCACAAATGATGGTAACAGATGTTTCTGGTGCAGGGACATCCAAGTAGGCAAGGGTGTGGTGGAGGCATGTCTGGGGAGGTGCAATGGACTTACATGTCTCCATTCAATTTCAAACATTGAGGATATCTGCAGGTACATCTACATTTAGACATGCTGCAGGCATGAATAGGCATCAGGAAAGTGCTTGTTTTGGCCTTAAAACATCCAGAGAGTGTAGAGAACATGCCACCTTTGCACGAGGCAGGCAGGTGATCCTCACGTCCACCAGCCACCTAGATGTCTAAATGCCTAATGATCGACTCATCCACTATAACGGCCGTCCTAACCCTTCCCTCATGGGCACATGGCCCTGGAGAAACCTCCTGGGTGCAAGAGGGTGTTGTACCCTTTTGAAGTTTGAGGTTTGGTGATATTCATTTTCTGAAGGTCTCAGGAAGCTCTCTTGTCTTCATCATTGTGAAAATGGAACAGGGAGTGAATGTGGCCATTTTAATCATTAGAGCCATCATTCATTGGTAATTCAAGTCATGTGAGTACTGACAATTGATCACAGATGCATCTAAGTTTACTGCAATGGGAATGTGGTTCTTCCGTTCAAAGTGATTTAAATTGTTTATAAAGGTGCCAATAATCATGTCCAGGCAATGCCCCAATTTTTATTCTATTTCCTACTATTTCCTTTTTTAATTGGTCTTGTTTTATTTGATTCTTTTGTGTGTCAAATATGTGTGCACATATAGTCCAAAGCCATTTTACTGACTACTTTTTTTTAGGAGATATTGGGCTTAAGGGGTTGAACTGCAAGGGTGTCAGTAATGTTGACCACAACTGTACATGTTCACATTTACATTCTTGCATACTATATTGAGGTACACTGGGCTTACTTAGAAATTCTCAGGGCATCAGGGAGACGAGTATATGGTCTAGGTTGCAGCAGCTGTCATTTCTCATTGGTATTTATGTCTAGTGTGCATCAGCACACTACTGTCTGTGACGAGCAGCTTAGGAGATGCATGTTTTTCCCAAGGAGCATGACATCCATGGGTACGGATAGCATGTGAAAGCAATGATGAACTAGAAGCGCTATTTCCTGATGTAGAGTGCACCCAAGTCTAGTGGGCACTCAAATTCATGTTGGAAGCTACTGGGAAATGGATTTACTAAATTGCTACACAATAATATCAGAATATTGGCAATTAATTTAAAATTTTAAGAGAAAAATCTGGACTGATCATTATACTGAGGTAAAGCCTCCTCAAATTTTGTTTTATAAAGGTGGGGATACAGAGTTCCCTTGATGAAGACCCAATAAAATTATATGGTCATGAAATTAGCTATTCAGTTTCATTGGCTGTGGTATATTATAGCCTAGAAATAGAACAATTAAAAAATAAAAGAAAATAACTTGAAAGAAAAATTAAATTATTGCAGATAAAAACACAAAAAATATGAAAGTATAATTAACGAATTTGTATCATAACATAAGTGGCTTGGTTGAGGAGTGGCTTTTGGAGGTATGCTAATGTGATGGACGTTTAACACGTAAAAGTGAATTGGTTGTTTACTCATTCAAAAGGTAGAAAGACTAAGGGATACACAATGAAGCTACAATGCAGCACATTTAAGATCAATCAGAGAACATTTTTTTTCAATCAATATGTAATCGAACTCTGGAATTCGTCTCCAGAGGACGTTTAGTGGAACTGGGTTTACGAGAGGTTCGGATAAGTTCTTGGAGGAAAAGTCCATAAACCATTATAAAACGGGACCAGGGAAATCCACTGCTTAGCCCTGGGATAAGAAGCATGGAATTGTGTACCTTTTTGGGAACTTGACAGGTACTTGTGACTTGGATTGGCCACTGTTGAAAACAGGATACTGGGCTTGATGGACCCTTGGCCTGTCCTATTATAGCATATCTCTCTCTTGATCCAGCTGCATGATCATTCCTGCTCACTCAGACCCGCCAACACCGACTCAGCACAAAGAAAAGACTCTCAGGACATTGCAACATGGAGGTAAGCTCCTCACACTCTGCCGACAACATTGCTCAGCGCCCGCAGGCTCCTTCTTATTGAAATCACCACCAAGGTGGGCTTGCACCTAAGGGCCATGCCAAAGGGCCCTTAGACGAGGCCCTTGGAGTGGCTGAGAAGTACCCATCTACATTTTGCCCAGTGCCGCTGCCAGTCCTAGGTAAGCACCCTTGTCACTTCTCAGACTTAAGCACTGCACTGATTCATCATTCAGCTTCACTACAAAGAAAGCCTCACCTTCACAGTTGCACACACAGTACCCAAGACAAAGGAACTCACCATGAGGGCCTACCATTACCTCCTCACCACCCTGCTCCTAGTAAATCTCCTCCCTCAATATACAGGAGCCAGCTCCGCACATACAACCACTGTGCTGCTATCACGCTAGCTGAAATAAGACACTGGCCATCCTGGCAGCATATACACAAGTGCTCTAGCAGGAGGCCTCCCACATTCATACAAAATCAGAGTCACAGGACAATCACTCAAAATGAACACTAGCCCCATTTTGAACACTCCAGTTAGCTGTGTATTAATCAATGCTAGATTGATTAGAAACAAAACCAACACTCTAACTGACTACCTGAAAACCCAACAGACTGGCATCATGTACATAACTGAGACCTGGCTAATGAACACAGATCGAGTCATCCTGAACCAGGACACAGCCCACACATACCACATTCAATTGCCCACGCGCACACAAGAGGGGTGAGGGTATACTAATTCTGGCAAGGAACCATCTCAGGTTTAAAGCCTCCTCAACTGCAACATGATCATCATTGAGAATAAACACATTGCTATATGCCTTACCTATAAAGCTCCAAATGCCAAGGCTGACGAGCTCTCCACAACACTTGAATCGGTGTATGCATTTAATTCTCCTCACATGCCATTGAGAGTACAACTCTACATCCAACAAGGAGGCTGACACTTTCCTGAGAGCTATGGACTCGCTATAATACGCACAACGTCTAACAGTGCCTGCACATCGACAGGGCGCTACCCCTGACCTCATCTTCACCCCTAAGACCCTCCTAGATGTTAACGCCATAACACCGCCATCCTGGTCTGACCATCACATCATAAATTTCAACATGCAGGTCCCTCATCCAGCCAAACAAGAGAAAGAATACCCAGGCAGACGATCAAGAACTTTGATAAGGATCAGTTCCTACAAGCAACCCTTCCTAATTTAAACCAAGATTGCATGGACCTTGACAACATACAGTAATTGAAAATTGGAATAACACTATCACTGCAGTTGCAAAAGCCCCATGACAAAAAGAATACCATAACATGAGGAAGAAGAATGAGATCAGCACCATGCTAATCCAATGAAATAAGAGAAGCAAAGACAACCCTAAGGAAAATCGAGAGAAGCTGGAGAAAGAACAAGGCCCAAGACATCTTAGAGCAATACATAACAAAACAACGAGAATACAATGAACTAATCAACTGACACAAGCAAGAATACCACATCAACCTCATTCTGAAATCCACTAACAAACCTAGGAAGTTATTCGATATAGTCTGAACACTCACAAAAGGACCAGTTCTCACAGGCGGTGACACAATATATTCACAAATCATAGCTCAGCCAACAAGACAGGCGACACTGAAACCACAACCCTCAAGGATACCTGGGGTGAATTCAGCATACCTTCTACTGAACAGGTAGTCAAGACAATTTTCACACTGAACACTAGCACTGCATAGTACCATGGATTAAATCAGCCAAGGAAGAGCTCAGCCAACTTATCCACAAAGTAGTACAATCATCCCTTACCCAAGGCTACATGCCAAAGATCCTCAAACAGGCAACCATCTGCCCAATCCTCAAGCATGCCTCTCTGGACAAAGATGACCCAGCAGCATATCAATACTGTTCATTACCAAAATCATAGAAAAAACTGAACAGTTACAGTTACAAGAGTATGTAGACTCACAGGCACCACTGGACCCCCCAGCAACACAGTTTCAAGTCAAACCATAGTGTAGAAACTTATTAACATCACTCTTTGACAGCTTAATCAGAGGTATTGAGATCATAAAATTATGTTTCCTCCTCATCTTCTTAAACATCTCATACAGTATACCACAGCATTCTCCTTCAACGGCTACAGGACATTGGCCTCCGCAACATCACGTTCAAGTGGTTTCACTCATACCTTAGCAATAGAGAACAGCTAGTCAAATGGGGAGTGACCAATTCCATTCCGTTCTCTATTTTCCAGGATGTACCACAAAGGTAATCCTTAGCAGCACCGCTTTTCAACCTGTACATATCGCCTATCTGCAAGGTTATCAAAAAACACAATATTCAATACAAGGTATATGATGATGACATCATGATTTACACCCCAATCAACCTGGATAAGCTGGATTATTCAATGATAACAGGATGCCTGGAGAATATGACCGAGTGGCTCGCCAACAACAACTTAAACAAACTACAATACGACCGAAGTCCTATTTATCACGAGGAACACATCATTAACCCCCCCGCTCCCCAATCAACTGAATTACCCCATAAGAGCATATCCGTAAAGGAAGAAGTCAGATACTTAGGAGCCATGCTGGACTGCAATCTGAACTACAATCCCACATCAACAACACTTCCAGGAAGGCATACCACAAGATGAAAATAATCAGAAGGCTGAAGCCTCTTCTCAGCCAGGATCCATTTCTGTACAGTATGCCAAGCCATTATTACACCCATTTTGGATTACTGCAACTTTCTATACCATGACCACCTGAAGCGAACTATCCATTCTTTGCAGATGGCACAGAACACACTGCATGCATCATTACCGGGTTAGCAAGATATGAACATGTTACGCTCCTTCTGAACCAACTAAAGTGGCTCCCAGTTCACTCCTGCATCAAGTTTAAGATAGTGCTTAAAATTTTCAAAACCCTTCAGAACATATCGGCCGACATCCTGAAGAACCTAATCAATAAAGTTCTGGACAACCAACCCAGAAGGCACAACAATTTGAATTTCATCCCCAGAGCTTAAACAAAGTTTAAGCGGTCCACATCGGAGAGGGCTTTCTTTCTCATTGCTCCAGCCCTATGGAACTCCCTACTGGACAATATAAGAACCACCATAGACACCCAGGACCTCAAAAAAAAATTTAAAAAACTTTTCTATACATGGAACACTTCGGTAGCATCACCTAGCACGTAGTAACCCCCCTCTCCCAATGTTGCCCCTGGCCCCAGGATGTCCTTAAGCCTCACGATCTAATCTCCCCTAAACCTTCACCAACCCATTGTACATATTGTATATAGCATATATTGTTCTGCAATTCCAGCATGCCATGTCCCCTTCCCTGTCGCTTTGTTGCTATGCAAACTATTCAAAGTTAGAATGTAAACCACTTTGATTGAAGGATAAGGCGGTATAGACAACCTATTAAATAAATAAATAAATATCTTATGTTATAATAAAAAATAAGTACAAGCTTCTTTTTTGACAGTTTACATAGGCAGCCTGTTAATAAATCAAGCACCTACAGACTATTAATATCATATCCTTATTTAGAGTACAAATGCAGTCTGAACAGATGAAAAATTGTTTACATAAACCAAGTTTCCATTGTTATTAGAGAGGTAAACCTTACTGGAAAAGAATAAGGAAAATGTTTTTACAGACTTGCATTGCTGCCCTAAAACAGGCTAAACAATGGGTTCTTTAAAAGACCCTGCTAGGTACTGTGTTGTTCCAGTCATCAGGAAATTCCCACGTGGTCCTTGCATCATACATCCCGGCTTATTTGTCTTCTTGTCTTGCACTTAACTCTTAATTAGTAGATCCACACAATTTAAAAACAAAAGCACAAATAACAAAAAGATGTGACAACAATAGCATTAAATCTAAAAATTTAATTTGCATGTATTTTTTTAAACAAAAAAAACAAAAGTAGATTTTAAAAGAATGCAGAATTGTAAGAAACAATGCTGGATCTACTCATTAAGGCTATAACTGAAAATTCAGAAAATTGTTCACTGTGTGTTATGTATATAACTGTGAGGAGCATGAATAATGGGCTGACTGAAGAGAAAACACAGAGTGTTTGAAACATGAATAGGGTGGAAACATTCATTACATATACAAAGGTTAATATTTGAAGTGGGATTTGACTCGGTTGTGCTTCTAAAAATCTTTCATACAGTTTTCTTTTGGAACAGCTTGTTGTAGATGAGAAAATAAGCATTAATCTAATGTCATTCTATTTTTCTGAACAAGATTTAATTATTTCCTTGGGATGCAAAGTACATGATTAAACTAAACAAATCATTGCACAGGCCAATGAACTGCAGCTGGCCCCACCCTCACCATCATTGTGTACCTGTCAGCAGGTGCACTCAGTTGATAGTCAGGGACTGCAGTGGAACAGCTTTCATTTCATAGATAATATGCCTGGAGGTGAATTTTCTGGTAACTCCTGCTTATTTTTTTCTGGAGTTTGATCACCTGTTACAATGCGATTGCCTCAAAGGAGGCCGTCTAATTGGTGTCTAATTAATGCCTTTCAATCCACTACTTCAGGGTCTACCTTAAGGGCACTGCCAGAACTACTCCACTCAGATTTCTCAGCTGACTGAAGAGGAGAAATCATATGTGCTATGTTTGTTTAATTCCTCACTCTCTTTTCTCGACCTAAACCTATGGTCATGTCAGTTGACCTCCTCACATTTTTCATTTCAAGTATTCAAATATTGAATAATGATAGCCCACATCACTTTATGATATATTCTACGCATTGAGCTGTAAACCTTAAACTTAAAAACCAATGTTATACAATCTGGATCCCTTAAAGTACATACCATAAAACTAAGAATCTTGACTTCAAAAACTAATCTAATAGATTTATCATAAAACAAAATCATTCACCTATAACTGGTGTTTTCCATGGACTGCAGGGTGAAATCACCGATGGAGGCCCTGCGCAGGCACTTTTCTCAGCTTCTTCTAGAAGCTTTTAGATTGGTCCCTCCATGTATGCGCACGTCTTCCTGCCTCCTGCCCCATTCCTCATCTTCTCGGTCTGACCACCAGCTAATGGAGGTGGGAGAGTTGTGAGGACTTATCCTGTTATCCATGGAGAACATCTGCGACAGACAAGTAACTTTGTTTTCTCCATGGCAAGCAGGATAAATGCTCACATATAAGATTCCTTTGCTACTGGCTGCCTTGTAAACAATAAAAGGGAAGATAGCATCAGAACCAGCAGACATCAAGAATAGAACTGGCCTTTTTTTTACAAAGGCTATCATGCAACAGACTGAATGACAAGGCAGCACAGAATAAAAAAAAGGAGTCTAGGCAGGGCTGGCCCTAGAGTTAGTCCAAAGTGTTGGAGCCCTAGGCGAACCTCAAACATTACACCCACTCTGGCTGTAAAAATCTATTATTTAACTTTGAATGGCCTGCTTTTGCTGCCCTCCAGAGGTTGCAGCCCTAGGTGACTGCCTAGTTTGCCTAGTAATTGGGCCAGCCCTGTGTCTAAGGGGGATGGAGTTGGATTCAATCCCCAAACAGATTCTTAAAAATGGATTGATCTAATCTGCTGCCACTTCAGGAGTCCCATTCCAAACAATAGTGAGATGTGAATGTATGAACGGAAGTCCAAGTTGCAGCCTTGTGCATCTCTTCCATAAAGGCTGTGCATGAATGGCCACAGTGCAGCCAGATTGAACAATGTGTGCCACGACATGACCCTCAAGCGTCAGAGCTGCCTGGGTGTAAGAAAGAGATACTCTTCTGATTTGGCTGCCAGACTGCGTTTGATGACAGCAGCCCCCAGCCTACGGTGGTCAAAAAAACCAAAAAGCTGGGAGGACTTTCTATGGGCATTAGTCTGCTCATAGTAACATAGCAACATAGTAAATGACGGCAGATAAAGACCAGCATGGTCCATCCAGTCTGCCCAGCAATATGGCAAGAGTAGGTGCACCTGTTGCTCTGTGCAGGCCACCCCTCCCCATGTCTTTGTTTAGGGGTGAACCCACCACTCCATGTAGGACACCCCTATTTGTTGAGAAGTTAGATGGTTCAGAAGTTAGACGGTTCAGTTTATTTTGTTTTTATCCTGTTGCTGTAAAGGGATCCGCTGTGTTTGTCCCATGCCATTTTGAATTCCGTCACTGTGTTTGTCCCCACCACTTCCATCGGGAGGGCATTCCAAGCATCCACCACCCTTTCAGTGAAAACATATTTCATGACATTGCCTTTCAATTTTCCACCTTGCAGCTTCATGTTATGCCCTCTAGTTTTACAGCTTCCCCGTCTTTGGAAGAGGTTTGTTTATTCATTATTTCCCTTTAAGTATTTAAAGGTCTGAATCATATCTCCCCTGTCCCTCCTCTCCTCCAAAGTGTACATATTTAGGTCTTCAAGTCTCTTCTCATAAGGCTTCTGACGCAGGCTTCAAATCATTTTGGTCGCCTTCCTCTGAACAGTTTCCAGTCTTTTTACATCTTTTGCAAGATATGGTCTCCAAAACTGAACACAGTATTCCAAGTGAGGCCTCACCAGTGACCTGTACAGTGGCATAAGTACCTCTTCCTTTCTGCTGGTAATCCCTCTTTGTATGCAGCCCAACATCCTCCTGGCTTTTGCCACCGCCTTGTCGCACTGTTTTGCCACCTTGAAATCATCAGAGATAAATCACACCAAGGTCTTTCTCCTGAACCGTGCATACCAACCTCTCACCCCCTATCGCGTACATTTCCCTTGGATTTCTGCTACCTAAGGGCATGACACTGCACTTTTTCGTATTAAATCGTAATTGCCAAGCATTAAGACCATTCTTCCAGCTTTTGTAGATCTTTCCTCATGTTATCCACTCAATCGGGGTAATCCACTCTTTTGCAAATTTTTGTGTCATCTGCAAAAAGACAGACTTTCCATTCAGTCCTTCAGCAATATCACTCACAAATACATTGAACAGTGCTGGGCCCAGGACCGAACCCTGGGGCACTCAGCTAATCACCTTCCTTTCATCCGAGGGAGCTCCATGTACCATCACCTTCTGTCGTCTGTCAGTCAACCAATTTCTAATCCAGTTTACCATCTTGGGACCCATCCCTAAGCTACTGAGTTTATTGACAAGCCTCCTATGAGGAGCAATATCAAAGGCTTTGCTGAAATCCAGATAGATGACATCCATCGCATGCCCCTGATCTAGTTCCTTGGTCACCCAGTCAAAGAACTCAGCAAGATTTGTTTGGCAAGACCGTCCTTCGGTAAAACCATGTTGCCTCGGATCTTGCAACCTGTTTTGAGAAAGTTCACTATTCGCTCTTTCAGGAGCACCTCCATTACTTTTCCCGCCACAGAGGTAAGGCTCACGGGCCTGTAGTTTGACACTTCTTCCCTGTCACCACTTTTGTGTAGAGTGTAATGGGGAAAAGATATCCTGTGATAGAAAAACAGAGGAACCTATGAGCAATAGGGCTGTTTCTAGCAGGAAGGAAGATATCAGGACACCCAGTTGCCAAGAGCAACACAAACATTCCCAGCCACGAGGGAAAGAACCCCGCACAGCTGATAAGCAATCCCCGGCTCATAGCTCTAATAGCTTTCACCTGGGAGGGGGAAGGGCTGGATTAGAGCCTCAGCAAACGTATAAGGGACGTTCACTAGAGTTAGTGAGCAGCAGTGGCAGTAGGAGGAGCAGGAGCTTTGGCTTTGGTAGCTCCAGAGAAAGCAGCTCAGAGAATTCAGAGAAGCCAGCAACAGGAAGCAGGAAAGACGTGGTGAATCAGAACCAGCTGGAGTCTGTGTGCAAGCTGAGGTCTGAATCTGGAAAGCAACGTCTGCCCTGGGCTTTTAGGAAAACTTACGTGTGTGACTCTGATTCTGAATGGGAAAGAGAAAGGCAGCTAACAGCTGATAGAGTTAATTGGAGGAGAAAGGCACAGAAACCTTTTAACCAAACCTCAAAACCTATTCCTTATGGTGAAGGCATTCACAAGGAGAAAGTACCAGTCAGGATAACTGGAAAGTATTTGCAAGCTTCAAGAAAGGGAGAATATACGGTGCCAGACATTTGTAAGTTGGAAGAGGGTGCTGAGCAGCCTGAACGTAGAGAAAAGCCTCTAAGGTTTAAACCCCTTCTAAAAGGAGCAGTGCACAGACTTTCTCTTGCCTCAAACCCTGAAGGTAGGCCAATTAGCCAATGTAAAGCTGGATACAAGACTTTCTCACGTAGGAGTTATAAGGGACATAACTCTCATTACAATTATATGCCAAGATATGGTGATACAGACCCTTACCTGCTAGAGGAGATAGTAGGGAGGTCACGGGAGCTGGCAGAGGAGAATAATCTGCCAACACTCTATAGGCAGCAGCAGAGTGGTACAGATGATAGCCAGATTGAATCAATAATAATTGATCCACCAGAAACAGAATTATCTGACAATCAGATGGACTGTTCATTGGCTGTATTAAGTGATGTGGTTTCACTGTGCTGAAGAGATACAGTTGTGGAAATAATTTAACTGCCTGTTTAAAAGTACAAGACTTTACTTTATCCTATCCTTTTTGCCAGAGTGTATGGCTTATGTTTCTTTATTACCTGTGTTTGGAATCCGTCCCCGGGAGGGGAAATAAAACCCTGTCTTGACCTTAACCATTCGTGCCTCAACTACCTTATTGAAAAGGAGCCCAACTACAACCTTTCAATAAAAGGTCCCCCTGCAGCCCAACCAGTACGCTAACGCTACAGGCGGCCCAGGGTGTGACAAGAGGTACGACATCAGCCATTCTCCAGTCCTGAGGAACCTCTCCTGTTTCCAATGATCTGTTGAATACATCCTTTAACGACCCTGCAAGAACCTCTCTGAGCTCTTTCAGTATCCTGGGATGTATCCCATCCGGTCCCATGGCTTTGTCCACTTTCGGTTTAGCAAGTTGTTCCAACACCTCATCTTCTGTGAATGGTGTGGTATCTACTTCATTCCCATTTTTATATTTGGGAGTCACAGCTGGTCCAAATCCAGGATTTTATTTAGTAAAAACAGAGCAGAAGTATTTGTTTAGCAATTTCGCTTTTTCAATGTCACTTTCCACGAATCCTTTCCCAGCACTTCTGAGTCCTGCAATTCCAACTCTGATCTTCTTCCTTTCCTGAATATACCTTAAGAAAGTTTTGTTGCCACCCTTAACATCTTTAGCCATCTTTTCCTCTGCCTTTGATTTTGCTATCCTTATTTCTCTTTTTGACTGTTTGAGTTTGATCCTGTATTCATTTCTGTGTTCTTCGGTTTGCAACCTTTTGAATTTTGCGAAAGCTGTGTTTTTTGCCTTTATTTGAGCAGCCACTTCTTTGGAAAACCAAATAGGTTTCCTTCTCCTGTTGTTTTTATTTACTTTTCTTACATATTTATCTGTTGCCCCTTTTATTGCCACCTTTAGTTTAGCCCTTTGCAGTTCCACTTCCCTTATCTCCTCCTTTAGGTACTCGGCCATTTTATTGAAGTCAGTGTTTTTGAAGTTTAGGACTTTGAGCTTGCTATGTTTGGCCTATACTTTGGCGTTTATCTCAAACCACACCGTGTGATGATCACTGTTGCTCACAGGGGCACTCACGCAGACATTCGACACGCTATCTCCATTGGTGACCACTAAATCCAGCGTTGAGGTTTCCCTGGTTGGTTCCATCACCATTTGCTCCAAAGGTTAAGGCTCTCTTACAGTCCAACATGTGCAACATGTTCTTCCTTTTGTGAGCATGGAATCTTGAGAAAAAGGCTGTGGAAGGACAATTGATTGATTAAAGTGGAAGTTCAACAACACTTTAAGAAGGAATTCAGGATGAGTAAGCAATGCCATCCTATTGCTGAAAAATTTTGTAAAGGGTGCATGCACTACTAGAGTCTGGAGCTCACCAACTCTGCATGCTAAAGTTACTGCTGCTAAAAACCTTCCAGGTCAGGAATTTCAGAGCACAGGTATTCAGCGGCTGGAAAGGAGCCTTCATCAGGTGAGTTAAAACCACAGTGAGGTTCCAAAATACTACGAGAGTCATAAGGGGAGGCTAAATAAGAAGCAAGCCCACATGAAGTGAATAACTAAAAGCAGTAGAGAAGTGGCTTTACCTTCTACATGATATTGATAAATGCCATTTGCACCGAGGTGAACTCTGACATAGTTGGTCTTTAAACTAGACTCAGAAAAAGTAGAAGGTATTCAAGCAGTTTTTGTATAGAAAACAAGAAAGGATCTAGGATCTGCTCCTCACATGAGAAGGCAAATCTCTTCCATTTGACACAATAAGACCTCCAAGTGGAATCTCTTCTGAAGGCCACGACAGTGGTAACACCAACTTTCAGGTTGAGATTAGACAAAGTTACCTTGTCTGCACCCAAGCTGTGCGAGCTAAGGAGTTGATTAGGGGGTGCAACACTGCAACACAGTTCCTTGCTCCTGCATAATCAGAGTTGGTAAGTTGCTAAGCAAATTAAGTCTTCAATGGACAGTTCAAGTAGAAGAGGAAACCATAATTGCCGGGGCCAATATGAGGCTATGAGTATCAGTGTAATACCATTCTTTCTGACTTTCAGAAGAGTTTTTATTCTCAGAGGAATAGGAAGATATGCGTACAGAAGACTCGCTCCATAACAGAAGAGGAAGGCACCTGAGGCTCATTTACCATGCGGCCCCCTCCTGGAAAAGATCTGGCGCACCTGCTGGTTAGAAGGAATGGCAAACAAATCTATCAAGGGGATGGGCTCACTCTGCTTTTTAAGATATTCATAAACGACCTGGAAATGGGAATAACTAATGAGGTTATCAGATTTGCAGATGACACAAAACTATTTAAAGTTGTTAAAACCCATGAGGATTGTGGAAAATTGCAAGGGGATCTTGATAAACTGGAAGACTGGGCATCCAAATGACAGATGAAATGTAATGTGGATAAGTGCAAAGTTATGCACCTAGGAAAGATCAACCCAAACTATATTTATTCATATAAATCTGGGTTACACGATGCAAGGTTCCACATTAGGAACCACCACCCAGGAAAAAGATTTAGGCGTCATCGTGGATAACATGTTAAAACCCTCCATGCAGTGTGCAGCGGCAGCCAAGAGAGCAAATAGAATTCTAGGTATCATAAGGAAAGGAATGGAAAATAAAACAAAGGATATTATAATGCCTCTGTATCGTTCCATGGTGCGACTGCACCTTGAATATTGTGTGCAATTCTGGTCGCCATATCTTAAAAAGGATACAGCGTTATTAGAAAATGTTCAGAGTAGAGCCACCAAAATGGTAAAGGGGATGGAAGGATACCCCTATGAAGAGAGGCTAAAAAGGTTAGGGCTCTTCAACCTGGAAAAGAGACGACCAAGGAGAGATATGATAGAGGTCTATAAATTAATGACTGGAGTGGAATGGGTTAAACGTAGATCGATTGTTTATGTCATCAGAGTATAGAAAATCTAGGAGTCATGTAATGAAGCTACAGGGTAAGCTATTTAATACTAATAAGAGAAAATATTTTTTCACTCAACGTGTAATCAAACTCTGGAATTTGTTACCGGAGGATGTAGTAAAAGCTGTTAGTGTAGCTGGGTTTAAAAAAGGTTTGGACAAGTTCCTGGAGGAAAGGTCCATAAACCATTATTAAAAAGGGACCCAGGATATCACTGCCTGACCCAATACAAGCATTGTGGAATCTGTGGCTTTTGGGAAAATTGCTAGGTACTTATGACCTAAATTGGCCACTGCTGGAAACAGGATACTGGGGTTGATGGACCTTGGTTTGACCCAGTATGACATATCTTACGTTCCCTCCTGGACACCAAAAGGACACTGTGACACCATCTGGCAGTTTGAAAGTGGATAACATTAGCCTCTCAACATCCAAGCTGTGAGGGCTAGTGACTTGATGTTGGGATGCAACATTGTTCCATTCTCCTGTGATATAAGATGTGGTGCTTGCTCTAGATGCATTGGATCCCGAATGAAGAGTTCTAAAAGTAGAGGGAACCATGATTGTCAGGGCCAATAAAGAGGGATGAGAATCATCGTACTCTTGTCTGTTTGGAGTTTCAGAATGGTGTTGGCCATGAGAGGTATTGGAGAATATGTGTACAGAAGACCTTCTCCCCCCAAATGAGGAGGAAAGCATGAAGCTAGTTTGCCATGTGACCCCACCCTGGAATAGAATTGGCATTTTGAGGAGTAATGTAGAAATCTATAGAAGGGGTGCCCCACTCTCAAAAAATGTGAAGCATCACCTCTCTGTCCAGGGTCCACTCGTAAAGTTGAAGGACCAGGCTCAGACTGTTCACCACAGTGTTCTGTTCGCCAGGCAGGTATGTGGCTCTTAACTCCATCCCATGAGAGAAGGCAAAATTCCACACTCTGACTGTTTCCCAACACAGGAGATAAGACCCTGTTCCTCCCTTCTTGTTGATGTAGAACATAGCAATCTTATTGTTGGTTTGAATTTGAACAATTTGGTTGGATAACATCTTTGAAAGCAATTAAGAGCATTTGCTATCGCTCGTGGTTCCAAGATATTGATCTGATGGAGACTCTCTTGGAAGGACCAACTGCCTTGAGTGTGAAACCCATCAGGATGAGCGCCTCATCCCAGTTTGATGCATCTGTCATTTTTGTTGGGAAGAAATTCAGACGGGTAGATCCACCAGGTCAGAGACTGAATGAGTTGGGTAGTAACAAACAGAATATCTTTGAGACTCCTCGTGGCCTGAGACCACTGAGTACTCAAGGTTCATTGAGTTCATCTCATATGGAGATGTGCCAAGGGTGTTACATGAACTGTTAAGGTCATGTGGCCTAGCAGTCTCAGCACGAGACAAGATAATATCTGCTGATTCATTTGAGTCTTCTGCACTATTCATTATCAATCTGGATATTCTATCATGTAGGAAAAAAGCTGTCACCTGTTGAGCAGGGCTCCAATGAACTCCAACTGTGGGGAGGGGCAAAGCTGGAGCTTGAAACAGTTGATTACGAATCCTAGTTGTTCTAACACCCACATGGTGATCTGTGTGAATTGCAGAGATTTAGGCGTCATTGTGGATACCATGTTAAAACCCTCGGCCCAGTGTGCAGCGGCGGCCAAGAGAGCAAATAGAATGCTAGGTATGATAAGGAAAGGAATGGAAAATAAAACAAAGGATATTATAATGCCTCTATATCGTTCCATGGTGAGACCGCACCTTGAATATTGTGTGCAATTCTGGTCGCCGTATCTTAAAAAGGATATAGAGTTATTAGAAAAGGTTCAGAGAAGAGCCACCAAAATGGTAAAGGGGATGGAAGGATACTCCTATGAAGAAAGGCTAAAAAGGTTAGGGCTCTTTAACCTGGAAAAGAGACGGCTGAGGGGAGATATGATAGAAGTCTATAAATTAATGAGCGGAGTGGAACGGGTAAACGTAGATCGATTGTTTACCTTATCAGAATATAGAAAGACTAGGGGACATGCAATGAAGCTACAGGGTAAACTATTTAAGACTAATAAAAGAAAATATTTTTTCACTCAACGTGTAATCAAACTCTGGAATTTGTTACCGGAGGATGTAGTAAAGGCTGTTAGTGTAGCTGGGTTTAAAAAAGGTTTGGACAAGTTCCTGGAGGAAAGGTCCATAAGCCATTATTAAGAAGGGACCCAGGATATCAATGCTTGAACCAATACAAGCTTTGTGGAACCTGTGTCCCTTGGGGAAACTGCTAGGTACATATGACCTAGATTGGCCACTGTTGGAAACAGAATACTGGGCTTGATGGACCTTGGTCTGACCCAGTATGGCATATGGCATATCTTATGTTCTTATGTTCTTATGTTCTTATGTTCTGGAGTGATGCTCTTGAGCAGCCTATATTCGAAGTAGGAAAAAATATACATTCCCAATCTGCATAGAAATGCTGTTAGCACAGCGAAGCATTTTGTGAATGCTCGTGGTGCTAATACGAGACCAAAGGGCAGTATGTGGTAATGGAAGTGCTGCTTTTCTAAAATGAATCTGAGATACTTCCTGTGATTGTGGGTATATGCATCCTTTAGATCCAAAGAACATCTCCTTTTCAAAGATAAGGAAGTAGGGTGCCCAGAAAAATCATCCTGAACTTTTCTTTGGCCAAGTATTTGTTCAGGTCCCTTAGGTCTAGGATGGGATGGTATCCTCCCATTTTCTTGATGACCAGAAAGTACTTTGTGTAAAATCCCAGCCATTCTTGCCCTAGTAGAATGGGCTTGATAGTTAATTCATTCTGAAGGGAAACAACTTCCTAGTGCTGAGGGTTTAAAGACATGGAGCCCAATTCATGAAGGGTCACGTCTGTGCTCTCTGGCCTGTTAGGACCCGATTCTGGTCCACAGGACAGTAACCAGAATTGGGCCGAAGAACGGCCTGGCGTACCCCTGCCTGTGGGGATGTCCTCCCTGCAGGTGACCCCAATGCCCACGGCTTAAGCCCCTCTCATGCCTACCACCAGACCCAAGTCTGGACTACCATGGCCTGGATCAGGTGGCAGGGACCCTCCCACACCCTGCCCTAGCCCCATGCGGGGATCCCCGGGCCCAAACACTGATCTGACAGGATGTACAGGGCCATGACCTGAATCAGTCCTGTACATCCTGCCGGGTTGGCTCACCCCTGCTCCCTCCCCCTACTGGCTCTCCCCATCCTGTTGCTCAGGAGTACAGGGAGAGCTGGAGGGGGAATCGGGCCTGGACAGCTTGCAACCTGCATCTCAGAATTGGGTCCTGAGCCTTTGGAGGACAATTTGGAGGAAGGCTGGACAGATGCAATTTATAGCCTCTTTGGATAATTTGCAAAACCCATGTGTTGGAGGTTATAAGATGCCACCTCTGGGCAAAGAGAGTGAGCCTCCCCCCTATAGTAGAGTACTATCATAGGCCTCCAAGCCTACCTGACAGCCTCATCGGATCCAAATATGCAAAAAGTGTTGAAATATGAAAGTAAATGTCCAGAATCTGTCTCCATCATCAAACTTGGGCAAATGTTCAGACGATTAGAAGGAATGAGCGAGAATCCACAGGCATGCATGGGAGAGGAAGTAAAAGAATTTGCAAAAGAAGAGAAAAAAACTCTTCAAAGAGTTAGATCAGCAGGTGAGGAAAAACAAGTGGCAAATGCACAAATACAGTGAAAAATACAGTGTTACTCCAAGAACCTTTTGTCAATCAAGAACGGACACATGAATAGTTAAGGAAAGGTGAACTGAAACCAAAAGGATAAAAGATTGATAGTTATAGCCCAGGACAGCAGATTACGGATGAGATGGTTTACGGTGAACATTGAAAAAACTAGCAAAACAGACATAAGCCAATTCTGTACGAAAGAGCTGGAAACAATGACTCACCTTATAAGCAGGCTGTGAAGTTCTGATTGCGGAAAATTTCTATACAGAAAGGCACAATAAAGTAGCATGCCTCCTCCACCGGAAACTCTGTAAACACTACAGCATCATTTTCCCTGAAAAGCATTGGGATCATGACCCTAAGGGAATAACAGAGAATGAAGAGGTTATGATCACCTGGGACATCCCATTCTGACAGTTAAGAAATTGGATGCCAGGAAACCTGACATAGTGGTAAAGGAGAAGAATATCAGACCATCATTGAGAAGTGTCAGAACAGAGTGATTATTCTGTGAATCACGTGGAGAGGCAGAAGATCCTAAAATACTACGAAATGCAGTCAGAGACCAAGAAAATGTGGCAGAAAGATACAGAAATCTTTCGCATTGTACTGGAAGGCTTGATAAAGAAGAATTTCCAGGAACATCTTGATTAACTATCCATATCTGTTACATCTTACGAACTCCAGAAGGAAGCTCTCTTTGGCACAATGCAAGTATTGCGCTGAGCAGTAAATTTGAGAGACTAAGATCATACTCCACATATCCTGGCTTAGAAGTGAGGTTCATGACTGGCAATGGTATCTGCAAAATTAACATTTGGAGAAAATGTCCCTAGAGTGCTCCTTTGAGGCTACAGGTAGAGTGGCTACATTCAGTAAGAACCAATCAAAACCCCGTCCATGGTTTGGAAGGGGAGAAGGCTGGTTTTTTTAAAACTTTTCTTGCTTAGGACATGCTCGAGGAGTCTGCTTCGACTGGCAGTAGTGGCAGAGGTGTTGCCCACAGGGATCTGATCTCCCACAGGCAGATAGAAAGTATCTTTGCTGTGATTGCAGTGCTCTTCTGCCCACAGGGAATGGGATCCCTACGGGCAGCCTGCTGCTTGCCAGGTCGTGATCTCCAGCCTTCCCCTACATCTACCCGCAGAATATCGGATCCCCACAGGCCAAAGTAGGGGAAGCCCCAATCAAAGCACCAAAGGTTTAGTGAGGCCAGGGCCCTAATTACCCCCGCCCCCCCACACACACACACACTTTCCGACACCTATGAGTAGCAGGAATCAGGGAAATACCTATGTCTTTAAGAACAGTATGTCTTTCTTTGGCTACCACCTTGATTCCTCCTGTAATAAAAGACTGGCTCAGATGTATGCCTCGATTCCAAAGGCTTGCTGTTCTATGAAGCCTGCCTTCTCTTCTACCTTATCTCTAAAGAGATTATCTCCACAGCATGGTAACACTGGCAAGCTTGTCCTGAACTGTTGACTAGAGGTCTTAATCCTGGAGCCAGACAAGTCTCCGGGTGCCAACGCCCAATTCAGAAGCTCTGCTTACCATACTGAAAATGTCACAGGTCACTTGGACCATGAATTTTGAGCAGTCTGCTGTGACTCACTAGGGAACGATACTGTTCACGCTTCTATTGAGGGAGAAATGTGAACGTATCATCAAGGCTGCACATGATGTCCTTCAAGAACATGCCCATGTAGAGCTGGTAAGAGGCCACACAGGAAGCAAGTATGACGCTCTGAAGAACCTTCCTCCCAAAAGAGTCTAGTGTCCAAGCCTCCCTCCCTAAGGGTACCACGGAGTGCATCATGGACCTTCTGGACTTTTTGATAGTGGATTCAACAACCAGAGAGTGGTGCAGAAGCTGGGGTTTCTCATATCTAGGAGCCTTCTGAACTCGGTATATCAAGTCTACTACTACTAGTATTGAGCATTTATATAGCGCTACCAGTCACACGCAGCGCTGTACAGATATACATGTAAGAGACAGTCCCTGCTCATCAGAGCTTACAATCTAGTCAAGACAAAACACAGAGCAATAGTCTATTCAGGGCAAAACCAAAATACGGCATTTACAATTTAGTCAGGACAAAAGACAGAAGTCAGGTCAAGACAAAGGGCAGAAGTCAGGGTCTGAAAGCGACAGTGAAGAGGTGGGTCTTCAACCTGGATTTGAAGAGGGCTAGGGAGGGTACCTGGCGTATAGACACAGGTAGCTTGTTCCAGGCATAAGGTGCAGCAAGGTGAAAGGAGCGAAGTCTGGAGTTAGCGGTGCGAATGGAGGGCCTATCAATTTTTCTTCTAGCAGGAGATACAGTGAGGGGGGTCTCCCACATTCTCATTTGTAGCCTCTGATGGATGCAGTGCATAGACACTGTCACTGCCTCCTTGGGGGCTGTGAAGTACTGCAGGATTTCCAATTTTTCTGCCCTAGTTTCAACCTCAATCTCCAAAGAAAATTGTATGATCTTAGCCATATGCCTTATAAAATCTTGGAAGGTCATGTCCTCAGATTGAGACTGCATCTTTTGAGAGAAGGATCAGAGGGGAGCTCTAGAGATCTATCCTATAACAAACCATCAGATCTGTGATACAACCTTCTGAATCAGACTCAGAAGAAGTCAAAGTACTTCTAAGTTTTAGCCTGGTCGATTCTCCTTCCCGATCGCATCTCTTCTGGGAGCATCAATACACCAATGAATTCCTACGCACTAATGGTACATTGGTCCCTGATGCACTGGAAAGTGATATCAGCAGGGCAGGGATCAGTATCAAGACCCTTCAATGCCCCAGTGTTGATGCCTCTCTCGCGGGCATACTGTGCTTTTTGAGGATAAGCTCGATGGCTGGAAACGTCCTGGCAACATCAGTTGAGGCTCTGATCTGCTAAATGGTGAGAAGCCTCATGATTCTTTCCTTGACAGCCCTCAGAAGGTGATTTACCAAAGCTGCCATCTCTAAAGATGCTGGGGGCACAGAAGAATCGGTCAATGTTCCTGGAACACAAGAGGATGTATCAGCAGGCTGGTCTCGGCTAAGAGAAAACTGGTGCTGCCCTTCCAGAACTGATGAGATTGAGCTTTCCTCCCTTCAAAGCAGCTTAGAGGGGCACTCCTAAAAACTCTCGATGCTCTCGACACCATGACTTGGAGGACTTCAATGTCAATGCACCAAGGCCTCTGCCTAATGTTCCACGTATTTGCCCTTTGATGCTGATGAAGACGAAGTCTAATCCTTTCTCATACTCAGGGGAATATCAGGTGACCTATGGGTGCTAGGTTCCAAGTGGGCTCGAGAGCTCCTCGATGTCGATGCACTGCCAGTGTCCAGTGCAGCCTTGGAAGCCTTTGAGACCGATGTCAATAGATCAGATGTAGAAGAGACAAAAAATCTTGTCATACTGTTTCTCTCAACCCTTGAGCACTCTTTTTATAATGTGTAAACACAATTTACAAGAAGAGGGCAGATGATTGGGTCCCATTTACGCTTGCCCATGATGGATATGATCCTCGAGCATATGGAACACTTTTTAAACCTGCTGGTGTAGGTTCAGGGCATAGAGCAGTGGTATCCAGGAATATTCAGCAGCACTAACCGTGTTAGTGCTGCTGAATATCTCGCTTAGAGGCAGTTACACAGTTTACGGGTCTGTAAACCATGTAATTACTTTGAAATATCGTGCTCATAATTTTTTTAAAATTTTCTTTAACACCGCGGTGGCAGGCAATGAAAGACTAACCAAAAATGACAAGAAGCGAAGGAATTAGAGACTCTGTCCTCTTGAGTGCATATATTTAGATGCTTAACAAAATGTTTTCTCATAAGACATATTGGAGGTAACTTTATAAAACCTTTTTCTGCATATAAAATGCAGATTTACATACTTAAAAGACCTCCTATAAAATTCAGCCATGTGTAAAAGTACATACAGTACATAGAAACCTATCTATCTTAATAAACTAGGCCTGTGGTAAGTATGGCGTGTGGTAGGAAGGGGTTTTCTTTAAAACACAGGCCAGACAGCAATTCAGAAAAAACAAAAGCAGTTTTTATTCTGTCCCAGCTTGTTAAACCTCCACAAAACAAAACCCAGAAAAGACAGTAGTTCAGGGGAAACAAAATCCACTTAATTCTGTCCCAGCTTGTTAAACTTCCACAAGTTAGCCTCCCAGCCCTTCCTTCAATCCCAGTTAAAATTTCTACCTCAGAACTCCTTGCATGGCTTGCCTTGGAAGGACTTCTGGCTCCTCAAGCCTCTCTCCCTCCTGCAGCCTGCTGGGTTCTTAATCTCTTCTCTGAGCTACGCCCTCCCAGTCCTGAACTCTGAGCTGCAGACTCTCTTAAAGGGGACTATTGATAGTCTCTTTAGAGAGGGATGGGTAACATTCTATATACCCCATTACAAGGCCCAAAATAGGTGCCTACAAGTATGCGGTGATTTGTTACAAAATTAACCTCTTTATGCAGACTCTGCATTGTTCCAGTAGCCCTTTTCTGAACTGTTTTGACGCTATGGGACCCTTTTACTAAAGCAGGGGTGTCCAAACCTGTCCTGGAGGGCCGGAATCCTGGCAGGTTTTTGGGATAGCCCTAATGAATATGCATGAGATATATATGCATTAGAGATATCCTGCCAACCTGACTGGTTTGTGGCCCTCCAGGGCTGGATTTGGAGACCCCTGCCTTACACCTCTGTCATTTAAGATCGTGAGTGGACAAGGTGCAGATGTCCAAGACATCAAAAAGGTTAGATAGAATTTGTCACAGTCCTCCTCACTTCTCACCACCACCTAAAAATTGTCTATTAGCCACCTTTTTGGTGGTGGTGAGAATCGAGGAGGAATGTGACACATTCTATATACCCTTTCGATGTCTAGGACATCTGTACCTTGCCCACTCACGATCTTAAATGACAGAGGTGTAAGGCAGGGGTCTCCAAATCCAGCCCTGGAGGGCCACAAACCAGTCAGGTTGGCAGGATATCTCTAATGCATATATATCTCATGCATATTCATTAGGGCTATCCCAAAAACCTGCCAGGATTCCGGCCCTCCAGGACAGGTTTGGACACCCCTGTACTAAAGGGTGCTATGGTGTTGCACCTAACACAGCAAAGGCTCAAACAATGGCATGTTAGGTACAACATCTCCGTGTTAACTGTCAGGGACATGAAAACCATTTCCCTGGCAGTTAATGGAAAGCCTAGTCCCATAGTACGTGAGGTGGTGTTAGGTGATATCACACTAATGCAACTAGCACAATGTGAACCTTGCGCTAACTGCACAGAGCACACCATAACCACTCTCCGTCCCTACTCGACACATTTGTGACTCTAACGTAAGATAGACATTTAGCACAAGAATTGCCTTGTGCTGTCATGGTCCTGTGCTAGATGGCAATGTGTGTCTCAACGTGTATTCAGTCCATTCCAGAATACACATCGGCTAATGCTCTTTAGTAAAAGACCACCTATATCTTTATGAAAGCTCAGCCTCCAGAACTGACAGCATTATTTCAGAAGAGTCTAATCAATGATTTGTACAGAGACATTACTCTCTCCTGTTATCCAGTCGTGATACCTCTGTAGCATTCCTCAGGTTGTCCTAGTCACTGTCACGTACTTACTTCACAGGTGCTGGTCCCTATTTAGAAAGTGAACTCAGGCCTCTTCCTACCTTTCATACTGTTATCAGCCACAGCCTTATGATATGGTGCTGCCCAATTGGTCCTTCAGAATGTACTATGGACTGACTGTTCCCTGAAGAAGGCATCCATATCATTGGCTCCCTACATTTCTGTTCCACTATTAGTAGCAGCTTCCTCCACGCCTTACAGCCCCTCAACCTGTACTCCAAGCATCGTCTCCTCACAGTGGAAGTGCAAACTGCAACAGAACACTTCTCCTTCCATTTCCACAGAAGCTTGGGGTTGCCAAGAGGTGTCCTTATCAAGGCCCTGTCATTCCTCTTGGTTGGCTTTCTAGACCAAACGCTATGATGTTGGTCCTATGTATTTCCCGTCTCCTTATGCTTCTGCAGAATGCGGACAACCGTGCTCTGATTACAGCCAACCTTTGCTGCAATCTGCGGGCTGGAATATCCTTCCTCGCATACAACCACCACCCGGATCTGGTCCTCCATTGATAGAAAATGCAACCTCTTCACCATGCCAGGACATTGAGCATCAGATGCGATATACACCAGATGATCCACAATACCATGCCAAAATACCATGCACTGCCAAAATACCATGCACTGATTGGCTATCAAATAGGACTTCCTATTGGCTGAGGTACTGCAGTATTCTATTGGTTCATTTTGATCCCGCCTTGACAAAGAATCTGGTTGATGGAATTGAGACATCGTTTCCTCATGACAGCCATACAAATTTTAAAGACCAGTAATTTTACATGCAGAAATGGCTGCTGAATTTAATTTGCAACAAAACAGTATATAATAAGCCAGGATTCTGCCACATAATTTGGAAAGATTGTCAAAATAAAGCTGAGAATAGCTTGATCATGCAGCCCATGCATGACTTTTGCACACCACTGTATATATATCCTGGAACACTCAGCCCTCCCTGTCCTTAGATTGGTCTCTCCTGGGAGCTCTAACTGCCTTGCTATTCTGCTGATCCTTGGTGTTTGATCTCTGCTTGTTTACCGGCAACAAATCTGTCCACTCTGACTTATCGAGGCCGCAGGGGGCGGGAGTCCCGAGCTGGCCACCCGTAACCGGGGGCGTGGCAAGATGCGGAGCCCTAGCGTCGGGTCCGCGGGAACGGGGGCAGGGACGTCATGACGTGGCGGCGTCTTTTAAATTCATTGGCTCTCCCTTGGTAGCGTGGGGAGTGAAGGGAGAGCCAATAAGGAGGTGAGAGGAGGCGGGTGCCTGAAGGAGTGCCACCAGAGAGCAGGCAGCGAGGTCCGGTGGACGGTGAGGGACGGTGTCGGTGGGGGGCGGTTGCCTGAGAAGTGGAGGCTGAGGCGGCAGAGTTCTGCAGGCGGCGGCGAGAGGCTTGATGAGCAGACAGCTGAGCAGGTGTCTGGTGGAAGGGGTGCTGAGAGCTCGCGGCCTCGTGGGCAGCGCATACGGCCGCATGGCTGGCACGCCACGGCGTTCAGCAGGCGGGTCGTGTGGAGAGCAAGGCAAGTGGGGTTGGGAGGGGTGCAGTCGATTACAATATTAAAAAAAAAAAAAAAAGTAAAGTACAATGGGAGCATGCCTGCGCGGGGGAGTCGCAAAGGGCGGGGGAGAGGGCTTGTGAAAACTGGGGGGGGGGGGGGGTTACCGGGCAGCAAGGGAAGCAGCGAAGGGGGGTGGGTGATGAAGGAGGGGAGGAGTATGTGGAGAAGGCCGACAGTCTCTGATGGGGGAGAGGAGCATGGGGAGAGAGCAGCCGGACGAGAGGGTAAAGGCTACCAGGGAGGAGAGGTGGACAAGGGAGAGCACGGGGAGGGGGGAGAACGGCACAGAAGTGGGGGGGGGGGGTTCGAGGTAGGGGTTGCTCCTGCAGGCAGGAGACGGCGAACTAGGAGGAGGTATGGGGGTGGGACGGCTCCCCACATGGGGTCACGGAGTGTAGGGGATGGAGAGGCAACAGGGGGTCAGAAGGATGGGGGGAGAAGAAGTGCGACGGGCTTTTCGCCTATGCAGTTTTGGTGGATGGGGGGGGGTCGCACGGGGGGCAACGGGATGTTAACACTGGGGAGGGGTTGGACTGGGGGAGTGCGGAGGCATGGCAGCATTGGATGAGGGGGACAAGGTTCGTCGGGGGCTGAGTGGCTCGGGGCGTGGCAGCCAGTGTGGCCGGCGGTGGTCCCTCCCCCGTTGTTCTCTTGTATGTCTCCACAGGTGTCAACGATGGAGACGTTCCCTGCACAAGCTGGGCGTGGAGGCCGAGGAGAGGAGCGGCAGTGCGGTGGTGTAGAAAACGCGGTGGGGACCGCAATGGCGGCTGAGCCGGCGGAGGAGCCGCAGGCAGCAGGTGAGTTACAGGGTGAGGGGGGATAATAGTGGAGGGGGGGCAGAGTGCGGGCGGGAAGTCGCGTAAGAAGCGGAGGCATGTGTGTCGGCGGAGGCGGGGGTCGGACACATCTTCGTCATCTTCTTCAGTCTCATCGTCGTCTCTATCAGAAGACAGCAAAGGGGGACAGGATGCAGGTAGTAAGGAAAGGGGGGTGAGTGAGGCGGGAGGGAGTGCTCCCTCGGTAGTGTGGTATGCGGAGTTATGGGAAGGGGTGCCAAAGAAGTTGTGTCATAAGATTTAAAAAAGGCGATATATTGATATTTTCCAGCTATTGGAGGGGCGGAGGAGATCGGGGGAGAGTAGGAAGAAGAGAAAGGAAGATGAAAAGGCCAGTCAGATTAGGAAGGTGTCTCAGAGTGTAGTGAATTGGATGTGAGCATTTTTGCGTTTGGCTAGCGTGTGGGGCCATCATTACCTGGGGCAGTATGGGATGTTGTTGGCCTACGCGGATTCCATTTTAGAGGCGGCGCAGACGCACGAAGGATGGTCGTGGTTGAACTACGACGAGAAGTTCCGCAATAAAATGGAGGAGAATAGGGCTTTGTCATGGGGCTCTCAGGATATTAATCAGTGGCTAACGCAGATGTCCGCAAAGCCGGGGGCGGGGAGTAGCGGCGGCAAGTCAGGGGGTTTGAGAGTGGGGGGCGGGGCGTTCCTTTCAGCCGGCGGGAATCAATCCGATGCGGAAAGGGGGGAGTGCGGGAACGAGTGATGTGTGCTGGCGCTTCAATAAGACCTCGTGCCCCATTCCCGATTGCAAGTTTCAGCACGCCTGTTCAAGTTGTGGAGGGGGGCATTCAGTGGCAAAGTGTCTTAAGCGAGGGGCCGCCATCGTTAGTGGGTCGACTGCTAAATAGCGGGGTGAGCAGCAGTCTGGCCTATACCCCAGTACGCATGGAGGCGTTGAAGGCCAGGCTGCGGCACTATCCGAGAAGGGGTGATAAGGGGGTGTTGGAAAAAGGGTTTCGGGAGGGCTTTGTCATTCCTGTGGAGGGGGTGGTGAGAGCGCACTCGTCACGCAATTCACCATCGGTGCGGCGCTTGGCGACCATTGTGCGTGGAAAACTGTTAAGGGAGTTAGAGTTAGGGAGAATCACAGGACCATTTGTGGAGAAACCGTTTCAGGATTTGGTTGTGTCCCCGTTGGGTCTTATACCCAAGAAGGAGGCGGGAAAGTTTTGGTTGATAAATAATTTGTCCTTTCCGGAGGGATTATCGGTCAACGCGCAGATACCCAAGGAGCGCTGTACGGTGAGATATGCGTTGTTTGACAGGGCAGTGGAGTTGGTGCGTCGCGCGGGGGTGGGGGCGTGGATGGCAAAGGTCGATATTGAGTCGGCGTTTCGGCTGTTGCCGGTACATCCATCTAGTTTTCAGTGGTTGGGTTTTCAATTTGAGAAACTTTTCTATTTTGACAAGTGTATGCCCATGGGATGCTCGGTGTCCTGTGCATATTTCGAGAAATTCAGTACCTTCCTGCACTGGGCGGTGATGCAGGAGGTAGGTTGTGAGAATGTCGTGCATTATTTAGACGATTTTTTATTTGTGGGAGCTGAGCAGTCGGATGACTGTCAGCGGCTGTTGTGCGGTTTTATCGACCTGGCGAGGGAATTGGGAGTGCCTTTAGCTGGGGACAAGACGGAGGGTCCGACGTGCTGTATAACGTTTCTGGGGGTAGAAATGGACTCCAGGGAAATGGTCACTAGGCTGCCGGAGGAGAAGGTGACGAGGTTGCGGGTACTGGTGGCTAATGCCTTGGGGTCTAGCAAATTGAACTTGAGGGAGCTGCAGTCATTGATCGGAGCATTGAATTTCGCATGTCTTATTATCCCGATGGGTAGGGTGTTTCTGCGGAGGTTAGCAGGGGCGACAGCTGGGGTGTGTAAACCGCATCATAGAATCAGGGTGTCGAGGGTGATGAAGGAGGATTTGGGATGTCTTTCTGCAGGAGTTTAACGGTATGTCAGTAATGATGGAGGAAGAGGAGATGTCCTCAGCAGACTTACAGTTATACTCGGATGCGGCAGGGGGGTCAGGCTTAGGCATCTATTTTGCAGGAGCATGGTGTGCCGACAGATGGCCCGTGGCTTGGCAGGAGGCGTGCTTGGTCCGGAACATTACCTTCTTGGAGTTATTTCCAATGTTAGTAGCTTTGGAGCTGTGGCCAGATCGCTTGCGCAATAGGCGTGTCTTGTGGTGGTGCGACAATGAAGCAGTGGTGAGTGTAATCAATCACTACACCCCGATGTGCGAGTTAGTGGCAGAATTAATGCGAGGGATAATCCTAGCCTGTTTAAGATTGAATGTAGTTACCAAAGCAAGACATATACCGGGTTGTACTAACGAGATTGCGGATGCTGTTTCTCGTTTTCAGTGGGACAGGTTTCGCAAACTGGCGCTGGGAGTGGAGGAGAGTGGATTGCTGGTTCCAAAGCAGTTATGACAGGTTGGCCTGAAGAGATGCTGAGGTTGTTCCGGGGCTCTGTAGCAAGAACAACTTGGTCGGCGTACCAGCGGGGCTGCGACAAGGTGGAAGAGTTTCTACACGCGCAAGGATGGCGGCCGGATGCGGTGTCTGACTGGATGTTAGTAAGATATGTGGCAGAGGCCAAGGAAAGGGGCTTGTCCAAGGCAGCGGTGTGGTCGCAATTGGCGGGGTTTGCCTTTTTCGCGCGGGCAGTGGGCTGGCTTCCAGAGGGGGAGTTTTGACGCGGCGGTTATTACAAGGGTGGGGGAGGCTGCGCCCGAGGTCTAGGGATGGCTGGCGACCAATAACGCATGACGTGCTAGTGAGGCTGTGAGGTGCTCCCGCAGGTGGCGTCTTCGGAGTATGAAGGGATATTATTTAAGGCGGTTTTTTGTTTTGCGTTTTATGGGGCATTCCGGGTGGGGGAATTGGTGGTGGGGGTGCGGGGAGCGGGTAGTGCCAGCGGCCTACCGCATCAGCATTTGCACATCGAGCCAGGGAGTGCAAGGGTATTGTTGGCGTGCTCTAAGACTGATCAAGACGGGCGGGGGCGGTGGGTGGTGTTAAAAGAGATGCGGGGGGTGACAACATGCATGGTGGCAGCATTACAGGGGTACTTGCAGCGGCGGCTGGCAGGCGAGGGTCTGTTCTTTATTCACACTGATGGCAGGGGGTTGACACGCTTCCAATTGACAGCGGTGTTAAGAATGGCACTGCAGCGGATAGGAGAGGAGCTGCTTTACTTCGCGGCACACTCCTTCCATATAGGGGCGGCCACTAGTGCGGCGGCGGCAGGTTTGTCAGTTCAGGAGGTCCAGCGCATAGGGAGATGGTGTTCAAGGGCCTTTGTGGGCTATGTCTGACTGTAAGGTAGTCGGGTAGGGGAGGATGAGGGTGGCTAATAATGTTTTTTCTTTTGTAGATAGAGGGCGAGGTCCAATTGGATGTTGGATGATAGGCCATTTGTTTGTCCACTGGGCAGGGCAGCGGGCAGCTGTGCGGCCAGTGGGGGCCGAATCTTGGCCTGGATCCGGAGGTGGTGTCTGTTTTATGGCTGGGTGAGCGGGGACTCCTTTGGACTCAATTGCTCCCTTTGCTTCGGCACCACGGGCGGCTACAGAAGGCACCGGACTTGTTGCTAATACATTTGGGGGGAAACGATCTGTCAGCCTGGGCCTGCAAGCAACTGATCAGAGTGGCGCAGAAAGATTTGGAGGTGGTGATGCAGTTGTTTCCAGGTGTCATAATACTGTGGTCCGATATTATACCCAGGCCTAGTTGCCGGGATCAACGTCATTGGTCTCGAGAGTTGGCGAAAATTAATCACCAGATTGGCCATTGGATTTGTTCCCATGGGGGGTACCAGATAATGCATGCGGGGGTGGAAGTAGGATGTGCGGGACTGTATGGAAGGGATGGAGTCCACTTGTCCCCAGTAGGGTTAGATTTGCTATTAAACGATTGGCAGGAGGCGTTGGAGTGGGTAGGGCTACGAGATGCTCGCCGGTCGCAGCTTTTGGTGGATGGGGGGCACAGGGAAGATGACTTCCTTGTGCCTGTGGCGGGATCCTGGAGGTTTCCGGGGTCCGGAGCCTTTGGATAAGATTGGGACGGGGGTGAGGTACCCCCAACCCGGACAACCCCTAGGCTGGCTTTTGCTAATGATATGGCGAAGTCGGTTGGCCAAGTGGGGGGGGGGGGAGTTGAAAAGCGGAGGCGTGCGCACTTTGCTAGTGATATGGCGGGTGTGGCATCCTTACACAGGGTATGATAAGGATTGTTAATGTTATTGAAGTTGATTGTTATTCTGTTATATTGAATAAAGCTGCGACCAGATGTTTCCAGGAAAACGGTGTCCGAGTGTTTATGGGTAAAAGGGGGGAACAGGGAGAGGGGAGGAGGTGAAAGAAGGGGTGGGGGGACGGGGGTAGGGGGGAGCATCGAGTCCGCGTTACTACGGTTACTGCATGTCTTGGGACTTTGTTTCTGCCTGCTGTGTGGATTTGGTTCTGTGCCCGGCTTCTCCTGCCTCCTCTTCTTGCTTTATTTCTCCTGTCCACTCAGCTCTGCTAGAACATCATCACATAGTTGAAGTCCTGACAGCTTCCAAGAATCAGAGGACTCAACCCGAAGGGAAAGGGAGCCATTATAGGTGAAGGTGCACTACCTAGATTCCTAGAGTAGGTTTGGTCATGACAGTCGCAACCTTGAGATCATCATATATGACATCCTGAGATTCTTTCACTGGTTAGTGCAAATTCTGTATTTTTTATTGCCCAAGGATGTGCTCCTTGGGCGAACTCCTTGGGGCGACGACAGGGGTGACAACTTGTCTTCCTCTCACCTTCCTGCTTCGAAGATATCCAGCACTTTGGCCCCGAGGGACTTGCCTTCTTATTTATCTCAGGTATTAGTCACTTCCCCCCTCCTTCCTCTGTTTTTACTCATTGGAAGTTCCTCTTCCTTTTTCTTCTTGTTGGCGGTCTCCACATTATTGTGGGTTCCATGACCGCCATTCCAGTGCACTGGGGCCACCGCCCTATTGCATTTCGTAGCTCTCCTTTTGGGGCGTCACATCGGCATGCAGAGTGTCTCATAGACTGTCAGTCTCTGCGATTGAGCTGTAGACCTTCTACCACCTTACCTCCAGCTGTTCCTCTCCTTTCCCTTTCACTTGCCCTCTTAAACTGCCGCTCCCTTAGGAATAAACCCATCTAATACACGATCTCCTCACCCAGAATTCCTTGAATGCCCTCTTCCTCACGGAGACATGGCTCCAGGAGGGTGAAGACGCTATTCTTCATCGTTGTCTTCCGCCTGGCTATTCCGCCTTCCATCGACCCCGCTGCAAATGCAGCGGTGGAGGCGTAGCGGTCATTTATCAGTCTACTCTCCCCTTCAGTATTGCCACTTCCCTTCCGTCTTATCCTGAGGCTCTTCTTGCTCATTACGCCCCCCCCCTCCACTTTTCTTCTTGTCTATGCTCCCCCATCTATGTGCCCGGATCTCTGGGAAATTTTTCTCAATTCACTCTCCGAGGCTTCTTTCCTATCCTCGCAGCTTGTCATTCTTGGTGACTAACATCTACTTCGAATCCCCCTCTCCTTTAAAGGATCGCTCTCTTCTATCCCTCTTAGATGACCTTTCGTTTGTCCAGCATGTCTCATGTCCCACGCACTCCGCTGGGCATACCTTGGATCTAATCTTTACCTCAGCAGCCTCCCCCATCTCCCCTGTTGATATTTCATTGCTTACCTTACCCTGGTCAGACCATTTTTGTCTTTTCTTCTCCATTGTTCCTCCACTTCCTCCCACATCCTCATCTCACCCCTTCCCCTCCCTCCTAAACTCAAGCGCCACCTCACTCCTCTGACTCGCCAAAATTTTCCCCCCGCTGATTCCCTTTTTCCCTCTTCCTTTTCTCTGCTCTCAGTAGATGAATAAATAGATCTCTGGACCTCCACCCTCTCTACTACATTTTATCAACTTGCTCCCCTTTGTGCCTTACCTTTATCCCGCTCTCAGTCCCATCATCCCTGGTTTCACCCTGACCTTTACCTCCAGCGGACACATCTTCGCAGAGCATACATGGTGCAAACACCCTTCCCCCTGTTCCCTCGCCTCCTTCCACGCTACTCAATCTCTATATCGTGAATTGATCACCAAGGCAAAATGCTCATACTGCTCTGACCGTATTTCTGCAGCCTCTAATTCCTCACAACAATTATTCAAAGTTCTCCGTTCTATCTCCAATCCCTCAACCTCCCCATCATCTCTATGTCTCCCTCCAATGCACCCGATTCTGACTCCATTGCTTCCTTCAGAAAAATTTCTTCTCTTCGCGCTACTTTCCAATCCTGCCCTTCACCACTGTCCCCTCCTCCTCAACCTCATTCTTCTGTATCTGAATTTCCCTCCCCCCCTCCTTCTGACAAGGTTTTCTCCCACACTTGGAGTACGTTTCAACTCGTTACCTCAACGGAGCTTTCCAAGGCTATTGCTGCCTCTCACAAAACTACCGGTCCTTTTGATCCTGTATATTCCTCCTGGCTCTCTGACCCTTCTCTCAGTTTCTCCCATACATCCTTCACATTTTTAATAATAGCCTTTCCTCCGGCATCTTCCCCTCAGCCTGGAAGCACGCCTTATCCGACCACTACTAAAGAATCCTTCCCTTGACCCCTCTGCACCTGCTAACTGGCGTCCTGTCTCGAACCTGCCTTTTCTTTCTAAAATTCTGGAAAAACTTGTGTTCTCTCAGCTTTCTGCTCATCTAGACTCTACTCTCTCTCTTCACCCACGTCAATCCGGGTTCCGCACAGGTCATAGAACAGAGACTATCCTTACTTCCCTCTTGAGTGAAATCCATCAGGCCCACGATCGGGGTGATCTTTCTCTTGTGGTGACCTTGGACCTTTCTGCTGCCTTTGATATTGTGGATCACCGCACTCTTCTAACTCGGCTTACTGACCTTGGGATCCATGGGTCTGTTCTTGCTTGGTTTCGTTCTTTACTTTCCTCACGCACCTTCTCTGTAAAGACTAGCTCTTCCACCTCCTTTCCTTCACCCCTTCCCTGTGGTGTTCCTCAGGGTTCTGTCCTTGCTCCCCTTCTTTTCAATATTTTTCTTGCCCCCTTAGCACTCATTGTCCAACAGTCAGGGATTTCTGGACATTTTTATGCCGACGATATCCTTCTTGTTCACCACACCAGTTCTCTCTCACCAGACCTGTCTACTCTAAACCTCTGTCTCACCCAAGTTGCCACGTGAATAAACTCTAACTTTCTCCATGTTAACCCCTGTAAATCAGCTGCACTTTGGTTCTCATTTAGCACACCCCCACCTACTTGCTCTCCTCTTTTTCTCTCAACTCCTATACCTCTAGTCTCTTCTCTTCGCTATCTTGGCGTCACCTTAGATGCCTCTCTCTCTTTCCACCATCATATCTCCTTACTTATCCGTCGTTCTTTTTTTTTCCTACGCCAAATTTGCGCTGTTCGCCCTTATCTCCCTTCCTCCTCTCTCACCTCGCTAGTCATTTCCTTAGAACTTTCTAGGTTAGATTATTGTAACATCATTCTCGCAGGTCTCCCACAATATCAGCTTCGACGTCTTTAACTAGTCCAAAATACGGCCGCACGTCTGCTCACTTACTCCTCCCCCCGCGATCATATTACCCCCCCCCCTCCTTCTTCGTTTACACTGGCTCCCAATAAATTTCCGTTTTCAATACAAAATCCTCACAGTCACTCACAGAGCAATGCACACGGGCTCCCCTCAGTATCTAGCGGATTCTATCCGTCTTCAACCTTCTCCCCGTCTTCTCCGTTCTACACACGGCTACCGCCTCTACCTTCCTGCCCCAGCCTCTGCGCACCTGGAAACGACACACCACTCCACTTTCTATTTCCTAGCCCCTGCCCTCTGGAACTCACTCCCATTTGCCATTCGCACAGAGTTATTCTTTCAAAAATTCAAATGCCTACTTAAAGACTCATCTATTTCAGCAGGCCTTTGAACTCCCAGACCCTTAAGACCGGTATCTCCACCAGTACCTTTCTTAACTTATTTCTCTTGCTCTTATCTTTTCTGTCTCTCTCTGTCCTGTCCAAAATGATGGCGTTCCTTTCCTCTCTTCCTGTTTGTATTTGACTGATGGTATTGTACACCGCTCTGACGCACATGCTTGGGCGGTATATCAAGTGACAAATAAAGATAAAGCTAAAGATATTGCAAGTTTGACTGGCAAAATCTTGACTACTTCTTAAGCCAGTTTTTTAAAGATCTCATATCTTTTAATCTATATGGGCACAACAGATCCACAACTCAGATATGAAATTACACGTCTTTCCAATATTTTGTAGTAAATGCTTTTATTTGATCCTCTTGGGAAGTCTCTTTTTGAAAGACTGTCATTTGATAGTATTTGAGTTACAATAATTTGGCGATGAGAGAAATAAGCGAAATGATCAAATCTGCAGGTAACAAAATTATTCAAACCATTAAAATGGCAGAGGATTGCAAGGATTTGCAGAAGGAACTTGTGAGTCTAGAAGACTAGACATCTAGATGGTAAATGAAATTGAATGTGGGCAAGCACAAAGTGATGCACATAGAAAAAGATAAACCCAACTTCAAGAATTAAATGCTGGGTTCTGCGTTAGGCATCACCACACAGGAAAAACATCTTTGAGTTACTGTAGAAAATACATTGAAATTTTCAGTCCAGTGTGCTGTGGCTGCCAAAAAAAATGTTAGAGGTTATTTGAAAAGTGACAGATGATAAAACTGAGAACATGTTTATGCCTCTAATTAGGTCAATGGTGCAGTTCTGATTACCCCATCTCAAAAAGGATATAGCAGAACTAGAAACGTTTCCTAGAAGGGCAACAAAAATGACCAAAAGAATGAAACACCTCCCCTAGGAAGAAAGTCTAAATAGGTCAGGGCTCTTTAATTTTAAAAAAAGACAAATGAAAAGGGATTACTACTCAAAAGACTTCATAACACTGGACCTCAAGGAACCACCCTAAAATGGTTCTACTCCTACCTTTCATAGCGTAAACAGCAGATAAAGCACAGTTACTTACCTGTAACAGGTGATCTCTGGGAACAGCAGGAATGAGTCCTCACATATGGGTACGTCGGTACCGACAGAGCCTGAGCGGGAAAGCTCCCCAGCTTCCCAGAAGGAAAGCTTTTCGGGCCTCCCACAGCGCATGCGCGCTGCCTTCCCGCCTTCCTGACCAACTCTCCTCAGTTCGAGTTTAAAGCTGAGACAATAGAGAGAGGAAAGGAAAGAGAGAGAGAGAGAAACAACTCCTAGGGGAGGTGGGTGGGTTGTGAGGACTAATTCCTGCTGTTCCCAGAGATCACCTGTTACAGGTAAGTAACTGTGCTATCTCCAGGAACAAGCAGGAATGAGTCCTCACATATGGGGACTCCCTAGCTAAGATGCCCGGGAGATCCCCTCAAGGGTATGAGACCCTGAAGGGTTCCTCATCTTCCTATGGATCTCAGGCATCCATTAAGGGAAGGTGGGCTGGAGTTGTTCAAGAGTGGAACAGGTGTCTGAGGACAGCCTGACCAAACAAGGCATCCCAGCGGGAGTCCTTGTCCAAACAGTAATGGGCTGTAAAGGTATGAACCGAGGCCCAGGTGGCTGCTCGACAGATCTGGTTGATGGACACAGAATTTAGATGAGCCATAGAGGTGGCCATGGCCCTCACATTGTGAGCGGTGACATGGCCCTCCAGAGAAAGGTTCTTATTCTGGTAAGCAAAAGAGATACACTGAGCAATCCAATTGGACAGTGTTTTTTAAGAGACTGGAAGTCCTAAATGAGAAGGATCAAAAGCAACAAAAAGCTGAGAAGACTTGATGTTGCTGTGTCCTGTGGAGGTAAAAGGCAAGAGCTCTTTTACAATCTAGAGTATGAAGGTTCCTCTCTGCACTGGATGCATGAGGAGCTGGAAAAAAGACAGGTAAATATACCTCTTGATTAAGATGAAAAGGGAAGACCACTTTAGGCATAAAGTGGGGATTGGTCCTAAGGACCACCTTATCATGATGGAACCTTGTATAAGGTGGATAAGCCACTAGAGCTTGCAGTTCACTGATACGGCGAGCTGAGGTGACTGCAATAAGAAAAATAACCTTCCAGGAAAAAAATTTCAAAGAGGTAGTGGCTAAGGGTTCAAAAGGTGGCTTCATAAGCTGACCAAGAACCAAATTTAAATCCATGCCACCGGAGGAGGTCGAATGGGAGGTTTAGTCAAAGTTAGGCCTCTCATGAATCTTGCGATAAGAGGATGAGAGGAGATAGGTTGTCCATTGAGAGGTTTAAGAGATGCTGAGATAGCACTCAAATGGACCCGTACTGAATTTGTTTTGAGTCCTGCATTGGAGAGATGCAGGAGATATTCCAATAGAGAATTCAAGGGGAGTGCTAGAGGGTCAAGACCCTTTTGAGCACACCAAATGGAAAATCTTTTCCATTTAAAAGCGTAAGAACGCCTAGTGGAAGGTTTCCTAGAGGCATGGAGGATATCCTTCACTTGCTGCGAAAGATTGAAGTCTTGAAGGTCTAGGCCTTCAGTAACCAAGATCTGAGGTGAAGGGACTTGGGGTTTGGGTGCCACAAAGTCCCCTCCTCCTGAGACAGAAGGTCTGGAGCCGCTCCCAAGTCCAGGGAGGGGGCCTGGGAGAGATGCAGAAGTAGAGGGTACCACACTTGGCGTGGCCAGCGTGGAGCTATGAGGATCATGGATCCGTGATCCCTTTGAAGTTTGAACAGAGTCTTGGGAATCAAAGGAATGGGTGAGAAGGCATACAGGAAGCCCTGACCCCAATGTAGGAGGAAGGCATCCTTGGCCTGAACTCCCTGACACGGAATTCTGGAACAGAACCGGGGATGTTTGGCATTCCACGGACTTGCAAAGAGGTCTATGTCCGCGGTTCCCCATTTCTGAAAGATTTTGAGTACCTGATCCATGTGCAGGGACCATTCGTGTGGAAGCAGAACTCGACTGAGTCTGTCTGCCCAAGAGTTTTGGATTCCTGGAAGATAAACTGCCAGGAGATGGATTTGATGCTCTCTAGCGAAGGCCCATAATCTTAGAGCTTCGTTGCAAAGCGACAGAGAGCCAGTCCCTCCTTGTTTGTTTATGTAAAACATGGCTACTTGATTGTCCATATGAATAAGGACTGTCATGTTGCTGAGGAGGGTATGAAAAACTCTGAGAGCTAGAAAGATTGCTCGAAGTTCCAAGTGGTTGATATGAAGGGAGCTCTCCTGTGGGGACCAAGTGCCTTGGGTGGATAGGTCCTGTAGATGAGCTCCCCAACCTGTTTGGGAGGCATCTGTTGTGAGGGTTGCTTGGGGCAACAAAGGTTGGAAGGGGGCCCCCAACAACAGATTTTGAGTGGACATCCACCATTGGAGAGACCAAAAGAGACGCTTGGAGGTTGCTATTTGGTCTGAGAGAGCTCCTGATGCTTGAGTCCACTGGTTGGACAAAGTCCATTGAGCTGCTCTCATATGTAGGCGAGCATAGGGCACCACATGTACTGTGGAGGCCATGTGGCCTAATAGTTGTAGCATCTCCCTGGCAGTCAAGTGGCTTCTGGACTGAGTCTGGGAGGCCAGTTGCACTAGACTTTGGCAACGGGTTGAGGAAGGTAGGCCCTTGCAATGGTGGTATCTAACCAGGCCCCTATGAATTCCAGGGACTGAGTAGGGGTGAGTTGAGACTTTGGCAGATTGATCACAAGTCCCAGATACTGCAGAATGCGTCTGGTGTGGTCCAGGGAAGTCTGACCCGCCGCCTGAGATGGAGCTCGGATGAGCCAGTCGTCCAGGTATGGGAAGACAAAAATTCCCAGGGCGCGTAGAAATGCAGCCACTATTGCCATGCATTTGGTAAACACTCTTGGAGCAGAGGCTAGACCGAAGGGAAGCACTCTGTATTGGAAATGTTTTCCCTGGAACAGAAACCGTAGGAATTTTCTGTGGGATGGATGGATGAGTATATGTGTGTACGCATCCTTGAGATCTAGAGAACAAAGCCAATCCTGACTCTGCAGGTATGGAAGGAGAGTACCTAGAGAAAGCGTCTTGAATTTCTCCTTGCATAGGAATTTGTTCAATTCTCTCAGATCTAGAATGGGTCTGTACCCCCCTGTTTTCTTGGGAATGAGAAAATAAGGGGAGTAAAACCCTGACCCCTGTTGAAGAAGAGGAATCTCTTCTATTGCCCTTTGGGCGAGAAGGGTGGTCACCTCCTGACCCAACAGGTCTAGGAGAGATGGGGGAGAATTGAAACGTCTCACCATGGTGTGGGGAGGAAGGCTGGAGAAATGCAGTTTGTAGCCCTCTCTGATGATAGAGAGGGTCCACTGTTCTGATGTGATTTGCTCCCATCTGGGAGCAAAATGAGTTAACCTTCCTGGAATGGTGAGAGGCTCTGGTTGTTGTAGAGCCAGAAAGGTTAAGTTCTCTAGTATTAAGTCAAAAACCCTGAGGGGGTTGGGACTACTGGGCTGGAGCAGTCCCTGCATGTTTTGCCCTGGCCTGTTTAGGTTGCTGATGCTTAGGAGCAAAGCGAACTGCAGAAGATTGTTGGCCAGTATTTGTGGAAAATCTGGCCTTCTTGTAGAAAGGCTTCTTAAAAGACTTTTTCTTGACAGGGGTAGAGGTAGACTTTGAAAGTCTATCCAAAGCAGCATTTTCTGCGTCCATTTGAGTAGCTTTGATTTGCCACTCCTTACCAAACAGATTTTCAACTGTACAGGGCAGATTTCCCAACCCATCGTGGACCCAGGGTTCTAGGTCAGAGGCCTGGAGCCAAGCAATTCTGCGAGCAGCTATAGCAATACCTGAGGTTCTGCTAGCACCCTCAAAGGAGTCAAAGGCTGCTCTGTTGGAGAACTTTGAAATATCTTGGGTATGTTTTAGCAAGAGAAGGAACTCCTCCTTTCTATCCTCTGGGATAAATGGGAGAAAATGGCGCATCTTTAATGCAATCTTCTTCAGAAACATGCCCATATAGAGGCTGTAGGAATTAATTCTGCCAATAAGCATACTGGCTTGGAAGATTTTTCTACCAAAAGCATCCAAAGTCCTACATTCTCTTCCTGGGGGAGTAGAAGAGTGTCTTTTGGTACTCTTTATCCTTTTCATAGCTGACTGCACCACAATAGAGTGGTGAGGGAGCTGAGATTTTTGAAACCCAGGAGAAGGAGGGACACGATACAACATATCCAAACGACGAGAATGTGGAGATAGAGTGAGAGGAGTCTCCCATAAGTCCATCATGTGTTCTTGAAGAATTTCATGAATGGGCAAGGTGACTGCCTCTTTGGGAATCTTAGAGTATCCCAAAATATCCAATTTTTTTGCTATAGGTTCTTTTTCAGAGGTTACTGAAATAGAGAGTCCTTTAGCTACTTCTATGATGAAGTCTTGAAAGGACAAATCCTCTGGAGGAGACATTCTCCTCTTTGGAGAAGAGGGCTCCTCAGGAAGAGTAAGAGATACTTCAGCAGAGTCATCTGATGAATCAGAATCATCAGAAGACTCAAAGTATCGTCTGTTGGCTTCCAGGGATCGATAAGCGTATCGACCGGTATCCACATCGGGGGTACCCGGAACCGGATCGGTATCGGGAAAAACCCCGGAACCGGGAACCGGAACCGGTAACCTGGTTGAAGTGGATGCCCTGGGTACCGGTACCGGTTGTGATACCGGAACCGGAGTCGGTACCGCTGGCTGCGGTACCGAGGGCGTCGCAGCTCTAATGAAAGCCATTATGGCCTGCTGCATGGATTGAACTGTATGATCCATAGACGCCACGACTGTCTGGATGTCGGTACCGGAAGACTGAGCCGGTACCCCAGAGCAGTCTAACAGGTGATCGGTCGAGGCCATGCCATCGATGTCAACCTGTAACCCCATAGGAGGAGCTTTGGAAGCCGGAGCTTCCCGCCGGGGTTGTTTGGCTGGGGCAGGGTCCTCAGGGTCAAGCCCAGGGACATCTCGATACTTAGAGGGAGATTTGCCCTTTGAGGACCTGCTGGAAGAATGTTTGGTTACCTGAGATCCATCAGGAGAGGAAGACCTGGATGATGTCAATGCTGGAGTATCAGAAAACAGCATATGAAACTTGGCTGCTCGGTTTTGTAAGCCACGTTTAGACATCAAAGAACAAGATGGGCAATCCGGAATGGAGTGGTCAGGCCCCAAACATTTAAGACACCATTCATGGGTGTCTGTAACCGATATAGTACCGCTACACTTGGTGCATTTTTTAAAACCAGAAGCTGGTTTCTCCATGAGGGAGAAGGTAGTGAAGGCCTAGAGGCCTAACAGCAAAAACACACCAAGTTGGGAAAAATAAGATTTATTTTTTTGTTTTTAAAGAAATAAATAAAAAAGACCGGCGGTACCGGTCTGGAATCGGGTAAGGCAGACACGCGGCCAAAGAAACAAATTAAAATAACAACTTCTTCAGCGGTGACAGGAACACGACCTGCTGGCTCCGCGGAAAAAGAAGAACTGAGGAGAGTTGGTCAGGAAGGCGGGAAGGCAGCACTCATGCGCTGTGGGAGGCCCCAAAAGCTTTCCTTCTGGGAAGCTGGGGAGCTTTCCCGCGCAGGCTCCGTCGGTACCGACGTACCCATATGTGAGGACTCATTCCTGCTTGTTCCTGGAGATATGTAACAAACCTCCCATTCCACCTAAACCAAGGCTTGCCTCAAGGTTTTGCACTCTCACCAGTACTATTAAATATTTACATTCCACCACTTTACGATATCATTCAGTGCTTCAATGTCAAATATCACATCTATGCAGATGACATCATAGTAGACACACCCTTCTCCACAAACACCCCGGATTACTCCACTATCTCTAAATGTTTCTCAGCAGTTACTCAATGGCTACAGAAACACAATTTCAAGATCAACTATAACAAAACTGAAGTCCTACATATTACGACAGACCCTAACTTCAACCCACCAGTGACACTCAGGATTGCTAGCGAAGTAATCACAGTCAAACAGATTAAATATTTAGGCATCTTACTCAGGGGCGGCCCAAGGGGGGTGCGGGGCCATGTGCGGAGACTCGTTGTGGGGCCTCATTTGCATAAGGGACCTCATTTGCATAAATATTTGCATAATGTTACCATACACTAACTTTTAGTAAACATGCCTATTAACGAGTGTATGGATAAAGAAAGACTAAAAGATTTCTACATTACTATAATCCAGTGACAACTGCCAGGCACATTAGGAACTACTACAAACACTGCCCATTTAGAACCCATAGCAAACCCGCCGTATCATAACAACACTACCAGGACTCACAAAGCACAAGACCCTACCTATCAAAAGGCAACACTACAAATATTAGACCAATACATTTCAGAGAACAACAATACATGACCTACTGGGGAAAGAGAACAAGTGGCAATGTCAAATAGGAATTACATAAACAGAATACCTCAGCTCAGTTACACATGCAGAACATAGACCGTCACCAATCAAGAAATCACAATGTAGAAACAGGAAGACAATAATTAAACTGGGAACCCCAAAAGCCCAACAACACTGTAGAAATAAAACTATAAATTAATTTCCTCTTGTACTAAACAAAGCGCAGACGTTAATGATGCACATTTCCCAGAGCTGGAATATTTCAGTTAATAAATTCAATAAAGAGATATTTTATTTAGTTAATAAATTCAATAAAGGGAATTTATTTATTCAGTTAATAAATTCAATAAAGAGATATTTAGGAGTGGAGGAGTGGCCTAGTGGTTGGGGCAAGGTACTTCAGGCCGGAAGGTCGGGGGTTCAAATCCCACTAGAGGACAGCAACCTTGGGCCGGAAGGACTGGGGTTTCTAGTCCCACAGGTGCTCCATGTGGTCTTGGGCAAGCCACTTAACCCTCCATAGCCCATGTTCCCTGTAAAATAGTTAACTCCAAGTTATAATGCCCTGTTCAATGTAATTTCAGTTTGTTCAATGTAAACCGCACTGATGCAGAATAGCGCGGTATATAAGAGAATGTAAATAAATAAATAAAATAAATAAATTTTTCTACCTTTTGTGAATTTTTTTCCAGTTGCAATTGCTCCAGCCACTTTCTTCTGGTTTCTTCGTGTCTTCTGCTAACTCTCCATCGTCTGCTGTCCATTTGTCCTTTCTTCACTCTTCTAGTTTTTTTCCATTCTCTCTCTACATCTGCTTTAACATACTAATCTTTCTCCTTTTGCTCTTTCCTCATTCCTATTTCATCCACTCAAATTTTACCCCGCCATCCTCAATCCCCACTTACTCTCCCAATATCCGGCCAATTGTAGATTTGTCTTCCCTCCCACACAAAATATTTTTCCCTCTCCATTTCACTCTCCCAGCTCTATCCCATTCTAATCCTCCCCCAACATCAGCTCCCTTCTAGTTCCAGCCCCACCCAGCATCCGCTCCCTTCTAGTCCCCGCATCAGCCCATTTCCAGTCCTAGCTCCCCCATCCGAGTCCCTCCATCAGCTCATTTCCAATCCCAGCCCCCATCAGCCCATTTCTAGTCCTTTCCTAGCCCCACCATCAGCCCATGTCAAATCCTAGCTCCCCTCCACTCAGCCCATTTCCAATCCAAGCCCACCATGAGCCTACTTCCAGTTCTAGCCCCTCCATGAGTCCATTTCAATCCAAGCCCCCCCAACAGCCCATTTCCAGTCCTATCCTAGCCCTCCATCAGCCCATTTCCTGTCCTAGCCCCCCTCACTCAGCCCATTTCCAGTCCTAGCTCCCTCCCCTCACAGCCCTTCCATTCCAAGCTCCCCTCCCCATCAGCTATTTGTAGTTCAAGCCTTCCTTCCACTCAGCCCATTTCCATTCCAAGCCCCGTCCCCATCAGCTATTTGCAGTTTAAGCCCTCCTTCCACTCAGTCCATTTCCAGTCCTAGCCACCCCCCCAGCCCATTACCAGTCCTAGCCCCCCCATAGCCCATTACCAGTCCTAAGCCCCCCATCACCCCATTTTCAGTCTTAGCCCCCCCATAGCCCATTACCAGTCCTAACCCCCATCAGTCCATTTCAAGTCCTAGCTCCCCCATCCGAGTCCCTCCATCAGCTCATTTCCAATCCCAGCCCCCCATCATCCCATTTCTAGTCCTTTCCTAGCCCCACCATCATCAGCCCATGTCAAATCCTAGCTCCCCTCCACTCAGCCCATTTCCAATCCAAGCCCCCCATGAGCCTACTTCCAGTTCTAGCCCCTCCATGAGTCCATTTCAATCCAAGCCCCCCCAACAGCCCATTTCCAGTCCTATCCTAGCCCTCCATCAGCCCATTTCCTGTCCTAGCCCCCCTTACAGCCCATTTCCATTCCAAGCCCCCCTCCCCATCAGCTATTTGCAGTTCAAGCCCTCCTTCCACTCAGCCCATTTCCAGTCCTAGCCACCCCCCCAGCCCATTACCAGTCCTAGCCCCCCCATAGCCCATTACCAGTCCTAAGCCCCCCATCAGCCCACTTCCAGTCCTAAGCCCCCCCAACACCCCATTTTCAGTCTTAGCCCCCCCATAGTCCTTTACCAGTAGTAACTCCCATCAGCCATTTTCCAGTCTTAGCCTCCCCACAGCCCATTCCAGTCTTAACCCCCCATTAGCCCATTTCCAGTCCTAGCCCCCCCCATAGCCCATTACTAGTCCTAATCCCCCCAGCCCATTTCCAGTCCTAGCCCCCCCTATAGCCCATTACCAGTCCTAACCCCCCATCAGCCCACTTCCAGTCTTAGCCCCCCCATAGCCCATTAGTAGTCCTAACCCCCCCATAGCCCATTACCAGTCCTAACCCCCCTCCCCCCATCAACCCACTTCCAGTCTTAGCCCCCCCCATAGCCCATTACCAGTCCTAACCACCCCAAAGCCCATTACCAGTCCTAACCCCCCTCCCCCCATCAGCCCCGATAGATTAAAAAAAAAACCCGGTTGCTGCTGCCGCTGCCGCCGTGGCAGCGGCAGAATCAAATGTCCCGCCGCGGGGCCCCGCCTGCCCGGCAGAGCCTCCCTGAGCTCCCGAGTCCCTCCCAATGCGCGGGCTTTCAGAGCCGCGAGAGGTTAGAGAAGCTCTCGCGGCTCTGAATGCCTGCGCTTTGGGAGGGACTCGGGAGCCGATGGTGAAGGGAGGCTCTGCCGGGCAGGCGGGGCCCCGCGGCGGGACATTTGATTCTGCCGCTGCCACGGCGGCAGCAGCAGCAGCAGCCGGTTTGGTTTTTTTACTACTTGTGCTAATTAAGAATGTTTTTTGCGCGGGGCCCCCTGAAACACGGGGCCCTGTGCAAAAAACATTCTTGCTCAATGGACGGGCCGGCCCTGATCTTACTAGACCAATGACTCAATCTATATGCTCATGTTCAGCAAACTACCAAATCCATATATCATAAACTCAGGATCCTAAAGAACCAACATCCTCTACTAAGCCCTCCGGATTTTCATACAGTGTGCCAAGCGATTATCACCCCATCCTAGATTATGCAACTTAATTTACCAGAGCGCCATACACCCCCTGCAATTAGTGCAAAACACAGCAGCAAGAATCATCATGTCAGATACATATCACCCCAATCCTTAAGCAACTTCACTGGCTACCTATTACTTCAAGAATCAAATTTAAAGTAGTACTTAGTACATACCAAATTATGTATAACTTTTCAGCTGATTGCCTCTTGTTTCTAACAAGAAAATCCAGCAACAGATCGAGAAGACATAACACAATCAACCTACTGCATAACCCACCCAAGAGGCTTTACACACTCAAAAAACAAATAATCTGGCATTCTCTCTGTACACCCCACAAATGTGGAGCTCTTTACCATCTCAAATAAGAACCACTGAATCCATAGAATATAATTCCAAAATAAGATTAAAACTCAGCTATTCCTGTAATTCTACAGAACAGACCCCCATTAGAATCAACATAACGCATGCTAAGCACCTAGCCCCTCACTATATCTTGTACACAGTTCAGTTACTGTACCTCGTGTTACTTTTGTTTCATTAATATGTACATCCAGGAGCCTGCCTCCATGTTTTTATTTCTCTTTTCAATGTAATGCGCCCGTACATCATCTAGTTTAGATGTTTTATGCACTTTGTTTTCTGTAAACAGTTTTGACTTGTAGAAAGATGCCAAATAAATAAATAAATATGATAGAAGTTTATAAAATCATGAGTGTGGTAGAACAATTAGAGGAAGCGTTCTTTAACCTTTCAAGCCTAAAGAAGACACTCCATGACCCTAACAATCAGCAGACTGAAAACAAATTGTAGAGTTTGTTTCATGCAGCATACAATTAAGATGTAGATGCTGTTGCCAGAGGGCGTGGTCCAGGCAACTAACCTACCGAGATTAAAAAGAGATTTCAAAAATGCCGGGAAGAAAAGTGCATAAAAAGCAATTAGTCAGGCATACTTAGAAGAGCCATCGCTTATCCTTGCAAATCAGCTATGAGAAACAAATCTACTTTTTGGGATCTGCCAGACTGACCGCTGTCTAAGACAGGATGTTGGGTTCAACGGACATTGGTCGTGCTGACTGAGTTAGACCTTTCTAATGTTCTTAACCTCTTTGAAACAGCATTATTTTACAAACAACCTTTCCTCCTTAGTCCAGTTACATCTTTTCAAATATGATTAGCTAAAAATAAAATAAAGATGTGCGACATCAATGGATTTACACTTAAAACATAGTGGCAGTTATTTTAGAAGCTTTATTCACAATTTCCATGCTAAGGATGAGGAAGTAGCATCTGTATGTAAACAGCTGAATTTACATATGGATGTTCTTACTATGTAGAAATGGAAAGAGGCATCTCAGGAGTATGCTTAGGGAACAGCTTGGGGCAGATCAAAAATCTTCACCTCTATTCCCCATTTCATATAGGGAATACATGTGTATGACTGCAGTTGTTGACATTGGAATTTGCAGTTGCTCAATAGCATGTATATGTTGTTCAAAAGTGCTCACTCTGGTCAGCCCTAAGCAGCCCAAACTAAGTGGCTGCCTAGGGTGGCAAATCCTGATGGGCAGCACGGTGAACCCTCCTTTCTTTGAAGTGGTGAAAGAGCTTCAGAGTCATGGCGGACCTTCAAATACCCATGTGCATGCATGCAGTCACGGCCCGTTACTCCTGCCTCCTCTGACGGGAAGTTGCATTGGAGGGGGCATGCCATGAGTGCATGCATGCATGCGGGTGCTTTAAGGCATGCTATGGTGCAGAAGCAGTGGCTCTACCACAGCTTCAAAGACCGGAGGGACTGCTGTGCTGCTCACCTCCTCCATGCTGAAAGGATGAATATCGAGGGAGCAGCACGGTGACAGAAACCCTTGGGCTGGCCCTGGTAATCCTGTATTTAATTGGCAGTATTGGCACCGGTAAGTGATGGCATTTATATGTGGAAGTTGTGAAATACCAACTTCCAAGTATAAGTACTGGCGCACCTACATATGGCAGTTGCCGAGTTTGGTAGGGCTGGCCCTACCGCCAGACAGACTAGACATCTGACTAAGGTGGCAAACACTTTAAAGCTGCTGTTAGTGGTGGATCGTTTGGGCATCTGTGTGCACACATAAACGCACATTCGAGACCTGCCTTGTCCTGACCCCATGCTGGAGTAGGCAGAATGCCACAGACCTCGAGCACGTGCGCACACACTCACTGACAGCTTTAAAGTGCTTCCCTGCTACTCTCTTTGTCGATGCTGCACTGTTGCCCCCTGAGGCCTGATTTCTTTTGGCCTCCTGTAAAGGAAGGGTGGTGGGGACTGCAGCAGCAGTAGCAAGGGGAAAAGAAAATGGGAAAGATGCCGGACACCTTGGAGGAGACAGAAAAGTGAAAGATGCTGAACACCTGGTGGGGGAGGGAAAGGGAGACATTCTGGGGACTGGGGGCAGGGGGGGTGAGGAAAGGGAGATGCTGCAGACGAGGGAGAGCATAAAGGAGAAGAGATGCTGTAGATTGTGAGGGGTTGGGAAAGAGAGGGGTGATGCTGGACTACAGGTGGAACAGAGCAGGAGTGAATGGCCGATGGTATGCCTAGGGTGTCAGATACCCTTGGGCCGACCCTGCATATCGACAAATGCTTGTGCACTCCTGTGCTATTTTAGAATAGGCTCCACCTTCAGCAGCCTTTTCTAAAATACTGCCAGAATTGTGCATGTCGCAACCTCAACATCTCAATTCTGATCTCTACGTTCTTTCTAAAATGTCATTAATAGGTTCAGCAAGGAATAAGCCCTCTCTACATGAAGAATCACATTCTGGTTGTTACACACTCCACATAGCACAGCACAGATGTAGTCTGCGTTCCTACATATTCTGTCTCTTTATTTCATCACTTCTGTTCCCTGAATTCCAGACCAATTTGTTTTCTCATCTGTTATCCTATAGGGCTCATGTCCCTCTGGAATAATGTTATTGGAGCTAAAGTCTCAAACCTCTTGATTTGTTTCATATGCACTCTTCTCAAGCTTAGTTTTTCTTTTCTTTCTCGGGCTAACTAATTCAACATTGGTTATGTATGTATTACCATGAGCCCAACATATCCGTAAGTATTGTTCAAGCTAGCATAAGTTCTGAAAGATTCATTATCCATAAAACTACTAGTGCAGTGATTCCCAACCCAGTACTTGGGTACCCCAAGCCAGTCAGGTTTTCAGGATATCCACAATGAATATGCATGAGATAGACCTGCATGTACTGCTTCCATTGTGTGCCGGTCTATCTCATACATATTCCTTATTCTGGTTCAGTTCCGAGTTTCTGGAAGGAGTAGCCTAATAGTTACAGCACTGGTTTGAGAACCAAGAGACCAGGGTTCAATTCCCACTAGCACTCCTTGTGGCCTTGGGCAAGTCACTTAACCCTCCATTGCCTCAGAAAAATCCAAGTTATTAATGTCCCTGTTTAATGTACATTACCAAGTTTGTTATAATATAACCTTCTTTGACTGAAATGATAAAGTGGTATTAAAAAAACCTGTTAAATAAATAAATAAAATCCTAAAGCACCTTGATCTTTGTCATTCTGCATTTCTCTACACAAGGAAAATAACTCATTAACATCTATTCATGCTCTTCCTGCTCATGACCTCATTAGCCAACGGTTTGGTAAATGTTTGATGATCACTTATCTAAGTTAAGGCCAGACTCCTAAATATCTAAATATGCCCTAAACAAAAGAAGGTATCTAATTTTACTTTGCAATAGCTGTCAACGTTATTTAACTGCAGACAAGATGTCTGGCCTGCAGCAGAGTATGACATGAACAGATTTATAAATTATTCTGCAATGTATATTTCAAGACTTCAAGACTGAAATGATTCAGAAACTCAAAGGGTATGCAATGGGAATCCAGGCAAACAACAGCATGCAGGGTAATACAGCAAAGTATATTGTGTCTGAAAATGGACACACACACACACACCCACACCCCAACATTTGCTTTGACTATACTGTGTTGACTCTGACAGATTAAGTATCTCATATGTATCTCATTCCCCCCTCCCCAAACATACACACACTTTGTACACAGTTTAAGCAGTTACTCTAATTATATCCACTTAAAACTGTTCATGTACTGATTATATGTAATTAAGAGTTCTTGTTCTCTGTACAACAGTCGCATCCCTGCACTGTTATTCTGTTGTTACTTGTAAACTGCCTTGAATAGTAGAAAGACGGTATATAAATCAGTTTAAATAAAACAAATAACGTAAAGTAAGGAATAAACACACTCATACAGAACATTATCTATCAATGGCACAGTGTAGCTGAAGCTTCAGGAAGGAATTACAAGTTCCACAAACTAGTGTGGTCACCTGCAATGCCCTGCCCCCATCTCCTGCAGCACCTCTTTATTGGCAGAAAACTGTCACAATGTACAATTTTACCTTATCTGCTATGCCAAGCTTTGCATTGCATTTCGCTAATTCATATCTATAGTTTATATCTACATATTATAGGCCCAGCCTTGCTGTTACAGGTCAAATGGGACACACATTGGTCATTCCTAGCCATAATTTCTAAGCAGCATTTCTAAAAGTATAAACATTCTATCTTCACATGAATCTGTCTCTCTGTCTAGCTGTTTTCTGTGAAGATATCACCTTGGCTATTCTCCCACATATCGTTCCAGGCAGCTACTGAAGTCCAAGCTGTTCTCATTCTTTATATTGTTAACTCTTTCAGAAGATACTTCATGTAGGCCCTCTCTATACTTTTTAAGTGGCATAGTCCACTCCAAATAGAAGAGAAAGGCTCTTTTGAAATCCAGTGTGTGTAAAGCATGTTCACTATTGTGTATGACAGGTAAAAATGTTGCAGGACAATTGACTGGTTAAGCTGTACATTTGATAACATCTTCAGAAGGAACTTTAGATCCATTTGCAAAATCACTTTGTTAAAAACTTGGTATAAGGTAGATCAGTCACTAAGGCCTGGAGAACATAAGAGCATAAGATATGCCATACTGAGGCAGATCAAGGTCCATTAAGCCTAGTATCCTGTTTCCAACACTGGCCAATCCAGGTCACAAGTACCTAGCAGGTTCCCAAAAAGAGACACAGGTTCCACAATGCTTGCCCCAGGGCAAGCAATGGATTTCTCAAGTCCTCTTTAATAATGTTTTATGGACCTTTCCTCCAGGAACTTGTCCAAACCTGTTTTAAACACAGCTACACTAACAGCTTTTACTACATCCTCCGGTAATGAATTCCAGAGTTTGATTATGCATTGAGTGAAAAAATATTTTCTCTTATTAGTCTTAAATAGGATACATTGTAGCATCATTGCATTTCCCCTAGTCTTTCTACCTTTTGATAGTGTAAACAAACGATCAATATTTACCCTTTCAATGCTATTCATTAATTTATGAAACTTTGTCATATCTCCCCTCAGCCATCTCTTTTCCAAACTGAAGAGCCCTAACCTTTTAAGCCTTTTCTCATAGGGGTATCCTTCCATCCTCTTTACCATTTTGGTGGCTCTTCTCTGTATCTTTTCTAATTCAGTTATATCATTTTTAAGATACAGCAACGATAACTACACACAATCTTCAAAGTGTGGTCGCACCATGGAATGAAACAGGGGCATGTTGATATCCTTTGTTTTATTCTCCATTCCTTTCCTTATGATTCCTAGCATTCTATTTTCTTTCTTGGCTGCCACTGAACACTGGGCAGACGGTTTCAATGTGTTATCCACAATGGCGCTTAAATCTTTTTCCTGGGTGGTGGTTCCTAAAGTGGAACCCTGCATCATATAACCATAGTTTGGGTTGCTCTTTTCTAGGTGCATAACTTTGCACTTCTCCACATTAAATTCCATCTGTCATTTGAATGTTCAGTCTTCCAATTTATAAAGGTCATCTTGCAATTTTTCACAATCTTCTTGTGTTTTAGCAACTTTGAATAATTTTGTGTCATCTGCAAATTTGATCATCTCACTCGTTATTCCCGTTTACAGGCTTTTTCTGAATATGTTAAAAAGAAGTGAACCCAGCACAAATCCCTGGAATACGCCACTATTCACCTTTCTCCATTGAGAAAATTGGCTAGTTAGCCCTACCCTCTGCTTTCTATCTTTTAACCACTTCCTGATCCACAGTAGTACACTGTCTCCTAAGCCATGACTTTTTAATTTCGCCAAGAGTCTCTCATGAGGGATCTTGTCAAAGGCTTTCTGAAAACCGAATACTCTACATCAACCGGCTCACCTATGTCTACCTGTTTATTCACACCTTCAAAAAAATATAACAGATTAGTAAGACAAGACTTTCCTTGGCTAAATCCATGTTGGCTTTCTCCCATTAAACCATGACTATCTACATGTTCAGTAAAGAGTAGTTACTCACCTGTAACAGGTGTTCTCCAGGAGCAGCAGGAATCAGTCCTCACATATGGGTGACGTCGGCGCCGACGGAGCCCTCGCGGAGCAATTTCCCCAGCTTTCAAAGAAAGCCTTTGGGAATTGCAGCGCGCATGCGCGGTCCCCTTCCCGCCCAAGGGTGCCATCTTGCTCAGTCTGATGACATAGCTAAAAGACAGCAAAAAAATTAGCAAAAACGAAATGATAGGACTGCAACTCCAAGGGGAGGAGGGAGGGTTGTGAGGACTGATTCCTGCTGCTCCTGGAGAACACCTGTTACAGGTGAGTAACTACTCTTTCTCCAGGACCAAGCAGGAAGTCAGTCCTCACATATGGGACTCCCAAGCTTAAGGCTACCGGAGACCTCAAGCACAAAAATGAGCTCCCTCTAGCTCAGCAGCATAGAAGGAAGGAATCTTCTCTGAAAACGCCCCCGACCGGTAGCCCAACACCAGGGCCGGAAGGTAGGAGTTGCCTAAACCTCAAAGAGATTATGGAGGACTGCCTGACCGAAAGCACTGTCCCTGCGGGACTCCCTCTCCAGGCAGTAATGGGCCGCAAAAGTCTGGCTTGAAGACCAAGTAGCGGCCCGGCAGATGTCTGCCAACGGAACAGAGCGAAGGTGAGCCACTGACGCAGCCTTCGCCCTAACACGATGAGCCGTGATTCGACCCTCCAACGAGAGGCCGGCTGCTCCATAAGCCCAGGCGATACAGTCAGCTACCCAGATGGACAAGGTACGCTTGGAGACAGGTAGCCCCAAGTTATTGGGGTCAAAAGAAACGAAGAGCTGAACAGCCCTCCTATGCTCCCGCGTACGGTCAAGGTAGAAGGACAAGGCCCTCCTACAGTCCAGGGTATGCAGGACCGTTTCAGCCCGGCTGGAGTGCGGCCTGGGAAAGAAGGTCGGAAGAACCACCTCCTGGTTGAGATGAAATGGAGAAACCACTTTTGGAAGAAACTTAGGGTGAGTCCGTAAGACCACCCTATTCCTGTAGAACCTAGTGTAAGGAGGATCAGACACTAGGGCCTGCAGTTCACTAACACGCCTAGCAGAGGTAAGGGCTACCAAGAACAAGGTTTTCCAAGAAAGAAAACGAAGAGGGCAGGTAGCCATAGGTTCAAAGGGCGGACAGGTAATCCGCTGCAAGACCACATTCAGATCCCATTCAGGGGCTGGTGGACGCAAAGGAGGCTTAAGCAGAAGGAGGCCTCGGAGAAAATGAGCCACCAAAGGGTGGTTGGAAAGAGGCCTGCCATCTACCGGTGCGTGATGTGCAGAGAGAGCACTGAGGTGGACTCTGACAGAGTTGGACTTAAGGCCCAGATTGGAGAGGTAAAGCAAATATTGCAAGACCACTGCCACCAAGCAGGAGAAGGGATTCTCAGACTACTGAGCACACCACACGGAGAAGCAGTGTGACGCCACTTAAGAGCATAGGACTTCCGGGTGGAGGGCCGCCTGGAGGCCAAGACGACCTCTTCCACCTCCCGAGGCAGCAGGAGGGGAGCAAGGACTACCCTTTCAGCAGCCAGGCCATCAGATGAAGGGACCGGAGGTTGGGATGTAGGAGAGACCCGTGGTCCTGTGTCAGGAGATCGGGTTGAAACCCCAGAGGAAGAGGAGTGTCCATCGCCAGCTGCATTAGAAGCGGGAACCAAGATTGCCTCGGCCACAGGGGAGCCACTAGGATCAGCGAGGCTTTGTCTTGGAGAACTTTGAAGAGCGTTCGAGACACCAGCGGCATGGGAGGAAAGGCATACAAGAGGCCTGTGGACCATGGAATCAGAAAAGCATCCGGCGCTACTCTGAGAGGATGTGGTTGTCGAGAGCAGAATCTGGGCAGTTGCCGGTTCAGAGGACTGGCAAACAGATCCATGGTGGGGAGTCCCCACTTGAGAAAGATCTTCTGAAGCACTAATGGATCCAATCTCCACTCGTGTGGTTGGAGGATCCTGCTTAGTTTGTCTGCCAGGTAATTTTCCTGACCTGGGAGATAGACCACTTTGAGGAGTATGCCGTGGCCTACTGCCCAAGAGCACAGCCATCGTGCCTCCTGACAGAGAAGGAAGGAGCCTGTGCCTCCTTGATTGTTCACGTAGAACATTGCTACTTGATTGTCCGTCTGGACCAGTACAGACTGGTGAGAAGTGAGGTGGGAGAAGGCTCTCAGAGCTAAGCGGATGGCTCTGAGCTCCAGGAAGTTTATCTGCTGCGCAGACTCCCAAGGAGTCCAGAGGCCTTGAGTACATGTCCCTTGGCAATGTGCTCCCCATCCCAGGAGAGAAGCATCGGTTGTTAGTACCTGAGAAGGAGGAGGAGATTGAAAATCCACTCCCAGTACTAGGTTTGGCAGATGAAGCCACCACCGCAGAGAAGAGACCAGCAGGTCCGAGACTTGTACTGAGTCCGTCAGGCTCCCCGTGGCCTGATGCCATTGAGTGCGAAGGCACCACTGAGCAGTTCGCATGTTCAGGCGGGCATTGGGGGTCACATGGACCGTGGAAGCCATATGGCCGAGCAGTCTCAGAAATTGCCTGGCAGAGACCATGGAATTGCTGCGAAAGTGGCTGGCGAGATTCATGAGCCTGTGGGCCCTGTCCAGAGGCAGGAAGGCCCGCGCCTGAAGTGTGCTTAACCTTGCGCCGATGAATTCGAGATCTTGAGAGGGGAGCAAAGTGGACTTTGCGAAGTTTATGACAAAGCCCAAGTGCTGGAACAGAGACACAGTGCGATGAGTGGCTTGAGTGGCCTCTTGGGAAGACTGGGCCCGGATGAGCCAGTCGTCCAGGTATGGAAACACAAAAAGGCCTTGAAGTCTGAGATAGGCCGCCACCACTGCCAGGCATTTGGTGAAAACCCTGGAGGCGGAGGATAGGCCAAAGGGCAGGACCCTGTACTGGTAATGATTTCCTCCCACAACAAATCTGAGATATTGTCTGTGGTCTGGATGAATAAGGATGTGAGTATAGGCATCCTGTAGATCTAAGGAGCATAGCCAGTCTCCCTGCTGGAGGTAGGGCAGCAGGATTCCAAGGGAAAGCATCTTGAACTTTTCCCTTGCCAGGAACTTGTTGAGGTTTCGCAAGTCCAGTATGGGTCTGAGGCCTCCTGTTCTTTTTGGTATCAGAAAGTACCTGGAATAAAAGCCGTGACCTCTCAGGTGGTGGGGCACCGGTTCCACAGCCTGTTCCTGAAGAAGACTTGCCAACTCCTGAAGGAGTAAGCCCCTGTGCAGAGGGAGTCTTGGAGGCTCCCCTGGAAAGTAGGAGGGAGGTACCTGGTGAAAGTGCAGAAGATAGCCTTTCTGAACTATATGAAGTACCCAGGTATCGGATGTGATGGCTGACCACCTGTGGGCAAAGTGGACCAGCCGGCCTCCTGTGCTGAGAGAAACCAGCTGAGGGGAAGAGGCTATGCTGATGGAGTCAAAAACCCCCACCCTGCTGAGCAGGGGCCGGCATAGTGGGCTTGGGGGCCTGCTGCCTACGGGACCCATTACCCCGTCCCTTGGCCTGCTGACCCTTTTGGGGAGCTGCTGAGGCCTGATACTGAGGGTAGTATTTATAGGCAGCCGCCTTCCTCGGGTAAAAGGGCTTTTTCCCCGAGCCCTTCTTCTTCTGAGAAGGGGCAGAGGTTTTTCTGGACAGTCTAGTTCTGGTCAGAGACTCGGTCTCGATTTGTGCAGCCTTTTCAGCCATGGGTTTGCCAAAGAGGTTTTCACCTCTGCAGGGGACATCGACCAACTTGTCCTGGACCCATGGCTCGAGGTCGGATGACTGAAGCCAAGCCTGTCGGCGGGCACCGATGCCGGCTGCGGCTACTCGAGCCGATGCTTCGAAGCCATCGTAGGCTGCTCGAGAGATAAACTTCGAGCACTCTCGAATCCCAGTGGACAAGGCTTGGAACCTCTGCAAAGGTTCCTCGGAGAGACCAGCAGAGAACCCGGCAATTTCCTTTGCCAGATCTCGGAGATATATGCCCATATAGAGCTGGTAGGTCTGGACTCGACAAGCAAGCATAGAGCCCTGGAAACACTTTATACAGAGGGCATCCAGGCTCCGGGCCTCCCAGCCGGGAGGCACCGAGGAGTGCATCTTTTGACTCTTGAGTCTATGCATGGCCGATTCCACCACCATGGAATGGTGCGGTAGTTGTGCCTTTTGGAACCCGGGGCTCTTGCGGACTCGATAAATGGAATCGACCCGCTTGCTTAACACCGGCGCCGACGCCAGGTTCTCCCACATGCGGAAGAGAAGTCGTTCCAGCATCAGAGGAACCGGTACAGTAAAGGCCTCCTTCGGGGGAGAATCATACTGGAGGGCATCGAGCTCCTCGGCTCGAGGCTCCTCCTCGGGATCCGTGGGGAATGCCAAGGCCTTGGCCATATCCCGCACGAAGTCCGAGAACCGGGTGTCCTCCGGGGGGGACCGTCTCCGAGGTTCGGACTCGGGCGAGTCCGAGGGGACACACCGAGTCCGAAAACTACCAGGGGACTCTTCGTCCTCCGATTCCCAGTCGGACTCCTCGGAGGAGGATTCGAGTGGCTCCGGTCGGGCGGGCACCGATGTCCTCCGCCCCAACGCCGAAGGTGTCGGCGTCGACGACCGTGGTCCCGAACGGGAGGCCGAGGGAGACCGCGACTGAGGATCGACTCGAGCTCGGATAGACTCGAGGATCGGCTCGGTCTCCGGGGTCGACTTGGACGTCGACGTCCCGGTGGCCGGGGCAGACGCATTGGCAAGGCCAGCGATCAATGCCCGCTGCTGGTCCATGAAGGCAGCCAAATTGCTCTCCAAGGCCGTCAACCTGAGTCCAAGCTCAGGAGACCCAGCAGCCCCTGACTCGGGCCCCGACGGCGTTGGGCCCGATGTCAGCTCCTTCGGAAGCGAGTCCACGAGGACCACAGTACTCACGTGTCCAGGCGACTCCATTTCGAGACGAGGATATTTCAAAGGCCTCTCCGACTCCGAGGACCCGGGACGGCTATCGGGGCTATGCGACCTGGCCCTCGAGGAACCAGGAACGTCCACCGACGCCGCCCTCGCGGGTTTTTTCTTCCGATGATGTTCCCGGGTAGGAGACCCCCGCTCAAAGGAACTCCGACGATGCTCAGGACCGGAGTCCCGGGACGTCGAAGCCTCTGACGAGGTCCGGGCCCGGCCGGACGCGGAGTCAGAGAAGATTCGTTCTCGTTGATGCTGCCGACTCCTCAACGCTTTTGAGGACATCTTGCCACATGGACCACAGATCATCGGGTCATGATCGGGTCCGAGGCAGCGGAGGCAGCAGTCGTGTGTGTCGGTAAGAGACATGAGTTTCTTACAGCAATCACACTTCTTAAACCCGCTGGCAGCCATCGAGGGAAAAAGGGCCCCTGCAAGGTCAAAAAACAGGGCTGCCAGTGAAAAGGAAAAAATGGCGCGAACGCTTGTCACGAAGGACAAAAAACCGAAAAATAAAGAAACGGACCCAATACCGGCGTAGCGGGTCCGGGCGGGAAAAAGGATCCGGCGTCGAACCGAAAAAGAATAAAAAATAAGAGAGAAAATCAACTTTTTCAGCGGTGATCAGAAACAGTGTCTGTAGGGCTCCGCGGAAAAAAGAAGACTGAGCAAGATGGCACCCTTGGGCGGGAAGGGGACCGCGCATGCGCGCTGCAATTCCCAAAGGCTTTCTTTGAAAGCTGGGGAAATTGCTCCGCGAGGGCTCCGTCGGCGCCGACGTCAACCATATGTGAGGACTGACTTCCTGCTTGGTCCTGGAGAATTTTGTTCTTTATAATGGTCTCTACAATTTTGCCTGGTACTGACGTCAGGATCACCAGTCTGTAGTTTAACGGATCACCCCATGAACCCTTTTTGAAAAATTAGCATTACATTGGCCATTCACCAATCTTCAGGTACTACAGATGATTTTAATGATAGTTCACAGATTACTAATAGTAGGCCTGCGATCTCAAAATGTTAATTTGCTTGATGTCCCATCAGGGCCGGATTTACCTATACGCCATGGCGTAGGGCCCACAGCTGGCAAGGGCCCACAAAAATAGAATTAGCTTTTTTTTTAAAATAAAATTTTAAAAAAAACTGCTGGCTGCCGCCGCAGGGCCCCCTCTGCTGCCGCGGCAGCATGGACTGACCCGTGGGGGCCCCCTCTGCAAGCTGAATCCGTCGGTCCCTCCCTCCCTCCATGCAGGCTGTGAGAGGCGCGAAGGGAGAGTGTCTCCCTCGCGTCTCTGTTAAGCCCGCAGGGGCTGATGGGAAATTTTACTTTAGGCCGATGGGGGGGGGGGGTAGGACTGGTAATGGGCTGGTGGGGGGCGGGGGGTGGGAGGGGAAATGGGCTGGGGGGGTTAAGGCTGGAGGTGGGCTGATGGGGTTAGGACTGGTAATGGGCTGTGGGCTGTTGGGGGGGTTAGAACTGGTAATGGGCTTTGGGGGGGTTAAGACTGGTAATGGGCTGTGGGCTGATGGGGGCTGTCTGGTAATGGGCTATGGGGGGGCTAGGACTGGAAATGGGCTGGGGGGTTAAGACTGGAGGTGGGCTGATGGGGTTAGGACTGGTAATGGGCTGTTGGGGGGGGTTAGAACTGGTAATGGGCTTTGGGGGGGTTAAGACTGGTAATGGGCTGTGGGCTGATGGGGGCTGTCTGGTAATGGGCTATGGGGGGGCTAGGACTGGAAATGGGCTGGGGGGGTTAAGACGAGGTGGGCTGATGGGGTTAGGACTGGCAATGGGCTATGGGGGGCTGACTGGAAATGGGTTGATGGGGTTAGGACTGGAAGTGGGCTGATGGGGGGTTAGGACTGGTAATGGGTTATAGGGGGGGCTTAAACTGAAAATGGGGTGATGGGGGGTTAGGACTGTAAGTGGGTTGATGGGGGGCTAGGACTGGTATTGGGTTGGGGGGTTGCTAGGACTGGAAATGGGCTGATGGGTGGCTAGGACTGGAAATGGGCTGATGGGTGGCTAGGACTGGAAATGGGCTGATGCAGGGACTAGAAGGGAATGGATGCTGGGTGAGGCTGGAACTAGAAGGGAGCTGATGTTGGGGGAGGATTAGAATGGGATGGGGCTGGAAGAGTAAAATGGAGAAGGGAAAAATATTTTGTGTGGGAGGGATAAAAAATCTACAATTGGCCGGGTATTGGGAGAGTAAGTGGGGATTGAGGATGGAGGGGTAAAATTTGAGTGGATGAAATAGGAATGAGGAAAGAGCAAAAGGAGAAAGATTAGTATGTTAAAGCAGATGTAGAGAGAGAATGGAAAAAAACTAGAAGAGAGAAGAAAGGACAAATGGACAGCAGACGATGGAGAGTTAGCAGAAGACACGAAGAAACCAGAAGAAAGTGGCTGGAGCAATTGCAGCTGAAAAAAATGCACAAAAGGTAGAAAAATATCTCTTATTTTGAATTTATTAATTGGAATATGTCAGCTCTGGTAAATGTGCATCATTAACGTCTGCGCTTTGTTTAGTACAAGAGCAAATTAATGTATAGTTTTATTTCTACAGTGTTGTACATTCCAAGTTTGGCTTTTGGGATTCCCAGTTTAATTATTGTCTTCCTGTTTCTAAATTGTGATTACTTGTTTGGTGATGGTCTATGTTCTGCATGTGTAACTGAGCTGAGGTGTTCTGTTTATATAATTCCTATTTGACATTGCCACTTGTTCTCTTTCCCCAGTAGGTCATGTATTGTTGTTCTCTGAAATGTATTGGTTTAATATTTGCAGTGTTGCCTTTTGATTGGTAGAGTATGGTGCTTTGTGAGTCCTGGTAGTGCTGTTAGGATACGGGCGGTTTGCTATGGGTTCTAAATGGGCAGTGTTTGTAGTAGTTCCTAATGTGTCTGGCAGTTGGCACTGGATTATAGTAATGTAGAAATCTTTTAGTCTTTCTTTATCCATACACTCATTAAGAGGCACGTTTACTAAAAGTTAGTATATGGTAACATTATGCAAATATTTATGCAAATGAGGCCCCTTATGCAAATGAGGCCCCACACCCCCCTTGGGCCGCCCCTGCTGGGGGCCCACAATTTTTGTTGGCGTAGGGCCTCACTCAAGGTAAATCCGGCCCTGTGTCCCATTATTCAAAAAGATTCACTTTCAGATTTTGTGAAACGGGATGTTTTCTATGAGTGCTCCGGTTTTGTGGAATTCAATTGCTTTTTCGGCAGAAATTAAAAGCGTATTTTTTCAAATAAGCTTTTCCTTTGCTGTACAGTTAAGTCCCTTTGATTATACTCTACCTTGTATTGTTTTAAAAAAATTCTTGATAAATAATTAATTGGACTTAATAGGTAGGTTTTATTTTTATGTTTCATTGTTTTTATTTTCTTATTTTGTTTGATTGATATATTATGAGTGTTTATTGTACTCTGTCATATTAGTGTGCAGATTATACATTTTTCAAATAAATAAATAAATAAAATCTCATATTTCAGTTCTTTTAACACTCTCAGATGTATACCATCCAGTCCAGGTGATTTGCAACTCTTCAGTTTATCAAACAGTTGTAATACATCTTCCAGGTTTATAGATGTTTCTTTCAATTCTTTTGATGTATTACCTTTAAATACAATTTCTGGCACAAGTAATCTCCCTGCATCTTCCTCAGTAAAGACCGAACAAAAGAATTCATTCAGTATCTCTGCTATGGCTCTGTCCCCTCTTAGTGCCCCTTTTATCCCTCTATCATCTAATGGACCCTCACAGGTCTTTTGCTACAAATGTACTTGAAAAAGTTTTTATTATGCGTTTTTGCTTCTACAGCAAGCTTTTTTTCAAATTCTCCCTTTACCTGCCTTATTAATGCCTTGCATCTAATTTGCCAGTGCTTATGTTGTTTCCAGTTTTCGTCATTTGCTCCTTTTTCCATTTTCTGAAAGATGCTTTTTTAGCTACAATAGCATCTCTGACATCACTTTTTTTGCCTTCCTTCCACTTTTCTTAAAGCATGGAATAGATCTGGTCTGGACTTCCAAGATAGTATTTTTTTAACAACACACATGCTTGATGTAAATCTTTAACCTTTGCAGCTGCTCTTTTTAGATTTCTCTTAACTATTTTCCTCATTTTATCATAGTCTCCCTTTTGAAAGTTAAAATGTAGTACTGTGGATTTCCTAGCTGTATGTCCTCCATTTATTAAATCAAACGTGATTATGCTATCATTACTATTGCCAAGAGGCCCCAACACTTATCTCTTGCACCAGATCCTGTTTTCCACTAAGGACTAGATCCAAAAGAGCTTCCCCTCTTATCGGTTCATTATCCAGCTGCTCCAAGAAACAGTCATTTATTTCATCTAGAAACTTTATCTCCTTAGCATGTCCTGCTGTGACACTGACCCAGTCGATACCAGGGTAATTGAAATCACCCATTATTATTACTGTGTTGTAACTTTTGTTAGCGTTCCTGATTTCTTTTAGCATTTCATAATCCATTTGTTCATTCTGGCCAGGCAGTACACCCCCATTCAGGGGCAGTTCAAGGCAATCTGCTGCCTGAGGCAAGGGATGAGATGGCACCCCCCCCCCCTCTCCCTGCCCTCCCCCCAGGGTGGGGGGCTTTCTGAAAACTCCAGAGACTGAACCAAACCAAAAAGCTGATTAGATACTGTGGAGGAAATGCAAGATGTTTGCACACCAAGGAACTATAAGAAAGAGCAAGAACTACAGCACAGTTTATAAAATCAAATTATAACTCATTTTTGTTTTGTTGTTATAAACTGTGTTATGGTTGTTGCATTTTCTTTTTGAACAAATATTTTTGCATACACAGAACCCCTTCCCTCAACAATGGGTACGGAGCAGAACAGAAAACATCCCCTTCCCCTACACAACATAACGCTCAAGCTCCAAGCACTCTCTCGCTAGCCTGAACCTTCTTAAGTACTTTCTTATAAAGTATCATCTATTATGCCATATCTTTATGTATATAGTTTCTAGTATACTGCCTATGTCAATATGTAAATAGTTACCCATGTTCTCCAAGTTCTATTCTCTGTTATGATGTAAACTCTATCAGTTTTCTCTGATCTGAGTATTCTTTGTTAATTGTAAACCGCACTGATAACAAATAGTGCTGTATATAAGAATTGTTAAATAAAATAAATAAATAAAATAGGACAGTCACCCACAGAACTCAATATCTAAAAAAAAAAATCTGATTCTGATCATCTCACTAACAAACATTTTCCAGTACGAGATATATTGTGAACCAATACAAAAGCCTACAAAGTCACTGAGGCTCTAAAGAGCAAATCTACCATACCAGCACCAACTTCCAAAACTCACATAATGATCCTACCCAAAAAAAAGCAGCACTGTAAATACTGCAGCGGGCCCTGGAACATCCAAACACCTATTTGAAAATCTGAACAATTTAGATTACTACAGTACAGATCCCTACGTACAAACTCCATGTTAACAAAACACATGGCCCCGATCACACATTCAGAACACAGACTCTCACCAAGTACAGAAGAAATAACCATAACTTAAAAATAAACATATGTAGATAAAAATTAAACTGCAATCCCAAAAAGTCAAATTCCGCATACAATGCAATACCAGAGAAATAGAAAGAGATGCATTTCCATTTGCTGTATAAAATATAAGGATAAGACCAAGCTTGATCATTAAATTGAAAATAAAATTCTCTTCTACCTTTGTCATCTGACTATTTTATTCTCTGATCATGCTGGTCCCAAACTGAGGTTTCTACTTTCCTCCACTTCCCAGTGCCCCTCCACCTATTTCTTCCCAGGGGCAGCATGAAGGTGTTGCAGGGTCATCTGCGGAGATTCATTACAGCTGTCAGGCTACTAAACAAAATTAAACTGAGACAGTCCTTTGAAATTAGAAATTTTCTTGAATCTGAACTGAGAAAATATTTTAAATTTCAGTCTAGCAGCATAAAGAAGACAAAACTGCAAATCTCAAAGACAATACATATTCCAGTACCCTCCTCCCCCAACCAACACCCTACAGTTGACCACATCAAAAATCCAGAGTACAGGACCTACAGAGCAAATCTACTATTCCATAACAGCACTAACTTCCAAAACTCACACAACATGGAGCACACCCATAAAAGGACAGCACCATAAAATATTGCAGTGGGCCCTAGAACATTTATTTATTTATTTTATTTATTTATTTAACTATTTCTTTTATACCGCCCCTTCCAGAGATCAAGGGCGGTTTACAAATAACAGATTAACAGTCTTGTACACAATTTGTATACATTTTACATAGAACAATAGAAATCAACTATTTACATTGAACAGTAAAAATAAACTTTGTAGGTATTAAAGCAAAAACATCTTGTAGGTATTAAATCAAGAACTTTGTAGGTATTAAAGCAAACATATCAAACTTTATACAAAAGTATATTTACAGCGTGTGGTGTGTGTGGTGTATGGGGCAGATATTGGTGTAGGTGCTGGAATTTAGTTCTTTTTGTCGTCCATATTCCTATTCAGAAAACTGAACAAGCCAGATTACTACAGACAACTCCATGCTAACAGAACACATAGCCGTGGAGCCCGATTCAGAAAGGGGCACGTCCGGGCCGTCCAGACGGCTCCAAGCAAGACGGGCCCGTTTGAACCCGATTCTGGACCGTGGGAACAAAACATTCCCGCGGTGTCCAGAATCAGACCCGAGTATGGCCTGCTGTGACCCTGCCGCAGCGGGGAGGTCTTCCCCGCAGGCACCCCTGACTCCCACAGCACCGGCCCCCCTTTTCCCCACCACCTGACCCAAGGCTGGCCTGCCGTGGCCTGGATTGGGCGGCGGGGAACACCTGCACCCAGGCCCAATCACCGGGTTTGCGTTGCTTATTCCACCTTTGGGTGGAATATTCAGCGTGTCCCCACGGGCCCGGCAGGACATACAGGACTGTGACCTGAATCGGCCCTGTATGTCCTGCGGAGCTGGCCCGCCCCGCTCCGCCCCGATCCTGCCCCCTCCCACCAACTCTCCCTGTCCTGAGCATCAGGACGTACGGGGAGGGTTGGAGGGGGAATCGGGTCTGGACAACTTGCGGGGCTGCACATCCCACCAGGATTGTTCAGCCCCGCAACCTGGAATTGGGCCCTTAGTAACACATGCAGAACAGAGATAGATTTTCATTACGAAGGGAATATATTAATACAAACTAAAAAATGCTTCAATCCATTACTCTTAGGTTTACAGGTTTCTTTCCCAAAATTATACTTTACTCCAGAATGAGGCGAGAGAACTAATATGATGACTCACCACAAGTAGTATGTGCAACTAATACCACCTCAGTGAGTGGACTTAGTTGCACCAGCAGCCTTTTTGCCACGTTGAAATGCAATAACTGCAGAGTGTGTAACTACCTCTCTGCAGTTAGCCTACGGCCCCATGTAATCAAACTCTAGAATTAGTTACTAGAGTATATAGTAAAAGCTGTTAGTGTAGCTCTATTAAAAACAGGTTTGGACAAGTTCCTGGAGGAAAGGTGCATAAACTATTATTAAAGAGGACCTGGGAAATCCACTGCTTGCTCCAGGACAAGCATTGTGGAACCTGTGTGCCTTTTTGGAAACCTGCCAGGTACCTGTGACCTGGATTGGCTACTCTTGGAAACAGGATGTTGATGGACCTTGGTCTGACCCAGTATGGCATTTTTTATGTTACCAGCGCAAAGAGCCTAAGAAACATGCGGCTAAATTTGCCAAACAAGAGGGGATCAACAGCACCCAAGTGCACCTCCCACTTCCACAAAAACCAAGAGCGACTTGGCACATCAACATAGCACTTTCCACCCTCTGAAAAAAAGGAGAGGCTCAGTGACCCCTACACGGCACTTAAGATATGCCATACTGGGTCATTCCTTTCCTTATGATTCCTAGCATTCTTTTGGGTTTTTTGGCAGCCACTGCACGCAGGGCAGAGGGTATCAACGTGTTATCCACGATGACACCTTCATCTTTTTCCTGGGTAGTGGTTCCTAATGTGGAACTTTGCATCATGTAACCATAGTTTGGGTTGTTCTTTCCTAGGTGCATAAGTTTGCACTTGTCCATATTAAATTTCATCTAAACATCCAGACTTCCAATTTATTAAGGTCATCTTGCAATTTTTCACAATCCTCTTGTGTTTTTACAGCTTTGAATAATTTTGTGTCATCTGCAAATTTGATTACCTCACTCGTCATTCCCATTTACAGGTCAATTACAAATATGTTAAAAAGCAGCAGACCCAGGACAGATCCCTGGGGTACTCCACTATTCACCTTTCTCCACTGGTAAAATTGGCCATTTAGCCCTACCCTCTGCTTTCTATCTTTTAACCAGTTCCTGATCCACAATAGTACACTGCCTTCTATTGCATGACTTTTTAATTTCGCCATGAGTCTCTCATGAGGGACCTTATCAAAGGCTTTTTGAAAATCCAGATACACTACATAGTCTACCTGCTTATTTACATCTTCAAAAAAATATAACAGATTAGTAAGACAAGACCTTCCCTCACTAAAGCCATGTTGGCTGTCTTCCATTTAACCATGACTAACTAATGTTCAGAAATTTTGTTTTTTTTAATAATGGTTTCTACTTTTTTCCCCGGTACTAAAGTCCGGCTCACTGGTCTGTAGTTTGCCCCTGGAACCCTTTTTAAAAATTGGCATTACATTGGCTATCCTCCAATCTTCAGGTAATACTGATGATTTTAATGATAGTTCACAGATTAATAATAGTAGATCTGCAATCTCAAATTTCAGTTCTTTCAACACCCTTGGATGTATGCCATCTGGTCCAGATGATTTGCTATTCTTCAGTTTATCAAATAGTTATAATACATCTTCCTGGTTTATTGATATTTCTTTCATTTCTTCCAATACATCACCTTTATATACCATTTCAGGCACAGGTAAACTCCCTACATCTTCTTCAGTAAGGACCGAAGCAAAGAATTCATTCAGTCTCTCCGCTATGGCCTTGTCCCCTCTTAGTACCCCTTTTACCCCTGTATCATCCAATGGTCAAATGCTTCCACAGCAAGCTTTTTTTCAAATTCTCTCTTTGCCTGTCTTATCAATGCCTTGCATCTAACTTGCCAGTTCTTATGTTATTTCTAGTTTTTGTCATTTGGCTCCTTTTTCCATTTCCTGAAAGATGCTTTTTTGGCTACAACAGCCTAGCTGACCTTACCTTTAAACCATGCTGGCAGTTTTTTGGACTTCCTTCCACTTTTCTTGAAGCATGGAATACAGCTGGTCTGGGCTTCCAAGATAGTATTTTTAAACATTACCCATGCTTGATATAAATCTTTAACCTTTGCAGCTGCTCTTTTCAGTTTTTTATTCTGTTCTCATTTTATCATAGTCTCCCTTTTGAAAGTTAAAAGGTAGTACTGTGGATTTTCTTGCCATCCTTCTTTCATTTATTAAATCAAATGTGATCATGCTATGATCACTATTACCAAGTGGTCCCCACACCCTTATCTCTTCCAGCAGATCCTTTTAGAATAACATGTTTCCCCTTTCTTTACATGTTCTTTTAACATTATTGGTTTTATTAGCATTTGAGTGTTTTATATGTACCTTCTAAGTATACCAGCTGCCATTTATGTTTTTTTTATATATGATTTATATTTATTGTTTTAACATATTTTTGGTTTTTATTTTTATGAGGTTGCACCCTCTGATGAAGGCCTCTGGCCAAAACGCATAGGGGTTTCTACAATAAAGTCAGTTTGACTGCCACATCTGCACCGGCTCCTTTGGTTTGTTTAGGACTTTGCAGGTGTTGTTGCTCTCTTTTGGACCGCTAGTACACCCCCAATGCCATCACATTCCCCTTTTTTATATGGAATTTCAATCCATAGAGATTTTTACAATGTATTTTGTTTCCTGCAAAACTTTAATCCTGTGTGACTCAATGTCCTCTCTAACATAGAGCGCAACCCCTCCACCAATTGATCTACTCTATCTTTGTGGTATAACTTGTACCCAGGTATCACAGTGTCCCACTGGTTGTCCTCCTTCCACCATGTCTGTGAGATACCAATCATATCTAACCTCTCATTTAGTGCTATATATTCTAACTCTCCCATCTTATTTTTTAGACTTCTAGCATAAAAGCATTTTAGAGGCTGTATTTTATTCATATTATTTTGGTTACCAATAGCAAGTTTAATTTGGAATCTAAGTTCTGTCTGCTCTGTACTTAAGGGCATTTGGGTTACTTTTGTCTTTATTGGAACCTCTCTGTTGATATGCCCTAACTTCAGTCTTTTGCTAGTATCCTTTGAGGATACATCCTCCTTTCCCTATTATCTAGTTTAAAAACGTCTCTCTCTCTTTTTTAAAGGTTAATGCCAGCAGCCTGGTTTCATCCCGGTTAAGGTGGAGCCCATCCCTTCAAAAAAGCCCCTCCTTTCCCCAGAGTGTTGCCCAGTTCCTAACAAATCCAAAACCCTCATCCTTGCACCATTTTCTCATCCACACATTGAGACTCCGGAACTCTGCCTGCCTTTTGGGTTCTGTGCTGGAACGGGAAGCATTTCAGAGAATGCTACACTGAAAGTTCTGGATTTCCAACTTCCTACCTAAAAGCCTAAATTTGGCCTCCAGAATCTCCCTATCATACTTTCCTATTTGGTACCAACATGTACCAAGACAGCAGACTCCCCCCAGCACTATCTAAGACCTTGTCTAAGTGGTGCGTGAGGTCTGCTACCTTCGCACCAGGAAGGTATGTTACCAGTCAATCCTCACGTCCACCAGCCACCCAGCTATCTACATGCCTGATGATCAAATCACCAACTATAACAGCTGTTCTAACCCTTTCCTCGTGGGTTTTACATCATTTGGAGGACAGGTCCTAGCTACAGGATCACCTCTGCCACACAAGGGTAATGCTTATCACCTGACCTCTCACCTCCATGGCAACAGGGATACTGCCAGACTGGAGGTGAAACTTAGGTACATAGATGAGACCTACAGGGATGTAGTACTGATCTGTCTTCCTTATGTCCTCCAAGGCTGCTACTCTAGCCTCCAGAGATTGGACTTGTTCCCCGAGAGTAAAGAGCTCCTTGAACCTAGTGCATACGCAAGACCCCTCATCAACTGGGAGAAAATAATTCATGTAACACCCAATGGAAAAGACTGGAAAGACCCCCATCTTGATGCTAGACTGCTGTTGGCATCTTAGTTTTAAGGTTGTGTTTAAGTATTTAAGTGGTTTACTTACGTAGATTTGCTGGGGATATTTATACTAATAAAACTATATCTAATGCGTTTAATGAACTTGTTCACCTCAAAATTAATTAATCTCAGGTCATTAATGTATGCTTGATGAGGATAAACAGCTGCACCTGAGGGAATATGGGCACCTTCTTCCCTTTAAGAGTTTTAAGAGCCTATAAAGCTACGATTATCCCAAGGGTGGGTGGGAGAGGGGAGGGAGGGAAATGAAGACCTATTAAAAGTTGGCTTCCTTCTAAGGAAAAGACTTACCAATTTCCTGAGTGACTCAAGCAGCCCTTGATAGAAGGGTTTGATAGAAGGGGCCTTTTAAATTGCCCCTTTGATCTATTACTTGCCTTTAACACCTATTCAAGCAGCTTCACAGATCTTTTCCCTCCTAACTGGAAGGCCTCTTTGTAAAGGTCACTAGAAACAAGTTTATTTCTTTCTGGTCAGGACTATTCTAACTATATGCTAAGCTATGTTCTGATTTGATTTAGATAAAAAGCTCTCTAGAAACAACTATTTCAGTAACTATTTACTCTAACTTTCTATGTTTAAGCTATACTCTGTTGATTGAAATGAAAAGCTCCCTAGAAACAAATTCTAAAAAGTACACAGATCTATCAGTTTTAACCCAAGAAGTCCATCCCTCCCTCCCCCCGAGATTTAGAGTTTATTTCAGAAGATTAATACTCACAGGTGTAGATCTATTTCCTTGTAGCAGTCCCTTTTGGTAGTCCTTCACCTTCCACCCTCTGAAAAGCAAGAGGGGCTTTGTGATCCCCAACACAACACCTTCAACTCCAACATAAACATCAGGAAGGGCTTGGTAACCCCAACATAACTCCTGAAACTGCGCACTGAACCAACATGGTGTTAATGTAAATATATGTATGGTGCAAAAAAACAAAGGAAATGCAAGATGCTCGCACACCAAGGAACTAAAAGAAAAATGAGAGAACCACAGTGCAATTTATACCAACAAATATAACTCATTTTATTTTGTTATAAAACTACATTATGATTCTCACTTTTTCTTTTTGAATATATATTCTGCATTCACAGAAAACTCTCCCTCAACATGGGTGCCGATCAGAAGTAGGACATTATCCCACAGAATTCAATATATTAAAAAAAAATCTGATTCTGGTTATCTCACTAACAACAAACATTCTCCAGTATCAGGCATATTGGGAACGAATATAAAACCTACTAAAGTCATCGAAGATCTAGAAGGCCAAATCTACCATACCATACCAGCATAAATTTCCAAAACTTATACAAGGGGCCTACCCAGAAAAAAGCAGCACTATAAATACTGCAGTGGTCCCTAAAACATCCATAACACCTATTTGAAAAGCTGATCAAGTCAAATTAGTACAGTACAGATTCCTAAGTACAAACTCCATGTTAAGAGAATGCCTGGCCGAGGTCACACACTCAGAACATAGACCCTCACCAAGTACAGAATAAGTGACCACAACCTAAAAGTAGAAATAAAAAATATGTAGACAAAAATTAAACTGGAAACCCAAAAAGCCAGACTCTGTATGCAGGGCAACACCGGAAAAATAAGGAAATGCAGTTCCCCATACTGTGTAAAATATAAAAATAGTGCAAAGTCCAATCACTGAATTGAAAATAAAATTACTTTTTCTACCTTTTGTTATCTGTCCATTTTATTCTCCGATCATGCTGGTCTTAATCTGAGGATTCTGTTTTCCTCTGTCTTCTCTTAGCTTTCTTTCTACAGTCTCTAGTCAATCTGCCATTTTTGTCTCGGCTTTTGTTTCTTCACTTCCTCCATCTTGGATACTAATTTTTTTTCCTTCAGTTTTCTTCATTTTTTATGTCTCGTTCTTTCTCTGTCCACCCAATTTCCCTACTCCTTACCTTACTATCCAATTCTCAATCTCCCTCTTTTTTATGCCATCTGCTTACTGCTTTTCAACCTTCCCAGTTCTTCTTTCCCTGGTCCATTATTCCCCCGGTCTTTTGCTCACTCTCCCCCACCTCCATGTCTACATCTTTCCCCCTATCATCCAGTGTCCTCTCTCTCTCTCTGGATCTCTTTCCCTCCATCCAATACCTTTGCTCTCTCTTTTCCTTCTATGTCTGTCCCCTCTCCCTTCCTATCCCCCCTGCAACCAGCATCTACCCCATCTCTATACCATACCATCCCCTCTCTATTACTCCCACGTCTAACATCTTGCCGGCTCTTTCTCAACCTATTCACCCTGTCTGTGGCCATCTTTTCCCCTCTCTCACTCCATGTCATGCTCTCCTTCTCCCCGTATACCCCATGTCCACCATCTCCCCTCTGGGTCCCCATCCCCAAGTCCCGCATTTTCCCATAGTCTCTCGATAACCCCCTGGCCAACATCACCATAAATCTCCCCTCCTTGCTTCTCTCTCCCTTTGCCCCTTTCCATGTCCAATATCTACCTTCATCTCCTAGACCCCCACCTCAATCTTATCTTCCGCTGCCTCCCTATTCCCCACGTTCATGTCTCCTTCTGACTCAGCAGCATGTCCCACAACAGGGATTGTGCAAGCAGTGATCCCAGTCCAGAGATGCAGGGTGCAATTGGCCTTGCCCAGCTCCTTTGCACGCAGGACATTCTGCTCCCGCAGGTAGTTTCTGATCTCTGGGCTACAATCGCTGCATTCCACACTTTTCTGTGCAAGCTGCAACTGTGTCCCTGAGAAACAGAGCCTGCCTGCAGGAGCCGACATCAGGAGGGCGCCATCGCTGTCCAACACCACCCACCTCCACTCAGGAGACCTGCAGAGTGCCAGCAGCCTAGTGGAGAACCTGCCTGCGGGCAGAAGGCTGGTGAGTAGCAATTGCAGCATGTCCTGCAGGGCAAGACTCTCTACTAAGCACTGGCACTTGTGCAGAACCATCCTGAATGGGCAGTGGGGGGGCAGGCAGCTAGTGATGGCACTCTCCTGACGTCGGCACCTCCCTGCCATGCATTACCCAGCTTACTGGGTAGTGCCAGCTCTGATCCAGCATTTATCTTCTTGCTCCTCTCCCTGTTGTCCAGGCATTTGTACTCCTCTCCCCTCTGTCCAGCATTTGTCCTTACTGTTTCCCCCCACAGTTATTCAGCATTTGTCTTCTGCTCCCTCCCTCCATGTGCAGCATTTGTCTTCCTTCTTTCCCCCATCTTGTCCAACATTTGTCCTCCTGCCCTCCCTCCTCCCGTTGTCCAGCATTAGCCTTCCTGCCTCCTCCCCGTTGTACAGCATTTGTCCTCCTGCCCCCCTCAACTGTTGTCCAGAATTTGTCCTTCAGTCCCTCCTGTTGTTCGGCATGTCTCCTGTACCCTTCCCTTGTTGTCCAGCATTTGTCCTCCAGTCCCCCCCCTTTGTCTAGCATGTCTTCCTGCCCTTTCCCCCTTTGTCCAGCATTTGTCCTCCTGCCTCCCCTGTTGTCCAGCCATTTCCCTTCCTACCGCCACTGATGCTTCTTGGTGGCAGGAATACCAAAGTGTGAGATTTTCAAGTCTCTGTCAGCTTGTAAATCCCTGCTGGTTCTGCCCCCCCCCCCCCCCCAACGCAAAAAGCATCATTAGAGTGGGTGGGACCAATCAGGTCCCTTACAAGCATGCCGGTGAAACAAGAGCCTGCGATTTTGCTTTTCAGGGCTTTTTGTTTTTTAAATTTCAAAGTTGGTGAAAAGAAAAAAAAATTCCTGGAAAGCCAAATCGCAGGCTCGTGTCACCGGCCTCATGTCTACATGCCTAATGACTGAATCACCAACTATAATGGCTGTCCTAACCCTTCTCTCATGGGCACATGGCCCTGGAGAAACCTCCTCAGTGCAAGAGGGTTTTACATCATCTGGAGGACAGGTCCTAGCTACAGGATCACTTTCTGCCACACCAAGGTGATGCTCTCCTGTCAGGGGATGGTTGAAATGCAAATATTACAGTCCCCTCTCCCTCACCCAAGATCATCCTTCCTTTGGAAATTGCCACTAAAGATATCTTTAAGCTATCCAAAATAAGGGCTTGATCTGTGTTATGGTCACATGACAAATAAATTCCTACCAGAGGAGACTCTTTTCACCTCTGCCACATCCAGGGGCAGTACATTATGGAATAGCATCCCTGCTTCCCCTTTGCTTGTACCCAGATGTGTCAGATGCCAGTATCATCAACTTATAAGTTTTGTCAGAGCACCTTCTCCTGTACTTTCCTGATATAGTTCCTCGATCACGAGGACATCGACTTTATACAGACTGGCTTCTTCAAATAAACTTCTTTTTAGGAGTGTTTAGACCTTCACAGTACGAGAGGCTGACTCACGTAATTTTTACAAGTCAAACAGATTTTTCTGTTATGGACTATAGGTCTCCACCCTAGATAAGTCTTTTTCTAGGATGCTCAGTAATCTGTACTAGCTTTCACATAGATAGCTCTGAATAGACTATAATTGAGCAACAGATGGTACCTCAATCAGGAAGGCAAATAAGTCCTGCTTTAAAGAAAGACAATTAAACAATTACAAAAAAAATCTAACAATAGCTACAAGTGGTAAGGAATTTCACTAGACTGAGAAACCAGAAGAGAGCAACCCAGCTCTTACCTAGCCAGTTCCTATCCCCACTAAGCTGTCTAGGCACTGGTGTCTAAAGGAAGGACTTTGCCGAAAGACCGAGGAGGCCAAAAGTCTAACAGGGGCAACAAAACTGGAGAACAGAAGAATAGCAAGATAGCCTCTCCAGGGACTCCACCAATTCAGCATCCTCAGCATAACAGCAGCTCCGAGGTTAGTCAGCATTTGCAAGTAACCTAGACAGACAGATGACTGGCAGGCAAGGGTTGGACTTAATACCCGAAAGGGGTGGAGCACAGCCTGGCCAAAGTTGCTGTCCCATCGAGAATCCCCATCCAGACAGTAGTGGGCCATGAACACGTGGGACGGAGACCACATTGCAGCCTTGCAGATTTCTTCAGTGGATGCCAAATGCAGGTTAGTGATGGAGGTGGCCATGGTCCGAATGTTATGAGTTCAAGGTTCAGGCCGGCCTGGGAATTCACCAAGGCAATGCAGTCCACCAGCCACAGGGACATGAGGGCCCCAGAATCCCTATATCTGTAGGTTCTTTCTCTTCTTTCCATTTTCTATTCATCAAATTTATTGAACATGGCCTGCATAGTTTGACTCCAGCGTATTTAATTTTGTCTGAAGCAACAATATAGTTTCAACCTGTTTTTCAGCATCTTCAACTCTCACATGTTTCACCATGTCTATCCTTCAATCTTTGTTAGGAGATCCTCATTTACACCAAAAGACTGTATAAAAAAGTTGTTAAAAGGATGTTAAAAATCAAGAGGCTTGTGAAAAAATTGCAAGAGGGAACCTTGATTAAATTGGGGGACTGAGTCATCCCAATGGGCAGAAAAATGTCATATGGACAAGTGCAAAGTTATGGCACTTAGGGAAAGAAACAACCCAAACTATGGTACAAGATGCAAGGTTCCACATTTAGGAATCACCACCTAGGAGAAAGATCTGAGTTTCCACGTGTGGATAATGTGTTTGAAAACCCTCTGCCCCAGTGGCAGGTAAGCAGCCCACAAAACAAATAGAATGCTAGGAACCATAAAGAAAGGAATGGAGAATGAAAACCAAAGATAATTTATAATACTCCTGTAAATCACTCCATGGTGTGACCACACCTTGAATATTATGTGCAATTCCCTGGGTGCCATAATCTTTGTAAAAAGACATTACGCAAAAATTGAAAAGACTGAGAAGAGAAAACACAAACCAAAATGGGTATAAAGGGGATAGAAGGGAAGAATCCATACAAGGAAAGGCCTCTTTTAAAACGGTTAGGACCTCCTTCAACTTGGAAAAAAAAAAAGAGATGGCTGGGAGGGTGGGGGGGGGGAACAGTATATGGGATAGAGGTCAATAAAAATAATGAATGAAGTGGAACAGGTAAATGTAGATATCAATTGTTTACTCCTTGAAAAAGTAGAAAAGACTAGGGGACATGCAATGAAGCTACAATGTAGCACTATTGAAGACTAATCAGAGGAAATATTTTTTTTCCACTCATTGCGCACATCAAACTCTGGAATTCGTTACCAGAGGATGAAGTAACAAGCTTTGGGTGTAAAAGAGGTTTGGGACAAGTTCCTAGAGCGAAATGTCCATACACCATTATTAAAGAGGGACTGGGGAAATCCACTGCCTATCCTGGGGACAAGCAGCCATGGAATCTGCATACCCTTTGGGGAAACCTGACAAGTAAAATTATGACCTGGATTGGCCACTGTTAGACAGGAAAGCGTAGGTTACTCACCTGTAACAAGGTGTTCTCCAGGAGCGCAGCAGGAATCAGTCCTCACCATTATGTGTGACGTCGGCGCCGCACGGAGACCCTCCGCGGAGTCAATTTTCCTTCCCCAGCTTTCAAAGAAAGCTTTTGGGGGAAAATTGCAGCGCGCTATGCGCGGTCCCCTTCCCGCCCAAGGGTGTGCCATCCTTAGCCAGTCAGATGACATAGCTTAAAAGACAGCATAAAAATTTGCCAAAAAAAAAACTAAAGCAGATTGATTGCAACTCCAAGGGGAGGAGGGAGTGTTGTTGAGGACTGATTCCTGCTGCTCCTGGATACACCTGTTATAGGTGAGTAACTACGCTTTCTTTCTCCAGGACCAAGCAGGAAGTTCAGTCCTCACATATGGGACTCCCAAGCTTAAGGGCTAACCGGAGACCCTAAGCACAAAAATGAGCTCCCTCTAGCTCATCCGCACAGAAGGAAGGAATCTTCCACGGAATTATTACCCACGGCGTAGCCCCCATCCAGGATTGAGGGTAGATGTTGACTCAAAACCTCGAAGAGATTTCGGACGACTGCCTGTCCGAAATCACTGTCCCTGCGGGACTGTCCCTCCTCGAGGCAGTCAATGGACCGCCAAAAGTCTGGCTCGAGAGACACAAGTCAGCGGCCCGGCAGATGTCTGCCCCAATGGAACAGAGCTGAGGTAAGCCACTGACTTAGCCTTCGCCCGAACACAATGAGCCCGGACCCTAAGTATCTAGCAAGCGTCCGGCTGCCCCATACAGCCCAAGCGATACAGTCCCGGCCACCCAGATGTACAGAGTACGCTTGTGATACCAGGATCCCCCAATTTATTGTGGTCAAAAGACAAACGAAAAGCTGAGCATCTTTTTACGGTGCTCCCGCGTTACGGTCCAAGGTAGAAGTTTTTCCAAACGCCCTTCGTAACCGTCCAGGGTAATGCCTACCATTTCCAGCTCGGCTGGAGTGTGGGCCTGGGAAAGAAGTTTCGGAAGTACCACCTCCTGAAATGATGTGAAAAGGGGAGACCACTTTTTGAACGTGCTCAAGGAGCAATTTTATGTGATTCCGTAGGACTCCCCTATTTTTGTAGACCCGAGTGTAAGGGGGATCAGACAGGAGGGCCTGCAATTCACTTACGCTTCTAGCGTACGTGGAGGCCTATCAGGAATAAGGTTTTCCCAGCAAGAAAACGGAGAAGGAACAAGGTAGCCATAGGTTCAACAGGCTGACAGGTTCTCCGCGGTAAAACAAATTCAGATCCCAGTCCAGGTGCTGGCGGTCGCAGCAGAGGTGGTTTAAATTAGAAGGAGACCTCGGAGAAAACAATTGCCCACTGAGATGGTTCCCTGGAAAGAGGTCCTGGCCGTCCACCGGCACATGATTTTGCTGAAAGAGCCCTTGAAGGGTGAACTTTGACGGAGTTTGGCTTAAGTTCCAGTATTAGAGAGGTAGAGCCAGTACTGGCCACGAGTCACCGACACCGAGCAGGCGAAGTGATCCTGAGACTGGCTGGGCACACCACACGGAAAGCGACTCCATTTAAGGGCATAGCAGTTACGGTTAAAGGGAAGGTCGCCGGGAATCTCTGACGACCTCTTCCACCTCTGCCGGCATTAGAAGGGTAGCAAGGACTACCCTTTCAGCAGCCATGGCCATCAGATGTAGAGATCGTGAGGTTGGGTTTGGAGCAGTGGGACCCCTGATCCTTTTGTTATGAGATCTGGTTGAAACTCCCAGAGGGAACGAAGCCTGCACAGGCCGCTAGTTGCAGCAGGATTGGAAACCACGGCTGGCTGGGCCACCGATGAGCTATCCAGATCATGGAAGCTTGTTCTCGGAGAACCTTGAAAACAGTTCGAGAGATTTAGCGTTATGGGAGGACAGGCATACAGAAGGGTTTTCGACCATGAGAGCAGAAAATCATCCGCCACTACTCGAGGGGATGCGCCTGCCGAGAGCAGAAGCGAGGAAGTTTGCCGGTTGAGAGGACTGGCAAAGAGATCCATCGTGGGAGGCCCCACTTTCAGAAAAAGTTCTCTGAACTACCAAGGGATCCAGTCCACCACTTTCGATGCGTCTGTAGGGATGTCTGCCTGAGTTGTTTCCGCCCAGGCAATTTTTCTTGGCCTGGGAGATAAACTGCCTTGAGAAGAATGCCGTGGCTGACGGCCCACGATCAGAGCCTCTGTGCTTCTCGACAGAGAAGGAAGGAGCCCGTGCCCCCCTTTTTTTGTTTCACGTTAGAACATGGCAACTTGATTGTCCGTCTGGACAGGAACGGACCGTAGAGAAGTCAGGTGGGAGAAAAGCCTTGATAGCCAGACGGATCGCCTCTGATCTCTATGAAAAGTTTGATTCGGCTTGCGCAGACTCCCACTTGGTCCAGAGACCTTTGAGTACATGCCCCTTGTCCAATGCGCTTCCCCATCCTAGTAGAGCAATCATCTGTCGTCAGGCACTTGAGCCGGGGGCGAGAGAGACTGAAAAGGCATTCCGAGTAGCCATGTTCGGCCTGAGATGAAGCCACCACTGTAGAGAAGAGTCCATCGGGGTCCCGGAGGATCCGCACTAAGTCGGCTAGGCCGCCCGTGGCCTGTTGCCACTGCTTTGCGAAGGCACCACTGAGGCAGGCCGCATAGCAGGCGGGCATGGGGGGTTCCACGTGCACGGTGGAAGCCATAATGGCCGAAAAAAGTAGTCTCCAGGGGAAGCGCCTGGCCGAGACCACCGGCTGGCTGCTAAAAACGCCGCGGCTATGTCCCTGATCCGTTGAATCCCTGTCCCGCGATGCAGGAAAGACTCCGCGCCTGAAAGAGTTGGTGCAATCTGTCGCCGATGAACTCGAGATCTTGGCTAGGGTGGAGCAACGTGGGACTTTGCGAAGTTTATGACAAAGCCCAAGTACTGGAGAAGAGTCACAGTGCGGTTGTGTGGCTTTTGTGACTTCTTGAGAGGACGCTTCCTCTGATGAGACCCTCGTCTAGGTTACTGAAAGACATAGAGGCCCTGAAGCCGGCGCTAACCGCCACCACCGCTAGACTTTTGGTGGAAGACTCGTGGTGCGTAGGATAGGCCCAGGGCAGTACTCTTTACTGGTAATGAGTTTCTGCCACCAACAAACCTTATGTATTGGCGGTGGCTTGGGTGGACAGGATATTGCGTGTAACGAATCGTCACATCCTTTAGAATCCAAGGAGTCCTACCCCCTCTTTTGTGTTTTTTTTCCCCTCCCTGCTGGGAGGTTAGGGCATAAGGCTTCCAAGGGTAAGCATCCCTTGAAACTTCTCCTCCGCACGAGGTAACTTGTTGGGGTTGCACAAGTCCAGGATGGGTCTGAGGCCTCCTTTTCTTTTTTTGGGTATTATGAAATACCTGGAAATAGAAGCCCTTACCTCTCAGGTTGGTGGGGCACCGGTTCCACAGCCCCCTGTTTCCTGAGTACAGACTTGCTAACTCCTGAAGGAGTAATTCCCCTGTGCTCAGAGGGAGTCCGTGGAGGCTCTCCCGGAAATTAGGAGGGAGGGACCTGGTGTAAGTGGAGAAGATAGCCTTTCGCTCACAACATGAAGCAACCCAGGCATCTGATGTGAATTGTTTTGGACCACCTGTGGGCCAAGTGGAACCAGTCCGGCCTCCCTGTGCTGGGAGAACATCTGCTGAGGGGTGAGAAGGCTAAGGCTGATGAAGTCAAAACCCCCCCCCCCTGCTGAGCAGGGGCCCGGTGGTGCAGGCTTGGGTGCTTGCCTGCCTACTGGACCCGTTACCCCGTCCCTTTGCCTGCTGACCCTGTTGAGGGAGCTGCGGATGCCTGATAATTGAGGGTCGTGTTGTATAGTCCACCCGCCTTTCTCGGGGAAAGTAGGACTTCTTTCCCGAGCCACATTTCTCTTCTTTCTGCGGTAACGGGGCAGAGGTCCTTCCCCTAGATAGCCTAGTTTCTCTGGTGAGAGTCTCCGTCTCGATTTTGCGCATGCACTTCTGCAGCCCTGGAGTGGAGCTTGCCAAAAGAGGTTTCATCACCCTCGGCAGGGTACATCCGACCAACTTGTCCTTCACACCAGGTTTCATAGGTCAGACGACTGAAGCCCAAGCCACCTGGTCCGGCGGGCACCGATGCCGTCTGCGGACCACTCAAGCCCGAGGCTTTCCAAAGCCATTCCATAGGTACTGCCCTTCGCGAGAAAATGAACTTTGGAAATTCCCCCCGGAATATACCAGTGGACCAGGGCTAGGAACCTCCTGCAAAGGTTCCTTCGGACCTCCCAGCCGAGAATCCGGCTATCTCTTTAAGCCAGAATCTCTAAGGTACATTCCCATTGAGAGCTGGTAGGTCTGGGACCCGACAAGCAAGCATAGGAGCCCTTGAACACACTTCTTACCGAGGCCATCCATGTTGCGGGCCCGCCCTGCCCCGGGAAGGCGAGGCACCGGGGGGGGGGAGAGTTGCATTTCTTCTTGGCTCTTAAGCCTATTCATGGCCGATTCAATCCACCCACCATGGAATGGGTTGTCTGTATCTGTGCTTTTTGACAGCCAGGGCTCTTGGCGGGTACTCGATAAGAATGGAATCCGACCCTCCTTGCTTAATTACCCGGCTACGATGCCGTCCTCTACCCACAATGACGGCAAAAGAGTAGTCGTTTCCATCATGGGAGAAACCGGTTACAATAAATTTCTTACATCCCTGAGGCTGGGAGAGTCGTATCTGCAAGGTGGCCGTCGAGGCTCTTCGGCTCGAGGCTCCCTCCCTCGGGATCCGCAGGGAATGCCAAAAGCAGCTTGGCCATAGATCCCTGACCGAACGTCCTAGGAAAATTTACCGGTGGCCATCTACGGTGGGACTGTTTACCGACCGGTTCGGACCGCATCAGGGATGGATTCGCGTGACACCCACCGATTCCCCGAAAAGACTCAGGTTGACTCTTCCACTTCAGTACCCATTCCGCCTCCGAGGAGGCATCGGTGGGGTGTCGGATTCGGCCGGTGGCCTTAGTCGTCGGGACCGCCCCGACGCCGAGGGATTCCGGCGTCGTGACTACCTCGGTCCCGAACGGTAGGCCGAGGGTGACCTCGACCGAGTAGCGCCTCGAGCCCCGCATGGACTCGAGGATCGGCTCGGTCCTCGGGGTCGACTTAGACATCGACGTCCCGTCGGTCGGGGCAGATGCGCCAGCGAGGCTAGCGATCATTGCCTCGCTGCTGGTCCATGAAGGCATATAGTCCCTGCTTCTCCAATGCCGTCAACCGCAGTCCGACCTCAGGTATCCCAGCGGGCCCCGCCCTCTCGTGCCCCGACGGCGTCGCGGCCCGACGTCTAGACCCCCTCCGTAGGCGAGTCCAGGAGGCCTACAGGAACTTACCCCGCAGCATGCAACTCCGATTCCAAACGATGTTCCCCGCTTCGGAGACGTTCCCCTTCCTCTCAAGACCCGGAAACCGGCTACGGGGCTATGC